>CM076675.1:38888419-41288419 GCA_038501925.1 Xenopus petersii
AGGGGCCCTAAATAATGAGCAATTTCAATATGTCTTGGTAAAATACGGTAGGTAAACTTAAAAGTGTTTTGGGGCCCTAAACTGAATATGCTGTGGGGCCCAGTAGCATCTAGTTACTCTACTGGTTATGGGGGCCCCCAAGTGGCAGCTCTGGTTGGCCTAGGACTCTCCTTGTGACGCTATGCTTAAAGAAACAGTAACATCACAAAATTAAAGTAATGAAAATATCATGTGATGTTGCCCTGCACTGGTGAAACTGATGTGTTTGCTTCAGAAACACAACTATAGTTCATATAAACAAGCTGCTGTGTAGCAATGGCGGAAATTGAAAAAAAGGTTATATAGCACAGGTTAAATAGTGGATAACAGATAACACCATTATGTTCTACAGAGCTTATCTGCTATCTGCTGTGTAACCTAAGTCTTTTTCTCACTTGAATGGCTGTCCCCATCACTACACAGCAGCTTATTTAAATAAACAATAGTAGTGTTTCTGAAGCAAACTCAGCAGTTTTACCAGTGCAGGGCAACACTGCATTATATTTTTATTACTTTAAAATACTTTCATTTTTCGATGTTACTTTTCCTTTAAATAGAGGGTGTCATCATGTGGTTGCAGCTGCATTTAGAACCATTGACCTGAAGGGGCCTCATTGCGCCAAAGAACTA
The DNA here is from genome assembly GCA_038501925.1 of Xenopus petersii. NCBI lineage: Eukaryota > Metazoa > Chordata > Amphibia > Anura > Pipidae > Xenopus > Xenopus petersii. The sequence goes on from CM076675.1 coordinate 38,889,089, forward strand.
TTCACAACCAGTGTCAGACTAATGACATGTGGGGCCCCTAGGCTACTTCCATGCAGGCCCTTCTAGGTTACTCCTGGGACTGGATGTGTTCAGATCCATACATACACCCAAGCTCTCTCGGGTGGTACAGATTTGATGTATGCCAGTGACATAAATGCCCTGTCTGTCTTCTTTTCCCAGCTGGTGTGCCCAACATGACCCAGCACAAATAATTTAAATATTAAAAGAGAATAGATAAAACAAAAAAATCTAGATGGGCCCCTGATCACACTGGGCCCTTAGGCTATAGTTTAGGGTATCCTGTGCATTAATTCACCCCTGTTCACAAAAGAAGTAAAGAAAAGCAGAATTAAAGTTCACATAGGTGGCTGGGATTTATGGTTGGACAGAGGGTGTGGTATTTGGTATATATGTGTAACGATCTCGTTATTAGGAACCTTGTTCAGCGATAGTACCTTTGGACGCACTGTGGGTTCCAGTGTTCACCAACACCCTTTTGGGGCCCCGGCCTTTCTGCTGTAGAAGCCAACAAGGAGGAAGTGTAAATAAACAAAAAGTCCGTAAACGGAGGCCTCTAGTTACAGCACATGGAGAAGGCTGCAGGTGGGGCATGCAGAGGTTTGAGGGGGTAGGAAAATCTGCCCATCTCCTTTCTATTTAGAGAAGGTAATGGCAGCACTTGAGTAACTGACACTCCTGTATATTAACTGGTGGAGCACAGCAGAGCAATGGCTCAGAGGAACGACTCCAGGTCTCATTCTATATATAGTCTAAGTGATTATAGAATTTAGGCACAAATATTAAACATTTGTGTTTTGATTGCAGAGTAGGTTTAATTTGAAAAGCAAACATGAGATAATTTGAGCCCTTATTTCAGTGCATGTGCTGTTTGACACTCACTATCATCAGCGTGATGTTCATTCAAGTGGATATAAAGTGCGTTTCAGCACAAAACATTGATTGATCACATGAAATAAAGACCCTCCTTGAGGTCCACAAAACCATGTGCCTCAGTGTTTTATAGGATAACATCACAGCCAATTAAAAAAGCATTTGGTATGCACAGGAATAGCTCCTGTACGTATGTGTCCTCTGAGATACTACAAGGGCTCCAATTAGAGTTCCCATCTGAAGGGATAATCAATATATTGCTGCGTATTCAGCCAGAATAAAGGCAGGGCAAGGTGACAGCGTGACTGCTGCTGTACAACTATACTTTTCTACTCTAGTACTAGACATCATTTCTCCCATAGGTTTATTCTATAAAACAAATTGAGCTCCATTCAGTAAATAGAGCCGGTGTATACATTACCTTAACCTATTTCTTTTCTTATTTCTGGAAAAATTACTTCTATATAAAGCAGATACCAAAGTGCGTCATACTGTCTAAGAAACCAGGAATACTGTAGATCAGTACTGAATATGAACACTAAGAAACTATGAACATACCTACAGTTCAGTTTTACAAAACTATGTCCTTGTTTTAAACATTTACAATAATGAAGTGTATTGAGCACAGACAGGTTTATTGTAACTGGTGACTGGCAAAGGTGATCAGATACAGGAATGGGATCCGTTATCCAGAAACCCATTATCCAGATAGCTCTGAATTACAGAAAGGCCATCTCCCATAGACTGAGTTTTATCCAAAAATTTAAAAAAGAATTTCCTTTTTCTCTGTAATAATAAAACAGTTCATTGTACTTGATCCAAACTAAGATATGATTAATCCTTATTTGAAGCAGAACCAGACTATTGGGTGTATTTCTAGTATAAAGATCCAAATTATGGAAACATCCATCATCCGGAAAACCCCAGGTCCCATAGCTGTACCTAAAAAAAAACATCTTAAAATCCCATATTTTTGCCTGTCCTGCCAAAGCACTGCATGGGGAACTCAACAAGAGACAGAATGATTACCCCAACCCCACTGTATGCAGTGCAGCGATTTACATAGTTTATTTATCACAGGCACTTGTTATATAACGTGTGCCCTATAATAAATAGGTGGGGTTCCACAGAGGGCTTTCCATATTGTTTTAGGGTATAGAACTTGAATGTTAGTTGCCATTATAGTGGCAGTCTAGGATATATATATATATATATATATAATAAATATATAATAAATATATATATATACAGTATATATATATATTTATCTCAAAAGTACATAAAATGCTATTGTTCAATATATTTAGTTTTTCCCTTTCAGCGCAAGGAAGTCTTTAGCTGACAAGTGTTCTTTAGCCATTCTTTAGCTACTTTGATGAAAAAAAACCCAGAAGGAGCTAAATACTATATAACCTTAGCCATATTAAGTAGTAATAATTAATGATTAAATAATGATATCAATAATCATTCGCTGTCACTGTTTTGTACATGCCACGTTGTGTCACTTTGTTTTTGCCAAAAGGGAAGCACATGGAGAAAGCTGCGCCTCAAGAACGGCTATTGTTTTGCATTAATCTATCACATGATCTGTAGTATTTATATCAACCGTCCTCCAACTGCAGAACTACAACACTTAGCAGCTACTGACTTCATCACACGCATGCTACATTATCTGGACTCTTAAAAAATGCCCATGATGCACTGCTGAACAGTAATAAGGAATACGGAGCTAGTGCAGGCTGCAGTGTGCTTGTGCCACGAAGCTGCTGTACACTACTGGGGTTCAGTTTTAAAGGCTAAGGGCCATGGACCCTGTCCCATGGTTGTTATCTTTTTTGGAAAAACTACCAGGCTTGCTGTTACCTATAGCAAGTATAATTGTTACCAGCACAGTAGCTACTTCTCTCACTATCGCTGATTGTTTGCCTTTGCACCCTACGACTGTACCATTGCTTATAAAGTGCAGCAAGCATTGTATACACATGAACTGTAAACTGCGTAACCCAGGCTGGAGCATTCAAATGCAAATCTGAGCTGCAAAGAAGCCAAGATTTTCCTCCTTCCCAATATCTCATTATTCTAATAGGCTCTATCTATAGAGAGCACAGCTCGGGGCACTTTGCCTGTGAATCGTGCTGCCTGAAAATGAATTGTTTACATGCAGAGGGCACAGCCATCTTACCTGCTCAGAGAAGAGAATGCTGGTGGCTGTGCAGCGCAGATTCACCTCATTAGAGGTGCAGGAAGGACGGGCAACATATGGGCAAAGAGAGGCTTGAGGATGTAACTAGAGAGTTCCAGTAGATAGACAGTAAGTGCTCGCAGGCATCTCCCAGTCGTGCAGTCCCGCTCAGGGTGAGCTTGTCCTCCTCCTCACTGGAACAAGGCATTAGGCTAGGATAAGGCGTAAACACAGCAACGTGACAGTTGCTGCTTAGCTGAGACTGGGGGCTCTCCTAGCAAGTACCTAGAAAGGCAGGCACTGCAGCTGCAGGGGGAAGGGAGGGTGGCCTCATCGGCAATGATGAAATCATCACGGGTACCTCCCCGGGGATTTGTTAGTGTACAGGATGCACAGCCAGCAAACATTCCCCTGCCAGGGTAACAGACACACTCTACTGCAATGCTTCAATCCTATTCCACAGGAGTGGGGGATCGCTTTCCTATAACAGAGTTTTTGCATAATGAAAGAAAAATGTAATTTAAACTTCCAAATTTAAAGTGGACCTGTCACCCAGACATAAAAATCTGTATAATAAATCATTTTCAAATTTAAAATGAAATCCAAATTCTATATTTTATTAAAGCATTCATAACTGTTGTAAACTCGTTTAAAAATCTCAGCTGTCAATCAAATATTGCCTGTCCCTCCTCTATGCCTTAGGCATAGAGACGGGGCAAGCAATTACTTTCACTTTCCATTCAGCAATTACTAAATGTCACTGCTCTCCCCACATTCCCCCTGTTAATTGTGTAGCCAGGGCATGGAGATGGACATCAGGTCCCCCATTCTGCTGCACAAACAAGATTCTGATATGATGCAAGGCTTGTCTTAATAACAGTGTCCACGAAATGGCTGCTTCCTGCTTGCCATACTAATGAATTACCAGACCAAAGGAAACAAGATTCAAAAAATGTATACAGTGTAATTAAAGTTAATTTTGCTTGACTAACGTGACAAAATAGATATTTAGAATTATTTTTTTGGGTGACGGGTCCCCTTTAAATTCACAGTGTCCACAAAATGGCTGCTTCCTGCTTGCTATAATGATGAATTCCCAGACTGAAGAAAACAAGATTCAAATAATTTATATTGTGTAATTAAAGTTAATTTTGCTTGACTAACGTGATAAAATAGATATTTGGAATCATTTTTTTGGGTGACGGGTCCCCTTTAATTCCACAGTGTCCCCAAAATCATGAAGAGAGATCAGATAAATAATTAGATCACTTTTAGGTTACGGTAACTTTTAGGGGCAGATTCACGAAGGGTCGAATTTCGAAGTTAAAAATACTTCGAAATTCGACCCTCGAATTGAAATCCTTCGACTTCGAATATCGAAGTCGAAGGATTTAGTGCTAAACATTCGATCGAACGATTTTTCGTTCGATCGAACGATTAAATCCTTCGAATCGAACGATTCGAACGATTTTAATCAAACGCTCGAAGGAAAATCCTTCGATCAAAAAAAGCTTAGCAAGCCTATGGGGACCTTCCCCATAGGCTAACATTGACTTCGGTAGGTTTCATCTGCCGAAGTAGGGAGTCGAAGTTTTTTTTAAAGGGTAAGTACTTCGACTATCGAATGGTCGAATAGTCGAACGATTTTTACTTCGAATCGTTCGATTTCGTTCGACTTCGATCGAATTTGAACGAATTTAACCAATTCGATGGTCGAAGTACCCAAAAAAAACTTCGAAATTCGAAGTTTTTTTCATTCGAATTCTTCACTCGAAGTTAGTGAATCTGCCCCTTAGTGTATTATACAATGGTCAATTCTAAGCAACCTTTCAATTGTTCTTTATTATTTATAAAATTTTTTTAATTATTTGCCTTCCTCCTCATGTAAGGCTACAGGTATATTGTTATTGCTACTTTTTATTACTCATCTTTCTCCTATTCATATTCCAGTCTCTTATTCAAATCAATGTGTGGTTGCTATTTTGGACCCTAGCAACCAGATAGCTGAAACTGCAAACTGGAGAGCTGCAGAATTAAAAGCTAAACAACTTAAAAACCACAAATAATAAATAACGAAAGCCAATGGCAAATTGTCACTCTCTGCATCATACTGAAAGTTAACTCAAAGGTGAACAACGCCTTTAACAGCGCACAGATAATGCACAATAGACTTCCGCTAACAAAACAGTCACAACAAAGGGTGGAGGGAAGGGGTTGTTTACTGGTAGTCTTATCATTTATGTTGCAGAAGCCAAACATGGAGTAAATTTTATTTTCCCATCTTCCCCGTTTGAGAAATAACAAACCACAAAGATTTTTGGGATTAAAACAAAAGGCAAAAAAGAACATAATTGCATAGTAAGTAAGGATGATTAAAGACAAACGTCCATTAAGTTCAACCTTTAGGGTAAGGGCATACCTGGAGATTCGGGGAGATTTAGTCGCCCGGCGACTAATCACCTCTTCTTTGGGGCGACTAATCTCCCTGAATTTCTTCCGCCTGCTTCAATGAAAAAACGCCTGCGCCAATGCACTCTGGGCGCTTTGATTTCCGAAGTCGCCCGAAGTTTCCTCACCAGTAAACTTTGGGGCGACTTCAGAAATTGAAGCGATGCGAGTGTGTTGGCACAGGCGTTTTTTCATTGAAACAGGTGGAAGACAGGGGGAAGCAATTTAGGGAGATTAGTCACCCCAAAGAAGAGGCGATTAGTCGCTGGGTGACTAAATCTCCAGGTATGCCCTTACCTTTAATGTCTATATGTCTAGCCAGAGGAAGGCACAAAAAAAATCCTTATGAAGCCCCTGTAGTTTGCAGAGGGGAAAAAATTCCTTCCTGACTCCAAAATGGCAATCGGACTTGTCCCTGGATCAACTTGTACTATGAGCTTCTTCCATAACTCTGTATTCCCTCACTTGCTAAACACAATCCGACCCCTTCTTAAAGCTATCTAATGTATCAGCCTGTACAACTGATTCATGGAGAGAATTCCACATCTTCACAGCTCTTACTGTAAAAAAACCCTTCCCAATATTTAAATTGAACCAGCTCTTTCCTCTAATCAGAATGGGTGCTGAGGTTTTTCTAGTCTGCTGAAAGGACCTACTTGTAAATAAAGCATTAGAGAGACTATTATATGCAATGGAGTAACTAGAGTGCAACTGGTGCACTGTGAACCCCAACTGCCCTCTTGTCCACCCATTCCCCACACCCTCCCATGCCCATTTCCAACCCCATGACAGCCTACTTCGTGCCAACTACAGAATCTCCTGGCCACCGGCTGGGGAGTGGGTATTATTTTTGGCTATAGAGGAAGCAGAACCAGCGGTCCGGGCCCCACTGTTCCCTGGGCAACCCAATGACCTGCTTCCTTTATAGTCCTTTATATCACGGATTATGTGATCCCCTTTTATATTTATACATAGTTATTCTATTCCCCCTTAGTGTAAACCCCTACTTGGCCTGTCTTTTTTCTTCAAAACAGAAACTTTCCATACCCTTTACAAATTAGTTGCCCTTCTTTGGACTCTAATTCCAGAATATCCCGTTTGAGCACTGGAGACCAGAACTACGTAGTATGTTCAGTAGAAGCTGTATTCGTTGTGCTCATGTTAACAAGGGGGTATATTGCCCCTTTACTCAATATAAAATGCTAAGTTGTGTAGAATTTTTTGTTTTATTTTCTATGCAATTTTTGCATTCTATGCATTTTTACATTTTGTTAACCCCTCCCGAGTTATTGCTGATCTACAACTCTCACTACCCAACAACAGCTGAAAGGAATGGGGGGGGGAAGCTGGAGCTGAAGCGTGACACTTTCTGATGGAAAACCCTGTTTCTGGCAGAGCAATAACCTTAGATTCATTATAAATGAACTGCAGAATATGAATAACAGACGGTTGCAGCAGTTATTTTGCAGTGCCTTGAATGTGTTTTTCATGGGACAAAATTTCTGGAATCAGCTTTGTTGCAAAAAAAATTGTTTAGAGCCAGTGGAGTAAGTTTTGTTGTTAGAAAAAAATATACATTATTAAAGGGATTATAGAGAGCCTGTTTCAGGAGCCATTTTTACATTTCAATCCACCATTTATTTTAACATTTACCTCCTTTTTATTTCACATAGTGAGACACATAAGCTGGAGGAATGTGGCAGCCAACATGAGGTCACAGAAAGTGCAGCTAAAAGCTGGATTGTTAGCTAGGCCCTGTAACATGTCTTTCTGCCCTTTAAAAGGCTGAAAAAACCCTGTGGGCCGTGCTGGTCCAGGCCCGCTTCCCCCACTTGGATCATATGGTGAAGGTTGAGGAGGAGGGAGCTAAAAGGTACAGGGCACAGGGGGTAGGATGGACATTGGAAGGGGGGCCTCAAAGTCAGCCCCAGTGGGCCCCGGTAGGCCCTTGATGCCTCAGTCTGACACTGAGCCTATACAGGGTCGGACTGGGCTGATGGGACACTGGAAAAAACCCAGTGGGCCCCGCTGGCCCAGACCTGCTCCCTGCACTTCTTCTTCTAACTTAGACAACGGCAGCACTCTCCTAACCCAACACTCTCCTAACGCAGTCACCAGCAGCACCCTCCTAACCCAGCACTCTCCTTACCCTGACACCGGCAGCGCTTGCCTAACCCAGGCACCAGCAGCGCTCTCCTAATCCAGTACTCTCCTAACCGTGACACCAGTAGCACTCTCCTAACACCAGTAGCACTCTCCTAACACAAAACTCTCCTAACCCAGAACTCTCCTAACCCAGCACTCTCCTAACCCAGCACTCTCCTAACCCAGCACTCTCCTAACCCAGACACTGCAGCACTCTCCTAACACAAAACTCTCCTAACCCAGCAATCTCCTAACACAGACACTGCAGCACTCTCCTAACACAAAACTCTCCTAACCCAGAACTCTTCTAACCCAGACACTGGCAGCACTCTCCTAACCCATCGCTCTCCTAACCCAGACACCGGCAGCGTGCGCAGGGTGGAATGCGTTTGGCGGCATAGAAAGGGCTTTGCAGCTTGTGGGTCAAGGGGACGGTGTGGGGGCCCCGTGGGCCCTTTAGGATCACTGCCTTGAGTCACCTAACCCTTGGCAGATATATACCTAGTATTTTGCTGATTTATAAACTAGGAATCACCCCAATAATGTATAAATTTTATCTTATTTGTCTCATTGGAATTAACAACACTTAGCAAGTCAAGCACTAGCATATCTGAGACGGGACTGCTCACTTCTCATGGAATGATATTATAACGCTCAGCAGAGCACTGAATCCAGTGAAACAGGTCCTTCTATGGGAATTTGTAGATCAGACCCCCAAAAACATGTCTGCTCCCGGAATAACCTGCTTTATAGTAGAATATTCTCCACCACAAAAACATCTGTATTAGAGCCTTTATGTGCCACAGTTGTGGTGTAGAGAACACACTGGTGCTTGCAGAACTGACATAAGGAATATTAACCCTTATGGGAATTGGACTCAGTTGGCAGCCCTATAACCCCTGAACATTTGTCTCAGCAATGTATAAACACTATGCTGACTGTCTAAGGTTCATTACTAGCAATGTACTGATAGAAAGGCCTACAGAAAATCAGTTCCAAACTCCTACGCAGCCATTTAGCAACAGCTTCTATTTTTACATCCATTAATATATTTCCTTTAATTTTTTAACTTTAATATGGTGTAGAGAGTGATATTCTTAGCCAAATTGCTATTGGTTTTCATTTTTTATTATATGGTTTTTGAGTTCTTTTACTTTTTATTGAACAGCTCTCCAGTTTGAAATGTCAGCTGGTTGCTAGAGTCCAAACTAACCTAGCAACAATGCATTGGTGATGACGAGTAATAAAAAGTAGCAATAACAATAAATGTGTAGCCTTACAGAGCATTTGTTTTTTAGATGGGGCCAGTGACCCCCATTTGAAAGCTGGAAAGAGTCGGAAGAAAAAAGGCAAATAATTCAAAAACTCCAACAAATAAATAATGAAGACTAATTCAAAAATTGCTTGAAAAAAAAATCAAATTTGTGAGTTTATAAGCTCGAAAAATTGTAATTTTGTAAGTTTATGAGCTCAAAAAAAATGGGAAAATCTTGAATTAATAAAAAAGATAGCTTGAATTTGTCCTAGGACATCTCATATTGACGTCAACATGAACTCGCAAGCTTTTAGATGACAAAGTTATACATTTGAGTTTTTCATGCTTAATACTGTAAATACCAAACATTTGAGTTTGTGGGTTTTTGTTAAAAAAAAAAAATGAATCGTGGCAAAAATTCTGATTTGGACATGATAAAGCACCCCCTGAATCTCTTTTGTGAATAGATGCCATTGGTTCAGCCTACTCTTGCTACATTCTGATTCCCCAAAACCGTCCAGCCGCAATCCATATGTATATTCATATTTTTCATGCTTATAAAACAAGCTTCCCACAATTTGATTCATACTCATATAACTGGGGACACTTCCTAAAGTCCATTTAGAAGGGCTGCACTGGTTGTGTTGCAATCCCTGAATACATGAATTATTGGCCGGTTTCACCCCCAGAATATTTTAGCTAAGTTGGAAACACTCAAAACTACCCATGCCAACTTTATTCTGACTTTCATGGGACTGGCTAACATTGCTAGTGCAAGAGGTTATCTACCTGAAACTGAACTAAGTACATGAGACTTAAGTTGGCCCCCTAGCTAATAGAGGAATAAAGCAAACAAATGATAATGATTAAAGCACTTCAGCCCTGTCCTATTTTATATCATGGCCATGTTTTATCTCTGTGCAACTGCAGCTGTACACAGCCCTCTAGTGTCACAAAACAAAACCTACAACCACCTCAGGCTGAGACCAGCACCAAATACAGCACCACATTTTTCCTTTTTAACTGTAATTCTTATGCTGATGTTTATAAACCATTCCTTCTCATTTCCATGCACACTTACACACACACTGTTGTTTATATCTACCTTCATCTGCAGCAGTTGCATTCGGCCTGAAACCTGTTCCAGTTCAAATCCTTAAAGAAGATTTTTGCCTGAAAAGTGTTTTTTTTTTTTGCAGAATAAAAAAAACGTTTCCAATAAACAGATATTTTTAAAGGTTTTAAAGTTATTTGTAAATTGCTCCTGAAATTTGTATTTGTTTATTCCTTTCTGTCTTCTGTTTCTTACATCTGAAACACAAGTCGGTAATACTCCAATGGGGTAATGTAATTAAAGGTACTAAGGGGCAAATTTACTAAAGGGGGAAGTGACTAACTCTGGCAATTTACAAACGGTCGCTGGCGTAACTTTGCTAGCGAAGGAGTCTAATGATACTTCGCACTCTAACGCCAGAAGAATTTTCGATCTGGCGAATGGACATTTTACTTAACGTTACCTCTTGCGCCAGACTTGCCTTCGCAACCTCAAACCAGGTGAAGTGCAATAGAGTAGATAGGACTTCCTCAAAAAAAAGTGTGAACAAGTCCCAAAAAACGCTGGTAACTTTTCAGGGTGATAGGATGCAAAAGATCGTAATTTTTTTTTAGGGTACCTGGCTTCCCCCCTACATTGACTAACATATGGCACATAAACTATACAGTGGGCTCATGTGTAGGGCAATAAAACAACTTTATTTTATTTTATTAAGGTTCCCTGGACTTGTGTAGTGTAATGTATTTGCTGCAGCATATACGTCAATTCAAGTTTATCTTCCCGGCTTTTGCAAATTAGCCAATGCTAGGGCTTTGCTTGACGAATTAACGCTAGTGAAACTTTGCCATCGTTCTGTGCCCTGGACGCACCTTCGTATTTTAGTGAATTAGCGTTGTCCTGGCAAATTTTTGCCTAGGGAAGTGTGGCGATGTGAGCGAAGCCGTCGCTGGCGAATTTCTGGAGGTTAGTGAATTTACCCCTAAATTTGCTTAGGGGCAGTAAACTTATAGCTGGTAGAATTTCCTGGTCACATGTCTAAAAGCAAACATCTTATTGGTTGCTTTACTGCTCCTGGGCAAACTTAATGCCTTTTATTACATGTGGGGGCAGGTCTCTTAATCAGCTTACTCCTACATTGTATTATACCCCAAAATGCAGAAAATGTAAGTAGCAAGACAAATATAGTTTTCATTAGCACTTATATTTACAAATAATGTATCTTTCCAATCACATTAAAGGTAAACAAAGAAAAGAATGTAACTGTAATCTTGTTCTCTATATATCTATATTAATGTATCTATCTATAGATACAGATATATATAGTAATTAACATACGTGTGCCAAACCTAGATATTTATGATTTATCCATCAAGATATTAACGTTGCTACTGCAAATTATCCCCTCTTTGTTGGTTGAATTGGCACATGATATACATGTGAGCAGTAACGCCACGTCAAGGCTTCAACCACGTTACTGTCCATTCACACACCTATTGCAGCAAATGGCTCACCCCATGACTTGCTGCAATAGTTCCCTATCTGGCCAGATACCGGCTGATATAAGCCGCCATGGGAGAGGAGTAGGGAACTAACGTTCCCCATTGGGATTTTTATTCTAATAAACACACACACAATTTTTTAAATCCATACACTCACATTCATTCACACACTATTATCTATATTTCTCTAGCTAACAGGTAGCTTGGAATTGAATCCTCTCCGCTTTGGATATAATCTATTTTCTAGGTAAAATTACATTAACAGGTATGGATTCTATGACTGGATTAAGGACACTGTTATATATTAATTAAGGGTGAGCGTGTCCATCATATTAAATTTACCTAACTTCTACATGATCCAGAGGAAGGCAAAAAACCCCATCTGTAGCAATTTGCTTTAAATGGGGGGAAAATTCCTTCCTGACTCCTTAACGGCAATCGGACGAATCCCTGGATCAACATTGTACTAAATCTATTCCAGTATCCTTTTATTACCTAAAAGGACTGGATATGGGATTATTATGGTTCTACTTTGTCACTAACTATTGGACTCCGGGTTGGGTGTGAAAGGAGGAGGGTGAGACTGGGAAGCATTTTGGGCCATACAGCTTTCCTAGTCTGTTAATATCACTTTATTCCTAAACCATAAACTTCCCTTAACCATTCGCCAACACATTCATAGAACTAATGGGCTTATTTTTAAAAATGGGTCTATATATGCTGCATTATACCTTACTATTGGGTCTAACTAACAAAAAGGAAAGCAACCTCCTCAGATAGGTTATTTTACATTTTAAAAGTGATTTCAAATTATTGTGCAGCCAACTACAAGGTGAACTGTGCTCATCTTGTAAATTGTTGCACTAGGGGACCCCTATTTACTTTCACACACATTTCAATTCATATTTATTGCAGAGAATCATACAGTAAGTAAACTGCAAATAATCTTTTACCTTCAGGATATGGCACATTTCTTAACCCACATCTCTAATTCTATGTCCTTTAAAGTACCCATATCCCATAATTTTAACTTTATACCCATTAACCCATCTTCAGTTTCCCATATCTATTATTTTATCCCAAAGCCCACATCTCTACTCATTAATCTTTTGTGCCACATTATTGATCCCTATGTCCCTGTTCCCACATCCCTTACTGCCTTATTTATTATACCATTCTACTAGTCCTATATCCCTCATGCCATATCCCACATCTCACATCCCTTATACCCGTAATCCCATATAACAGATCCATCATATTTTATTACATATCCCTTTCCCTTTTCTTTTTATATTTTCACATATTATCTTATATCCCATTTGCCATATTACACATTACTTTCACCACATCCCCTATACCACATATTAAATGTGCTATTAAATTATTTAATGTCTCACTGCTTTACCCATTTCCTATATATAACACATTTCTAAACTTGTATACATACATATCAATCAATCAACCAACCAATCAGTCTATTTATCTATAATTTTATTTTAAACATAATCTACCCAAAATGTATTACCTATACCCCTAGTTATGGATAAATTAAACAAAATTTCTCCCATATATCCCACCCTCATCCCAAACACATAAGACTCTATATTTTACTGTATAATTATACTTATATATCCCACTCATACCCTAAATGTATACATTATATAAACTCTTATATGACTCTATACATCTATACATATATTTTTTAATATAATCTATCATATATTCTATATAATCTAATTTTTTTGTTTTTTTTGTTTTTTTTCCTTATATATAGCTTCTATTACATGAATTAAGAAAAACTTTATAAACTTTCATAAACATTCAAAAACATAAAATCCATAACAGATTTAAAAAAAAAACAGATTATACGTACCTGGCACCCTATAATCGGATGGGTGAAACTGAATATAAAATTGGAGGATGGAGGGCCTTGTTGAGGTGGGGAACATACCTGTCTAAAGAATAAAAAAAACAAAAGACAGGAGATGTCAGATAGAAAAGTTGCTATTTTCCTGGAAAAACAGGGCAATCTCCACACTAAGGAGCCTATTAATTATGCTGTTTAAAATTAAATTAGTAGAAAAAAGTATAAGGATCGAAAAAGGAGAATTTATCAAGGTGTGCTTTATTTTATACCATGCGAATGCCAGTTTTGCCGCTGTTATTTGGTACTGCTCAAGTTCTGGCAGAAGTTGCTCAAAGAAAAAGTACGTAAAAATTTTACACCGTTTTTTACATGGTGATACCTGGCGATGTTATACTCTTTTACACCACATAATAAATCTACCCCTAAGTGGGTTGTGATTATTCCTTATAATCAATTTTTTGGATTATGATAAAACTGCATGTTGTACTCAGAATATAACCTAGAATCTCGCTTATAAATGAACTTACTTATGAGATGTTATGGGTTTTTTAAAAGTTTAACATTCTAAAATAGTCTTAAGGCATGGCGCTCTAAATGAAAGAAACATCCCTTATACAGAATATAATTTTATCATCTACTATCCTGTAAGTGCAATTAGGTTTAAAATTATAAAAGTGTATTTCATTTATACAATATCCCTCACCTATGCTATATATTTTATACAGACCATTTGTCTTTAATCCTTAAATAGCCTTAATCTGATCATATTTAATCCTAGAATTACTTTTTGGCTTTTATTTACTTTCACTTACCACTGTGCCTCCTGTTGTTTGAGGAGGTTACTGGTGGATACAATGGGCTGCAGCAGTAGGTGGTTGGACACTGTAGATTGTTGCAGATTTATAATGCAGGCAGACCTGATGTTAGGGCTGAAGTTTGCCATAGATGGTATGTTGGCTTGGTCACTGGCTATCCAGGCAATACTGATGTTGTGTTACATGAGCACAGAAGAATGCATTACTCCTGCCAATGCCAGGTGGGGTCCACGTAGGACAGTTCTTCTACCCTCTCTCTCCTGGAGGTATCAACAGGGACTCCTGATGAAATCTCATTAAAGTCATCTGCTGATTTCTACATAAAAAAACAAAACATTTTGTTACTTTATAACATATTCTGTCAATCATAAAGATAAGAAATATCCAAAAATATGGCACATTCATTTGTATATTCATTTGAGTAGCTGAATAGTGTATTTCTGTATGGCATGTTGCAGAAGAGGTCCAGGTCATATGGTATTGATTGGTGCAGTGGAGTCATGATTTGTTTAAATATCTAGATTTCAACTCATCAACTGCCATGTCCCAACCTCCCTACTGACAATAAAAAAATGTCTGTGGCTGCAGAGTATTTAGCATACTGCATGAAGGTCAGGGCCTATTTTGAATCCCAGTCTAGACCTGGTCACAGACACAGATATGGCTAGAGACAACCACCTTACAGCTAAACATGAAAGCCAATGATTTATGAACAGAAGACAAACAGCTGCAGAGCACTGGAAATGTAAAACTGCCACTGACTAGAAATTTAAAGCTAATTCAGGACATTGAAACTGATTTATTAAGTAGCTTATTATAATGATACAATGGATTAGTGCTTTAAGTATTTATGCTATTTCACCTTATCATTTAATATAAAGGTCCAAACAAACGAGGCAGGTAGACTAGATAGGCATATGTCCCATAACCAATACACTGGCCACAAATAGTTATGTGATTCTAGAAGAAGTCCCTTGTCTAATGTCACCAACAGCCTGATGGGTAAAAAAGAACTACAAGTCTCTGTCTATGCAAACCTCAACTGCATATTGATATTCAGAGATCATCTCCCATATAAAACCTGCCTATTTACCTTTACAAATAAAAATGTAACATCATTCTTTTTTAGTGGAAAGTACACACTAATCCTAAAGGGACTAAAATATGGATCTCATGGAAGGATGGCAAAACCCACATGAAACAGGTCACCGAGTGGACTTTAAAAGGGTTATAAAGTCATAAACTTCCCCTACTCCTTTCCTTTTCCCAGAGAAACTTCTGTAAAACTGGCACACTCTCCATCCTAAGTCTGACTCTCCCTACTAATGCTGGATGAGTAAAAAGGATTAGTTATGACACTGATGTGTGAATGTGAGTGAAGTACCCTATTGCATGGCCATCCATATACTTACCATTTCTGGCTGAAAAGACGGCTTTATTGTTTTCTTTTCCAGTTCATTCCACTTGATTGTAGCGTAGAGGGGGTGCTCCCTGATTTTGCCTTTCACTCCTAAACGCTTCTTCTTGTTCTTCTCCAGAAGCTAAAAAAAAATATTTTTAATATCAGAGATGTTATGTTAGGCACCTTCCAACAACAGAGCATTATCCAAGTGCTGAACCTGGATATGACTGTCTCAGTAATTCCAAAGGTTGGTTACAGTGGTTACACTAGTGTTCCAGAATAAACTAATCATTACTAATGAACATTTTTAAATGATGTCACTCATTTATGTTTTAATCACAGAAAAAGATGGGATGCTATTGACTGAGCCAAGAGATTCTCATTGAGGTTAGCAGCATTAGTGGCATTTATATTGTGTCTGTGTTTGCACAAAGTTTTATTCTCCATACTAACCCAGACAATGCCACTGATAGGGTGTAGGATGGGGATAAAGGGCTTTAATTGGCAGATTTGTACTATGGTCAGAGACTCAATTATTATCATCCAACTGACCATGTATGAAAACAAGGCGGAATATTAACAATAAGTCTGTCTGGGATACTCCAAACTGATACCCAAACTCAATAGAGTGTAAGCAGATAACACCCCCTTTATAGGCACTAAATATATAAGTTGTGGAACATAAAAGCTTTGAATGCAAAAGTATTCTTTAATTTCCCACTGTTTAATACTTTATACTGACCTTTGACAGGAGGTCCTGCATTTCCTTGCTCATGTAACTTGGATATTCGGGAGTCTTGATTAAGAAATACTCCCTCAAAGCACAGCCGGATGGGCTAAATGGCTGTTCACCTGTGGCCATTTCGTACATTATCACACCAAAGGACCACCAGTCAGCCCCTGCATTATACTCATTCAGTAACAAAACCTACAGAAGAAACCGAAAACAAGTTATTAAACAAAAATAAATCCGTATATATACTCGTATAACGTTTTCATGGCCCATGAATGACAAACGCTTAAATATGTAAGTGAGCAACATTTTAAATTGTATTTGGCAAAGAACCAAACGTAGCCAAATGTATACCGGAGAACAAATACAATTTCTCCCAAAATGTCCACCAAAATAACCTTCAAGCGGTGTTTTCTGCTGCCACAGCTCTCTGCCCCCAGAGGAGTAATCACAACAGTATTGCTAAAAACTAAATGCACCCAAGGCCTATCCCTCCCATTCATCACGACCTTCTCCTGCTCCTTAGTGATTCCCATAGTAGATTCTCCCCCTGGTCTTATACAATACATTGATACTAAGCATTAAAGTATGTTCAAGAACTTAAAAGAGGCAGGCAGAGGAGGTACATGCCCAGTGCCCTTCCACCAGTCCCCCATAGGCTTGTGCATCTTCTGCTTACTCCTATTTCAGGCCTTTGCCTTTATGTAAAGCATTCAGGTGTATCAACAAGAAAGTGTAAGCATTCCACCAAATGTTCACCAAAGTAAGTTTAAAGCTGGTCCTCCCCTGCAAGTGCTATATGAGATGAGAAATCCTCATAGTCTGGAAACCATTATCTTAAAGAACATGGCATAGTTGAAGTGTATCTGAAAAAGAAGCAATGTTTACTTCTGGCTTTATACAGTGACTTGAGATAGACTCTCTCTCTCTGTATCTAATGAATGTAAACAAAAATAAAATGTGACTGAACACTAATCAAGTATTTAAGTTAGAAGGTGCTCAAAGTCCCTAACACATTTTATTAATTTTATCAAAAAAGGAAATGTCCCTGATTTTTAGCACATTCATTTATGTCCCCAGATCTAAGCTTGAGAATGTCGAAAAGTGTAATAGAAAGTTACCAAGTCTGGCTTTAGTTATTACTATCTTCCAGCTGTTCAACTGGGAAAGTTGATTTTATACATGCCTAGGTATTTACACATCCTTTATTAGCACAATCCCTTGCTAAATAGTTGATGCTATTATGTATACATTGTAAATGCATTAAGAAGAGTTCAGACCTCCGGGGCCCGGTAGCCAGGGGTTCCTGCCAATCCACAGATCATCTTTCTGCCGAACAGCCCTTCAGCGGATATGCCGAAATCACAGATTTTAATGTGTCCATCCTTATCCACCAAGATATTATCAGGCTTCAGATCACTACAAGATATGCAAAAGGGAGAATTAATATTGGTTATACCTGAATAAAGTTTTGAGAAGGGCAGGAGTCGCTTGAATAGTAAAGCACATGTCATTACTAGATCTGTCCTTTACATGTACAACTTTAGGGGCTGATTTATCAAAATGTGAGTTCAGAGCTTAATAAATAAAAACTTCCATTCTATTCATTCCTAAAGGATTTTTCTAACTTTCAACCATTGATAAATACACTTCTCAAAATTACATGGGAATGAATAGAACACGAGTGAGTTTTTTTAATAAGCTCTAAACTCACATTTTGATACAGCTGCCCCTTAATGTATCTATACAGTGACTATTAGGGGCATATTTATCAAGGGTTGCAATTTGAATTAAAAAACTTTGAAATTTGAATTCAAAAAGACCAACCGAAATTAAGACTTTTTGTTTTTTGTCTTAAGTTTTTTTTTGGATGAATAGGTCCTTTTTTGACCGAGTAGGTCCGTATTCAGCTGAATTCGAATCGTACGAAAAGTAATATCACATTCAATCGAATTCAATTCTAAGTTTTTCCCAAAAAACAACTTTGATTTTTCAAAGTCCACCAATTGACTTCAAATAGGTCATAGGAGGTCCCCCATAGGCTAAAACAGCAATTCAGCAGGTTTTAGATGGCGAATGGTCAAAGTCGAATACATGATAAATTTCGATATTCAAATTTTTGAATTTTTTTCAAATTGGAATAGAATTTGGACTATTCCCTAGTCGAAGTACTCAATAAAAATAGCTCTAATTTTTTTCATTAGAAAATTCACCTCAACCTTGACAAATCTGCCCCTAAATGTAAGTCAGACATAACACAATATTGTAGAGAAAAGAACTGAGATTTTACTGACCGATGAACAATGCCATTCGAGTGGAGAAACTGGAGGCCAATCACAATCTCTGCAGTGTAGAACCTTTAAAACAAAATAAACACTATTTGACACACTTCTCACACTTATTTAACATAATATCCATGAAAAATATTTAAACTGTATATTTAATAATAACTTTTTGGGACTAAGAGCTGACATTAAAGGACTAGGAAAAGTAATCACTGGTGTGGTGGAGACTTTAATCATTAACCTCATTCCCTGGGCTCCTGATCATCTAAAATGACAACAGCCTGGGATAGCTTATGGCAGACAGACACCATCTTTCTAGGAATACTCATATGGTAGGCAGTAAGTAGGAGTAGGGAAAGGGGATGTCTATATACCCACTCTGTCCGACCCTCATGAATAAAGCACTTGCACTTTGCCTTAGGTGCAAATGTGAAAAATATACTATTCTTACAACTTGTAAATTGGCCCTACTGTGCTGCTAGACACAAAATTCATATATTCTATATGTCAGATGGTATCATACACTTTCCCTGTTACCTTATATTGTTCCTACTTAAAGGATATTAGGACTTACTTGATTCTCTCCACTGGTAGTTTTCCTTCTTTGCAAATCATGCTGTATAATGATCCCCCGCTGGCATACTCAAGCACAAAGAAAGCTTCAACCTGGTTATAGTGATAAATAAAGAACAGATGAGACATAGGAATGTATGACACAGAACAGCACAGCAGGAATTTAAGTATGAGAACTAATGACAGAATAGTTACTATTTTTGAGTGTCGCTAGGCTCTGCTCTTTCTACTATTTCTTTTCTCAAGTTACTTATAGTGGATTAAAGCCCAATATGGTTTAACAGGGCTCACCATAAACACACTGCATGTCTCACTTTCAGACTATTGATGAACATGGCGCCCAAAAATAATATTAATCTAATGTTACATGATTCATTTTTACTGCAGAAATATGTAGATGTCACCCCATGTTTGTAGTAGTAGTTGTGAATGTATTCTACCTGTTGATATGCACATAGGATAAATGGCTCAAGGCATAGCTCCCATGTATCTGTGATACCTTTACCTTGCACCATATATAGCAAAGATTGAAACCTGCATTTTAGTGAAAGGTCCTGATATGCAGCAGCCTGTTTAGATTCTAAATAGTGTGCTAATAGATTATGCTTTTCAATGTATTTGGGTTAAGCTGCATAACTACTCCCCATCTAAATAGAAATATCCAGTTCAAAATGAATAGAATAGAAAAAAGTCACACGTAGGGTGCAAGTCTGCAAAAAATAAGGCTGTTTTCACCCTGCCCTGGACTTTATTAATAACTCCTTATATATCATGGAATATGTAAGACTGAGCATTGAATGTATGTGTATTAGGCTGACTAAGGAAGAGAGAATTCTAATGAAACATTTAGTAGTAACATAAACAGTATTCTCTACCTCTGATTGGAAGGCTGCATATGGATGACATACAAAGGGGCAACTTCTGGCCATCTTCAAGATCCGAGCTTCTTTCCTGATGTTCTCGTAATTGCTCTCGTTGATTTTTTTGGCAACCTTCTTAATTGCCACAAGTTGTTTGTTTGGTTTAAACGATGCTAACATCACCTAAAACAGAAAGAAAAACATTAAATATTACACGTTCCGTTGAAAACTTCAGAGAAAGTGGCGGGATGCAACGAAACGCGTTAAGTGGATGGCCTCTTCTCACTCCGTACTGAGGGGCTTTTAACTTTTGAAAATAAAGATTGATTTTTAATGAAATTATGTTCTCAGTAGAACTAATTCAAGTATATTGTATGGCCTTGAATGCTGCTAGCATGATGAATGACATAAAGAGTACTATCCAGAAGGGGCCTTGTTTGTAGTTTAAGGAAGGGTTTACTAGGGGTATTGTATTTCATACAATTGTTTTTATCATCATTAATATTATTAAAATTGTCGTTTTCATAATATTTACATACATTGAGTATATTAATTAGAAGGTGAAATAGAAATCCCATGGTTGTATCTCAGGTCATATTTAACAAATGGTGTCAGTGAGAGTTCACCCGTTGATAAGTGGAACCACTAATAATCCCATGCAAGTGAAGAACATTTGGAAGAATATCTGTCAACCTGTGGTGAGCTTGTTTCCACCTCTTCATAAATATGCCCATGTAATATACCAATATACCTTGATTCTCTCTCACATTTGCTGGATGTTTTGATATCGCAATACAAATAGAATTTTTCCTAATGGAGACCCCCACTCACCTGGCCAAAGCTGCCTCTTCCTATTACTTTGTAGAATGTGTAGCTCTGTATATCCAGGGGGGCTGGTCTTTTGACATCCAGGTGGGCTGGTTCTCTGACCTCTAGGCAGGACTTCTTACCTCCACTTCCACCTTTTAGGATAAAATAAATGTAATCAATGGCTCAAAAATACACTAGACAGGGCACAATTTCATAAAGATATCTATATATGCACATAAGCAAAGTAATGTTAGCTACGCTTTTAACACAAATTCATAGCATTTCTAAATAGTCTTTTTGGTTACACAAAAAATCTTTTATGCAGATTGCCTCTTTTAGTTGGACTATTGTCTCTTGTCAGAAAGAAGCAACCAGTTTCACATTGGGGTTATAGGGTAGTATTAGGATTTTAGGCATTTTTCCCATATTTCATCTGAAGAATGTAAATTTTATGTTTAGGTAAAAGTAAACATTTTATATTTTGATGGCAGTTTCCTACTTCCCCTAATACAATCTGACAGAGCCTAACAAGTAACTATAAGGCCCTTCTGGAAACCTTTACAAAAAGTAGTTTGGGATGTCTCATCACCCTGCAGTGAGAGAGTGCATAGTGGAAATCCACACAACAGAAGCAAAGTTTGGAACATTATTTCCCATGCAAGATTTCCATGGAATGATCCATCACACAATTATAGCAAACAAGGTAGCTCAGAGAGAAAGTACCCCTAGCCAGTGCATTTCTTACATCAACCCCTGGGGTAAAAAGCAAGCAACTGTATTCATTACCAAAATAACTGCCACCCACTAGTGAATTTTCCATTTAACAAACCAGAGTAATAGATTGGCATCTTGGGCAATATATTTACTATAAATAAATAGTAAGTAAAATAATTAAATATATGTCCCTTGCCTTCTAACGGATCTTCTGGGCTCCTTGGTCTTTTTTTGTTCCCCTTCTTATCCTCTTGCGCCTCACTCACTCCTCTCTGAAGACTTTCTTTATCTTCTAAATTCAGCTTCTTATTCGCGTCAGTGTTTTCATCACTGCGCTTCCTTTTCTTCTTTTCTTCATCGCTGGTCTTCTCTTCTACGTGGGGTTTGCTTCTTACAAGCACCTCTTGACTCTCTTGCTTGATCTTATCCTTCTCCTCCTCCATGCAGCTTATATGTCGCTGAAGTTCTTTCTCCCGACTCCTTATTCTGCTCTCCTCCATGTTGAGCTTCCTTCCTTGTAATTTTGCAACTTCTCGCTCTCAATTCGGCTCTTTTCTCAATATTCGCTTTGTAACACTCTGTCTCTCTGTCTCTCCTCCTCACTCTCCAAAAAGACAGTTGGACTGAACTATGAGTGACAGTTAAGGGTAGCCAGCTACAACCGGTTTACCTAGGAGCAGCATGTAACCATCAGCAATGAGACGTGTGGACATTATAATGTAAAGGGCATTATACTGGCTCCATAGCCCATCTTCATAGATTTCAAGTGGGCTCTTAACTTCAGTATAGCATTTGGCATGATGTAGGCTTTGTTACTGTTATAGTAGTCTAACTACAGTAATTCTAAAAATTAGATGACTTTCTTAATTCTAGATAGGACAGAATCAATGGAATGCAAATAATAACAACATTACTGCCAGGTTGCTTATATTTTGTCCATTCACAATGTATCAACACAGTTCATTTTCATGAGAATTTGTCCTGATATGTAGAGAGTTATAAGGCTTGTCCTAAATGCAGATGTATACATGGCTGTTGATGATAGGAGGTGGTGACAAATGTCTGTACCCCAATGCCTTCTAAATAAATTATCTGAATACCATTGCCTAATTGCTTGTCAGAAAATCTTTGCCTAAAGCCATACATTCCGTGTCATAGAAGGTAATGTGGGGATTGCAGTATTAACCAGTGCCATAAGTATTATGTCAAAGTAACAAATTCCAATAATAACTTACATATAGTGATGAGTAAAATTTTTCACTGCGTTTCGCCTCATAAATGATGCCCATGGCCTTCAATGGGTGAAAACGATTGTTGTGACTTTTATGGATCTTAGTGAATTTTAGTTTTGCGAATTTTTGGCGAATTGCAAAGGGTCAGATTCACCCATCACTACTTACATACAGTATATATATTACTGAAAGCCATTTAAATGTCACACATAGCCACACCTTTTTTTTCATTCAAATTGCAATTGTGTCCTTGGCACATAATGCACCATTTAGCCTACAACATTTTGCAGGGGTTATATAGTATTGTCCTTCTATGTGCCAAGGTGTAGTTGTTAGTACTACCAGTTGATCAGGATTGCTTGTGCCAAACCCAACAGACTCAAAAAAGCACCACAGCAACTATTTCTGCCCCTTCTATATGTGTCTGTCTGGTATATGGAAAATGTGTTCTTTTTCTAACAGTGAAGAGAATTACAAAGTAATTAATCTAGGGTTCACTCACTCCTCATCTACTGGATGGTCGGTGGTAAGAAAAAGTTATATGGAAGGATGGAGTAAAGAAATTCCAACTTGCCATTTTCAGTGGTAATGATTAAACAAAAAAATGAATGGGTATCACAGTCGCTCCCGTTACACCCCTAACCACAATTTAATCTACAACACAACTTATCACCATAAATACTGTCTAGGGCTGATGATACCAATGGTAATACTCACAGCTTTAACCACAAGTAGGTACAGTAAATACAAAGTATAAACTGCTCCTTGAATATGCTTTACAAATTAAGAATGTTTATTTTGTAGCCAGTGCCGAGTAATCCCCAACCAATGGCTTGTTAGCAAACTGTTGCTCACCGACTCCTTGGATGTTGCTTTCAGGCCTCAAAGCAGGTGCTTATTTTTGAATTACAGGCCTGGAGGCACATTTTGGCTGCATAATAACCACCAAACAGAACAACCTGTAGGCTGCCAGTCCACACAGAGGCTACCAAATAGCCAACCACAGCCTAATTTGGCACCTCAAAGACATTTTTTCATGCATGTGCTCCTCCCCAACTCCTTTTACTTTTGAGAGTGGCTCACGGATAAGAAATGTTGGGGACCCCTGTCCTAGAGTATCAGTTAGTTAGTCTTCTATAATTTGTGAATTTCTCCCACCTTTGACAGAAATATTTTAATAGATATCTGAAGCATAGCCTTACAGCAATAGCACAAACTATACCATATATATTTAATTCATAGTACTTTATTCCAGGGACTAGTCCAATTGCCCTCTAGGGGGAGCCAAGTAGTAATTTCCCCCTTGAAGCAACTTGGTGAGTCAGGTTTCATGTCAACTTAATAGTCAGATGGATGTCTTATCTCAAACTCATCTACTAGTTTACTATGTTATTTGTTAAAAATGCATTGTACAGTGCCAGCAAAGAAACAGCTGTGTGACATTAGCCGTAGCCTCTCCAAATAAACAAATCGCCCTCCACCTATGCTATTGAAGATACTGCACTAAGGGGTTAGTTAAAGATGGGTCCCTTATTAAGATTATATCACTAAAAGAAAAATTTGATCAGCCAGGAAAATCTACACATAAGGCCAATGTAATTTTATACATTGTCTCACAATCTAAAAGGGTGACAATAAAATCTCACAAAAGAAAAACACTTTAATATACAGGCTCCCAGCATGGGTGTTAAAATGTAGATGACAACCAGCAATTACAGAAAGAAGAGACTACCCCTAGTTAACACCACTTTGTGCCAAGCTTTAAGGCTTATTCACTATTGATATGTGGGTCAGGATTTTCCCGACCCGGACTTCCCTCCCTTAGCCCTCGCCCGCCTGCATCTGACTTCCAGGTTCCTTTTATAGACCCACGCCGCCGCGCTGATGATGTTACAAAAGGGGTGGGGCGAGCAGGTGCACGGCTATAAAGCCGAACGTCGGCATTTGAATGTGGCGGGCGGGGAGAGCAGGAGAAGAACTCAACCACCCACAAAAAGGAGTGTGAGGTAGGCCCGCCACCCACGAAGAGGAGTTTGAGGTTGGTCTGAACCCGCCCGACCTGCGGATTTCAGGCCGGCCTGCACATCACTATTATTCACATATTTCAAAATGGAAACCAAGACATAAAGGTTTGAAAACTCTCATCACTAGGCCACATTTGCGCAGATTTGTTTTGTCATATAATCCTCAATACTCCTGTGGACACATTCGACACATAGGGGCATATTTACTAAGGAACATAAGTTGAAATTTAGTTGAATATAAATTTTGGCCAATTATCAATAAATTTTCATCAAGAAAAATCTCTCCAGATCTGTCATTATAAAGATAGAGCCACTTTTGCATCTTATTATCCACATTCTCCCTTCTATGTGGAATAAATTCACCAGGGAACTTTACGTACTACAATTATATGGGGAAACACAATGACCAATACTCATAGAAAGTGTTCTCAATTCTCTTTTTATTTTCTCTCAAAAATAGTTTATGATTTTTATTACATATGCTGGGAGAATTGAGTCGACCTTTGGTGAAATCAGACAAGGAGAAAATCCACAAATTAGTGTACAGTATATGTCCCATAATCCACAGAAATCTGGAAGCACAGGCATCTGCTATATTTTTGAAAGAACAATTTTTTTTATAATCACATAATCCCTGACATTCCTGAGGGAATAAATAATTGTTATGTCACATAATAATTAAAGTATTTCCGTAGACACATACGGGCAAATTTACTAAAGGTCGAAGTGACTAACGATGGCAAAAATTCGCCAGTGTGATGTCATTTCAGTACTTCGGAACGGTCGCTGGCGTAACTTCGCTAGCGAAGGAGATAGACTCTTGCGGTACTTCACTCCCTAATGCCTGGCAAATTTGGGAATGGACGGGACTACGCAAATTCACTAAGATATGGATTTTACTGAACGTTACCTCTTGCGCCAGACTTGCCTTCGCCACCTCAGACCAGGCGAAGTGCAATAGAGTAGATAGGACTTCCTCACCATTTAGTTGAAAAATTTGTTAAGTCCCAAAAAACGCTGGGTATTTCCATTTTTTCAGGATGATAGGCTGCAAAAGATTACGAAATTTTTCTGGGGTAACCCACTTCCCCCTACATTTCCTAACATATGGAACATAAACTATACACTGGGCTCATGTGTAGGGCATTATAACAACTCTATTTTCTTTATTAAGGTTCCCTGGACTTGTGTAGTGTAATGTATTTGCTGCAACATAAACGTCCATTGAACTTTAACTTCCCGCCTTATGCAAATTAGCCAACGCTAGTGCAACTTCGTGCAGTGGCGCAGTAATGCTAGCGCAACTTCGTCAGCATTCAACTTCAGATTTTAGTGAATTAGCATTGTCCTGGTGAATCTACACCTGGTGAAGTGTTGCGATGTGAGTGGAGCCGTCACTGGCGAATTTTTAGAGGTTAGTAAATTTGCCCCATAATCCCTAGTATTATTTACAAACCTTAAAGGAGAAGCAAGGGTGTTAATAAAGTCCAGTGCCCAATGATTGTCCCGGTTCTTGTCTCTCAAACCTCTGTAATGGTTTTCTGGAAGAAAAAAAAAGCAACACTGTACCTGGAGTTCACAGGTGTATTTTAGTTTGCACAGACGTCATTCCTGTACACACTAAAGGGTTGTTCACCTTCCAAACACTTTTTTCATTTCAGTTGGTTTCAGATTGTTTACCAGAAATAAAGACTTTTTTTCCAATTACTTTCCATTATTCATTTTTTATAGTATTTCCAAAATCTAAGTTTAAAGTTGAATGTTCGTGTGGTGTTTTAGTCTGACAGCTCAGTTATTCAGCGGCAGACTCTAAACTGTTACAATTTTACATTTAGTTGATACATTTCTCAGCAGCATCTCTGGAGTATTAGCAACTATTGTATCAATTCTAACAACTGCCTGTAATGAAACCCAGAGACTCTGCTCAGCAGGGAAAAAGATAAGAAATGTATCAACTAAATGTATCAATTTAGAACAGTTTACAGGGTCGGCAACTTCCCCCTCCCAGAGCTGCTTAACAAGGTGAAAAAAGACACTTTACACTCATTTCTAGTGATCTATCTGAAAACAACTAGTTGTTTGAAGGTAAACAACCCGTTTAAGCTGGTACTGCACACGCACCATTTTACTGGTTTTACTGACCCACATGTCACCACAGAAATAGAAAACACAGCGGATGTGCAGTAAGTTTAACAAGGATATTTTAATAAGGCCTTATAAACGCAGTTCACTGTTTTGTTTACATTTACAAAAAAAAAATAAACCAGCTCATGCACAGTAAATTTTAAAAGGATATTTGAATAAGACCTTGGTAGCATGGCCTGCTGCTAAATATTAGACTTGTCTCAGAACATTCCTCTTCCAAGCCCCACACAATTCTGATTTTTATCTACCACAGACTTAATACCACTGACCCAAATCAAACCACTTGGACCCACTGCCCACTACTACAGCACAAAAACTAGTATCCCTGGTTGCTGCACAGCTGGAAACATTCTCAAGGGGTGACCACCTAAATGGTGCCAGATCCCTATCAAGTGCTCCCTCCTCACCCATACCAGTAGTGTCTACCGCTGAGTCCAAGCTCCAAGACATCCTACTGGAGATACGACCATCAAAAGAATCCTAATCCACACTGATAAATACCAAGACTGATGAAATAAAGCTAGATAGACAAATACAAGAAGTCCTCTGCACCCAACCCATTATCAATATATTTAGGACATTGAGAAATGTTGTGCCTTAAGCTACTAAAAATGCCTTACCCTTTAAACAAAACAGGGATTGTTTGTCCATATATTACAATATATCTAAGCTTGCCAACTACGTCAAAGTCTGTCACGGCCGGCACCCAATACCAGAACAAATGCCAAGGACCCTGGTCTCAGCTCCGCTTCACCAGTAGTGTGACCACCTTTGGGCTTCAGGAGGAGCCCTCAGCTTAATTGGGTGCCACCTGGACCTAACGAGGGGTACAAGGCGAGGAGTTCTGGCTGGAAAAAGGGCACGACCGGATAACAAGAGTCTTTGGGCAGAAGGTCAAGGACAAGGCGTCAGGTGGAAACGGAGCAGACCGGATCAGGACAGGCAGATAACAGAATTGTCAGGCAGGCAAGGGGTCAAAACCAGATAATCAGACAGACTGGATAAGGCAGAAGGATGGTCGGACAGGCTGGGTCGAGGCATGCGGATATCCGAATCGTCAGGCAGGCAAGGGTCAAACCGGGTTGTCAATCAAAGGGTTAAGCAGGAATCGTTGTCGTAGGCAGACAAGGGTCAGAATACAGAATGCAGAGTAGTCAGGAACAGGCAGGGTCAAACACGGATAAACAGTCAGGATAGCAAATTCAGGAACAGGTAGCAAAAAGCTCAGGAAACCTCAGGATAAGATCCTATAACGGGCACCGGCTACAGGTCTGAATGGGCCTTAAATAGGGATCCAATTGGCGCCAAAATGTGCGCAATTCTGCGCTGTTGCGCGCTGGTGCAATCACGCCAGTGCCTTTAAGAGACGCGCAGGCGCGCCCTAGTGATCCAAAAATGGTGCCGGCAAGGACAGGAGCGGCGCAGCGGGCGTCCACGCCAGGGACGCGGCATGGACCCCGCTGCCCACTAGACCACCAGGGTAAGTTTCTTACAAAGTCATCCCCGATATGGCCACTCCTACACTCAACTTATATCTGATTCATTCAATTTGCTTCACTGTACATTTTACAAAGGGACTAAGTTTCACCCGCAAATTACTTGCTGCTTTTGAAGTAAAACTCCCAAACTTGGATGCCTTTTTATTGGCCACCAGTGGGAAGCCAGACCTATCGGAAATAAAGCAGGGCTTGCTGAAATTGCAAGCTAAGGCGGACGATATGGAAAACTTAATCCGCTGCCACAATATTGGCTTTCCAGAGCACTCTGAAGAAAGCAGAGTTACCATGCTTGTTTTTACAAGTCTGCCTGGAGGACTGCTCTTTGAGTCCTTGCTCTACAAACTATATGGTGGTTACAGAACAATCTATGTGTTATCAATCTGAAAGGGTGCCACATATAACAAATGTTGATACACTCACCAAGTTGAAACAGTGGTCCAGATGCACCATCCCCAGACTCTCAGCTCAGGAACGGAATACCGACAGCAATACGATAGAAGAGTGCTTCAGGCACACTATAAAATACGCGGGCCACAAGATAAAGTAAAAAAAACTGGTTTATTATTTTACACTAAGAACTAGGCACAGAATAATCTACGACCACAACATTACTGCTACTACTAAAGACAGAACAACTAATGCATCTGACAGTAAGCTTGCGGTGAATGTCTAACTGTGGGCCCCAAATGGAAGAGGTATAAGCCCAGACTCTTTAAATGGCATTTTATTGCCCATGGCCAAAACACTGGGCCCTGCTAAAGAGTCTCCACCCACATGCACCCTAAGATTGAATTAAGTTTAAGGTAGAAGGGGAGGGATGTTGGGTATGTTTTGTTAATGTATTTTATGTTGAATGGCTTATGCTCAGGGTACATAGTAATGTACATAGTACATAGAGTGATGTACATAATGGCAGACACAAGTGACACATATCCAATAGATAAGACATGAGTGTAAAAATCCTTAGCTGCAACACAATGGGGCTAAATTGCCCAATCAAAAGATTACTAGCCTTTGACTTTTTCAAACAGAAATCAGTTAAGATTGCACTCCTACAGGAGACCCACGTGACAGGCAGTACACTGCTAGCATTGAAAAAGCTATGGGTGGGATTGGCACATTATTCAACTTACTCCACCTACTCCTCTGGCGTGTCCATACTGAGCCACAAAAGCATTCCATTTAAACTAGGCAACATATAAACAGATGGCAAGGGAAGGGTTATTATTATTAACATGTATTTATATAGCACCAACATATTGCGTAGCACTGTAAAGTAAATGTGATTATACAACTACATCACATGAATTACAGACATAGAATATATGGAGTAACAAACATCACAATACAGGTACAAAAAGGTGAGGAAGGCCCTATGCATAGGCATACAGTCTAAAGGGAAGGGAGTAATACACAAGGTGTGGGAGTGGGCAAGATCGAATTAAGTGGGTGAGAAATGTGGTATTGTATGTGGTGTTGCGTTTGGTAGTTAAGGGTTGTCTTTTTCCATGCAATATTAGCAATGAAATAATATTAGCCAACTTATATATCCTCCACCATATAAACCAATGTGAGTGTGTGTTGTAGCAATATGTGGCTCAATTTCCCCACACACTGGTCTTGGCCATGGGAGGCTACATTGCTACCCTAAATCTTGTATGAGACAAGGAAAGGGGGAACCGCATCCCCTCCCCCTAATCACTTGTTATAGGTAACAACTGGACTGGGGTTTGTTAGTAAGTCCAAAAAAATTGTATAAAAACATCCATAACAAATGGAACATGTCTTTGCATTTAGGACCTGGTGGCATCAGCCTGATGTAGCTGACTGAGTAACATCAAAACTCGCCAGGCTTACCATTGTATAGTGTAAATCAAGGTCAGCTCCTCTTGCACCTCTGAAGAGAGAATTAATATTTGAGGATACCCTCCTGAGGCCCCACAACAGAAGATGGGTGTTCAGAATCTCAGACACAGACATCAGGATGTGGTTAAGGCTGCCAGAAGATCAGATTTGAAGTCAAAATTAGAAGAGATGAGAGCAGAAGTCAAGCAGGGAGGTGGCAAACTGTTCAAGGTCTGTAACAGAAGTCCAATTAGGAAAAGCAAATTAACAAGGTACTGGGGCTATAATGAAAATCAAGAAATTAATTACTTTCACCGGCAATGGGCACATGTTTGCACTATGCTCTGCCCCTCGCATCAAATTATTAATTTTGAATATGAGGCAGAACACAGCAAGATCATGGATGCAAGTGCTTAGTGAATGAGCATTAAGGGGAGCAATTTTGAGACACTTATTAATCTAGTACTTGTTTCCAGGACCTTTGTTGTCTGCCATGGATGGTATATTATCATTGTTACTGACTGTTATAAGGGCCAAGCTATAAGTTTGTACACTTGAACACACAGAAAACAAGATTTTTTATACTCACCGTTAAATCTGTTTCTCTGTGATCAATAGGGGGACACAGGGACGATTGGGTTAAGCTCCACCCTCCAGGAGGCAGGACACTTACTATTAATTAAATTAGTGGGCGTGCCTATCTGGCTTAACCCCACACTCATTCCTTCCACAATCAGTTTGTCACAAAGCAGTGCTCTAACAGGAAGAATAAGTAATCATAACAACATAAGAAAATAAACCAGGGAATTATCCCGTGACGACCAATGATTAACTTTAACTTCAGGGCGGGAAGCCCTGTGTCCCCCTATTGATCACAGAGAAACAGATTTAACGGTGAGTATAAAAAAATCTTGTTTTCTCTGTCATCATAGGGGGACACAGGGACGATGGGGACTTAACAGAGCAGTCCCAGAACATCAGGGAGGGCATTGAAAGTGAATTTGACTTCAGCACAGAATGAAGCACCTTGCGCCCAAGGGATGCTTCTGCTGAAGAAAAAGTATCAACTTTGTAAAATTTTATGAACGTGTGTACGGAGGACCAGGTAGCCGCTTTGCAGATCTGGTCCAGTGAGGCGGAATTGCGCCATTCCCAGGAAGCTCCCACTGCTCTCGTAGAATGGGCCCGTAGTCCTTCAGGTGGATCCCTTCCTTTGGCTAGGTAAGCCTGACGAATGGTCTCTTTGATCCATCTTGCAATGGTAGCTTTTGAGGCGGCCTGACGAACAATGACGGAGATCTTCTAAAGGGTTTTGATTTTTCAAGATACCATCTTAATGCTCTGACTACATCAATGTTGTGTAATCGCCGTTCTTTAACATTCTTCGGGTCAGGACAGAGAGACGGAACTACAATCTCTTGGTTGATGTGGAAAGAAGACACCACCTTAGGAAGGAAGGATGGTACTGTGCGTAGTACTGCCTTATCCTTGTGGAAAATCAAAAGGGAAGGATCAGATGATAGTGTGCTAAGCTCTGAGACTCTTCTGGTTGATGCTATTGCCACTAAAAATACCACCTTCCAGGTGAGCCATGTGTCGGAAAATAATCCCAGTGGTTCAAATGGTGGATCAAGTAGGGCTTCAAGTACCAGATTGAGATCCCAGCCTGGTATCGGAGGATGATACGGAGGAGCCACGTGTGCAACTCCCTGAAGAAACGTACGTACTGTGGTGTCTAGAGCTAGACGAGACTGGAGTAGGACTGACAAAGCTGAAACTTGTACCTTCAGGGAACTGAGTTTTAATCCCATGCGAAAACCCCGCTGCAGGAACAACAGGATTTGTGGAATGTTGCGTTAGAGAAAGGTTAAACTGGATTCGTCACACCACCTTCGAAATGATTGCCAAACTCGGTAGTAGGATTTTGAAGATGTAGCCTTGCGTGCCTTCAACAATGTTGGAATAACCTCTTCAGCTATCCCTTGTTTTCGCCAGATGGCTGCCTCAACAGCCACCCCGTCAAAGCGAACAGACCTGGATTGTGGTGAGCGTTTTTACTCATGGAGCGTCAATGGCGGAGCTCGTCCGGACCGACATGCCTTCCTGCTAGGTCGCAGCTCTCGCGATAGGCCGGTCACTCCACACCGGCTAATGTTGCCAATCCAAAAACCACAAGTCGCTGTCAAGCGCTGACCCAGAATTCAGGAGTCCAGTTCAGTTATCATCAAATATAGGCTTTTATTCGCACATTAAAAGGAGTTACAGTGGGGGGTGTGCAATTCTAACGCGTTTCATGCCCCATAGCTGGGCACTTCATCAGAGTGATTGTGTGCACTTGTGTGAATGCTTAAATAACCACGTGTGAGCATGTGATCAAAGTAAAGGCAAATTGATACCTCAGTATAATGCATATAATAAAAACAATTTTCACATATGCTAAGATTTAACATATCTGTATATTGCGAGTATATATAGTATAATCATATAGGTGAATTTATATATAAATAAAATACATACTATATCATTTATCAATTTTATGTGATTAAAAAAGTTCGCTTCAAAAAGTGATAATAAGTGTCACAATATTTATTGGAAACATTTAAATTCTGTATCAAAATTAACCTATCGTGATCAAGAATAATAAATATATGTGTATATCCATGTGATTCAATAAAGATAAAAAACTCTATAAATACATATATATTAATAACATCAAATACCATGTCCATATCGAGTATTCATTTTCATGCAGGCATGTGTAATTTTTATTCTTATTATTCTATAATTTAACAGGATGTATTCCCATAAATGCTTGTATGCCTCCATATAAATCTTATTTTATCAGTTAATGAAACAGAGTTATAAAGGTTATAAAAGTTAATGGGGGTTACTTCTTGACGAAAACTATTCATTACTCAATTATTTATTAAATCCATTTATTTATTGTCCCAATTCCGCACTAGTATAAACGATACATCCTATTACATGGCGGATCAATATATTAAGACACATAAATAAATAAATAAATACATCAACAATTAAATACATTTTACTTCCTTGCAGACTCTAATACTTCAATAGCACTAAATTGATACTCTACCCTAGAAAGTATTTAATATCACAATCTCTATTCAGCCCTTTAGGCGCAACAGTATCCATTATGGTCATCCAGTCTACCTCTTTCCTGGATAACAAAGTATCTATATCGCCTTTTCTTTTTCCCAATCTTATTGTCTCTATTACCAAGTCTTCAGTCTCTTTCCTTATCGTGGCTAGTTGTTCCTTGGATTCTTCTTGTTTTTCCCTTTCTTCGATCTGGTGTCTTTTCTTTCGGCTCCTTGTTCCTCCTCTCGTGCCTCTCTTTCTTCCCTTGTTCTTCTCTTTTTGGCGTCCCGCTCCGTTCCGTTGTCCTCGTCTTGGCTCATCTCCAATTCGCTCCCGGACGTCACTAAAAAAGAAACGCTAGGGGACATGCAATCAGATTCCACACTTGAGGTATGTTACTGCATTAGAGGATTTACGTTTTCTCTCAGATCTCAATGCAGGTTTTAATCGTTCCCATCTGCCTCTCTGTGTGTTCAGTTTCATTCCCCATGAGAAGACCCTATCTTGATCATAGTCTGCCTTATCCCGTAGGAATTTCTTTTGTTTAGTGTCCATGATCTTTTTTTCCATCTCATCCAGGTCTTTTTTATTGCGTGTCTCTATCTTCATATACTCAGGATCCTCCTTATATGCATTCAAGGCTGTTTTAATTAGAACTATCTCGGCACCCACTCTCTCCTGCTCCATCTGATATTTATTTATCAAGATTTGCATGAGTTTAAACGAGCATTCACTCAATGTTAGGTACCACTGTTCCATAAAGACACTATCTTGTAACTCAAAAGCCGGGAACTTTTTTATCCGCAGCCCTCTAGGTACTCTCTTGACCTTTAGATAGTTATCCAAACTGGATTGTGGTGAGCAATGGGCCCCTGTCGTAGTAGGTCTAGTCTGTGTTGGAGACGTATCGGTTGTGTCACTGACATTTCCTGAAGATCGTAAAACCAAGTCCTTCGAGGCCAGTATGGGGCCACCATTATCACTGTGATCTTGGATTGTCTGATCTTTTTGAGGACCCTTGGAATCATGGGAAGTGGGGGAAAAATGTAGGCCAGGCTGAATTGCCATTGCTGTGTCATGGCATCCACCCCTGTCACCAAGACCTCTCGGTAACGAGCAAAGAATCGAGGAACTTTGGTGTTTTCTCTTGATGCCATTAGATCGATTTGTGGCTGTCCCCATTGATTTACAAGGTCTGAGAATGCATCTGGATGAAGTTCCCATTCCCCGGGATCCAGGTGATTTCTGCTTAGGTAATCCGCCTTGGTGTTTAGCACTCCTGGAATGTGTATGACTGACAGTCTGACACTGTTGGTTTCTGCCCAGCTGAGAATCTGTTGTGCTTCTGTCAGTGCCGCCTTGCTGCGAGTGCCTCCTTGGCGGTTTATGTACGCTACCGTGGTGGCATTGTCGCTCTGAACTTGGACTGGTTTTGTCTGTAGTAGTTCTGTTCAGTTGGATAGGGCCAACCTTACCGCTCGCAGCTCTAGAATGTTTATCGGTAATCTGGACTCCTCTGGACACCACTGACCCTGGGCGGATAGATTGTTCCATGTTGCGCCCCAACCCTTCAGACTGGCGTCCGTGGCTAACACGTTCCATTTTGGGGTTGCCCAGGACTGACCGTTGGCCAGGTTGGCGGGTTGTAGCCACCACTGGAGGTCTATTCTTGTTGACTGGAATAGATTGAGGTTGCGAGACAGAGCTCCTCCCTTCCAGGATGTTAATATGTTCGCTTGCAGAGGTCGTAAGTGAATCTGGGCAAAAGGGACGGCTTCTATGGCAGAGACCATCAACCCCAGTACTTGCATTCATAGATGTACTGTTGGTTTTCGGTTGCGTAGAAGTAGAGATTTGATTTTTGATTTTGGTTTGCTTGACTATGGGGAGATGCACCATTTGGGTGATGGTATTGAATTCGATTCCCAGAAATGTCATCTGGTAACTGGGCTGCAGATTGGACTTTGACCAGTTTATGGTCCAACCGAAGCTCTGTAGGAGAGTGATCGCTTGGTCCCGATCTTTTTTGGCCTTCCCCTCCGATGTGGTCTTCAGAAGAAGGTTGTCCAGGTAAGGGGTAACTGAAATTCCCTGCAGGCGTAGGGCTGCTGCTGATACTGCCATTAACTTCGTGAACACTCTGGGAGCTGAAGAGAGTCCGAACGGCAACGCCACAAACTGGTAGTGGCGATTTGAGAATGCGAACCGAAGGAAACGGTGATGTGGGGTCCAAATTGGTACATGGAGATATGCATCTTTGATATCGATGGACATCATCAGTTGTTCCTGTTCCATCCCGCGAATCACTGATCTCAAGGTCTCCATTTTGAACCGGACAGACCTGATAAACTTGTTTAGTTGTTTCAGATCCAGAACAGGTCTGAATGAACGGTTTTTCTTTGGGATTATGAAAAGGTTGGAATAGAATCCGGAAAATTTCTCTGAATGAGGTACTGGTATGATCACCCCGGCTTGTTCCATGCTGGAAATGCACTCCAGAAAAGCAATTGCTTTGCTGGGTTCTGAGGGTACCCTGGACATGATGAACCTCCTGGGGGGAGTGGTTAAAAAGTCTAGGTGATAACCTTCGGAAATGATCTCTTTTACCCATGCATCTGACGAGTGGTTGAACCACACCTCCCGAAATCGAAGTAGTTTGCCCCCAATGTGCTCCTCCGATTCCGGAGGGGGTGGCCCGTCATGCGGACATGGACTTGTCAGTTGAAGGCTTGTTGTTAAGCCTGTTGGACTTCCAATGTGTGCGATTTTTGTCATTCGTTTTGGCTCGAAACTGAGAGCGCTGTGGTGAATTACTTCTTCGTGTGTAACGCCCGCTTGAGCCACGAAAAAATTTACCCCGTCTGGCAGATGTAGTGGCTCTGCTCTTAGCCTGTGGGAGAAACGTGCTCTTTCCTCCTGTGGCTTGAGAAATAATCTTTTCAAGCTCTTCCCCGAAAAGACGCTGGCCTTTGAATGGAAGAGATGTTAAGGACTTCTTTGAGCTAAGGTCAGCTGACCAGTTTTTGAGCCACAGAGTTCTGCGTGCTGCAATGGAAAGTGCTGAAGTACGAGCAGTAATTTGAGATGTATCTAATGTAGCATCTGATAGATAGGCTGATGCCTCCGCTATTGCCTGTGCTGATGATAGGAGATCAGTTCTAGGAACTCCCTCTTGGATATCCTTGATAAGTGCCTCAGACCAAGCTTGGACTGCTCTGGCCACCCACGCTGAAGCTAAACATGGTCGCAGCGCTGACCCAGACGAAGAATAGATTGATCTTAGAAATCCTTCCAATCGCCTATCGGAAGGATCTTTAAAGGCGGCTGCATCTGTGACTGGCAAGGTAGTAGATTTAGCCAACCTTGAGACCGGTGCGTCTACTGCTGGGGGATTCAACCACTTTTCCACTAACTCCTTAGGAAAGGGGTAGGATTTAGAGAATTTCCTAGTTGCCTGAAATTTTCGTTCTGGTGCACTCCACTCTTCCTGTATCAAGTTAAGAAGCTGTTCGTGAGATGGAAAACAAATTTCGGACTTGTTCTTTCTCTTGAACAAACCTGATTCAGCCTGTGATTTCGGTGTTTGAGAAATATTAAGTACTTCAATAACACCTTTAATAATACCCTCTACATCATGCTGGGTATCACGGTCTCTTCGTTCTTCTAAATTGTCCTCCTCCTCGCCTGATGAGGCGTCAGATGGAGGTAGTTCGCCTTCTGAGTGGGATGAGGCAAGCTCGGCTGAGGATTCCTCGGATAGTGTGTGGGCAGCAATGTCAACCTTGGCGTCGTCAGAACACTTGCGCTTGCCACTTGTCTTGTGATTAAGTTATTGGCAATAATAGGAAGGCCCTGAAGAGAAGCTAGTGACTGGGTTATCCGAATGGCCCACAGGGGTGCTGGAGTGTCAGTAACTGTGGGAGGTCCCTGTTCCTGGGAAGTACCTTCCATGTCCCCTGCTTGTGCAGTCGCTGGAACTTCACCTAAAGTGGGTGCAGCCCCCGGTCCCACTGAACAAGAACTGCAAAGTGGCTCCTTTGCTCCACTGGGCAGCTTTATATGGCTATTTGCGCAGGCAAAATATGTAACCTGTGTAGTTTTGGCAGCCCTCCCCCCAGCCCTAGAGAATAAGCCCGCTGGTCTACCTTCTGCCATGGGTTGAAGAAGGAAGGAGTGTGAGGGCCAGTCAAGGTAACCCTTAAGGTTAATGGAGCTGTTCGACTGCTGTTGCGCAGAGCTGCAGCGTTCCTCTGCTTCCTCCTATGTAGAAGTGTGCACAAAATGGCCGCTGGAACGCAAGTACTATGCGTTCCACTGCGGTGCGCGACGTTCTGTCTGCTCCCGCCCTCCCTCACTCCTCGCAATTTTGGCATTAAAAAACGGAGGAGCCTTAAGCGCTTGTAAGCGCACTGTTCAGGGAGTAGAGGAAGGGCAAGAACGAGCCGGCATAACGTCTATGCAGAGACCCCACTATGGCGCAGGTGGGAGGAGGGGGGGGGTTGTGGGCTGCCAGCCATAAGCGTGAGGTGAGCTGTTATGCTTAAAAGCAGATACTCACCTCGCGTCCATACCGGCCAGACCATCTGCATAATGACCAGCATAGCAGGCAGGTGTCTGGGTGGTCGTTATAGCCTTAATTGGCTAGGAAGTGACCCCGGTAGAATTTCAGTAGGGGGCTAAAGGTAACAGGTATCCCTGCTCCTAATATACCCCAACTTTACAGCCGTGAGCTGACGACAAAATATTCCTTGTCGGACGTCCATCCTCCTGGTAGCAGGACACTTAAGAAACGGATTGTGGAAGGAATGAGTGTGGGGTTAAGCCAGATAGGCACGCCCACTAATTTAATTAATAGTAAGTGTCCTGCCTCCTGGAGGGTGGAGCTTAACCCCATCGTCCCTGTGTCCCCCTATAATGACAGAGAAAAATCTTGAGAACAATGACAGAGAGGGTGTTCCATTGCCTGTGCAAAAACATGCTCATGAGTGGGCAAAAAATGCCCAGAAATACAGTTCCCTTGAATAGCACTATCATTTCTATATCTCTGCCAGTTAACTTGTGTTACTGCTTATGCTCACTGCTGCAAAGAGTGAACCAGCAATTATACATAGACTAATATGCTATTCAATAGAAAAGTATTGCTGGTTGTTTTGTAGTACACAGGGGGTATTTCAAGCAGGCAACTAAATTCCTGCTGTGCTATTGCCCTTACTCCTGCCATATGAGAACCTTCCTGGTAGTTATCTTTCTAGGAACTATCCACTGGAAATGCTGGTGGCTCTTCACTGAAGTAATTTGCCAATGGCTGCAAGAAAAAAGAAACAAAATGAAAATACATTTCTTATGGCCTCAATGATTGGGATCAATTGTGTAATACATACACCTGAAAACTCTGCTAACATGAACAGAAAAGGATTTTGGCTCATATGCACCTGTCCTTTATTAAATATGTACCTACAGGGATGTACAGATTAGTCCAATCTGGAGTCTCCTATTGATTAGTGTAGATCATGTGACTAACCTCCCTATGCCTAAGGAACTGATATGGATGGCAAGGAGAAAAAGTACAGACATAGGGGCTTAGCATTTCCAGTGGTTACAAGCAACATTATTGCAGTGTGAGGAACTACCCGTGCCAACTTTATTCTGACTTTCATGGGACTGGCTGACATTGCTAGTGCAAGAGGTTATCTACCTGAAACTGAATTGGTACATGAGACTTAAGTTGGCCCCCTAGCTAATAGACTAAATTGGATATGTATTAGAATAAAGCAAACAAATTGTAATGATTAAAGCACTTCAGCCCTCTCCTATTTTATATCATGGCCATGTTTTATCTCTGTGCAACTGCAGCTGTACACAGCCCTCTAGTGTCACAAAACAAAACCTGCAACCACCTCAGGCTGAGACCAGCACCAAATACAGCACCACATTTTTCCATTTTAACTGTAATTCTTATGCTGATGTTTATAAACCATTCCTTCTCATTTCCATTCACACTTACACACTCTTCACACCTGTTCAGACCAGTTCAAATCCTTAAAGAAGATTTTTGCCTGAAAAGTGTTTTTTTGCAAAATAAAAAAAATGTTTCCAATAAACAGATATTTTTAAAGGTTTTAAAGGTTTAAATTGCTCCTGAAAATTGTATTTTTTTAGGGTACCCGGCTTCCCCCCTACATTGACTAACATATGGCACATAAACTGTACAGTGGGCACATGTGTAGGGCAATATAACAACTCTATTTTATTTTATTAACGTTCCCTGGGCTTGTGTAGTGTAATGTATTTGCTGCAACATATACGTCTATTCAACTTTATCTTCCCGGCGTATGCAAATTAGCCAACGCTAGGGCTTTGCTTGTCGAATTAACGCTAGGGAAACTTCGCCATCGTTCAGTGCCATGGATGCACCTTCGCATTTTAGTGAATTAGTGTTGTCCTAGTGAATCTTTCCCTGGCAAAGTATGGCGATTTGAGCGAAGACATATGTGTGCCAAACCTAGAAATTTATAATTTATCCATTAATATATTAACATTGCTACTGCAAATTATACCCTCTTTGTTGGTTGAATTGGCACATGATATACATGTGAGCAGTAACGCCACGTCAAGGCTTCAACCACGTTACTGTCCATTCACACACCTATTGCAGCAAATGGCTCACCCCATGACTTGCTGCAATAGTTCCCTATCTGGCCAGATACCGGCTGATATAAGCCGCCATGGGAGAGGAGTTGGGAACTAACGTTCCCCATTGGGATTTTTGTACTAATAAACACACACACAATCATTTAAATCCATACACTCACATTCATTCACACACTATTATCTATATTTCTATAGCTAACAGGTATCTTGGAATTGAATCCTCTCCACTTTGGATATAATCTATTTTCTAGGTAAAATTACATTAACAGGTTTGGATTCTATGACTGGATTAAGGACACTGTTATATATTAATTAAGGGTGAGCGTGTCCATCATATAAAATTTACCTAACTTCTAGATGATCCAGAGGAAGGCAAAAAACCCCATCTGTAGCAATTTGCTTTAGATGGGGGGAAAATTCCTTCCTGACTCCTTAACGGCAATCGGACTAATCCCTGGATCAACATTGTACTAAATCTATTCCAGTATACTTTTATTATCTAAAAGGACTGGATAAGAGATTATTATGGTTCTACTTTGTCACTAACTATTGGACTCTGGGTTGGGTGTGAAAGGAGGAGGGTGAGACTGGGAAGCATTTTGGGCCATACAGCTTTCCTAGTCTGTTAATATCACTTTATTCCTAAACCATAAACTTCCCTAAACCATTCGCCAACACATTCATAGAACTAATGGGCTTATTTTTAAAAATGGGACTAAATATGCTGCATTATAACTTACTATTGGGTCTAACTAACAAAAAGAAAAGCAACCTCCTCAGATAGGTTATTTTACATTTTAAAAGTGATTTCAAATTATTGTGCAGCCAACTACAAGGTGAACTGTGCTCATCTTGTAAATTGTTGCACTAGGGGACCCCTATTTACATTCACACACATTTCCACTCATATTTATTGCAGAGAATCATACAGTAAGTAAACTGCAAATAATCTTTTACCTTCATATTTTACTGTTATGATTTGCTGCAATACTCTCCTAGGATATGGCACATTTCTTAACCCACATCTCTAATTCTATGTCCTTTAAAGTACCCATATCCCATAATTTTAACTTTATACCCATTAACCCAGCTTCAGTTTCCCATATCTATTATTTTATCCCAAAGCCCACATCTCTACTCATTAATCTTTTGTGCCACATTATTGATCCCTATGCCCCTGTTTCCACATCCCTTACTGCCTTATTTATTACACCATTCTACTAGTCGTATATCCCTCATGCCATATCCCACATCTCACATCCCTTATACCCGTAATCCCATATAACAGATCCATCATATTTTATTACATATCCCTTTCCCTTTAGTTTTTATATTTTCACATATTATCTTATATCCCATTTGCCATATTACACATTACTTTCACCACATCCCCTATACCACATATTAAATGTGCTATTAAATTATTTAATATCTCACTGCTTTACCCATTTCCTATATATAACACATTTTTAAACTTGTATACATACATATCAATCAATCAACAAACCAATCAGTCTATTTATCTATAATATCATTTTAAACATAATCTACCCAAAATGTATTACCTATACCCCTAGTTATGGATAAATTAAACAAAATTTCTCCCATATATCCCACCCTCATCCCAAACACATAAGACTCTATATTGTACTGTATAATTATACTTATATATCCCACTCATACCCTAAATGTATACATTATATAAACTCTTATATGACTCTATACATCTATACATATATTTTGTAATATAATCTATATTCTATATAATCTAATTTTTTTGTGTTTTTTTTTGTTTTTTTTTCTATATTAACTTATATATGGCTTCTATTACATGAATTAAGAAAAACTTTATAAACTTTCATAAACATTCAAAAACATATAAAATCCATAACACATTTAAAAAAAAACCCAGATTATACCTACCTGGCACCCTATAATCGGATGGGTGAAGCTGAATATAAAATTGGAGGATGGAGGGCCTTGTTGAGGTGGGGAACATACCTGTCTAAAGAATAAATAAACAAAAGACAGGAGAGGTCAGATAGAAAAGTTGCTATTTTGCTAGACAAAGAGGGCAATCTCTACACTAAGGAGCCTATTTATTATGCTGTATAAAATTGAATTAGCAGAAAAAAGTATAAGGATCGAAAAAGGTGAATTTATCAAGGTGTGCTTTATTTTATATCATGCGAATGCCAGTTTTGCCGCTGTCATTTGGCACTGCTCAAGTTCTGGCAGAAGTTGCTCAAAGAAAAAGACAGTTTTTTACATGGTGATGCCTGGCGATGTTATACTCTTTTACACCACATAATAAATCTACCCCTAAGTGGGTTGTGATTATTCCTTATAATCAATGTTTTTGGATTACGATAAAACTGCATGTTATACTCAGAGTATAACCTAGAAGAATCTCGCTTATAAATGAAATTACTTATGAGATGTTATGGGGTTTTTAAAAGTTTAACATTCTAAAAAAGTCTTTTAAGGCATGTCGCTCTAAATTAAAGAAAGATCCCTTATCCAGAATATAATTTTATCATCTACTATTCTGTAAGTGCAATTAGGTTTAAAATTAAATAAGTGTATTTCATTTATACAATATCCCTCACCCATGCTATATATTTTATACAGACCATTTGTCTTTAATCCTTAAATAGCCTTAATCTGATCATATTTAATCCTAGAATTACTTTTTGGCTTTTATTTACTTTCACTTACCACTGTGCCTCCTGTTGTTTGAGGAGGTTACTGGTGGATACAATGGGCTGCAGCAGTAGGTGGTTGGACACTGTAGGTTGTTGCAGATTTATAATGCAGGCAGACCTGATGTTAGGGCTGAAGTTTGCCATAGATGGTATGTTGGCTTGGTCACTGGCTATCCAGGAAATACTGATGTTGTGTTACATGAGCACAGAAGAATGCATTACTCCTGCCAATGCCAGGTGGGGTCCACGTAGGACAGTTCTTCTACCCTCTCTCTCCTGGAGGTATCAACAGGGACTGCTGGTGAAATCTCATTAAAGTCATCTGCTGATTTCTACAGACAAACAACAAAACATGTTGTTACTTTATAATATATTCTGTCAATCATAAAGATAAGAAATATCCTAAAATATGGCACATTCATTTGTATATTCATTTGAG
The DNA here is from genome assembly GCA_038501925.1 of Xenopus petersii. Lineage (NCBI taxonomy): Eukaryota > Metazoa > Chordata > Amphibia > Anura > Pipidae > Xenopus > Xenopus petersii. The sequence continues at coordinate 38,932,267 of CM076675.1, forward strand.
TAGCTGAATAGTGTATTTCTGTATGGCATGTTGCCGAAGAGGTCCAGGTCATATGGTATTGATTGGTGCAGTGGAGTCATGATTTGTTTCAAAATCAGATTTCAACTCATCAGCTGCCATGTCCCAACCTCCCTACTGACAATAAAATAGAGAATTTCTGTGGCTGCAGAGTATTTAGCATACTGCATGAAGGTCAGGGCCTATTTTGAATCCCAGTCTAGACCTGGTCACAGACACTGACTAGAAATTTAAAGCTAATGTGGGACATAGGAACTTATTTACCAAGTATCTTATTATAATGATACAATGGATTAGTGCTTTAAGTATTGATGCTATTTCATCTTATCATTTAATTTAAAGGTCCGAACAAATGAGGCAGGTAGACTAGATAGGCATATGTCCCATAACCAATACAGTGGCCACATATAGATATATTCTAGAAGAGGTCCCTTGTCTAATGTCACCAACAGCCTGATGGGTAAAAAAAGAACTAAAAGGCTCCGCCTCTGCAAACCTCAACTGCATATTGATATTCAGAGAAAATTTCCCATATAAAACCAGCCTATTTACCTTTACAAATAAAAATGTAACTTCCTTCATTTTTAGTGGAAAGTACACACTAATCTTAAAGGGACTAAAATATGGATCTCATGGAAGGATGGCAAAACCCACATGAAACAGGTCACCGAGTGGACTTTAAAAGGGTTATAAAGTCATAAACTTCCCCTACTCCTTTCCTTTTCCCAGAGAAACTTCTGTAAAACTGGCACACTCTCCATCCTAAGTCTGACTCTCCCTACTAATGCTGGATGAGTAAAAACGATTAGTTATGATACTAATGTGCATGGGTGCTTCGCCAATGAGGAAAGTTGAGGCTGTCACCTCAGGCGGCAACGCCCCACTAGGTACCAGGGGCAGCAAAAATGCTGCTCCTGGTACTTTAAGAGTGAATTTCCGGGGGAGGGGGGGCAGCAGCAACTGCTACTGCATCAGGCGGCGGAAGGGCCAGGATCGCCCCTGCTGATGTGTGAATGTGAGTGAAGTACCCTATTGCATGGCCATCCATATACTTACCAATTCTGGCTGAAAAGACGGCTTTATTGTTTTCTTTTCCAGTTCATTCCACTTGATTGTAGCGTAGAGGGGGTGCTCCCTGATTTTGCCTTTCACTCCTAAACGCTTCTTCTTGTTCTTCTCCAGTAGCTAAAAAAAAACATTTTTAATATCAGAGATGTTATGTTAGGCACCTTCCAACAACAGAGCATTAGCCAAGTGCTGGACCTGGTAATTCTAAAGGCTGGTTAGTGGTTACACTAGTGTTCCAGCCTAAACTAATCATTACTAATGAACGTTTTTAAATGATGTCACTCATTTATATTTTAATCACAGAAAAAGATGGGATGCTATTGACTGAGCCAAGACATTCTCATTGAGGTTAGCAGCATTAGTGGCATTTATATTGTGTCTGTGTTTGCACAAAGTTTTATTCTCCATACTAACCCAGACAATGCCACTGATAGGGTGTAGGATGGGGATAAAGGGCTTTAATTGGCAGATTTGTACTATGGTCAGAGACTCAATTATTATCATCCAAGTGACCATGTATGAAAACAAGGCAGAATATTAACAATAAGTCTTTCTGGGACACTCCAAACTGATACCCAAACTCAATAGAGTGTAAGCAGATAACCCCCCTTCATAGGCACTAAAGATATAAGTTGTGGAACATAAAAGCTTTGAATGCAAAAGTATTCTTTCATTTCGCACTGTTTAATACTTTATACTGACCTTTGACAGGAGGTCCTGCATTTCCTTGCTCATGTAACTTGGATATTCGGGAGTCTTGATTAAGAAATACTCCCTCAAAGCACAGCCGGATGGGCTAAATGGCTGTTCACCTGTGGCCATTTCGTACATTATCACACCAAAGGACCACCAGTCAGCCCCTGCATTATACTCGTTCAGTAACAAAACCTACAGAAGAAACAGAAAACAAGTTATTAAACAAAAATAAATACCACTATAATATTTTCATGGCCCATGAATGACAAACGCTTAAATATGTAAGTGAGCAACATTTTAAATTGTATTTGGCAAAGAACCAAGTCTAGCCCAATGTAGAAAGAAGAACAAATAAAATTTCTCCCAAAATGTCAACCAAAATAACTTTCAAGCTGTGTTTTCTGCTGCCACAGCTTTCTGCCCCCACAGGAATAATCACAACAGTATTGCTAAAAACTAAATGCACCCAAGGCCTGTCCCTCCCATTCATCACGACCTTCTTCTGCTCCTTAGTGATTCCCATAGTAGATTCTCCCCCTGGTCTATAAAATACATTGATACTAAGCATTACAGTATGTTCAAGAACTTAAAAGAGGCAGGCAGAGGAGGTACATGCCCAGTGCCCTCCCACCAGTCCCCCATAGGCTTGTGCATCTTCTGCTTACTCCTATTTCAGGCCTTTGCCTTTATGTTAGGCATTCAGGTGTAGCAACAACTAAGTGTAAGCATCCCCCCAAATGTTCACCAAAGTAAATTTAAAGCTGGGCCTCTACTGCAAGTTCTACATGCCCCTCTGATGAGAAATCCGCACAGTCTGGAAACCATTGTTTTAACATGGCATAGTTAAAGTGTATTCGAAAAAGGAGCAATGTTTACTTCTGGCTTTACAGTGACTTGAGATAAACTCTCTCTCTCTCTCTCTCTGTATCTAATGAATGTAAACAAAAATAAAATGTGACTGAACACTAATCAAGTATTTAAGTTAGAAGGTGCTCAAAGTCCCTAACACATTTTATTAATTTTATCAAAAAAGGAAATGTCCCTGATTTTTAGCACATTCATTTATGTCCCCAGATCTAAGCTTGAGAATGTCGAAAAGTGTAATAGAAAGTTACCAAGTCTGGCTTTAGTTATTACTATCTTCCAGCTTTTCAACTGGGAAAGTTGATTTTATACATGCCTAGGTATTTACACATCCTTTATGAGCACAATCCCTTGCTAAATAGTTGATGCTATTATGTATACATTGTAAATGCATTAAGAAGAGTTCAGACCTCCGGGGCCCGGTAGCCAGGGGTTCCTGCCAATCCACAGATCATCTTTCTGCCGAACAGCCCTTCAGCGGATATGCCGAAATCACAGATTTTAATGTGTCCATCCTTATCCACCAAGATATTATCAGGCTTCAGATCACTACAAGATAGGCAAAAGGGAGAATTAATATTGGTTATACCTGAATAAAGTTTTGAGAAGGGCAGGAGTCGCTTGAATAGTAAAGCACATGTTATTACCAGATCTGTCCTTTACATGTACAACTTTAGGGGCTGATTTATCAAAATGTGAGTTTAGAGCTTAATAAATAAAAACTCACCCGCGTTCTATTCATTCCTAAAGGATTTTTCTAACTTTCACCCATTGATAAATACACTTCTCAAAATTACATGGGAATTAATAGAACATGAGTGAGTTTTTTTTAATAAGCTCTAAACTCACATTTTGATAAATCTGCCGCTTAATGTAATCTATACAGTGACTATTAGGGGCATATTTATCAAGGATCGAATTTTGAATTGAAAAAATTTCGAAATTCGAATTCAAAAAGACCAACCGAAATTAAGTATTTTTGTCTTAAGATTTTTTGGACGAATAGGTCCTTTTTTGACCGAGTAGGTCCGTATTCAGCTGAATTTGAATCGTACGAAACAAAGTAATATCCCATTCGATCAAATTCGATTCTAAGTTTCTCCTAAAAAAAACTTTGAGGCTAAAACAGCAATTCAGCAGATTTTAGATGGCGAATGGTTGAAGTCGAATACATGATAAATGTCGATATTCAAATTTTTAATTGTTTTCATATTGGAATAGAATTTGGACTATTCCCTAGTCAAAGTACACAATAAAAATATCATGAATATTTTTCATTAGAAAATTCACCTTGACCTTTGACAAATCTGCCCCTAAATGTAAGTCAGACATAACACAATATTGTAGAGAAAAGAACGGAGATTTTACTGACCGATGAACAATGCCATTCGAGTGGAGAAACTGGAGGCCAATCACAATCTCTGCAGTGTAGAACCTTTAAAACAAAATAAACACTATTTGACACACATCTCATACTTATTTAACATAATATCCATGAAAAATATTTAAACTGTATATTTAATAATAACTTTTTGGGACTAAGAGCTGACATTAAAGGACTAGGAAAGGTAATCGCTGGTGTGGTGGAGACTTTAATCATTAACCTCATTCCCTGGGCTCCTGCCCATCTAAAATGACAACAGCCTGGGATAGCTTATGGCAGACAGACACCATCTTTCTAGGAATACTCATATGGTAGGCAGTAAGTAGGAGTAGGGAAAGGGGATGTCTATATACCCACTCTGTCCGACCCTCATGAATAAAGCACTTGCACTTTGCCTTAGGTGCAAAATATACTTTTTTACACCTTGTAAATTGGCCCTAATGTGCTGCTAGACACAAAATTCACAGTCTCTATATGTCAGATGGCATCATACACTTTCCCTGTTACCTCATATTGTCAGGGGTGCTTCGCCAATAAGGCGAGTTGAGGCTGTCGCCTCAGGCGGCAGCGCCCCACTAGGTACCAGGGGCAGCAAAAATGCTGCTCCTGGTACTTTAAGAGCGACTTTTTGGGGGAGGGGGCAGCAGCAACTGCTGCTGCCTCAGGTAGCGAAGGGGCCAGAATCGCCCTTGTATATTGTTCCTACTTAAAGGATATTAGGACTTACTTGATTCTCTCCACTGGTAGTTTTCCTTCTTTACAAATCATGCTGTATAATGATCCCCCGCTGGCATACTCAAGCACAAAGAAAGCTTCAACCTGGTTATAGTGATAAATAAAGAACATATGAGACATAGGATTGTATGACACAGAACAGCACAGCAGGAACTTAAGTATGAAAACTAATGACAGAATAGTTACTATTTTTGAGTGTCGCTAGGCTCTGCTCTTTCTACTATTTCTTTTCTCAAGTCACTTATAGTGGATTAAAGCCCAATATGGTTTAACAGGGCTCACCATAAACACACTGCATGTCTCACTTTCAGACTAGTGATGAACATGGCGCCCAAAAATAATATTAATTTAATGTTACATGATTCATTTTTACTGCAGAAATATGTAGATGTCACCCCATGTGTGTAGTAGTAGTTGTGAATGTATTCTACCTGTTGATATGCACATGGGATAAATGGCTCAAGGCATAGCTCCCATGTATCTGTGATACCTTTAACTTGCACCATATATAGCAAAGATTGAAACCTGCATTTTAGTGAAAGGTCCTGATATGCAGCAGCCTGTTTAGACACTATTTTTTTCTAAATAGTGTGCTAATAGATTATGCTTTTCAATGAATTTGGGATAAGCTGCATAACTACTCCCCATCTAAATAGAAATATCTAGTTCAAAATGAATAGAATAGAAAATAGTCACACGTAGGGTGCAAGTCTGCAAAAAAATAAGTCTGTTTGCACCCTGCCCTGGACTTTATTAATAACTCCTTATATATCATGGAATGTGTAAGACTGAGCATTGAATGTATGTGTATTAGGCTGACTAAGAAAGAGAGAATTCTAATGAAACATTTAGTAGTAACATAAACAGTATTCTCTACCTCTGATTGGAAGGCTGCATATGGATGACATACAAAGGGGCAACTTCTGGCCATCTTCAAGATCCGAGCTTCTTTCCTGATGTTCTCGTAATTGCTCTCATTGATTTTTTTGGAAACCTTCTTAATTGCCACAAGTTGTTTGTTTGGTTTAAACGATGCTAACATCACCTAAAACAGAAAGAAAAACAGTAAATATTACACGTTCCGTTGAAAACTTCGGATGAAGTGGCGGGATGCTAATTCAAGTATATTGTATGGCCTTGAATGCTGCTAGCATGATGAATGACATAAAGAGTATTATCCAGAAGGGGCCTTGTTTGTAGTTTAAGGAAGGGTTTACTAGGGGTATTGAATTTCATACAATTGTTTTTATCATCATTAATATTGTTAAAATTGTCTTTTTCAGACTATTTACATACATTGAGTATATTAATTAGAAGGTGAAATAGAAATCCCATGGTCGTATCTCAGGTCATATTTAACAAATGGTGTCAGTGAGAGTTCACCCGTTGATAAGTGGAACCACTAATAATCCCATGCAAGTGAAGAACATTTGGAAGAATATCTGTCAACCTGTGGTGAGCTTGTTTCCACCTCTTCATAAATATGCCCATGTAATATACCAATATACCTTGATTCTCTCTCAAATTTGCTGGATGTTTTGATATTGCAATACAAATAGAATTTTTCCTAATGGAGACCCCCACTCACCTGGCCAAAGCTGCCTCTTCCTATTACTTTGTAGAATGTGTAGCTCTGTATATCCAGGGGGGCTGGTCTTTTGACATCCAGGTGGGCTGGTTCTCTGACCTCTAGGCAGGACTTCTTACCTCCACTTCCACCTTTTAGGATAAAATAAATGTAATCAATGACTCAAAAATACACTAGACAGGGCACAATTTCATAAAGATATCTATATATGCACATAAGCAAAGTAATGTTAGCTACGCTTTTAACACAAATTCATAGCATTTCTAAATAGTCTTTTTGATTACACAAAAAATCTTTTATGCAGATTGCCTCTTTTAGTTGGACTATTGTCTCTTGTCAGAAATAAGCAACCAGTTTCACATTGGGGTTATAGGGTAGTATTAGGATTTTAGGCATTTTTCCCAAATTTCATCTGAAGAATGTAAATTTTATGTTTAGGTAAAAGTAAACATTTTATATTTTGATGGCAGTTTCCTATTTCCCCTAATACAATCTGACTGAGCCTAACAAGTAACTATAAGGCCCTTCTGGAAACCTTTACAAAAAGTAGTTTGGGATGTCTCATCACCCTGCAGTGAGAGAGTGCATAGTGGAAATCCACACAACAGAAGCAAAGTTTGGAACATTATTTCCCATGCAAGATTTCCATGGAATGATCCATCACACAATTATAGCAAACAAGGTAGCCCAGAGAGAAAGTACCCCTAGCCAGTGCATTTCTTACATCAACCAAGCAACCCCTGGGGTAAAAAGCAAGCAACTGTATTCATTACCAAAATAACTGCCACCCACTAGTGAATTTTCCATTTAACAAACTAGAGTAATAGATTGGAATCTTGGGCAATATATTTACTATGAATAAATAGTAGGTAAAATAATTAAATATATGTCTCTTGCCTTCTAACGGATCTTCTGGGCTCCTTGGTCTTTTTTTGTTCCCCTTCTTATCCTCTTGCTCCTCACTCACTCCTCTGTGAAGACTTTTTTGATCTTCTAAGTTCAGCTTCTTATTCGCGTCAGTGTTTTCATCACTGCGCTTCCTTTTCTTCTTTTCTTCATCGCTGGTCTTCTCTTCTACGTGGGGTTTGCTTCTTACAAGCACCTCTTGACTCTCTTTCTTGATCTTATCCTTCTCCTCCTCCACGCAGCTTATATGTCGCTGAAGTTCTTTCTCCCGACTCCTTATTCTGCTCTCCATGTTGAGCTTCCTTCCTTGTAATTTTGCAACTTCTCGCTCTCAATTCAGCTCTTTTCTCAAAATTTGCTTTGTAACACTCTGTCACTCTCTGTCTCTCCTCCTCACTCTCCAAAAAGACAGTTGGACTGAACTATGAGTGACAGTTAAGAGTAGCCAGCTACAACCGGTTTACCTAGGGGCAGCATGTAAGCATCAGCAATGAGACGTGTGGACATTATAATGTAAAGGGCATTACACTGGCTCCATAGCCCATCTTCATAGATTTCAAGTGGGCTCTTAACTTCAGTATAGCATTTGGCATGATGTAGGCTTTGTTACTGTTATAGTAGTCTAACTACAGTAATTCTAAAAATGAGATGACTTTCTTAATTCTAGATAGGACAGAATCAATGGAATGCAAATAATAACAACATTACTGCCAGGTTGCTTATATCTTGTCCATTCACAATGTATCAACACAGTTCATTTTCATGAGAATTTGTCCTGATATGTAGAGAGTTATAAGGCTTGTCCTAAATGCAGATGTATACATGGCTGTTGATGATAGGAGGTGGTGACAAATGTCTGTACCCCAATGCCTTCTAAATAAATTATCTGAATACCATTGCCTAATTGCTTGTCAGAAAATCTTTGCCTAAAGCCATACATTCCGTGTCACAGAAGGTAATGTGGGGATTGCAGTATTAACCAGTGCCATAAGTATTATGTCAAAGTAACAAATTCCAATAATAACTTACATATAGTGATGAGTAAAAATTTTCACTGTGTTTCGCCTCATAAATGATGCCCATGGCCTTCAATGGGTGAAAACTATTGTCGTGACTTGGTGAATTTTCATCGTTTTGCGAATTTTTGGCGAATCGCAAAGGGTCAGATTCACCCAACACTACTTACATACATTATATATATATATTACTGAAAACCATTTAAATGTCACTCATAGCACACACCTTTTGTTTGTTCAAATTACAATTGTGTCCTTGGCACATAATGCACCATTTATATATGTTATTGTAAGTCTATGTGCCAAGGTGTAGTTGTTAGTACTACTAGTTGATCAGGATTGCTTGTGCTAAATCTAACAGATTTAAAACAGCACCACAGCAACTATTTCTGCCCTTTCTACATGTGTCTGTCTGGTATATGGAAAATGTATCCTTTTTGTAACAGTGAAGAGAATTACAAAGTAATTAATCTAGGGTTCACTCACTCCTCATCTCCTGGATGGTCGCGGGCAAGAAAAAGATACATGGAAGGATGGAGTAAAGAAATTCCAACTAGCCATTTTCAGTGGTACTGATTAAACAAAAAAATTAATGGGTATCACAGTCCCTCCCGTTACACCCCTAACCACAATTTAATCTACAACACAATTTATCACCATAAATACTGTCTAGGGCTGATAATACCAATGTGTTTTTTACTCACAGCTTTAACCACATGCAGGTACAGTAAATACAAATTGTAAACTGCTCCTTGAATATGCTTTACAAATGAAGAATGTTTCTTTTGTAGCCAGTGCGAGTAATCCCCAACTAGTGGCTTGTGAGCAAACTGTTGCTCACCGACTCCTTGGATGTTGCTTTCAGTGGCCTCAAAGCAGGTGCTTATTTTTGAATTACAGGCCTGGAGGCAAATTTTGGCTGCATAATAACCAGTTGTACTGCCAAAAAGAACAACTTGTAGACTGCCAGTCCACATAGAGGCTACCAAATAGCCAACCACAGCCTAACTTGGCACCCCAAGAACATTTTTTTTATGCTTGGGTTCCTCCCCAACTCCTTTTAATTTTGAGTGTGGCTCACGGGTAAGAAATATTGGGGACCCCTGTTCTAGAGTATCAGATATATTAATCTATAATTTGTGAATTTCAACGACCTTTGACAGAAATATTTTAATAATTATCTGAAGCATAGCCTTATAGCAACAGTACAAACTACAGCATATATATTTAATTCATAGTATTTTATTCCAGGGGCTAGTCCAATTGCCCTCTATGAAGCCACAAAGTAATTTCCCCTTTCAAGCAACTTGGTGAGTCAGGTTTCATGTCAACTTAATAGTCATATGGATGTCTCATCTCAACCTCATCTACTAGTTTACTATGTTACTTGTTAAAAATGCATTGTACAGTGCCAACAAAGAACAGCCTCTCCAAACAAACAAATCACCCTCAACCTATGCTATTGAAGATACTGCCCTAAGGGGTTAAAGATGGGTCCCTTATTAAGATTATATCAATAAAATAAAAATTTGATCAGCCAGGAAAATCTACACATAAGGCCAATGTAATTTTACACATTGTCTCACAATCTAAAAGGGTGACAATAAAGTCTCACAAAGGAAAAACACTTTAATATACAGGCTCCCAACATGGGTGTTAAAATGTAGATGACAACCAGCAATTACAGAAAGAAGAGACTACCCCTAGTTAACACCACTTTGTGCCAAGCTTTAAGGCTTATTCACTATTGATATGTGGGTCAGGATTTTCCCGACCCAGACCTGCCCTCCCTTAGCCCTCGCCCGCCTGCATCTGACTTCCAGGTTCCTTTTATAGACCCACGCCGCCGCGCTGATGATGTTAGAAAAGGGGTGGGGCGAGCAGGTGCACGGCTATAAAGCCAAAAGTCGGCATTTGAATGTGGCGGGCGGGGAGAGCAGGAGAAGAACTCAACCACCCACGAAGAGGAGTGTGAGGTTGGCCTGAACCCGCCGATATCAGGCCGGCCTGCACATCACTGTTATTCACATATTTCAAAAGGGAAAACAAGACATAAAGGTTTGAAAACTCTCATCACTAGGCCATATTTGCGCAGATTCTTCATTATTTGTTTTGTCATATAATCCTCAATATTACTGTGGGCACATTCGACATATAGGGGCATATTTACTAAGGAACATAAGTTGAAATTTAGTTGAATATAAATTTTGGCCAATTATCAATAAATTCTCTCGCCAGATCTGTCATTATAAAGATAGAGCCACTTTTGCATCTTATTATCCACATTCTCCATGCTAATTGCCCATATACATCCCTTCTATGTGGAATAAATTCACCAGGGAACTTTACCTACTACAATTATATGGGGAAACACAATGACCAATACTCATAGAAAGTGTTCTCAATTCTCTTTTTATTTTCTCTCAAAAATAGTTTATAATTTTTATTACAATTGCTGGGAGAATTGAGTCGACCTTTGGTGAAATTAGACAAGGAGAAAATTCACAAATTAGTGTACAGTATATGTCCCATAATCCACAGAAATCTGGAAGCACAGGCATCTGCTATATTTTTGAAGGCACATTGGCACAAATGTTTTTTGTGATCACATAATCCCTGACATTCCTGAGGGAACAATTAATTATTATGACACATAATAATTAAAGTATTTCCGTAGACACATAGAAGCAAATTTACTAAAGGGCAAAGTGACTAACGCTGGCAAAAATTCGGTAGCGTGACGTCATTTCAGTACTTTGGAACGGTCACTGGTGTAACTTCGCAAGGGAAGGAGATAGACTCTTGTGGTACTTCACTCCCTAACGCCTGGTGAATTTGAGCTCTGGCGAATGGACGGGACTACACAAATTCACTAAAATACGGATTTTATTGAATGTTATCTCTTGCTCCAGACTTGCCTTCGCCACCTCAGACCAGGAGAAGTGCAATAGAGTAGATAGGACTTCCTCACAATTTATTTGAAAAATTTTCTAAGTCCCAAAAAACGCTGGGTATTTACATTTTTTCAGGGTGATAGGCTGCAAAAGAGTAAGAAATGTTTCTGGGGTAACCTGCTTTCCCCCTACATTTCCTAACATATGGCACATAAACTATACAGTGTAGGGCATTATAACATTATTTTATTAAGGTTCCCTGGACTTGTGTAGTGTAATGTATTTGCTGCAACATATACGTCCATTCAACTTTAACTTCCCGCCAACGCTAGTGCAACCTCACTTTGCTTGGCGCAGTAATGCTAGTGCAACTTCATCAACGTTTGACGCCCTGGACGCAACTTCGGATTTTAGTGAATTAGCGTTGTCCTGGTGAATCTACACCTGGTGAAGTGTTGCGATGTGAGCGAAGCCGTCACTGGCGAATTTTCAGAGGTTAGTAAATTTGCCCCATAATCCCTAGTATTATTTACAAACCTTAAAGGAGAAGCAAGGGTTTTAATAAAGTCCAGTGCCCAATGATTGTCCCGGTTGTTGTCTCTCAAACCTCTGTAATGGTTTTCTGGAAGAAAGAAAAAGCAACACTGTACCTGGAGTTCACAGGTGTATTTTAGTTTGCACAGACGTCATTCCTGTACACTTTAAAGGGGTTGTTCACCTTCCAAACACTTTTCTATTTTTTTCAATTACTTTCCATTATTTATTTTTCATAGTATTTCCAAAATCTAAGTTTAAAGTTGAATGTTTGTGTCTCTGGTGTTTCAGACTGACAGCTCAGTAATTCAGCTGCAGATTCTAAACTGTTATAATTTTGCAACATTTAGTCGATACATTTCTCAGCAGCACCTCTGGAGTATTAGAAACTATTGTATCAATTCTAACAGCTGCCTGTAATGAAACCCAGAGACTGCTCAGCAGGGAAAAAAAGATAAGAAATGTATCAAGTAAATGTATCAATTTAGAACAGTTTACAGGGTCGGTGACCCCCCTTACCAGAGCTGCTTAACAAGGTGAAAAAAGACACTTTACACTCATTATTTCTAGTGATCTATCTGAAAACAACTAGTTGTTTGAAGGTAATCAACCTGGTTTTGCACACGCACCATTTTGCTGGTTTTACTGACCCACATGTCACCACAGAAATAGAAAACACAGTGGATGTGCAGTAAGTTTAACAAGGATATTTTAATAAGGCCTTATAAACGCAGTTCACTGTTTTCTTTACACTTTCTTCATGTTTAAACAGTATTTGACATCACTTCCATACACCTTATGTCACTTCTGCACTTGCACCATTTTACTGGTCTTGCCGACTCTCATGTCACCACTGAAACAAAACAAAAAAAAAAAAACAGCTCATACACAGTAAATTTTAAAAGGATATTTGAATAAGACCTTGGTAGCATGTCCTGCTGCTAAATATTAGACTTGTCTCAGAACGTTCCTCTTCCAGCCCCCACACAATTCTGATTTTTATCTACCACAGACTTAATACCACTGACCCAAATCAAACCACTTGGACCCACTACCCACTACTACAGCACAAAAACTAGTATCCCTGCTTGCTGCACAGCTGGAAACATTCTCAAGGGGTGACCACCTAAATGGTGCCAGATCCCTATCAAGTGCTCCCTCCTCACCCATACCAGTAGTGTCTACCGCTGAGTCCAAGCTCCAAGACATCCTACTGGAGATACGACCATCAAAAGAATCCTAATCCACACTGATAAATACCAAGACTGATGAAATAAAGATAGATAGCCAAATACAAGAAGTCCTCTGCACTCAACCCATTATTAATATATTTAGGACATTGAGAAATGTTATGCCTTAAGCTACTAAAAATGCCTTACCCTTTAAACAAAACAGGGATTGTTTGTCCATAAATTGCAATATATCTAAGCTTGCCAACTACGTCAAAGTCATCCCCGATATGGCCAGTCCTACACTCAATTTTTATCTGATTCATTTCAATTTGCTTCATTGTACATTTTACAAAGGGGCTAAGTTTCACCAGCAACTTACTTGCTGATTTCAAATTAAAACTCCCAAACTTGGCTGCCCTTTTATTGGCAAAACCAATTTTTATAGAATTCAACAGTTAACAATTCATACCACCGGCCACAGCGGGACAACTTTGCTTTAACATATCGGGCTCTTAGGCACAGGATTATCTACAAACCAAATGTTCATCTCCCAATGACTTGCCACATACAGACAGTATATGAGTAGGTGCACTGCCTGGTATCCTATGACTAAGTGTAGTGAGAACAGAAAACACTTATGGCTGTTACTGCCTCTTGTACTTCAGTTACCATGCTTGTTTTACAAGTTTGCCTGGAGGACTGCTCTTTGAGTTCTTGCTCTACAAACTATATGGTGGTTACAGAACAATCTATGTGTTATCAATCTGAAAGGGTGCCACACATACCAAATGTTGATACACTCACCAATTTGAAACAGTGGTCCAGATGCACCATCCCCAGATTCAAAAACGGAATACCGACAGCAATATGATAGAAGGGTGCTTCAGGCACACTATAAAATACACGGGCCACAAGATGAATTTAAAAAAAACTGGTTTATTAGTTTACACTAAGAACTAGGCACTGAATAATCTACGACCACAACATTACTGCTACTAATAAAGACAGAACAACTAATGCATCTGACAGTAAGCTTGCGGTGAATGTCTAACTGTGGGCCCCAAATGGAAGAGGTATAAGCCCAGACTCTTTAAATGGCATTTTATTGCCCATGGCCAAAACACTGGGTCCTGCTAAAGAGTCTCCACCCACATGCACCCTAATTTTGAACTAAGTTTAATTCTACCTATGTTTAAGGTAGAAGGGGAGGGATGTTGGGTATGTTTTGTTAATGTATTTTATGTTGAATGGCTTATGCTCAGGGTACATAGTAATGTACATAGTACATAGAGTGATATACATAATGGCAGACACAAGTGACACATATTCAATAGATAAGACATGAGTGTAAAAATCCTTAGCTGAAACACAATGGGGCTAAATTGACTACTAGCCTTTGACTTTTTCAAACAGGAGACCCACGTGACTGGCAGTACACTGCTAGCATTGAAAAAGTTATGGGTGGGATTGGCACATTATTCAGCTTACTCCTCCTACTCCTCTGGCGTGTCCATACTGAGCCACAAAAGCATTCCATTTAAACTAGGCAACATATAAACAGATGGCAAGGGAAGGGTTGTCTTTTTCCATGCAATATTAGCAATGAAATAATATTAGCCAACTTATATATCCTCCACCATATAAACCAGAGTGTTGTAGCAATATGTGGCTCAATTTCCCCACACACTGGTTTTGGCCATAGGAGACTACATTGCTACCCTAAATCTTGTATGAGACAGAATTCAAAGGAAAGGGGGAACCACATCCCCTCCCCCTAATCACTTGTTATAGGTAACAACTGGACTGCGGTTTGTTAGTAAATCCAAATTGATGTTTACATATGTATTATGTGTTATGTATGTAATGTTCACTTGATTTAAAAACCACAGATAGAGAAAATCACAGTAGAAAATCGCATAAAAACATCCGGAACATGTCTTTGCATTTAGGACCTGGTGGCATCAGCCTGATGTAGCTGATGCCAAAATGTGCCAGGCTTACCATTGTATAGTATAAAGCTTCCCATAGACGCTACGATTCTTCTTGCTGAACAACCGATTTTAGGGAAGTCTGACCAATCCTGCAAAATTCTCGTGCGGTTAGAGGGATTCAAACGATCGTACATCTTACGATTTTTCGGCCGACATCTGTCAGGAAATTGATGAGACAGGTTAAAAAATCTTTGTCGGTCCCAGTGCAATCTATCTATGTTTGCAGGGCCAAGCAGGCAGCTACCCTTTGTTTTCCTGGCAAATGTCTTTTTAGTTGTCAATTCATACGATCGTACGATCGGATCTTTTAAAAATCTTAACATCTATGGCCAGCTTTAATCAAGGTCCGTTCCTCTTGCGCCTCTGAAGATAGAATTAATCTTTGAGGATACCCTCCTGAGGCCCCACAACAGAAGATGGGTGTTCAGAATCTCAGATACAGACATCAGGATGTGGTTAAGGCTGCCAGAAGATCTGATTTGAAGTCAAAATTAGAAGAGATGAGAGCAGAAGTCAAGCAGGGAGGTGGCAAACTGTTCAAGGTCTGTAACAGAAGTCCAATTAGGAAAAGCAAATTAACAAGGTACTGGGGCTATAATGAAAATCAAGAAATTAATTACTTTCACCGGCAATGGGCACATGTTTGCACTATGCTCTGCCCCTCGCATCAAATTTTTAATTCTGAATATGAGACAAAACACAGTAAGATCATGGATGCAAGTGCTTAGTGAATGAGCATTAAGGGGAGCAATTTTGAGACTCTTATTAATCTAGTACTTGTTTCCAGGACCTTTGTTGTCTGCCATAGATGGTATATTATCATTGTTACTGACTGTTATAAGGGCCAAGCTATAAGTTTGTACACTTGAACACACAGAAAAAGCTTGAGAATAACCACAGAGAGGGTGTTCCATTGCCTGTGCAAAAACATGCTCATGAGTGGGCAAAAAATGCCCAGAAATACCTCTCCCTTGAATAGCACTATCATTTCTATATCTCTGCCAGTGAACTTGTGTTACTGCTTATGCTCACTGCTGCAAAGAGTAAACCAGCAATTATACATAGACTAATATATTATTCAATAGAAAAGTATTGCTGGTTGTTTTGTAGTACACAGGGGGTATTTCAAGCAGGCAACTAAATTCCTGCTGTGCTATTGCCCTTACTCCTGCCATATGAGAACCTTCCTGGTAGTTATCTTTCTAGGAACTATCCACTGGAAATGCTGGTGGATCTTCACTGAAGTAATTTGCCAATGGCTGCAAGAAAAAAGAAACAGAATGAAAATACATTTCTTATGGCCTCAATGATTAGGATCAATTGTGTAATACATACACCTGAAAACTCTGCTAACATCAACAGAAAAGGATTTTGGCTCATATGCACCTGTCCTTTATTAAATATGTACCTACAGGGATGTACAGATTCGCCCAATCTGGAGTCTCCTATTGATTAGTGTAGATCATGTGGCTAACCTCCCTATGCCTAAGGAACTGATATGGATGGCAAGGAGAAAAAGTACAGGCATAGGGGCTTAGCATTTCCAGTGGTTACAAGCAACATTATTGCAGTGTGAGGAACTACCTGTGCCAACTTTATTCTGACTTTTGTGGGACTGGCTGACATTGCTAGTGCAAGAGGTTATCTACCTGAAACTGAACTAAGTAAATGAGACTTAAGTTGGC
The DNA here is from genome assembly GCA_038501925.1 of Xenopus petersii. NCBI lineage: Eukaryota > Metazoa > Chordata > Amphibia > Anura > Pipidae > Xenopus > Xenopus petersii. The sequence goes on from CM076675.1 coordinate 38,948,818, forward strand.
CCCCTAGCTAATAGACTAAATTGGATATGTATTAGAATAAAGCAAACAAATTGTAATGATTAAAGCACTTCAGCCCTGTCCTATTTTATATCATGGCCATGTTTTATCTCTGTGCAACTGCAGCTGTACACAGCCCTCTAGTGTCACAAAACAAAACCTGCAACCACCTCAGGCTGAGACCAGCACCAAATACAGCACCACATTTTTCCTTTTCAACTGTAATTCTTATGCTGATGTTTATAAACCATTCCTTCTCATTTCCATTCACACTTACACACTCTTCACACCCGTTCAGACCAGTTCAAATCCTTAAAGAAGATTTTTGCCTGAAAAGTGTTTTTTTGCAAAATAAAAAAAAAGTTTCCAATAAACAGATATTTTTAAAGGTTTTAAAGGTTTAAATTGCTCCTGAAAATTGTATTTTTTTAGGGTACCCGGCTTCCCCCCTACATTGACTAATATATGGCACATAAACTATATACTGGGCACATGTGTAGGGCAATATAACAACTCTATTTTATTTTATTAACGTTCCCTGGGCTTGTGTAGTGTAATGTATTTGCTGCAACATATACGTCTATTCAACTTTATCTTCCCGGCGTATGCAAATTAGCCAATGCTAGGGCTTTGCTTGCCGAATTAACGCTAAGGAAACTTCACCATCGTTCAGTGCCATGGACTCACCTTCGCATTTTAGTGAATTAGCGTTGTCCTAGTGAATCTTTCCCTGGCAAAGTATGGCGATTTGAGCGAAGACATATGTGTGCCAAACCTCGAAATTTATAATTTATCCATTAATATATTAACATTGCTACTGCAAATTATCCCCTCTTTGTTGGTTGAATTGGCACATGATATACATGTGAGCAGTAACGCCACGTCAAGGCTTCAACCACGTTACTGTCCATTCACACACCTATTGCAGAAAATGGCTCACCCCATGACTTGCTGCAATAGTTCCCTATCTGGCCAGATACCGGCTGATATAAGCCGCCATGGGAGAGGAGTAGGGAACTAACGTTCCCCATTGGGATTTTTGTACTAATAAACACACACAATCATTTAAATCCATACACTCACATTCATTCACACACTATTATCTATATTTCTATAGCTAACAGGTAGCTTGGAATTTAATCCTCTCCACTTTGGATACAATCTATTTTCTAGGTAAAATTACATTAACAGGTTTGGATTCTATGACTGGATTAAGGACACTGTTATATATTAATTAAGGGTGAGCGTGTCCATCATATTAAATTTACCTAACTTCTAGATGATCCAGAGGAAGGCAAAAAACCCCATCTGTAGCAATTTGCTTTAGATGGGGGGAAAATTCCTTCCTGACTCCTTAACGGCAATCGGACGAATCCCTGGATCAACACTGTACTAAATCTATTCCAGTATACTTTTATTATCTAAAAGGACTGGATAAGAGATTATTATGGTTCTACTTTGTCACTAACTATTGGACTCTGGGTTGGGTGTGAAAGGAGGAGGGTGAGACTGGGAAGCATTTTGGGCCATACAGCTTTCCTAGTCTGTTAATATTACTTTATTCCTAAACCATAAACTTCCCTAAACCATTCGCCAACACATTCATAGAACTAATGGGCTTATTTTTAAAAATGGGCCTATATATGCTGCATTATAACTTACTATTGGGTCTAACTAACAAAAAGAAAAGCAACCTCCTCATATAGGTTATTTTACATTTTAAAAGTGATTTCAAATTATTGTGCAGCCAACTACAAGGTGAACTGTGCTCATCTTGTAAATTGTTGCACTAGGGGACCCCTATTTACTTTCACACACATTTCCACTCATATTTATTGCAGAGAATCATACAGTAAGTAAACTGCAAATATTCTTTTACCTTCATATTTTACTGTTATGATTTGCTGCAATACTCTCCTAGGATATGGCACATTTCTTAACCCACATCTCTAATTCTATGTCCTTTTAAGTACCCATATCCCATAATTTTAACTTTATACCCATTAACCCAGCTTCAGTTTCCCATATCTATTATTTTATCCCAAAGCCCACATCTCTACTCATTAATCTTTTGTGCCACATTATTGATCCCTATGTCCCTGTTTCCACATCCCTTACTGCCTTATTTATTACACCATTCCACTAGTCCTATATCCCTCATGCCATATCCCACATCTCACATCCCTTATACCCCAAATCCCATATAACAGATCCATCATATTTTATTACATATCCCTTTCCCTTTAGTTTTTATATTTTCACATATTATCTTATATCCCATTTGCCATATTACACATTACTTTCACCACATCCCCTATACCACATATTAAATGTGCTATTAAATTATTTAATATCCCACTGCTTTACCCATTTCCTATATATAATACATTTTTAAACTTGTATACATACATATCAATCAATCAACAAACCAATCAGTCTATTTATCTATAATATTATTTTAAACATAATCTACCCAAAATGTATTACCTATACCCCTAGTTATGGATAAATTAAACAAAATTTCTCCCATATATCCCACCCTCATCCCAAACACATAAGACTCTATATTGTACTGTATAATTATACTTATATATCCCACTCATACCCTAAATGTATACATTATATAAACTCTGATATGACTCTATACATCTATACATACATCTATAATATATTCTATATAATCTAATTTTTTTGTGTTTTTTTTGTGGTTTTTTTTTCTATATTAACTTATATATGGCTTCTATTACATGAATTAAGAAAAACTTTATAAACTTTCATAAACATTCAAAAACATATAAAATCCATAACACATTTAAAAAAAACCCCAGATTATACCTACCTGGCACCCTATAATCGGATGGGTGAAGCTGAATATAAAATTGGAGGATGGAGGGCCTTGTTGAGGTGGGGAACATACCTGTCTAAAGAATAAATAAACAAAAGACAGGAGAGGTCAGATAGAAAAGTTGCTATTTTGCTAGACAAAAAGGGCAATCTCTACACTAAGGAGCCTATTTATTATGCTGTATAAAATTGAATTAGCAGAAAAAAGTATAAGGATCGAAAAAGGTGAATTTATCAAGGTGTGCTTTATTTTATATCATGCGAATGCCAGTTTTGCCGCTGTCATTTGGCACTGCTCAAGTTCTGGCAGAAGTTGCTCAAAGAAAAAGACAGTTTTTTACATGGTGATGCCTAGCGATGTTATACTCTTTTACACCACATAATAAATCTACCCCTAAGTGGGTTGTGATTATTCCTTATAATCAATGTTTTTGGATTACGATAAAACTGCATGTTATACTCAGAGTATAACCTAGAAGAATCTCGCTTATAAATGAAATTACTTATGAGATGTTATGGGGTTTTTAAAAGTTTAACATTCTAAAAAAGTCTTTTAAGGCATGTCGCTCTAAATTAAAGAAAGATCCCTTATCCAGAATATAATTTTATCATCTACTATTCTGTAAGTGCAATTAGGTTTAAAATTAAAAAAGTGTATTTCATTTATACAATATCCCTCACCCATGCTATATATTTTATACAGACCATTTGTCTTTAATCCTTAAATAGCCTTAATCTGATCATATTTAATCCTAGAATTACTTTTTGGCTTTTATTTACTTTCACTTACCACTGTGCCTCCTGTTGTTTGAGGAGGTTACTGGTGGATACAATGGGCTGCAGCAGTAGGTGGTTGGACACTGTAGATTGTTGCAGATTTATAATGCAGGCAGACCTGATGTTAGGGCTGAAGTTTGCCATAGATGGTATGTTGGCTTGGTCACTGGCTATCCAGGCAATACTGATGTTGTGTTACATGAGCACAGAAGAATGCATTACTCCTGCCAATGCCAGGTGGGGTCCACGTAGGACAGTTCTTCTACCCTCTCTCTCCTGGAGGTATCAACAGGGACTGCTGGTGAAATCTCATTAAAGTCATCTGCTGATTTCTACAGACAAACAACAAAACATGTTGTTACTTTATAATATATTCTGTCAATCATAAAGATAAGAAATATCCTAATATATGGCACATTCATTTGTATATTCATTTGAGTAGCTGAATAGTGTATTTCTGTATGGCATGTTGCAGAAGAGGTCAAGGTCATATGGTATTGATTGGTGCAGTGGAGTCATGATTTGTTTCAAAATCTAGATTTTAACTCATCAGCTGCCATGTCCCAACCTCCCTACTGACAATAAAATAGAGAATTTCTGTGGCTGCAGAGTATTTAGCATACTGCATGAAGGCCAGGGCCTATTTTGAATCCCAGTCTAGACCTGGTCACAGACACTGACTAGAAATTTAAAGCTAATGTGGGACATAGGAACTGATTTACCAAGTAGCTTATTATAATGATACAATGGATTAGTGCTTTAAGTATTTATGCTATTTCATCTTATCATTTAATATAAAGGTCCGAACAAACGAGGCAGGTAGACTAGATAGGCATATGTCCCATAACCAATACAGTGGCCACATATAGATATGTGATTCTAGAAGAGGTCCCTTGTCTAATGTCACCAACAGCCTGATGGGTAAAAAAAGAACTAAAAGGCTCCGCCTCTGCAAACCTCAACTGCATATTGATATTCAGAGAAAATTTCCCATATACAACCAGCCTATTTACCTTTACAAATAAAAATGTAACTTCCTTCATTTTTAGTGGAAAGTACACACTAATCTTAAAGGGACTAAAATATGGATCTCATGGAAGGATGGCAAAACCCACATGAAACAGGTCACCGAGTGGACTTTAAAAGGGTTATAAAGTCATAAACTTCCCCTACTCCTTTCCTTTTCCCAGAGAAACTTCTGTAAAACTGGCACACTCTCCATCTAAGTCTGACTCTCCCTACTAATGCTGGATGAGTAAAAAGGATTAGTTATGACACTGATGTGCATGGGTGCTTCGCCAATGAGACAAGTTGAGGCTGTCACCTCAGGCGGCAACGCCCCACTAGGTACGAGGGGCAGCAAAAATGCTGCTCCTGGTACTTTAAGAGTGAATTTCCGGGGGAGTGGGGGGCAGCAGCAACTGCTACGGCATCAGGGGGCGGAAGGGCCAGGATCGCCCCTGCTGATGTGTGAATATGAGTGAAGTACCCTATTGCATGGCCATCCATATACTTACCATTTCTGGCTGAAAAGACGGCTTTATTGTTTTCTTTTCCAGTTCATTCCACTTGATTGTAGCGTAGAGGGGGTGCTCCCTGATTTTGCCTTTCACACCTAAACGCTTCTTCTTGTTCTTCTCCAGAAGCTAAAAAAGAAATATTTTTAATATCAGAGATGTTATGTTAGGCATCTTCCAACAACAGAGCATTATCCAAGTGCTGGACCTGGATATGACTGTCTCAGTAATTCCAAAGGCTGGTTACAGTGGTTACACTAGTGTTCCAGCCTAAACTAATCATTACTAATGAATATTTTTAAATGATGTCACTCATTTATGTTTTAATCACAGAAAAAGATGGGATGCTATTGACTGAGCCAAGACATTCTCATTGAGGTTAGCAGCATTAGTGGCATTTATATTGTGTCTGTGTTTGTACAAAGTTTTATTCTCCATACTAACCCAGACAATGCCACTGATAGGGTGTAGGATGGGGTTAAAGGGCTTTAATTGGCAGATTTGTACTATGGTCAGAGACTCAATTATTATCATCCAAGTGACCATGTATGAAAACAAGGCGGAATATTAACAATAAGTCTGTCTGGGATACTCCAAACTGATACCCAAATTCAATAAATAGCGTAAGCAGATAACCCCCCTTTTTAGTACAACAGACATTAAAGATATAAGTTGTGGAACATAACAAAAGCTTTGAATGTAAAAGTATTCTTTTATTTGTTTAATAATTTATACTGACCTTTGACAGGAGGTCCTGCATTTCCTTGCTCATGTAACTTGGATATTCGGGAGTCTTGATTAAGAAATACTCCCTCAAAGCACAGCCGGATGGGCTAAATGGCTGTTCACCTGTGGCCATTTCGTACATTATCACACCAAAGGACCACCAGTCAGCCCCTGCATTATACTCGTTCAGTAACAAAACCTACAGAAGAAACAGAAAACAAGTTATTAAACAAAAATAAATCCGTATATATACTCGTATAACATTTTCATGGACCATGAATGACAAACGCTTAAATATGTAAGTGAGCAACATTTTAAATTGAATTTGGCAAAGAACCATGTCTAGCCCAATGTAGAAAGGAGAACAAATAAAATTTCTCCCAAAATGTCAACCAAAATAACTTTCAAGCTGTGTTTTCTGCTGCCACGGCTTTCTGCCCCCAGAGGAGTAATCACAACAGTATTGCTAAAAACTACATGCACCCAAGGCCTGTCCCTCCCATTCATCACGACCTTCTCCTGCTCCTTAGTGATTCCCATAGTAGATTCTCCCCCATGTCTATACAATACATTGATACTAAGCATTAAAGTATGTTCAAGAACTTAAAAGAGGCAGGCAGAGGAGGTACATGCCCAGTGCCCTCCCACCAGTCCCCCATAGGCTTGTGCATCTTCTGCTTACTCCTATTTCAGGCCTTTGCCTTTATGTTAGGCATTCAGGTGTAGCAACAACTAAGTGTAAGCATCCCCCCAAATATTCACCAAAGTAAATTTAAAGCTGGGCCTCCCCTGCAAGTTCTACATGCCCTTCCGATGAGAAATCCGCACAGTCTGGAAACCATTGTTTTAACATGGCATAGTTAAAGTGTTTTCGAAAAAAGGAGCAATGTTTACTTCTGGCTTTACAGTGACTTGAGATAAACTCTCTCTCTGTATCTAATGAATGTAAACAAAAATAAAATGTGACTGAACACTAATCAAGTATATAAGTTAGAAGGTGCTCAAAGTCCCTAAAACATTTTATTAATTTTATCAAAAAAGGAAATGTCCCTGATTTTTAGCACATTCATTTATGTCCCCAGATCTAAGAGTGAGAATGTCGAAAAGTGTAATAGAAAGTTACCAAGTCTGGCTTTAGTTATTACTATCTTCCAGCTGTTCAACTGGGAAAGTTGATTTTATACATGCCTAGGTATTTACACATCCTTTATGAGCACAATCCCTTGCTATATAGTTGATGCTATTATGTATACATTGTAAATGTATTAAGAAGAGTTCAGACCTCCGGTGCCCGGTAGCCAGGGGTTCCTGCCAATCCACAGATCATCTTTCTGCCGAACAGCCCTTCAGCGGATATGCCGAAATCACAGATTTTAATGTGTCCATCCTTATCCACCAAGATGTTATCAGGCTTCAGATCACTACAAGATAGGCAAAAGGGAGAATTAATATTGGTTATACCTGAATAAAGTTTTGAGAAGGGCAGTAAAGCACATGTTATTACCAGATCTGTCCTTTACATGTACAACTTTAGGGGCAGATTTATCAAAATGTGAGTTTAGAGCTTAATAAATAAAAACTCACCCGCGTTCTATTCATTCCTAAGCGATTTTTCTAACTTTCACCCATTGATAAATACACTTCTCAAAATTACATGGGAATTAATAGAACATGAGTGAGTTTTTTTTAATAAGCTCTAAACTCACATTTTGATAAATCTGCCGCTTAATGTAATCTATACAGTGACTATTAGGGGCATATTTATCAAGGGTCGAATTTTGAATTGAAAAAATTTCGAAATTCAAATTCAAAAAGACCAACCAAAATTAAGTATTTTTGTCTTAAGATTTTTCGGACGAATAGGTCCTTTTTTGACCGAGTAGGTCCGTATTCAGCTGAATTTGAATCGTACGAAACAAAGTAATATCCCATTCGATCAAATTCGAAAGTTTCTCCTAAAAAAAACTTTGAGGCTAAAACAGCAATTCAGCAGATTTTAGATGGCGAATGGTCGAAGTCGAATACATGATAAATGTCGATATTCAAATTTTTAATTTTTTTCATATTGGAATAGAATTTGGACTATTCCCTAGTCAAAGTACACAATAAAAATATCATGAAAATTTTTCATTAGAAAATTCACCTTGACCTTTGACAAATCTGCCCCGAAATGTAATTTAGACATAACACAATATTGTAGAGAAAAGAACTGAGATTTTACTGACCGATGAACAATGCCATTCGAGTGGAGAAACTGGAGACCAATCACAATCTCTGCAGTGTAGAACCTTTAAAACAAAATAAACACTATTTGACACACATCTCACACTTATTTAACATAATATCCATGAAAAATTTTTAAACTGTATATTTAATAATAACTTATTGGGACTAAGAGCAGACATTAAAGGACTAGGAAAGGTAATCGCTGGTGTGGTGGAGACTTTAATCATTAACCTCATTCCCTGGGCTCCTGCCCATCTAAAATGACAACAGCCTGGGATAGCTTACGGCAGACAGACACCATCTTTCTAGGAATACTCATATGGTAGGCAGTAAGTAGGAGTAGGGAAAGGGGATGTCTATATACCCACTCTGTCCGACCCTCATGAATAAAGCACTTGCACTTTGCCTTAGGTGCAAAATATACTTTTTTACACCTTGTAAATTGGCCCTAATGTGCTGCTAGACACAAAATTCACAGTTTCTATATGTCAGATGGCATCATACACTTTCCCTGTTACCTCATATTGTCAGGGGTGCTTCGCCAATAAGGCGAGTTGAGGCTGTCACCTCAGGCGGCAGCGCCCCACTAGGTACCAGGGGCAGCAAAAATGCTGCTCCTGGTACTTTAAGAGCGACTTTTTGGGGGAGGGGGCAGCAGCAACTGCTGCTGCTTTAGGCAGCGGAGGGGCCAGAATCGCCCTTGTATATTGTTCCTACTTAAAGGATATTAGGACTTACTTGATTCTCTCCACTGGTAGTTTTCCTTCTTTGCAAATCATGCTGTATAATGATCCCCCGCTGGCATACTCAAGCACAAAGAAAGCTTCAACCTGGTTATAGTGATAAATAAAGAACAGATGAGACATAGGAATGTATGACACAGAACAGCACAGCAGGAATTTAAGTATGAGAACTAATGACAGAATAGTTACTATTTTTGAGTGTCGCTAGGCTCTGCTCTTTCTACTATTTCTTTTCTCAAGTTACTTATAGTGGATTAAAGCCCAATATGGTTTAACAGGGCTCACCATAAACACACTGCATGTCTCACTTTCAGACTAGTGATGAACATGGCGCCCAAAAATAATATTAATCTAATGTTACATGAGTCATTTTTACTGCAGAAATATGTAGATGTCACCCCATGTGTGTAGTAGTAGTTGTGAATGTATTCTACCTGTTGATATGCACATGGGATAAATGACTCAAGGCATAGCTCCCATGTATCTATGATACCTTTAACTTGCACCATATATAGCAAAGATTGAAACCACCTGCATTTTAGTGAAAGGTCCTGATATGCAGCAGTCTGTTTAGACACTATTTTTTTCTAAATAGTGTGCTAATAGATTATGCTTTTCAATGAATTTGGGATATGCTGCATAACTACTCTAACTACATCTAAATAGAAATATCTAGTTCAAAATGAATAGAAAAAAATGAAAAGAGTCACACGTAGAGTGCAAGTCTGCAAAAAAATAAGTCTGTTTGCACCCTGCCCTGGACTTTATTAATAATTCCTTATATATCATGGAATGTGTAAGACTGAGCATTGAATGTATGTGTAGTAACATAAACAGTGTTCTCTACCTCTGATTGGAAGGCTGCATATGGATGACATACAAAGGGGCAACTTCTGGCCATCTTCAAGATCCGAGCTTCTTTCCTGATGTTCTCGTAATTGCTCTCGTTGATTTTTTTGGAAACCTTCTTAATTGCCACAAGTTGTTTGTTTGGTTTGAACGATGCTAACATCACCTAAAACAGAAAGAAAAACATTAAATATTACACGTTCCGTTGAAAACTTCAGATGAAGTGGCGGGATGCTAATTCAAGTATATTGTATGGCCTTGAATGCTGCTAGCATGATGAATGACATAAAGAGTACTATCCAGAAGGGGCCTTGTTTGTAGCTTAAGGAAGGGTTTACTAGGGGTATTGTATTCCATACAATTGTTTTTATCATCATTAATATTGTTAAAATTGTCTTTTTCAGACTATTTACATACATTGAGTATATTAATTAGAAGGTGAAATAGAAATCCCATGGTCGTATCTCAGGTCATATTTAACAAATGGTGTCAGTGAGAGTTCACCCGTTGATAAGTGGAACCACTAATAATCCCATGCAAGTGAAGAACATTTGGAAGAATATCTGTCAACCTGTGGTGAGCTTGTTTCCACCTCTTCATAAATATGCCCATGTAATATACCAATATAACTTGATTCTCTCTCACATTTGCTGGATGTTTTGATATCGCAATACAAATAGAATTTTTCCTAATGGAGACCCCCACTCACCTGGCCAAAGCTGCCTCTTCCTATTACTTTGTAGAATGTGTAGCTCTGTATATCCAGGGGGGCTGGTCTTTTGACATCCAGGTGGGCTGGTTCTCTGACCTCTAGGCAGGACTTCTTACCTCCACTTCCACCTTTTAGGATACAATAAATGTAATCAATGACTCAAAAATACACTAGACAGGGCACAATTTCATAAAGATATCTATATATGCACATAAGCAAAGTAATGTTAGCTACGCTTTTAACACAAATTCATAGCATTTGTAAATAATCTTTTTGGTTACACAAAAAATCTTTTATGCAGATTTTCTCTTTTAGTTGGACTATTGTCTCTTGTCAGAAAGAAGCAACCAGTTTCACATTGGGGTTATAGGGTAGTATTAGGATTTTAGGCATTTTCCCCAAATTTCATCTGAAGAATGTACATTTTATGTTTAGGTAAAAGTAAACATTTTATATTTTGATGGCAGTTTCCTATTTCCCCTAATACAATCTGACTGAGCCTAACAAGTAACTAGAAGGCCCTTCTGGAAACCTTTACAAAAAGTAGTTTGGGATGTCTCATCACCCTGCAGTGAGAGAGTGCATAGTGGAAATCCACACAACAGAAGCAAAGTTTGGAACATTATTTCCCATGCAAGATTTCCATGGAATGATCCATCACACAATTATAGCAAACAAGGTAGCTCAGAGAGAAAGTACCCCTAGCCAGTGCATTTCTTACATCAACCAAGCAACCCCTGGGGTAAAAAGCAAGCAACTGTATTCATTACCAAAATAACTGCCACCCACTAGTCAATTTTCCATTTAACAAACTAGAGTAATAGATTGGAATCTTGGGCAATATATTAACTACAAATAAATAGTAAGTAAAATAATTAAATATATGTCTCTTGCCTTCTAACGGATCTTCAGGGCTCCTTGGTCTTTTTTTGTTCCCCTTCTTATCCTCTTGCTCCTCACTCACTCCTCTCTGAAGACTTTCTTTATCTTCTAAGTTCAGCTTTTTATTCGCGTCAGTGTTTTCATCACTGCGCTTCCTTTTCTTCTTTTCTTCATCGCTGGTCTTCTCTTCTACGTGGGGTTTGCTTCTTACAAGCACCTCTTGACTCTCTTTCTTGATCTTATCCGTCTCCTCCTCCACGCAGCTTATATGTCGCTGAAGTTCTTTCTCCCGACTCCTTATTCTGCTCTCCTCCATGTTGAGCTTCCTTCCTTGTAATTTTCCAACTTCTCGCTCTCAATTTGGCTCTTTTCTCAATATTCGCTTTGGAACACTCTGTCACTCTGTCTCTCCTCCTCACTCTCCAAAAAGACAGTTGGACTGAACTATGAGTGACAGTTAAGAGTAGCCAGCTACAACCGGTTTACCTAGGAGCAGCATGTAACCATCAGCAATGAGACGTGTGGACATTATAATGTAAAGGGCATTACACTGGCTCCATAGCCCATCTTCATAGATTTCAAGTGGGCTCTTAACTTCAGTATAGAATTTGGCATGATGTAGGCTTTGTTACTGTTATAGTAGTCTAACTACAGTAATTCTAAAAATTAGATGACTTTCTTAATTCTAGATAGGACAGAATCAATGGAATGCAAATAATAACAACATTACTGCCAGGTTGCTTATATTTTGTCCATTCACAATGTATCAACACAGTTCATTTTCATGAGAATTTGTCCCGATATGTAGAGTTATAAGGCTTGTCCTAAATGCAGATGTATACATGGCTGTTGATGATAGGAGGTGGTGACAAATGTCTGTACCCCAATGCCTTCTAAATAAATTATCTGAATACCATTGCCTAATTGCTTGTCAGAAAATCTTTGCCTAAAGCCATACATTCCGTGTCATAGAAGGTAATGTGGGGATTGCAGTATTAACCAGTGCCATAAGTATTATGTCAAAGTAACAAATTCCAATAACTTACATAAAATTTTTCACTGCGTTTCACATCAAAAATGATGCCCATGGCCTTCAATGGGTGAAAACTATGGTTGTGACTCTTATGGATCTTGGTGAATTTTCATTGTTTTGCGAACTTTTGGCGAATTGCAATGGGTCAGATTCACCCATCACTACTTATACACAGTACATATATTACTGAAAACCATTTAAATGAAGAAAAAGAGTTATATGGAAGGAATGGAGTAACTATATTACAACTTGTCATTTTCAGTGGTAGTGATTAAACAAAAAATATGAATGGGTATCACAGTCCCTCCAGTTATACCCCTACCCACAATTTACTCTCACAAAACAACTTATCGCCATAAATACTATCTAGGGCTGATGATACCAATGTGTTTTTTACTCACAGCTTTAACCACATGCAGGTACAGTAAATACAAAGTATAAACTGCTCCTTGAATATGATTCACAAATTAAGGATGTTTTTTTTCTAGCCAGTGCCTAATAATTCCCAACCAGTGGCTTGTGATCGACCTGTCGCTCACCGACTCAAAGCAGATGCTTATTATTGAATTACAGGCCTGGAAACACATTTTGGCTGCATAATAACTAGGTGTACTGCCAAACAGAACAACCTGTAGGCTGCCAGTCCACACAGAGGCTATGAAAAGGCAACCACAGCCTCATTTGGCACCCCAAGGACATTTTTTCATGCTTGGGTTCCTCCCCAACTCCTTTTACGTTTGAGTGTGGCTCACGGGTAAGAAAGGTTTGGGGAACCCTGTTCTGGAGTATCAGATAAAATCTTCTATAATTTGTGAATTTTTGCCAGACAGAAATATTTTAAGAAATATCTGAAGCATAGCCTTAAAGCAACAGTACAAACTATAGCATATATATTTAATTCATAGTATTTTATTCCAGGGACTAGTCCAATTGCCCTCTAGGGAGCCAAGAAGTAATTTCCCCTTTGAAGCAACTTGGTGAGTCAGGTTTCATGTCAGCTTAATAGTCATATGGATGCCTTATTTCAACCTCATCTACTAGTTTACTATGTTAAAATGCATTGTACAGTGCCAGCAAAGACACAGCTGTGTGTGACATTAGCCGTAACCTCTTCAAGCAAACAAATCGCCCTCCACCTATGCTATTGAAGATACTGCACTAAGGGGTTAGTTAAAGATGGGTCCCTTATTAAGATTATATCACTAAAATAAAAATTTGATCAGCCAGGAAAATCTACACATAATGCCAATGTAATTTTACACATTGTCTTACAATCTAAAAGGGTGACAATAAAGTCTCACAAAAGAAAAACACTTTAATATACAGGCTCCAAACATGGGTGTTAAAATGTAGATGACAACCAGCAATTACAGAAAGAAGAGACTACCCCTAGTTAACACCACTTTGTGCCAAGCTTTAAGGCTTATTCACTATTGATGTGCGGGTCAGGTTTTTCCCGACCCAGACCTGCCCTCCCTTAGGCCTCGCCCGCCTGCATCTGACTTCCAGGTTCCTTTTATAGACCCACGCCGCCGCGCTGATGATGTTACAAAAGGGGTGGGGCGAGCAGGTGCACAGCTATAAAGCCAAAAGTTGGCATTTGAATATGGCGGGCGGGGAGAGCAGGAGAAGAACTCAACCACCCACGAAAAGGAGTGTGAGGTTGGCCTGAACCCACCCGACCCGTGGATATCAGGACGGCCTGCACATCACTATTATTCACATATTTCAAAAACCAAGACATAAAGGTTTGAAAACTCTCATCACTAGGCCACATTTGCGCAGATTCATCAGTCTTTGTTTTGGCATATAATCCTCAATATTCCTGTGGACACATTCGACACATAGGGGCATATTTACTAAGGAACATAAGTTGAAATTTAGTTGAATATAAATTTTGGCCAATTATCAATAATAATAATAATAATTTTCATCAAGAAAAATCTCTCCAGATCTGTCATTATAAAGAAAGAGCAGCCACATTCAGTAAAATCCGTATCTTAGTGAATTTGCGTAGTCCCAGACTTGCCTTCGCCACCTCAGACCAGGCGAAGTGCAATAGAGTAGATAGGACTTCCTCACAATTTAGTTGAAAAATTTGTTAAGTCCCAAAAAACGCTGGGTATTTCCATTTTTTCAGGGTGATGGGCTGCAAAAGATTAAGAAATTTTTCTGGGGTAACCCACTTTCCCCCTACATTTCCTAACATATGGCACATAAACTATACAGTGGGCACATGTGTAGGGCATTATAACAACTTTATTTTATTTTATTAAGGTTCCCTGGACTTGTGTAGTGTAATGTATTTGTTGCAACATATACGTCCATTCAACTTTAACTTCCCCTCATATGCAAATTAGCCAACACTAGTGCAACTTCACTTTGCTTGGCGCAGTAATGCTAGCACAACTTCGTCAGTGTTCGACGCCCTGGATGCAACTTCAGATTTTAGTGAATTAGCATTGTTGCGGTGTTGCGATGTGAGCGAAGCCGTCACTGGTGAATTTTCAGAGGTTAGTAAATTTGCCCCATAATCCCTAGTATTATTTACAAACCTTAAAGGAGAAGCAAGGGTGTTAATAAAGTCCAGTGCCCAATGATTGTCCCGGTTCTTGTCTCTCAAACCTCTGTAATGGTTTTCTGGAAGAAAAAAAAAGCAACACTGTACCTGGAGTTCACAGGTGTATTTTAGTTTGCACAGACGTCATTCCTGTACACTTTAAAGGGGTTGTTCACCTTCCAAACACTTCTTTCAGTTCAGATGGTTTCAGATTGTTCCCCAGAAATAAAGACTTTTTTTCAATTACCTTCCATTATTTATTTTTTATAGTATTTCCAAAATCTAAGTTTTAAGTTTAATGTTCGTGTTTCTGGTGTTTTAGTCTGACAGCTCAGTAATTCACCCGCAGACTCTAAACTGTTACAATTTTGCAACATTGAGTTGATACATTTCTCAGCAGCATCTCTGGAGTATTAGCAACTATTGTATCAATTCTAACAGCTGCCTGTAATGAAACTCATGAATTCTGCTCAGCAGTGAAAAAGATAAGAAATGTATCAACTAAATGTATCAATTTAGAACAGTTTACAGGGTCGGCGACCCCCCTCCCAGAGCTGCTTAATAAGGTGAAAAATGACACTTTACACTCATTATTTCTAGTGATCTATCTGAAAACAACTAGTTGTTTGAAGGTAATCAACCTGGTTTTGCACACGCACCATTTCACTGGTTTTACTGACCCACATGTCACCACAGAAATAGAAAACACAGCGGATGTGCAGTAAGATTAACAAGGATATTTTAATAAGGCCTTATAAATGCAGTTCACTGTTTTGTTCAAACATTATTTGACATCACTTCCATACACCTTATGTCGCTTCTGCACTTGCACCATTTTACTGGTCTTGCCGACCCTCATGTCACCACTGAAAGAAAAAAAAAAAACAGCTCATGCACAGAAAATTTTAAAAGGATATTTGAATAAGACATTGGTAGCATGTCCTGCTGCTAAATATTAGACTTGTCTCAGAACGTTCCTCTTCCAAGCCCCACACAATTCTGATTGTTATCTACCACAGCCTTAATACCACTGACCCAAATCAAACCACTTGGACCCACTACCCACTAACTAACTAACCCACTACAGCACAAAAACTAGTATCCCTGGTTGCTGCACAGCTGGAAAAATTCTCAAGGGATGACCACCTACATGGTGCCAGATCCCTATCAAGTGCTCCCTCCTCACCCATACCAGTAGTGTCTACCGCTGAATCCAAGCTCCAAGACATCCTACTGGAGATACGACCGTCAAAAGAATCCTAATCCACACTGATAAATACCAAGACTGATGAAATAAAGCTAGATAGCCAAATACAAGAAGTCCTCTGCACTCAACCCATTATCAATATATTTAGGACATTGAGAATTTTTGTGCCTTAAGCTACTAAAAATGCCTTACCCTTTAAACAAAACAGGGATTGTTTGTCCATATATTGCAATATATCTAAGCTGGCCAATGACGTCAAAGTCATCCCCGATATGGCCAGTCCTACACTCAATTTTTATCTGATTTATTAAGAATTCAATTTGATTCATTGTACATTTTACAAAGGGATTTATTTTTACCCACAACTTACTTGCTGCTTTCGAAGTAAAACTCCCAAACTTGGATGCCTTTTTATTGGCCACCAGTGGGAAGCCAGACCTATTGGAAATAAAGCAGGGTATGCAGAAAGTGCAAGCTAAGGAGGACGATATGGAAAACTCAATCCGCTGCCACAATATTGGCTTTCCAGAGCACTCTGAAGAAAGCAAGTCAGAGCACTTTGTGGAGGCCTAGATAAAGGCGATATTAATCTATGCTATGTATTCCTCCTTGCTTGCAATTGAACGGTCTCACCACATCTCCACTACAGACTCCTCTCCTGGAGCTCCACTGTGGCCATTGATCGCCAGGCTCCTAAATGCAAGGCACCAGAACACCATATTCTTTCTGGCCAGGCACAAAAACAACCTCCATTTCCAAGCTACAAGGATATCACTATCAAAGTACAAAGGCAGAGAGCCAAATTTTATGAATGTAAAAATCGCTTGAGTATCCAAACTTGATTACACAATGTTATAGCCTGCATTGCTTGAGAGTCACAGCAGATGGCAAAACCTATTCTTTATAGAATTCAACAGTTAACGTTTCATACTACCGGTCACAGCGGGACAACTTTGCATCAACATATCGGGCTCTTAGGCACAGGATTATCTACAAACCAAATGTTCATCTCCCAATGACTTGCCACATACAGACAGTATATGAGTAGGTGCACTGCCTGGTATCCTATGACTAAGTGTAGTGAGAACAGAAAACACTTATGGCTGTTACTGCCTCTTGTACTTCAGTTACCATGCTTGTTTTTACAAGTTTGCCTGGAGGACTGCTCTTTGAGTCCTTGCTCTACAAACTATATGGTGGTTACAGAACAATCTATGTGTAATCAAACTGAAAGGGTGCCACATATAACAAATGTTGATACACTCACCAATTTGAAACAGTGGTCCAGATGCACCATCCCCAGACTCTCAGCTCAGGAACGGAATACCGACAGCAATATGATAGAAGAGTGCTTCAGGCACACTATAAAATACGCGGGCCACAAGATAAAGTAAAAAAAACAGGTTTTTTTCCCCACCCACATGCACCCTGATTTTGAATTAAGTTTAATTCTACCTATGTTTAAGGTAGAAGGGGAGGGATGTTGGATATGTTTTGTTAATGTATTTTATGTTGAATGGCTTATGCTCAGGGTACATAGTAATGTACATAGTACATAGAGTGATGTACATAATGGCAGACACAAGTGACACATATCCAATAGATAAGACATGAGTGTAAAAATCCTTAGCTGAAACACGATGGGGCTAAATTGCCCAATCAAAAGACTACTAGCCTTTGACTTTTTCAAACAGAAAGCAGTTAAGATTGCACTCCTACAGGAGACCCACGTGATTGGCACATAATTCAACTTACTCCACCTACTCCTCTAGCTGTGTCCATACTGAGCCATAAAACCCTGTCCTATTTTATATCATGGCCATGTTTTATCTCTGTGCAACTGCAGCTGTACACAGCCCTCTAGTGTCATAAAACAAAACCTGCAACCACCTCAGGCTGAGACCAGCACCAAATACAGCACCACATTTTTCCTTTTTAACTGTAATTCTTATGCTGATGTTTATAAACTATTCCTTCTCATTTCCATGCACACTTACACACTCTGTTGTTTATATCTACCTTCATCTGCAGCAGTTGCATTCAGCCTGAAACCTGCTCAGGTCAGTTCAAATCCTTAAAGAAGATTTTTGTCTGAAAAGTGTTTTTTTGCATAATAAAAAAAATATTTCCAATAAAAAGATATTTTTAAAGGTTTAAATTGCTCCTGAAATTTGTATTTGTTTTTTCCTTTCTGCCTTCTGTTCCTTACATCTGAAACATTAGTCGGTAATACTCCAATGGGGTAATGTAATTAAAGGCACTAAGGGGCAAATTTACTAAAGGGCGAAGTGACTAACTCTGGCAATTTACAAACGGTCGCTGGCGTAACTTTGCTAGCGAAGGAGATAGACTCTAATGTTACTTCGCACTCTAGCGCCAGAAGGATTTTCTCTCTGGCGAATGGACATTTTACTGAACGTTACCTCTTGCGCCAGACTTGCCTTCGCCACCTCAGACCAGGCGAAGTGCAATAGAGTAGATAGGACTTCCTCAAAAAAAAATGTGAATATTTTTCTAAGTCCCAAAAAATGCTGGTGACTTTTCAGTTTTTCAGGGTGATAAGCTGCAAAAGATCAAAATTTTTTTTTTTAGGGTACCCGGCTTCCCCCCTACATTGACTAACATATGGCACATAAACTGTACAGTGGGCACATGTGTAGGGCAATATAACAACTTTATTTTATTTTATTAAGGTTCCCTGGGCTTGTGTAGTGTAATGTATTTGCTGCAACATATACGTCCATTGAACTTTATCTTCCCGGAGTATGCAAATTAGCCAACACTAGGGCTTTGCTTGCCGAATTTACGGTAGCGAAACTTCGCCATCGTTCAGTGCCCTGGACGTACCTTTGTATTTTAGTGAATTAGCGTTATCCTGGCGAATTTTTGCCAGGCGAAGTGTGGAGATATGAGCGAAGCCATACGTGTGCCAAACCTAGAAATGTATGATTTATCCATCAAGATATTAACATTGCTACTGCAAATTATCCCCTCTTTGTTGGTTGAATTGGCACATGATATACATGTGAGCAGTAACGCCACGTCAAGGCTTCAACCACGTTACTGTCCATTCACACACCTATTGCAGCAAATGGCTCACCCCATGACTTGCTGCAATAGTTCCCTATCTGGCCAGATACCGGCTGATATAAGCCGCCATGGGAGAGGAGTAGGGAACTAACGTTCCCCATTGGGATTTTTGTACTAATAAACACACACACAATTTTTTAAATCCATACACTCACATTCATTCACACACTATTATCTATATTTCTATAGCTTACAGGTAGCTTGGAATTTAATCCTCTCCGCTTTGGATATAATCTATTTTCTAGATAAAATTACATTAACAGGTTTGGATTCTATGACTGGATTAAGGACACTGTTATATATTAATTAAGGGTGAGCGTGTCCATCATATTAAATTTACCTAACTTCTAGATGATCCAGAGGAAGGCAAAAAACCCCATCTGTAGCAATTTGCTTTAGATGGGGGGAAAATTCCTTCCTGACTCCTTAACGGCAATCGGATTAATCCCTGGATCAACATTGTACTAAATCTATTCCAATATCCTTTTATTATCTAAAAGGACTGGATAAGAGATTATTATGGTTCTACTTTTTCACTAACTATTGGACTCTGGGTTGGGGGTGAAAGGAGGAGGGTGAGACTGAGCAGCATTTTGGGCAATTCAACTTTCCTAGTCTGTTAATATTACTTTATTCCTAAACCATAAACTTCCCTTAACCATTCACCAACACATTCATAGAACTAATGGGCTTATTGTTAAAAATGGGCCTATATATGCTGCATTATAACTTACTATTGGGTCTAACTAACAAAAAGGAAAGCAACCTCCTCATATAGGTTATTTTACATTTTAAAAGTGATTTCAAATTATTGTGCAGCCAACTACAAGGTGAACTGTGCTCATCTTGTAAATTGTTGCACTAGGGGACCCCTATTTACTTTCACACACATTTCAATTCAAATTTATTGCAAAGAATCATACAGTAAGTAAGCTGCAAATAATCTTTTACCTTCATATTTTACTGTTATGATTTGCTGCAATACTCTCCTAGGATATGGCACATTTCTTAACCCACATCTCTAATTCTATGTCCTTTAAAGTACCAATATCCCATAATTTTAACTTTATTTCCATTAACCCATCTTCACTGTCCCATATGTATTATTTTATCCCAAAGCCCACATGTCTACTCATTAATCTTTTGTGCCACATTATTGATCCCTATGTCCCTGTTTCCACATCCCTTACTGCCTTATTTCTTACACCATTCCACTAGTCCTATATCCCTCATGCCATATCCCACATCTCACATCACTTAAACCCCTAATCCCATATAACAGATCGATCATATTTTATTACATATCCCTTTCCCTTTAGTGTTCATGTTTTCACATATTGCCTTATATCCCATTTGCCATATTCCACATTACTTTCACCACATCCCCTATACGACATATTAAATGTGCTATTAAATTATTTAATATCTCAATGCTTTACCCATTTCCTATATATACCACATTTTTAAACTTGTATACATACATATCAATCAACCAACCAATCAGTCTATGTATCTATAATTTTATTTTAAACATACTCTACCCATAATTTATTACCCATACCCGTAGTTATTGATAAATTAAACAAAATTTATCCCATATATCCCACCCTCATCCCAAACACATAAGACTCTATATTGTACTGTATAATTATACTTATATATCCCACTCATACCCTAAATATATACATTATATAAACTCATATGACTATACATCTATACATATTATATTTTGTAATATACTCTATAATATATTCTATATAATCTAATATTCTATGATTTTTTTTTTTTTTTTTTTTTTTATATTAACTTATCTATCTATATAAATTCAGAAAAAACTTTATGAACTTTCATAAACATTCATAAACATGTAAAATCCAAAACAGATTATACCTACCTGGCACCCTATAATCAGATGGGTGAAACTGAATATAAATTGGAGGATGGAGGGCTTTGTTGAGGTGGGGAACATACCTGTCTAAAGAATAAGAAAAAAATCAGGAGAGGTCAATCTCTACACTAAGGAGCCTATTTATTATGCTGTTTAAAATTATATTAGCAGAAAAAAGTACAAAAATCGAAAAAGGTGAATTTATCAAGATGTGCTTTATATTATATCATGCGAATGCCAGTTTTGCTGCTGTTATTTGGTACTGCTCAAGTTCTGGTAGAAGTTGCTCAAAGAAAAAGTACGTAAAAATAGATGCCATTTTTACACTGTTTTTACATGGTGATGCCTGCCTCTTTTACACCAGATAATAAATCTACCCCTAAGTGGGTTGTGATTATTCCTTATAATCAATGTTTTTGGATTACGATAAAACTGCATGTTGTACTCAGAGTACAATCTAGAAGAATCTCGCTTATAAATGAAATTACTTATGAGATGTTATGGGGTTTTTAAAAGTTTATCATTCTAAAAAAGTCTTAAGGCATGTCGCTCTAAATTAAAGAAAGATCCCTTATCCAGAATATAATTTTATCATCTACTATTCTGTAAGTACAATTAGGTTTAAAATTAAAAAAGTGTATTTCATTTATACAATATCCCTCACCCATGCTATATATTTTATACAGACCATTTGTCTTTAATCCTTAAATAGCCTTAATCTGATCATAGTTAATCCTAGATTTACTTTTTGGCTTTTATTTACTTTCACTTACCACTGTGCCTCCTGTTGTTTGAGGAGGTTACTGGTGGATACAATGGGCTGCAGCAGTAGGTGGTTGGACACTGTAGATTGTTGCAGATTTATAATGCAGGCAGACCTGATGTTAGGGCTGAAGTTTGCCATAGATGGTATGTTGGCTTGGTCACTGGCTATCCAGGCAATACTGATGTTGTGTTACATGAGCACAGAAGAATGCATTACTCCTGCCAATGCCAGGTGGGGTCCACGTAGGACAGTTCTTCTACCCTCTCTCTCCTGGAGGTATCAACAGTGACTGCTGGTGAAATCTCATTAAAGTCATCTGCTGATTTCTACAGACAAAAAACAAAACATGTTGTTACTTTATAATATATTCTGTTAATCATAAAGATAATAAATATCCTAAAATATGGCACATTCATTTGTATATTCATTTGAGTAGCTGAATCATGTATTCCTGCATGGCATGTTGCAGAAGAGATCCAGGTCATATGGTATTGATTGGTGCAGTGGAGTCATGATTTGTTTCAAAATCTAGATTTCAACTCATCAGCTGCCATGTCCCAACCTCCCTACTGACAATAAAATAGAGAATTTCTGTGGCTGCAGAGTATTTAGCATACTGCATGAAGGTCAGGGCCTATTTTGAATCCCAGTCTAGACCTGGTCACAGACACTGACTAGAAATTTAAAGCTAATGTGGGACATAGGAACTGATTTACCAAGTAGCTTATTATAATGATACAATGGATTAGTGCTTTAAGTATTTATGCTATTTCATCTTATCATTTAATTTAAAGGTCCGAACAAATGAGGCCGGTAGACTAGATAGGCATATGTCCCATAACCAATACAGTGGCCACATATAGATATGTGATTCTAGAAGAGGTCCCTTGTCTAATGTCACCAACAGCCTGATGGGTAAAAAAAGAACTAAAAGGCTCCGCCTCTGCAAACCTCAACTGCATATTGATATTCAGAGAAAATTTCCCATATACAACCAGCCTATTTACCTTTAAAAATAAAAATGTAACTTCCTTCATTTTTAGTGGAAAGTACACACTAATCTTAAAGGGACTAAAATATGGATCTTGTGGAAGGATGGCAAAACCCACATGAAACAGGTCACCGAGTGGACTTTAAAAGGGTTATAAAGTCATAAACTTCCCCTACTCCTTTCCTTTTCCCAGAGAAACTTCTGTAAAACTGGCACACTCTCCATCCTAAGTCTGACTCTCCCTACTAATGCTGGATGAGTAAAAAGGATTAGTTATGACACTGATGTGCATGGGTGCTTCGCCAATGAGACAAGTTGAGGCTGTCACCTCAGGCGGCAACGCCCCAATAGGTACGAGGGGCAGCAAAAATGCTGCTCCTGGTACTTTAAGAGTGAATTTCTGGGGGAGGGGGGGCAGCAGCAACTGCTGCTGCCTCAGGCGGCAGAAGGGCCAGGATCGCCCCTGCTGATGTGTGAATGTGAGTGAAGTACCCTATTGCATGACCATCCATATACTTACCATTTCTGGCTGAAAAGACGGCTTTATTGTTTTCTTTTCCAGTTCATTCCACTTGATTGTAGCGTAGAGGGGGTGCTCCCTGATTTTGCCTTTCACACCTAAACGCTTCTTCTTGTTCTTCTCCAGAAGCTAAAAAAAGAAATATTTTTAATATCAGAGATGTTATGTTAGGCATCTTCCAACAACAGAGCATTATCCAAGTGCTGGACCTGGATATGACTGTCTCAGTAATTCTAAACGCTGGTTACAGTGGTTACAGTAGTGTTCCAGCCTAAACTAATCATTACTAATGAATATTTTTAAATGATGTCACTGATTTATGTTTTAATCACAGAAAAAGATGGGATGCTATTGACTGAGCCAAGACATTCTCATTGAGGTTAGTAGAATTAGTGGCATTTATATTGTGTCTGTGTTTGCACAAAGTTTTATTCTCCCTACTAACCCAGACAATGCCACTGATAGGGTGTAGGATGGGATTAAAGGGCTTTAATTGGCAGATTTGTACTATGGTAAGAGACTCAATTATTATCATCCAAGTGACCATGTATGAAAACAAGGCGGAATATTAACAATAAGTCTGTCTGGGATACTCCAAACTGATACCCAAATTCAAGAAATAGCGTAAGCAGATAACCCCCCTTTTTAGTACAACAGACATTAAAGATATAAGTTGTGGAACATAACAAAAGCTTTGAATGTAAAAGTATTCTTTTATTTGTTTAATAATTTATACTGACCTTTGACAGGAGGTCCTGCATTTCCTTGCTCATGTAACTTGGATATTCGGGAGTCTTGATTAAGAAATACTCCCTCAAAGCACAGCCGGATGGGCTAAATGGCTGTTCACCTGTGGCCATTTCGTACATTATCACACCAAAGGACCACCAGTCAGCCCCTGCATTGTACTCGTTCAGTAACAAAACCTACAGAAGAAACAGAAAACAAGTTATTAAACAAAAATAAATCCGTATATATACTCGTATAACGTTTTCATGACCCATGAATGACAAACGCTTAAATATGTAAGTGAGCAACATTTTAAATTGTATTTGGCAAAGAACCAAGTCTAGCCCAATGTAGAAAGGAGAACAAATAAAATTTCTCCCAAAATGTCAACCAAAATAACTTTCAAGCTGTGTTTTCTGCTGCCACAGCTTTCTGCCCCCAGAGGAGTAATCACAACAGTATTGCTAAAAACTACATGCACCCAAGGCCTATCCCTCCCATTCATCACGGCCTTCTCCTGCTCCTTAGTGATTCCCATAGTAGATTCTCCCCCATGTCTATACAATACATTGATACTAAGCATTAAAGTATGTTCAAAAACTTAAAAGAGGCAGGCAGAGGAGGTACATGCCCAGTGCCCTTCCACCAGTCCACCATAGGCTTGTGCATCTTCTGCTTACTCCTATTTCAGGCCTTTGCTTTTATCTTAGGCATTCAGGTGTAGCAACAACTAAGTGTAAGCATCCCCCCAAATGTTCACCAAAGTAAATTTAAAGCTGGGCCTCCCCTGCAAGTTCTACATGCCCCTCCGATGAGAAATCCGCACGTCTGGAAACCATTGTTTTAACATGGCATAGTTAAAATTAGGGATGGGCGAATTTTTTCGCCTCGTTTCTCCGAAAAAATGACGCCCATAGACTTGTAGGGAGACATGCGTCAGAAAAAAAAAGACGCGAGACAAAATAATTTCGCCGTGCGACAAATTTTTTTTGACGCCCATAGACTTTAATGGGCGTCTGCGACATTCCGCCGGCGGCGAATTTTTGGCGAAACAAAACGGGTCAAATTCGCCCATCCCTGGTTAAAATGTATTCGAAAAAGGAGCAATGTTTACTTCTGGCTTTACAGTGACTTGAGATAAATTCTCTCTCTGTATCTAATGAATGTAAACAAAAATAAAATGTGACTGAACACTAATCAAGTATTTAAGTTAGAAGGTGCTCAAAGTCCCTAACACATTTTATTAATTTTTTTAAAAACGGAAATGTCCCTGATTTTTAGCACATTCATTTATGTCCCCAGATCTAAGCTTGAGAATGTCGAAAAGTGTAATAGAAAGTTACCAAGTCTGGCTTTAGTTATTACTATCTTCCAGCTGTTCAACCTGGAAAGTTGATTTTATACATGCCTAGGTATTTACACATCCTTTATGAGCACAATCCCTTGCTAAATAGTTGATGCTATTATGTATACATTGTAAATGCATTAAGAAGAGTTCAGACCTCCGGGGCCCGGTAGCCAGGGGTTCCTGCCAATCCACAGATCATCTTTCTGCCGAACAGCCCTTCAGCGGATATGCCGAAATCACAGATTTTAATGTGTCCATCCTTATCCACCAAGATATTATCAGGCTTCAGATCACTACAAGATAGGCAAAAGGGAGAATTAATATTGGTTATACCTGAATAAAGTTTTGAGAAGGGCAGGAGTCGCTTGAATAGTAAAGCACATGTTATTACCAGATCTGTCCTTTACATGTACAACTTTAGGGGCTGATTTATCAAAATGTGAGTTTAGAGCTTAATAAATAAAACCTCACCCGCGTTCTATTCATTCCTAAGGGATTTTTCTAACTTTCACCCATTGATAAATACACTTCTCAAAATTACATGGGAATTAATAGAACATGAGTGAGTTTTTTTTTTAATAAGCTCTAAACTCACATTTTGATAAATCTGCCGCTTAATGTAATCTATACAGTGACTATTAGGGGCATATTTATCAAGGGTCGAATTTTGAATTGAAAAAACGTTGAAATTCGAATTCAAAAAGACCAACCGAAATTAAGTATTTTTGTCTTAAGATTTTTTGGACGAATAGGTCCTTTTTTGACCGAGTAGGTCTGTATTCAGCTGAATTTGAATCGTACGAAACAAAGTAATATCCCATTCGATCAAATTCGATTCTAAGTTTCTCCCAAAAAAAACTTTGATTTTTCAAAGCCCACCAATTGACTTCAAATAGGTCAGACGAGGTCCCCCATAGGCTAAAACAGCAATTCAGCAGGTTTTAGATGGCGAATGGTCGAAGGCGAATACATGATCAATGTCGATATTCAAATTTTTTATTTTTTTCATATTGGAATAGAATTTGGACTATTCCCTAGTCAAAGTACACAATAAAAATATCATGAATATTTTTCATTAGAAAATTCACCTTGACCTTTGACAAATCTGCCCCTAAATGTAAGTCAGACATAACACAATATTGTAGAGAAAAGAACTGAGATTTTACTGACCGATGAACAATGCCATTCGAGTGGAGAAACTGGAGGCCAATCACAATCTCTGCAGTGTAGAACCTTTAAAACAAAATAAACACTATTAAACACACTTCTCACACTTATTTAACATTATATCTGTAATGAAAAATATTTAAACTGTATATTTAATAATACCTTCTTGGGACCAAGAGCTGACATTAAAGGACAAGGAAAAGTAATCGCTGGTGTGATGGAGACTTTAATCATTAACCTCATTCCCTGGGCTCCTGACCATCTAAAATGACAACAGCCTGGGATAGCTTATGGCAGACAGACACCATCTTTCTAGGAATACTCATATGGTAGGCAGTAAGTAGGAGTAGGGAAAGGGGATGTCTATATACCCACTCTGTCCGACCCTCATGAATAAAGCACTTGCACTTTGCCTTAGGTGCAAAATATACTTTTTTACACCTTGTAAATTGGCCCTAATGTGCTGCTAGACACAAAATTCACAGTCTCTATATGTCAGATGGCATCATACACTTTCCCTGTTACCTCATATTGTCAGGGGTGCTTCGCCAATAAGGCGAGTTGAGGCTGTCGCCTCAGGCGGCAGTGCCCCACTAGGTACCAGGGGCAGCAAAAATGCTGCTCCTGGTACTTTAAGAGCGAATTTTTGGGGGAGGGGGCAGCAGCAATTGCTGCTGCCTCAGGCAGCGGAGGGGCCAGAATCGCCCTTGTATATTGTTCCTACTTAAAGGATATTAGGACTTACTTGATTCTCTCCACTGGTAGTTTTCCTTCTTTGCAAATCATGCTGTATAATGATCCCCCGCTGGCATACTCAAGCACAAAGAAAGCTTCAACCTGGTTATAGTGATAAATAAAGAACAGATGAGACATAGGAATGTATAACACAGAACAGCACAGCAGGAATTTAAGTATGAGAACTAATGACAGAATAGTTACTATTTTTGAGTGTCGCTAGGCTCTGCTCTTTCTACTATTTCTTTTCTCAAGTCACTTATAGTGGATTAAAGCCCAATATGGTTTAACAGGGCTCACCATAAACACACTGCATGTCTCACTTTCAGACTAGTGATGAACATGGCGCCCAAAAATAATATTAATCTAATGTTACATGATTCATTTTTACTGCAGAAATATGTAGATGTCACCCCATGTGTGTAGTAGTAGTTGTGAATGTATTCTACCTGTTGATATGCACATGGGATAAATGGCTCAAGGCATAGCTCCCATGTATCTGTGATACCTTTAACTTGCACCATATATAGCAAAGATTGAAACCTGCATTTTAGTGAAAGGTCCTGATATGCAGCAGCCTGTTTAGACACTATTTTTTTCTAAATAGTGTGCTAATAGATTATGCTTTTCAATGAATTTGGGATAAGCTGCATAACTACTCCCCATCTAAATAGAATATCCAGTTCAAAATGAATAGAATAGTCACACGTAGGGTGCAAGTCTGCAAAAAAATAAGTCTGTTTGCACCCTGCCCTGGACTTTATTAATAACTCCTTATATATCATGGAATGTGTAAGACTGAGCATTGAATGTATGTGTATTAGGCTGACTAAGGAAGAGAGAATTCTAATGAAACATTTAGTAGTAACATAAACAGTGTTCTCTACCTCTGATTGGAAGGCTGCATATGGATGACATACAAAGGGGCAACTTCTGGCCATCTTCAAGATCCGAGCTTCTTTCCTGATGTTCTCGTAATTGCTCTCGTTGATTTTTTTGGAAACCTTCTTAATTGCCACAAGTTGTTTGTTTGGTTTGAACGATGCTAACATCACCTAAAACAGAAAGAAAAACATTAAATATTACACGTTCCATTGAAAACTTCAGATGAAGTGGCGGGATGCTAATTCAAGTATATTGTATGGCCTTGAATGCTGCTAGCATGATGAATGACATAAAGAGTACTATCCAGAAGGGGCCTTGTTTGTAGTTTAAGGAAGGGTTTACTAGGGGTATTGTATTTCATACAATTGTTTTTATCATCATTAATATTGTTAAACTTGTCTTTTTCAGACTATTTACATACATTGAGTATATTAGAAGGTGAAATAGAAATCCCATGGTCGTATCTCAGGTCATATTTAACAAATGGTGTCAGTGAGAGTTCACTAATAATCCCATGCAAGTGAAGAACATTTGGAAGAATATCTGTCAACCTGTGGTGAGCTTGTTTCCACCTCTTCATAAATATGCCCATGTAATATACCAATATACCTTGATTCTCTCTCAAATTTGCTGGAATTTTTTCTATTGCAATACAAATAGAATTTTTCCTAATGGAGACCCCTACTCACCTGGCCAAAGCTGCCTCTTCCTATTACTTTGTAGAATGTGTAGCTCTGTATATCCAGGGGGGCTGGTCTTTTGACATCCAGGTGGGCTGGTTCTCTGACCTCTAGGCAGGACTTCTTACCTCCACTTCCACCTTTTAGGATAAAATAAATGTAATCAATGACTCAAAAATACACTAGACAGGGCACAATTTCATAAAGATATCTATATATGCACATAAGCAAAGTAATGTTAGCTACGCTTTTAACACAAATTCATAGCATTTCTAAATAGTCTTTTTGGTTACACAAAAAATCTTTTATGCAGATTTTCTCTTTTAGTTGGACTATTGTCTCTTGTCAGAAAGAAACAACCAGTTTCACATTGGGGTTATAGGGTAGTATTAGGATTTTAGGCATTTTTCCCAAATTTCATCTGAAGAATGTAAATTTTATGTTTAGGTAAAAGTAAACATTTTATATTTTGATGGCAGTTTCCTATTTCCCCTAATACAATCTGACTGAGCCTAACAAGTAACTATAAGGCCCTTCTGGAAACCTTTACAAAAAGTAGTTTGGGATGTCTCATCACCCTGCAGTGAGAGAGTGCATAGTGGAAATCCACACAACAGAAGCAAAGTTTGGAACATTATTTCCCATGCAAGATTTCCATGGAATGATCCATCACACAATTATAGCAAACAAGGTAGCCCAGAGAGAAAGTACCCCTAGCCAGTGCATTTCTTAAAAAGCAAGCAACTGTATTCATTACCAAAATAACTGCCACCCACTAGTGAATTTTCCATTTAACAAACCAGAGTAATAGATTGGAATCTTGGGCAATATATTTACTATAAATAAATAGTAGGTAAAATAATTAAATATATGTCCCTTGCCTTCTAACGGATCTTCTGGGCTCCTTGGTCTTTTTTTGTTCCCCTTCTTATCCTCTTGCTCCTCACTCACTCCTCTCTGAAGACTTTCTTTATCTTCTAAATTCAGCTTTTTATTTGCGTCAGTGTTTTCATCACTGCGCTTCCTTTTCTTCTTTTCTTCATCGCTGGTCTTCTCTTCTACGTGGGGTTTGCTTCTTACAAGCACCTCTTGACTCTCTTTCTTGATCTTATCCTTCTCCTCCTCCACGCAGCTTATATGTCGCTGAAGTTCTTTCTCCCGACTCCTTATTCTGCTCTCCTCCATGTTGAGCTTCCTTCCTAGTAATTTTGCAACTTCTCGCTCTCAATTCGGCTCTTTTCTCAATAATCGCTCTGTAACACTCTGTCACTCTGTCTCTCCTCCTCACTCTCCAAAAAGACAGTTGGACTGAACTATGAGTGACAGTTAAGGGTAGCCAGCTACAACCGGTTTACCTAGGAGCAGCATGTAACCATCAGCAATGAGACGTGTGGACATTATAATGTAAAGGGCATTACACTGGCTCCATAGCCCATCTTCATAGATTTCAAGTGGGCTCTTAACTTCAGTTTAGCATTTGGCATGATGTAGGCTTTGTTACTGTTATAGTAGTCTAACTACAGTAATTCTAAAAATCAGATGACATTCTTAATTCTAGATAGGACAGAATCAATGGAATGCAAATAATAAAAACATTACTGCCAGGTTGCTTATATTTTGTCCATTCACAATGTATCAACACAGTTCATTTTCATAAAACTTTGTCCCGATATGTAGAGAGTTATAAGGCTTGTCCTAAATGCAGATGTATACATGGCTGTTGATGATAGGAGGTGGTGACAAATGTCTGTACCCCAATGCCTTCTAAATAAATTATCTGAATACCATTGCCTAATTGCTTGTCAGAAAATCTTTGCCTAAAGCCATACATTCCATGTCACAGAAGGTAATGTGGGGATTGCAGTATTAACCAGTGCCATAAGTATTATGTCAAAGTAACAAATTCCAATAATAACTTACATATAGTGATGAGTAAAATTTGTCACTGCGTTTCGCCTCATAAATGATGCCCATGGCCTTCAATGGGTGAAAACTATTGTTGTGACTTTTATGGATCTTGGTGAATTTTAGTTTTGGCGAATTGCAAAGGGTCAGATTCACCCATCACTACTTACATACAGTATATATATTATTGAAAACTATTTAAATGTCACACATAGCCACACCTTTTTTGTCATTCAAATTGCAATTGTGTCCTTGGCACATAATGCACCATTTAGCCTACAACATTTTGCAATTAAGAATGTTTATTTTGTAGAAAGTGCCGAGTAATCCCCAACCAGTGGCTTGTTAGCAAACTGTTGCTCACCGACTCCTTGGATGTTGCTTTCAGGCCTTAAAGCAGGTGCTTATTATTGAATTACAGGCCTGGAGGCAAATTTTGGCTGCATAATAACCACCAAACAAAACAACCTGTAGGCTGCCAGTCCACACAGAGGCTACCAAATAGCCAACCACAGCCTAATTTGGCACCCAAGGACATTTTTTCATGCATGTGCTCCTCCCCAACTCCTTTTACTTTTGAGTGTGGCTCACGGATAAGAAATGTTGGGGACCCCTGTTCTAGAGTATCAGTTAGCTAATCTTCTATAATTTGTGAATTTCTCCGACCTTTGACAGAAATATTTTAAGAAATATCTGAAGCATAGCCTTACAGCAACAGTACAAACCATACCATATATATTTAATTCATAGTATTTTATTCCAGGGACTAGTCCAATTGCCCTCTAGGAAGCCAAGAAGTAATTTCCCCTTTGAAGCAACTTGGTGAGGCAGGTTTCATGTCAACTTAATAGTCAGATGGATGTCTCATCTCAAACTCATCTACTAGTTTACTTGTTAAAAATGCATTGTACAGTGCCAGCAAAGAAACAGCTGTGTGTGACATTAGCCGTAACCTCTCCAAACAAACAAATCACCCTCCACCTATGCTATTGAAGATACTGCACTAAGGGGTTAGTTAAAGATCGGTCCCTTATTAAGATTATATCATCCAAATAAAAATTCGAGCAGACAGGAAAATCCTACACATTAGGCCAATGTAATTTTCCATATTGTCCCAAGGGTCACAAAGGAAAAACACTTTAAAAGGGGTGGTTCACCTTTAAGGTAACTTGTATTATGTTCTAGAATGGCCAATTCTAAGCAACTTTTCTATGGGGTTTCATGATTAATTTCAATAGTTTTATAGTTATTTGTCTTTTTCTTCTGACTCTTTGCAGATTTCAATTGGGCATTGCTGACTCCCTTCTAAGAAACAAATGCTCAGTAAGGCTACAAATGTATTGCTATTACAGATACAATGCGCAGAGGGGAAACTTGAAGAAGTAGGGAGCGAGGATCCTCCTATGAGCCACCCGCAGACAAATCCACTCTGGTCATGTGGTGCAAACTTCAACTCCTTAAACACACACTAACGTACTGCTGTAGTGACTGGATCCAAAAAGCAAACATGTTTAAAACTTGGATTTTTATTAGGAACTTGTTGTTAAAAAGCAAAATCTGAACATATGGATGTTGTGGGAAGGGGGAGAGCATGTATTGCTATTGTTACTCTTTATTACTGATCCTTCTGTTCGGGCCCTCTCCTATTCATATTCCAGTCTCTTATTCAAATCAATACATGGTTGCTAGGATAATTTGAACCCTAGTTACCAGATTGGTTAAGTTGAGGAGCTGCTGAATAAAACACTAAATAACTCAAAAACCTTCAATAATAAAAAATGAAAACAAGATGCAAATTGTCTCAGAATATCATTCTCTACAATATCATACTAAAAGTTATCTCAAAGGTGAACAACCCCTTTAATATACAGGCTCCCAGCGTGGGTGTTACAATTATCCCGGTTCTTGTCTCTCAAACCTCTGTAATGGTTTTCTGGGAAAAAAAGCTACACTGTACCCGGAGTTCCCAGTTGTATTTTAGTTTGCACAGACATCATTCCCGTACACCTTAAGCAGGTTCTGCACACGCGCCATTTTACTGGATTTACTGACCCACATGTCACCACTGAAATAGAAAAAACAGTGGATGTACAGTAAGTTCAACAAGGCTATTTAAATAAGGCCTTAAAAATGCAGTTCACTTTTGCAGTTCACTTTTTTTGTTTACATTTTCTTCTTGTTTAAACATTATTTGACATCACTTCCATACACCCTATGTCACTTCTGGTAGCATGGCCTGCTGCTAAATATTAGACTTGTCTCAGAATGTTCCTCTTCCAGCCCCCACAAAATTCTACAATGGTGCAGTGATTGGATTGGTGCACTTGTGTTTAAATATTTGAGGCATGGAAAAGTTAGCCTATCATAAACGGGCAGATTTATCAAGGGTTGAAAAAAAACTTCAAAATTCGACCATCGAATTCAACATATTTTCATCGAATTTGGGTATTATGCGGTCGAAGTAAAATCGTTCGATCGAACAATTAAATCCTTTGAATCAAACGATTTTATCGTACGATCGAACGATTTTACTTAGACTTCAAAAAAATGCTGTAGAAGGTCCCCTAGCCTAGCACTTCGGCAGGTTTAATTTGGCGAAGTATTGAAGTCGAAGTTTTTTTAAAGATACAGTACTTCGATTATCGAATGGTCGAATATTTACACTATTTTACTTCAAATCTAATTTGAAGTCCTAGTATCCTATTCGATGGTTGAAGTATCCAAAAAATTACTTTGAATTTTTTTTACCGTCGAATATTCCCTCAAATTCACTTCGACCCTTGATAAATCTGCCCCTTAGTGTTTATGACACGAAACGCGTAAGGCTGTGGACACAATAAACTTTCTTCACTTTTAACTACTAGCCTGGTGGAAGTTTGCCTTCTTTGAGTACCTGTTCTCAAATGGTTTTTCAATATTTATCTCATTGGCTTTCCAGAGCACTCTGAAGAAAGCAAGTCAGAGCATTTTGCGGAGGCCTAGATAAAGGAGATATGCATCTATGCTATGTATTCCTCCTTGCTTGCAATTGAAGGGTCTCACCACATCTCCACTACAGATTCCTCTCCTGGAGCTCCACTGTGGCCATTGATCGCCAGGCTAATAAATGCAAGGCACTAGAACACCATATTCTTTCTGGTCAGGCACAAAAGCAACCTCCATTTCCAAGCTACAAGGATATCAGTATCAAAGTACAAAGGCAGAGAGCCAAATTTCATGAATGTAAAAATCGCTTAAGAATATCCAAACTGGAGTATACAATGTTAAAACCCTGCATTGCTTGAGAGTCACAGCAGATGGCAAAACCTATTTTTATAGAATTCAACAGTTAACGTTTCATACCACCGGCCACAGCGGGACAACTTTGCTTTAACATATTGGGCTCTTAGGCACAGGATTATCTACAAACCAAAAATGTTCATCTCCCAATGACTTGCCACATACAGACAGTATATGAGTAGGTGCACCGCCTGGTATCCTATGTAGTGTAGTGAGAACACGAAACACGTATACTTCATTTACCATGCTTGTTTTTACAAGTCTGCCTGGAGGACTGCTCTTTGAGTCCTTGCTCTACAAACTATATGGTGGTTACCGAACAATCAAACGGAAAGGGTGCCACACATACCAAATGTTGATACACTCACCAAGTTGAAACAGTGGTCCAGATGCACCATCCCCAGACTCTCAGCTCAGGAACGGAATACCGACAGCACTGCTGCAAAGAGTGAACCAGCAATTATACATAGACTCAGGACCGCCATCAGAAATTGCAGGGCCCCATACGACAACATTTACTGGGCCCCCTATTGGTGGTCAGGGCCCCCCATAAAAACATTTGTGGCCAGGGCCCCCCATTTAAAAATATTGGTGGCTAGGATGCCACATGAGAAAAAAAAATGGTGGACAAAATTGGTGGGCATTTATAATTAATAAAGAAAACTGGTGGCCAGAGCCCCTTAAACATCCATGCCTTCCCGAAGTCAGCAGCTCTCAGAAAGACGGGGGGCCCTGCTAATCAAGTAAGTGTGGCGTGGATGGCCCCCCTTACCCTTGGGCCCCCTACAACTCTCCCCCCCATTCCTCCCCTTATGGCAGCCCAGCATAGACTAATATGCTATTCAATAAAGAGGTATTGATGGTTGTTTTGAAGTACACAAGGGTTTTTTCAAGCAGGCATCTACATTGCTGCTGTGCTATTGCCCTTACTCCTGCCATATGAGAACCTTCCTGGTAGTTGCCTTTCTAGGAACTCTCCACTGGAAATGCTGGTGGATCTTCACTGTAGTCATTTGCCAATGGCTGCAAGAAAAAAGAAACAAAATGAAAATACATTGATTTTTGAGACCTGGAATGTCCCTGAACTATCAGTCAAGGTATTTACACCAACCCCCTGCCATCCAATTATTAGTCTAACACGATCATTCCAAAGCACATGCACAGCCGGAAGTGAGGTCACCACACACAGGAAGTGTCATCATTCCAGCAATTGATCAGTGCCATAACTAGGGTTGCCACCTTTTCTGGAAAAAAATACCGGCCTTCCTGTATATTTATAATTTTTCCCTATTAATAACATTGGGATTGTACCTGAGTATTAGAAAAAGGTGCCAGTAGATTTAGTGCAGAAGTCTGGGATTCAAACCTTCTCTGCCCAAAACCCAGCTGTTTTGTGGGTATTCCTGAGTACCCAGTACTCACAACAGAAATAGCTGTAAAGTGATAACAGGATGATCAGAAGAAAACAGAAGGTTTGGTAAAGTGGTAAAGGGAAAGTTATCAGTAATCGCACATACAGTACATATGTGTTTAAAAAAAGTTTCTTGAACTTGATTGACTTTTCAACCTAACTTACTATGTTAGTATCAGGGGCGTTCAGGGGGTCTTTACTGCCCTGAAGTGGCCTTTGTGATGCCGCCCCCCTCACACACAGTGCATACCATTTCGAGCTTTGGAGTGGGGGTGGGGGCTGCATCACTAGTGCAGAGAGTGTATCAGAACTAGCAGAGCAGAAAATTTGGATATAAAAATTATTTTGGCTCTTAAAATGACCAGGAGCTTTTTGCCGCCCCTGATAACTTGCAGGCTGCTGCTGCCTGAGGTGATCATGGCAGCAGCATTCCTGATTACTACTATGTTAGGTTGTACTCTGAGTACTCTCTAATCATCTTATGCTCAAACAGGACAGTGCATTTACATAATAATATTATTGCAATGACGTTAGGCAACCTCCGCTTAGCTGAAACCATGTGTCAGTTCACTGACCCAGAGTACTTCTATACAAGCAGAAAATTGCATTCTTCTTCATTCTTCTAGATGTGTACACATGCATTATAGAATAAAAAAGACTAACTTGGACCAAAAACCCCCCAGCCTTTTCACTTTACAGCAGAAGACTGTAGCGTGGTGCACGTACAGATATACCCCAGCTGGTGCAGTTTTCAATAAACAGGGGAGACAGGTAAACTATTATAATCACAGGGGATGGCTAATTTTTGGCATCCCCAATGATTTTAACTTTCCTTGTCCTTTAATGCTGAATCCAGAACTCCTAAACAGGTATGGGATCCATTATCCAGAAAGATCTGAATTATAAAAAGGCAATCTCCCATAGACTCCTTTTTTATCCAAATTTGTAAAAATGATTTCCTTGTTCTCTGTAATAATAAAACAGTACATTGTATTTGATCCCAACTAAGATATAATAAATGCTTACTAGAAGTAGAACCACCAATCATGTTTACATGATATTCTAGTAGAAAGGAGAAGACGATCCTCCTGGATAACATGTTCCAAACTTGTAATATTCACTCTCCTTTGTACAAACACACAGAGCTGACTGAAATCTATTAAAACTTTCTTTGCTGTTTTTCTTGTTTTATACGGTAGCACAAATGTTAAATGGTTTTCATTTAAACAATAGATGGAAGTTTGCACTGGGTGGGAGTGGTGGGTAGCAAAAGAGGGGCCCTGATTTTCTCAGGGTGACTTAAGCAGCTTTTTTTTGTAAAGGGGCATATATGTGGAAAATGTCTGACCAAAACCTAATTAAACTACAACTTGTGAACTAGTACATCAAATCTGCATTATATTCTCAGGAAAATTAATGTAAAAATGTCAGCCGCAAATCCCACATGGGATTCTTGTAGAAGCAATGTTAATTGTGAAAATGCAGCCTGAGTGCACATTAAGTACAGATAACTTTCACTTCTGTTCTAACTGGCTCTTTTAGGCTGGGAATGCCCTTGCTACCCCATAATATATTTTGTAGCAAAGCATTGGAAGGACAAATAAAGACAAGAGCAAACTCCAGAGATGACAGCATTCCTCAGACATGGATGTGAGCTGCTTGCATTCAATTAAAAGGAGATTTTGTGTACTCACCGTAAAATCCTTTTCTCTCTGGTGGCTTGGGGGACACAGGGAACCATGGGATACAGCTGATGCCATTAGGAGGTAGGACACAACAACAATGAAAACTAGTTCCTCCCTTGCTGGCTATACCTCCAGCAGGCGGCGCCTATTCCAGTTTGTCCCAAAGAAGGAACGAAGTAGGATTTCGTTTTTTTAACTTTAAACAATTAACTTGAAACTTATCACAGTGTAACAGAGAAAAAACAGTAGAGGCCCCCATACAGGGGGGGAAGCCCTGTGTCCCCCAAGCCACCAGAGAGAAAAGGATTTTACGGTGAGTACACAAAATCTCCTTTTCTCTAGTGTGTGCTTGGGGGACACAGGGAACCATGGGGACGTACCAAAGCTGTCCCCCAGTAGTAGGGCGGGAAGGGCCCTAACTGGATTTTTCTACTGCGGCCTGAAGCACCTTTCTGCCGAAGCATGTGTCATGTGCCGCAAAAGAATCAAAATTATAGAATTTTGCAAAGGCGTGGAGTGAGGTCCACATAGCTACTTTGCACAGCTGTTCTGCTGATGCCTGATTCCAGAATGCCCAGGTTGTGCTCATCCCCCTTGTGGAGTGAGCTTTGATTCCGTCGGGGGGGCGTCAATCCTTGCGCTACATACGATCTTTGGATCGTCTGCTTTATCCATCTGGATATAGAAGTCTTTGTGGCTGTAGATCCTTTTTGTGGGCCGGAGCACACAACAAAAAGTGAATCAGTCTTTCGTACCTCACGTATTCTGTGAAGATAGAATTTTAGGGCACGTACTGGATCCAAGGTATGAAGAGCTGCTTCCTTGGGATTTTTTGGCGAAGGGCAGAAGGTATGGATGGTTATTTCCTGGTTGATGTGGAAAGCCGAGACCACCTTAGGTAGGAAGGTAGGTACTGTACGAAGTACAGCTCTGTCATTCTGAAACTTGAGGAATGGAGGTTTACATGATAGTGCACTGATCTCAGACAATCTTCTTGCTTAGGCAATTGCGAAGAGAAAAACTGTCTTCCATGTTACCCACTGCAATGGGATGGATGCCAGTGGTTCGAAAGGAGCCTTCTGAAGAGTTTTAAGAACTATTGTGAGGTCCCATGTTGGCACTGATTTACAGAATGGAGGGGCCACATGTGCCACTCCCTGAAGGAAAGTCTTGACATCGGATAAGAGAGCTAGCCTTCGCTGGAATAATATGGAGAGAGCCGATATTTGGGACCTGAGGGACAGTCCCAAGGACACACCTTCTTGGAGAAAATCCAAAAGTTTTGGTAAGGAAAAGGTTTCGAAGTCTGCTTTTTGCATAATGCACCATCGTTTGTAGCTGATCCATACTCTGTAGTATGATTTGGCCAAAGTAGGTTTTCTTGCTGCCCGCATCGTGCGGACTACATCGTCTGAGAATCCTTTTCGCTTTAAGATGCTGGTCTCAAGAGCCACGCAGTCCAGTTGAGGCTGTGAGGCTTGGGGTGTCGAATTGGACCCTGATGTAGAAGGTCTGGCACGTTTGGTAGAATCCACGGATCCTCTATTGACATGTTGATGAGATCCGAGAACCAGGAACGTCGAGGCCAGTTTGGAGCTATGAGGATGAGAGTGGTGTTCTCTCTTTGAACCTTCTTGATTGTTCTAGGTATTAGAGGAATCGGAGAGAATGCGTATGCCAGTTGAAAGTCCCATGGAACCGTGAGGGCATCTGCTGCTAGCGCTAGAGGGTCCTGGCGGCGTGCAAAGAACATTGGTACTTACCGGTTGTGGCGGGACGTCATCAGAGCTACCTCTGGCCAACCCCATCTTGCGGTTATTTCTTGGAATAGCTCCTCCTTTAGAGACCATTCGCCTGGATCTAATGTCTGGCGACTGAGGAAGTCTGCTTCCCAATTCTGTAGACCCGGAATGTATATGGCCGATAACCTGACGTTGTTTTGCTCTGCCACCAGAAAAATGTGCTTGACCTCTTGTAAGGCTGCTCTGCTTTTTGTGCCTCCCTGGTGGTTTATGTAAGCCACCGCTGTCGAATTGTCGGGCTTTATCTTTAGTGGTTGGCCCGACAGTTCTACCTGCCAGTGTCGTAGTCCTAGCCGAATTGCTCTCATCTCTAAAAGATTTATGGGTAAGCGGCTTTCCTCCACCGTCCACAGTTCTTGCGCTGGCTTGCCCTCCAGGACTGCCCCCCAACCTGATAGGCTCGCATCCGATGTCATTATTCTCCACTGTGGCTCTCCGAGAGGCTTTCCGCTGGATAGTAGAGGTGTTCGTAACCACCAGGTCAGGGATATTCGCGTCCTGTGTGATAGAATTATGTCCTGTAATAATGACTTTCTTTTCCATGACGTGAGAATGTTCCATTGCAACTCTCTCATGTGAATCTGAGCGAATGGAACCACTTCTATCGTTGACACCATGACCCCCAGTACTTTCATGCAGAACCTGGTCGTATGGCTTGACTTTGTCAGTAAGGATCGTACGAGAGCTTTGAGACGTACAATCTTTTCTTGATTTGAGTAGTATCCTCTTGTAAGGGGCCCGAAGGCTCAGCCAAGAGTAGCGGACCAAGGAGGAAGCACCAGTCCAATAGTTCGAGGTACAGGCAAGGGTATAGAAAGAGAGTGGTCGAAGTCCAGGCAATAAGGTCGGTTCAGGCAGCAAAGGTTCAGAATACGAAATCAGGCAAAGGTCAATACACAGGATCAGGAATGATAATCACAGGAAGCGCACCCAGGAACTCACGAGGAAGAACCTATAGTAGGGCACAGTCTGCAGTGCTTCAGCATCTTTTATAGGCCTCACAGAATTGCGAAGAAGCTCAAGAAGGAAGCACATGGAGAACGCCGCCATCTTGGACTCCGCCATCTTGGGACGCCAGGTAAGAACTCCTTACACCTCTGAACTGGTCTTTTGTGGGGACTGAGGAAATAACCTCTGCTTGAAAAAGAGTATTCAGTACATTTTGGAAGGCCTTTAGTTTGACTGGTTCTGTTGGGTTTCTTGACATGAAGAAGCGACGGGGGGGAAGAGAATCGAATT
The DNA here is from genome assembly GCA_038501925.1 of Xenopus petersii. Taxonomy (NCBI): domain Eukaryota; kingdom Metazoa; phylum Chordata; class Amphibia; order Anura; family Pipidae; genus Xenopus; species Xenopus petersii. Next base: position 38,989,011 of record CM076675.1, read on the forward strand.
CTAAGTGGTAACCTTAGGTTACCACTTCCTGCATCCAGGAATCTGACGTGATTTCTATCCACTGCTGGGAAAAATGGAGCAGCCTTCCCCCAAAGGTGCTCCCTGCGCCGACAACCCCCCGTCATGCGGTAAAGGGTTTGTCAGGTGTTCTGGTAGGTTTACGTGCCTGCCAGGAAGTTCTGGCCTTACCTGTGAAGCGTCCCCTGCTGGAGGTTGACTGGCGTGGCGGGAGTGTCTCGAGCTCTTGTTTTGTGAGGGACGAAAAAATCTTCCTCTACGAAAGGAAGAGCGGGCTTTTGGTTGTGGAAGAAATGTCCTCTTTCCTGCGGTCGCTTGACTGATGATCTTGGCTGATCTGGGCCGAATAGGAGTTTTCCCATAAAAAGTAACGACGTAAGAGATTTTTTCGGAAGATAAATCGGCACACCATTTCATCCAGAGGGAGCGTCAAGTGGCTACTGATAGTGCTGAAGCTCTGCTGACAACTTGCGTTGCATCCAAGGCCGCCTCACATATGTATTCATTTGCATCTTTGATTTGGGCTGCTAGATGAGACAGCTCTTGTCGCGGAACTCCTGGGAGAATTGCTTGAACCAGGGAGTCCGACCAGGTTTGGACAGCCCTGCTGACCCACGCTGTGGCCAGGATAGGACGCAAGGCAGTGCCTGAGGCTGAGAAAAGGGAACGTAGTAACCCATCCATTTTCTTGTCCATCTGTTCTTTAAAGGATGTGGCATCTGGGACTGGCAGGGCCGTGTTCTTAGATAGATGCGTCCACTGAAGGTGGTGAAGACCACTTCTCTGTGGTCTCTGCAGAGAATGGGTAAAGCTTGAGAAATCAGCGGTTTGGTTGGAAGCGGCTTTCTGGCTTGTTCCATTCCTGTTGAATAATTTGCTCAAGCTGTGAATGACTAGGAAAAGTTGTTGAAGACCTACTGTTCCTTTTGAACAGAACCGTAGAAGATTCTGTGCTGGTCTCAGGTTCCTGAATATTGAGAGTTTCTAATACAGAGGAAATTAATTCTTCTACTGCTTCGGCAGAGAATTTAGATGGTTCCTCTTCAAGACGGTCTGAGCTGCGAGATAGTTCGCCTTCTGATAGACAAAGTCCGTCCTCTCCGTCCGGAGGAGCAGGTGAGGTATCTCTGGAAATGTTATCACTTTCCTCATCTGATGGGGAGGGAGCTCGGCGTTTTGAGCCTCTATGTCTGGGCTTATCTAATTTGGAAAGGATTTTGTCTAAGGACAAAGCCAGCTTTGGTAAAGCTGTGGCTAACTGGGCTGCCCAGTCTGGAATAACTGTTTGAGATAAAGTAGGGGCCTCCTGAATGGTAGCAGAAGGACCCTGAGTGGCTTGAACTGTTTGAGCCGGAGCAGGACCTGGGGGTTAATTGTAAGGCTCAGGTGGTTTGCATCTGGAGCATATAGGCTCCTTGTGCCCTGAGGGGAGTCTTTTACGGCACTTGCCACAGGCCAAGTATCTGACAGAGGCAGTCAGAGTCCCCCTGGAAAAAAGGGCCTCACTGTTACCCTCTGACATAATGAGATAAGTGAAGCTTCTGTTACTAAGCAAGAGGCTTAGGGACCGCTGCTGTGGAAATGGCAGGGGCAAAGGAAGGGCTAGTTTTATACAGTTACCGTGTCCTGTATGTTCAGCAGCTCCCCGTTCGGTGTGGTGCGCTGTCCTGGATGTGGCCGCACTGTGACTGCCCAAGCGTGTAAGTGCCGGGAGGACGCAGTTCCGATACCGAGTTTCGTGCCAGTGCGCGTCATCAAGCTGCGCACCTGTGCTGACACGCAGCTGCGCAACCAGGCTCTGGCAGCAGAATGGCGTGAATAACGGCCCGTTACTCCCCTTTGCACCAGCGCAAGTGCTGGATTGTCTGCTGTGCCTTACCCTGGAAGGGTTGCGCAATATGCTCCAAATGGCTTATCTAAGCTGATAAGCCTTGTTCACACAGCGCCCACATTATAGTAATGCAGCCTGATAGGGAACCCACTCCTCTGTGAAAAGGAGACAGGGACTAGGGGAAGGTTGAGTACTTACCCCCCCAGGGTCCAAGTGACTTCCGTGTCCTGGCCAGTTCACTCCTCCTGTGCACAATGAGAGAGGGTGGTAATAACTGGATGGTTATAGCGGTGAAGCATAAGAACCCCAGGCACACTTCCCTCGTTGGGAGAAATATGCGACAGGCATCCCACACAGTGTAGGTGACTGGCATAACTCCATATATTATCAAATATGGTGTATAGAAAAAAATTCTTGCAGGAAAAATATAACATGTCCTCCTCCTGAGGACACAACAAAAAAACTGGAATAGGCTTCGCCTGCTGGGGGGTATTGCCAGCAAGGGAGGACCGAGTTTTCATTGTTGTTGTTTCCTACCTCCTAATGGCATCAGCTATACCCCATGGTTCCCTGTGTCCCCCAAGCACACACTAGAGAAAATACAAATTTTTCAACCCCAGATTCCTTCTCTAAACCTATTATGCCATTAAAACAAGCTTTTCTTGCTTCTTAGTATAGCACGCTGCAAGGGGGTAAAGTTAAAATGCCTTCAAACTGCTGCTTCTTTCACGCGCCCTCAAAAAGTGGTACAAACAGGCACAACCCCCAAAATCTGGTGTGCAGATTGTTTGACACAAACACATAGCGGTTAAGCTGCTGTATAGTTGCTGTATATTATCCATTTTTACACTACTGTGCATAGGCAAGTATCATTCTTTGTGAGGGACTCCTGGTAAAGACAGAGAAGTGCAGCTCTGATGGAATCAAGGAGCACCAGGTAGGGAATAAGTGAGTTTAAATCTCTGGGAAGTGCCTAATGTTTTGCTAGTGAATGTTTGTTTTTGCCCCTGCCAGTAAATTAGCATTTGCTTGTTTTTTGATTCCCTAAACTTTTTGGTCAGCTGCAGCTCCTTATGCTATGGATATGCCACCCCCCAAAAGTCATCAACAGATTCAATGGTGTTATTTTCAGCAGAACCTAGTACCACAAGGTGCCCAGAAATACCCACATTACTCCTCTCAGTCTGCACCCATTTCATCCTATCCATTGTCATCCTGAAATTGTCTATGCGAATGCTCTGACTAGACCAGAGAAGGATACCAAACCTTAGCTCTGCCACTGAATTTCACTGCATGTATCTGGTGGTGGGCAGAGGGCATAAATTGAGAAAAATCTTTTACATTTCTATATATAGGCACAAGGGTGGCTCCATGAAAGCTGCTGCCATAAGCACATACCCTCAATAGAAAATACTAGCATGTCAATAGAAGTAATGCAAGGGTGATATAAAGGATGTTTGGAGCCCAATGGAAAATATAGTTTTTACAAGATGCTGCAAGGAACTTGTAACATTTCACCTGCAGCATCTTGTTCCTATTGGGAACTGGTCAAGAGGTAGAGAGAGTAGGGGAACAGTAATCTGTGAGTTACCAGATTTAGGTCCTTCACATACAACATCATGTTAGACTGATGTCTATGCAGGCCCGGACTGGCAATCTGTGGGTTCTGGCAAATGCCAGAGGGGCTGCTATAAGGTGCCATAGAAAGTCAGTATTTAGTGGGCTGGTGGGGGCTGTTTGGGTCTCTATGTGGGCTGTTTGGGCCTCTGTGTACCTGAAATGCCAGGGCCTATTTTAATTCTCAGTCGGGACCCGTGTCTATGGGCCAAATTTCTTTGACGTTTGTTGGATAATAAAACAGAAATTGATTTTAAAAACCAAAACCTCAGCATCTTTTTTAATCTAGCCCCCGTGATGCCATGCAACCGTCTTTAATAAAATAACGCAATACACCAAATCTATCTGCAGGGAATTTTTTGGAATTTAAGTAATACCAGGGCTGAGAGCAGGATTGCCACATGGCCAATATGAAGCTAGATGCCAATGTTATTAATAAGGCATTAACATAAAAAAACTTGCAGATATTTACGATATTAACTGGTACTGGTATTCTCAAAGTGTAGCAAGCAGTCACAAGTAGCCTTGTCTCCCTTACTGTACATAGACATAAGAAGCCAATGACTGAAATAGTTAAGTGCTTTTAAAGGCTTACTTAAATTCTAAGTATGCTATACGATGTATAATTTCTATGCCACTTTTCAGTTAATCTTTTCTTTTAATGGTTTTATAAATTATTAGCATTTCTGGTTCTTTCTGGCCAATGCCCCCAACCAAAAACAGAGAAGCTTCAATTGTAGCATAATTCGTAACTGCTGTAGCTTATATTTAGTTTGTTTCTAGAGTTGGTATTATTACATACGGCACATCCCAGCTGTAGAAATTTACAAACATAAGGAAAATTATATTGAGGCATTTGTTTGCTCAACATGATAAGTATTATAAAATAAATTGTGATTTTGAAAATATTTTGCATCTTGCATTAATAAAAAAATTACTGTGGTTGTTTTTTCTATCTTTCTACTATTTTTCTGCTCTAATGGTAAGAGCCATGTCCATCTAAATACTCAGTAATCTTTAAATGTTAAATTGCACAAAGTGTGAGAACTAAAGCCTATCCTTTTAATAACAAACCCATGCTATGCTGCCAAATAAATCATGCTCCTTATTACAGAGGCATATGCCCAGAGTAACGACCAATGGCCCAGCAAGTGCACTCAAGTCTCCTTTAAGTTCTAGAAATCCAATTATAAATGTATTATACACTAATTTTCCATGAAATAGGCATCATAAAATACTCATGCAATTGTTCCACTTCTACATAAGTAACAGTCACCCTTCCACTAGATAAATTAACACGTGCATTTTTTAAATGAAAATGACTGATAGTGGAAATATGTTATTTAGGGTATATCAATGTCTTTTCTCCCATGTCTCTTACAACATGCCCCCACATGCAAAGTGTGAAAAAAGTCTGCTGCATGGGGAATTTTGCAAATAGACATTTTTGCCTGAAATGGAATGTATCCTGCGTTAGGCACCTGCACATAGGCCTCCCACCCCTACCCCATGCAGCATTTAGAGCTACAAGGTAGGAAACAACAGGACTTGCAGCCCCTAAGGCACGCAGTAATAAAAGGGCTGAGCTGGACATCTTGGTCCTGCTCTCTGCACAGAGAGCTGGATTTTTTATTTTATTCTTAGGCAGAGGGACACAAATGAATAGCAAATGAGAACTAAAGGATGTGCTCTTGAAACCCATAGTGATCTGACACTTTTGCTCCAAGGATCTGACATGCCCATTTTTTCTTTAAATTCCCCATGCAGAGCCATTGGTCAACAATTGCTCAAAACTCAATTTGCTTTGAGTGGGAACTAAACATGATCTGGGTCTGTACCTTAATAAATTCTAAAGTCGGTTCTGATTTTCAGGGGCGATCCTGGTCAATCTGCCATGGCTTGCGGCTGCGCCCCACTTCCCATTTTGGAGCAGGAGGGGGTCCATGATGTTAGTGCAGATAAGCACAATTGCGCTCTCTGTGATAGAAAAGCTGAATTACTGGTTAGAAAACTGGAAATTTGTCCCCTAAAATTACCAGAAGCTGCATTTTTGCCGCCCCTGGGAACCAATGGTACGCTGCTGCCTAAGGCGAGTTTCCCAACTCACCTCAGTGGTGCAGTGCCCTTGCTGACTTTGTGGAATGAGCCCAAACATTACCCACACAAATTAAACATACTAAGTCACTGCTTAAATGGCTCAAATAGGAACAAAAATCCCTCCCAGCTGCTAAACAAGATCATATTGGCTTTTTTTGATACACATAATATGTATGCCTTTGCAGACCTAATATGAGTAATATAATGCAATGCTGACCACAGAAAATATGAATGTTTAACAACAATTTCCACTCGGCCTATGAATAAATCAAACAGCAGATGTCACTGTAAGAATACAGATCAATGCCAGCGCCTCACAAACATGAATCTGCTTTACATAGAAATGAAAACTGCACAAAGCAATAATAATTAATTTAACATGAAATGGGAGTCGCCCATTTGAAATCTCTTTGGCAACATCCTTCATTTCTTACATGGACTTACCATCTGGAGTCTGTGGGTGGGTGCGGTGTGCTAAGGTTCCATTAATGACAAGGGAAGATGCTGTAATCATTGCAGCAGGTCTGTGTGTGTAATATAAAACATACATAAGAAAATAAGGAGGATGGAACACTTTTAAGCAGCATACTCAAAGACAAGAGAATATAGAGTACATGTATTGTATCGATATCACAAAAGGTGATAGTGGGAGATGTAACCTCACGGGAAGTGTCACTAAACAGGGAATATGTTCTCTGTTCACAAAATATTGTTACTGATTCCTGCACGCTGGAGTGTTTTTGAAGGAACATGCAGATGCTCCATTCCAGTGGCCAGTGCTGCAACAAGAGGTCTAAGACAAGAGATACCTCATAACATGTTCTAAATACATTCTATTCTACCATTCTAAATGCTTGGAATTCTTTAAATGGTAGTTTAAATGTTATAGAATGTTTAATTTTCATTTTCAATTGTTCTTCATGTTTCAGCCTCTTTCCAGCACTCAAATGATCACTGACCCTAGCATCCCAAAAGATATTGTTCCGTAAGGCTACAAGCCTTACTATATGTTTTTATTCAGGCCCTCTGCTATTAATTTTCCAGTCTCTCATTCAAACCACTTCCTGGTTTCTAGAGTAAATTGGACCCTAGCAATCGGATAACTGCTGAATTACCCAACCAGGGAGCTGCTGAACAAAAAACATAAATAATTCAAAACCCATCAAAAAATTTAAATAATGTCTCAAACTATCACTCTCTGTATCATACTTCACTTCACTAAAGGTGAACAGCCCTTCAACTAATCTGAATTGAGTGCACAGTGCGTTTAGAATGTGGTGCTTTAAAGTGAGGCCACCAAAACTGTTCTCACGCAGATGCTTGTAATTTCCAAACGCAAACGGAATTCACCATGTTGTGTTCCACTTGAGTATGGTGCTTACATGTGCCTGTGTGGCCCTTTAAAGTGAATATGTTCTTTCCTGTGCTCCCATGCGGCTGAACAGGGGAGCTAATGCAGGGGATAGCAGCCAAAACTGCTCGTGTGTACGAGCCCTTGATCAAGTCGCTTTTGGGCTAAGATACACAATATTAGGATAACATTAAAGTGACTACTCCACCTGTGTGGATGGCAAGAATTTTTGGTAGATTCAGGACAGAAGCAAAACCTACTAATTTCTATGTCATTTGTCAAACTGTATCCATTGGTGTTGACAGCCAAAATACTTTCTGTTATTTGAACTACTTTGGGTTTTGCTGAAAGGTTTTAGAACTAGTTTTCAGAGTTTTCGCCATAGGCTTCTAAATATACAGGGTCGATGAATGCCCTGCAGCACAGAAACACAGCATTTCTAGTCAAGGAAGAATCTGGATAAAAAAAAATTGCCAATATGCTAAATTTACTTAATCCTATTTTTTTTTAAAGGTTTTTATGCATGCATTTATAACACATAAAGAAAAAAAAGAAAAAACATTAAACAATACAACAGTGGTTTTAAATCCCAAAATATCTCAGATACAGTGATTTCGTTGAAGATTAAGAGTTAACACATGACGTCATCAGGGATCTGGAGTACCAGGGGGTTTGTTAAGTTTACCTATTTAGTCACAGGGAGGAGGGCAACAAGATGTTGTTTATAGCTTCCACCCAATCACCCCAAACCTTATCATATTTATGGGGCACCCTCTTGCCATGTAAGTAAGCTGTATCAGTGGGAGATGCGCTCTCACTAGATTGAGCCAACTGGTGAGTGTTGGAGAAGGGTGGGCCATCCACTGTAGAAGGATGGACTTCCTGGCATAGAAAAGCAAGGTTTTAAACATAGTACGAGCTGCCGATTCTAAACCAATATCATCTATGATACCAAAAAGGCAAGTCTTGGGTGCTAGTATTTTCGGCAGGGAAAGTGATAAATTTATGGGCATAGCCATACTAGATGAAGGTAGTCAGCCCCAGAGGCATTGCATTTAGGGCAACGGGAGGAGTCCCGAATGCCCATACGATGTAAACGTTGAGGGGTCAGGTGGAGTCTATGGATAATTTTGAATTGGATCAGCTTGTCTCTAGTAGAGATCAAGTAATCATATGCTTTACCTGTTGCCTCCTCCCAGTCCTCATTGTCTAATTCTGGCAGGTCCTGGTGCCACATCGTGTAAGCTGTGGAAAAGGGGGACTGGAGTGTGGAGAGAAGCATAGAATAAAGCATGGTGACCAGCTTTGTGGAAGAGGGGTTTCGGAGAGTGGTTTCAATTTCGGTGAGTGCAAAAGGCACTATAGTTCTCTGGAATTGCTACCGAAATGTCTGCTGAAGTTGTAAGTATGAGAACCAGGGGAGCAGCTCTCCAGTTCTAGTGTGCTTAATTTGATCTCTGGGCAGCAATTCCCCAGCGTTGGTCACCTCTCCTAGGGTGCGAATGCCCCACTGAGGCAACACACGGTATTGTACAATTTGTTGGAAATCGGGTAGATAGGAATTTCCCCATAGTGGCAGGCCTGGAGAAAAAATTGGTGGCTTCAGCTTGTACAATTGCATTATCTTCTGCAATGCTTTACAGGGTGTCACAATAATTGGATGATCCGTTATAATATCGGATATCTTGCGGAACGGTAAGAAATTCAGTGACTCAATTGAGGTAGCTAGGGTTGCCTGTAGTGGAACGTTAGGATTAACGGGATATGGGGCGAACCACCACTGAACATATTACACCTATGCTGCTAAGAAGTAAAATTGCCAGTGTGAGAGGCCTAGACCTCCCTCTGTAATTGGTGCCTTGAGCTTGGCTCTAGCAAACCTAGGGGGTTTATTGGCCCAGAGGAATGCGGTCTGCATTTTATCCAAAGAGGTAAAGAATTGCTGTGGAATGAAGATTGGTGAATTGTGGAAGATGTAAAGAAATTTAGGGAGGAACATCATTTAGGGTAGTTAGGGTATTGGATGGGGTCTGGGCTTTAGAGAGATACGCCAGGATCTTCACATTTTTACCCCCCTGGTCGAATGTTCTCTGTGTAGCATAGAGTAACCTTTTCTGTATCAGTTTGACTCTGGTTCCCTCTAGTTCAGTTTGTGCCGCCTTGAGCTTTTGTAGGGTGTCTGGGCTTGTGTGGGTGGTGTACTCTTTCTCTGCCTCTGTCTGTTTTCTTTCTCCTCTAATTCCTCCTTTGCCTTTTTCCTGATCCTTTTCCTGACACCATCCCAGGAGGAGCAGTTCCGGGGTTGATCTCCCAAAATTCTGTTAGAGCTTTGTCGTTAACTTCCCTGACCTAGTCATGTGTAAGCCACAAGGGGCTAAGACGCCATAATGCATAAATAAGTAAGATTCATTGCTTGCATCCACGCCGGGAATTTGGGTGTGGGTTGAGGACCGGGGATTAATTTGTCCATGTTAGACTCTAAGATCACATTGTAATCTCCCATGAGTAACATGGGAGCTGTTGGGAGGGTCATCAGTTTACCCATAATGGTATCTAGTAGGTCAACATTAAATGGTGGGGGTATATATACAGTATGCTGGCCAAGGTAAGGGGCTGATTAGATAGGGTACATGCAAGTAGTACAAACCGCCCATAATGATCGGTGATCACATCTTCTACCTCTAATGGAATACCTTTACGGGTTAGAAAAGATACACCTCTGGCATGGGAGGAGAAAGTAGCATGATAGGCGCGGGCCACCCATGGTCTCCGGAGCGCCATCAATCTTTGACCTATCAGATGGGTTTCCTGCAACATTAGGAGGTCCGGGGTATATTTTTTAACATAGTCAAATATCAGTGCCCATTTAACCTTGGAGTTCAGTCCCCTGATGTTCCAGGAGAGTATTTTAAGTGTGCCCTCCATATTGTGTAGTGAATATTAGGCTTACAGGGTAATGTGTAACCGCTATGTGTGGCAATAGAATGTCATATGGTCTTACGTCATTGAACCATAACATACAACAATTAACAACAACATAAATGAAGCTGACCCAATAAAAAAACATCCCTCCCGACCTGAACTAGAACGTGGCAGGTATTAATCCCTTAACTAAAGTAAGTAGAGACGTGCTCGTGGGGTGCACGTGGCTAACTTCTGAGCATAGTGTGTGGCACAAAAATCCGCTGTGCCGATGTTCTCAAGTCCAGGACCCCTACTAGCGTAGTTCTTTGCCACTGGTAGTAAGGTAGTTAGATAACTGCGTCCATTGTGTATGTCCTGTATGTGGGTTTCCAGTGGCATTAAACAGGGGTATTTGGTCCTGGGGTACTAAGAATAGGTAGTCTCACCTGTCATGACGGTAAATGTCCTTCTCAACCTTTGCGTGTTTCCTAATTTTGTCTGTTGGGGCCGACCCTTGGGGATGGAGTGCCCCGGGAGTCCAACCAGTCACTGGCCTCTTATGGTGTCTGGAAGAAGAGGGCCCTGTCCCCAGCTTGGACCCGCAGCTTAGCCGGGCATAGCATTCCATACTTGAAATTGGCCTTGCGAAGTCGTCGTTTGACCGCTGTAAAAGTTGCCCTTTGGCGCTGCAGTTCGGCCGAAAAGTCCAGGTACACAGAGACCTTCCTGCCACCCATCATGATATCTGGATTCTGACGGTCTGCCTGCAGAATCGCATCTCGGTCTCTGAAGTTGAGGAGCCGGATTAAAAAAGGTCGAGGAGGGCCGCCCCACGGGGGGCTCTTGCCTGGTACTCGGTGGGCTCTCTCAACCGCAAAGAATGGTGAGAATGAGGCCGTTGGAAAGGAGTCTCGGAGCCAGCATTCGGCAAAGGCTACCGGGTCTGCTCCCTCCACTCTCTCCGGGAGACCCACCAGTCGAACATTGTTGCGCCTCTGCCTGTTCTCATAGTCATCTAGTTTATCCAGACAGGTTTTGAATTTTGTGTCGAGGCAGGTCAATGTAGCAAGTATTCTCTAAGGTGGATATTCTGTTCTCAGTTTCCCGTACCGGTTCCCTCATGTTTTGCATGTCTGCCCTCAGCAGAGAGAGGTCTGTTTTTACCTCTTCTAATTTAGTAGACAGCGATGTCCGGCAATCTGCGATTGCATCTAGCAGTAGTTGGGTAGCGGCATCCGGCTGTGTCGTCGGCGAGGGGGAAGAGTTACTGGGTTCAGGGTGGGTGCCGCTCGAAGTGGCACCATTCTGAGGAGAGTGTCTTATAAATTGTTCCAATTTGGAAGCTGCATCAGCCTTTGTTTTCTGTGTTTTAGTGCTGCGCATTGTCTGTTGCGGGTATATTATAGGTAGGTTGAGGGTAAGTTGTTGGAGAATATAGAGTGCCGGGCACGCGGATTTTGTTTCAGTTCAACTAGTCTGCATGCCAACCTGGTCTCAGTACCAGGTGTAGAGTTTGCATATGGTAGAGTGAGAGGTCAAAACACAGTGTGTCCACCCTGAATCTTGGTCTATAAGCTGGGGTCCTGCGTGTAGCAGAGGCAAGAGGCAGTATGATCAAGCCTGCAGGATACGCACTGGGAATAGATCACAGGCTGACAGGGGGTTGGCTGCACAGCTCAGGTTTTGGAAAGTGCAGACTCTGTGATAAAGCCCTTGTGTTGTTACTGAGACTGTGTTGTAAGCCTTTGGGCAGTTGTTCCGAGTGAAGGGGTTAATTTGTGGCCTGTTTAGCAGGTGTGAAGTTGCCAAGTGCAGGCAGTGTTATCCCTTTATATTAGATCAGGGTTGTGGAGTTATGGACTGGGTCCCTTGGACTTCACCCCTTTGTATGTAGGTACAAAAATCCCTTTAGATGTGTGCAGGAGTTGCACCGATTGGAGACAGTGGTAATTGTGCACACACAGCAAATATTGCACTGCCCTGGGTTTGCTTCCTGCTGGGGCCCGAGCGCTGAGACAGTTATGCAGTAGCTGCTGCGGTTCATAGAAGGGCCCCCAAGGCTCCATCACGACCCTCCCACACTTTTAACGTGTCCACTGTACTCCTTGTGGCTTCCGCTGTGTTCCCCGAATGCCGCAGGAGGGTACCGTGCTGCAGGCTGGGTAACGGCCGGTTTCTCTCACACTGCTAGGCCTCGACCGGCTCTCTGCAGGTGTACACGCTGGGAGATTCGGAATAGCAGGGGACGGATAACGGACAGCTCCCCAACCCTTCTGGAGTGCCTCGGTTGGTATGGGATGGTCCTTGCAGGGTGGATGGGGTTAAACTGTGGTTAGAGCCCCGGGAGTGCCTTAGAATGTGACCGGATAGCTGCGTGGTTGGCCATGCCCCCACTTAATCCTATTTTTAATGATAATGTGTTCCCTAGTTCAGATTTTCATGGTAAACCTTGGTGGCCCTGTAAAGTCTCACCTTAAAAAACAACGTTGTTTTAAATTATAATCTGTGCATTTTTGTAGAGCGTATTTATTTTAAGTGCCAGTTTCCATTTATTCTCCTATTCTACTTAAAGGACCAGTAACATCAAAATTTTTTTTAAAAAAAATTAGTTAGTATACAACGAAAAATAAAACTATTAAATTGCAAAGCCTTTATTAAGAAATAACTTACTGAAACTCCACTTCCTGTCCTCTTCAGAAACGGCAAAAAGGCGACCATCCATCCAGCGGTGCTCGATTTCTCCTCCCTGGCTGTTTTCTGCATTGAAGAGAGAAGAGGATGGAGCGTGACGGGGCCGCTGTTCTTCTGCAAATAATCCTCACAGCATTGGCAGTAAGAGCGATACATGGAAAGTGTATTTTCTATGCCAGATATGATGGGCAATGCTGTGCTCTTTGCCACTATAGCTCTACAACCTAGTATGGAAATTTGAGTTGCGCTGTACCTAGCATCTCGGCGAACTGAGCGAGTCTGCGTTGAAGAGTGGGGCTGGGGAGCTCCGTGAAATTCGGGGATTGCCTGAGCGCGTGACCCTGACTTGTAATAAAGCCCCCCCTGCACGTTTGTATGGGTGCTTCCGTGCCGGTATTTAGATCTGCCACCCTGCCCACGTCTCCAGCCTGACACCTGTGCGCTTCTCTAATGGCGCCTGTCCCTATGTGCCAGAGGGGGGTGTTCGTGATAGTAATGGAGCGCAGCATTGGCCATCATATCTGGCATAGAAAATAAACTTTTCTATCGCTGTATCTGCGCTTGTATCGCTGTTACTGCCAATGCTGTGAGGATTATTTGCAGAACAGCAGCCCCGTCACGCTCAGCGACAAGCGCAGATACAGCAATAGAAAAGTGTATTTTCTATGCCAGATATGATGGCCAATGCTGCGCTCCATTACTATCATGAACACCCCCCTTTGGCACATAGGGACAGGTGCAGACTCGGTCAGTTCCGCCGAGATGCTAGTTACAGCGCAACTCAAATTTCCGTACTAGGTTGTAGTGATATAGTGGCAAAGAGCACAGCATTGCCCATCATATCTGGCATAGAAAATACACTTTCCATGTATCGCTGTTACTGCCAATGCTGTGAGGATTATTTGCAGAAGAACAGCGGCCCAGTCACGCTCCATCCTCTTCTCTCTTCAATGCAGAATACAGCCAGGGAGGAGAAATCGAGCACCGCTGGATGGATGGTCGCCTTTTCGCCGTTTCTGAAGAGGACAGGAAGTGGCGTTTCAGCAAGTTATTTCTTAATAAAGGCTTTGCAATTTAAAAGTTTTATTTTTCGTTGTATACTAACTAATTTTTAAAAAAAAAATTTTGATGTTACTGGTCCTTTAAAGCAAAGCTAAGCAAATAAGGGGTCCTTTATAAATTGACATCCCCAATGGTTAACCATTATCCCTCTCTTTTAAAGTAACATAGTAGATGGATATGTATCTGTTTTCAGTCTAATCAGGTTCAGCCTTTTTGTCTAAATGAAACCTGGTCCAAGTATAGGAGAAGGAAGAGGAACTCCAGCAGTATTACTGCAAACAACTTTTTATTCCAGGCAGTGGTAAACACAACATGTTTCGGCTTCAATACCCTTTATCAAATGAAACCTGAACATCTGTATTTGAAAGTAACGTGTACCAATTGGGCCAAATTTGTTGCAAATAAGGGGGACTGAATCAGTGAAAGGCTGAGCAAACTTCCTGTGGTTGTAGCACTAGCAATATGTTGTTTTTGATTTAGCCACAAGAAGTCTCATTTTTAAATACCAATGTGACATTTAGCAAAGAATGCTTGTTGGTAAGAGCAGATGAATGTGTGCCTTAAGGTGGCCATAGACGTAACAATTACGATCGTTCTTGGAAAAGATCTTTCCCAGAAAGGTTGTTCGTTTCAATACACACGTGTAGAGCTGAATCGTCAGATATACAGGTAGATATACGGGAAGAAACAATATAATTCTACCTGTATCTGACGATTCAGCACTAACAATGGCCGATATTTGGGTCCCTTCAAAGGCACCCGATCAAAATTTTCCATCCAGCCCGATCGACGAGCGACCGATATCCAAGTCTTCTGCCAACATCGGTCGGCTCTTTTTCCACAATACACGCACCGAATATCAGATGAAAATTAATTTTGTACGATATTATCTGTGCATCTATGGCCACCTTTAGTTTTTTAGTGTGCTTTGTTTTATCAGGTTACCAGATCTGCTACCAAGATCCTGAGAGCACTCTTCCCTAAAGCATGTAACTAATAGTTACACTAGCACTCCAAACCCCATCCCTTTACTGGTGTGTGTAGGAATGAACCAAATTAGCAGGATCAATATACATAGAGTTATGTGACTTAACAGCTCTGGACAACTGAAAGCAACATTGTTTTGTATGGTACAATTTCTTTTAAATAATATGTAAATATTGGTTTGGATTTGGTTGGGTCAATTCTGTTGCAGGGATTTTGGCCAGATCTAGACATTATTATACATCATTATATTAATATAAGTCTTTGGCAAAAAGTAAACATGCAATGTCTTGCCTGTCTAAAACCAGAAAGGACCAGGAGCATTTCTTCTAAATAAAAATAAACAATTAACATTATTTCTAATATAAATTATCAGTCATTATACAGTATGTTCCTTGTGAATTTCTAACAAGTAGGAGAGATTTATAAAATGTATGCGAGCCTGTCGACCTCAAAATTACTATGGTATCAAGTCTACTGTCTTGTCAAAAATAATACCTGTAATCATTAATAATGTGCTCCTCTTCCTTAATTGCTTATAACAAGTATGATGAAGAAAAAGTATAAAGTATTTGTTACATGATCACTTTGGCTTCCATCAGAAATCTTGGTGCACCGAACACAGGGGCCCGGATATTGTCTTGCCTGCCTGGAAGCAGAAAGGATAGGGACTGGCCTGGGGTCCATGTGCTGCTGCTGCTGCTGCTGCTGCTGCAAAAAAAGAGAGTAACTGTCAGTCCCCCTATAGCAGTCCACAGCCCTGCTCCTAAATTCAAATATCTCTGCAATACGTAGTGTATCCTGTTTCAGATACTGGATTCCAAATGAACAGGAAATTCGATTTTGATTATCAGTATAGATCTTGCTGTAATGCAACCTCAATGAACACTATACCTGTTGGGACTGAGCAAGTATTTCTATGGTATCTACTGTCTTGTCAAAATTAATATCTGTAATCATTAAAAATGTGCTCCTCTTCCTTAATTGCTTATAACAAGTATGATGAAGAAAAAGTATAAAGTATTTGTTACATGATCACTTTGGCTTCCATCAGAAACCTTGGTGCACCGAACACAGGGGCCCAGATAACAGGATTTTTGTACTCACCGTTAAATCTGTTTCTCTGTAGTCGAAAGGGGGACACAGGGACCGATGGGGTTAAGCTCCATCCTCCAGGAGGCAGGACACTTGAAGTAATTAAAGTGGGCGTGCCAGGTTAGGCTTAACCCCACACACTGTACTCAGACTTCAGTTTGTTCCAAAGCTGCTACTAGAATAACTAAACGAATAACAGGCAGAACTAGTAAACCAAGGAACCTATTCAGAAAACCAAATAAATGGTCTGTAGCTCGTCACTGGGCGGGAAGCCCTGTGTCCCCCTTTCGACTACAGAGAAACAGATTTAACGGTGAGTACAAAAATCCTGTTTTCTCTGTCGTCTTTAGGGGGACACAGGGACCGATGGGGACTTACCAAAGCAGTCCCAAACAGCAGGGTGGGTGCGAGCATAGACCGAAACTGCCGAATTACTAAATAACTGCTTGCAACACCTTACGCCCGAGAGAAGCCTCGGCCGAGGAAAAGGTGTCAACTTTGTAAAACTTGGTAAATGTGTTAACGGATGACCAGGTAGCCGCCTTGCAGATCTGCTCCAAGGAAGCAGAGTTACGCCAAGCCCAAGAGGCACCTACCGATCTAGTAGAATGAGCCCGGATACCTTCAGGCGGTGCTCTTCCCTTTGTAGTATATGCTTGCTTGATAGTTTCTCTAATCCAACGAGCAAGAGAAGTCTTAGAAGCCGCCTGTCCTCTTCGAGGTCCAGACGGAATCACAAACAATGACCTTGAAGTTCTGAAGGCTTTTGACCGTTCAACGTACCAGCGGAGAGCTCTGACTACGTCAAGGCTGTGGATCCTGCGTTCCTTATCGTTCTTAGGTTCCGGACAGAGGGAAGGAACGACAATCTCCTGATTCAGATGGAACTCCGAAACAACCTTCGGCAGGAAATGTGGAAGTGTGCGTAGAACAGCCTTGTCTTTGTGAAAGATGAGATATGGAGAGTCGCAAGACAGAGCGCTAAGTTCAGATACTCGTCTAGTAGAGGAGATTGCCATCAGAAAGACCACTTTCCACGTAATCCATGCATCGGAAATTGAACCCAGGGGTTCAAAGGGAGGATCAAGTAAGGCTTCCAGCACCAGATTGAGATCCCATCCAGCTGTAGGCGGTCGGAATGGGGGTGCCACGTGAGCGACTCCCTGTAGAAAGGTGCGAATCGTCTCCTCAGTAGCTAAGCGCTTTTGAAATAGGATAGAAAGGGCAGAAACTTGCACCTTGAGGGAGCTGAGTTTAAGCCCTAATTGGAGGCCCCGCTGAAGAAAGGACAAGATTCGAGGGATACAGGGCTCCATGAACGAAAATTCTGACTCATTGCACCACTCGAGGTAGGAGTGCCAAACTCTATGGTACGACTTGGAAGACGATGGTTTTCGAGCTTTGAGCATAGTAGCAATAACCTCTTCCGTCAATCCCTGATTTCGCCAGATGGATGCTTCAACAGCCAACCCATCAAAGCAAACAGACCGGGATTGTGATGAGCTATGGGCCCTTGCTGCAGAAGGTCTGGCCTGCCGTCCAGCCGGACCGGTGGAGCCACGGACAGTTCTTGAAGATCGGAGAACCAGGTTCTTCGCGGCCAAAAGGGAGCTACTACGATTACTGTGGCTCTGGACTGCTTGAGCTTCTTGAGCACCCGAGGGAGCATTGGAAGTGGAGGGAAGACATAAGCCAGCTTGAACTGCCAGTGTTGTGTCATGGCATCTACCCCTGCCGCTAGAGGGTCTCGGTATCGTGCAAAGAAGGTTGAGACTTTTCGATTTCGCCTCGACGCCATGAGATCTATGCTTGGTCTTCCCCAGATTGACACTAGTTGATCGAAAGCCTCCGGGTGAAGCTCCCACTCCCCGGGATCGAGTTGATTTCGACTGAGGAAGTTCGCCTTTGTATTGGCCACGCCCGGTATGTGAATGGCTGATAGTCTGACAGAGTTCTGCTCTGCCCACTGCAGAATCTCTCTGGCTTCTGTCAGAGCCTTTTGGCTCCGAGTCCCTCCCTGTCTGTTGATGTAGGCCACCGTGGTGACGTTGTCGCTTTGGATGCGGACTGACTGTAGCCGTAGGAGGTGGCTCCACTGACTGAGTGCCAACTTCACTGCCCTGAGTTCCAGAATGTTGATAGGAAGTCTGGACTCCGCGGGAGACCAGCGGCCCTGCGCTGAGTAGTTCTCCCAAGTTGCTCCCCAGCCCTGAAGGCTGGCATCCGTGGCCATCACCCTCCAATCTGGCGTCGCCCAAGATTGTCCTACTGCTAGGTTCTCGGGGGACAGCCACCACTGTAGAGCTTCTTTTGTCGCCGGAGATAACCGGACAGGTTGGTTCAACGATCCCCCCTTCCAGGTGGCAAGAATGCTGGACTGAAGAGGACGAAGATGTATCTGTGCGAAGGGGACAGCCTCGATGGCCGATACCATCGATCCGAGGACTTGCATTGCTCTGTGTACTGTGGATACCGGGCTGTCTATCAGAGACTGTACCTGACCCCTGATTCTGTTCTGTTTGACCAGAGGTAGACTCACGGTCTGCGTGAGGGTGTTGAATTCCAGCCCGAGAAAGGTCATGTGATGGCTCGGAGTCATATTGGATTTGGACCAATTGATGGTCCAGCCGAAGCTCTGGAGAAGTGAAATCGCCCTTTGGAGATCCACCCTGGCCTTCTCTACTGACCGGGCTTTGATAAGTAGGTCGTCGAGATAAGGTGTCACCGAAATCCCTTGCAGTCTCAGGGTGGCTGCCGACACTGCCATTAGTTTGGTGAAGACCCGCGGGGCCGAGGACAGGCCAAACGGTAGTGCCACAAATTGGTAATGTCTGTTTTGAAATGCAAAGCGGAGGTAGCGATGATGAGGCGGCCAAATGGGAACATGGAGGTAAGCATCCCTTATGTCCAGGGACATCATGAGTTGACCCTGTTCCATGCCCCGAATTACTGATCTCAAAGTCTCCATTTTGAAGCGCACAGAGCGGATGTACTTGTTCAGTCGCTTGAGGTCAAGAACAGGTCTGACCGTGCCGTCCTTCTTTGGGACTGTAAAAAGGTTGGAGTAGAACCCGGAGAATCTCTCCGGCTGAGGTACTGGTGTGATAACCCCCGATCTCTCCATCTTGTCTATGCACTCCAGAAAAGGTCTTTGTTTTAAGGGATTGGAGGGTACCCTGGACATAATGAATCTCCTGGGAGGCTGAGCCGCCAGGTCGAGATGGTAGCCCCCCGAGACGATCTCCGTGACCCAGGCATCTGAAGAGTGACGGATCCATTCCTCCCGGAATCGTAGTAATTTTCCGCCGATCTGTTCCAACGATTCCGGAGGGATTGCCCCGTCATGCCGACGTGGGCTTATCAGCTGATGGTTTGTTGTGAGGTCGATTACTCTTCCACGGGGGGCGATTCTTGTCGCTGGTTTTGGAGCGAAAGTGGGATCTTTGTGGCGGACTACCCCGCCGCGCGAACCGGCCACTCTGGCCACGAAAAAATTTTCCCCGTCTGTTGGCTGATGATGCTCTACTTCTAGCTTGTGGAAGAAAGGTGCTCTTACCACCTGTCGCTTGTGAGATAATCTTCTCGAGTTCCTCGCCAAATAGTCGTTGGCCCTTGTACGGAAGAGAAGTTAAGGACTTCTTGGAACTAATGTCCGCTGACCAATTCTTCAGCCAAAGCGTTCTGCATGCTGCTATTGATAGAGCCGAAGTAAGTGAAGTAAGCTGTGAGGCATCCAAGGAAGTATCACAAAGATAGCTAGATGCTTCCGCAATTGCTTGTGCAGAAGACAGAAGATCAGTTCGTGGAACACCACCTTGAATGTCCTTGACGAGTGACTCGGACCAAGCCTGAATGGCTCTTGAGACCCATGCTAAAGCCAAACAGGGCCGCAGTGTAGATCCTGCTGAGGAATATATTGCCCTTAAAAAACCTTCCAGCCTTTTGTCAGATGGATCCTTGAATGCCGCTGCGTCAGTGACTGGCAGCGTGGTAGATTTAGAAAGTCTTGACACTGGTGCGTCGACCACCGGGGGGTTAGACCACTTATCAATAAGCTCTTTAGAGAAGGGATAGGACTTTGTAAATTTCTTAGTAGCTTGAAACTTCCTTTCAGGAGCGTCCCACTCCTCTTGAATGATCCCTAGTAACTGATCATGTTCAGGAAAACAGACTGTAGATTTATGCTGTCTTTTGAAAAGAGATTTTGTCTCCCCTGTTTTAGACATTGGTGAAATGTTAAGTACATCGAGTACCCCTTTAATAATGCCCTCAACATCATGAAGGCTATCCTTTTCCCTTGCCTCATCTTGTTCTTCTTGTTCATCATCAGAAGAAGCAATAGATGCCGGTATTTCTCCCTCTGACTGGGAAGAACCCTGTTCAATAGAGGAATCCTCAGAAAAATTGTGAGTACCAGACTCCGCTTTTTCGTCATCAGGACGTTTGCGTTTACCACCGGATTTGTGGTGAAATTTAGCCAGCGCCTTACCTAGATTATCAGCAATGGCTGGCAAACCCTAAAGAGAGGCCAGTGACTGTGACAACTGTACTGCCCATAATGGAGGGAGTGGGTCTGTTGCTGGCCCATGAGAGAATTCCTGAGAAGTGCCTTGCACTGTATCTTCAGCTTGTATTTCTGGTAGAGCCCCAGAGACCATAGCTGCCCCCTGCCCCATGGTGCAAGTTCTGCAAAGCGACTCACCCTGTGCCCCATGAAATTTTTGTTGACACTTAGCACACACAAAAAAATTCACCTGTGCTGTGGGGACTCGTCCCCCCGCCCTGCTGAATAGCCCCCCTGGCCTACCTTCTGCCATCCTAAGTAAAGGGTGTGGGGTAGCCAACCTGTGCCGTCACCAGACAAGAGCTGTGCTGTGTAGCGCTGCTGAGCCGCGGGAAAAGACCCAAAATGGCCGCTGGAACGCACCTGCGTTCCACTCGGCGCGCGCCTAACAACCCGCCGAGGAAAAAACCCAAAATGGCCGCTGGAACGCATCATGCGTTCCACTCGGCGCGTGCTGTAATACAGCTCGCCGAAGAAGCAGACAGCCGCCATTTGAGCAGCGCTGGAACGCTAGACGTTCCCTCGCTGGGTTCCTCCTATCTTCCTCCACCCACACTACTGAGGGAGAGTAAGGTATGGCTAGTCTGTGAGGCGACGGACGGGTGGGTGGTTGGGCGGGGGGGGGAGGGGGGGTGAAGGGGGTCACCGTAGACAAGTCATGCAGAATCAGCAGACATAGTGAACATACATTATATAACATATATGTAGTCACTTACCCCCCCCTCACACCGGCCAGACCCTCTGCGCTAGAATTAGAACAGGCATACGTCTGGGTGGTCTGTATAGCCCCCAGGCTAGAGTTATGACCCTGGTGGATGTCCTCGCGTAGGGGGCTAACCATATAAGTACAGGTAATCCTGCCTTAGGTATCACCCCTGGTGTCAGTCACAGACTGACCGTAGATTTCTCTCAGAGATAGAGATGAAACTGAAGTCTGAGTACAGTGTGTGGGGTTAAGCCTAACCTGGCACGCCCACTTTAATTACTTCAAGTGTCCTGCCTCCTGGAGGATGGAGCTTAACCCCATCGGTCCCTGTGTCCCCCTAAAGACGACAGAGAAATTGTCTTGCCTGCCTGGAAGCAGAAAGGAGAGGGACTGGCCTGGGGTCAATGTGCTGCTGCAAAAAAAAAGAGAGTAACTGTCAGTCCCCCTATAGCAGTCCACAGCCCTGCTCCTAAATTCAAATATCTCTGCAATACGTAGTGTATCCTTTTTCAGATACTGAATTCCAAATGAAGAGGAAATTCAATTTTGATTATCAGTATAGATCTTGCTGTAATGCAACCCCAATGAACACTATACCTGTTGGGACTGAGCAAGTATTTCTTCAATTTTTTTGCAGACAGAAAAGGAGAGGTAGTTGAGCACAAGGACAGTGAATGAAAGTGAAATAGTGAGGAAATATAACAAAATCAGCATGCCCACGCAGAAAAATGGATGCTGATTATCGATAACAGCAAAAGAATGAAACAAAGCAGTTTTGAAACCTCAAGCTTAAGGGTTGGTTACCCCCAAAACGTTGCCTGTTTTTTGGCACAAATAAATAACTGCTTTCAACAGACATTTTATGTATCATTATCTGAGTCATTTCTAGTTGGAAGTGCAGAGTGCTTATGCAAGATGGTACTGTACAGTATTTGCTTTAGCAGCCACTATGTGACACTGCCTAGAGTTACACAGTTTGTTATCCACAAACATCAAATACTGAAGTACATAACCTTGCATATATATATTAACACATTTAACCGGAACTAGGGGTAGGCAGAAGCGACACCTGCCTAGGGTGCAACGATAGGGGGACACTAGACAGGTACCTTTTAAATTGTCTTCTGCCTACCCATATTCTGTTTTTGCAGCCCTCTGTTTTTCGCCTCTGCACCTCCCCTCCATTGCCTAGGGCACCCAGCTGGCTTGGTCCGGCCCTGAATGGATGTTTTTAAACTGAAAAGTACCAACTTCTATATTTCCTATTTAATTTTGTAGGCGCTACAGGGGGCAATCAGGAGCGTTTGAAATGTGCCAGTGGACAAGGGTTGTGTATGCCTTTACCCCAAACATATAGAAAATATTTCTTAGTAATGAAAATGTTATACAAAGTAATTCTGAATTCAAGCTTAATTCATTTTAATTACATGGCACTGAACTATCTACCTTTAAATGTGGTTTAACTAATTAATTCAATACAGGAAACGCTAAATTAATTGTACATAGATGAATTTATATTAATTGATTTTTCATCACATGAACTACTTAAATTCATGAGGTATAGGTGAACTTAAACGAATTTGGTGTTCATTTATAATTTCATATTAAATGTATTAAGTGGTATATTAGATTGATCTATTTCCATATTGGGTAAAGGTGATTGGCAGAAATGATATTGTTTAAATAAAATTTAGTGGATTTTTTAAAGCATCTTCTGAGTGCATTGTGAGACTCTCTTTTTTTCTATATACAATCTGTTCAATATATCCATACCTTTCCTAAGGGCTTTAGCACATGGGCAGATTCGGGGAGATTTAGTCGACTTATCGCCTTTTCTTCAGTGCCAGGCCCGGATTTGTGGGAAGGCCACCTAGGCCCGGGCCTAGGGTGGCAGGATTTTATGGGGGCGGCATGCTGCTCAACCACACCCACATTGATTCAAAAACAGTGGGAATGTACTGGAGATACAATTATTTTGTAGGGAGCTCCCTTCCGGTTTGCGTGACCTATCGCTGGTGGGGGCGATTTAAAAAAAAAAACTACTGTTAGCCCCAACCTGAGTGCATGCTCTATATTAGCCTGCACCTTTGGTTGGGGATCATATTTTTTGACAATAGGTAGCCTTTTTAAAGAGCTGAGTTTAAAAGCTGGCTTTAATTTGCAGAACCACAACAGATATATCACCTTCACTAGTTACATTCATCTCTTCCGTGTGGAAGATTTCTTGGAAATATTCACCATAATGGGGTAATGTGAAATGGAAATGTCAATTACTGTTGCAGTTAACTAGTCAAAAAAGAGGAGTGTAAAGTACTGACATGTTTGTATAGGATAGTATAATAGTCAAGCAATGTAGGTAACAATACATCAAATATACCAATTATTATCAAGCAGTTTCCTTGTCATAATAAATCAGGCAGAATATAAAAGATTCTGGCATTGTTTCTTCCATGTCTTACTTAAATGCAGCATTTAAGATGCTCTTTTTAGTTTTCCGTCTACTGATTGCTACCCACCATCACTGGGCACAAAAAAATGTGTTTAATATACATACTCCCACTGACAAAGAAAGAAACAGCTTGTTCTTTAGCCATCTTATGCAGCTGAGCACTCAGCTACTGCTACATGAATAGTTTCCTAGCTCATAAGCAGAAGTATAATCACAAGGGGTGATGAGGTCATGACTGCCCAATGGCCCAAAGTCCTGAAAGGAGCCCTTTGCAATAAAGAATTTTATTTTTTACCAAAGAATAAATTAAAACGACGTACAATGTCATTTATGTGGATCAAAAGATAGACAGAGGGGGGTTGATAAAGAAACTGCTTACTACTATGGCCATGAGTTTTTAAGGTGTTAAGGAGTTAATGGCATGCCATAAAAACATTATTTGACATTACAGTAGTACTGTATCTCCCTTTTTATGTTTTTTCAGGGGACCAGAAAAAATGGTGTAAGATCCGGGGAAATGTAATGTCAGGGAAAATACATTATGCATTATACATTGGTGTTACCACAAAACAATGGTGGTGTGAAATGAGAGGGAACTTCTCAGATTTGTATGAAAAATATATATCTATATCTATATCTATATCTATATCTATATATATATATATATATATATATATATATATATATATATATATATATATATATATATATATATATAAAAACGTGAACAACTTTTATTCAATCTCCATATAGTAACACAGATTCAGTGGGTGTTTTATATGACACACCTATGATTTTTAGGAGTTTGTTTTAACTAGTTATGTCCTGTAGTATTAAATGTTATATGTGCACTTTAATAGTAATAAGTATGCTAATAATATTAGCACCATATGTGTAATGATGGATATAATGCACTGATTGGTTAATAGGGGTATAAAAAGTGTGTTTCACTTCACTGTGTGAGTGCGTTCTACCATTGGAATATATATATATATATATATATATATATATATATATATATATATATATATATATATATATATATACAAGCATACTGTATATGAGATTTCATTGTACTTTAAAGGAGCAGTAACATAAAAAAAGAAAGCATTTGAATATAATATGCTATTCCATGCACTTTTCAAAATTGTGTGTGCTTCAGAAACAATTTTCGATAGATGAGCTGCTGTGTATCCAAAGGGGCAGCCATACAGGTTGAAAAAGGATAAAGGACACAGGTTAAATAGAAAATAACAGGTGTGCTGAATAGAACACAAAGGTTTCAGTTCTTAAAAGAAAATCAAGAGTCAACTGCTGTTCAAGTTTCACACAGGACATAAGTATCAAAAACCCACTTATTAAATAGGTCAGTTGTTATATTATCATAAAACCTAGAATACCACTTAAAGGTGAACTACCCCTTTAAAGTGTTTTCCACCCAAAAAAGAATTTTTCTGAAATTTTAATAATTTAAATAATTAATTTATATGCATTGTAAAGTTCATTCGTTATGCAAAAAAAAAGTTTTAGTAGTATATTCTGAAATCCATTTTAGTTCACTATAAGTGCGGGCCCAGCTACGATTTAATGCAAGAGCAGGCCCGGATTTATCAACGGGACACCCCAAGGCCAATGCCCTCTCTGTATGATACACTCACCACGCCTACTCGATTGCATACCTTCCAACTGTCCTGCATTACGTGGGACAGTCCCAATTTTTGATGCCTGACCCGTTTTCCCAGATAGCTGTAGAGATGTCCTGCAGTGTCCCTATCTTCGGATCTGCCCGGCTTCTTAAGGCAATCTTCTCATCAGGTCTTCTCAGCTCTTTCCGATGTGTGGTTGACTTTGGATCTTTCCGGTGCACTTGTTTGGCTCATTCCGGTGCTTCGGGTCATCTCGGCTCCTTCCAACAAGCTCTCCGAACTGAAATCTGACGTGATTAGAATTTTCAAAGAAGTTAGAAGATCATATGCTTGCAAGTTGTTCTCCTGCTGCTGGTGAAGTGATAACTCAATATCATTAGCATATCAGATATCTCTGTATATAGCAGTAGTTTATTGCTTGTTTAATTTATGTATGAATAGGTACCAACAAGCAAGCATTAGCGCCTGACACTAGCACTACATCTCAATACAAGAACTTTATTTTCAAGGTATATAGTATTTTTTTAATTCAACAAGCAGCAGTTTGAGTAACAATGAAGGAACAAATTAAAGCACTGCTTGGGAAAAAGAAGAGAGAAAGAAAGACATCTTGCAGGGTCAGCAGGAGAAAAAGCCATGAAGCACAAAGTGATGAAGAGACCTGTGATCCGCAGTACATCTGTTCACTACAGAAATGTGGAAAAAAAGGTACATTACTGACATCACACAGTGGGACATTCACTAAGATTCGTAGTTGCGCCAGGCGTAACTTCGCCGCACTTCGCCAGGTGTAGTTTCGCCAGCACTCTGCAAATTCACTAAAATCCGAAGTTGCGCTCAGGGGTAGCGTAAGGTTGCGAAGTTGCGCTAGCATCGATTCGCTAAGCGAATCGAAGTTATGCTAGCGATGGTTAATTTGCATACGTCCCAAATTTCAATTTCAATGGAGGAAACCTTCAAAACATCAAATAAAATGTATATTTTGCCCTACACATGTGCCCACTGTATAGTTAAGTTGCCATGAGTTAGGAAATGTAGGGGGGAAGGAGGGGAGACCCAAAAATGTTTTCGATCTTTTCCAGCCTATCACCCATAATATAGAAAAAACGCCAGCGTTTTTTGGGACTTAGAAAAAATTTGAACTTTTTTTGAAGCAATCCCTATCTACTCTATTGCGCTTCGCCTGGTCTGAGGTGGCGAAAGAAGTCTAGCGTAAAAGGTAGCGTTCAGTACAATGCACGCGTTAGTGAATTTGCGTACTTACGTCCGTTTCACAAATTCGCCAGGCGTAAGGGTGCGAAGTAACACTAGCAAATTTACGCCAGCGTTCATTAGTGAATTTGCGAAGTAACGAAAATGAATTTGCGAATTAACGCTAGCGTTAGGCGCTTCGGCGCATAGTGAATTTGCCCCAGAGTGTCTTGGATGTATGGATTTTAATCCATCGATCGAAGGATTTTCCTTGATCAAAAAAAGCTTAGAAAGCTTATGGGGAAAGTCCCCATAGGCTAACATTGTAGCTCTGTAGGTTTAAAGTGCCGAATTTGGTAGTCAAAGTTTTTTTAAAGAGACAGTACTTCGACTATCGAATGGTAGAATAGTCGAACGATTTTTTGTTCGAATCGTTCAATTCAAAGTCAAAGTCGTAGTCGAAGTCGAAGTAGCCTATTTGAAGGTCGAAGCACCCAAAAAAAAGTTTATATACTTTGAAACCTTCACTCAAGCTTAGTAAATGTGCCTTCTAATGTAAACTTTTTACAAAACTCACCTCCCCAAGCATCACTTCTTTTGGGTCAGGTGCTGTACTGGGGGACCCACTCCTGTCACCGGGTCACATCAATATCTAGAAAATACCGGCAGCACATTGAATTGGGTTGCAACAGTGTACAAACAAGAATAATTTATTAAGCCCACATACAAAAGGCAACGTTTCAAGCCTACCAGGCCCCAACATTTTGAGCCTACCAGGCCCTTAAGCTGTAAGGCATGTAATATACAGTAGACAGGTTTCTGATAGATAATAATTGATGACATCACTGATTAAATTGGAGGTTCACCTTTGAATTAACTTTTAGTATGATGTAAAGAGTGATATTCTGAGACAGTTTGAGTTATTTAGCATGTTTCTCAGCAGCTCTCCAGTTTACAGTTTCAGCAATCTGGTTGCTAGGGTCCAAATCACCCTAGCAACCATGCATTGATTTGAATAAGGCACTTGAATATGAATAGGAGAGGCCACTGAGAGCAACAACCAAGGGGTTGGAGAGCAACATGTTGCTCATGAACTACTGATTGGGGATCACTGGCCTATAACATACTAAGTTATATTAAAGGTGAACCACACCGTTAATATACTGACTGATATTCTGGGACCAGCTAGAGACTGCAGAGAAAGTGATAGTAAAAACATATAGAGAGTGGTGGAGAACTGGATTGTTTTTTGGCAAGCACATTCATTTCCATTTAAAGTATTCAAAGATAAACTTAATATTGCCACCAGGGCCAGAACTATGAATTGCCAGGGAAGATCTGTGCCTACGACAATCATTGTGGAGAATGGGGATGGGTCAGCTGCAGAAAACCTATTGTGTTTTTTTGTTTATTAACTAACATATTAAATAACATTGCCACACTTTCAAAAACCCTCTACTACAGCATCCGTGGTCTAAAAACGTATTGGCCCAGCTCTGTCACTAAAGGAATTACGTATTTCCTCATTAAATTACCACCAAAAGTGCTTTAATAAATGATGATCTAGAGCATTGCCTTTTTGGTTCTAAACCAATGAAATTCATTATAGAACAATTTAACTTTACATTCTTATTTTTGTTTCTTCAACACCATGGGCAAAACATCTGAATCTTGCATTGTAAATAGATTTTATGCATAGAAATGACAGCTGTTAAGATACACAGGTATGGGACTTATTATCCAGAATGCTTGGGACCTGGGGTTTTCTGTAATTTAGATCTTCATACTCAAAGATAGGTTTGTTTTGCCTCTAGTAAGGATTAATTATATCTTAGTTGGGCTCAAATACATGATTTACAATTTTAAAATGTAAAAATTATTTTATTAAAATGGAGTCTATGGAAGATTGCTTCCTATATTTCGGAGCTTTCTGGATAATGGATTCCAGATAACAGATCCTATACCTGTACTTTAATTTTAGATAATGAGAGTAAAGATAAATAGTAGAAAGATTTCACTACAGTTTATCTATGAATGCTATGCTCCAAAGAAGTGCTTTATAGAAATATAAAATATGTGAGTACATGTGTGATGTGAAAATGGTTTCAAGAATTGGTGTAATAAAGCCACAAACTTTGTGTTTGCTATAGGTTATATGGCCTAGCTCAGACCTTGTGATGTTTACTACATTACCCTCTATTACCTACAATGCCATTTTGGAGCAGACCTGATGTTATACCCACTAACCCACCTCCCCTTGCTTATTACAAGTATGGGATACGTTATCCGGAAACCCGTTATCCAGAAAGCTCCGAATTACGGAAAGGCTGTCTCCCATAGACTCTATTTTATCCAAATAATCCAATTTTTTAAAAATCATTTCCTTTGTCTCTGTAATAAATAAAACAGTACCTTGTACTTGATCCCAACTAACTTGTATTTGATCCAAACTAAGATGTACTTAATCCTTACTGAAAGCAAAACAAGCCGATTGGGTTTATTTAATGTTTACATGATTTTCTAGTAGACAAAGTATGAATATCCAAATTATGGACAGATCCATTATCTGGAAGCCCCCAGGTACCGAGCACTAAGGATAACAGATCCTAAAGCTGTATAAGTGAATCAGAGCAATTGTAGTGTCAAGCATCACTAAAAGAAGAGATACATTTCAGTTAGGCTTTTTCAGCAGGATTTGGATTCGGCCGAATCCTTCTTATCGACCGAAACGGATTTGCATATGCAAATTAGGGGCGGGGAGGGAAATCGCGTGACTTTTTGTCACAAAATGAGGAAGTAAAAAATGTTTTCCCCTTCCCACCCCTAATTTGCATTTGCAAATTAGGATTTAGTTAGGTATTTGGCCAAATCCATCGCGAAGGATTCGGGGATTCCGCCAAGTCCAAAATAGTGGATTTGGTGCATCCCTAATTTCAATTCCGCTTGAATGGATGCCCCTGGTAAGGTTCCACCTGAAACGCCACTAAAATGGTACTGTCTGTCCAGTCACTCATTCAACATTCTTTTCTCTCACTACATTATATCCTTTTGGTGTTTCTACTGGAGTACCACAGAGCTCTCTCTCTCTCTCAAATAACCCTTGATAATAGACCTTACTATTGTTAAAAAAATCAATACCAATAAATAAAAATATATTGTTTTTAGAGAACTAAAAACAATTCTGAACTAATGAAGCCATTAAAGATGAGAACTGATATTATGGTGTAACTGAAGATGCAATAACTAGTGAAAACGATCTAATGCAAATGCAACATGGGGCATCAGTGTTATCATGCAACTGCACTCAGATCCACTGTATCAAACTTGGTGCGGGCACACCATTTCAGTGCCAAAATCATTCGTTCTGCGTGTCACAAGAGAAGGCTGATGCTTGTGGAGAAATTGATTCTTGGCCTTGCATTTATCTACCACTGACTGAAGTAGAAGACTGCTATAGGGAAAATAGACACCTTTACTGCTGGACAAAGTTTTAAAGGAGAAGGAAAGCTAACAAGGCATTTTATTGCCTATAGCTGCAATAGTGCAAGCTAGAATGCTATATTTATTCTGTAAAATATTTTACCATACCTGAGTAAAAAGCTCTAGAAGCTCTCTGTTTGATTAGGATAGCAGCTGCAGTATTAGCTTTGTGTGACATCACTTCCTGCCTGAGTCTTTCCTGCTGACTGAGCATGCTCACGCCTGGGGCAAGGAGGTTTAAGCTGAAGGCAGGAAGTCTGATACAGAAGCCCATGTGTACACAATAGAAGGAAAGAAATGCAGTGTTTCTTTTGACAGGGGACTTAGAGCAGCATTGCTTTGAGGGTTTACTGGTATATTTATATAGACCTTTCTGATAAAGTTTACTTAGTTTTAACCTTTCCTTCTCCTTTAAGGTTTAATGCAGATTGGGCCTATACAGGAAAAGCCTTTTCTAAAAACCATTTTAATAATATAAGTAAGAATAAGGTTTATGTGTATAACTGCATGTGAAAAAGTATGTGCGCCAACTTCCACTACAGTTGGTTAAATTATTACATGATTAAAAATAAGAAAAAATAAAATCTTGTTTTGTTTCTCTCCTGAAAACCTAACTCTGGTGGGATTTGGATAAAAGCTGAAATATGATGATCCCTAGGCATTAAAGAGGCCTGCTAATATTCCGTAAAAGGATGTTAAAGCAATAAAACCATAAGAATATTTACTTTTGCAGCTTGTTTTGTATAAAGGAAAAGATAATGGGTCCAATAAGACTCCATGTTATACAGACCTTGGATTGTCTCCACAGGAATAGAGCAGAGGGTGAAAAGAAAATACACAACAGGTTCTAGTTTCTAATGGCTTGGGCCAAGAATAACGATGGAGGTTCTGGATCTGTAAATGTCACTTTGGTTTAAAGAATTGTATAAAATGCTACATTGAAAATGTTAGTATCATTAGAATAAACCACAGTACAGCATTAACTAAGCCACTAAAAATGCACTGCTTTTACTTAGTAAATGTGGAACCAGTGCTGTAGGTTAATTTGATTATACGTTTATTAGAATAATAAATATATAGTAGCATACAATAAAACTCATTTACAACCAAAACCACCATTTTGGTGGCAATTGCTGGAAATGACATTCTAACATCACCCAGCACAATGTTCAGCCCAATAGTGGGACATGCATGATAGCCCACATTTTAACACCCACAATTGTGCCAGGGGGCCACCTTGCAGCCATTGTAACACTGAAATTGTGTGAAAAAATGTTGGATTGTAGGTAAAAAAACATGCCTACTTGCACCCAAACTTGAACTTTGCACACGGAGCTTGTAATTGAGCCCTAATGTATTTTGTAGAAATTATTAGTTATCAGCACAGAAACATTTCCTTCCTATCCGCACTGTTCCCACATAATCTATGTAATTCCTATGGGCAGCCCTGTGCTGGATTCAGGAATAGCATCCTTCTATTACTCCAGTTTCCTCCTCAAATGCCCACCTCTGTGACCTTAGACTGTAAACTCCAATGGAGGAGGGACTGATGTGAATAATGTATAATCCCTGTATAGTGCTGCAGAATATGTTAACAGTATATAAATAAAGGATAACAATAATACAGCTGCATTCAGCACCCAAAATATGAGGCCTGGTTCTCTGAACGGAGTATAAGTTTCTCTTGTTTTTTAGTATGACTGCTAATTTTTGGAGAGTTAGACTCATATCATATCGCCCCATAAAACCTCCCCTTAAATAAAACATATCACCTGCCAGTCCCAACCTAGACAAGTCTCTGTTCTCAGAGTAAGACTGGGCCGATAGGACACCAGGAAAAAAAAAAGACAGATGGGCCTCTGCTCTTTTTGGCCCAGCCGATCCAGGCATGCTTTCCAGTAAGAATTTTGGCCACTCCAAAATCCCCCAACTAGAGTCCTGCGGGGGTCTATTTTTTGGATCCCGTACCCGACCCGCAACCTGCATTCTTACCCGCTTGGACTGGCTACCCGACCCACAAGTACCTTATCCGCAACCCAGACCCGCTGACCATCAAGAATCAGGAAGTGCTGTCATTGTAAACCGGAAGTGACATCATCGGAAGTAGGCATGATCAGAAAAAAGGAGTAAAAATCGCTATTGAGAAGTCCCGCGGCCCGCAGAACCGCTGACCCGCGTCTATAATCGCACCCGGAACTTCTACCTGCAACCTGCAGGGTACCACAGGTTTTTGCGGGTAACCCGCGGGTACCCGACCCGTTGCAGGACTCTACCCCCAACTGCTGCATCTATGAGTACAAGTAAAGGTACAGTTTGCGCACACAGAGGGGCAGGAAGGTTAAGGCTGTTGGCCTAATTGAAGAATTTCTGACTGGGATGGGGAGACCAGACACTGTTAGTTTGCCATCTCAACACTTTCTCTCTTGGTTCTTGTCTGATGTACAGAGGGGAGCATCAAAAGTCACATAACCCTTCCATTTAAAGGTAAATTTGGTTAATAAAGGTTAAAGATAAAATCACTTTAAACAAAGGTTATGAGTTCTCTACATTAAATTTGGCCAAACTCAAGAAAACTATGATCATTTAACAATAGAGAAGAGAAAAAGCTCGCACTCACAGGTCTTGCATAAAATATCAAAATGTTTATTGGAAAAGAACAACTGACGTTTCGGCTATCACTCTAGCCTTTCTCAAAGTGTAAAATCAAACAAGCACCAACCTTTTAAACCCCCTGTGGCGGGAAAGTAGAAGTAGTGACGTTACTATGACGTGTGTAGACTGTAAATATACATAACAAGGTGAAATACAAACCCCGTGGTGTGACACACTAAAGCTAAACACCTTAGAGTGTGAAACTGTAACAGTTTAGTGCAAAGATCGCTACTATTTTAAACTTGAAACATAAAAGCAACAATTGAGTGACACGTACATTTGCCAACTATTAATTAACTTTGTGCAGAGCGCTCAGCATTCAAAGTTCATATCCCCTCAGTTCGTTTCAAAGAAAAGTTGAAATTTCTGTTAGCTACTGGCCAGTTAGAAATTAATTATCACTCACGATGGAAACTTAGCTTAGTTCTGTGTAATGGCGGCTCCGTGTCCCTCTGGATCTTCAATCGATTACAGAGAACACAGGAAGTGTAGTGGTGCCGGTATTGCTGTGCTAGAGGCGCAGTGCTTCCTTTCTGTAGTGTCACAGTGCTGATGTAGTTGTGTTGGGAGATCAGAGCTTCATTGCCATAGGAGGGAGCCTGTGCGTAAGACGTCATCAAAAGGAAGCAAGCAGCACCGGACCAACTGGGTTGTTGGGGACGTCCTCCCTTAGCAACGAGGGTCAAGTGTTTTAGGACGTTCGAATGCACTTGGGGGGAAACAACTGCTCGATGTCAGGTGCTGCAGGTTCATATGCAGTTTAGTATAATGGTGCCTCTAAGTCATACACATCTGGTGGAGTTCATGTGTCATATTTAGCTTAAGACTGTAGGTGGCGTGCTGGCTAGAATCATGGGGGTAGTGTCGTTGTTAAGGGCTCAGCACATAGCAACCCATTAAATTTACATCAATAAAGACATATGCATGAAGTATGTCTATTTCTCAACAATTCTATAAGTCAGCAATTGGCGGAAGTTTGCTTGTGGTGGGCTACATGTGGAAGAGGGAAAAAAGATGAAAATAACATAGAATAGGAGGAAATAAAATAAAATAAATAAAGGTGAGGATAAAAAATAGATATGAAATAAGAAATGAAGATCTGCTGCCTCAAGATCTCTATATTTTGCCTTTCACTAAAGGGGTGGTTCACCTTTAAGTTAACTTTTAGTATGCTATAGAGCTGCAAATTATAAGCAACTTTTCAATTGGTCTTCATTATTTATTTTGTATAGTTTATTTAATTAATTTATTTCTTCTTCTGACTGTTTCCAGCTTTCAAATGGGGGTCACTGACCCCATCTAAAACAAATGCTCTGTGAAGCTACAAATGTATTGTTGTTGCTACTTTTTATTACTCATCTTTCTATTTAGGCTTCTCTTCTATTCTAGACTATTAGTTAAATCAAAGCATGGTTGCTAGGGCAATTTGGACCCTAGCAACCAGATGGCTGAAACTGCAAACTGGAGAGCTGCTGATTTAAAAGCTAAATAACTCAAAAACCACAAATAATAAAAAAATGAAAACCAATTTCTAATATTCTCAGAATTTCACCCTCTACATCATACTAAAAGTTATCTCAAAGGTGAACAATCCCTTTAATTCACTTTCTCGTTAGGCTGATATACAGAGGGGTCATACATGTTCCTAATGACCTTCAGTTTAAAGGGAAATTTGATTGATATAGGTTAAAGATAAAAACATTAGAAATCACAAATGATTTTTCTAACCAAAACCTGTTATCAGTTCTGTACAGTAAATATGGGCACAAGTTCAAGCAAATTATGATCAGACATTTAACAATAATGTAACTGTAGGCAGAATTAACGAGAAGTCTACTGCCCCAGGATCTGCTACAAGTGCAATAACATCCAATTACAGATTGTGCTTCATTAGGCCAAAATGCAAAGTTTATGAACTTTGGTAGAAATAACAGAAATGTAAGCTATACACAAGTAGGTTGGGGGGATCCGTAATTGAGGATTTGGGATTTTTTATGGATAACAAGCTGTGTACCTCTAGGCAGGGTTACTAAGAGTTGCTGAAGTAAATTTTGCACTTTTATTGCCAGACCATTTTTGAATATTTTGTGCACTTTCACTTTAGGGGTCTTTCCTGTTGGGGTCTTTTATTTAACCCAGGAAAACAATATACCATTTTCTTCAGGACAACCTATGCTTTCAAAATATTTTAGAATTTTTGAGTCATTCCAATAAAAAGATATAGGCTTGTAAGTGTTCAACAATAAAAAAAAAATCATGTTTCTTATAATACAAACACAAATATCAGAAACATAATTTATTTAATGCACAAGAACACAGCAGATTTGGAAAGTTCTATGTCTCCTGAATGCCAATACGAAATATATAAAGTTTTATAGAGAAGTCTCACTTGTATAGGTCAAAATCTCCAAGCAGTACACTAGCAAATTTCCAAAGCACCATAACGGCATACTTCTGATTTCAAGGCTAAACATTCCACTAACAGTAGGTTTACCCTAGAAAATTACACATTTATGGAAAGAACAGATTGTGAATAATTCAATATGGGTAAATATATCTTCTACTACAAACTACCAAGTTGCAATTTTATCCAAAAAAATAAAAATTTTTAATAAAAATTTGTGAAATTTTTGAAAAGTTACCTCAACGTTTCTAGTCTACAGAATCTTATCTCCCACATATCATTAGGTACAAAGATAAAACAACCTAAATATGAATGGCAGGGGTCTGCTGAATAGTTTTAAGCCTGATATGTATAGGTTTACCAAAGTACGTGGCATATAGGAGGCCCAAAATTATGACACCCCATACAAGTTATCAGTTCTGTTATTACAGCTACCGCAACATCAACATTTTTAGCATTTTATGAGAGGCAAAAAAAAGTATATTTTCCCCAGAAAACCGTATATTTTTGTAAAATGGTCCCCTGAATCCATATTGGGTATGCATGTCTTTCTACTCCAAAAAATCAAGCTGCAAAGCTTTCCTAAATTTGGCAATATTGGGGACATTTCCGAAAATCCCCTCAAAGAATCCATTTTGCTTCTTATCTCCCACATATCATTAGGTACCAAGATAAAACAGGCTAAACTGTTTGATGACCAATATGCATAGGTTATCTAAGTATGTGGCATATAGGGGCCCCAAAATAAAGACACTCCATACGAGTTATCAGTTCTGTAATTCCAGATACTGCAAAATCAAGTTTACCCTAGAAAACCATGTTTTCGGAAAGTACACATTCCCTGAATCTAAATTGGGTATGCATGTCTTTCTACTCCAAAGCACCAAGCCGCATTTCTGAAATTTCTACAAATATTGCAATTTGACGCATTTATCTCACCCAACTTCTTACATATAATGGGAAACCACCCTTGTTATAAACGACAAGGGTCTAATGAACAGTTTGATGCCCAATATGCAGATATACCAAAGCAGTTGGTATGTGTGGACCCCACATGAAAATAGTGCATATTCATTTTCATGGCTAAAGCTTTTAAAGCCTGTCTTTTAAATTGGATGTTCACCTTTAAATTAAGTTTTAATATAATGCAGAGTGATATTCTGAGAGAGACAATTTGCAATTGGTTTTTATTATTTGTGGTTTTTGAGTTATTTTGTTTTTAAATTCAGCAGCATGGTTGCTAGGGTTCAAATTACCCTAGCAACCATGCATTGATTTGAATAAAAGACTGTGACATGAATAGGAGAGGGCCTGAATATAAAGATGAGTACCGGTAATAAAAAGCAGCAATAACAATACATCTAAGGTTGAAAGAGTCAGAAGAAGAAAATAAATAATTTAAAAACTGTAAAATAAAAAGTAAGGCTAATTGAAAAGTTTCTTAGAATTAGCCATTCAATAATATTCTAAAAATTGATGCAAAGGTGAAGCCAGCATAAGTCAGCATAAAAGTACCAATAGTGCCAATGCTATCAATTTTATAGTTGCATTTCTCATAGATGTAATGTCATGCTGTAGGTTTACTAGCAAGCCATGGGACTAGGGTTGCCACCTTTTAATAAAATTTCCACCGGCTGGTGGTGGTGGGGGGAAACACTTTTGGAAAAGCTTCGAATCGAATTCGATTGAATGCACTATTCTTTCGTTTCGAATTCGGCTGAATACGGACCTATTTGATTGAAAACAGACCTATTCAACCAAAAAAAAAACACTTTGCATTCATTTTGGTTGCTCTTTTTGAATGTCAATGTTTTTTTTCAATTCGAAATTCGATCCTTGATAAATATGCCCCTATTTGTACATCCTGTTAATATTTAAGGCATATTTTGAATCTCCCTAATATATTGGCCTCGATATTTCATTGTGCAAATACTTCAGATTGTTTAGACCCATTGCAACCCGGATCTAACAGATACAATTAGAAATCTAGATTTTTAATCTAGAAATAGGCATTGTACCAGCCTATATGTACAGCAGTCTTATAATTACAATCGTTATTTGACTCCAATTTACCAACAGTACTGGTCAGTTTTTTGGTGATCAGTGACCAATTTTACTGTATATAAAATTCCCACCTGTACTTTCTTGTACTTTTTGTCCACTTTTCATGGTACTTTGATTCCCTGACTTCCTGGCTGTAAAAACCATATACCAACATATTGAATGATATGGATAAAGGGAGGGTTTGTCCCCCTGAAACATTAAAATCACATTAAAGTCAGCCTGTGACTTAAATAAGCCATGATTGACTGCAGGCAACTAATCTCAACGTATTCTGAATTGCTGTGATAGTGGCTGAACTTCCTCTGAGATCTCTCCCCCTGGTCTGTATGGAGCTGGTAACAACCACTGAGGGCAGTCTCTGCCATATAACTGTACTCACCAGACACTTGAAATGCACAAAAGTTCTCTTTTACAGAGTGGATGGAGAAACGTGGTGGTCAAAAGGAATATTTCCCTCCCTAAACTCTGCAGCAGCTCATCACACATGGAAAGCAGGAGCAGGAACAGGAAAGGAAAAATGGGAGGAACTTACATCACACATGCAGACATGGAATAGGAGGGTTTACAGACAAGGAAATAAACACCCTATAATATCACTTTGGTTGCTTGGTGGCAACATAACAATATATATGCATTTAAATAATTAAACGTATGAATTGTAAACATGAAGGTGGCCATACATGGTAAAAACCGATTTTAGAACAATGCGATAAACCGTCCGCTTATTGTTAAAGGAGAACTAAAGCCTAACTAAAGAAGGAGGTAGAAATGTTGTACATTATGTTTTGGGCTTCTGTACCAGCCCACAGTAAAGATCTGTGTCTCCAAAAATGCCCCAGTAGCTCCCTATCTTCTTTTCTGCTGATTCACTAAACTTATTGAGCTTAGGGACACACTCACAATATACAGTACACATAGAATATAAATGCCACAATAGAAGGCTGATTAGTAATTAATACAGATAATTACTACATGGCAGCACAGAAACTGTGCAATTAGCATCAGAATTTAATAATCAGCCCTGTAGCATCAGCTTATATTACAGGCCAACCTCATTTTCTCCTTGATTATTTGTGACAACCCCTAAGCTTAGATTCTCAACAGCTGCTCAGAGCCCACTGAGCATGTGAGTGAGACACTTTCCAAGATGGTGACCCCCTGTGACAAGTTTGAAGTCCTGGATCATTGCTGTTATTGAGAAGCTGAAACTTTAGGCTGGTGCAATAAGTTCAGTATATAAAATGACATTTTTAGCCACCTTCATTTTTAGGGTTTAGTTCTCCTTTAAAGATCCAATAATTTGGATCTTCATACCTTAAGGGGCCCAATTAGTTAGATCAAGTACAAGGTTATTACAGAGAGAAGGGTAATCATTTTCAAAAATCTGGATTATTTGGATAAAATGTGGTCTATGGGAGAAGGCCATCCCGTAATTCAGCAGTTTCTGGATAATGGATTTACGGATAATTGATCTGATCAGTTATGCATAAAAAAGCTATTTAAAGGCGATACCTATATTTGCAAACTGGACACATAATCTGAGTTAATGGGCCAAATTGAAACATCACTAATGGGTCTATTAATTTTTTTTAGGCGTGCTTTACAGACTGATTACAGGCTGATTGATTGGTATACTATCCATGTCTGCCCTTATGGCTATCTTAAGTCAACAGAGTTGAAGGCTTTCAGCCATATATATAAGAATTATGAATCAGCATCACAGAGCTAGTTAGTAGATATTAAAGAACTGCTAAAGCAGTTATAAACAAGTTATTGTTACTGTGGCAATAAGCACATTTCTAAAATTATCTTGACTGCTGTACATGGAAGAAAAAGAAGATGCGGAAAAATTTAATATCTTCTAATTCAAATAATTTTGTTTGTCCTGAGGTAGTACAGGTATATTCTATTTTATAGAATGTTCGGAACCTGGGGTTTTCCGGATAACTGATCTTTCTGTAATTTGGGTCTTTAAGTTTACTAGAAAACCATGTAAACATTAAATAAACCCAATAGGTTGGTTTTGCCTCCAATAAGGATTAATCATATCTTAGTTTGGATCAAGTACATGGTACGGTTTTATTATTACAGAGAAAAAGGAAATCGTCTTTAAAAATTTGGATTATTTAGGAGTCTATGGGAGACAACTTTTCCATAATTTGGAGCTTTCTGGATAACAGGTTTCTGGATAACGGATCCCATGCCTGTAATAGAAAAATATGTAGCTACCTTTACTGTATAATTAAACTACCTTTACTGTAAAATGAAACTGCTCTGCCATTGAAAGAAAATCTGCACTACAGTTTCTGAATGTGCTCACTGCTGCCAAAAAAACAAAAAATAGCATGTGGGCTGTTGTGCAGGAAAAAAATTAATGTATTATTATCCACCCCTCTCTGCCAGGATAGGGTGATGAATATGCTACTGCAGAGCTAAAACTGCCTTAACCCCAATGTAAATGATGCATTTGCTACTTAGTGAAGTTTCATATCTCCCTCTACAATCTATATTGCTGTAAATTTCATATCTGTTTTGTCAATTCTTGCTGCAAAAGCTTTAATTTTAATTTTCTCTTACATCAGTGAATCTCAAGACTTAAAAGTAATACGACTTTTTATTAAATTCCAATCCAGAAAATTAATTTTTACTGGTAACTATTTACTTTTTTCTCTATGCACTTTCTATTTTACAGTTACAGAAAATTACAGGAATACAAGAACAAATTGCCCTTGCAAGTTTAAATGAATTGATACTTTCATTAAAGAATTGAAGAATTTCAAAAGTAATACGATTTTTTATTAAATTCCAATCCAGAAAATTAATTTTTACTGGTAACTATTTACTTTTTTCTCTATACACTTTCTATTTTACAGTTACAGAAAATTACAGGAATACAAGAACAAATTGCCCTTGCAAGTTTAAATGAATTGATACTTTCATTAAAGAATTGAAGAATTTCATGAAAGCAACTGACTTTAATTATCATTAATACTAAGCAGTACAGACACGGACAGACAGGTGTTCTTAGAGACAGACATATGGACTGAACATTTCCTATTTACACATAATTGTATCCTTACAATAAAATTGATTTCAGCTTTAGGGCTCTTACTCACGAGCGTTTCTTCATGCGCTCCCCTGCGCTCCGTTTGGCTGCGTTCAGCCGCAGGGGAGCGCAGGTCTAGACGCTGCTAATATCTTTCTATGTGTCTGTACTGACACAGGCGCATGTAAGCGCTGAACGCAGGAAAAATGCAGCATGAAGAAACGCTCGTGAGTAAGAGCCCTTAAAACCTTGAGGTGTAAATTGCTTTTGTTAGTCTTGGTTGCCATACATGTACAAATGTGTTTGGGCAGACCATGCTTTTGTCCTATCAAATCTGCCAGTAGAAATAAGGCAATCATTTTGAGAAATAGGGTTTGACTAGGGCTTTTGTTTCCTTCACAGACCCCCACATGATTTAATTTTGGTAGAGGGAAGAGCGTACCCTTACTAAAGATGTCAGGTTGGAGGTATATGCTCATTGAGATTGTATATAGTTCACCCATGCAAGTAAGGAATGAACTGCCTCGCTATTAAAGGGGTTGTTTGTCTTTAAATTAACTTGTAGATATTCCGAGACAGTTTGCCATTGGTATTCATTTTGTATTGTTTGTGGTTTAATTTTGTATTATTTGAGTTATTCAACAGC
Organism: Xenopus petersii; assembly: GCA_038501925.1. Taxonomy (NCBI): domain Eukaryota; kingdom Metazoa; phylum Chordata; class Amphibia; order Anura; family Pipidae; genus Xenopus; species Xenopus petersii. The sequence continues at coordinate 39,029,509 of CM076675.1, forward strand.
ACTCCAGTTTGCAATTTCAGCATTCTGGTTGTTAGGGTCCAAATTACCCTAGCAACCATGCACTGATTTGAATAAGGTCAGTGACCCCATCTGAAAGCTGGAGAGATTTAGAAGAAAACTGCAAATAACTCATAAAAAAAGAAAAAATGAAGGCCAATTGAAAAGTTACTTAGAATTAGCCATCCTATAACATAATAAAAATAAACCAAAATGTGAACCACCCTTTAAAGGAATTGTGCACCCAATTTTATTGGTAATAGTTTTAGAGGGTTGAATGTTGCACTAGACTTAAATGACCTCCTAATGTAGGGTGAGAAAAAAAACCAACCCAGAATATGCCCAGGGCTGTGAACATGCGCAGGTAGAAACTTTTAATTTACCACAACTTGAGACAGCACAAAAAAGCTCAATTTACAAGGAATAAAAAATTCCAATAGAAAGATCAAGTAAAAACAGTATATATTAAAAAAAAGAAAGTAAAATATTTTATAGATTATATAATTGAGCCCTTCCAGCTGATAAAAATAAGGGATCTGCTATATGTGTATATAACCCTTTCGACACCCATTTGTCTGTTTTACACTATACGTGTGGTACTTACCTGATGACACAGGACAAACCTGAGCCACTCCGCAGTGGTATTGGGAGAGACTGGGTACCTGGTACTTACTAGTGCAGTGCCTCCACCTAGTGGGATCCGGGAATGCACCTACGGGTAGCCCAACTAGGAATACAGTAATAACACACACACACACTATTGGTTAAACTAAATAACATTTTATATAAAATAAATGGGCACCTAATACATGCAGCACTACTAACCGGTGGCAATAGGTCCTCACTAACTAACTTGCTAGCGCAATCTGTCTAGGCTAACTAAGAAAAAAGGCAAAGTCCTTTAATACACAGCCTGTTTATCTTCAGCGCTCTTTAGGGTACTGTCCCTTTAAGCAGGATACTCACAAATCCTCTTTGGATACTTTAGAGCTCTCTTTAGGTGAATCCAGCACAGTCAGTCATACAGTGCGACTACCAGCCCCTTTGGATGCTCAGATAGGAATCTCCTGCTGTTTGTTCCTCGAGTCTGGATTCCTTTCACACTCTCTGTCTTTCCAGGCACAGTATGTGGCTTCCCTGTGCCAGCCCGATCCAAATGAATCCTTTTGGTGCAGCCGCTCAGCTCTCTGGGCCCACCAGCAGCTCTCTTGCTTCCTTCTCTGTCCACCATGCGGCTCTCTATGCCAGGCTTTCTTCTTTTGCCAGTCTCTGTGACTTCCTTTTCCTGCCTGCCATGCCTTAGCTGCTGTGTCACTTCCTACTGCACTCAATAGCTGGTTGCTAGGTAACAGCTTACAGCACACAGACACAGGCTCTTGGCCCTTACAGCGATAAGTGCAATGATTTTGCACGGATTCCCTACATGTATGATAGGAAAAAGCTATAACTAAGTGAGTAGCACCAATGGGGTCAGTTCTGTCCTGGCCAGGCCACTGTCTACAAGGAGCTTGTATGTTCTCCCTGTGTCTGTATTGGTTTCTCCAAGTACTCCATATTTCGCCCACACTGATAAAACTGACCACCATGTGCGTGATAGTGATATTAAATTATAATTGTAAATGATGCACAAACTCTGTAAAATACTGCATGAAATGTGTCAGCACACAGATAATGTAAGGCTGGCCTCGGCTGGATTTGTGGGAAGGCCACAAAGGCCCATGCCTAGGGCGGTATGTCAACCAGCCACATCCTAATATTCCAAAGCACCGGTGACACTCAGCCCCCAACACTCCCCCAGTGTTCTGATGGAAAACTGCACATGTGCACACTCAAAGCGGGGGAGGGGTTAGGCACAAAGAGTGGTCAATTGGCCTAGGGGCTTCCACATTGTAAATCTGGCCCTGGCTGGCCCCTTTCACTCATTTATTAAAGGGGCTGTCTCCCATTAGCCCCACTATCACATCTTTCTGCTTACGTTCAGGTAGTAATAAGGACTGGAGTAAAACGTTATAAAGAGAAAAACATGAAGGAAACAATTAACTGAAACTGACACTTTTAAATTTAAAGGAGAACGAATGGAAAATTACACTTGGGGGTGCCAAAAGTTAGGCACCCCAAGTTATTATGTTTACTTACCTGACACCCCGGGCTGGTGCTCCTATCAACAGAAAACTGCACCGACCCAAGGTTCTTCCAGTGATCACCATTGAGCTATCCTCTTCCTCCTTCCTCAGTCTTCTCACGGCTGTGCATACACTGTAGAGCGAAAAGCCGAACTTTAACGAAAAAGCTGGCTATTTTGTTCTACTGCACATGCGTCTGAAATGTGAAAAGCGTAGATGGAGGAAGATGATCGGTTCGTGGTGCTCGCTGGAAGAACCCCGGGTCGGTGCAGTTTTCTGTTGATAGGAGCACCGGACCAGTGTGTTAGGTAAGTAAATATAATCACTTTGGGTGCCTAACTTTTGGCACCCCAATGTAAATTGCTTTTCTTTCTCCTTTAAAAAAATATTTTTTTAACCATGTTTAAATAAAAGCAAGATACACTGACTAAGAGTTAAACTACACAGGAAACTTTCTAAAATGGTGTAAGATTGACAGATTGAATCCTTCAATCAGGTGTAGCTGCATGGGTAAACAAAATGGGACTGAAAACATTTTATGTGTAAACTACATGAAAGTGTAGAGTAAAAGTGTAGGCAGAATGTTGTTAGCAGCCTGGGGTTTATCTCTAAATGCCACAACGCTCTAATTCTGACTTTTTTGGGCAGAACTTTTCCTCACATTGAGGTAAAACAGAGAACTAAAGAATGAGAAAGAAGTAGGCCAGAAATTATATAAAAAATGTTCTGGCCTTCTGTACGAGTCCAAGGGCACACCAACCTTTTAGTTATGACTATCTGGGCCTCCAAAGAAGCCCACTGAAACCAACATGGCTGTTCCTTGTCTGAGCTTAGGGACCTATCCACAATATAAAGTGAAAAAGTAAGTAATATACATATAAAAGGCTAATAATTAGATTCACATCACATGGCAGCTCATAAACCTCTAAGCTTAGCTTATGAACATCTGCCCAGAGCACACTGAGCATGTGCACTGTCACTGACACGCAAAAGATGGCCTAATTAGATCCAAGACAAGAAAGCTCCTGAACTCTGAATGCCTGAATCATTACTGTTATAGGGCTGCTAAATCTCTCTTCTGTTTCATTAAATTACATATAAAAAACAAAAAACACAGATTTTTTTTGTCATATTAATTTTTAGATTTTATAATCACTTAAAGGAAAACTATACCCCCCAACAATGTAGGTCTCTATAAAAAGCTATTACATAAAACAGCTCATATGTAAAACCCTGCTTCATGTAAATAAACCATTTTTATAACAATATACTTTTTTAGGCGTATGTGCCACTGGGCAATCCTCAATAGAAAATTGCCATTTTAAAAAATTAGAGCCGCCCCCTGGCAAAGTAGGATTCATGGTGCACACAAACAAACCATACATGTTAGGTCACATGAGCCAATTAAAAGTCAGCGTTCTATCTTTTGCTTTCATACTTCTTCCTGTTACAGTTAAAATGGTGGCTCAAGGCAAGAGCTGTAAAAGGGTAATATTTACTTAAATATAGATACCAGTTTGGTAAGATTCTTTAATATGTCACTTAATATGAAATAAACAATCTGTTGCTTAAATATTCATTTTGGGGTAAAGTTTTCCTTTAAGTGGATTTAAAGTGGCCCCTTATATTAGTTTGCCAGAGTGTACATTAACTATAGAAACTGTATTGGTTACTGGAAATAATCCAAGATATAAAGGACCCAGGAGTCCATTTGTACAGACAGAGCTTGTGCTTGTGCCAAACCCCACCTCCAATATATTTGGAAAAAATCCTAGGGGGAATGACGGGGCATCTCCAAACTTGGAAGCATTACAGCTTTTCATTAGGCTTGCACCCTTGCCTTGCTGCTAGAATTATACAGTAGTATTTAGTATACTATTTTCACTGCTAGATGTGAGGTTCAATTCCATTATTATTTTATATATTATAATCTGGCAACAAATCTTCTCATTTATCTGCTGGCTGGCTTGGCTCTCTTTCTTTGTGGTTAATGCTATCACTGAGCTTTTAAACTTTATTTCCACTTACTGGAAAATTATGTATCTAGCAAAGTGATGCAATTTCTTTAATGGTAAATTGAAATTTCATCAGTGCAATTAGTTAGCAGTGTTATGCAGGCAGCAAACAACACAGGCCTTTAGGCAAAAACTCAGAAGTTGCCTCCTCGTCGAATGTGAAGATTCAATCGCTATGCAAATGAATGCACCAAGGGAATAGCAAATCGCAGTGTGATGTCATGAAACAAATAGATTTCCTTCTTACTTTTCTTTTATGATCAGAATCATATCTGAAACCCCATGATTATGATATCTGGCTAATTAGATTCTTTCAGATCAAAAAAATTTAATTGCCACCTTCAAACAAGTTTGCAATCAGAGTGTTAATGTCTTCGGGGAGCAATGCTGTTAATTAAAAAATGGCGGCTCTTATTGCTGTCGAAGTGGCTGCCAGTTTGTCTGTATGTATTAGCACTGGCAACTGATGTTGTCGCATTGGTAAGCTCAAAGGGACAATGTAAATTCATTGTAATAAAATGACTTTGAGACTGCCAAAAGTCTCACATTTTATCATTCAAAGATTTCGCTCTCGCTGGCTCCACTTGCTAAATCAGGGCACACTCTTTTTAATAGCTGCAGTTAGGGGGTTATTTACTAAAACTCGACTTTTTCTGACTTTTTGGCAACAAAAAAAATTGTCCAAATAATAAACAACTCGAAATACAGCTCTGAAGATGCCCCAGTAGCTCCCCATATTCTTTTCTGTTGATTCACTGCAAGTGTTGCTGTCACTTGGTTGGATGGCTTTTTAGCAAGTGAGGGATTACAGGGTTATGGGAGATAGCTCATAGTACAAGTTGATCCAGGGACTAGTCCAATTGCCATTTTGGAGTCAGGAATGAATTTTTTCCCCCTCTGAGGCAAATTGGAGAGGCTTCAGATGGGTTTTTGCCTTCCTCTGGATCAACTAGCAGGCAGATTAAAAAAAAAAAACTAAAAGGTTGAACTTGATGGACGTGTGTCTTTTCTCAACCTTACTTACTATGTTACTATGTTACTTACTGAGCTTAGGGACCCACTCACAGTATATACAGTACACATAGAATAGAAATGTCACAATATAATGCTGATTAGTAATTATTACAGATAATCACTACATGGCAGCACAGAAACCAGTGCAATTAGCATCAGCATTTAATAATCAGCCCTGTAGCATCAGCATTTATTACAGAACAAACTCATTTTGTGCTGCATAGTTTGTGACAACCCCTAGGCTTAGCTTCTCAACAGCTGCTCAGAGCCCACTGAGCATGTGAGTGTCGCAGACACTTTCCAAGATGGTGACCCCCCTGTGACAAGTTTGACGTCCTGGATCATTGCTGCTATTGAGAAACTGAAACTTTAGGCTGGTGCAATAAGTTCAGTATATAAAATATGGCATTTTTAGTCATATTGATTTTTACGGTTTACTTTAAGAAAAAAAATGCCCATTGACTTTAATGCATTTGGACAAAAAAGTTGCCTAAAAAAAAACATGCATTGACTTTAATGCACTGTGGAGCGAAAAAAAATTGTCACACAGTAATTTTTTTTTTGACTTCAATACGTTTTGCGAATATTTTGAAACGGGACAAATTCGATCATCACTAAAAACCAGCACAAACAGCCGAAACTCTTGAGAAGAGGTAAAAAAAACATGTTCCAAAGGTTAAGGGAACCATCTGCCATTGACTTTTACATGATTTAGAAACTCAACCTTTAATGAATAGACCCCTAAGTGTTGGGATGTCATCAAAGGGCTTCAAAATCTATTCATCAGGCCTGGATTGGTGGCAAGGCCATAAAGACCTGGTCCTAGAATGGCGAAGTTTTTGGGATGGCATTCTGCATACTAGCCACATAGATAGTGAACCATACCAACCTGCCGCATTTGTTTTCAACGCATCTGTTTCCAGTATGGTGATGCACAGATTGAGGGAAGGAGGGAGTTGAAATCTGGCCCTGCTTTTCAAAATTTATATTGGTGGAGCTTGGGGCACATAGTTATTTTATATACAGTCAATACTAGAATATTTGTAATATTTCGATTTTTTCTCCCAAGGTTATTGACTTCTTTTAGATATGTTTTAGTTATATATTCTGGTGTTTATACAAATGGCCTGCAGGTGTCACTGTGTATACATAGTACTTTCTATACTGCTTAACATACCTCCCAACATTTTGGAAATCAAAAGAGGGACAAAAAGTTGTGCCGCGCGTAGCGCTGCAAAGAAAAAAAATAAAATTTACAAATTGTAAATAAGCCGTATCACTTTAAATGGGCAGGGAGAGCTGTATGGCAATCCCTACTAAGGGGGATGTAGAAGTCGTAGTGCAACTGGCTTCCCTCCACAGGTTATTGAACTACAACTCCCAGCACCAACACCCAGAGAGCTACAGCCTTAGCCCAGGGATAATGGGGAGAGAGGAGGGGAAAGAATCTGTGCCTGGAAATTTGATGTCAGTGTAGACCAATGGTAAAATAGAGTGAGTATATTGCCTTGGCACTGTGTGAATAGAGTGGGGATAAGGGGCCTGAGTGTGGGCACAGCTGGAATCACACACACACAGTAACACAGAGACACACACAGACACAGATACACACACACACAGAGTACTCACAAACACTCAGTGACTCGGGATTGTGTTGCAGGATTTGGAGGTGAATCAGTCTGTTGTCCTGTGGCAGAATTGGAATTACAGTCATCGGATAAAGCAGGTTCCGTGGGGAGCATGAGTTACTGGGGAGTAATTGGTACAGGGGAGGAGGAGGGGGTCACATACACAGCATGGGGCCACTACTTTTTGCTCAGGAGAGACTCAATTTTACAGCTGTCACCTCTCTGCTCTGAACAAAGGACCACCCACAACTGACCGACTCTCCTCCAACTTCTCTCGGATCCAGTTTGACAGTCCCTCTCCTGTCGCTCCCGATCTCTTTATCCGTCAGTGTGTGAGTGAGTGTGTCTGTGTGTGTGAATGTGTGTGAGTGTCGCTGTAGTGGTCGCACCTTCTTTACTCTTATGCCACCAGCCCCTTCTCCCTGATCAGCTCCTCCCAGTCTGTCCCATGTGCAGGTATTGCTGGCAGCTTGTGTGGTCGCACAGCCTGAGGCTCTAGGGCACCGTCTCTCCGCGCTGTTGTGTCTGCTGGCGCTGAATTACTGAATCCTACAACTGCTCCACCTCCGCCGCTCCGGAAGAAGCAAGGAAGATCCGAACAGTGGGACATCTTCACCTGCTATCCGGGACGGCGGGACAGGCAGGTAAAATCAGGACTGTCCCGCCTAATCCGGGACACTTGGGAGGTATTTGCTTAAAGAGTGATAGAGTTGGAAGTTACTGGTGTGTAATGGTTGCATGAGCCTGCTAATAAAGCACTGTTATACTCATCCCATCCCATATTGTGATATCTAGAATTGTACAAAAGTATGTGCTTAGCCACCAGGCTGTTATCATAACCTAAAGATGGCAACAAGTACTACTCCAGAGCAGTTCCAGTCCTACACATTGAACCTTCCTAAATATATTGATGATTTTTTCCCCTTTTAACATATGTTGGACTTGCAGTGTCGCATCCATAAAGAGGCATCTGCAAAATTATCTCATTGCCAAGATCAGATTAATCAGAGAATACATGCACGATTAATACTGGCAGGACTGAATTGAGTGGGATGGGTTTAGGCCACAAGCCGGAACCAGTGAAAGAAAATAAATATATAAGTATTACAGGGGTTGTTCACCTTTAAGTTAACTTTTAGTATGATGTAGAGAGGGATATTCTGAAACAATCTGCAATTAGTTTTCATGTTTTATTATTTGCGTTATTTTGCTTCTTATTTGCCAGCTCTCCAGTTTGTGGTTTCAGCAATCTGGTTGCTAGGGTCTAAATTACCATCGCAACCATGCACTTAGTATATGAATGGGAGAGGACCTGAATAGAAAGAGAAATAATAAAAAAAGTAACAATAACAATAAATTTGTAGCCTTACAGAGCATTTATTTTTAGATGCGGTCAGTGACCCCCATTTGAAAGCTGAAAAGTCACAATAAGGCAAATATTTAAAAAATTATAAAAGAAAGTATAGACCAAATGAAATGTTGCTTAGAATTAGCCATAACATACTAAAAGTTAACTTAAAGGTGAACCACCCCTTTTAATGATTCCGGCCTTCACTGTTCTGCAACTTTTTTGTAAAATTGGTAGGGGGTGAAATTGAACAACGTGTGTATATTTTTGGATGTACAGCTCATCAGTAGAAAGTTACACATAATTATGGAGATTGTACCTAGAGCAGAAACCATAAGACCCAGTGGAGGAAGACTGAGGCAAGAGAGCTAGACAGCTTGCCCAGTGGCAATGTGATTTTTTTAGTTTAAACAGAACCAGGGGTACCCACCACAATAGAGGTGGCAATGAATGCAAGCACAGGATATATCCAATTTAAAATTATGACAGCAGAAAAGCTGGACAATTTTGCTAAATTACTATATGAATTTTGTTGAATCCCAAACAATCGTGGAGAACTGACATTTCTGAAGTAAGAATATACAGTACAGTATGACTAGACATATGGGGGTGTAGTGGAAAGAATTAATTTTAAGCAGGAAGCCTTTGACATGTCTAAGGTCCAACCCTCTAATGTGTAGGTGCCTTTTCTGCCTCTCCTCAGTCCTGCCTCTTTGATAATAATTGTTTCTGTATTTAGATCACTAGCGTTACCATAAGGATTAAATATCTGTTTAAATAATAATAAATATTTCATTAAATCATCTGCTTTTGCTTTTTTTTTCCTTTTAGAGCTCTGTGCTGTTTACACTCTTTATAATTTGCATTACTTAAAGGAAAACTATACCCCCTCAAACAATGTAGGTCTCTTTTTCTGCTTTCTGGAAGAAAATAACATTTTAATGTTCCAGCTTTATTATATGTTATATCAACCTGCTCAGCGTTTTAATAACATGATTATGTTCACGGTTCATTTTGGGTGTACAGGTATGGGATCCAGTACCAGGAAACCCATTATCCATAAAGCTTAAAGAATAAAGATATACATTCTGGAAAGATCTCTTATCTGGAAAAGCCCAGGTCTTGAGCATTCTGGATAGCAGATCTCATACCTGTACACGTAGGTAGGAAATTAAGTTTGTGAAGGAATCTGTGATGTTGGTCTGAGAGTTCACATATTAATTTATGTACAAGTGCCCCAGATTATGCATTATACAGTATATATATATATATATATATATATATATATATATAATGCATATGTATTAATGATGTTTTCATCAATGACACTAATTCTAGAGAACGAGCAAAGACTGATGAGAGAGAATATATGACATTACAATTAGAAGTACCTCCTGGTGACTTGGCATTGTGAAGATAAGGAAAATACAGGGGTAGCGCAGTCAGCATTTCAAACCACCGACGCTTGGTTCCTGTGGTAAGAGGGGTCCTATAAACCAGAAAACAATTTAAAATAAGTGTTCTTATGTACAGCAAGTTAAATTATTTAAAAATATATATAAATACTGGCAGGTTTACCCTTAATAAAAAAAAACCTTACCCCCCTTACCCTACATTCTGACCCCTGAAAGCAGAGAAGCACAGCGGAGCTCCCAGTTGCCATCTTCCGGATCTTTGTGTAGTCTTCGGGTCTCTTCACCGTCACAAAGCCTGCTGGCGCATGCGCAGTTGGGCCTAGTCCGGAATCAGCTTCAACTGCGCATGCGTGTTGGCGTGAGACCCAAGGACTGCGCGAAGATCCGGTTCTCTGCCATGCGATTCTCTGCATTTAAGGGTCAGAATTATTTAAGTGTTTTTTTTTAACATTAAAGCACATCGCGGGGAGGGGGGCAATGCAATATACGGGGGGGGAGGTTATTTCTCCTTTAAAGCCAAAGGAACTTAAGCTGGCCATAGACGCACAGATCCTATCATACGAATCGAGGATTAGTACGATTTTCGGATCGTGTGTGGAGAGTGCCGACATCTTTCATCCGGCGGAGCCCATTGCGCATCATAATTGGATCGTTCGGCCAAACGTCTATGGCCACCTTTACTGAACCTACTGTGCCAAATAAAAAGCTGGATTCAACAGGAGGCAGGATATGTATAGGCTATTGTTGTACTCAAAGACGTCTTCAGTGAGAAATAGCACTTACATTGCAGCTAGCAATGGAACCACAAAGTCTCAGTATAATAGCACAAGATATCATTTTTCAAATACAGGTTATGGGATCAGTTATCCGGAAATTCGTTACACAGAAAGCTTCGAATTACAGGAAGTCCCATAGACTCCATTTTATTAAAATAATTACATTTTTTTTTTTTAAATGGTTTCCTTCTTCTATGTAGTAATGAAACAATACATTTTATGTGATCCCAACTAGATATAATTCATCCTTAGAGGCTAAATAATCCCATCGGTTTTAATTCAAGTATTTTAAGTGGACAAGATGTGGAGATCCAAATTACAGAAAGACCTCTTATCCAGAAAGCCCCAGGTCTCAAGCATTCTGGATAACAGGTCCCATTCCTGTAGTTTCAGAATAATCTAGAACCCACACTATGTACAAACAGGGTTGCCTCCTGGCTGGTATTTCACCCTCATTAAAAATACACATAACCTGTCATAGGTGGAGATTAATAACAATTTAAGGAGATTTACAGCGAAGTATTCATATACAATCCTCCAATTTGACAAACAAAAATTTCACCCTATTCTGCCTGCTACAACTATTTTTAGTGACTTCTTTGGCAAAAAAAAACCTTTTTGTCGCACTTTGGTAAAATGATCCATTGATTTTTTTTAAAGAGATTTAAAGCCTATATTGTTTTTCTCAGATTCTTTATAATTACAATACCATGCTCTAAAAATTCCAAGATTACTCTAAAAACAAACATCGAGTAGAAATCTCAGTCTTCTCTTCTCAACTGTATTTTATTCCTCAACCACCTATTATTATTGTGTAACCCCATCTAGGCTAGACCTTATCCAGCTAGGAAACAAGCAGAGCACCGGTTACATTTGATCCTCTCTCCACAGGATGGGCCTTTGCTACCTGAAAGGGTGAAGGAATGGTGGTGTGCAACTACACCTCACTTGTGCTGCGTGACTAAATAGCAGGATTGGGCTCCAGAACAAAACAAACAGCAACAAGTTTTATTCTCTTAAAGTGCAAATCAGGGTTTTCATACTCACAATCCTCTGAGGTATTCACATTACAGGTCAGGTAACAACACAGCATTTCAGAGCCAGCACCTTGTGACATCCCTGGGGAGATATCGTTGATAGATGATACCTCAGGATATCTGTACAGTGACCTGAATCCCCGCATGTTGGATCAGGGAAATCGCTAACCCTAAATCCCTATTCAGCTGAGTGATCCCTACACTACAGGCCAATGTAGCCTGAGGGCAGCGCTATCCCTTGTTATCCCACCTAGTTGGAGTCAGGCTGCTCTCGCTCACTAGTTTTATCTGCCCCACTTTCCTAGAACTACCCTGTCCTGACTACACCTCATTCACAGGGGTCCCTATATCCCCGACTTCACCAAGGGCCTCTCTGCTCTTGGGGCCTTCCCTTTACTGGGGCCTAAGCTCCAGGCTCCCAGTGCATCCAGTCCCTCCTAAAGTGGCAGGGGAAAGAGGCAGCCCCACCCTCTGCCCAGCACTATAATGAAGTGTGACAGGAAATTGTCATCAGTCTCTGGGCCAATGATACACTGTTGACATGATGCTAATAAGCAGTAGATACATGGGCTTTTGCCCAGCAACCAGAGAACAAGGAAGTGCAGGCATTCAAAGCCATGGGGATCATTAACCCTATGGGTCCCTACAATTGTAAGGGCAATGTATAGGGTTGCCAACATTTCTTGAACAAAATTCCGGCCTTCCTATATTTTTATGCATTCCCCCTATTAATAAAATTGGGATCAAGCCAAATTTTTACCCGCCAGGCCAGTAATATACCGGGCAGGTGGCAACCCTAGCTATGTAACACTATTTTAGGCTATGTTAAACCATAATAGGTTAAAGGGTTGTTCACCTTTGAGTTAACTTTCAGTTTTATGTAGAGATAATCTGCAATTGGTTTTCCGTTATTATTTGTGGTTTTTGAGTTATTTAGCTTTTTATTCAGGAGCACTCCAGTTTGCAATTTCAGCAATCTGGTTGCTTTGGTCCAAATTACCATAGCAACCATGCACTGATTTGAATAAGAGAATGGAAAATGAATAGGAGAGGGAATGCACTGTAAGGCGAGTAATAAAAAGTAGCAATAACTATACATTTGTAGCCTTAGAGAGCATTTGCTTTTAGATGGGGTCAGTGACCCCTATTTGAAAGCTGGAAAGAGTCAGAAGAAGTAGACAAACATTTCAAAAAATAAAAAATAAAATAAAAGGACCAATTGAAATGTTGCTTACAATTGGCCATTCTACAACATACAAAAATTTAACTTAAAGGTGAACCACCCCTTTAAGTCCAGCAGAACACAGAAGAGCAAGGGTTACACTTGACTAAAACACAAGGCAGGGCCTTCGCTATGTGGAAAGGAAATGTGTAGCTGAACTACAACTCACATACGCTTCTATGCATAAAAATAAATTAAGGAAGCCAGGAGGTTCTTGCAGCAAACAAACAGAACAAGTTATATTGTCCAAGACAATGATCCACAGGGTTTAAGACTTAAAAATCCACAGAGGCAATGTAGTGCGAGATGGTAAATGGCAGGTCAGGCAGAGACAGCACACATGTGGAGACAGCTAGGAACGTTTAAGGTACACCTCTAGGTTATAAATACCCCTTGTGGTCTAGAACCCACACAGATAAATGGATCAGGGAGAAGACATATGCCTGAATCCCTCTTCAAATTGCATTCCATTCACTTTAGGCAAATCAGTGGATTGGGGGGGGATTTTTACTCCCTTCTATCAATCCTTGCTGAAGCACATGCTGCTCATTCTATCTACAGGACAGCTAGGTTATTTTGGACAATATATTTACTGTATGTGTTTCACTGATGTTTTACAATGTTATTTCATTTATACTAAATACAGTATATAGTTATTATAGTATAATGTAACTGCTATTTAGGCCTTTGTGGCATCTGTTCTTCCTTTGTGCTGAATTGATTTGATTGTCTCTGCTTATGTGTAAGTGTTACTGGGTTCTCCAGCAGCGTAGACATGAGAAATGGCTCTGTAAGCCTAGAGAAGAAGGGCTAAACCAAAAAAACCCAGTCATAATGCCCTTCGATGACGTGAAGACCACACAGAACTGCATGGACAAAGGTCTTCTTAAAGGGGTTGTTTGCCTTTAAATTAACTTTTATTATGATGTAGAGAATCATATTCTAAGACAGTTTTTCTTTTTTTATTATTTGTGGTTTTTGAGTTATTTAGCCTTTTAATCAGCAGCTGTCCAGTTTGCAGTTTCAGCAATCTGGTTGCTAGGGTCCAACTTACCCTAGCAACCATGCATTGATATGAATAATAGACTTGAATATGAATACGAGAGGACCAGAATGGAAAGATGAGTGATAAAAAGTAGCAATAACAATAAATTTGTAGCTTTACGGAGCATTCGTGTTTTTTTTTTTTAGATGGGGTCAGTGATCCCCCATTTGAATGCTGGAAACAGTCAGAAGAAGGCATATAATTCAAAAACTATAAAAAGGAAAAATGAAGGCCAATGAAAGATTGCTTAGAATGAGCCATTCTATATCATACTAAAAGTTTACTTAAAGGTGAACTACCCCTTTAATCACCTTAGCCAGGAGAATAGAGCTGGAGCAACAATGGGGTGAAAAAATAGCTCTGCCATTTTTATGTACGTGAAAATTAAATCGGCTTTAAACGGCTCAACATCTTCTTTTGACCCCCACAATTGTTCAGATCAGTAACATAACAACCCCTCTCCAGGGCCCAGATGCAGACTGTGCAGCCGTGCCCCCTAACCCCCTCCTGGCGCAATCTCCACAGTGGATTTCCATATAGCCGGCCCCGAGGGGCTGCAGGTCCGAATGCAATCGCACCACCCGCTCCTCTGGTAGTTCTGCCACTGGTTCAGATTGAAGAGCAAGTACATGAAATGGTATGGTTTGATATGTGAGTTTGTCAGCCATCAAAAAAACATTTTGCTTTTTTTTTAAATACATGAAAGATTTATTATTAGGTCCAGCAAACTTATTTCATAAATAGACCTACTTGTCACAAAGCAGCAAGAGATCATGCTAGGTTTTTATGTTCATAGAAAGATGTACCACTAAAGGGCTGCAGCGAGGGATGAATCACACTTTTGACCTGAGACTCCAAAAAAAAAAACAAAAAAAGTTTAAAATGACGACAGATTCCCTTTAAGGCATCTTCAATATCTCTCAATATCTTTCCAATCAATACTAAAGCAATAGAGCAGGGATACGGCAAGGAGCTTCTATTTATCCAGGTTTCTGAGAAAGCCAAAAAGCAAACTTGTGTTGGGCAGCAATTCTTTGGCAGCCATTCTGTAAGAAATATTCTAATTCAGAATAAAAAATAGTTTACGTATATAAGAATAGAAGCTTAAACTGCCCAAATATTCCTGTGTGAAAATTCTGTACTGTGTCTACATTTATCCGCAGGAAGGGGGGGGACACACCTGCAGGTTGTACAATTATTACCTAATAATAATATATTTTTTTTATAAACATACATGCATTCGTTGTAAACATACAGAAATATGGCGATAATTTAAGACACTTATGCATATTTTACACTCTGTTTAGAATACATCCCACTCCCTGATACCTAGGACCTTGTTAATTTCTTAACCAACTTGAAATTGTCCAGTTTCAACTCCATGCTCCTCCAATATCTAGTACACACATTAATACAATGCCTCTGGGCCCACCACCACTCCCTGGGCCCCCGACCCCAGATGCAAAGTGCCCTCTGTACCATTTGTGTCATTTTGGTCCCACACACTCATCTCATTTTGTACCTGTAATCAATAGCAAACAACTGTATTCAGGGGCGCAAAAATGCCTCATACCTTTAAGAGACAATTTGCCGCATGCGGTTTTTCGCAGCGCGTCGGATCGTGCCGAAAACTTCTGTGTAGTCCTACTCATATACTGAGACAATTTGCAATTGGTTTTCATGTTAAATTATTTGTGGTTATTTATCTTTTTATTCAGCAGCTCTCCATTTTGCAATTTCAAATTGGCCAGTGTAAGTGACCCTAATTTGAAAGCTGGAAATTCAGAGGAAGGCAAATAATTCAAAAAATATTAACTGATTGTACTAATTAATTAATTTAAAAGTTGCTTAGAATTAGCTATGCTATAACATACTAAAAGTTAACTTGAAGGTGAACCACCCCTTTAAAGCATAACCAACTCTACTAATTCTACCTGACACAGTGAAGACTTAAAGGAGAACTAAAGCTTAACTAAAGAAGTAGGCTAGAAATGTTGTACATTGTGTTTTGGGCTTCTGTACAAGCCCAAGGCAACCACAGCCCTTAAGCAGTAAAGATATGTGCCTTTGAAGTTGCCCTAGTAGATCCCCATCTTCTATTCACTGCACATGCTCTGTGCTGCTGTCACTTACCTGAGCGTAGGGACATACAGTACATATAGTATATAAATGTCACAATATACGGCTGATTAGTAATTAATACAGATAATTACTACATGGCAGCACAGAAACCAGTGCAACTAGCATCAGAATTTAATAATCAGCCCTATAGCATCAGCTCATATTACAGACAAACCTCATTTTCTGCTTGACAATTTGCAACAACCGTTTAGAGCCCACTGAGCATGTGAGTGTCACAGACAATTTCCAAGATGGTGACCCCGTGTGACAAGTTTGAAGTCCTGGATCTTTGCTGCTATTGAGAAACTGAAACTTTAGGCTGGTGCAATATACTCAGTATATATAGATAAGATATAGCATTTTTAGCCATATTAATTTTTAGGGTTTAGTTCTGCTTTAAGGAAAAACTTCGATAAACACAGCTCCTTCTGTAGAGTTATGTATATGTACATACCTATATACAGTCTACATATACATAAAGAGCTTGATACTAAGATCAGTAATTTTCATGCACATTGCAGTAACCTCTCATGTACAGCAGCTCTATGACTTAGAAATATGCTCAGAGCAAAAATCATTTGTGATTGGTACAGTATGTCCCTGTATCATAACATCAGGGAGCCACACACATATACGTTATAGTACAAAGCAGATTTACAGTTACTGCCTATTATAGCCCTGTTCATAAATCAAGTGGTACAGTGTTACTGTATTGCCAGTGATGTAAAACATTCTGGCCAGAAGCTGCAGCTCAATGACTCCAGGTTATAGCAGCCTCTATAAAACACATTGCTGCTCCCTTTCAAGGTCAGAGTAAGTAGCCTTTGTGCATCCCTTGTGGATCATAGCAACACACACATCCTGCCAATTAGCATTTATTAGAATTATATATTCTCCAGGGGGCCATTGATGGGTGAAACATTTATGACTATAGTTTAATGAAGAAAAAATACAAATGTGAAAACCTAAAGTGAACAAATAAAAATGATCTCATGAATGAGTGGCCCTTTTTTGCTTAACAGAAAAGTCAGGGTGTGTGTGTGTTTTAGAGTTCCTACAAATTTAGCCCTTTATTTACTGGTTGCGTGTGTCCTTGTCTCAGGAAGGATTGACACACAACAATCTAAATGGGGAACAGGGCTGCCGGGCTGAATGCTGACTTGTACTGCCCCCTGAAGGATATTCAGGGTCACTGCAACAGTATATGCCAAGCAGCCCAGTAGGGTAGCACAAACAAGCGCATCATCTACTAATCACAGCAAATAGTTCCAGATCCGTCTCAGCGCTGCTGTACTGGGAGCATCGGGATTAGCTGCCTGCTGTACTCAGGCTTCGGTCTGTGCAAAGAGAAGGTGAGTGATGATCCTCCTCATCATCATGTTAATGTTGTGTGAGCTGAGGAGCAAGGCTGACAGTAGGCAAGCTCCAGAGTTACAATGCTAATAGTGGGAATGTGCTGTAGCACATGCTGAGGGTTCAGCACAGGCAGGGATGCTTCTGCATTTTGCATTTCCATGTCCCAATATACAGTATCCTGCATATGAGTGAGTAGAATGGCTCTTTCTGTTTATGAAGTCTGTGCAATTCTGCTCATTAGTCTACCTGTGTTTCAGCCTTGTACTATTTAATCCTATCTACCGTACTTGTCCTTGGTATTTATAATATGAAGTCATGGATATTAGTGGGGGCATAGCTACTTGTAGGCAAGGGTTATTTATGCTGATGGCATGCATCATGAATTTTAATTTTAATGTAGATTTAATGTAATCATGTGCTACCTCTATTTGCTCCTGGCCACTCTTCAAACTGCCACATTGTAATTAATCTTGTGATTGTGAATATTCAGCCATTCTAGCAGTATTAGGACTTGCTGGGGCAGAATAAATGAAGTTTTAGGCTGGTTACTTCCAGACAGGCAGCTGGTAATTCAGATAATCAGATAAGCATATGCATATGCACCTGTTGAAAGATTCAGTGGCTTTTGAACAAACTATGCACAAATATGATTTCTAGCAGAAACTCAGTGCCAATATATGATCAGACCAATTCAAGTATAGGTGTGGGACCAGTTGTCCAGAGTCAGAGTGCTTGGGACCTGGGGTTTTCCAGATAAGGGATATTTCTGTAATTTGGATCTTCATGCCTTAAGTTTACAAATCATTTAAACAAAATGAACCCAACTGTTTTGCTCCTAATAAGTATTAATTATATCTTAGCTGGGATCAAGCATAATGTACTATTTAAAAAAAAAAAAAAAAGTAAATAACTTTTAAAAAAAATGTAAATGATTTGGAAAAAATAATAGTCTATGGGAGATGACCTTGTGATTCTGAGCTTTCTGGATAAGAGATTTCCAGATAACAGATCCCTTACCTGTATATTCATATGTTTGCAGAAGAAATGAACACATAAGTATCTGTTGAACTACTATTGCCCAGCATCACCCTGTTAAAGGGGTGGTTCACCTTTAAGCAGGGCCGGAACTAGGGGTAGGCAGAGTAGGCACATGCCTAGGGCGCAAAGCTGAGGGGGCGCCAGGCATATACCTGCTCTGTCGCCTACCCCGTGTCCGGTCCCGTCTGCCGCTGGTGGTGTGTGCATAAACTCTATTCTGCGCAAGCGCGCACATATTTCGCGCATGCGCGCCGGCGCAAAATTTCGCCAAGCGCGCACAGAGCTTTTAGTATGTTATAGAGCAGTCAATTCTAAGAAACGTTTCAATTGGTCGTCATTATTTTTTTTTATAGTTTTTTATTCATTTGCGTTTTTCTTCTGACTCTTTCCAGCTTTCAAATGGGAGTCACTGACCCCATCTAAAAACAAAAGTTCTGTAAAGCTACAAATTTATTGTCATTGCTAATTTTTATTCCTTATCTTTTAGGCCCTCTCCTATTCATATTCCAGTCTCTTGATCAAATCAATGCATGGTTGCTAAGGTACAGTTAAACCGTTAGTGGGATGCTGTACAGTCTGAAAAGACAACTGATTATTCAGATCTTAGAACTGCCCACTGTGCCTGGCTTTTCTCTGGTAGCTTTCTGCCCCCATGTTCTAATGAGGCCTCCACGTATAACCTTTAGGATCATGTATGACCTTCATCTTCCTTCTAGGGGAAGTGTAATTTGTGTGTGTGCATCACTGTGTGTGTGACTGATTAACCAAACAATTGGTCCCTTCTACACACAGCACACAATTCTCCCTCTCATGGCCCCTTACTGTAATAGTGAAGCTCCCTACAGACTCCTATCATCAGGTTACAAAAAATGTATAGAGCCTTATAGTGCATTTTAGGGAAATTTCTCTATGCCTGAGCCCGAGTCTGTTTGAACCCCTATGATGACAGGAGGCACCTCTCCTCATTAAAGCTTCTGGCTACTTTAATAGATACCCTAAGCCTGGCAGTTACACAGTTGCAAGATATGTCTCATATATAATCCTCATTTATGAAGTCCCTCTTCCTGACTTCACTAAGTAATATTTTGGGGGCCACTCTTCTCTGCAGACTCTTACTTTGCCTCAGGCTTATGGCATCAAAGAGGCAAAACCTCTCATCCCAACCATACCTCAATAGCCTAGCCCCTGGCTGAAATAAACACACAAAAGGGGATTTTCTAGTTAAAGGTGTTGTTTACCTTTAATTGAACGTTTAGTAAGATGTACAGACTGAGAGACAATTTGCAATTGGTTTTCATTTTTTTATTAATTGTTATTTAGATTTTTATTCAGCAGCTCTGCAACAACAGCAATCCAGTTGCTAGGGTGCAACTTACCCTAGCAACTGGAATATGAATAGGAGAGGCCAGAATAGGAAGATGCGTAATAAAAAGCACCCATGGCAATGCATTTGTAGCCTTACATAGCATTTTTTTTAAATGGGATCAGTGAACCCCATTTGAAAGATGAAAAGAGTCAGAAGAGAGAGGCAATTCATTAAATAACTATACAAAACAATTAATGAAGATCAATTTTCAAAGCATGTGTTTTTATTGATTTTCAAAAGGGGAAGGGGAGACGGGTACAAAATAAAAAGGAAGGGATGGGTACAAGGAAAAGAAAACACATTAAATCACATTAAACATATACATTTCTGTCTATTGCATAAATCAGCATCATGTATCATATCGCAATTACACTTCAAGTAACCATTAAGATCATTCAAGTGTTTTAGAGAAACAGCTATCTCTCCTTTTCAAGGATCCTGTTCTGGGTGTGAGTCTAACCAGGGGGACCATAGTTTCTCAAATTTAGAAGGACATCCTCTCGCTTCATATGTCAATTTGATGTTTACCAGTGACTTTCCTACTAGTGAGAGCCATTGCTGTATTGTGGGAAATTGGGGGGCCACCCATTTCAATACCAGAGCCTTTTTAGCATAGAATAGCACAGTTTTGATAAATAATGAAGATCAATTTAAATGTTGCTTAAATTTGGCTATTCTATAACATACTAAATGTTACCTTAAAGGTGAACCGCCCCATAACATTTAAATCATTCAAAAAAACAAATTGTAAAACAAATGCAGATGGTCCTATAATTAAATTGTCTTCATCATAATAAAAAGTTATTGCAATGTGACCTCCCCCTTTTAGAAACAGATAACCAACAGGTTTACAAGCAGGCACTGCAACCTCAATAATGTTGAACCTGGTGCCAATGATCCCCATAGCAAATGATTCCCACAACCCTGGGTCTTACTACACTAACCTCAGCTGCTATTCCCTGCATGAGTCCCCATTTAACAAAAACTGCTATGAGAAACATATCACTAGGTAGGGCTAAGTAGAACATGCGGACCCACATTTGTTTCCTGCTTCATGTTATAATGGAATGTGGAAATATACTTTCTCATAGTGTAGCTATTTAAAGGAGAATGCTGGAAAGCAAGTGTATATTATATTCCCCTACATCATTGATGTGTATTAATATGCAAGCACGCTAACATGGTCAGTTAATGAGGTGCAGAAGAGGCTTTTACGCTGTGCTCATATAATATTTATCTACATCAAGTTTTGTGTCTCTGACCTTCATGACTCTTGCTTGGCCTTGTACCGTTCCAGAGAAGAGCTCAGCTTCATCCCTTGCACATGCCCCTCTTGGGGATACACCGCAGAATATTAAATGCTGTTTGTTTTAATGGCAATAGAGATAAAATACAGAAAATGCTTTTACTACTGCTAGAATCTTGCAAGTTTATAGCTTTACAACTTTACTAGGGAACAGGCGTGAACTCTGTTAGGGATCTGGTCAAAATGGGGTCTTGGACAAATGTTATTGGTCACAATCACGAACTGCAAAAAAAAACATGTTCTACTTAGATAAGCCTTTTTCTTTTTTTATTTTTAGTTGGAAGCACCCACCTCCAGGCCCTGATTTGTGGAAAGGCCACCTAGGCCCGGGCCTAGGGCGGCAGGATTTTAGGGGGGCGGCATGCTGCCCAACCACACCCACATGGGTTCAAAAACACTGGGGATGCGCAGGAGATGAAGATTTGCACAAATAAAGGGAAGGGGACAGGGGCGACGAACGGCAGTGGGCCTAGGGGCGCCTGCTATGTAAATCCGGCCCTGCCCACCTCCCAGAGTTTCCCTATGGACACCTAAAAAATAGAATTACCAAATTACAGCTATACTGCATAGAAATCATAGAATGCAGCAAGTATTTGTTTTCCTTATTAACCATGCAGCATATGGCTTTTATGTGTGACGGGTTTTGGGACTATGCTTGTACACCATGAAAGATCAGATTTTGTAGCATGCCACAAATGTTTCATGTGTTAGGTTCAGTGGAGAAAAGCATCACCCTTTGAAGAAGAATTTTAGAAGGTATGGCTCAGAGGGATTCTTGTTACCTGCTTAAGAAACTAAATTGCAGTTCAACAATTTTGCATTAATCTAAAGGGTTGAGGAATAGTGAGAAGCAAAACAGCAACCAGTTGGTGAAAAATATCTTGAACAATATCTAACTGGCTACTGTTTGGAGGCATATAGGGGCCTCATGAGCTGCCCCTCAACCCTTGTGTACCTTTGTTAATAAGGCTCATATATGTAAAGTATTAACATATTTATCTTTCAGAAGGCATTAGCAGTGTTAAGGGACCAGTAACATCAACATTTTTTTAAAAGAAATTGTTAGTATAGAACGAAATAAAAACACCAAGACAAATGAAACTTTAAAATAGAAAAGTCTTTATTAAGAAATAACTTACAGAAACTCCGCTTCCTGTCCTCTACAGAAAAGGCGACAGGGCAACGAGGATCCATCGTGCTGCGCTCAATTACTTCTCCCATATTCTACTGACACCATGGATGTTCATGTACCGTAACGACTGCCACAGAGGAAGGCAATGTCAGCGTGCTCCCCATCAGCCCCACACTGAAATGCTCATCGAATCCGACCACCGCAGCCTTCACCACGGGGTCCGTCTCCACCGAAGCCCAATCCTTGGGGGTGCTGGTCAGGAGGTAAGCTCCGCAGCCAAAGTGACGGATCCCAGTATCCCCAAACTCCTCGCTTAGCGCCCAACCCCCAATTAGATAGACTTTGCCCTGGAGTCTGGCACAGAGGGTACGGCTGTGCTCTTAGTTGCCCAAAGTGAAGGCTGTGGTTGTCGGATTCCATGAGCATTTGAGTGTGGGAGCTAATGGGGAGCCTGCTGACATTGCCTTCCTCTGTGGCAGTCGTTACGGTACATGAACACACACGGTGTCAGTAGAATATAGGAGAAGAAATCGAGTGCAGCACGATGGATCCTCTTCGCCCTGACGCCTTTTCTGTAGAGGACAGGAAGCAGAGTTTCTGTAAGTTATTTCTTAATAAAGGCTTTTCTCATTTAAAGTTTAATTTGTCTTGGTGTTTTTATTTCGTTCTATATTAACGAATTTTTTAAAAAATTTTTTTGATGTTACTGGTCCTTTAAGAGATTATACTATGACAATTATTACCAGTATCAAAATAAGTGAAAATGTGCAGGATATAGGTAAAAGCACTGATAGTGTAGTCCTTAAAGGAGAACTTAAGCCTAAATAATGAACTAGGCTTGTTGTATATTATGTTTTGGGCTTCTGTACCAGCCCAAGGCAACCACAGCTCTTTAGCAGGAAAGATCTGTGTCCCCAAAATACCAGTAGCTCCCATCTTCTTCTCTGTTGATTCACTGCCGAAAAATACATTAAAGTTCAAAAAACGCTGGCGTCTTTTCCTTTTTTCAGCGTGATTGCCTGCAAAAGTCCTAACAAACTTTTTTTGGAGAACTGTTTTTTTCCAGACATTTCCTAACATATGGAATATACATTTTACAGTGGGCTCATGTGTAGGGCATTATATTAACTCTCTTGCCTTTATTAAGGTTCCCTGGGCATTTGTAATATAAACCGGTAACTTAAACCATTTGCAGCAACATTTATAATACAGACGTCCATACAACTTTAAATTACCCGCCATATGCAAATTGAACCGAGTGCAAGATCACTAGCGAATTTTGGCTAGGCAGAAATGAATGCTAGCGCATCTTGAAATGCTTGCACTGCCGAAGTAACGCTAGCGAAAAGCCACCAGTGTTCGGCACCCAGGACGAAACTCTGCATATTAGTGAATTGGCTAAGGGATAAATTTATCAAAAAGTGAAGTTCCGCCACTAGAGTGAAATTCCGCAGCTCTCAATTCATTTCTATGGGATTTTGAAAGGTGTATTTATCAAGTGAAAGTTCACCCTTTGAAAAATACGCCTATAAAAAATCCCATAGAAATGAATGGAGAGTGGCGGAACTTCACTATTAACTTCACTGTTTGATAAATATACCCCATAGTCTGAGCACATTTGCCCTGGCGAAGTGTTGCCCTGGGTGTGAAACGGATGCTGGCGAAAATTTCCTGGTTAGTGAATCTGCCCCATAGAATATAAATGTCACAATATAAAGCTGATTAGTAATTAATTCAGATAATTATTACATAGCAGCAAAGAAACCAGTGCAATTAGCATCAGAATTTTATAATCAGTCCTGTAGCATCATCTTATTTTACAGCCCAGCCACATGCTGGATAATTTGCAACAACCCCTAAGCTTAGTTTCTCAACAGCTGCTCAGAGCGGACTGAGCATGTAAGTGTCACAGACACAAGATGGTGACCCCCTGTGACAAGTTTGGATAATTGCTGCTATTAAGAAGCTGAAACTTTAGGCTGGTGCAATATGTTTAGTATATCTATGGCATTTTTCACCATATTAATTTTTATGGTTTAGTTCTCCTTTAAATGGGGGTATGATCTATACCAGATTATGGATTTAGATAATGAGCTTGTGTCAGCCTGCCCTGCAGCTCATAGTTTTTTCCTGTTGAATTAATGGAATTTCAGTATTTCATAGTACATTAACCACTGAACATCATTAGGGTATATTAAACCTTTATATTCCTACAGTGTATGTGCTCTATACAGTTTTCTGGCAGTACACAGCTTTATAAATTTGTCGAAAGGATGCTCCTTCTGTTCCATTGGCAGTCACGGATGGGCAATCTCTGGAATTAAAATGATACAGACATAGAGTTGCCACCTAGCCAATATTTTGCCTGGCTGGTAAAAATGATGCTTGATGCAAATGTCATTGATAGCACAGAAGATATTTTTTCCAGAAAATGTGGCAACCTCATACAGATACAGGTATGGGACTTGTTATCAAGAATGCTGGGGACCTGGGGTTTTCCGGATAACAGATATTTCCATAATTTGGATCTTTATACCTAAAGTCTACTAGAAAATCATGTAAACATGAAATAAATCCAAGAGGCTGGTTTTGCTTCCAATAAGGATTGATTATATCTTAGTTTGGATAAAGTACAATGTACAGGTATAGGATCCCTTATCCGGAAACCCGATATCCAGAAAGCTCCGAATTACAGAATGGCCATCTCCCATAGACTCCATTTTATCCAAATAATCCACATTTTTAAAAATGATTTCCTTTTTCTCTGTAATAATAAAACAGTAGCTTGTACTTGATCCCAACTAAGGTATAATCAATCCTTATTGGAAACAAAACCAGCCTATTGGGTTTATTTAATGTTTAAATGAATTTCTAGTAGACTTAAGGCATGGAGACCCAAATTACGGAAAGATCCGTCATCCGGAAAACCCCAGGTCCCGGACATTCTGGATAACAGGTCCCATACCTGTACTGTTTTATTATTACAGAGAAAAAGATAATCATTTTTAAAAATTTGGATTATTTGATTATAATGGAATCTATGGCCTTTCCGTAATTCTGAGCTTTCTGGATAATGGGTTTCTGGATAAAGGATCCCATAACTGTACTATATTTTCCAGTTTTCGACAGAATGTTCCCGTATCACTTTTGCAGCATTATTAATGCTGCCAAGCCCATTTACTCAATTTTATTTTGCTGTATCATCATTTCACTTGCACCTGTACATTAACTGCCAAACCGTTATTAAGCATTTTTACACTGTTTATTTGATTAATTTATTTGTAGTAAAACCTCCTTGAAAAAAAATCCAAACATAAAAATCCCTTATTTAGAAAACCCCAGCCAAGCATTTTGTAAAATAGATCCTATACCTATATAGGTTTTCTGGCAAAAGTGTATATCAAACTCAGTTTTGCCATTTTTCTTGGGTGAAATCTATAAAACACAATCAAAGATAATGTAAAAAGTATACATTTCTTAATATTTCATTGCCTCTGCATAAATAAAAAATATAAGCTTACTGACAAAAATGTTACTGTGTGTAAAAAAAGTAGAATCATTGCAATTATACAGTATATCATAGCGACATTTTATTGCTCAGGAGACACCCCAAAAATAACTTTTGTTAACATCACAAGCTGCCAGCACACCACAATGTCTTCTACAACTCTGTGCTAAAAACCAAGTCCACTTTATAGAATTACTGAAGGGTTCCCTGCAACACAAATCCAGAAAGCCTTAAGCACAACACACCATATACTTTCATTGTGTTAGTGTTGTATCAGAATTAGAAATCTCAAGACATGGCTTCAGACATAAACCAGACTCGCCTTTAAAAATAATAATAAAGCATATTCTGCCTAAGCATCAGCGCTTTCTGTTCTCATCCTTAGCTACTTGCATATGTACCCTTCATTTCTGACCCATAGCCACTTGCTTAGATACCATTTGTTTCTCACCCTTAGCTACTTGCATAGGTACCCTTCTTTTTTTACCCATAGCTACTTGCATTGGTACCCTGTAGCACTAAAAATGTGAATCATCTGTACATATGCAGAATCCTCGCAAATAGATACCATACATAATGCAGCAGCATCTTCAACATCAACTTCAATTTATAGTCTATAGGGCACATTTACTTAGGTCGAAGTAAAATCCTTCGACTTCGAATATCGGAGTCGAAGGATTTACTGCATTTCCTTTGTTCGTACGAAGGCATTCCTTTGTTACTGCATTTCCTTTGTTCGTACGATTGAAGGAAATATATATATATATATATATATATATATATATATATGTTTTTATTAGGGAGTGTTGGCAGAATTCCTGGAAGTGGCCACTTACTATGAAAAATGTCCAAGGAATCAAAATAAATACAAAAGATATCCTCTGTTGTCCTAGACATGAGCCCACCCTAAAAACAAATGTGGAATACTACGAATGAGTCGTAGTCGAAGGTCAAAGTAGCCAATTCGATGGTCGAAGTAGCCAAAAAAATACTTAGAAATTTGAAGTATTTTTTATTCTATTCCTTCACTCGAGCTAAGTAAATGTGCCCCTATGTGTACTGTATATTGTGATTGGGTCCCTAAGCTCAGTAAGTGACAGCAGCACAGAGCATTTTCAGTGAATCAGCAGAAAAGAAGATGGGGAGCTACTGTGGCATCTTTGGAGACACAGATCTTCCCTGCTAAAGGGTTGTGGTTGCCTTGGCTGGTACAGAAACCTAAAACATAACATACAACATTTCTAGCAACTTCTTTAGTTACGCTCAGGGGCGATTCTAAGGCTTTTGCTGCATGAGGGACTCCTGCGAAGCCACCCCTCCCCACTCCCCAGCACTTACCTTTTTTGCGCAGGAGCGGGTCCAGGAGCTCTCTGAACTAGAAGAGCCGAATTTCCAGTTTAATGACCAGAAATGTGTTTGTTATGTTACCAGGAGCAGCTTTTAGCAGTGCCCCTGGTTATGCTTTAGTTCTCCTTTAAGATTAAGATTTAATCTAGTATAAGTATGCATATATATTTCTATATACAAGAGTGTTGATAGGTCTATATTGGCATCAAGACTGGATTTCATGTTAGGGCGCTCAGAGGCTGGCATCATCCATGCATCCCCAAGACTGCTCGCACACAGGCCTTCATCCTCCACCAGCCCCCCCCCCGGATTGTTTGCAAACATTATCAGTTGATCTTATGGAGGGATCAGGAAGCGCACAGATCTGCACTCCTAGACCCCAGAGTACACCGAATGCGGCTGGAGTTCCTGCCATAGGCCTGGGCCTTTGTGGCCGTGCCACAATTCCTTCTTGTTTCCACCCATATTATATATACTGTACGTACAGTGACTAGCAATATTATCTGGAGACTGACTAAATATATGCACTGCAGGAAAGCTGGAAATGCACGGAACCAGCATTCATTTACACTTAGAGGGAGCTGCAATATAGAGTGTAAAGTCTGCTACCGGTCTTCAGGTATGAAGTGGACCGGGGGTTGTGGCTGGGGAAGGGGGACCTGATGTGGTGGACCTGGGGGGGGTTACCAACGCTGGTAACCAATAGCACCCAATCAGTAGGTAGCATTTGTGGTCAGCTGTTTGTTTTGGGTTACTACCTAGACAACATTTGACCCTGTGAATTCATGAACCCGTTAGATACAAATGGAAATATTTGAGTGAACTACGTATATAGTACAAAACGATATGGTGCAAGAAAAGTGTTTAGAAATCCTTAAGTTTGTGTGATGTAGATTTGTTCAGCTGTTGCCTTCTTAACACTGCTGCAGAACCAGCATTTCCGCCTTGGAAATGCGAAATAACAGAAGGGTTTCCAGTTTACCTTTTAAAGTTGGATCAGGATCTGCTCTGCTTCTGTGCATGGATGATGGGTATTCAGTTTTGCCCTTGGGATTTGTGTCTTCTTATTATATTTTACGTATAGGAAACTAGGGATGCACCGAATCCAGGATTCGGTTTGGGATTCGGCCAGGATTCTGCCTTTCTCAGTAGGTTTCGGATTCGCCCAAATCCTTCTGCCTGGCAGAACCGAAACTGATTCCTAATTTGCAAATGCAAATTAGGGGCAGGGAGGGAAATTTCATGTCTTTTTGTCAGAAAACAAGGAAGTTAAACATGTTTTCCACTTCCCACCCCTAATTTTCATATGCAAATTAGGGTTCGGATTCGGTATTCGACCGAATCTTTCGCGAAAGATTTGGGGGTTCGGCCGAATCCGAATCTTGGGGGTGGTATTGATTATTACTTATTTGCAGTACCAGGAATAAACTGCTTTTTCTGCATTACATAAATGGATTGTGACATGCAGTTAAAAAGGAAACAGCATCCAGCCAGCTAACATTGCCCGAAGACCTGATTGTAGGTGGTAGAATTTCTTAATTCACTGAACTGTACAAAGTTCAAGGAAGGGTTATAAAACAACTAGATTTACTTGACATGTTATTTTCCGACCTTTACAGTATTGTTAAATTAATATGTACCCACTACATATGGATAGGGTGAATGTAACTATTGATGTGGTTTAAAATGAAGTATGTTACTAACAGGAGTATAGGACAATTCGCTAGCGAAAGAGACCGTCGATAGCGCAGTTTCACGGTCTTTCACCAGGCGCATTTTCGCTCAGGTGAACGATCGTTACTCAGCAAATTCACTTAAGTGCAAATTTTTAGGGATGCACCGAATTCACTATTTTGGATTCGGCCGAACCCCGAAAGAATCCAAATCCTAATTTACGTATGCAAATTAGGGGTGTGAAGGGGAAAACCTTTTTTACTTCCTTGTTTTGTTTAAAAAAGCCACGTGATTTCCCTCCCTGCCCCTAATTTGCATATGCAAATTAGGATTCTGAT
The DNA here is from genome assembly GCA_038501925.1 of Xenopus petersii. Classification (NCBI taxonomy): domain Eukaryota; kingdom Metazoa; phylum Chordata; class Amphibia; order Anura; family Pipidae; genus Xenopus; species Xenopus petersii. Next base: position 39,058,315 of record CM076675.1, read on the forward strand.
TCGGTAAGGCAGAAGGATTCGGCTAAATCCGAATCCTGCTGAAAAAGGCCGAATTCTGGCCAAATCCCAAACCGAATCCTGGATTCGGTGCATCCCTACTAATTTCTTCTTTTGCCAGAGTTTCCTTAGCCAGCTTAGACCTGGCAAACTGATAAGATGAAGCTTTATCCTCCTCAATCTTATGTCAGTGACATCATATCCTGTATGCCGAAATGTTATAAAAATTAGAAAAAACACTATCTTTTTTCATATTTTAAAGCAGGATTGTCTTTAAAAGTTGTAACTATTAAAATTGTTTGTTTTAACCTTTTTTTTACCATTTAAGGGGCATGCCACATTTGTTTTAGGGTAGGCTCATGTCGCTTCCTTGGATATTTTTAATAAAAAGTAGCTACTTCAAGTATTTGCACCAACATCTCTAATAAAGACATATATGTGACCTATATGTACCTGCCCTGGTGAAGTGGCCCGAAGTGTGCCAATGCCTTCGCAGGTGAAAATTCTCCCTTTAGTGAATTTGCCTCATATATTCTATAAATAGTTAAGGAAAGGGTTTAACTACCTGATTGCTCAGGTCCTACATACTTTAATTTAAGGCAATTGGTTGAATGAAAGAATGGAAGATGAATAGAAGAGGGCTTGACATATTTGCTAAATGATGAAAAATAATAATTCCAAACTAACTTTAACATTAATATGCCTGCATTTGATCTATGTTTTGTTTGCAAATAGGCAGATTAGGGAGCGGCTGTGGATAGGCAAAATAGAAATTGAAAAGGTTTTAAATTGGCCTACCCATATAATTTTAGTGCCAATTATAATGTGCTATTTATAAATGGTATCTATACAGTGCAATTGTCATTACATAGATACCTGCCATTATTTAGTTATTAGGAACTGCACAGATGTGATGTTTCATTGTACAGGTATGGGACCTGTTATCCAGAATGCTCAGAACCTGGGATTTTCCGGATAATGGATCTTTCCGTTTTTTTAATCTCCATACTTTAAGCCTACTAGAAAATTATGTAAATGTTAAATGAACCCAATAAGCTGGGTTTGCTTCCAATAAGGATTAATTATATTTTATTTTGGATCAAATACAAGGCACTTTTTTATTATTAAAGGAGTAAAAGGAAATCGTTTTTAGAAATTTGGATTTCTAATTTCTATGGAGTGGAGTCTATGGGAGGCAGTCTTTCTGTAATTCGGAGCAAGGGTTGGACTGGGCTAGAGGGCCACCACCAGCCCAGATCTGCTCCCCTGACTGACCAGCTGTTCACACAGTGCGGTGTCTTTTGCGCATGTGTGTGGCGTCTTTAGCGAGGCGTCTTTTGGAATTGAGAGGTCGGGAGGTGGCCCCCATGGACTGCCAGGAGAGCCCTTTGTTTTGCAGCCCTGGTGGGCCCCCAAGACTTTAGCCCGACCCTGTTTGGAGCTTTCTGGATTATAGGTTTCCAGATAACGGACCCCATACCTGTAAAACGTGATCGTTCTTCTTACACCAAATATATTTTCAGATTTTATTAATGCTATTCATGATGCATTTTAATCAAGCTTTTCTCGTCAGTTTTTCCTATCATGCAATTTAAAAAGGACGGGCTGTTGCAGTTGCCTACAATAGCTTGAAAACCATACTACAATACTTTAAGTGAGGGTAACTGTTTACTGATAACCCAAGGACATTTATTTGATGACACAAGATTAGCTCTTCACTTTAGGAGCTTCTGCGCAAATAGCTGCTGACACAGAATTAACATATAGGGGAATGGCAAAATGGAATTAAAAAAAAGCTTTTCTTATAATTCCAGAATAATTGTGGCCCTAGGTGTTGATGTCCTGGCACAATTTCAATCAACAGGTTGCACATGCACTTCAATGTGACAATTGTGCTGAAAATATTTGTTTGGATGGCACCATTTTGAGAGCTCAGTGACAAATGGCATCATTTCCAGAGCTCTCTTTCTAAGGGCTCATGTCTCATACACTGGTGTTTTACCTGCGCTCCCTGTGCTCTTTGATTCCTTCTGGGCCTGTACTCACACATACTGTAAATAATTTTACAGTAAATAATAATAAATAATTTTGTTTAGTTGACAGTTTATTAAACTCCAGTTTATTTAGTGCATAACAGGATAATAAATATCTTGATAAAAAAACTAGCGCATAGGGCAAAATAAGGACAGAGTATTATGGCCTAAAGCTATGAACTGTACAGAATATGCTGCTGAAAATAAAATTACATAAGAGAGTAAGAAATATATTTAATATTTCATTGACTAGCACTGGAGAAACTAAAATGAATAGAAATAGAAAGTTGCTAAATATTTAAACACAAGTCTTTGTTTTCTACTGCTGAACTAGAAATGCTTCGGTTAGGGATGATCCCAGCAACTAATGGGTATTATCTGAAACTGAGATAGAGAGAGATGTGGAGTCCTTCAAGCAAGGAAAGCAGGGTCCTAAAATAAAGGACTAGGAGACAGACCAAACAAGACATGAACAGGATGTAACAGACAGAATAGGGCTAGAATACAGGTCAGACTGGGCTAACAAAAAGCTAAGTAAAGGGAAGACTGGCCACAGTACTTAGGCTGAGACTTCATATAGGGTCAACTAGATGGGATTGGAATACATACTGGAAAATCCAGATTCACCAGGAATCTCTCAGCTTCTCTACTAGCCCAGTGCCACTGGATGGCTGAAGGTTGGGGGACCACCTCCGAATGAACAACAAACTGGTTAGGATGGCACCTGAGGAACAACAGACAGAGAGAATGAGAAGTATAGATTTTACAATGCGGTTGCACACGGTTAAATTTGGAAAATATTTTGTTTGAAACGGGAGCTTGCTTGGATGGCCATCAAAATATCTGACACAGTCAAACCAAAGTTAAAATCACTGCGGGTTCCCAAATGTTAAGCATCCCCCAGTGATTGTAATCGTTAACCTGATACCCCAGACTGGTGCTCCTGTTAGCAGAAAATTGCACCAGTCCAGGGTACATTACAGTGAGCACTAGGGATGACGCCCATAGACTTGTATGGTGTTGTGTGTCAAAAAAAAAAAAAAAAAATGCGCGTCAAAAATAATTTCGCAGCGCAACAAATTTTTTTTTGACGCCCATAGCCTTTAATGGGCGTCGGCGACATTTTTGCCAAACTAAATGGGTCAAATTCCCCATCCCTAGTGAGCACCGTAGTGTGATTCTCTTCCTGCTTCTCTTCCCGCTTCTTTATTTTTTGGATGGGTGTGCAAGAGCAGTAGAGTGAAAAGTTTAAAGTTTAAAGTCCAGCTTTGTTACTCTACTGCACATGCATTAACCATGGGGTTTGAAAGAAAGAAGAAGCCATCGGTAGGTGGTGCCATTTTTTTGCTAACAGGATTGCCTGTCCAGTAGGTGATTACAGTCACTGGGGGTGCCTAACATTTGCCCCCCCTAGTGATATTAACTTTCATGCAAGGTACAAGACAGACAGGACTCATAATAACTGCTTTTTCACACTCATGGGGATTGGGGATGTGATGAGATTTTCAGACAAGGGCCCATCATGAAGACTAGGAACAGACTATACAAAGTAGGAATAGGCAGGAACAGATTGAAGCAGGTATAGAACTGTTCAATGCAGGAATTGGATGAACAGGGCTAGACAGAGATCTGAATAAGAGACTGAAATATCAACAGAAGAGGACCTGAATAGAAATATGAGTACTGTAATAACAATTAGCAATAACAATACATTTGTAGCCTTACAGAGCATATGTTTTTTTAGATGGGGTCAGTGATTTGAAGGCTGGAAAGAAGGCAAACAATTCAGAAACTATAGAAAATAAATAGTGAATACCAATTGAAAAGATGCTTACAATTGGTCATTCTAAAACAAACATAAAAAGTTAACTTAAAGGTGAACTACCCCTTGTTAGCTGTCTCCAAAACCCTGGGCTTAGGGAAAGTTTTATAGAAGGTGGGAGATTCTTGTTTCAAATACCAGTAGTCCCTTGCAGGTGTTTGTGGAGAAATCTCTGTTATTTTATCTTACGTGTATCTTGTTAGCAATTTTTGTAAATGTGTTTATGTATTTATATTCTCCTGCCCAATGCGCTCTTCACAACTAAAAATGTTCTTAGTGGATAAAAAGAAGACTTTCCATTTGCCTATATATATACTGTAACTACTCACTTAAGTGAAATGCATAGCTGTTTTATTCTGTGAGCAGTGGATCACTTTGCCATTAATCTAGGAGCCTTTAAATGGTCGAATCCTATGCTATCCCTTCTGGGTTATAAATTCTAAATAGCCATTAATTTTGTTTTCCTTTCATAAATCTCTGCTGAGGTGTAGGTTGCAAGAGTCAGGCATAGCAGGTAATGGTATAATAAGTCAATATGTAATAGTAACTAAGTTTTTTATCAGTGTTACCCAACCTTGTCATTAATCTATATTTATATAAATAGGAAGAAATTAATCTTTACAAACCCATTTTTTCTAGTATAAAATATTTTTATACTACATTTATTCACACTCTGCTTTTATACGTGGCTCGATTTATTCCCATTAGAAATATTCTGATCCTGAGTGCCTCTTTCCCTATGTCTGAGAAGATGAGACAGTTGGCTATTATTTTTATTGGACAATCAGTGACTGCGTTAGCTACACTTGCTTATCAGCTGTGGTTCTGCTAGCAGTGATAGGAAAGAATATGAGCAGAGCTACTCCAAGGAAATCTCTGAGCACACGTCCTCGCTCTTTCCAGGTCACCAAGTAGGTCCTTGGCATTCAGCATCTTTATTGTAGGAAGCATTTTTTCCTAATCTGTACATGATGGGTCGATTCAGGGTTTTTATTGCCAGAGCTTTAATGCTACTCTTTGTGCATTAAATGGCTAGCTAAGAAGGCACTAAAGGTGAACTGGATTTGCAGTCAGCAGACTTTAGAATCTTTTTCTGGAAAGTGCATTAGGAACAAATAAATGATGGAAAAGCTACATTAAGCGCATAGACATCTATTTAAAAAATATAATTTCAGTTGTGCAATGAATGTTGCAGAGATGAGAGTTGGAAGGAAAGGCGTTTACCCTGGGCCCCAACAATAAAGGACCTCTTGGGATGACGAAATAGGTAATAGTACAAGTATCCATTACATTAAGTAAAAGCTGCTATTTTCAACAGTGTTGGACTGGAGCAGGGATCCCCAACCTTTTTAACCCATGAGCAACATTCAGAAGTAAAATGAGTTGGGGAGCAACACTAGCATGAAAAATGTTCTTGGGGTGCCAAATAAGAGCTATGATTGGCCATTTTGTAGCCCCTGTGTGGTCTCACAGCCTACATGAGACTTTGTTTGGCAGTACACCTGGTTTTTATACAACCAAAACTTGCCTGCAAGTCACGAATTCAAAAATAAGTTGCTGCTTTGAGGCCATTGAGAGCAACATCCAAGGGGTTGGAGAGCAACATGTTGCTCACGAGCTACTGGTTGGGGATCACTGGACTGGAGGGTCTCAGGCCCACTGGGGCTTCCACCAAAGGGGCCCCTGCTCCCCCCAGGCTCCCTGCCATAGCCACAACCCCTCTCCAACACCCCCCCTCCACACACACACACACGAGTACCTGTCCTCTTACTGCAGCCGCAATTGGGGGCCAGCGGGGGAAGTCAGGGAGCAGCGTTGAGCAGATCTGGGTCGGCGGGGCACAACGGGTTGTTTCCCAGTGTCCTGCCGGCCCATCTTTAATATAACTATTAAGGATGTCCAACATGGAGCACTTGTTGTTAAACTGCAAGTCTGGGGTTTGCTGTAGTTGAAGTTTAACACAAGTTATATATTTTCCCTTCCATAGATGGGGACTCCAGCCCACCTGAATTTCCAGGACCCCCTCCATCTCTAACTTTAGCCCTGCTTAATGGTGTAAATACTAAAAAGAGGATTGTGTAATAAAAGGAGCAAAGCAGGTCTAATCACCTATAGCAACCAACCAACAGTTGTCACATTCTAGTCAAACATCCTATTGGGTGCTGTGTTACTAAACCTTGGCAAATTGCTTTTTATTGCACATTAAAACTTCACTTTGATATGTTATATACTACTGAACACATTTCAAGTGTGAGTGGGTATGGTGATCAGATCACTCTATAATGTAATAGGGGGGGAATCACATTCTTTCAGTACTCATTGGCAGTAACGTAACTTGGTGGGGACGGGCCCTGGTGCGGGCCGTGCAGACGGGCCCGCCCCCACCCTCGTCGGCGTGATTTTTCTCTGTCGCCGGCTGCAGCATGCACGATCTTCTGGGGGGCCCTGCGGGGGTGCGGGCCCTGGCCCAGTTGCACCCCCTGCTCCCCCGGTAGTTACGCCCCTGCTCATTGGTATAAAGATGTTGACCTTTCTAACTCCTTTTATACTGGGATAATTCCAAGAACACTTTTGCCTTCAAGGGGTACAGTGTGTGGCTATAGTTTTTGTGCTTAAACTTTCTTTTCCATGATGAAATGGAAGTGAATGCACTTACAGTATATATGGATATCAAACACTATCCATACTGGGAACACCTACATTTAGATCTAAAACAAACCCATTAAACATTTTTAATCCATTTACAGTCTGGATTAAAATAGCAACACCATCATTTCCATTGCTCCATTTGCTTTTGAAAGCAATTCCCCAAAAGCTTAGTAATTCTAATGTTTTAACTGAATGGTAGTACAGGTTTAATGTCCTCAATTCTTATGTCAACCTTAAAGTTATATTAAGAAAATAAAATGACATAAAAGCATTTGCACATAATGTTTCATTTACAGGAGCAATAGAGGCCAATAATGACTTGCAGCAGAAATAATACAAAAAAATGGAAAGGAGGTTTGCTAAACATAAATCACTTTTCTAATTATGGATTTTTGGCACACTTTTTTGCTTATTATTGACTCGCAAAGCCAACATTTCTATAGCTACCCAAAGTTTTGCGTAATATGAAATAATGCCACGAAATGATATAGTGGGTAAGATGTGATGTCAGTTTTTACATGACCAGACATAAATGCTTTTTGGGGTGTATGGAAATTAATGAAACATTGTCAGAAAAGGCCAGGCCAGACTTTATCTAGACTGTAGATTAAAGGGGTAACGTTCACATTTAAATTAACTTTTAAGATGATGTAGAGGGTGCTATTCTGAGAATTTAAATTGGTCTTAATTGTTTACAATTATTTCCAGTTTTTGAATTATTTAACTTTGATTCAGCAGTTCTCCAGTTTGGAATTTCAGCAACTACTACCATGCATCTGGTTGCTAGGGTCCAATTTAACCTAGAGAACAGTTAGTGGTTTGAAAAAGAGACAAGAAAATGAATAGAGGAGGGTCTAAACAAACAACAAACAAACAAACAAACAATAACAACACAATTGTAGCCTCATAGAGCAATCACTCTTTGGCTGCTGGAGTCATTGGTAAGATAAGCCAATTATTCAAAGCCAATTAAAAAAAAGACCAATTGAAAACTTGCTAAAAATCAGCCATACGATAACATACTAAACATTCACTTGAAGGTAACCCAACCCTTTAAAGATTGCTGAACACCCCAGAGCCAACAGAAAGCAAACTACAGTAAAAATCAGGTTACTGCTTCACAAGCTTTCCAGTACTAATCTTATTTCCATTTGTGCCAGGCTGCCACACGGCAATCCGTGTCATAGACTTGTGCCACTAACCAACACAGTTCTTGTTCCCTCTGACTCTTGACCCTATGTAGGTCTTGGGGATCAGGCCAAAGCCTTGATTAGTAAGGTATGAAACACACAGGCAGAATATGGCACACACAGGTAGGTTAGAGCAGATGAAGGTTGGCACACACAGGCAGAGCATGGCACACACTGGTAGGGTACAGCAGGCAAAGTATGGCACACAGGCAGAGCTGGAGAGACAGAGTATGGCACACACAGGTAGGGGATAGCTGGCAGAATATGGCACACACAGGCACAGTAGGGCAGGCAGAGTATGGCACACAGGTAGAGTAGAATGGACAGAGTATGACACACACAGAAAGAGTATGTCACACACATGTAGGATAGAAGCATAGGAGAGTCAAAGTATGGAACACAGAGGCAAAGTAGGGCAGGCAGAGTATGGCACACACAGGCAGAAAATGCCAGTGCTGCTCCTACAATCTGTCTGAGGTGTAAACAGGTGAACAATGTGGGCACTGACAGTCTGAGGTGTGATTAGTGTAGTGTCTTACAGGTTTGAACAAGACAAAATCTAACGTGTGAACAATGCAGGGGATAGTTCTGACACCTTTTGAAGCTTACTCAAAGCTAGGCAATCAAAGCAGCCAGACATTAATGGAGGGCCACAGAAAGGTAGCTGCGGGCTGGATGGGGCCTGATCTAGCTCATGAGGTGGCTGGGCCACCTCTTTCTTTTTATTTTGGTAATCAAAACGTGTAGTCGACTGGGAGCATGGCAATCAATCAGCAGTGAGATTTCACAGCTGATTTATTTTACTTCAGGGTTGAAGAAAGACCTTAAGGAGATTGCTTAAGGGCTCTTACACACGACCGTTCCGACCTGCGCTCCCCTGCGTTCCGTTTTTTGGCGTTCAGCCGCAGGGGAGCGCAGGAATAGATGCAAGTAATTATTTGAAATGGGGCTGTACACACTCAGGCGCGTGTAGGCGCCGAACGCAGGTTCAGACGCAACATGCTGCATTTTTCCTGCGTTTGGCGCCTACACGCACCTGAGTGAGTACAGCCCCATTTCAAATAATTACTTGGGTCTATTCCTGCGCTCCCCTGCGGCTGAACGCCAAAAAACGGAACGCAGGGGAGCGCAGGTCGGAACGGTCGTGTGTAAGAGCCCTTAAAGTAAAACCTTGGGGGGGTTGCATTTGTTTGTAGCTGTCCATCAAGTATAGAAAGTAAATGTAATCTTAATGTAGCTGTTGTATGTGGTTCCCCACGGATAAGGTTAAACACACCTGAAATATAGCACACATAATTTTACTCTGCTCTTTACTGGCAACTCGTTCTGCTCTGTGCTGACTGCTTGTTCTACTTAGCTTTTCTCATTGTGTTATGCACTGTACTGTACTTTTTGCTTTTTATAGACAGCTTATTCTACTCTGTTTTGTGCTGACTGCACATTCTACTATGCTTCTTATAGTCTGAATCATTTTATTCTGTTCTGTGCTGACTACTCATTCTAATTTGCTCTGTACAGGCTGCACATTCTTGTCTGTTCTGCACTGGCTGCATATGACACGGGCAGAGTCAATCTAATAGGCCCCTCCCAACACCTTCTTCCCTTCCTTAAAAAAAAACCAAATCACAAAGGCTGCAGCTTGTTTAGTAAATCACATAAACAACAACCAATATAAATCAAAAACAGTTATTTAAAGGAGAACTCACCCTAAAAATTAATATGGCTAAAAATGGCATATTTTATATACTGAACTTATTGCATCAGCCTAAAGCAGTAACTAGAGGGGGGCGGGCCCTGGTGCAGGACGTGCTGCCAGCCCCCCTGCCCGTCCGCTCGTGGTTTTCTGCATGCGTGCAGTGGCGCACAAGCTGCCGGGGGGCCCTGAGGAGATGCGGGCCCTGGCCCAATCACACCCCCTGTTCAAACTTGTCACAGGGGGTCACCATCTTGGAAAGTGTCTGTGACACTCACACGCTCAGTGGGCTCTGAGCAGCTGTTGAGAAGCTAAGCTTTGGGATTGTCACTAATTATCAAGCAGAAAATGAGATTTGTCTGTAATATAAGCTGATGCTACAAAGCTGATTATTAAATTCTGATGCTAATTGCACTGGTTTCTGTGCTGCCATGTAGTAATTATCTATAATATTTACTGATCAGCCTTATATTGTGACATTTATATTCTATGAGTACTGTATATTGTGAGTGGGTCCCTAAGCTCAGTAAGTGACAGCAGCACAGAGCATGTGCAGTGAATCAGCAGAAAAGAAGATGGGGAGCTACTGGGGCATCTTTGGAGACACAGATCTTTACTGCTAAAGGTCTGTGGTTGCCTTGGGCTGGTACAGAAGCACACCACATAATTTCTAGCTACTTCTTTAGTTAAGCTTTAGTTCTCCTATAAGTGTAGTGCAATGTAAACAATCACATTTATATATTATTTAACCATTAACTTTAGTAACATCTGATGGCTGCTGAAGGCTGCAAACAATTGTACCCAAGAGTGAGGGACCTGCCTGTTGTCCCTCCTAGGCGTGGATTTACTCCATAACTCATGTCCCTTCCACTGGGTCCCCTTCCATCACTTTGAGCCCAGGCCTAACCCCTGTTGCATCCTACACTTCATATCGCTATAACAGAGCAGTTAATTCAGCTGATTTTTTCGGGAGTTACCAGATATTACAGTCTGTCCCTATGTTTCCCGTCACTCTGATGCATTTTCCGAATTTCTGATGATTTCTTATAATTTGCAGGCAAAACATCTGGTGTGCGCACACGCAGAACATTTCAGTGATGTCAGCAAAGTGAAGTGTGCATGCGGAGTGCCGTTTCGGTGGCTTCAGGCGAGTTTCTGCATGTGATGTAACTTTCGCTGATGTCATGTCTTGTGACGCCAGAAACCCGGATATCCCCCAAAAAGCCTGTTCAAAAAGTTGACAGCTCTGCACATTCTTGTCTGTTCTGTACTGGCTCCTCATACTTCTGTGTTCTTTACTGGCTGCACATTCTACTTTTTTCTGTACTGTCTGCACATTCAACTTTACACTTTATTATAGACTGTTCCTGAATAGACATCTGCAGATCAAATTTGTCCATTCTTCGTTGACGTTGTCATAATATGGAGGTTTATGTAATATATGCCAGTTTAAAGGACTCTCTTTTGAAGATGTCTTGTAGTTGAGAAAATAAGTAATTATCCTATGCCTTTAATGTACCGAGTATCAGAATATATTGCTGGAAATTGTAGCTTGATGTAGTGCAAGAATACTGATAACAGCTAGTGACAGTGACTAAGGACAAAACCTATAATTCTCTTCATGGGAGATAATATTCAGTTAGCCTTGCTTTTATATATGATATGGAGTCTCTGCCTTCACAGGAATGACTGACGCTCTGATTTGTTTTCATGAAAATAGGATTGCCTTGCTCAGATTCAAAGTACAGCAATACGGCAGCAATAAATATATGTCATCATGCTACAGTCTGTGCCACATTCTCTCTCTCTCTCTATGCGCATACCTCCCAACTGTCCCTTTTTCAGAGGGACAGTCCCTCTTTTGACAGCTCAACCCGCAGTCCTTCATTTGTACTGGAAAGTCCCTCTTTTCTCTGCACTGAACAGCCAGAAAAAGAAACAAAGTTTCTCACTTAATTGGCTTTTAGCAGAGAGCCCAGAACAACTAACAGGTGCAAATAAGATACTTTGTAACAATTTTGAGACACAAAAACAGTTTAGATGAGAAATATTTTCAAACTTTCATAACCCGCCAAATTTTGTAAAACAAACATGGTAATTAGGGGGTGTGGCCACATAAAGGGGTGTGGTCAAAAATTGCTGCGCTACATGTGGAAAAAATTTTTTGTCCCTCTTTTTACTTCCAAAATATTGGGAGGTATGTATGCGCAAGAGGGTTTTATCTCACAGTGCAGCTTGGCATACTTCTGTTTGTTTCTGTCAAGGCTGAAATTGGAGAGGATTCTCTGCAATCTGTAGATTCAGTACGTGTACACACACACACACATATAGATACTATAAATGTCTTTGTACGTGCAAGATCAGTTGTATGTTAAATAAGCTTTCTGCAGGAATTCATCTTTCACATACCTCACTTACAGTAACACTTCCATATAGAATGCACACAAAATAGCCAACACAGCTCACTACTGAGATAATTAGAAATATGATATAATATAAGATGAGAACTGCCTCTCCATTGTTTGTAGTAAGAACACACTTGTAATGTCAGTATCCCTTATGTTGTAGCAATAAATTATATAACTAGCATCTGGCATTAATTCTATTCCAGGATCCCAAATTTTTTATTTACCGCCTGGAATCCCTGCCTCTTTATGTGCACAGCAAAACTGTGTATCAGCTAGCAGATATAAATGCAAAAATAATAATTGAAGTAAATGTATTCATATCACTTTTCTGAGCTTTTTGTGCAATTTATCTTTTTATGAGATATATTAGCAGTTTTAGACAGTTTTATGCTGATGGCAGGCTCTCCTTTCAACAGCTGTATGCCAAATGTAATAATTTGGTATCTAAAAGCTAGTGAGTTTATGAAGCAATTTGTTTTTTGTGTGTAGAGCCCCTTTAAAGTACTCTAAATAGTGGTCCATCAGTGCTGGCTTAACATTAGCACTTGCGTGACCTGGTGTACAATACAAAAGCATACTTCCACGATATTGATAATGTTGATATTGAATACTAGGGATGCACCGAATCCACTATTTGGGATTCGGCGATCCCCGAATCCTTGGTGAAAGATTCCATATGCCATTCCATTTGCATATGCAAATTAGGGTCAGGAAAGGAAAAAGTCACGTGATTTCCCTACCTGCCCCTAATTTACATATGCAAATTCAGATTTGGTTCGGCCAGGCAGAAGGATTCGGCCGAATCCTGGCTGGATCCCGAACCAGATCCTGGATTTGGTGCATCCCTATTGAATACACATTATAGTAATATGTATGCCATTTTGTTTGTGCACCTTGCAACATATTTAAACGGGAACTAAAGTCTAAAATAGAATAATGCTGTATTTTTATGCTGTATACTAAACATAATCATGTACTTACTGCACCAGAAGCCTAATAGAAAAAATGATTTATGCTTTAAAAGTTGGCCAAAGGGGGTAACCATCTTGTAACTACTGTATGTTAAACTACACTGCAAGACCAAGACCATGCACATGCTCAGTGTGGTCTGGGCTGCTGTTGGGGATCATCATAAATTATCAAAACAGCACAAGTCAAATAATTTCTGCCATAGAAGCTGATAAAGCAAGACTGATCAATAATTAGAATATGCAGACTGCACTGGGTCTGTGGATACGAATCTCTACACGGTCCCTGGCGGCTCTACAGGGAAACAAACAAAGCTGCTTGAGTTCTCGGAAGTAAGGTGGGGCTGCCATTTGAAAGTATGATCGTTTTCTGCAGAGCAGCTAGTTTACTATCCGCAGCAGTCAGAGCAAATAAAACGATGGGGGAATTTCACTGCATACAGTCCGGTTTCACATTTACAAATTTTTTAATTAAAGTATTTTGGAGATAGATTTCTTTTTCATTAAAGAAAGTAAAAATGGGATTTTACATTCCCTTTAAGTGGACCCAGTGACTACCAAAGCATAACAACAGGGCACATAGCCCCTCCTCCAGACCTTTCATAAGGTATGGGATCTATTATCAGGAATGCTTGGGAACCTGGTGTTTTCTGGATAAAGGATTTTTCCATAACGGGGTTTAGCATGCCATAAGATAACAAAAAATAGAAAAGTATTGAATCGCCATTAACAGGCATTTATGCTAACATAGTTATCATGAAATATAAAGCACTAATTTTGTATAACCGACAAAACAAATCTGACAAAAATGAAGTTTATGTAGATTGCTATGGTAAATGGCATTTCCTTATTCTCAAGCTTTCTGGATAACAGATTTCCAGATAATGGATCCCATTCCTGCACTAGGTTGAGGGAGTGCCACTTATTATCGTGGGGTTTGGGTTATTTAAAGTTTTGAGATGGTGTGTTAAAAACTGCAATGTAAAGCTCTTTAAAGTTCAATGGTGAGATGACTTACCCTGAGTAGAATTCCTTGGTATCAGATTCTGGCACAGAAGTGTAGATCCACAAAATCCTTTTGTTGCTGCTAACTTTTATTTAAAAGAGATTCACATAAGAACCCCTATTTACTCTACAGCAGGAACAACTAGCTTCAGACAGATATCACACACTCTCACAGGAACAGGAAATAATCATTCAGGAAGACGAGGAACCAATCAGCAATCACTTACACACAGGAAATAGCTTTGTAACATGTAGAGGGGAATTCTGAGAATTGTAGCACAAATTGCATAAACTCATGTTAAAGGGGTTGTTCATCTTTAAATTAACTTTAGTATGATGTCGAGAGTGATATTCTGAGACAATCTGCAACTGTTTTTCATTTTTTATTATTTGTGGCTTTAGCGTTATTTAGCTTTTTATTCAGCAGCTTTCCAGTTTGCAATTTCAGCTATCTGGTTGCTAGGATCCAAATAATCCGAGCAACCATGCATTGATTTAAATGAGAGACTGGAATATGAATAAGAGATGTCCCGAATAGAGAGATGAGTAATAAAAAGTAGCATTAACAATATATTTGTAGCCTTTCGGAGCATTTGTTGTTTAAATGGGGTCAGTGACCATTTGAAAGCTGGAAAGAATCGGAAACTTTGTGACTTTCGGGTGCATGCACAGTTGGAGGCATTTGCCAGTACGGAGCTACTGGGCATTCGCCCGAAAGTCACAAAGTTTCTGATTTCTTTTTTTTGGAAACTTTGCGACTTTCGGCGCATGCGCAGGAGATCCGCACTGGCGAATGCCTCCTACTGCGCATGCGCCAGAAAACGCAGCTGAATCCAGGAAGAAGAGAGCTTGGGAGAAGATGACTGCTGTGAACTCAGCAGGAGAGGACCTGGGGTAAATAACAAGTTAGGGGCATTTGCTCGGGGGGGGCAGGTAGGCCAGGGGGGAGGAGGGAGGGGGCCTACACAGGGGAGGGGGGAGGTATTTTTGCTCGTAGGGGTTGACAAAGGGACAGTCAGGTTGGCAAAACAGTCAGGTTTAGGAACTTCAGGTGACAATTAGTGAGAAAAACAGAATTATCAGCGAAAAACGATCAAAATGACCTATAGGTAACTTTTGATGTAGTTAAATATTTTGAAAAAAATTCTTCATGTCAGTATCACTTAAATATTGGGATCTCTTTATTGAATTATATGAGTTCCTACATGAACAATTAAAATCAGGCCTAATAGCAAGAAGCCCAGGGCTGTATTTAGGTCCGGTGCCCCCCCCTCCTGTTGGCAAACTGCACATGTTTGTGACATCACTTCCTCCATGGCATTTTTCCCATAGACCCAGGTACCGCTCTCCCCTTAGTTCCCCAGCAAGTTAAAGGATAGCAAGGACTCTAGTGGATGGGACTTTTTTTTTCCTTTAAAATTTTTTTTTTATTTTTTCATATAAGCACCCAAGGGCCACCCCCATAAAGCTCCCATCCTAGGCACAGGCCTATATATAAATACTGCCCCTAAATTTTGGAAACAAGGTATTTTCCATATATTGCAGCTGGTTATCAGTCAAAGTCCCATTAGTTCTTAGGCCCTCCAGTATTTTAAAGCTCTTTTTTTGCACAAAATAATCTTTTAAAATTCAACCTTTTATCCTAGCAAAACCTACCTACATGCTAGCTGATCATTTGTAGTGCTTACAAGGAACCTGGCTAAAATGTTTGGTACTATGTGCTGGTGTTCTTATTAGTTGTATGGAGCCCAACAGTTTGTAATGGGTATACCTCTGGTAAACACTGGAACTATGTTTTTCCTATCAGCATTTTCCTTCTATTTACACAATGACAGGGACTTGTGTATTTCAATTGCATTGGCCACAGAACAGCAGATTCTGCAACCTTGGGAGGGTCACATGGTGGGGGTTTTTGCAGGAGGCTCTATTTTTTCCTATTAATATATTGGCATCAAACAACACCTTTACTGCCCAGGTGACAACCCTAAGCACAATATCATTATACTATTGTTCAAGTGCTGTGGTGCAGCTGAGCTGCCGTTGCCCTTAAAAATCTAGGAGGCAATCTGCAGCAAGTATTGTATTTAATTTGAAAGGCATGACTAAAAACCCTGAGATAGTTGGTTTAATTGATGTGTGGTACCTTTGTAGCAATGTCACATTACAAGGATGTTAGTAAAGAGTTTCCTCTGCAAAAATAACAAATATAGGCACATAAAAGAATACTGGACTAATGAAGATAGAATCCAGATTCAATCCAAAATTTAAATAAACAAAAGAAACTCGGAATATAATTTAGGAAAAAAATGTTAATTGTTTAATATTGCTTTTATGTGTGCTTTTATTGAGGACACATTAGGAATGCAAGGGTTGAGAAAGTGGTCGTATGGTATATACGTACTTGAAAAAGCCATATTTCTTAGACTTGCCCTTTAAATATACAAGGACATTTTTGCCAGGTACTGAACTATCACAATGGAGCATGGCTTTATAAATGAAGTTTCACTTCATTCTGCTCTTTGGTTCAGACTAAGTAGGATTCGCTGCACTGATATAATTCATATCACAATATTTCACACACTCTGTATGAAGAGAATGATTTAATTAGCAGCTTTGTGCACCAGGGAGTATAGCTTTTGCCACCCTATAGTAGATTTTGTTATGTTGAATGACCTTGAATGCACATTTTATTATAGCCTCGTCATATAAAACCATGAAGTTGTTTCTCAGCCACTATAATCCCTCTGCTTTATCTGCTATGAAATGGTGATGATATGCCAACTTGTGATGTCTGGCACCTATTATCACATTATCTTTGGCTTCAGCCTTTGTTACATTATTACTTTGCCTTGCTGGAACAGTGCAGCCTCTGCTACCCACAATTTATTCTTAGGTGCTGCTGCTTCACAGTGGTCACATTTGGTAGCTAAGGCAAAACAAGCTGCTATAAAAAAATATAGCATTAGAATATAACCGAGGCCTGTGTGTGTATGTACAGACCAGTATGAGTTTTGTGGTGTCACTGTCAATACAAAGAGCAAAGCATCTCTAACTTCTCAATCCTTGTTCAGTGATCTGAAAATCATAGATTAGATGATGGAGGTGGCCAACCTTCCTGGAATGTTCAAAGGTACATATTATTAACCCAAATGAAGGAGTCAGCTTCTTTTGTAGAAGGAAAATGCTCTGCCTGGTAATCACGTACTGTAGTACCTACATGCTGCTCTCTAAGGAGCTTCCTCACTGCACTGGTGGCATTTGCTGTCATGCAGCGAGTTGGATGGGCGCACAACCCCTTAGGCAATGAGCCAAGGGGCTTCTACCTAGAGTCCTGCAACGTGATTGTCACAGGACCCAACTTTTACCTTTACTTTGACCATGAAGAACATCGCAGGACCCAACTTCCAGTGCCTCCAGCGCCTCCCACTCAATTCCTGCTTTGCGATCCTGGGACCCTGAACGTTGCAAAGGACCCTCCTGCATGCAGAAACAGTAAGTGCCCTTTCTTTACAAACTTACACACACATACATGCATTTAAACACACACAATTTTACTAAAGTTTGCTTTGTTTTGCTTTCCTGGCTTTTTTTTTCTATTGTACACTCTTTTGTATGCTCTTTTGCACATATTTCCACACTCACATATATATATATATATATATATATATATATATATATATATATATATATATATATACACACATTTGCACACTTTTTAGTGCTGTACACACGTGCATACACAAACACACAGTTATACTTTTTTTTTTAGTTCTTCATTCTATCATGTTGCCTCTTGTTATTCCCCTAAAAACTGTTGATGTCACAGCTTGACTATTCGGTTTCATTTGCAGTTTTCTGGCAAACTACTTCTTGTTGAGTGACCAATCTTACAGTACCTCACAAGAGAACCAAACCTAAATATATCACTGGAGCAGCAGGAACATAATTCCTGACCAAAGCATCTGTAAGAAATGTACTCCTCCAACTCCCCCTTTCTTGGGCACACAGTGACAAACTGTTGACCTGAAAAGAGAGAACCTGACATTAAGGACCTATCAGCTTGAGCCTTAAAGGGCATGTAAAGGCAAAAAAATAAAATCCCATTTTTACTTTCTTTAATGAAAAAGAAACTTATCTCCAATATACTTTAATTAAAAAATGTGTACAGTTTTTGTAAGAAACCTGACTGTATGCAGTGCAATTCTCCCTTCATTTACTGCTGTAGATAGGAATTTTCAGACGGTCCCTAATTGCTGAGCAGGGAAACAATCAAACTTATGAAAAGCAGGGGGAGCCCCCGCCTTACTTACCAGCCATGTAGAACTCAAGCAGCTTTGTTTATAACGATCCCTAAGCAGCCCAGACCGCACTGAGCATGTGCACAGTCTTAGTCTTGCAAAGATGTTTAACAAAGTTACAAGGTGGTGACCCCCTGTAGTCATAAATTATTTGTTTGATTAGGCTTGTGGTACAGTAAGTTCATGTTTATATTTAGTTTACAAAATACAACATTTCTAGTATTATTCTTTTTTAGACTTTACATGCCCTTTAAAATATTTTCTTCCTGCTGAGACACTGGTATCCATATGGATATGCCACTTCATTGAAGTCTCTGTTTCTAAACAGAAACATTCAGGACTAATTCTGACTAGATGTCTGCGCTCTCCGGAGTGCTGTGTTTGTTGAATTATTGCTAGTACAAGCTGTGTAAGGCACAGAGCAATGTAGTAGATGCAGACAATGTGCAGACCATATCCCTATGGTTATGGTTGTTTTTA
Organism: Xenopus petersii; assembly: GCA_038501925.1. Lineage (NCBI taxonomy): Eukaryota > Metazoa > Chordata > Amphibia > Anura > Pipidae > Xenopus > Xenopus petersii. The sequence continues at coordinate 39,076,858 of CM076675.1, forward strand.
TTAATTTATTGCTCCAGTGGCATAACTTTGGGGCCCCAGCCTCCCCTGCAAAACAATTTCTTATGGCCCAAACCACCCCCTGTGCTGAAATTGAGGGTCACCTGCGATGTGCAAAACATTATGGGTCACTCATGGCATGCATAAAATAATCCTAGGTTATCATTTGCATACGTCTCTTAAAAAAATGTAAAACTCCACTGACCCCAGAAGTGGGAATTAATGATTAATCTGATACAATAATCATACTAATAATAACTTGTTGTTATAAGCTTTCATTTATAAACAATACACAACGACAAATCACATGTAACCTCTAACCTTACAGGGTAGGAAGGATGCCTCTTCCTTGCTCTGCCAGTGCCTTCTCAATCCCACAGCTTTCCTGTGTGACCCATAATTTCTTGGTTAATTATATAAATTTGTTTTATATATAATTATATGTAAACTTCTTTCAGTAAGAAATGCTTTTTTCTGTTTGTATTCCAGTTATTTTTTTTACTTCCAGCATGTGGCAGAAGTGATGACACTCACACGCCCATTGCACCGTGATGGCACATCTGCAGACGTGGCGCAAAGGAGTGCTCACGGGTGTGGTGCCTAGAACAGTACAAGACCTGAACATGCTATTGTGTATGAGACAGTGATTATGCACGACAGACATCATATACTATACCAAGCTGTATGTGTTACTGACTGCTGAACTGTAATGGACTTGTCATAATCAATTGACATGATGGACTATGTTTTGGGGACAGTAGTTATCAGCTTGTAAAAGCTACTTCTAATAGAAAAATGTCTGTCACCTTATTTATACCCTGGTACTTTGTGCATGACTAGTTCTTCTAGCATTTCATTCTACTTAATCTAATGGATGTAATGGAAATGTGGCATCATTTAATCAAGTTAACTGCATATCACGATGTTAATAATAAAATGTGATGGTTAACCTATTAAATAAACTGTTGACTCAAACAAAGTTCTACGTTTTCTCAGTTAACTGTGGAGTAAAATAGTTTGTGGCTTAAATGGATTTTTCTTCTGAGTAATACTAAGGGGCCCATTTACTTATTTCGAGTGAAGAAATAGAGGAAAAATAGTTCGAATTTCAAATGTTTTTTTGGCTACTTCGACCTTCGACTACGACCTTTGACTTCGAATTGAACAATTCGAACTAAAAATTGTTCGACTATTCGATAGTCGAAGTACTGTCTCTTTAAAAAATTCTTCGACCCCCTAGTTCGCCACCTAAAACCTACCGGGTCAATTTTAGCCTATTGGGAAGGTCCCCATAGGCTTCCTAACAATTTTCTGATCGAAGGAATATCCTTCGATCGATGGATTAAAATCCTTCGAATCGTTCAATTCGAAGGATTTAATCGTTCGATCGAACGATGATTCCTTTGATCGTAGGAATATCGCAAAATCCTTCAACTTCGATATTTGAAGTCGAATATCGAAGGGTCTAATTAACCCTCGATATTCGACCCCAGGTAAATGTGCCCCAAGATGTTTTACATTGACAATTTGAGACAAATTACACACACAAGCACATTTAACACTAATGCCTTCACTTGGTACAGTTTACAATGTGAGAGTCACAGGGGGGCATTTGGCTAAATGCGAACCAGGAAAATAGGAGAGGTAAAGAAAGAAAGGAATGGGGTGAAAGAGGAAATGGATCTGTGAAGGGTTTTCTTGTGCAGAATTTTGACAGTTGCCAAACCAATAACATTCCCATTTTATGGTCAACTATTACCAATATTCCTTCCAGGAATGTGATAGTTTGGCCAGTAAATAATACAGCAATCAGTACTGTACTGTTTTCCCTTTTTCTGTGTGAGTTGGGAGTAAAGTTTTCTTTTAGGGTGCCTTCTAACTCATCAGCCAGATTGTACTAATATCCAGCTGACCATCTGCAAGTTGGCAAATCTGTGTCCAGCATAATGCATGTTTGATAGGCTGCATGCAAGCAAATCCACACTTTGCATCTGTTCCCATCTAAACAGTCTACTAATGTCATTTGAGGCACTTGCTTCAGTTTGCATGGGCAGCTGCTGTGGCCAAGCTTAAAATGTGTTATTGTTTCTTACTTCATTTAAAAATATAGGAGCATTGTGACTTTGCAAATCTAGGTTTGCCAGTTGAGCCAAACTCCAAAATGATTAGCACTAATTTAACTTGTGTATTAATGGTTAATTCACTTATTACAGTAAATATCCCAAGCACCCAAGTATCCAGTATCAAACTGGTACTATTTTCAAGTAATTTGAGTCAGCGTTGAGGAAAAAAAGAAAAGCTTTGGCTTAATTACTTTCTAGATAATGAATGTTCCGTATAATATAAAATTCATTGTATGTTTTTGTTTTTCTATTTTCACTTACTGTATATACCATACAGAAAACAGCAGTGCTACTTTTCACATTTCCATAATGTACAGTCTACATTGTCTTCTAGTAGTTTGAGAAAAGGCACACAAGTTGTGAATGCAGGTGAAAACCTTGCTAGATTTTATTACCGGAAGTGCAACGTTTCGGGGCAAGTCCCTTTGTCAAGCATAATGGATCTGTGTGAAATGGTACATTTCTAGGTGCAGCAATCAATTCACAAGTGCATTCAATTAGTGAAATCCAACCTTCTGAAAAATAATAAAGAAAAAACTACAGCAAAAACAATAAGCATACGTCTTTGATTCGTTTCCCAAATAATAAAGTTCATAGTCCAGAGCGAAAAGATATAATTTCAATGCTTCAAATGTAGCAAACAATTGTAACAAAGTTGCAGTACCTATAAAACAAACATATGGACATAAAAATGGTTACAATGAGTAACTATATAATCTTACCCTGTCTCTGAAGGGAAAAAAAAAGAAGAGATACCTGTCCCCTCATCAGGATTTTGTACATAGTTTTCTTATCTGAAAAAATGAATTAACAATGTCCACAGTTTCTGCAGGGAAAGGTGCCCTTATTATGCGTTGAACCACCCACCTGTAACTTTCGTTTATGAGGTTTAATACGTTGTCCAATATTTTTACCCCGTCTGTAAGAGAAAAGAGGGGGAGCCTGGAACATATGGCCATATTTTGCATCTGTTTTTAATATGTCCCAATGTCTTAAGATTGTATTTCGGATTGCCTTAGAGTTATTATCATATGAACTAATAAAAGGGATTCTTGATGTTGTGGTTGTAGATGAAGGCTTTTTTTTGGACAGTAGTTTATCCCTAGGGATTCTACAGAGAGAAATATAATTGCTAATTGCCCATATACATCCCTTCTATGTGGAATAAATTCACCAGGGAACTTTACCTACTACAATTATATGGGGAAACACAATGACCAATACTCATAGAAAGTGTTCTCAATTCTCTTTAAATTTTCTCTCAAAAATAGTTTATGATTTTTATTACATATGCTGGGAGAATTGAGGCGACCTTTGGTGAAATTAGACAAGGAGAAAATTCACAAATTAGTGTACAGTATATGTCCCATAATCCACAGAAATCTGGAAGCACAGGCACCTGCTATATTTTTGAAGGCACATTGGCACAAATGTTTTTTGTGATCACATAATCCCTGACATTCCTGAGGGAATAAATAATTATTATGCCACATAATAATGAAAGTATTTTAGTAGACACATAGGGGCAAATTTACTAAAGGGCGAAGTGACTAACGCTGGCAAAAAATCACCAGCGTGATGGTAATGGTCAATGGCGTAACTTTGCTAGCGAAGGAGATAGACTCTTGCGGTACTTTGCTCCCTAACGCCTGGCGAATTTGCGCTCTGGCGAATGGACAGAACTACGCAAATTCACTAAGATGCCGATTTTACTGAACGTTACCTCTTGCGCCAGACTTGCCTTCACCACCTCAGACCAGGAGAAGTGCAATAGAGTAGATAGGAGTTCCTCACAATTTAGTTGAAAAATTTTCTAAGTCCTGCAAAAGAGAATAACATTTTTCTAGGGAAACCTGCTTCCCCCCTACATTATCTAACCTATGGCAAATTAACTATACACTGGGCAAATGTGTAGGGCATTATAATAACTTTATTTTATTTTATTAAAGTTCCCTGGGCTTGTGTAGTGTAATGTATTTGCGGCAACATATACGTCCATTCAACTTTAACTTCCCCCATATGCAACTTCACTTTGCTTGGCACAGTAACGCTAGCGCAACTTCGTCAGCATTTGGCACCCTGGACGCGTTGTCCTGGTGAATCTATGCCTGGTGAAGTGTTGCGATGTGAGCGAAGCTGTCACTGGCGAATTTTCTGAGGTAAGTAAATTTGCCCCATAATCCCTAGTATTATTTACAAACCTTAAAGGAGAAGCAAGGGTGTTAATATGGAAAACTCAATCCACTGCCACAATATTGGCTTTCCAGAGCACTCTGAAGAAAACAAGTCAGAGCACTTTGCGGAGGCCTAGATAAAGGAGATATGCATCTATGCTATGTATTCCTCCTTGCTTGCAATTGAAGGGTCTCACCACATCTCCACTACAGACTCCTCTCCTGGAGCTCCACTGTGGCCATTGATCGCCAGGCTAATAAATGCAAGGCACCAGAACACCATATTCTTTCTGGCCAGGCACAAAAACAACCTCCATTTCCAAGCTACAAGGATATCAGTATCAAAGTACAAAGGCAGAGAGACAAATTTCATGAATGTAAAAATCGCTTGAGTATCCAAACTTGATTACACAATGTTATAGCCTGAATTGCTTGAGAGTCACAGCAGATGGCAAAACCTATTCTTTATAGAATTCAACAGTTAACGTTTCATATGACCGGCCACAGCAGGACAACTTTGCTTTAACATATCGGGCTCTTAGGCACAGGATTATCTACAAACCAAAAATGGTCATCTCCCAATGACTTGCCACATACAGACAGTATATGAGTAGGTGCACTGCCTGGTATCCTATGACTAAGTGTAGTGAGAACAGAAAACACTTATGGCTGTTACTGCCTCTTGTACTTCAGTTACCATGCTGGTTTTTACAAGTTTGCCTGGAGGACTGCTCTTTGAGTCCTTGCTCTACAAACTATATGGTGGTTACAGAACAATCTATGTGTTATCAATCTGAAAGGGTGCCACATATAACAAATGTTGATACACTCACCAAGTTGAAACAGTGGTCCAGATGCACCATCCCCAGACTCTCAGCTCAGGAACAGAATACCGACAGCAATACGATAGAAGAGTGCTTCAGGCACACTATAAAATACACGGGCCACAAGATAAAGTAAAAAAAAAACTGGTTTATTAGTTTACACTAAGAACTAGGCACAGAATAATCTACGACCACAACATTACTGCTACTACTAAAGACAGAACAACTAATGCATCTGACAGTAAGCTTGCGGTGAATGTCTAACTGTGGGCCCCAAATGGAAGAAGTATAAGCCCAGACTCTTTAAATGGCATTTTATTGCTCATGGCCAAAACACTGGGTTCTGCTAAAGAGTCTCCACCCACATGCACCCTGATTTTGAATTGAGTTTACCTCTACCTATGTTTACGGTAGAAGGGGAGGGATGCTGGGTATGTTTTGTTAATGTATTTTATGTTGAATGGCTTATGCTCAGGGTACATAGTAATGTACATAGTACATAGAGTGATATACATAATGGCAGACACAAGTGACACATATCCAATAGATAAGACATAAGTGTAAAAATCCTTAGCTGCAACACGATGGGGCTAAATTGCCCAAACAAAAGACTACTAGCCTTTGACTTTTTCAAACAGAAAGCAGTTAAGATTGCACTCCTACAGGAGACCCACGTGACTGGCAGTACACTGCTAGCATTGAAAAAGTTATGGGTGGGATTGGCACATTATTCAACTTACTCCACCTACTCCTCTGGCGTGTCCATACTGAGCCACAAAAGCATATTTAAACTAGGCAACATATAAACATATGGCAAGGGAAGGTTTGTCTTTTTCCACGCAATATTAGCAATGAAATAATATTAGCCAACCTATATATCCTCCACCATATAAAATAGAGTGTGTGTTGTAGCAATATGTGGCTCCATTTCCCCACACACTGGTGTTGGCCATGGGAGACTACATTGCTACCCTAAATCTTGTATGAGACAGAATTCAAAGGAAAGGGGGAACCGCATCCCCTCCCCCTAATCACTTGTTATAGGTAACAACTGGACTGAGGTTTGTTAGTAAGTCCAAATTGATGTTTATATATGTATGATGTGTTATGTATGTAATGTTCCTCTTGATTTAAAAAACACTAAGGGGGTACAGAAAATCACAGTAAAAAAATTGTATAAAAACATCCATAACAAATGGAACATGTCTTTGCATTAGGACCTGGTGGCATCAGCCTGATGTAGCTGACTGAGTAACACCAAAACTCGCCAGGCTTACCATTGTATAGTGTAAATCAAGGTCAGCTCCTCTTGCACCTCTGAAGATAGAATTAATCTTTGAGGATACCCTCCTGAGGCCCCACAACAGAAGATGGGTGTTCAGAATCTCAGATACAGACATCAGGATGTGGTTAAGGCTGCCAGAAGATCTGATTTAAAGTCAAAATTAGAAGAGATGAGAGCAGAAGTCAAGCAGGGAGGTGGCAAACTGTTCAAGGTCTGTAACAGAAGTCCAATTAGGAAAAGCAAATTAACAAGGTATTGGGGCTATAATGAAAATCAAGAAATGAATTACTTTCACCGGCATTGGGCACATGTTTGCATTATGCTCTGCCCCTCGCATCAAATTATTAATTTTGAATATGAGGCAGAACACAGCAAGATCATGGATGCAAGTGCTTAGTGAATGAGCATTAAGGGGAGCAATTTTGAGACACTTAATAATCTAGTACTTGTTTCCAGGACCTTTGTAGTCCGCCATAGATGGTATATTATCATTGTTACTGACTGTTATAAGGGCCAAGCTATAAGTTTGTACACTTGAACACACAGAAAAAGCTTGAGAACAACGACAGAGAGGGTGTTCCATTGCCTGTGCAAAAACATGCTCATGAGTGGGCAAAAAATGCCCAGAAATACAGTTCCTTTGAATAGCACTATCATTTCTATATCTCTGCCAGTGAACTTGTGTTACTGCTTATGCTCACTGCTGCAAAGAGTGAACCAGCAATTATACATAGACTAATATGCTATTCAATAGAAAGGCAAATTCCTGCTGTGCTATTGCCCTTACTCCTGCCATATGAGAACCTTCCTGGTAGTTATCTTTCTAGGAACTATCCACTGGAAATGCTGGTGGCTCTTCACTGAAGTAATTTGCCAATGGCTGCAAGCAAAAAGAAACAAAATGAAAATACATTTCTTATGGCCTCAATGATTAGGATCAATTGTGTAATACATACACCTGAAAACTCTGCTAACATCAACAGAAAAGGATTTTGGCTCATATGCACCTGTCCTTTATTAAATATGTACCTACAGGGATGTACAGATTAGTCCAATCTGGAGTCTCCTATTGATTAGTGTAGATCATGTGACTAACCTCCCTATGCCTAAGGAACTGATATGGATGGCAAGGAGAAAAAGTACAGACATAGGGGCTTAGCATTTCCAGTGGTTACAAGCAACATTATTGCAGTGTGAGGAACTACCCGTGCCAACTTTATTCTGACTTTCATGGGACTGGCTGACATTGCTAGTGCAAGAGGTTATCTACCTGAAACTGAACTAAGTAAATGAGACTTAAGTTGGCCCCCTAGCTAATAGACTAAATTGGATATGTATTAGAATAAAGCAAACAAATGATAATGATTAAAGCACTTCAGCCCTCTCCTATTTTATATCATGGCCATGTTTTATCTCTGTGCAACTGCAGCTGTACACAGCCCTCTAGTGTCACAAAACCTACAACCACCTCAGGCTGAGACCAGCACCAAATACAGCACCACATTTTTCCTTTTGAACTGTAATTCTTATGCTGATGTTTATAAACCATTCCTTCTCATTTCTATTCACACTTACACACTCTTCACACCTGTTCAGACCAGTTCAAATCCTTAAAGAAGATTTTTGCCTGAAAAGTGTTTTTTTGCAAAATAAAAAAAATGTTTCCAATAAACAGATATTTTTAAAGGTTTTAAAGGTTTAAATTGCTCCTGAAAATTTTATTTTTTTAGGGTACCCGGCTTCCCCCCTACATTGACTAATATATGGCACATAAACTATATACTGGGCACATGTGTAGGGCAATATAACAACTCTATTTTATTTTATTAAGGTTCCCTGGGCTTGTGTAGTGTAATGTATTTGCTGCAACATATACGTCCATTCAACTTTATCTTCCCGGCGTATGCAAATTAGCCAACGCTAGGGCTTTGCTTGCCGAATTAACGCTAGGGAAACTTCGCCATCGTTCAGTGCCATGGATGCACTTTCGCATTTTAGTGATTTAGCGTTGTCCTAGTGAATCTTTCCCTGGCAAAGTATGGCGATTTGAGCGAAGACATATGTGTGCCAAACCTAGACATTTAAAATTTATCCATGCAGATATTAACATTGCTACTGCAAATTATACCCTCTTTGTTGGTTGAATTGGCACATGATATACATGTGAGCAGTAACGCCACGTCAAGGCTTCAACCACGTTACTGTCCATTCACACACCTATTGCAGCAAATGGCTCACCCGATGACTTGCTGCAATAGTTCCCTATCTGGCCAGATACCGGCTGATATAAGCCGCCATGGGAGAGGAGTAGGGAACTAACGTTCCCCATTGGGATTTTTGTACTAATAAACACACACAATCATTTAAATCCATACACTCACATTCATTCACACACTATTATCTATATTTCTCTAGCTAACAGGTAGCTTGGAATTGAATCCTCTCCACTTTGGATACAATCTATTTTCTAGGTAAAATTACATTAACAGGTTTGGATTCTTTGACTGGATTAAGGACACGGTTATATATTAATTAAGGGTGAGCGTGTCCATCATATTAAATTTACCTAACTTCTAGATGATCCAGAGGAAGGCAAAAAACCCCATCTGTAGCAATTTGCTTTAGATGGGGGGAAAATTCCTTCCTGACTCCTTAACGGCAATCGGACGAATCCCTGGATCAACATTGTACTAAATCTATTCCAGTATCCTTTTATTACCTAAAAGGACTGGATAAGAGATTATTATGATTCTACTTTGTCACTAACTATTGGACTCTGGGTTGGGTGTGAAAGGAGGAGGGTGAGACTGAGCAGCATTTTGGGCCATACAGCTTTCCTAGTCTGTTAATATCACTTTATTCCTAAACCATAAACTTCCCTTAACCATTCGCCAACACATTCATAGAACTAATGGGTTTATTTTTAAAAATGGGCCTATATATGCTGCATTATAACTTACTATTGGGTCTAACTAACAAAAAGGAAAGCAACCTCCTCAGATAGGTTATTTTACATTTTAAAAGTGATTTCAAATTATTGTGCAGCCAACTACAAGGTGAACTGTGCTCATCTTGTAAATTGTTGCACTAGGGGACCCCTATTTACATTCACACACATTTCCACTCATATTTATTGCAGAGAATCATACAGTAAGTAAACTGCAAATAATCTTTTACCTTCATATTTTACTGTTATGATTTGCTGCAATACTCTCCTAGGATATGGCACATTTCTTAACCCACATCTCTAATTCTATGTCCTTTTAAGTACCCATATCCCATAATTTTAACTTTATACCCATTAACCCATCTTCAGTTTCCCATATGTATTATTTTATCCCAAAGCCCACATTTCTACTCATTAATCTTTTGTGCCACATTATTGATCCCTATGTCCCTGTTTCCACATCCCTTACTGCCTTATTTCTTACACCATTCCACTAGTCCTATATCCCTCATGCCATATCCCACATCTCACATCCCTTATACCCCAAATCCCATATAACAGATCCATCATATTTTATTACATATCCCTTTCCCTTTAGTTTTTATATTTTCACATATTATCTTATATCCCATTTGCCATATTCCACATTACTTTCACCACATCCCCTATACCACATATTAAATGTGCTATTAAATTATTTAATATCCCACTGCTTTACCTATTTCCTATATATAACACATTTTTAAACTTGTATACATACATATCAATCAATCAACCAACAACCCAATCAGTCTATTTATCTATAATTTTATTTTAAACATAATCTACCCAAAATGTATTACCTATACCCCTAGTTATTGATAAATTAAACAAAATTTCTCCCATATATCCCACCCTCATCCCAAACACATAAGACTCTATATTGTACTGTATAATTATACTTATATATCCCACTCATACCCTAAATGTATACATTATATAAACTCTTATATGACTCTATACATCTATACATACATCTATAATATATTCTATATAATCTAATTTTTTTGTGTTTTTTTTTGTTTTTTTTCTATATTAACTTATATATAGCTTCTATTACATGAATTAAGAAAAACTGTATAAACTTTCATAAACATTCAAAAACATATAAAATCCATAACACATTTAAAAAAAAAACCCAGATTATACCTACCTGGCACCCTATAATCGGATGGGTGAAGCTGAATATAAAATTGGAGGATGGAGGGCCTTGTTGAGGTGGGGAACATACCTGTCTAAAGAATAAATAAAAGAGAGGAGAGGTCAGATAGAAAAGTTGCTATTTTGCTGGACAAAAAGGGCAATCTCTACACTAAGGAGCCTATTTATTATGCTGTATAAAATTGAATTAACAGAAAAAAGTATAAGGATCGAAAAAGGTGAATTTATCAAGGTGTGCTTTATTTGATATCATGCGAATGCCAGTTTTGCCGCTGTCATTTGGCACTGCTCAAGTTCTGGCAGAAGTTGCTCAAAGAAAAAGAATAATAAATCTACCCCTAAGTGGGTTGTGATTATTCCTTATAATCAATGTTTTTGGATTACGATAAAACTGCATGTTATACTTAAAGTATAACCTAGAAGAATCTTGCTTATAAATGAAATTACTTATGAGATGTTATGGGGTTTTTAAAAGTTTAACATTCTAAAAAAGTCTTTTAAGGCATGTGGCTCTAAATTAAAGAAAGATCCCTTATCCAGAATATAATTTTATCATCTACTATTCTGTAAGTGCAATTAGGTTTAAAATTAAAAAAGTGTATTTCATTTATACAATATCCCTCACCCATGCTATATATTTTATACAGACCATTTGTCTTTAATCCTTAAATAGCCTTAATCTGATCATATTTAATCCTAGAATTACTTTTTGGCTTTTATTTACTTTCACTTACCACTGTGCCTCCTGTTGTTTGAGGAGGTTACTGGTGGATACAATGGGCTGCAGCAGTAGGTGGTTGGACACTGTAGATTGTTGCAGATTTATAATGCAGGCAGACCTGATGTTAGGGCTGAAGTTTGCCATAGATGGTATGTTGGCTTGGTCACTGGCTATCCAGGCAATACTGATGTTGTGTTACATGAGCACAGAAGAATGCATTACTCCTGCCAATGCCAGGTGGGGTCCACGTAGGACAGTTCTTCTACCCTCTCTCTCCTGGAGGTATCAACAGGGACTCCTGGTGAAATCTCATTAAAGTCATCTGCTGATTTCTACAGACAAACAACAAAACATGTTGTTACTTTATAATATATTCTGTCAATCATAAAGATAAGAAATATCCTAAAATATGGCACATTCATTTGTATATTCATTTGAGTAGCTGAATAGTGTATTTCTGTATGGCATGTTGCAGAAGAGGTCCAGGTCATATGGTATTGATTGGTGCAGTGGAGTCATGATTTGTTTCAAAATCTAGATTTCAACTCATCAGCTGCCATGTCCCAACCTCCCTACTGACAATAAAATAGAGAATTTCTGTGGCTGCAGAGTATTTAGCATACTGCATGAAGGTCAGGGCCTATTTTGAATCCCAGTCTAGACCTGGTCACAGACACTGACTAGAAATTTAAAGCTAATGTGGGACATAGGAACTGATTTACCAAGTAGCTTATTATAATGATACAATGGATTAGTGCTTTAAGTATTTATGCTATTTCATCTTATCATTTAATTTAAGGTCCGAACAAATGAGGCAGGTAGACTAGATAGGCATATGTCCCATAACCAATACAGTGGCCACATATAGATATGTGATTCTAGAAGAGGTCCCTTGTCTAATGTCACCAACAGCCTGATGGGTAAAAAAAGAACTAAAAGGCTCCGCCTCTGCAAACCTCAACTGCATATTGATATTCAGAGAAAATTTCCCATATAAAACCAGCCTATTTACCTTTACAAATAAAAATGTAACTTCCTTCATTTTTAGTGGAAAGTACACACTAATCTTAAAGGGACTAAAATATGGATCTCATGGAAGGATGGCAAAACCCACATGAAACAGGTCACCGAGTGGACTTTAAAAGGGTTATAAAGTCATAAACTTCCCCTACTCCTTTCCTTTTCCCAGAGAAACTTCTGTAAAACTGGCACACTCTCCATCCTAAGTCTGACTCTCCCTACTAATGTTGCATGGGTAAAAAGGATTAGTTATGACACTGATGTGCATGGGTGCTTCGCCAATGAGGCAAGTTGAGGCTGTCACCTCAGGCGGCAACGCCCCACTAGGTACCAGGGGCAGCAAAAATGCTGCTCCTGGTACTTTAAGAGTGAATTTCCGGGTGAGGGGGGCAGCGGTAACTGCTACTGCCTCAGGCGGCGGAAGGGCCAGGATCGCCCCTGCTGATGTGTGAATGTGAGTGAAGTACCCTATTGCATGGCCATCCATATACTTACCATTTCTGGCTGAAAAGACGGCTTTATTGTTTTCTTTTCCAGTTCATTCCACTTGATTGTAGCGTAGAGGGGGTGCTCCCTGATTTTGCCTTTCACTCCTAAACGCTTCTTCTTGTTCTTCTCCAGAAGCTGAAAAAAAAACATTTTTAATATCAGAGATGTTATGTTAGGCACCTTCCAACAACAGAGCATTAGCCAAGTGCCGGACCTGGATATGACTGTCTCAGTAATTCTAAACGCTGGTTACAGTGGTTATACTAGTGTTCCAGCCTAAACTAATCATTACTAATGAACGTTTTTAAATGATGTCACTCATTTATATTTTAATCACAGAAAAAGATGGGATGCTATTGACTGAGCCAAGACATTCTCATGAGGTTAGCAGCATTAGTGGCATTTATATTGTGTCTGTGTTTGCACAAAGTTTTATTCTCAATAGTAACCCAGACAATGCCACTGAAAGGGTGTAGGATTGGGATAAAGGGCTTTAATTGGCAGATTTGTACTATGGTCAGAGACTCAATTATTATCATCCAAGTCACCATGTATGAAAACAAGGCGGAATATTAACAATAAGTCTGTCTGGGACACTCCAAACTGATACCCAAATTCAATAAATAGTGTAAGCAGATAACCCCCTTTTTAATACAACAGACATTAAAGATATAAGTTGTGGAACATAATAAAAGCTTTGAATGTAAAATAATTATTTTATTTGTTTAATAATTTATACTGACCTTTGACAGGAGGTCCTGCATTTCCTTGCTCATGTAACTTGGATATTCGGGAGTCTTGATTAAGAAATACTCCCTCAAAGCACAGCCGGATGGGCTAAATGGCTGTTCACCTGTGGCCATTTCGTACATTATCACACCAAAGGACCACCAGTCAGCCCCTGCATTATACTCGTTCAGTAACAAAACCTACAGAAGAAACAGAAAACAAGTTATTAAACAAAAATAAATACCACTATAATATTTTCATGGCCCATGAATGACAAACGCTTAAATATGTAAGTGAGCAACATTTTAAATTGTATTTGGCAAAGAACCAAGTCTAGCCCAATGTAGAAAGGAGAACAAATAAAATTTCTCCCAAAATGTCAACCAAAATAACTTTCAAGCTGTGTTTTCTGCTGCCACAGCTTTCTGCCCCCAGAGGAGTAATCACAACAGTATTGCTAAAAACTAAATGCACCCAAGGCCTATCCCTCCCATTCATCACGACCTTCTCCTGCTCCTTAGTGATTCCCATAGTAGATTCTCCCCCTGGTCTATACAATACATTGATACTAAGCATTACAGTATGTTCAAGAACTTAAAAGAGGCAGGCAGAGGAGGTACATGCCCAGTGCCCTCCCACCAGTCCCCCATAGGCTTGTGCATCTTGTACTTACTCCTATTTCAGGCCTTTGCCTTTATGTTAGGCATTCAGGTGTAGCAACAACTAAGTGTACGCATCCCCCCAAATGTTCACCAAAGTAAATTTAAAGCTGGGCCTCTACTGCAAGTTCTACATGCCCCTCCGATGAGAAATCCGCACAGTCTGGAAACCATTGTTTTAACATGGCATAGTTGAAGTGTATTCATAAAAGGAGCAATGTTTACTTCTGGCTTTACAGTGACTTGAGATAGACTCTCTCTCTGTATCTAATGAATGTAAACAAAAATAAAATGTGACTGAACACTAATCAAGTATTTAAGTTAGAAGGTGCTCAAAGTCCCTAACACATTTTATTAATTTTATCAAAAAAGGAAATGTCCCTGATTTTTAGCACATTCATTTATGTCCCCAGATCTAAGCCTGAGAATGTCGAAAAGTATAATAGAAAGTTACCAAGTCTGGCTTTAGTTATTACTATCTTCCAGCTGTTCAACTGGGAAAGTTGATTTTATACATGCCTAGGTATGTACACATCCTTTATGAGCACAATCCCTTGCTAAATAGTTGATGCTATTATGTATACATTGTAAATGCATTAAGAAGAGTTCAGACCTCCGGGGCCCGGTAGCCAGGGGTTCCTGCCAATCCACAGATCATCTTTCTGCCGAACAGCCCTTCAGCGGATATGCCGAAATCACAGATTTTAATGTGTCCATCCTTATCCACCAAGATATTATCAGGCTTCAGATCACTACAAGATAGGCAAAAGGGAGAATTAATATTGGTTATACCTGAATAAAGTTTTGAGAAGGGCAGGAGTCGCTTGAATAGTAAAGCACATGTTATTACCAGATCTGTCCTTTACATGTACAACTTTAGGGGCTGATTTATCAAAATGTGAGTTTAGAGCTTAATAAATAAAAACTCACCCGCGTTCTATTCATTCCTAAGCGATTTTTCTAACTTTCACCCATTGATAAATACACTTCTCAAAATTACATGGGAATTAATAGAACATGAGTGAGTTTTTTTTAATAAGCTCTAAACTCACATTTTGATAAATCTGCCGCTTAATGTAATCTATACAGTGACTATTAGGGGCATATTTATCAAGGGTCGAATTTTGAATTGAAAAAATTTCGAAATTCGAATTCAAAAAGACCAACTGAAATTAAGTATTTTTGTCTTAAGATTTTTTGGACGAATAGGTCCTTTTTTGACCGAGTAGGTCCGTATTCAGCTGAATTTGAATCGTACGAAACAAAGTAATATCCCATTCGATCAAATTCGATTCTAAGTTTCTCCCAAAAAAAACTTTGAGGCTAAAACAGCAATTCAGCAGATTTTAGATGGCGAATGGTCGAAGTCGAATACATGATAAATGTCGATATTCAAATTTTTAATTTTTTTCATATTGGAATAGAATTTGGACTATTCCCTAGTCAAAGTACACAATAAAAATATCATGAATATTTTTCAATAGAAAATTCACCTTGACCTTTGACAAATCTGCCCCTAAATGTAAGTCAGACATAACCCAATATTGTAGAGAAAAGAACTGAGATTTTACTGACCGATGAACAATGCCATTCGAGTGGAGAAACTGGAGGCCAATCACAATCTCTGCAGTGTAGAACCTTTAAAACAAAATAAACACTATTTGACACACATCTCACACTTATTTAACATAATATCCATGAAAAATATTTAAACTGTATATTTAATAATAACTTTTTGGGACCAAGAGCTGACATTAAAGGACTAGGAAAGGTAATCGCTGGTGTGGTGGAGACTTTAATCATTAACCTCATTCCCTGGGCTTCTGCCCATCTAAAATGACAACAGCCTGGGATAGCTTACGGCAGACAGACACCATCTTTCTAGGAATACTCATATGGTAGGCAGTAAGTAGGAGTAGGGAAAGGGGATGTCTATATACCCACTCTGTCCGACCCTCATGAATAAAGCACTTGCACTTTGCCTTAGGTGCAAAATATACTTTTTTACACCTTGTAAATTGGCCCTTATGTGCTGCTAGACACAAAATTCACAGTCTCTATATGTCAGATGGCATCATACACTTTCCCTGTTACCTCATATTGTCAGGGGTGCTTCGCCAATAAGGCGAGTTGAGGCTGTCACCTCAGGCGGCAGCGCCCCACTAGGTACCAGGGGCAGCAAAAATGCTGCTCCTGGTACTTTAAGAGCGACTTTTTGGGGGAGGGGGCAGCAGCAACTGCTGCTGCCTCAGGCAGCGGAGGGGCCAGAATCGCCCTTGTATATTGTTCCTACTTAAAGGATATTAGGACTTACTTGATTCTCTCCACTGGTAGTTTTCCTTCTTTGCAAATCATGCTGTATAATGATCCCCCGCTGGCATACTCAAGCACAAAGAAAGCTTCAACCTGGTTATAGTGATAAGTAAAGAACAGATGAGACATAGGAATGTATGACACAGAACAGCACAGCAGGAATTTAAGTATGAGAACTAATGACAGAATAGTTACTATTTTTGAGTGTCGCTAGGCTCTGCTCTTTCTACTATTTCTTTTCTCAAGTCACTTATAGTGGATTAAAGCCCAATATGGTTTAACAGGGCTCACCATAAACACACTGCATGTCTCACTTTCAGACTAGTGATGAACATGGCGCCCAAAAATAATATTAATCTAATGTAACATGAGTCATTTTTACTGCAGAAATATGTAGATGTCACCCCATGTGTGTAGTAGTAGTTGTGAATGTATTCTACCTGTTGATATGCACATGGGATAAATGGCTCAAGGCATAGCTCCCATGTATCTGTGATACCTTTAACTTGCACCATATATAGCAAAGATTGAAACCACCTGCATTTTAGTGAAAGGTCCTGATATGCAGCAGTCTGTTTAGACACTATTTTTTTCTAAATAGTGTGCTAATAGATTATGCTTTTCAATGAATTTGGGATATGCTGCATAACTACTCTAACTACATCTAAATAGAAATATCTAGTTCAAAATGAATAGAATAGAAAAGAGTCACACGTAGGGTGCAAGTCTGCAAAAAAATAAGTCTGTTTGCACCCTGCCCTGGACTTTATTAATAATTCCTTATATATCATGGAATGTGTAAGACTGAGCATTGAATGTATGTGTATTAGGCTGACTAAGGAAGAGAGAATTCTAATGAAACATTTAGTAGTAACATAAACAGTATTCTCTACCTCTGATTGGAAGGCTGCATATGGATGACATACAAAGGGGCAACTTCTGGCCATCTTCAAGATCCGAGCTTCTTTCCTGATGTTCTCGTAATTGCTCTCGTTGATTTTTTTGGCAACCTTCTTAATTGCCACAAGTTGTTTGTTTGGTTTAAACGATGCTAACATCACCTAAAACAGAAAGAAAAACATTAAATATTACACGTTCCGTTGAAAACTTCAGAGAAAGTGGAGGGATGCAACGAAACGCGTTAAGTGGATGGCCTCTTCTCACTCCGTACTGAGGGGCTTTTAACTTTTGAAAATAAAGATCGATTTTTAATGAAATTATGTTCTCAGTAGAACTAATTCAAGTATATTGTATGGCCTTGAATGCTGCTAGCATGATGAATGACATAAAGAGTATTATCCAGAAGGGGCCTTGTTTGTAGCTTAAGGAAGGGTTTACTAGGGGTATTGTATTTCATACAATTGTTTTTATCATCATTAATATTATTAAAATTGTCGTTTTCAGAATATTTACATACATTGAGTATATTAAATAGAAGGTGAAATAGAAATCCCATGGTTGTATCTCAGGTCATATTTAACAAATGGTGTCAGTGAGAGTTCACCCGTTGATAAGTGGAACCACTAATAATCCCATGCAAGTGAAGAACATTTGGAAGAATATCTGTCAACCTGTGGTGAGCTTGTTTCCACCTCTTCATAAATATGCCCATGTAATATACCAATATACCTTGATTCTCTCTCACATTTGCTGGATGTTTTGATATCGCAATACAAATAGAATTTTTCCTAATGGAGACCCCCACTCACCTGGCCAAAGCTGCCTCTTCCTATTACTTTGTAGAATGTGTAGCTTTGTATATCCAGGGGGGCTGGTCTTTTGACATCCAGGTGGGCTGGTTCTCTGACCTCTAGGCAGGACTTCTTACCTCCACTTCCACCTTTTAGGATAAAATAAATGTAATCAATGGCTCAAAAATACACTAGACTAGACTAGGCTCAATTTCATAAAGATATCTATATATGCACATAAGCAAAGTAATATTAGCTACGCTTTTAACACAAATTCATAGCATTTCTAAATAGTCTTTTTGGTTACACAAAAAATCTTTTATGCAGATTGCATCTTTTAGTTGGACTATTGTCTCTTGTCAGAAAGAAGCAACCAGTTTCACATTGGGGTTATAGGGTAGTATTAGGATTTTAGGCATTTTTCCCAAATTTCATCTGAAGAATGTAAATTTTATGTTTAGGTAAAAGTAAACATTTTATATTTTGATGGCAGTTTCCTACTTCCCCTAATACAATCTGACTGAGCCTAACAAGTAACTATAAGGCCCTTCTGGAAACCTTTACAAAAAGTAGTTTGGGATGTCTCATCACCCTGCAGTAAGAGAGTGCATAGTGGAAATCCACACAACAGAATCAAAGATTTGAACATTATTTCCCATGCAAGATTTCCATGGAATGATCCATCACACAATTATAGCAAACAAGGTAGCTCAGAGAGAAAGTAACCCTGGCCAGTGCATTTCTTACATCAACCAAGCAACCCCTGGGGTAAAAAGCAAGCAACTGTATTCATTACCAAAATAACTGCCACCCACTAGGGAATTTTCCATTTAAAAAACCAGAGTAATAGATTGGAATCTTGGGCAATATATTTACTATAAATAAATAGTAGGTAAAATAATTAAATATATGTCCCTTGCCTTCTAACGGATCTTCTGGGCTCCTTGGTCTTTTGTTGTTCCCCTTCTTATCCTCTTGCTCCTCACTCACTCCTCTCTGAAGACTTTCTTTATCTTCTAAATTCAGCTTTTTATTCGCGTCAGTGTTTTCATCACTGCGCTTCCTTTTCTTCTTTTCTTCATCGCTGGTCTTCTCTTCTACGTGGGGTTTGCTTCTTACAAGCACCTCTTGACTCTCTTTCTTGATCTTATCCTTCTCCTCCTCCACGCAGCTTATATGTCGCTGAAGTTCTTTCTCCCGACTCCTTATTCTGCTCTCCTCCATGTTGAGCTTCCTTCCTTGTAATTTTGCAACTTCTCGCTCTCAATTCAGCTCTTTTCTCAATATTCGCTTTGGAACACTCTGTCACTCTGTCTCTCCTCCTCACTCTCCAAAAAGACAGTTGGACTGAACTATGAGTGACAGTTAAGGGTAGCCAGCTACAACCGGTTTACCTAGGGGCAGCATGTAACCATCAGCAATGAGACGTGTGGACATTATAATGTAAAGGGCATTATACTGGCTCCATAGCCCATCTTCATAGATTTCAAGTGGGCTCTTAACTTCAGTATAGCATTTGGCATGATGTAGGCTTTGTTACTGTTATAGTAGTCTAACTACAGTAATTCTAAAAATTAGATGACTTTCTTAATTCTAGATAGGACAGAATCAATGGAATGCAAATAATAAAAACATTACTGCCAGGTTGCTTATATTTTGTCCATTCACAATGTATCAACACAGTTCATTTTCATGAGAATTTGTCCTGATATGTAGAGAGTTATAAGGCTTGTCCTAAATGCAGATGTATACATGGCTGTTGATGATAAGAGGTGGTGACATATGTCTGTACCCCAATGCCTTCTAAATAAATTATCTGAATACCATTGCCTAATTGCTTGTCAGAAAATCTTTGCCTAAATCCATACATTCCGTGTCACAGAAGGTAATGTGGGGATTGCAGTATTAACCAGTGCCATAAGTATTATGTCAAAGTAACAAATTCCAATAATAACTTACATATAGTGATGAGTAAAATTTGTCACTGCGTTTCACCTCATAAATGATGCCCATGGCCTTCAATGGGTGAAAACTATTGTTGTGACTTTTATGGATCTTGGTGAATTTTAGTTTTGCGAATTTTTGGCGAATCGCAAAGGGTCAGATTCACCCATCACTACTTACATACAGTATATATATTATTGAAAACCATTTAAATGTCACACATAGCCACACCATTCTTTCATTCAAATTGCAATTGTGTCCTTGGCACATAATGCACCATTTAGCCTACAACATTTTGCAGGGGTTTATATAGTATTGTCCTTCTATGTGCCAAGGTGTAGTTGTTAGTACTACTAGTTGATCAGGATTGCTTGTGCCAAATCCAACAGACTCAAAAAAGCACCACAGCAACTATTTCTGCCCCTTCTATATGTGTCTGTCTGGTATATGGAAAATGTGTTCTTTTTCTAACAGTGAAGTAATTAATCTAGGGTTCACTCACTCCTCATCTCCTGGATAGTTGGGGGCAAGAAAGAGTTATACGGAAGGATGGAGTAAAGAAATTACAACTTGTCATTTTCAGTGGTAATGTTACTATGTTATGCATTGTACAGTGTCAGCAAAGAAACAGCTGTGTATAACATTAGCCATAGCCTCCCAAAACAAACAAATCGCCCTCCACCTATGCTACTGAATATACTGCCCTAAGGGGTAAGTTAAAGATGGGTCCCTTATTAAGATTATATCACTAAAATAAAAATGTGATCAGCCAAGGCCAATGTAATTTTACACATTGTCTCACAATCTAAAAGGGTGACAATAAAATCTCACTTTAATATACAGGCTCCCAACGTGGGTGTTAAAATGTAGGTAACAACCAGCAATTACAGAAAGAAGAGACTACCCCTAGTTAACACCACTTTGTGCCAAGCTTTAAGGCTTATTCAATAGTGATACGTGGGTCAGGATTTTCCCGACCCGGACTTCCCTCCCTTAGGCCTCGCCCGCCTGCATCTGACTTCCAGGTTCCTTTTATTGACCCACGCCGCCGCGCTGATGATGTTACAAAAGGGGTGGGGCGAGCAGGCGCACGGCTATAAAGCCGAAAGTCGGCATTTGAATATGGCGGGCGGGGAGAGCAGGAGAAGAACTCAACCACCCACGAAAAGGAGTGTGAGGTCGGCCCACCACCCACGAAGAGGAGTTTGAGGTTGGTCTGAACCTGCCCGACCCGCGGATATCAGGACGGCCTGCACATCACTATTATTCACATATTTCAAAAGGGAAACCAAGACATAAAGGTTTGAAAACTCTCATCACTAGGCCACATTTGCGCAGATTCCTCAGTATTTGTTTTGTCATATAATCCTCAATACTCCTGTGGGCACATTCGACACATAGGGGCATATTTACTAAGGAACATAAGTTGAAATTTAGTTGAATATAAATTTTGGCCAATTATCAATAAATTTTCATCAAGAAAAATCTCTCCAGATCTGTCATTATAAAGATAGAGCCACTTTTGCATCCTATTATCCACATTCTCCATGCTAATTGCCCATATACATCCCTTCTATGTGGAATAAATTCACCAGGGAACTTTACCTACTACAATTATATGGGGAAACACAATGACCAATACTCATAGAAAGTGTTCTCAATTCTCTTTTTATTTTCTCTCAAAAATAGTTTATGATTTTTATTACATATGCTGGGAGAATTGAGTCGACCTTTGGTGAAATCAGACAAGGAGAAAATTCACAAATTAGTGTACAGTATATGTCCCATAATCCACAGAAATCTGGAAGCACAGGCATCTGCTATATTTTTGAAGGAACTATTTTTTTTATAATCACATAATCCCTGTCATTCCTGAGGAAATAAATAATTGTTATGCCACATAATAATTAAAGTATTTCCGTAGACACATAGGGGCAAATTTACTAAAGGGCGAAGTGACTAACGATGGCAAAAATTCGCCAGTGTGACGTCATTTCAGTACTTCAGAACGGTCGCTGGCGTAACGTCACTACCGAAGGCGATAGACTCTTGCGGTACTTCACTCCCTAATGCCTGGCAAATTTGCGCTCTGGCGAATGGACGGGACTATGCTAATTCACTAAGATATGGATTTTACTGAACATTACCTCTTGCGCCAGACTTGCCTTCACCACCTCAGACCAGGCGACGTGCAATAGAGTAGATAGGACTTCCTCCCAATTTAGTTGAAAAATTTGTTAAGTCCCAAAAAACGCTGGGTATTTCCATTTTTTCAGGATGATAGGCTGCAAAAGATTAAGAAATTTTTCTGGGGTAACCCACTTCCCCCTACATTTCCTAACATATGGCACATAAACTATACAGTGGGCTCATGTGTAGGGCAATATAACAACTCTATTTTCTTTTATTAAGGTTCCCTGGACTTGTGTAGTGTAATGTATTTGCTGAAACATAAACGTCCATTGAACTTTAACTTCCCGCCTTATGCAAATTAGCCAACGCTAGCGCAACTTCGTGCAGTGGCGCAGTAATGCTAGCGCAACTTCGTCAGCGTTCGACGCCCTGGACGCAACTTCAGATTTTAGTGAATTAGCATTGTCCTGGTGAATCTACGCCTGGTGAAATGTTGCGATGTGAGTGGAGCCATCACTGGCGAATTTTCAGAGGTTAGTAAATTTGCCCCATAATCCCTAGTATTATTTACAAACCTTAAAGGAGAAGCAAGGGTGTTAATAAAGTCCAGTGCCCAATGATTGTCCCGGTTCTTGTCTCTCAAACCTCTGTAATGGTTTTCTGGAAGAAAAAAAAGCAACACTGTACCTGGAGTTCACAGGTGTATTTTAGTTTGCATTTGCATTCCTGTACACTTTAAAGGGGTTGTTCACCTTCCAAACACTTCTTTCAGTTCAGTTGGTTTCAGATTGTTTCCCAGAAATAAAGACTTTTTTTTAAAATACTTTCCATTATTTATTTTTTATAGTATTTCCAAAATCTAACTTTAAAGTTTAATGTCCCTGTCTCTGGTGTTTCAGTCTGACAGCTCAGTTATTCAGCTGCAGATTCTACAATTTTGCAACATTTAGTTGATACATTTCTCAGCAGCATCTCTGGAGTATTAGCAACTATTGTATCAATTCTAACAGCTGCCTGTAATGAAACCCAGAGATTCTGCTCAGCAGGGAAAAAGATAAGAAATGTATCAACTAAATGTATCAATTTAGAACAGATTACAGGGTCGACACCCCCCCCTCCCAGAGCGGATTAACAAGGTGAAAAAAGACACTTTACACTCATTATTTCTAGTGATCTATCTGAAAACAACTAGTTTGAAGGTAAACAACCCGTTTAAGCTGGTTCTGCACACGCATTTTACTGGTTTTACTGACCCACATGTCACCACAGAAATAGAAAACACAGCGGATGTGCAGTAAGTTTAACAAGGATATTTTAATAAGGCCTTATAAATGCAGTTCACTGTTTTCTTTACATTTTCTTCTTGTTTAAACAGTATTTGACATCACTTCCATACACCTTATGTCACTTCTGCACTTGCACCATTTTACTGGTTTTGCCGACCCTCATGTCACCACTGAAAGAAAAAAAAAAAACAGCTCATACACAGTAAATTTTAAAAGGATATTTGAATAAGACCTTGGTAGCATGGCCTGCTGCTAAATATTAGACTTGTCTCAGAACGTTCCTCTTCCAAGCCCCAGATAATTCTGATTTTTATCTACCACAGTCTTAATACCACTGACCCAAATCAAACCACTTGGACCCACTACCCACTAACTAACTAACCCACTACAGCACAAAAACTAGCATCCCTGGTTGCTGCACAGCTGGAAAAATTCTCAAGGGGTGACCACCTAAATGGTGCCAGATCCCTATCAAGTGCTCCCTCCTCACCCATACCAGTAGTGTCTACCGCTGAATCCAAGCTCAAAGACATCCTACTGGAGATACGACCGTCAAAAGAATCCTAATCCACACTGATAAATACCAAGACTGATGAAATAAAGCTAGATAGACAAATACAAGAAGTCCTCTGCACTCAACCCATTATCAATATATTTAGGGCATTGAGAATTTTTGTGCCTTAAGCTACTAAAAATGCCTTACCCTTTAAATAAAACAGGGATTGTTTGTCCATATATTACAATATATCTAAGATGGCCAACGACGTCAAAGTCATCCCCGATATGGCCAGTCCTACACTCAATTTTTATCTGATTTATTAAGAATTCAATTTGATTCTTTGTACATTTTACATAGGGACTTATTTTTACCAGCAACTTACTTGCTGCTTTCGAAGTAAAACTCCCAAACTTGGATGCCTTTTTATTGGCCACCAGTGGGAAGCCAGACCTATTGGAAATAAAGCAGGGTATGCAGAAAGTGCAAGCTAAGGAGGACGATATGGAAAACTCAATCCTCTGCCACAATATTGGCTTTCCAGAGCACTCTGAAGAAAACAAGTAAGAGCACTTTGTGGAGGCCTAGATAAAGGAGATATTTATCAATGTTATGTATTCCTCCTTGCTTGCAATTGAAGGGTCTCACCACATCTCCACTACAGACTCCTCTCCTGGAGCTCCACTGTGGCCATTGATCGCCAGGCTCCTAAATGCAAGGCACCAGAACACCATATTCTTTCTGGCCAGGCACAAAAACAACCTCCATTTCCAAGCTACAAGGATATCACTATCAAAGTACAAAGGCAGAGAGCCAAATTTTATGAATGTAAAAATCGCTTGAGTATCCAAACTTGATTACACAATGTTATAGCCTGCATTGCTTGAGAGTCACAGCAGATGGCAAAACCTATTCTTTATAGAATTTAACAGTTAACGTTTCATACCGCCGGCCACAGCGGGACAACTTTGCATCAACATATCGGGCTCTTAGGCACAGGATTATCTACAAACCAAATGTTCATCTCCCAATGACTTGCCACATACAGACAGTATATGAGTAGGTGCACTGCCTGGTATCCTATGACTAAGTGTAGTGAGAACAGAAAACACTTATGGCTGTTACTGCCTCTTGTACTTCAGTTACCATGCTTGTTTTTACAAGTTTGCCTGGAGGACTGCTCTTTGAGTCCTTGCTCTACAAACTATATGGTGGTTACAGAACAATCTATGTGTAATCAAACTGAAAGGGTGCCACATATAACAAATGTTGATACACTCACCAAGTTGAAACAGTGGTCCACATGCACCATCCCCAGACTCTCAGCTCAGGAACGGAATACTGACAGCAATAAGATAGAAGAGTGCTTCAGGCACACTATAAAATACACGGGCCACAAGATAAAGTAAAAAAAAACTGTTTTTTTTCGCACCCACATGCACCCTGATTTTGAATTAAGTTTAATTTTACCTATGTTTAAGGTAGAAGGGGAGGGATGTTGGGTATGTTTTGTTAATGTATTTTATGTTGAATGGCTTATGCTCAGGGTACATAGTAATGTACATAGTACATAGAGTGATATACATAATGACAGACTCAAGTGCCACATATCCAATAGATAAGACATGAGTGTAAAAATCCTTAGCTGAAACACGATGGGGCTAAATTGCCCAATCAAAAGACTACTAGCCTTTGACTTTTTCAAACAGAAAGCAGTTAAGATTGCACTCCTACAGGAGACCCACGTGATTGGCACATTATTCAACTTACTCCACCTACTCCTCTGGCGTGTCCATACTGAGCCATAAAACCCTGTCCTATTTTATATCATGGCCATGTTTTATCTCTGTGCAACTGCAGCTGTACACAGCCCTCTAGTGTCATAAAACAAAACGTGCAACCACCTCAGGCTGAGACCAGCACCAAATACAGCACCACATTTTTCCTTTTTAACTGTAATTCTTATGCTGATGTTTATAAACTATTCCTTCTCATTTCCATGCACACTTACACACTCTGTTGTTTATATCTACCTTCATCTGCAGCAGTTGCATTCAGCCTGAAACCTGCTCAGGTCAGTTCAAATCCTTAAAGAAGATTTTTGTCTGAAAAGTGTTTTTTTGCATAATAAAAAAAATATTTCCAATAAAAAGATATTTTTAAAGGTTTAAATTGCTCCTGAAATTTGTATTTGTTTATTCCTTTCTGCCTTCTGTTCCTTACATCTGAAACATTAGTCGGTAATACTCCAATGGGGTAATGTAATTAAAGGCACTAAGGGGCAAATTTACTAAAGGGCGAAGTGACTAACTCTGGCAATTTACAAACGGTCGCTGGCGTAACTTTGCTAGCGAAGGAGATAGACTCTAATGTTACTTCGCACTCTAGCGCCAGAAGGATTTTCTCTCTGGCGAATGGACATTTTACTGAACGTTACCTCTTGCGCCAGACTTGCCTTCGCCACCTCAGACCAGGAGAAGTGCAATAGAGTAGATAGGACTTCCTCAAAAAAAAAATGTGAATATTTTTCTAAGTCCCAAAAAATGCTGGTGACTTTTCAGTTTTTCAGGGTGATAAGCTGCAAAAGATCAAAATTTTTTTTTTTAGGGTACCCGGCTTCCCCCCTACATTGACTAACATATGGCACATAAACTGTACAGTGGGCACATGTGTAGGGCAATATAACAACTTTATTTTATTTTATTAAGGTTCCCTGGGCTTGTGTAATGTAATGTATTTGCTGCAACATATACGTCCATTGAACTTTATCTTCCCGGCGTATGCAAATTAGCCAACACTAGGGCTTTGCTTGCCGAATTTACGGTAGCGAAACTTCGCCATCGTTCAGTGCCCTGGACGTACCTTTGTATTTTAGTGAATTAGCGTTATCCTGGCGAATTTTTGCCAGACGAAGTGTGGAGATATGAGCGAAGCCATACGTGTGCCAAACCTAGAAATGTATGATTTATCCATCAAGATATTAACATTGCTACTGCAAATTATCCCCTCTTTGTTGGTTGAATTGGCACATGATATACATGTGAGCAGTAACGCCACGTCAAGGCTTCAACCACGTTACTGTCCATTCACACACCTATTGCAGCAAATGGCTCACCCCATGACTTGCTGCAATAGTTCCCTATCTGGCCAGATACCGGCTGATATAAGCCGCCATGGGAGAGGAGTAGGGAACTAACGTTCCCCATTGGGATTTTTGTACTAATAAACACACACACAATTTTTTAAATCCATACACTCACATTCATTCACACACTATTATCTATATTTCTATAGCTAACAGGTAGCTTGGAATTTAATCCTCTCCGCTTTGGATATAATCTATTTTCTAGATAAAATTACATTAACAGGTTTGGATTCTATGACTGGATTAAGGACACTGTTATATATTAATTAAGGGTGAGCGTGTCCATCATATTAAATTTACCTAACTTCTAGATGATCCAGAGGAAGGCAAAAAACCCCATCTGTAGCAATTTGCTTTAGATGGGGGGAAAATTCCTTCCTGACTCCTTAACGGCAATCGGATTAATCCCTGGATCAACATTGTACTAAATCTATTCCAATATCCTTTTATTATCTAAAAGGACTGGATAAGAGATTATTATGGTTCTACTTTTTCACTAACTATTGGACTCTGGGTTGGGGGTGAAAGGAGGAGGGTGAGACTGAGCAGCATTTTGGGCAATTCAACTTTCCTAGTCTGTTAATATTACTTTGTTCCTAAACCATAAACTTCCCTTAACCATTCACCAACACATTCATAGAACTAATGGGCTTATTGTTAAAAATGGGCCTATATATGCTGCATTATAACTTACTATTGGGTCTAACTAACAAAAAGGAAAGCAACCTCCTCATATAGGTTATTTTACATTTTAAAAGTGATTTCAAATTATTGTGCAGCCAACTACAAGGTGAACTGTGCTCATCTTGTAAATTGTTGCACTAGGGGACCCCTATTTACTTTCACACACATTTCAATTCATATTTATTGCAAAGAATCATACAGTAAGTAAGCTGCAAATAATCTTTTACCTTCATATTTTACTGTTATGATTTGCTGCAATACTCTCCTAGGATATGGCACATTTCTTAACCCACATCTCTAATTCTATGTCCTTTAAAGTACCAATATCCCATAATTTTAACTTTATTTCCATTAACCCATCTTCACTGTCCCATATGTATTATTTTATCCCAAAGCCCACATGTCTACTCATTAATCTTTTGTGCCACATTATTGATCCCTATGTCCCTGTTTCCACATCCCTTACTGCCTTATTTCTTACACCATTCCACTAGTCCTATATCCCTCATGCCATATCCCACATCTCACATCACTTAAACCCCTAATCCCATATAACAGATCGATCATATTTTATTACATATCCCTTTCCCTTTAGTGTTCATGTTTTCACATATTGCCTTATATCCCATTTGCCATATTCCACATTACTATCACCACATCCCCTATACGACATATTAAATGTGCTATTAAATTATTTAATATCCCACTGCTTTACCCATTTCCTATATATAACACATTTTTAAACTTGTATACATACATATCAATCAATCAACCAACCAATTAGTCTATGTATCTATAATTTTATTTTAAACATACTCTACCCATAATTTATTACCCATACCCGTAGTTATTGATAAATTAAACAAAATTAATCCCATATATCCCACCCTCATCCCAAACACACTCTATATTGTACTGTATAATTATACTTATATATCCCACTCATACCCTAAATATATACATTATATAAACTCATATGACTATACATCTATACATATTATATTTTGTAATATACTCTATATTATATTATATATAATCTAATATTCTATGATTTTTTTTTTTTTTTTTTTTTTATATTAACTTATCTATATCTTATACTATATAAATTCAGAAAAACTTTATGAACTTTCATAAACATTCATAAACATGTAAAATCCAAAACAGATTATACCTACCTGGCACCCTATAATCAGATGGGTGAAACTGAATATAAATTGGAGGATGGAGGGCTTTGTTGAGGTGGGGAACATACCTGTCTAAAGAATAAGAAAAAAATCAGGAGAGGTCAATCTCTACACTAAGGAGCCTATTTATTATGCTGTTTAAAATTATATTAGCAGAAAAAAGTACAAAAATCGAAAAAGGTGAATTTATCAAGATGTGCTTTATATTATATCATGCGAATGCCAGTTTTGCTGCTGTTATTTGGTATTGCTCAAGTTCTGGTAGAAGTTGCTCAAAGAAAAAGTACGTAAAAATAGATGCCATTTTTACACTGTTTTTACATGGTGATGCCTGGCGATGTTATACTCTTTTACACCAGATAATAAATCTACCCCTAAGTGGGTTGTGATTATTCCTTATAATCAATGTTTTTGGATTACGATAAAACTGCATGTTGTACTCAGAGTACAATCTAGAAGAATCTCGCTTATAAATGAAATTACTTATGAGATGTTATGGGGTTTTTAAAAGTTTATCATTCTAAAAAAGTCTTAAGGCATGTCGCTCTAAATTAAAGAAAAATCCCTTATCCAGAATATAATTTTATCATCTACTATTCTGTAAGTACAATTAGGTTTAAAATTAAAAAAGTGTATTTCATTTATACAATATCCCTCACCCATGCTATATATTTTATACAGACCATTTGTCTTTAATCCTTAAATAGCCTTAATCTGATCATATTTAATCCTAGATTTACTTTTTGGCTTTTATTTACTTTCACTTACCACTGTGCCTCCTGTTGTTTGAGGAGGTTACTGGTGGATACAATGGGCTGCAGCAGTAGGTGGTTGGACACTGTAGATTGTTGCAGATTTATAATGCAGGCAGACCTGATGTTAGGGCTGACGTTTGCCATAGATGGTATGTTGGCTTGGTCACTGGCTATCCAGGCAATACTGATGTTGTGTTACATGAGCACAGAAGAATGCATTACTCCTGCCAATGCCAGGTGGGGTCCACGTAGGACAGTTCTTCTACCCTCTCTCTCCTGGAGGTATCAACAGGGACTGCTGGTGAAATCTCATTAAAGTCATCTGCTGATTTCTACAGACAAAAAACAAAACATGTTGTTACTTTATAATATATTCTGTTAATCATAAAGATAAGAAATATCCTAAAATATGGCACATTCATTTGTATATTCATTTGAGTAGCTGAATCATGTATTCCTGCATGGCATGTTGCAGAAGAGATCCAGGTCATATGGTATTGATTGGTGCAGTGGAGTCATGATTTGTTTCAAAATCTAGATTTCAACTCATCAGCTGCCATGTCCCAACCTCCCTACTGACAATAAAATAGAGAATTTCTGTGGCTGCAGAGTATTTAGCATACTGCATGAAGGTCAGGGCCTATTTTGAATCCCAGTCTAGACCTGGTCACAGACACTGACTAGAAATTTAAAGCTAATGTGGGACATAGGAACTGATTTACCAAGTAGCTTATTATAATGATACAATGGATTAGTGCTTTAAGTATTTATGCTATTTCATCTTATCATTTAATTTAAAGGTCCGAACAAATGAGGCCGGTAGACTAGATAGGCATATGTCCCATAACCAATACAGTGGCCACATATAGATATGTGATTCTAGAAGAGGTCCCTTGTCTAATGTCACCAACAGCCTGATGGGTAAAAAAAGAACTAAAAGGCTCCGCCTCTGCAAACCTCAACTGCATATTGATATTCAGAGAAAATTTCCCATATAAAACCAGCCTATTTACCTTTACAAATAAAAATGTAACTTCCTTCATTTTTAGTGGAAAGTACACACTAATCTTAAAGGGACTAAAATATGGATCTTGTGGAAGGATGGCAAAACCCACATGAAACAGGTCACCGAGTGGACTTTAAAAGGGTTATAAAGTCATAAACTTCCCCTACTCCTTTCCTTTTACCAGAGAAACTTCTGTAAAACTGGCACACTCTCCATCCTAAGTCTGACTCTCCCTTCTAATGCTGGATGAGTAAAAAGGATTAGTTATGACACTGATGTGCATGGGTGCTTCGCCAATGAGACAAGTTGAGGCTGTCACCTCAGGCGGCAACGCCCCACTAGGTACGAGGGGCAGCAAAAATGCTGCTCCTGGTACTTTAAGAGTGAATTTCTGGGGGAGGGGGGGGGCAGCAGCAACTGCTGCTGCCTCAGGCGGCGGAAGGGCCAGGATCGCCCCTGCTGATGTGTGAATGTGAGTGAAGTACCCTATTGCATGGCCATCCATATACTTACCATTTCTGGCTGAAAAGACGGCTTTATTGTTTTCTTTTCCAGTTCATTCCACTTGATTGTAGCGTAGAGGGGGTGCTCCCTGATTTTGCCTTTCACACCTAAACGCTTCTTCTTGTTCTTCTCCAGAAGCTAAAAAAAGAAATATTTTTAATATCAGAGATGTTATGTTAGGCATCTTCCAACAACAGAGCATTATCCAAGTGCTGGACCTGGATATGACTGTCTCAGTAATTCTAAACGCTGGTTACAGTGGTTACAGTAGTGTTCCAGCCTAAACTAATCATTACTAATGAATATTTTTAAATGATGTCACTGATTTATGTTTTAATCACAGAAAAAGATGGGATGCTATTGACTGAGCCAAGACATTCTCATTGAGGTTAGTAGAATTAGTGGCATTTATATTGTGTCTGTGTTTGCACAAAGTTTTATTCTCAATAGTAACCCAGACAATGCCACTGATAGGGTGTAGGATGGGATAAAGGGCTTTAATTGGCAGATTTGTACTATGGTAAGAGACTTAATTATTATCATCCAAGTGACCATGTATGAAAACAAGGCGGAATATTAACAATAAGTCTGTCTGGGATACTCCAAACTGATACCCAAATTCAATAAATAGCGTAAGCAGATAACCCCCCTTTTTAGTACAACAGACATTAAAGATATAAGTTGTGGAACATAACAAAAGCTTTGAATGTAAAAGTATTCTTTTATTTGTTTAATAATTTATACTGACCTTTGACAGGAGGTCCTGCATTTCCTTGCTCATGTAACTTGGATATTCGGGAGTCTTGATTAAGAAATACTCCCTCAAAGCACAGCCGGATGGGCTAAATGGCTGTTCACCTGTGGCCATTTCGTACATTATCACACCAAAGGACCACCAGTCAGCCCCTGCATTATACTCGTTCAGTAACAAAACCTACAGAAGAAACAGAAAACAAGTTATTAAACAAAAATAAATCCGTATATATACTCGTATAACGTTTTCATGACCCATGAATGACAAACGCTTAAATATGTAAGTGAGCAACATTTTAAATTGTATTTGGCAAAGAACCAAGTCTAGCCCAATGTAGAAAGGAGAACAAATAAAATTTCTCCCAAAATGTCAACCAAAATAACTTTCAAGCTGTGTTTTCTGCTGCCAGAGCTTTCTGCCCCCAGAGGAGTAATCACAACAGTATTGCTAAAAACTACATGCACCCAAGGCCTATCCCTCCCATTCATCACGACCTTCTCCTGCTCCTTAGTGATTCCCATAGTAGATTCTCCCCCATGTCTATACAATACATTGATACTAAGCATTAAAGTATGTTCAAGAACTTAAAAGAGGCAGGCAGAGGAGGTACATGCCCAGTGCCCTTCCACCAGTCCACCATAGGCTTGTGCATCTTCTGCTTACTCCTATTTCAGGCCTTTGCTTTTATCTTAGGCATTCAGGTGTAGCAACAACTAAGTGTAAGCATCCCCCCCAAATGTTCACCAAAGTAAATTTAAAGCTGGGCCTCCCCTGCAAGTTCTACATGCCCCTCTGATGAGAAATCCGCACAGTCTGGAAACCATTGTTTTAACATGGCATAGTTAAAATTAGGGATGGGCGAATTTTTTCGCCTCGTTTCTCCGAAAAAATGACGCCCATAGACTTGTAGGGAGACGTGCGTCAGAAAAAAAAGACGCGAGACAAAATAATTTCGCCGTGCGACAAATTTTTTTTGACGCCCATAGACTTTAATGGGCGTCTGCGACATTCCGCCGGCGGCGAATTTTTGGCGAAACAAAACGGGTCAAATTCGCCTATCCCTGGTTAAAATGTATTCGAAAAAGGAGCAATGTTTACTTCTGGCTTTACAGTGACTTGAGATAAATTCTCTCTCTGTATCTAATGAATGTAAACAAAAATAAAATGTGACTGAACACTAATCAAGTATTTAAGTTAGAAGGTGCTCAAAGTCCCTAACACATTTTATTAATTTTTTTAAAAACGGAAATGTCCCTGATTTTTAGCACATTCATTTATGTCCCCAGATCTAAGCTTGAGAATGTCGAAAAGTGTAATAGAAAGTTACCAAGTCTGGCTTTAGTTATTACTATCTTCCAGCTGTTCAACCTGGAAAGTTGATTTTATACATGCCTAGGTATTTACACATCCTTTATGAGCACAATCCCTTGCTAAATAGTTGATGCTATTATGTATACATTGTAAATGCATTAAGAAGAGTTCAGACCTCCGGGGCCCGGTAGCCAGGGGTTCCTGCCAATCCACAGATCATCTTTCTGCCGAACAGCCCTTCAGCGGATATGCCGAAATCACAGATTTTAATGTGTCCATCCTTATCCACCAAGATATTATCAGGCTTCAGATCACTACAAGATAGGCAAAAGGGAGAATTAATATTGGTTATACCTGAATAAAGTTTTGAGAAGGGCAGGAGTCGCTTGAATAGTAAAGCACATGTTATTACCAGATCTGTCCTTTACATGTACAACTTTTGGGGCTGATTTATCAAAATGTGAGTTTAGAGCTTAATAAATAAAACCTCACCCGCGTTCTATTCATTCCTAAGGGATTTTTCTAACTTTCACCCATTGATAAATACACTTCTTAAAATTACATGGGAATTAATAGAACATGAGTGAGTTTTTTTTTTAATAAGCTCTAAACTCACATTTTGATAAATCTGCCGCTTAATGTAATCTATACAGTGACTATTAGGGGCATATTTATCAAGGGTCGAATTTTGAATTGAAAAAACGTTGAAATTCGAATTCAAAAAGACCAACCGAAATTAAGTATTTTTGTCTTAAGATTTTTTGGACGAATAGGTCCTTTTTTGACCGAGTAGGTCCGTATTCAGCTGAATTTGAATCGTACGAAACAAAGTAATATCCCATTCGATCAAATTCGATTCTAAGTTTCTCCCAAAAAAAACTTTGATTTTTCAAAGTCCACCAATTGACTTCAATCAAGACGAGGTCCCCCATAGGCTAAAACAGCAATTCAGCAGGTTTTAGATGGCGAATGGTCGAAGTCGAATACATGATCAATGTCGATATTCAAATTTTTTATTTTTTTCATATTGGAATAGAATTTGGACTATTCCCTAGTCAAAGTACACAATAAAAATATCATGAATATTTTTCATTAGAAAATTCACCTTGACCTTTGACAAATCTGCCCCTAAATGTAAGTCAGACATAACACAATATTGTAGAGAAAAGAACTGAGATTTTACTGACCGATGAACAATGCCATTCGAGTGGAGAAACTGGAGGCCAATCACAATCTCTGCAGTGTAGAACCTTTAAAACAAAATAAACACTATTAAACACACTTCTCACACTTATTTAACATAATATCTGTAATGAAAACTATTTAAACTGCATATTTAATAATACCTTCTTGGGACCAAGAGCTGACATTAAAGGACAAGGAAAAGTAATCGCTGGTGTGGTGGAGACTTTAATCATTAACCTCATTCCCTGGGCTCCTGACCATCTAAAATGACAACAGCCTGGGATAGCTTATGGCAGACAGACACCATCTTTCTAGGAATACTCATATGGTAGGCAGTAAGTAGGAGTAGGGAAAGGGGATGTCTATATACCCACTCTGTCCGACCCTCATGAATAAAGCACTTGCACTTTGCCTTAGGTGCAAAATATACTTTTTTACACCTTGTAAATTGGCCCTTATGTGCTGCTAGACACAAAATTCACAGTCTCTATATGTCAGATGGCATCATACACTTTCCCTGTTACCTCATATTGTCAGGGGTGCTTCGCCAATAAGGCGAGTTGAGGCTGTCGCCTCAGGCGGCAGCGCCCCACTAGGTACCAGGGGCAGCAAAAATGCTGCTCCTGGTACTTTAAGAGCGAATTTTTGGGGGAGGGGGCAGCAGCAATAGCTGCTGCCTCAGGCAGTGGAGGGGCCAGAATCGCCCCTGCATATTGTTCCTACTTAAAGGATATTAGGACTTACTTGATTCTCTCCACTGGTAGTTTTCCTTCTTTGCAAATCATGCTGTATAATGATCCCCCGCTGGCATACTCAAGCACAAAGAAAGCTTCAACCTGGTTATAGTGATAAATAAAGAACAGATGAGACATAGGAATGTATAACACAGAACAGCACAGCAGGAATTTAAGTATGAGAACTAATGACAGAATAGTTACTATTTTTGAGTGTCGCTAGGCTCTGCTCTTTCTACTATTTCTTTTCTCAAGTTACTTATAGTGGATTAAAGCCCAATATGGTTTAACAGGGCTCACCATAAACACACTGCATGTCTCACTTTCAGACTAGTGATGAACATGGCGCCCAAAAATAATATTAATCTAATGTTACATGATTCATTTTTACTGCAGAAATATGTAGATGTCACCCCATGTGTGTAGTAGTAGTTGTGAATGTATTCTACCTGTTGATATGCACATGGGATAAATGGCTCAAGGCATAGCTCCCATGTATCTGTGATACCTTTAACTTGCACCATACATATATAGCAAAGATTGAAACCTGCATTTTAGTGAAAGGTCCTGATTTGCAGCAGCCTGTTTAGACACTATTTTTTTCTAAATAGTGTGCTAATAGATTATGCTTTTCAATGAATTTGGGATAAGCTGCATAACTACTCCCCATCTAAATAGAAATATCTAGTTCAAAATGAATAGAATAGAAAAGAGTCACACGTAGGGTGCAAGTCTGCAAAAAAATAAGTCTGTTTGCACCCTGCCCTGGACTTTATTAATAACTCCTTATATATCATGGAATGTGTAAGACTGAGCATTGAATGTATGTGTATTAGGCTGACTAAGGAAGAGAGAATTCTAATGAAACATTTAGTAGTAACATAAACAGTATTCTCTACCTCTGATTGGAAGGCTGCATATGGATGACATACAAAAGGGCAACTTCTGGCCATCTTCAAGATCCGAGCTTCTTTCCTGATGTTCTCGTAATTGCTCTCATTGATTTTTTTGGAAACCTTCTTAATTGCCACAAGTTGTTTGTTTGGTTTAAACGATGCTAACATCACCTAAAACAGAAAGAAAAACAGTAAATATTACACGTTCCGTTGAAAACTTCAGATGAAGTGGCGGGATGCTAATTCAAGTATATTGTATGGCCTTGAATGCTGCTAGCATGATGAATGACATAAAGAGTACTATCCAGAAGGGGCCTTGTTTGTAGTTTAAGGAAGGGTTTACTAGGGGTATTGTATTTCATACAATTGTTTTTATCATCATTAATATTGTTAAAATTGTCTTTTTCAGACTATTTACATACATTGAGTATATTAAATAGAAGGTGAAATAGAAATCCCATGGTTGTATCTCAGGTCATATTTAACAAATGGTGTCAGTGAGAGTTCACCCGTTGATAAATGGAACCACTAATAATCCCATGCAAGTGAAGAACATTTGGAAGAATACCTGTCAACCTGTGGTGAGCTTGTTTCCACCTCTTCATAAATATGCCCATGTAATATACCAATATACCTTGATTCTCTCTCACATTTGCTGGATGTTTTGATATCGCAATACAAATAGAATTTTTCCTAATGGAGACCCCCACTCACCTGGCCAAAGCTGCCTCTTCCTATTACTTTGTAGAATGTGTAGCTCTGTATATCCAGGGGGGCTGGTCTTTTGACATCCAGGTGGGCTGGTTCTCTGACCTCTAGGCAGGACTTCTTACCTCCACTTCCACCTTTTAGGATAAAATAAATGTAATCAATGACTCAAAAATACACTAGACAGGGCAAAATTTCATAAAGATATCTATATATGCACATAAGCAAAGTAATGTTAGCTACGCTTTTAACACAAATTCATAGCATTTCTAAATAGTCTTTTTGGTTACACAAAAAATCTTTTATGCAGATTTTCTCTTTTAGTTGGACTATTGTCTCTTGTCAGAAAGAAGCAACCGGTTTCACATTGGGGTTATAGGGTAGTATTAGGATTTTAGGCATTTTCCCCAAATTTCATCTGAAGAATGTACATTTTATGTTTAGGTAAAAGTAAACATTTTATAGTTTGATGGCAGTTTCCTATTTCCCCTAATACAATCCTAACAAGTAACTATAAGGCCCTTCTGGAAACCTTTACAAAAAGTAGTTTGGGATGTCTCATCACCCTGCAGTGAGAAAGTGCATAGTGGAAATCCACACAACAGAAGCAAAGTTTGGAACATTATTTCCCATGCAAGATTTCCATGGAATGATCCATCACACAATTATAGCAAACAAGGTAGCTCAGAGAGAAAGTACCCCTAGCCAGTGCATTTCTTACATCAACCAAGCAACCCCTGGGGTAAAAAGCAAGCAACTGTATTCATTACCAAAATAACTGCCACCCACTAGTGAATTTTCCATTTAACAAACTAGAGTAATAGATTGGAATCTTGGGCAATATATTAACTACAAATAAATAGTAAGTAAAATAATTAAATATATGTCCCTTGCCTTCTAACGGATCTTCAGGGCTCCTTGGTCTTTTTTTGTTCCCCTTCTTATCCTCTTGCTCCTCACTCACTCCTCTCTGAAGACTTTTTTGATCTTCTAAGTTCAGCTTCTTATTCGCGTCAGTGTTTTCATCACTGCGCTTCCTTTTCTTCTTTTCTTCATCGCTGGTCTTCTCTTCTACGTGGGGTTTGCTTCTTACAAGCACCTCTTGACTCTCTTGCTTGATCTTATCCTTCTCCTCCTCCACGCAGCTTATATGTCGCTGAAGTTCTTTCTCCCGACTCCTTATTCTGCTCTCCTCCATGTTGAGCTTCCTTCCTTGCAATTTTGCAACTTCTCGCTCTCAATTTGGCTCTTTTCTCAATATTCACTTTGGAACACTCTGTCTCTCTGTCTCTCCTCCTCACTCTCCAAAAAGACAGTTGGACTGAACTATGAGTGACAGTTAAGAGTAGCCAGCTACAACCGGTTTACCTAGGAGCAGCATGTAACCATCAGCAATGAGACGTGTGGACATTATAATGTAAAGGGCATTACACTGGCTCCATAGCCCATCTTCATAGATTTCAAGTGGGCTCTTAACTTCAGTATAGCATTTGGCATGATGTAGGCTTTGTTACTGTTATAGTAGTCTAACTACAGTAATTGTAAAAAGTAGATGACTTTCTTAATTCTAGATAGGACAGAATCAATGGAATGCAAATAATAAAAACATTACTGCCAGGTTGCTTATATTTTGTCCATTCACAATGTATCAACACAGTTCATTTTCATGAGAATTTGTCCCGATATGTAGAGAGTTATAAGGCTTGTCCTAAATGCAGATGTATACATGGCTGTTGATGAAAGGAGGTGGTGACATATGTCTGTACCCCAATGCCTTCTAAATAAATTATCTGAATACCATTGCCTAATTGCTTGTCAGAAAATCTTTGCCTAAAGCCATACATTCCGTGTCATAGAGGGTAATGTGGGGATTGCAGTATTAACCAGTGCCATAAGTATTATGTCAAAGTAACAAATTTCAATAACTTACATAACATTTTTCACTGCTGATGCCCATGGCCTTCAATGGGTGAAAACTATGGTTGTGACTCTTATGGATCTTGGTGAATTTTCATCGTTTTGCAAACTTTTGGCGAATTGCAAAGGGTCAGATTCACCCATCACTACTTATACACAGTATATATATTACTGAAAACCATTTAAATGAAGAAAAAGAGTTATATGGAAGGAATGGAGTAACTATATTATAACTTGTCATTTTCAGTGGTAGTGATTAAACAAAAAATATGAATGGGTATCACAGTCCCTCCAGTTATACCCCTACCCACAATTTACTCTCACAAAACAACTTATCGCCATAAATACTGTCTAGGGCTGATGATACCAATGTGTTTTTTACTCACAGCTTTAACCACATGCAGGTACAGTAAATACAAAGTATAAACTGCTCCTTGAATATGATTCACAAATTAAGGATGTTTTTTTTCTAGCCAGTGCCTAATAATTCCCAACCAGTGGCTTGTGATCGACCTGTCGCTCACCGACTCAAAGCAGATGCTTATTATTGAATTACAGGCCTGGAAACACATTTTGGCTGCATAATAACTAGGTGTACTGCCAAACAGAACAACCTGTAGGCTGCCAGTCCACACAGAGGCTATGAAAAGGCAACCACAGCCTCATTTGGCACCCCAAGGACATTTTTTCATGCTTGGGTTCCTCCCCAACTCCTTTTACATTTGAGTGTGGCTCACGGGTAAGAAAGGTTTGGGGACCCCTGTCCTAGAGTATCAGATAAAATCTTCTATAATTTGTGAATTTTTGCCAGACAGAAATATTTTAAGAAATATCTGAAGCATAGCCTTAAAGCAACAGTACAAACTATAGCATATATATTTAATTCATAGTACTTTATTCCAGGGACTAGTCCAATTGCCCTCTAGGGAGTCAAGAAGTAATTATCCCTTTGAAGCAACTTGGTGAGTCAGGTTTCATGTCAGCTTAATAGTCATATGGATGCCTTATTTCAACCTCATCTACTAGTTTACTTGTTAAAAATGCATTGTACAGTGCCAGCAAAGAAACAGCTGTGTGTGACATTAGCCGTAACCTCTTCAAGCAAACAAATCGCCCTCCACCTATGCTATTGAAGATACTGCACTAAGGGGTTAGTTAAAGATGGGTCCCTTATTAAGATTATATCACTAAAATAAAAATTTGATCAGCCAGGAAAATCTACACATAAGGCCAATGTAATTTTACACATTGTCTTACAATCTAAAAGGGTGACAATAAAGTCTCACAAAAGAAAAACACTTTAATATACAGGCTCCAAACATGGGTGTTAAAATGTAGGTGACAACCAGAAATTACAGAAAGAAGAGACTACCCCTAGTTAACACCACTTTGTGCCAAGCTTTAAGGCTTATTCACTATTGATGTGCGGGTCAGGTTTTTCCCGACCCGGACTTCCCTCCCTTAGCCCTCGCCCGCCTGCATCTGACTTCCAGGTTCCTTTTATTGACCCACGCCGCCGCGCTGATGATGTTACAAAAGGGGTGGGGCGAGCAGGCGCACGGCTATAAAGCCGAAAGTTGGCATTTGAATATGGCGGGCGGGGAGAGCAGGAGAAGAACTCAACCACCCACGAAAAGGAGTGTGAGGTTGGCCTGAACCCACCCGACCCGTGGATATCAGGCCGGCCTGCACATCACTATTATTCACATATTTCAAAAACCAAGACATAAAGGTTTGAAAACTCTCATCACTAGGCCACATTTGCGCAGATTCATCAGTCTTTGTTTTGGCATATAATCCTCAATACTCCTGTGGACACATTCGACACATAGGGGCATATTTACTAAGGAACATAAGTTGAAATTTAGTTGAATATAAATTTTGGCCAATTATCAATAATAATAATAATAATTTTCATCAAGAAAAATCTCTCCAGATCTGTCATTATAAAGAAAGAGCAGCCACTTTTGCATCTTATTATCCACATTCTCCATGCTAATTGCCCATATACGTCCCTTCTATGTGGAATAAATTCACCAGGGAACTTTACCTACTACAATTATATGGGGAAACACAATGACCAATACTCATAGAAAGTGTTCTCAATTCTCTTTTTATTTTCTCTCAGTATATGTCCCATAATCCACAGAAATCTGGAAGCACAGGCATCTGCTATATTTTTGAAGGAACAATTTTTTTTATAATCACATAATCCCTGACATTCCTGAGGGAATAAATAATTGTTATGCCACATAATAATTAAAGTATTTCTGTAGACACATAGGGGCAAATTTACTAAAGGGCGAAGTGACTAACGCTGGAAAAAATTCACCAGTGTGACATCATTTCAGTACTTTGGAACGGTCGCTGGAGTAACTTCGCTAGCGAAGGAGATAGACTCTTGCGGTACTTCACTCCCTAATGCCTGGCAAATTTGCACTCTGGCAAATGGACGGGACTACGCAAATTCAATAAGATACGGATTTTACTGAACGTAACATTCAGTAAAATCCGTATCTTAGTGAATTTGCGTAGTCCCAGACTTGCCTTCGCCACCTCAGACCAGGCGAAGTGCAATAGAGTAGAGAGGACTTCCTCACAATTTAGTTGAAAAATTTGTTAAGTCCCAAAAAACGCTGGGTATTTCCATTTTTTCAGGATGATAGGCTGCAAAAGATTAAGAAATTTTTCTGGGATAACCCACTTTCCCCCTACATTTCCTAACATATGGCACATAAACTATACAGTGGGCTGATGTGTAGGGCATTATAACAACTTTATTTTATTTTATTAAGGTTCCCTGGACTTGTGTAGTGTAATGTATTTGTTGCAACATATACGTCCATTCAACTTTAACTTCCCCTCATATGCAAATTAGCCAACACTAGTGCAACTTCACTTTGCTTGGCGCAGTAATGCTAGCACAACTTTGTCAGTGTTCGACGCCCTGGACGCAACTTCAGATTTTAGTGAATTAGCATTGTCCTGGTGAATCTACGCCTGGTGAAGTGTTGCGATGTGAGCGAAGCCGTCACTGGTGAATTTTCAGAGGTTAGTAAATTTGCCCCATAATCCCTAGTATTATTTACAAACCTTACAGGAGAAGCAAGGGTGTTAATAAAGTCCAGTGCCCAATGATTGTCCCGGTTCTTGTCTCTCAAAGCTCTGAAATGGTTTTCTGGAAGAAAAAAAAGCAACACTGTACCTGGAGTTCACAGGTGTATTTTAGTTTGCACAGACGTCATTCCTGTACACTTTAAAGGGTTGTTCACCTTCCAAACACTTCTTTCAGTTCAGTTGGTTTCAGATTGTTTCCCAGAAATAAAGACTTTTTTTTCAAATACTTTAGATTATTTATTTTTTATAGTATTTCCAAAATCTAAGTTTAAAGTTGAATGTTCGTGTCTCTGGTGTTTCAGTCTGACAGCTCAGTTATTCAGCTGCAGACTCTAAACTGTTACAATTTTACATTTAGTCGATACATTTCTCAGCAGCATCTCTGGAGTATTAGCAACTATTGGATCAATTCTAACAACTGCCTGTAATGAAACCCAGAGACTCTGCTCCGCAGGGAAAAAGATAAGAAATGTATCAATTTAGAACAGATTACAGGGTCGACGACCCCCCCTCCCAGAGCGGATTAACAAGGTGAAAAAAGACACTTTACACTCATTATTTCTAGTGATCTATCTGAAAACAACTAGTTTGAAGGTAAACAACCCGTTTAAGCTGGTTCTGCACTCGCACCATTTTACTGGTTTTACTGACCCACATGTCACCACAGAAATAGAAAACACAGCGGATGTGCAGTAAGTTTAACAAGGATATTTTAATAAGGCCTTATAAACGCAGTTCACTGTTTTGTTTACATTTTCTTCTTGTTTAAACAGTATTTGACATCACTTCCATACACCTTATGTCACTTCTGCACTTGCACCATTTTACTGGTTTTGCCGACCCTCATGTCACCACTGAAAGAAAAAAAAAAAACAGCTCATACACAGTAAATTTTAAAAGGATATTTGAATAAGACCTTGGTAGCATGTCCTGCTGCTAAATATTAGACTTGTCTCAGAACGTTACTCTTCCAAGCCCCAGATAATTCTGATTTTTATCTACCACAGTCTTAATACCACTGACCCAAATCAAACCACTTGGACCCACTACCCACTAACTAACTAACCCACTACAGCACAAAAACTAGTATCCCTGGTTGCTGCACAGCTGGAAAAATTCTCAAGGGGTGACCACCTAAATGGTGCCAGATCCCTATCAAGTGCTCCCTCCTCACCCATACCAGTTGTGTCTACCGCTGAATCCAAGCTCCAAGACATCCTACTGGAGATACGACCATCAAAAGAATCCTAATCCACACTGATAAATACCAAGACTGATGAAATAAAGCTAGATAGACAAATACAAGAAGTCCTCTGCACTCAACCCATTATCAATATATTTAGGGCATTGAGAATTTTTATGCCTTAAGCTACTAAAAATGCCTTACCCTTTAAACAAAACAGGGATTGTTTGTCCATATATTACAATATATCTAAGATGGCCAACGACGTCAAAGTCATCCCCGATATGGCCAGTCCTACACTCAATTTTTATCTGATTTATTAAGAATTCAATTTGATTCTTTGTATATTTTACATAGGGACTTATTTTTACCAGCAACTTACTTGCTGCTTTCGAAGTAAAACTCCCAAACTTGGATGTCTTTTTATTGGCCACCAGTGGGAAGCCAGACCTATTGGAAATAAAGCAGGGTATGCAGAAAGTGCAAGCTAAGGAGGACGATATGGAAAACTCAATCCTCTGCCACAATATTGGCTTTCCAGAGCACTCTGAAGAAAACAAGTCAGAGCACTTTGTGGAGGCCTAGATAAAGGCGATATTAATCTATGCTATGTATTCCTCCTTGCTTGCAATTGAAGGGTCTCACCACATCTCCACTACAGACTCCTCTCCTGGAGCTCCACTGTGGCCATTGATCGCCAGGCTCCTAAATG
The DNA here is from genome assembly GCA_038501925.1 of Xenopus petersii. Classification (NCBI taxonomy): domain Eukaryota; kingdom Metazoa; phylum Chordata; class Amphibia; order Anura; family Pipidae; genus Xenopus; species Xenopus petersii. The sequence goes on from CM076675.1 coordinate 39,120,684, forward strand.
CAAGGCACCAGAACACCATATTCTTTCTGGCCAGGCACAAAAACAACCTCCATTTCCAAGCTACAAGGATATCACTATCAAAGTACAAAGGCAGAGAGCCAAATTTTATGAATGTAAAAATCGCTTGAGTATCCAAACTTGATTACACAATGTTATAGCCTGCATTGCTTGAGAGTCACAGCAGATGGCAAAACCTATTCTTTATAGAATTTAACAGTTAACGTTTCATACCGCCGGCCACAGCGGGACAACTTTGCTTTAACATATCGGGATCTTAGGCACAGGATTATCTACAAACCAAATGTTCATCTCCCAATGACTTGCCACATACAGACAGTATATGAATAGGTGCACTGCCTGGTATCCTATGACTAAGTGTAGTGAGAACAGAAAACACTAATGGCTGTTACTGCCTCTTGTACTTCAGTTACCATGCTGGTTTTTACAAGTTTGCCTGGAGGACTGCTCTTTGAGTCCTTGCTCTACAAACTATATGGTGGTTACAGAACAATCTATGTGTAATCAAACTGAAAGGGTGCCACATATAACAAATGTTGATACACTCACCAAGTTGAAACAGTGGTCCAGATGCACCATCCCCAGACTCTCAGCTCAGGAACGGAATACTGACAGCAATACGATAGAAGAGTGCTTCAGGCACACTATAAAATACACGGGCCACAAGATAAAGTAAAAAAAAACTGTTTTTTTTCGCACCCACATACACCCTGATTTTGAATTAAGTTTAATTTTACCTATGTTTAAGGTAGAAGGGGAGGGATGTTGGGTATGTTTTGTTAATGTATTTTATGTTGAATGGCTTATGCTCAGGGTACATAGTAATGTACATAGTACATAGAGTGATATACATAATGACAGACTCAAGTGCCACATATCCAATAGATAAGACATGAGTGTAAAAATCCTTAGCTGAAACACGATGGGGCTAAATTGCCCAATCAAAAGACTACTAGCCTTTGACTTTTTCAAACAGAAAGCAGTTAAGATTGCACTCCTACAGGAGACCCACGTGATTGGCACATTATTCAACTTACTCCACCTACTCCTCTGGTGTGTCCATACTGAGCCATAAAACCCTGTCCTATTTTATATCATGGCCATGTTTTATCTCTGTGCAACTGCAGCTGTACACAGCCCTCTAGTGTCATAAAACAAAACCTACAACCACCTCAGGCTGAGACCAGCACCAAATACAGCACCACATTTTTCCTTTTTAACTGTAATTCTTTTGCTGATGTTTATAAACCATTCCTTCTCATTTCCATTCACACTTACACACTCTGTTGTTTATATCTACCTTCATCTGCAGCAGTTGCATTCAGCCTGAAACCTGTTCAGGCCAGTTCAAATCCTTAAAGAAAATTTTTGTCTGAAAAGTGTTTTTTGCATAATAAAAAAAATATTTCCAATAAATAGATATTTTTAAAGGTTTAAATTGCTCCTGAAATTTGTATTTGTTTATTCCTTTCTGCCTTCTGTTTCTTACATCTGAAACATTAGTCGGTAATACTCCAATGGGGTAATGTAATTAAAGGCACTAAGGCCAATTTACTAAAGGGCGAAGTGACTAACTCTGGCAATTTACAAACGGTCGCTGGCGTAACTTTGCTAGCGAAGGAGATAGACTCTAATGTTACTTCGCACTCTAACGCCAGAAGGATTTTCTCTCTGGCGAATGGACATTTTACTGAACGTTACCTCTTGCGCCAGACTTGCCTTCACCACCTCAGACCAGGCGAAGTGCAATAGAGTAGATAGGATTTCCTCAAAAAAATTTTTTTTAGGGTACCCTGCTTCCCCCCTACATTGACTAACATATGGCACATAAACTGTACAGTGGGCACATGTGTAGGGCAATATAACAACTTTATTTTATTTTATTAAGGTTCCCTGGGCTTGTGTAGTGTAAAGTATTTGCTGCAACATATACGTCCATTCAACTTTATCTTCCCGGCGTATGCAAATTAGCCAAAACTAGGGCTTTGCTTGCCGAATTTACGGTAGCGAAACTTCGCCATCGTTCAGTGCCCTGGACGTACCTTTGTATTTTAGTGAATAAGCGTTGTCCTGGCAAATTTTTGCCAGGCGAAGTGTGGAGATATGAGCGAAGCCATATGTGTGCCAAACCTAGAAATGTATGATTTATCCATCAAGATATTAACATTGCAACTGCAAATTATACACTCTTTGTTGGTTGAATTGGCACATGATATACATGTGAGCAGTAACGCCACGTCAAGGCTTCAACCACGTTACTGTCCATTCACACACCTATTGCAGCAAATGGCTCACCCCATGACTTGCTGCAATAGTTCCCTATCTGGCCAGATACCGGCTGATATAAGCCGCCATGGGAGAGGAGTAGGGAACTAACGTTCCCCATTGGCATTTTTGTACTAATAAACACACACACAATTTTTTACACTCACATTCATTCACACACTATTATCTATATTTCTATAGCTAACAGGTAGCTTGGAATTTAATCCTCTCCGCTTTGGATATAAACTATTTTCTAGATAAAATTACATTAACAGGTTTGGATTCTATGACTGGATTAAGGACACTGTTATATATTAATTAAGGGTGAGCGTGTCCATCATATTAAATTTACCTAACTTCTAGATGATCCAGAGGAATGCAAAAAACCCCATCTGTAGCAATTTGCTTTAAATGGGGGGAAAATTCCTTCCTGACCCCTTAACGGCAATCGGACTAATCCCTGGATCAACATTGTACTAAATCTATTCCAGTATCCTTTTATTACCTAAAAGGACTGGATAAGAGATTATTATGGTTCTACTTTGTCACTAACTATTGGACTCTGGGTTGGGTGTGAAAGGAGGAGGGTAAGACTGAGCAGCATTTTTGGGCCATACAGCTTTCCTAGTCTGTTAATATTACTTTATTCCTAAACCATAAACTTCCCTTAACCATTCGCCAACACATTCATAGAACTAATGGGCTTATTTTTAAAAATGGGCCTATATATGCTGCATTATAACTTACTATTGGGTCTAACTAACAAAAAGGAAAGCAACCTCCTCATATAGGTTATTTTATATTTTAAAAGTGATTTCAAATTATTGTGCAGCCAACTACAAGGTGAACTGTGCTCATCTTGTAAATTGTTGCACTAGGGGACCCCTATTTACATTCACACACATTTCCATTCATATTTATTGCAGAGAATAATACAGTAAGTAAGCAGCAAATAATAATCTTTTACCTTCACATTTTACTGTTATGATTTGCTGCAATACTCTAGAATATGGCAAATTTCTTAACCCACATCTCTAATTCTATGTCCTTTAAAGTACCAATATCCCATAATTTTAACTTTATATCCATTAACCCATCTTCACTGTCCCATATCTATTATTTTATCCCAAAGCCCACATGTCTACTCATTAATCTTTTGTGCCACATTATTGATCCCTATGTCCCTGTTTCCACATCCCTTACTGCCTTATTTATTACATCATTCCACTAGTTCTATATCCCTCATGCCATATCCCATATCTCACATCACTTAAACCCCTAATCCCATATAACAGATCCATCATATTTTATTACATATCCCTTTCCCTTTAGTGTTCATGTTTTCACATATTACCTTATATCCCATTTGCCATATTCCACATTACTATCACCACATCCCCTATACCACATATTAAATGTGCTATTAAATTATTTAATATCTCACTGCTTTACCCATTTCCTATATATAACACATTTTTAAACTTGTATACATACATATCAATCAATCAACCAACCAATCAGTCTATGTATCTATAATTTTATTTTAAACATACTCTACCCATAATTTATTACCCATACCCGTAGTTATGGATAAATTAAACAAAAGGTATCCCATATATCCCACCCTCATCCCAAACACATAAGACTCTATATTTTACTGTATAATTATACTTATATATCCCACTCATACCCTAAATATATACATTATATAAACTCATATGACTATACATCTATACATCTATACATATTATATTTTGTAATATACTCTATAATATATTCTATATAATCTAATATTCTATGATTTTTTTTGTTTTTTTTGTTTTTTTTCTATATTAACTTATCTATATCTTATACTATATAAATTCAGAAAAACTTTATGAACTTTCATAAACATTCATAAACATGTAAAATCCAAAACAGATTATACCTACCTGGCACCCTATAATCAGATGGGTGAAACTGAATATAAATTGGAGGATGGAGGGCTTTGTTGAGGTGGGGAACATACCTGTCTAAAGAATAAAAAAAAAATCAGGAGAGGTCAATCTGTACAATGTCAATGCTGTTTAAAATTATATTAGCAGAAAAAAGTACAAATATCGAAAAAGGTGAATTTATCAAGATGTGCTTTATATTATATCATGCGAACGCCAGTTTTGCTGCTGTTATTTGGTACTGCTCAAGTTCTGGTAGAAGTTGCTCAAAGAAAAAGTACGTAAAAATAGATGCCATTTTTACACTGTTTTTACATGGTGATGCCTGGCGATGTTATACTCTTTTACACCACATAATAAATCTACCCCTAAGTGGGTTATGAGATGTTATGGGGTTTTTAAAAGTTTAACATTCTAAAAAAGTCTTAAGGCATGTCACTCTAAATTAAAGAAAGATCCCATATCCAGAATATAATGTTATCATCTACTATCCTGTAAGTGCAATTAGGTTTAAAATGAAAAAAGTGTATTTCATTTATACAATATCCCTCACCCATGCTATATATTTTATACAGACCATTTGTCTTTAATACTTAAATAGCCTTAATCTGATCATATTTAATCCTAGAATTACTTTTTGGCTTTTATTTACTTTCACTTACCACTGTGCCTCCTGTTGTTTGAGGAGGTTACTGGTGGATACAATGGGCTGCAGCAGTAGGTGGTTGGACACTGTAGATTGTTGCAGATTTATAATGCAGGCAGACCTGATGTTAGGGCTGAAGTTTGCCATAGATGGTATGTTGGCTTGGTCACTGGCTATCCAGGCAATACTGATGTTGGGTTACATGAGCACAGAAGAATGCATTACTCCTGCCAATGCCAGGTGGGGTCCACGTAGGACAGTTCTTCTACCCTCTCTCTCCTGGAGGTATCAACAGGGACTGCTGGTGAAATCTCATTAAAGTCATCTGCTGATTTCTACAGAAAAAAAGCAAAACATTTTGTTACTTTATAATATATTCTGTCAATCATAAAGATAAGAAATATCCTAAAATATGGCACATTCACTTGTATATTTATTTGTGAAGCTGAATCGTGTATTTCTGCATGGCATGTTGCAGAAGAGGTCCAGGTCATATGGTATTGATTGGTGCAGTGAAGTCATGTTTTGTTTCAACATCTAGATTTCAACTCATCAGCTGCCATGTCCCAACCTCTGACTACTGACAATAAAATAGAGAATTTATGTGGCTGTAGAGTATTTAGCATACTGCATGAAGGCCAGGGATTATTTTGAATCCCAGACCTGGTCACAGGTGCAGATATGACAACCACCTTACAGCTAAACATGAAAGCCTGCAGAGCACTGGAAATGTAAAACTGGCACTGACTAGAAATTTAAAGCTAATGCAGGACATTGGAACTGATTTACAAAATAGTTTATTATAATGATACAATGGATTAATACTTTAAGTATTTATGCTCTTTCATCTTTTCATCTAATATAAAGGTCCGAACAAACAGGCAGTTGGTTTTTGGCATGTGTCCCATAACCAATTTACTGGCCACAAATAGATGTGTGTCTAATGTCACCAACAGCATGATGGGTAAAAAAAGAACTAAACGTCTCTGCAAACCTCAACCGCATATTGATATTCAGAGAACATCTCCCATATAAAACCAGCCTATTTACCTTTACAAATAAAAATGTAACTTCCTTCATTTTTAGTGGAAAGTACACACTAATCTTAAAGGGAATAAAATATGGATCTCATGGAAGGATGGCAAAACCCACATGAAACAGGTCACCGAGTGGACTTTAAAAGGGTTATAAAATCATAAACTTCCCCTACTCCTTTCCTTTTCCCAGAGAAACTTCTGTAAAACTGGCATACTCTCCATCCTAAGTCTGACTCTCCCTACTAATGCTGGATGAGTAAAAAAGGATTAGTTATGACACTGATGTGTGAATGTGAGTGAAGTACCCTATTGCATGGCCATCCATATACTTACCATTTCTGGCTGAAAAGGGGGCTTCATTCTTTTCTTTTCCAGTTCATTCCACTTGATTGTAGCGTAGAGGGGGTGCTCCCTGATTTTGCCTTTCACTCCTAAACGCTTCTTCTTGTTCTTCTCCAGAAGCTAAAAAAATATATTTTTAATATCAGAGATGTTATGTTAGGTACCTTCCAACAACAGAGCATTATCCAAGTGCTGGACCTGGATATGACTGTCTCAGTAATTCCAAAGGCTGGTTACAGTGGTTACACTAGTGTTCCAGCCTAAACTAATCATTACTAATAAACATTTTTAAATGATGTCACTCATTTATGTTTTAATCGTAGAAAAAGATGGGATGCTATTGACTGAGCCAAGACATTCTCATTGAGGTTAGCAGCATTAGTGGCATTTATATTGTGTCTGTGTTTGCACAAAGTTTTATTCTCCCTACTAACCCAGACAATGCCACTGATAGGGTGTAGGATGGGGTTAAAGGGCTTTAATTGGCAGATTTGTACTATGGTCAGAGACTCAATTATTATCATCCAAGTCACCATGTATGAAAACAAGGCGGAATATTAACAATAAGTCTTTCCGGGACACTCCAAACTGATACCCAAACTCAATAGAGTGTAAGTAGATAACACCCCCTTTTATAGGCACTAAAGATCGTTGGATCGTTGGATCGTTGGAAGTCGTGGAACATAAAAGCTTTGAATGCAAAAGTATTCTTTAATTTCCCACTGTTTAATACTTTATACTGACCTTTGACAGGAGGTCCTGCATTTCCTTGCTCATGTAACTTGGATATTCGGGAGTCTTGATTAAGAAATACTCCCTCAAAGCACAGCCGGATGGGCTAAATGGCTGTTCACCTGTGGACATTTCGTACATTATCACACCAAAGGACCACCAGTCAGCCCCTGCATTGTACTCATTCAGTAACAAAACCTACAGAAGAAACAGAAAACAAGTTATTAATCAAAAATAAATCCACATATATACCCCTATAATATTTTCATGGCCCATGAATGACAAACGCTTAAATATGTAAGTGAGCAACATTTTAAATTGTATTTGGCAAAGAACCAAGTCTAGCCCAATGTATACCGGAGAACAAATAAAATTTCTCCCAAAATGTCCACCAAAATAACATTCAAGCTGTGTTTTCTGCTGCCACGGCTTTCTGCCCCCCAGAGGAGTAATCACAGCAGTATTGCTAAAAACTAAATGCACCCAAGACCTGTCCCTCCCATTCATCACGGCCTTCTCCTGCTCCTTAGTGATTCCCATAATAGATTCTCCCCCACGTCTATACAATACATTGATGCTACTTACTCCTATTTCAGGCCTTTGATTTTATGTAAAGCATTCAGGTGTAGCAACAAGAAAGTGTAAGCATCCCCCCCAAATGTTCACCAAAGTAAGTTTAAAGCTGGGCCTCCCCTGCAAGTTCTACATGCCCCTCCAATGAGAAATTCACACAGTCTGGAAACCATTATCTTAAAGAACATGGCATTGTCGAAGTGTATTCAAAAAAGGAGCAATGTTTACTTCTGACTTTATACAGTGACTTGAGATAAACTCTCTCTCTCTCTCTCTGTATCCAATGAATGTAAACAAAAATAAAATGTGACTTTAATTTTATCAAAAAAGGAAATGTCCCTGATTTTTAGCATATTCATTTATGTCCCCAGATCTAAGAGTGAGAATGTCAAAAAGTGTAATAGAAAGTTACCAAGTCTGGCTTTAGTTATTACTATCTTCCAGCTGTTCAACTGGGAAAGTTGATTTTATACATGCCTAGGTATTTACACATCCTTTATGAGCACAATCCCTTGCTAAATAGTTGATGCTATTATGTATACATTGTAAATGCATTAAGAAGAGTTCAGACCTCCGGTGCCCGGTAGCCAGGGGTTCCTGCCAATCCACAGATCATCTTTCTGCCGAACAGCCCTTCAGCGGATATGCCGAAATCACAGATTTTAATGTGTCCATCCTTATCCACCAAGATGTTATCAGGCTTCAGATCACTACAAGATATGCAAAAGGGAGAATTAATATTGGTTATACCTGAATAAAGTTCTGAGAAGGGCAGGAGTCGCTTGAATAGTAAAGCACATGTCATTACTAGATCTGTCCTTTACATGTACAACTTTAGGGGCAGATTTATCAAAATGTGAGTTTAGAGCTTAATAAATAAAAACTTCCGTTCTATTCATTCCTAAAGGATTTTTCTAACTTTCACCCATTGATAAATACACTTCTCAAAATTACATGGGAATGAATAGAACACGAGTGCTCTAAACTCACATTTTGATAAATCTGCCCCTTAATGTATCTATACAGTGACTATTAGGGGCATATTTATCAAGGGTTGCAATTTGAATTGAAAAAACTTTGAAATTTGAATTCAAAAAGACCAACCGAAATTAAGTCTTTTTGTTTTTTCTCTTAAGTTTTTTTTGGATGAATAGGTCCTTTTTTGACCGAGTAGGTCCGTATTCAGCTGAATTTGAATTGTACGAATAGAAGTAATATCACATTCGATAGAATTCAATTCTAAGTTTTTCCCAAAAAAAAGTTTTTCAAAGTCCACCAACTGACTTCAAATAGGTCACAGGAGGTCCCCCATAGGCTAAAACAGCAATTCAGCAGGTTTTAGATGGCGAATGGTCAAAGTCGAATACATGATAAATTTCGATATTCAAATTTTTGGATTTTTTTCAAATTGGAATAGAATTTGGACTATTCCCTAGTCGAAGTACTCAATAAAAATAGCTCTAATATTTTCATTAGAAAATTCACCTCAACCTTGATAAATCTGCCCCTAAATGTAAGTCAGACATAACACAATATTGTAGATAAAAGAACTGAGATTTTACTGACCGATGAACAATGCCATTCGAGTGGAGAAACTGGAGGCCAATCACAATCTCTGCAGTGTAGAACCTTTAAAACAAAATAAACACTATTTGACACACATCTCACACTTATTTAACATAATATCTGTAATGAAAAATATTTAAACTGTATATATTAAACTGTATATTTAATAATAACTTTTTGGGACCAAGAGCTGACATTAAAGGACTAGGAAAGGTAATCACTGGTGTGGTGGAGACTTTAATCATTAACCTCAAGCCCTGGGCTCCTGATCATCTAAAATGACAACAGCCTGGGATAGCTTATGGCAGACAGACACCATCTTTCTAGGAATACTCATATGGTAGGCAGTAAGTAGGAGTAGGAAAGGGGATGTCTATATACCCACTCTGTCTGACCCTCATGAATAAAGCACTTGCACTTTGCCTTAGGTGCAAATGTGAAAAATATACTATTCTTACAACTTGTAAATTGGCCCTACTGTGCTGCTAGACACAAAATTCATATATTCTATATGTCAGATGGCATCATACACTGTCCCTGTTACCTTATATTGTTCCTACTTAAATGACATTAGGACTTACCTGATTCTCTCCACTGGTAGTTTTCCTTCTTTACAAATCATGCTGTATAATGATCCCCCACTGGCATACTCAAGCACAAAGAAAGCTTCAACCTGGTTATAGTGATAAATAAAGAACAGGTGAGACATAGGAATGTATGACACAGAACAGCACAGCAGGAACTTAAGTATGAGAACTAATGATAGAATATTTACTAATTTTGAGTGTCGCTAAGCTCTGCTCTTCTTCCACTTCTTTTCTCAAGTCACTTAAAGTAAATTAAACCCCTTTATGGTTTAACAGGGCTCACCATAAAAACACTGCTTGTCTCACTTTCAGACTATTGATGAACATGGCGCCCAAAAAAAATATTAATCCAATGTTACATGATTAATTTTTGCTGCAGAAATATGTAAATGTCACCCCATGTGTGTAGTAGTAGTTGTGAATGTATTCTACCTGTTGATATGCACATGGGATAAATGGCTCAAGGCATAGCTCCCATGTATCTGTGCAACCTTTACCTTGCACCATATATAGCAAAGATTGAAACCTGCATTTTACTGAAAGGTCCTGATATATAGCAGCCTGTTTAGATTCTAAATAGTGTGCTAATAGATTATGCTTTTCAATGTATTTGGGTTAAGCTGCATAACTACTCCCCATCTAAATAGAAATATCCAGTTCAAAATGAATAGAATAGAAGAGAGTCACACGTAGGGTGCAAGTCTGCAAAAAATAAGGCTGTTTTCACCCTGCCCTGGACTTTATTAATAACTCCTTATATATCATGGAATGTGTAAGACTGAGCATTGAATGTATGTGTATTAGGCTGACTAAGGAAGAGAGAATTCTAATGAAACATTTAGTAGTAACATAAACAGTATTCTCTACCTCTGATTGGAAGGCTGCATATGGATGACATACAAAGGGGCAACTTCTGGCCATCTTCAAGATCCGAGCTTCTTTCCTGATGTTCTCGTAATTGCTCCCGTTGATTTTTTTGGCAACCTTCTTAATTGCCACAAGTTGTTTGTTTGGTTTAAACGATGCTAACATCACCTAAAACAGAAAGAAAAACATTAAATATTACAAGTTGTCTTGAATACTTCAGAGGAAGTGGGATGCCACGAAACACGTTAAGTAGATGGCCTCTTCTCACTCCGTACTGAGGTGCCTTTAACTTTTGAAAATAAAGATCGATTTTTAATGAAATTATGTTCTCAGTAGAACTAATTCAAGTATATTGTATGGCCTTGAATGCTGCTAGCATGATGAATGACATAAAGCGTATTATCCAGAAGGGGCCTTGTTTGTAGCTTAAGGAAGGGTTTACTAGGGGTATTGTATTTCATACAATTGTTTTTATCATCACTAATATTATTAAAATTGTTGTTTTCAGAATATTTACATACATTGAGTATATTAATTAGAAGGTGAAATAGAAATCCCATGGTCGTATCTCAGGTCATATTTAACAAATGGTGTCAGTGAGAGTTCACCCGTTGATAAGTGGAATCACTAATAATCCCATGCAAGTGAAGAACATTTGGAAGAATATCTGTCAACCTGTGGTGAGCTTGTTTCCACCTCTTCATAAATATGCCCATGTAATATACCAATATACCGTGATTCTCTCTCAAATTTGCTGGAATTTTTTCTATTGCAATACAAATAGAATTTTTCCTAATGGAGACCCCCACTCACCTGGCCAAAGCTGCCTCTTCCTATTACTTTGTAGAATGTATAGCTCTGTATATCCAGGGGGGCTGGTCTTTTGACATCCAGGTGGGCTGGTTCTCTGACCTCTAGGCAGGACTTCTTACCTCCACTTCCACCTTTTAGGATAAAATAAATGTAATCAATGGCTCAAAAATACACTAGACAGGGCACAATTTCATAAAGATATCTATATATGCACATAAGCAAAGTAATGTTAGCTACGCTTTTAACACAAATTCATAGCATTTCTAAATAGTCTTTTTGGTTACACAAAAAATCTTTTATGCAGATTGCATCTTTTAGTTGGACTATTGTCTCTTGTCAGAAAGAAACAACCAGTTTCACATTGGGGTTATAGGGTAGTATTAGGATTTTAGGCATTTTTCCCAAATTTCATCTGAAGAATGTAAATTTTATGTTTAGGTAAAAGTAAACATTTTATATTTTGATGGCAGTTTCCTATTTCCCCTAATACAATCTGACTGAGCCTAACAAGTAACTATAAGGCCCTTCTGGAAACCTTTACAAAAAGTAGTTTGGGATGTCTCATCACCCTGCAGTGAGAGAGTGCATTGTGGAAATCCACACAACAGAAGCAAAGTTTGGAACATTATTTCCCATGCAAGATTTCCATGGAATGATCCATCACACAATTATAGCAAACAAGGTAGCTCAGAGAGAAAGTAACCCTAGCCAGTGCATTTCTTACAGTAACCAAGCAACCCCTGGGGTAAAAAGCAAGCAACTGTATTCATTACCAAAATAACTGCCACCCACTAGTGAATTTTCCATTTAACAAACCAGAGTAATAGATTGGCATCTTGGGCAAAATATTTACTATAAATAAATAGTAGGTAAAATAATTAAATATATGTCCCTTGCCTTCTAACGGATCTTCTGGGCTCCTTGGTCTTTTGTTGTTCCCCTTCTTATCCTCTTGCTCCTCACTCACTCCTCTCTGAAGACTTTCTTTATCTTCTAAATTCAGCTTTTTATTCGCGTCAGTGTTTTCATCACTGCGCTTCCTTTTCTTCTTTTCTTCGTCGCTGGTCTTCTCTTCTACGTGGGGTTTGCTTCTTACAAGCACCTCTTGACTCTCTTTCTTGATCTTATCCTTCTCCTCCTCCACACAGCTTATATGTCGCTGAAGTTCTTTCTCCCGACTCCTTATTCTGCTCTCCATGTTGAGCTTCCTTCCTTGTAATTTTGCAACTTCTCGCTCTCAATTCAGCTCTTTTCTCAATATTCGCTTTGGAACACTCTGTCACTCTGTCTCTCCTCCTCACTCTCCAAAAAGACAGTTGGACTGAACTATGAGTGACAGTTAAGAGTGGCCAGCTACAACCGGTTTACCTAGGAGCAGCATGTAACCTTCAGCAATGAGACGTGTGAACATTATAATGTAAAGGGCATTACACTGGCTCCATAGCCCATCTTCATAGATTTCAAGTGGGCTCTTAACTTCAGTATAGCATTTGGCATGATGTAGGCTTTGTTACTGTTATAGTAGTCTAACTACAGTAATTCTAAAAATTAGATGACTTTCTTAATTCTAGATAGGACAGAATCAATGGAATGCAAATAATAAAAACATTACGGCCAGGTTGCTTATATTTTGTCCATTCACAATGTATCAACACAGTTCATTTTCATGAGAATTTGTCCTGATATGTAGAGAGTTATAAGGCTTGTCCTAAATGCAGATGTATACATGGCTGTTGATGATAGGAGGTGGTGACAAATGTCTGTACCCCAATGCCTTCTAAATAAATTATCTGAATACCATTGTCTAATTGCTTGTCAGAAAATCTTTGCCTAAAGCCATACATTCCGTGTCACAGAAGGTAATGTGGGGATTGCAGTATTAACCAGTGCCATAAGTATTATGTCAAAGTAACAAATGCCAATAATAACTAACATATAGTGATGAGTAAAATTTGTCACTGCGTTTCGCCTCAAAAATGATGCCCATGGCCTTCAATGGGTGAAAACTATTGTTGTGACTTTTATAGATCTTGGTGAATTTTCATCGTTTTGCGAATTTTTGGCGAATTGCAAAGGGTCAGATTCACCCATCACTACTTACATACAGTATATATATTACTGAAAGCCATTTAAATGTCACACATAGCCACACCTTTTTTATCATTCAAATTGCAATTGTGTCCTTGGCACATAATGCACCATTTATATACTGTATGTTATTGTGAGTCTATGTGCCAAGGTGTAGTTGTTGTGAAGAGAATTACAAAGTAATTAATGTAGGGTTCACTCTCTCCTCATCTCCTGGATGTTCGGGGGCAAGAAAAAGATATATGGAAGGATGGAGTAAAGAAATTCCAACTTGCCATTTTCAGTGATAATGATTAAACAAAAAAATAAATTGGTATCACAGTCCCTCCTGTTATACCTCTACCCACAATTTACTCTACAACACAACTTATCACCATAAATACTGTCTAGGGCTGATGATACCAATGGTAATACTCACAGCTTTAACCACATGCAGGTACAGTAAATACAAAGTATAAACTGCTCCTTGAATATGCTTTACAAATTAAGAATGTTTCTTTTGTAGCCAGTGCCGACTGGCTTGTGAGCAACTTGTTGCTCACCAACTCCTTGGATGTTGCTTTTAGGCCTCAAAGCAGGTGCTTATTTTTGAATTACAGGCCTGGAGGCAAATTTTGGCTGCATAATAACCACCAAACAGAACAACCTGTAGGCTGCCAGTCCACACAGAGGCTACCAAATAGCCAACCACAGCCTAATTTGGCACCCAAGGACATTTTTTCATGCATGTGCTCCTCCCCAACTCCTTTTACTTTTGAGTGTGGATCAGGGATAAGAAATGTTGGGGACCCCTGTTCTAGAGTATCAGTTAGCTAGTCTTCTATAATTTGTGAATTTCTCCGACCTTTGACAGAAATATTTTAATAAATATCTGAAGCATAGCCTTACAGCAACAATACAAACCATACCATATATATTTAATTCATAGTATTTTATTCCAGGGACTAGTCCAATTGCCCTCTAGGAAGCCAAGAAGTAATTTCCCCTTTGAAGCAACTTGGTGAGGCAGGTTTCATGTCAACTTAATAGTCAGATGGATGTCTTATCTCAAACTCATCTACTAGTTTACTTGTTAAAAATGCATTGTACAGTGCCAGCAAAGAAACAGCTGTGTGTGACATTAGCCGTAACCTCTCCAAACAAACAAATCACCCTCCACCTATGCTATTGAAGATACTGCACTAAGGGGTTAGTTAAAGATCGGTCCCTTATTAAGATTATATCATCAAAATAAAAATTCGAGCAGACAGGAAAATCCTACACATAAGGCCAATGTAATTTTCCATATTGTCCCAAGGGTGACAATAAAATCTCACAAAGGAAAAACACTTTAAAGGGGTGGTTCACCTTTAAGGTAACTTTTATTATGTTCTAGAATGGCCAATTCTAAGCAACTTTTCTATGGGGTTTCATGATTAATTTTAATAGTTTTATAGTTATTTGTCTTTTTCTTCTGACCCTTTGCAGATTTCAATTGGGCATTGCTGACTCCCTTCTAAAAAACAAATGCTCAGTAAGGCTACAAATGTATTGCTATTACAGATACAATGCGCCGAGGGGAAACTTGAAGAAGTAGGGAGCAAGTATCCTCCTGTGAGACACCCGCAGACAAATCCACTCTGGTCATGTGGTGCAAACTTCAACTCCTTAAAGACACACTAACGTACTGCTGTAGTGACTGGATGCAAAAATGTTTAAAACTTGAAATTTTATTAGGAATCTGAACATATGGATGTTGTGGGCAGGGGGAGAGAGCATGTATTGCTATTGTTACTCTTTATTACTGATCCTTCTATTCAGGCCCTCTCCTATTCATATTCAAGTCTCTTATTCAAATCAATACATGGTTGCTAGGATAATTTGAACCCTAGTTACCAGATTGGTTACGTTGAGGAGCTGCTGAATAAAACGCTAAATAACTCAAAAACCTTCAATAATAAAAACAAAATGCAAATTGTCTCAGAATATCATTCTCTACATCATACTAAAAGTTATCTCAAAGGTGAACAACCCCTTTAATATACAGGCTCCCAGCGTGGGTGTTAAAATGTAGGTGACAACCAGCAATTATAGAAAGAAGAGACTACTACTAGTTAACACAACTTTGTGCCAAGCTATAAGGCTTATTCACATATTTCAAAGGTGAAACCAAGACATAAAGTTTTGAAAACTCTCATCACTAGGCCACATATGCACAGATTCCTCAGTATTTATTTTGGCATATAATCCTCAGTATTCCTGCGGGCACATTCAACACATAAGGGCATATTTACTAAGGAACGTAAATTGAAATTTAGTTGAATTAAAATTTTGGCCAATTATCTCTGTATTGCTTAAAACAAGAATGAATTTTCGTCAAGAGAAATTTCTCCAGATCTGTCATTATAAAGATAGAGCAGCCACTTTTGCATCTTATTATCCACATTCTCCATATTCGTCACTTCTATGTGGAATAAATTCACCAGAGAATTGCGGTGACCTTTGGTGAAATTGGACGAGGACAAAATTCACAAATTAGTGTACAGTATATGTCCCATATTTCACAGAAATCTGGAAGTACAGGCATCTGCTATATTTTTGAAGGCAAATTGGCACAATTTTTTTGTAATCACATAATCCCTGGCATTCCTGACGGAATAAATAATTATTATGCCACCTAATAATTAAAGTATTTCTGTAGACACATAATCTCCAATATTATTTACATACCTTAAAGGAGAAGCAAGGGTCCAAAGTCCAGTGCCCAATGATTGTCCTGGTTCTTGTCTCTCAAACCTCTGTAATGGTTTTCTGGGAAAAAAAAGCTACACTGTACCCGGAGTTCCCAGGTGTATTTTAGTTTGCACAGACATCATTCCCGTACACCTTAAGCAGGTTCTGCACATGCGCCATTTTACTGGATTTACTGACCCACATGTCACCACTGAAATAGAAAAAACAGTGGATTTACAGTAAGTTCAACAAGGCTATTTAAATAAGGCCTTATAAATGTAGTTCACTTTTTTTTGTTTACATTTTCTTCTTGTTTAAACATTATTTGACATCACTTCCATACACCCTATGTCACTTCTGGTAGCATGGCCTGCTGCTAAATATTAGACTTGTCTCAGAACGTTCCTCTTCCAGCCCCCACAAAATTCTACAATGGTGCAGTGATTGGATTGGTGCACTTGTGTTTAAATAATTGAGGCATGGTTCTGAAAAAGTTAGCATATGATAAAGGGGCAGATTTATCAAGGGTTGAAAAAAAACTTTGAAATTCGACCATCAAATTCAACATATTTTCATCGAATTTGGGTATTATGCGGTCGAAGTAAAATCGTTCGATCGAATGATTAAATCCTTTGAATCAAAGATTTTATTGTACGATCAAACGATTTTACTTAAACTTCAAAAAAATGCTGTAGAAGGTCCCCTAGCCTAGCACTTCGGCAGGTTTAATTTGGCGAAGTATTGAAGTCGAAGTTTTTTTAAAGATACAGTACGATTATCGAATGGTCGAATATTTACACTATTTTACTTCAAATCGAATTTGAAGTCCTAGTATCCTATTCGATGGTTGAAGTATCCAAAAAATTACTTTGAACTTTTTTACCGTTGAATATTCCCTCAAATTCACTTCGACCCTTGATAAATCTGCCCCTTAGTGTTTATGACACGAAACGCGTAAGGCTGTGGACACAATAAACTTTCTTCACTTTTAACAACTAGCCTGGTGGAAGTTTGCCTTCTTTGAGTACCTGTTCTCAAATGGTTTTTCAATATTCATCTCATTGGCTTTCCAAAGCACTCTGAAGAAAGCAAGTCAGAGCATTTTGCGGAGGCCTAGATAAAGGAGATATTCATCAATGCTATGTATTCCTCCTTGCTTGCAATTGAAGGGTCTCACCACATCTCCACTACAGACTCCTCTCCTGGAGCTCCACTGTGGCCATTGATCGCAAGGCTAATAAATGCAAGGCACTAGAACACCATATTCTTTCTGGCCAGGCACAAAAGCAACCTCCATTTCCAAGGTACAAGGATATCAGTATCAAAGTACAAAGGCAGAGAGACAAATTTCATGAATGTAAAAATCGCTTAAGAATATCCAAACTGGAGTATACAATGTTATAGCCTGCATTGCTTGAGAGTCACAGCAGATGGCAAAACCTATTTTTTTAAAGAATTCAACAGTTAACGTTTCATACCGCCGGCCACAGCAGGACAACTTTGCTTTAACATATTGGGCTCTTAGGCACAGGATTATCTACAAACCAAAAATGTTCATCTCCCAATGACTTGCCACATACAGACAGTATATGAGTAGATGCACTGCCTGGTATCCTATGTAGTGTAGTGAGAACACGAAACACGTATACTTCATTTACCATGCTTGTTTTTACAAGTCTGCCTGGAGGACTGCTCTTTGAGTCCTTGCTCTACAAACTATATGGTGGTTACAGAACAATCAAACAGAAAGGGTGCCACACATACCAAATGTTGATACACTCACCAAGTTGAAACAGTGGTCCAGATGCACCATCCCCAGACTCTCAGCTCAGGAACGGAATACCGACAGCACTGCTGCAAAGAGTGAACCAGCAATTATACATAGACTCAGGACCGCCATCAGAAATTGCAGGGCCCCATACGACAACATTTCCTGGGCCCCCTATTGGTGGTCAGGGCCCCCCATAAAAACATTTGTGGCCAGGGCCCCCCATTTAAAAATATTGGTGGCTAGGATGCCACATGAGAAAAAAAAATGGTGGACAAAATTGGTGGCCATTTATAATTAATAATTAAGAAAACTGGTGGCCAGAGCCCCTTAAACATCCATGCCTTCCCGAAGTCAGCAGCTCTCAGAAAGACGGGGGGGGGCCTGCTAATCAAGTAAGTGTGGTGTGGCTGGTCCCCCTTACCCTTGGGCCCCCTACAACTCTCCCCCCCGTTCCCCCCTTATGGCAGCCCAGCATAGACTAATATGCTATTCAATAAAAAGGTATTGTTGGTTGTTTTGAAGTACACAAGGGTTATTTCAAGCAGGCATCTACATTCCTGCTGTACTATTGCCCTTACTCCTGCCATATGAGAACCTTCCTGGTAGTTGCCTTTCTAGGAACTATCCACTGGAAATGCTGGTGGATCTTCACTGTAGTTATTTGCCAATGGCTGCAAGAAAAAAGAAACAAAATGAAAATACACTGATTTTTGAGACCTGGAATGTCCCTGAACTATCAGTCAAGGTACTTACACCAACCCCCTGCCACCCAATTATTAGTCTGACACGATCATTCCAAAGCACATGCACAGCCGGAAGTGATGTCACCACACACAGGAAGTGTCATCATTCCAGCAATTGATCAGTGCCATAACTAGGGTTGCCACCTTTTCCGGAAAAAAATACCGGCCTTCCTGTATATTTATAATTTTTCCCTATTAATAACATTGGGATTGTGCCTGAGTATTAGAAAAAGGTGCCAGTAGATTTAGTGCAGAAGTCTGGGATTCAAACCTTCTCTGCCCAAAAGCTAGCTGTTTTGTGGGTATTCCTGAGTACCCAGTACTCACAACAGAAATAGCTGTAAAGTGATAACAGGATGATCAGAAGAAAACAGAAGGTTTGGTAAAGTGGTAAAGGGAAAGTTATCAGTAATCGCACATACAGTACATATGTGTTAAAAAAAAGTTTCTTGAACTTGATTGACGTGTGTCTTTTTTCAACCTAACTTACTATGTTAGTATCAGGGGCGTTTAGGGGGTCTTTACTGCCCTGAAGTGGTCTTTGTGATGCCGCCCCCCTCACACACAGTGCATACCATTTCGAACTTTGGAGTGGGTGTGCTGCATCACTAGTGCAGAGAGTGTATCAGAACTAGCAGAGCAGAAAATTTGTATTTAAAAATTATTTTGGCTCTTAAAATGACCAGGAGCTTTTTGCCGCCCCTGATAACTTGCAGGCTGCTGCTGCCTGAGGTGATCATGGCAGCAGCATTCCTGATTACTACTATGTTAGGTTGTACTCTGAGTACTCTCTAATCATCTTATGCTCAAACAGGACAGTGCATTTACATAATAATATTATTGCAATGACGTTAGGCAACCTCCGCTTAGCTGATACCATGTGTCAGTTCACTGACCCAGAGTACTTCTGTACAAGCAGAAAATTGCATTCTTCTTCATTCTTCTCATGTGTACACATGCATTATAGAATAAAAAAGACTAACTTGGACCAAAAACCCCCCAGCCTTTTCACTTTACAGCAGAAGACTGTAGCGTGGTGCACGTACAGATATACCCCAGCTGGTGCAGTTTTCAACAAACAGGGGAGACAGGTAATCTATTATAATCACAGGGGATGGCTAATTTTTGGCATCCCCAATGATTTTAACTTTCCTTGTCCTTTAATGCTAAACAGGTATGGGATCCGTTATCCAGAAAGATCTGAATTATAAAAAGGCAATCTCCCATAGACTCCTTTTTTATCCAAATTTGTAAAATTGATTTCCTTGTTCTCTGTAATAATAAAACAGTACATTGTATTTGATCCCAACTAAGATATAATAAATGCTTACTAGAAGTAGAACCACCAATCATGTTTACATGATATTCTAGTAGAAAGGAGAAGACGATCCTCCTGGATAACATGTTCCAAACTAGTAATATTCACTCTCCTTTGTACAAACACACAGAGCTGACTAAAATCTATTAAAACTTGTGTTCCCATTCTTTGCTGTTTTTCTTGTTTTATACGGTAGCACAAATGTTAAATGGTTTTCATTTAAACAATAGATGGAAGTTTGCACTGGGTGGGAGTGGTGGGTAGCAAAAGAGGGGCCCTGATTTTCTCAGGGTGACTTAAGCAGCTTTTTTTTGTAAAGGGGCATATATGTGGAAAATGTCTGACCAAAACCTAATTAAACTACAACTTATTCTAGTGAACTAGTACATCAAATCTTCATTATATTCTCAGGAAAATTAATGTAAAAATGTCAGCCACAAATCCCACATGGGATTCTTGTAGAAGCAATGTTAATTGTGAAAATGCAGCCTGAGTGCACATTAAGTACAGATAACTTTCACTTCTGTTCTAACTGGCTCTTTTAGGCTGGGAATGCCCTTGCTACCCCATAATATATTTTGTAGCAAAGCATTGGAAGGACAAATAAAGACAAGAGCAAACTCCAGAGATGATAGCATTCCTCAAACATGGATGTGAGCTGCTTGCATTCAATTAAAAGGAGATTGTGTACTCACCGTAAAATCCTTTTCTCTCTGGTGGCTTGGGGGACACAGGGAACCATGGGATACAGCTGATGCCATTAGGAGGTAGGACACAACAACAATGAAAACTAGTTCCTCCATTGCTGGCTATACCCCCCCACCAGGCGGAGCCTATTCCAGTTTGTCCCAAAGAAGGAACGAAGTAGGATTTCGTTTTTTTAACTTTAAACAATTAACTTGAAACTAATCACACAGTGTAACAGAGAAAAAACAGTAGAGGCCCCCATACAGGGGGGGAAGCCCTGTGTCCCCCAAGCCACCAGAGAGAAAAGCATTTTACGGTGAGTACACAAAATCTTCTTTTCTCTAGTGTGTGCTTGGGGGACACAGGGAACCATGGGGACGTACCAAAGCTGTCCCCCAGTAGTAGGGCGGGAAGGGCCCTAACTGGATTTTTCTACTGCGGCCTGAAGCACCTTTCTGCCGAAGCGTGTGTCATGTGCCGCAAAAGAATCAAAATTATAGAATTTTGCAAAGGCGTGGAGTGAGGTCCACATAGCTACTTTGCACAGCTGTTCTGCTGATGCCTGATTCCGGAATGCCCAGGATGTGCTCATCCCCCTTGTGGAGTGAGCTTTGATTCCATCGGGGGGCGTCAATCCTTGCGCTACATACGATCTTTGGATCGTCTGCTTTATCCATCTGGATATAGAAGTCTTTGTGGCTGTAGATCCTTTTTGTGGGCCGGAGCACACAACAAAAAGCGAATCAGTCTTTCGTACCTCACGCATTCTGTGAAGATAGAATTTTAGGGCACGTACTGGATCCAAGGTATGAAGAGCTGCTTCCTTGGGCTTTTTTTGGCGAAGGGCAGAAGGTAGGGATGGTTATTTCCTGGTTGATGTGGAAAGCCGAGACCACCTTAGGTAGGAAGGTAGGTACTGTACGAAGTACAGCTCTGTCATTCTGAAACTTGAGGAATGGAGGTTTACATGATAGTGCACTGATCTCAGACACTCTTCTTTCTGAGGCAATTGCGAAGAGAAAAACTGTCTTCCATGTTACCCACTGCAATGGGATGGATGCCAGTGGTTCGAAAGGAGTCTTCTGAAGAGCTTTAAGAACTATTGTGAGGTCCCATGTTGGCACTGATTTACGGAATGGAGGGGCCACATGTGCCACTCCCTGAAGGAAAGTCTTGACATCGGATAAGAGAGCTAGCCTTCGCTGGAATAATATGGAGAGAGCCAATATTTGGGACCTGAGTTTTGGTAAGGAAAAGGTTTCGAACTCTGCTTTTTGCATAATGCACCATCGTTTGTAGCTGATCCATACTCTGTAGTATGATTTGGCCGAAGTAGGTTTTCTTGCTGCCCGCATCGCGTGGACTACATCGTCTGAGAATTCTTTTCGCTTTAAGATGCTGGTCTCAAGAGCCACGCAGTCCAGTTGAGGCTATGAGGCTTGGGGTGTCGAATTGGACCCTGATGTAGAAGGTCTGGCACGTTTGGTAGAATCCACGGATCCTCTATTGACATGTTGATGAGATCCAAGAACCAGGAACGTAGAGGCCAGTTTGGAGCTATGAGGATGAGTGTGGTGTTCTCTCTTTGAACCTTCTTGATTGTTCTGGGTATTAGAGGAATCGGAAGGAATGCGTATGCCAGTTGAAAGTCCCATGGAACCGTGAGGGCGTCTGCTGCTAGCGCTTGAGGGTCCTGGTCGGCGTGCAAAGAACATTGGTACTTACCGGTTGTAGCGGGACGCCATCAGATCTACCTCTGGCCAACCCCATCTTGCGGTTATTTCTTGGAATATCTCCTCCTTTAGAGACCATTCGCCTGGACCTAATGTCTGGCGACTGAGGACGTCTGCTTCCCAATTCTGTAGACCCGGAATGTATATGGCCAATAACCTGACGTTGTTTTGCTCTGCCACCAGAAAAATGTGCTTGACCTCGTGCCTCCCTGCTTTTTGTGCCTCCCTGGTGGTTTATGTAAGCCACCGCTGTCGAATTGTCGGGCTTTATCTTTAGTGGTTGGCCCGACAGTTCTACCTGCCAGTGTCTTAGTCCTAGCCGAATTGCTCTCATCTCTAAAAGATTTATGGGTAAGTGGCTTTCCTCCACAGTTCTTGCGCTGGCTTGCCCTCCAGGACTGCCCCCCAACCTGATAGGCTCGCATCCAATGTCATTATTCTCCACTGTGGCTCTCCGAGAGGCTTTCCGCTGGATAGTAGAGGTGTTTGTAACCACCAGGTCAGGGATATTCGCGTCCTGTGTGATAGAATTATGTCCTGTAATAATGACTTTCTTTTCCATGACGTGAGAATGTTCCATTGCAACTCTCTCATGTGAATCTGAGCGAATGGAACCGTTTCTATCGTTGACACCATGACCCCCAGTACTTTCATGCAGAACCTGGTCGTATGGCTTGACTTTGTCAGTAAGGATCGTACTAGAGCTTTGAGACATACAATCTTTTCTTGATTTGAGTAGTATCCTCTTGTAAGGGGCCCGAAGGCTCAGCCAGGAGTAGCGGATCAAGGAGGAAGCACCAGTCCAATAGTTCGAGGTACAGGCAAGGGTATAGAAAGAGAGTGGTCGAAGTCTAGGCAATAAGGTCGGTTCAGGCAGCAAAGTTTCAGAATACGAAATCAGGCAAAGGTCAATACACAGGATCAGGAATTTTAATCACAGGAAGCGCACCCAGGAACTCACGAGGAAGAACCTATAGTAGGGCACAGTCTGAGGTGCTTCAGCATCTTTTATAGGCCTCCTTTGGTGCCAAAACAGACGCAGTGGCGTCATGACGCTGGCGTCTTCACACAGGCGTTTTGACGCTGGCGCTTAGGCGCCGTCGACCAGTCCGATGCTGGCGGATATTCTGACGCTGGCGTAATTTCACAGAATTGCGACCAGAAGGAAACACATGGAGAACGCCGCCATCTTGGGACGCCAGGTAAGAACTCCTTACACCTCTGAACTGGTCTTTTGTGGGGACTGAGGAAATAACCTCTGCTTGAAAAAGAGTATTCAGTACATTTTGGAAGGCCTTTAGTTTGACTGGTTCTGTTGGGTTTCTTGACATGAAGAAGCGACGGGGGGGGAAGAGAATCGAATTCTAAGTGGTAACCTTGAGTTAGCTAACTGGGCTGCCCAGTCTGGAATAACTGTTTGAGATAAAGTAGGGGCCTCCTGAATGGTAGCAGAAGGACCCTGAGTGGCTTGAACTGTTTGAGCCGGAGCAGGACCTGGGGGTTCCTTGTAAGGCTCAGGTGGTTTGCATCTGGAGCATATAGGCTCCTTGTGCCCTGAGGGGAGTCTTTTACGGCACTTGCCACAGGCCAAGTATCTGATAGAGGCAGCTGGAGTCCCCCTGGAAAAAAGGGCCTCACTGTTACCCTCTGACATAATGAGATAAGTGAAGCTTCTGTTACTAAGCAAGAGGCTTAGGGACCGCTGCTGTGGAAATGGCAGGGGCAAAGGAAGGGCTAGTTTTATACAGTTACCGTGTCCTGTATGTTCAGCAGCTCCCCATTCGGTGTGGTGCGCTGTCCTGGATGCGGCCGCACTGTGACTGCCCAAGCGTGTAAGTGCCGGGAGGATGCAGTTCCGATACGGAGTTTCGTGCCAGTGCGCGTCATTAAGCTGCGCACCTGTGCTAACATGCAGCTGCGCAACTAGGCTCTCGCAGCAGAATGGCGTGAATAACGGCCCGTTACTCCCCTTTGCACCAGCGCAAGTGCTGGATTGTCTGCTGTGCCTTACCCTGGAAGGGTTGCGCAATATGCTCCAAACGGCTTATCTAAGCTGATAAGCCTTGTTCACAGAGCGCCCACATTATAGTAATGCAGCCTGATAGGGAACCCACTCCTCTGTGAAAAGGAGAGAGGGACTAGGGGAAGGTTGAGTACTTACCCCCCCAGGGTCCAAGTGCCTTCCGTGTCCTCGCCAGTTCACTCCTCCTGTGCACAATGAGAGAGGGTGGTAATAATTGGATAGTTATAGCGGTGAAACATAAGAACCCCAGGCACACTTCCCTCGTTGGGAGAAATATGCAACAGGCATCCCACACAGTGTAGGTGACTGGCATAACTCCATATATTATCAAATATGGTGTATAGAAAAAAAATTCTTGCAGGAAAAATATAACATGTCCTCCTCCTGAGGACACAACAAAAAAACTGGAATAGGCTTCGCCTGCTGGGGGGTAGAGCCAGCAAGAGAGGAGCTAGTTTTCATTGTTGTTGTTTCCTACCTCCTAATGGCATCAGCTATACCCCATGGTTCCCTGTGTCCCCCAAGCACACCTATTATGCCATTAAAACAAGCTTTTCTTGCTTCTAAGTATTCCACGCTGCAAGGGGGTAAAGTTAAAATGCCTTCAAACTGCTGCTTCTTTCACGCGCCCTCAAAAAGTGGTACAAACAGGCACAACCCCCAAAATCTAGTGTGCAGATTGTTTGACACAAACACATAGCGGTTAAGCACAATTACAGTTGCTGTATATTATCCATTTTTACACTACTGTGCATAGGCAAGTATCATTCTTTGTGAGGGACTCCTGGTAAAGACAGAGAAGTGCAGCTCTGATGGAATCAAGGAGCACCAGGTAGGGAATAAGTAAGTTTAAATCTCTGGGAAGTGCCTAATGTTTTGCTAGTGAATGTTTGTTTTTGCCCCTGCCAGTAAATTAGCATTTGCTTGTTTTTTGATTCCCTAAACTTTTTGGTCAGTTGCAGCTCCTTATGCTATGGATATGCCACCCCCCAAAAGTCATCAACAGATTCAATGGTGTTATTTTCAGCAGAACCTAGTACCACAGGGTGCCCAGAAATACCCACATTACTCCTCTCAGTCTGCACCCATTTCATCCTATCCATTGTCATCCTGAAACTGTCTATGTGAATGCTCTGACTAGACCAGAGAAGGATACCAAACCTTAGCTCTGCCACTGAATTTCACTGCATGTATCTGGTGGTGGGCAGAGGGCGTAAATTGAGAAAAACCTTTTACATTTATATATATAGGCACAAGGGTGGCTCCATGAAAGCTGCCACCATAAGCACATGCCCTCAATAAAAAATACTAGCATGTCAATAGAAGTAATGCAAGGGTGATATAAAGGATGTTTGGAGCCCAATGGAAAATATAGTTTTTACAAGATGCTGCAAGGAACTTGTAACATTTCACCTGCAGCATCTTGTTCTTATTGGGAACTGGTCAAGAGGTAGAGAGAGTAGGGGAACAGTAATCTGTGAGTTACCAGATTTAGGTCCTTCACATACAACATCATGTTAGACTGATGTCTAATACCTGTTGTTTCTTCCTCCGTAATATAGCCAATTTCTTTTCACAAACCTCAGCCAAAACACTTATCCATGCCCTTATATTATCCCGTTTCGACTATTGCAATCTCCTCCTAACAGGTCTTCCTGACTCCCATCTCTCTCCTCTCCAATCAATCTTAAACTCTGCTACCAGGATCCTTCTGCTCTCTCCTAAAAGGGAACCTGCTCAACCAGGCCCAGACTGGCAATCTGTGGGTTTTGGCAAATGCCAGAGGGGCTGCTATAAGGTGCCATAAAAAGTCAGTACTTAGTGGGCTGGTGGGGGCTGTTTGGGTCTCTATGTGGGCTGTTTGGGCCTCTGTGTACCTGAAATGCCAGGGCCTATTTTAATTCTCAGTCCGGACCCGTGTCTATGGGCCAAATTTCTTTGACGTTTGTTGGATAAAAAAACAGAAATTGATTTTAAAAACCAAAACCTCAGCATCTTTTTTAATCTAGCTCCCGTGATGCCATGCAACCGTCTTTAATAAAATAACGCAATACACCAAATCTATCTGCAGGGAATTTTTTGGAATTTAAGTAATACCAGGGCTGAGAGCAGGATTGCCACATGGCCAATATGATGCTAGATGCCAATGTTATTAATAAGGCATTAACATAAAAGAATTGCAGATATTTCCGATTGCACAAAGTGTGAGAACTAAAGCCTATCCTTTTAATAACAAACCCATGCTATGCTGCCAAATAAATCATGCTCCTTATTACAGAGGCATATGCCCAGAGGAACTACCAATGGCCCAGTAAGTGCACTCAAGTCTCCTTTAAGTTCTAGAAATCCAATTATAAATGTATTATACACTAATTTTCCATGAAATAGGCATCATAAAATACTCATGCAATTGTTCCACTGCTACATAAGTAACAGTCACCCTTCCACTAGATAAATTAACACGTGCATATAGATAAATTAACACGTGCATTTTTTAAATGAAAATGACTGATAGTGGAAATATGTTATTTAGGGTATATCAATGTCTTTTCTCCCATGTCTCTTACAACATGCCCCCACATGCAAAGTGTGAAAAAAGTCTGCTGCATGGGGAATTTTGCAAATAGCCATTTTTGCCTGAAATGGAATGTATCCTGTGTTAGGCACCTGCACATAGGCCTCCCACCCCTACCCCATGCAGCATTTAGAGCTACAAGATAGGAAACAACAGGACTTGCATCAGGACTTGCAGCCCCTAAGGCACGCAGTAATAAAAGGGCTGAGCTGGACATCTTGGTGCTGCTCTCTGCACAGAGAGCTGGATATTTTATTCTTAGGCAGAGGGATACAAATGAATAGCAAATGAGAACTAAGGGATGTGCTCTTGAAACCCATAGTGATCTGACACTTTTGCTCCAAGGATCTTACATGCCCATTTTTTCTTTAAATTCCCCATGCAGAGCCATTGGTCAACAATTGCTCAAAACTCAATTTGCTTTGAGTGGGAACTAAACATGCTCTGGGTCTGTACCTTAATAAATTCTAAAGTTGGTTCTGATTTTCAGATCCTGGTCAATCTGCCATGGCTTGCTGCTGCGCCCCACTTCCCATTTTGGAGCAGGAGGGGGTCCATGATGTTAGTGCAGATAAGCACAATTGTGCTCTCTGTGCTAGAAAAGCTGAATTACTGGTCTGAATTTGCCGCCCCTGGTAACCAATGGTGCGCTGCTGCCTAAGGCGAGTTTCCCAACTCACCTCATTGGTGCAGTGCCCTTTCTGACTTTGTGGAATGAGCCCAAACATTACCCACACAAATTAAACATACTAAGTCACTGCTTAAATGGGTCAAATAGGAACAAAAATTCCTCCCAGCTGCTAAACAAGATCATATTGGCTTTTTTTGATACACATCATATGTATGCCTTTTCAGACCTAATATGAGTAATAAAATGCAATGCTGACCACAGAAAATATGAATGTGTAACAGCAATTTCCACTCGGCCTATGAATAAATCAAACAGCAGATGTCACTGTAAGAATACAGATCAATGCCTGCGCCTCACAAACATGAATCTGCTTTACATAGAAATGAAAACTGCACAAAGCAATAATAATTAATTTAACATGAAATGGGAGTCACCCATTTGAAATCTCTTTGGCATCATCCTTCATTTCTTACATGGACTTACCATCTGGAGTCTGTGGGTGGGTGCGGTGTGCTAAGGTTCCATTAATGACAAGGGAAGATGCTGTAATCATTGCAGCAGGTCTGTGTGTGTAATATAAAACATACATAAGAAAATAAGGAGGATGGAACACTTTTAAGCAGCATACTCAAAGACAAGAGAATATAGAGTACATGTATTGTATCGATATCACAAAAGGTGATAGTGGGAGATGTAACCTCACGGGAAGTGTCACTAAACAGGGAATATGTTCTCTGTTCACAAAATATTGTTACTGATTCCTGCATGCTGGAGTGTTTTTGAAGGAACATGCAGATGCTCCATTCTAGTGGCCAGTGCTGCAACAAGAGGTCTAAGACAAGAGATACCTCATAACATGTTCTAAATACATTCTATTCTACCATTCTAAATGCTTGGAATTCTTTAAATGGTAGTTTAAATGTTATAGAATGTTTAATTTTCATTTTCAATTGTTCTTCATGTTTCAGCCTCTTTCCAGCACTCAAATGATCACTGACCCTAGCATCCCAAAAGATATTGTTCCGTAAGGCTACAAGCCTTACTATATGTTTTTATTCAGGCCCTCTGCTATTAATTTTCCAGTCTCTCATTCAAACCACTTCCTGGTTTCTAGAGTAAATTGGACCCTAGCAATCGGATAACTGCTGAAATACCCAACCAGGGAGCTGCTGAACAAAAAACATAAATAATTCAAAACCCATCAAAAAATTTAAATAATGTCTCAAACTATCACTCTCTGTATCATACTTCACTTCACTAAAGGTGAACAGCCCTTCAACTAATCTGAATTGAGTGCACAGTGCGTTTAGAATGTGGTGCTTTAAAGTGAGGCCACCAAAACTGTACTCACGCAGATGCTTGTAATTTCCAAACGCAAACGGAATTCACCTTGTTGTGTTCCACTTGAGTATGGTGCTTACATGTGCCTGTGTGGCCCTTTAAAGTGAATATGTTCTTTCCTGTGCTCCCATGCGGCTGAACAGGGGAGATAATGCAGGGGATAGCAGGCAAAACTGCTCGTGTGTACGAGCCCTTGATCAAGTCGCTTTTGGGCTAAGATACACAATATTAGGATAACATTAAAGTGACTACTCCACCTGTGTGGATGGCAAGAATTTTTGGTAGATTCAGGACAGAAGCAAAACCTACTAATTTCTATGTCATTTGTCAAACTGTATCCATTGGTGTTGACAGCCAAAATACTTTCTGTTATTTGAACTACTTTGGGTTTTGCTGAAAGGTTTTAGAACTAGTTTTCAGAGTTTTCGCCATAGGCTTCTAAATATACAGGGTCGATGAATGCCCTGCAGCACAGGAACACAGCATTTCTAGTCAAGGAAGAATCTGGATAAAAAAAAAATTGCCAATATGCTAAATTTACTTAATCCTATTTTTTTTTAAAGGTTTTTATGCATGCATTTATAACACATAAAGAAAAAAAAGAAAAAACATTAAACAATACAACAGTGGTTTTAAATCCCAAAATATCTCAGATACAGTGATTTCGTTGAAGATTAAGAGTTAACACATGACGTCATCAGGGATCTGGAGTACCAGGGGGTTTGTTCAGTTTACCTATTTAGTCACAGGGAGGAGGGCAACAAGATGTTGTTTATAGCTTCCACCCAATCACCCCAAACCTTATCATATTTATGGGGCACCCTCTTGCCATGTAAGTAAGCTGTATCAGTGGGAGATGCGCTCTCACTAGATTGAGCCAACTGGTGAGTGTTGGAGAAGGGTGGGCCATCCACTGTAGAAGGATGGACTTCCTGGCATAGAAAAGCAAGGTTTTAAACATAGTACGAGCTGCCGAGTCTAAACCAATATCATCTATGATACCAAAAAGGCAAGTCTTGGGTGCTAGTATTTTCGGCAGGGAAAGTGATAAATTTGTGGGCATAGCCATACTAGATGAAGGTAGTCAGCCCCAGAGGCATTGCATTTAGGGCAACGGGAGGAGTCCCGAATCCCCATACGATGTAAACGTTGAGGGGTCAGGTGGAGTCTATGGATAATTTTGAATTGGATCAGCTTGTCTCTTGTAGAGATCAAGTAATCATATGCTTTACCTGTTGCCTCCTCCCAGTCCTCATTGTCTAATTCTGGCAGGTCCTGGTGCCACATCGTGTAAGCTGTGGAAAAGGGGGACTGGAGTGTGGAGAGAAGCATAGAATAAAGCGTGGTGACCAGCTTTGTGGAAGAGGGGTTTCGGAGAGTGGTTTCAATTTCGGTGAGTGCAAAAGGCACTATAGTTCTCTGGAATTGCTACCGAAATGTCTGCTGAAGTTGTAAGTACAGATGAAGCCACTTGGATTTGTGAGTTAAATGCGTCATGACTCAGGGGTAATTGAAGAAACTGTGTTATCTTAAGTCATCTTAACTCATTTAATGCATTTAACCTTTTCATTAGCATATGTGATGGGATGTTGTGACGCAGTTTTCTGTGTTAAATGAGATAAATGGGATATCTGTGTTTAGTTATTCTGTGTCAAACAGACAAACCAAAGTGGCTGCATCTGTATGAGAACCAGGGGAGCAGCTCTCCAGTTCTAGTGTGCTTAATTTGATCTCTGGGCAGCAATTCCCCAGCGTTGGTCACCTCTCCTAGGGTGCGAATGCCCCACTGAGGCAACACACGGTATTGTACAATTTGTTGGAAATCGGGTAGATAGGAATTTCCCCATAGTGGCAGGCCTGGAGAAAAAATTGGTGGCTTCAGCTTGTACAATTGCATTATCTTCTGCAATGCTTTACAGGGTGTCACAATAATTGGATGATCCGTTATAATATCGGATATCTTGCGGAACGGTAAGTAATTCAGTGACTCAATTGAGGTAGCTAGGGTTGCCTGTAGTGGAACGTTAGGATTAACGGGATCAGGGGCGAACCACCACTGAACATATTACACCTATGCTGCTAAGAAGTAAAATTGCCAGTGTGAGAGGCCTAGACCTCCCTCTGTAATTGGTGCCTTGAGCTTGGCTCTAGCAAACCTAGGGGGTTTATTGGCCCAGAGGAATGCGGTCTGCATTTTATCCAAAGAGGTAAAGAATTGCTGTTGAATGAAGATTGGTGAATTGTGGAAGATGTAAAGAAATTTAGGGAGGAACATCATTTAGGGTAGTTAGGGTATTGGAAGGGGTCTGGGCTTTAGAGAGATACGCCAGGATCTTCACATTTTTACCCCCCTGGTCGAATGTTCTCTGTGTAGCATAGAGTAACCTTTTCTGTATCAGTTTGACTCTGGTTCCCTCTAGTTCAGTTTGTGCCGCCTTGAGCTTTTGTAGGGTGTCTGGGCTTGTGTGGGTGGTGTACTCTTTCTCTGCCTCTGTCTGTTTTCTTTCTCCTCTAAGTCCTCCTTTGCCTTTTTCCTGATCCTTTTCCTGACACCATCCCAGGAGGAGCAGTTCCGGGGTTGATCTCCCAAAATTCTGTTAGAGCTTTGTCGTTAACTTCCCTGACCTAGTCATGTGTAAGCCACAAGGGGCTAAGACGCCATAATGCTTTTTTTGCAACCTGTTGGGTATCCAAGTGTATCATAATTGGGGAGTGGTCGGAGATTGGCCTGGGTAAGTATTCAACAGAGGTTACCTGGGGGAGGAGGTCAGAGGATACAAAAGCAATATCAATACGGGAAAGGGTGTTATATGTGGCAGAGAAGCATGAGAAGGCCTTCTGGTCTGGATATTTCCAGCGCCATAAATAAGTAAGATTCATTGCTTGCATCCACGCCGGGAATTTGGGTGTGGGTTGAGGACCGGGGATTAATTTGTCCATGTTAGACTCTAAGATCACATTGTAATCTCCCATGAGTAACATGGGAGCTGTTGGGAGGGTCATCAGTTTACCCATAATGGTATCTAGTAGGTCAACATTAAATGGTGGGGGTATATATATGCTGGCCAAGGTAAGGGGCTGATTAGATAGGGTACATGCAAGTAGTACAAACCGCCCATAATGATCGGTGATCACATCTTCTACCTCTAATGGAATACCTTTACGGGTTAGAAAAGATACACCTCTGGCATGGGAGGAGAAAGTAGCATGATAGGCGCGGGCCACCCATGGTCTCCGGAGCGCCATCAATCTTTGACCTATCAGATGGGTTTCCTGCAACATTAGGAGGTCCGGGGTATATTTTTTAAAATAGTCAAATATCAGTGCCCATTTAACCTTGGAGTTCAGTCCCCTGATGTTCCAGGAGAGTATTTTAAGTGTGCCCTGCATATTGTGTAGTGAATATTAGGCTTACAGGGTAATGTGTAACCGCTATGTGTGGCAATAGAATGTCATATGGTCTTACGTCATTGAACCATAACATACAACAATTAACAACAACATAAATGAAGCTGACCCAATAAAAAAACATCCCTCCCGACCTGAACTAGAACGTGGCAGGTATTAATCCCTTAACTAAAGTAAGTAGAGACGTGCTCGTGGGGTGCACGTGGCTAACTTCTGAGCATAGTGTGTGGCACAAAAATCCGCTGTGCCGATGTTCTCAAGTCCAGGACCCCTACTAGCGTAGTTCTTTGCCACTGGTAGTAAGGTAGTTAGATAACTGCGTCCATTGTGTATGTCCTGTATGTGGGTTTCCAGTGGCATTAAACAGGGGTATATGGTCCTGGGGTACTAAGAATAGGTAGTCTCACCTGTCATGACGGTAAATGTCCTTCTCAACCTTTGCGTGTTTCCTAATTTTGTCTGTTGGGGCCGACCCTTGGGGATGGAGTGCCCCGGGAGTCCAACCAGTCACTGGCCTCTTATGGTGTCTGGAAGAAGAGGGCCCTGTCCCCAGCTTGGACCCGCAGCTTAGCCGGGCATAACATTCCATACTTGAAATTGGCCTTGCGAAGTCATCGTTTGACCGCTGTAAAAGTTGCCCTTTGGCGCTGCAGTTCGGCCGAAAAGTCCAGGTACACAGAGACCTTCCTGCCACCCATCATGATATCTGGATTCTGACGGTCTGCCTGCAGAATCGCATCTCGGTCTCTGAAGTTGAGGAGCCGGATTAAAAAAGGTCGAGGAGGGCCGTCCCACGGGGGGCTCTTGCCTGGTACTCGGTGGGCTCTCTCAACCGCAAAGAATGGTGAGAATGAGGCCGTTGGAAAGGAGTCTCGGAGCCAGCATTCGGCAAAGGCTACCGGGTCTGCTCCCTCCACTCTCTCCGGGAGACCCACCAGTCGAACATTGTTGCGCCTCTGCCTGTTCTCATAGTCATCTAGTTTATCCAGACAGGTTTTGAATTTTGTGTCGAGGCAGGTCAATGTAGCAAGTATTCTCTAAGGTGGATATTCTGTTCTCAGTTTCCCGTACCGGTTCCCTCATGTTTTGCATGTCTGCCCTCAGCAGAGAGAGGTCTGTTTTTACCTCTTCTAATTTAGTAGACAGCGATGTCCGGCAATCTGCGATTGCATCTAGCAGTAGTTGGGTAGCGGCATCCGGCTGTGTCGTCGGCGAGGGGGAAGAGTTACTGGGTTCAGGGTGGGTGCCGCTCGAAGTGGCACCATTCTGAGGAGAGTGTCTTATAAATTGTTCCAATTTGGAAGCTGCATCAGCCTTTGTTTTCTGTGTTTTAGTGCTGCGCATTGTCTGTTGCGGGTATATTATAGGTAGGTTGAGGGTAAGTTGTTGGAGAATATAGAGTGCCGGGCACGCGGATTTTGTTTCAGTTCAACTAGTCTGCATGCCAACCTGGTCTCAGTACCAGGTGTAGAGTTTGCATATGGTAGAGTGAGAGGTCAAAACACAGTGTGTCCACCCTGAATCTTGGTCTATAAGCTGGGGTCCTGCGTGTAGCAGAGGCAAGAGGCAGTATGATCAAGCCTGCAGGATACGCACTGGGAATAGATCACAGGCTGACAGGGGGTTGGCTGCACAGCTCAGGTTTTGGAAAGTGCAGACTCTGTGATAAAGCCCTTGTGTTGTTACTGAGACTGTGTTATAAGCCTTTGGGCAGTTGTTCCGAGTGAAGGGGTTAATTTGTGGCCTGTTTAGCAGGTGTGAAGTTGCCAAGTGCAGGCAGTGTTATCCCTTTATATTAGATCAGGGTTGTGGAGTTATGGACTGGGTCCCTTGGACTTCACCCCTTTGTATGTAGGTACAAAAATCCCTTTAGATGTGTGCAGGAGTTGCACCGATTGGAGACAGTGGTAATTGTGCACACACAGCAAATATTGCACTGCCCTGGGTTTGCTTCCTGCTGGGGCCCGAGCACTGAGACAGTTATGCAGTAGCTGCTGCGGTTCATAGAAGGGCCCCCAAGGCTCCATCACGACCCTCCCACACTTTTAACGTGTCCACTGTACCCCTTGTGGCTTCCGCTGTGTTCCCCGAATGCCGCAGGAGGGTACCGTGCTGCAGGCTGGGTAACGGCCGGTTTCTCTCACACTGCTAGGCCTCGACCGGCTCTCTGCAGGTGTACACGCTGGGAGATTCGGAATAGCAGGGGACGGATAACGGACAGCTCCCCAACCCTTCTGGAGTGCCTCGGTGGGTATGGGATGGTCCTTGCAGGGTGGATGGGGTTAAACTGTGGTTAGAGCCCCGGGAGTGCCTTAGAATGTGACCGGATAGCTCCGTGGTTGGCCATGCCCCCACTTAATCCTATTTTTAATGATAATGTGTTCCCTAGTTCAGATTTTCATGGTAAACCTTGGTGGCCCTGTAAAGTCTCACCTTAAAAAACAACGTTGTTTTAAATTATAATCTGTGCATTTTTGTAGAGCGTATTTATTTTAAGTGCCAGTTTCCATTTATTCTCCTATTCTACTTAAAGGACCAGTAACATCAAAATTTTTTTTAAAAAAAATTAGTTAGTATACAACGAAAAATAAAACTATTAAATTGCAAAGCCTTTATTAAGAAATAACTTACTGAAACTCCACTTCCTGTCCTCTTCAGAAAGGGCAAAAAGGCGACCATCCATCCAGCGGTGCTCGATTTCTCCTCCCTGGCTGTTTTCTGCATTGAAGAGAGAAGAGGATGGAGCGTGACAGGGCCGCTGTTCTTCTGCAAATAATCCTCACAGCATTGGCAGTAAGAGCGATACATGGAAAGTGTATTTTCTATGCCAGATATGATGGGCAATGCTGTGCTCTTTGCCACTATAGCTCTACAACCTAGTATGGAAATTTGAGTTGCGCTGTACCTAGCATCTCGGCGGAACTGAGCGAGTCTGCGTTGAAGAGTGGGGCTGGGGAGCTCCGTGAAATTCGGGGATTGCCTGAGCGCGTGACCCTGACTTGTAATAAAGCCCCCCCTGCACGTTTGTATGGGTGCTTCCGTGCCGGTATTTAGATCTGCCACCCTGCCCACATCTCCAGCCTGACACCTGTGTGCTTCTCTAATGGCGCCTGTCCCTATGTGCCAGAGGGGGGTGTTCGTGATAGTAATGGAGCGCAGCATTGGCCATCATATCTGGCATAGAAAATAAACTTTTCTATCGCTGTATCTGCGCTTGTATCGCTGTTACTGCCAATGCTGTGAGGATTATTTGCAGAACAGCAGCCCCGTCACGCTCAGCGACAAGCGCAGATACAGCAATATAAAAGTGTATTTTCTATGCCAGATATGATGGCCAATGCTGCGCTCCATTACTATCATGAACACCCCCCTTTGGAACATAGGGACAGGTGCAGACTCGGTCAGTTCCGCCGAGATGCTAGTTACAGCGCAACTCAAATTTCCGTACTAGGTTGTAGTGATATAGTGGCAAAGAGCACAGCATTGCCCATCATATCTGGCATAGAAAATACACTTTCCATGTATCGCTGTTACTGCCAATGCTGTGAGGATTATTTGCAGAAGAACAGCGGCCCAGTCACGCTCCATCCTCTTCTCTCTTCAATGCAGAATACAGCCAGGGAGGAGAAATCGAGCACCGCTGGATGGATGGTCGCCTTTTCGCCGTTTCTGAAGAGGACAGGAAGTGGCGTTTCAGCAAGTTATTTCTTAATAAAGGCTTTGCAATTTAAAAGTTTTATTTTTCGTTGTATACTAACTAATTTTTAAAAAAAAAATTTTGATGTTACTGGTCCTTTAAAGCAAAGCTAAGCAAATAAGGGGTCCTTTATAAATTGACATCCCCAATGGTTAACCATTATCCCTCTCTTTTAAAGTAACATAGTAGATGGATATGTATCTGTTTTCAGTCTAATCAGGTTCAGCCTTTTTGTCTAAATGAAACCTGGTCCAAGTATAGGAGAAGGAAGAGGAACTCCAGCAGTATTACTGCAAACAACTTTTTATTCCAGGCAGTGGTAAACACAACATGTTTCGGCTTCAATACCCTTTATCAAATGAAACCTGAACATCTGTATTTGAAAGTAACGTGTACCAATTGGGCCAAATTTGTTGCAAATAAGGGGGACTGAATCAGTGAAAGGCTGAGCAAACTTCCTGTGGTTGTAGCACTAGCAATATGTTGTTTTTGATTTAGCCACAAGAAGTCTCATTTTTAAATACCAATGTGACATTTAGCAAAGAATGCTTGTTGGTAAGAGCAGATGAATGTGTGCCTTAAGGTGGCCATAGACGTAACAATTACGATCGTTCTTGGAAAAGATCTTTCCAAGAAAGGTTGTTCGTTTCAATACACACGTGTAGAGCTGAATCGTCAGATATACAGGTAGATATACGGGAAGAAACAATAGAATTCTACCTGTATCTGACGATTCAGCACTAACAATGGCCGATATTTGGGTCCCTTCAAAGGCACCCGATCAAAATTTTCCGTCCAGCCCGATCGACGAGCGACCGATATCCAAGTCTTCTGCCAACATCGGTCGGCTCTTTTTCCACAATACACGCACCGAATATCAGATGAAAATTCATTTTGTACGATATTATCTGTGCATCTATGGCCACCTTTAGTTTTTTAGTGTGCTTTGTTTTATCAGGTTACCAGATCTGCTACCAAGATCCTGAGAGCACTCTTCCCTAAAGCATGTAACTAATAGTTACACTAGCACTCCAAACCCCATCCCTTTACTGGTGTGTGTAGGAATGAACCAAATTAGCAGGATCAATATACATAGAGTTATGTGACTTAACAGCTCTGGACAACTGAAAGCAACATTGTTTTGTATGGTACAATTTCTTTTAAATAATATGTAAATATTGGTTTGGATTTGGTTGGGTCAATTCTGTTGCAGGGATTTTGGCCAGATCTAGACATTATTATACATCATTATATTAATATATGTCTTTGGCAAAAAGTAAACATGCAATGTCTTGCCTGTCTAAAACCAGAAAGGACCAGGAGCATTTCTTCTAAATAAAAATAAACAATTAACATTATTTCTAATATAAATTAACAGTCATTATACAGTATGTTCCTTGTGAATTTCTAACAAGTAGGAGAGATTTATAAAATGTATGCGAGCCTGTCGACCTCAAAATTACTATGGTATCAAGTCTACTGTCTTGTCAAAAATAATACCTGTAATCATTAATAATGTGCTCCTCTTCCTTAATTGCTTATAACAAGTATGATGAAGAAAAAGTATAAAGTATTTGTTACATGATCACT
This sequence comes from Xenopus petersii, assembly GCA_038501925.1. Taxonomy (NCBI): domain Eukaryota; kingdom Metazoa; phylum Chordata; class Amphibia; order Anura; family Pipidae; genus Xenopus; species Xenopus petersii. The sequence goes on from CM076675.1 coordinate 39,158,381, forward strand.
TTGGCTTCCATCAGAAATCTTGGTGCACCGAACACAGGGGCCCGGATATTGTCTTGCCTGCCTGGAAGCAGAAAGGAGAGGGACTGGCCTGGGGTCCATGTGCTGCTGCTGCTGCTGCAAAAAAAAAAGAGAGTAACTGTCAGTCCCCCTATAGCAGTCCACAGCCCTGCTCCTAAATTCAAATATCTCTGCAATACGTAGTGTATCCTGTTTCAGATACTGGATTCCAAATGAACAGGAAATTCGATTTTGATTATCAGTATAGATCTTGCTGTAATGCAACCTCAATGAACACTATACCTGTTGGGACTGAGCAAGTATTTCTATGGTATCAAGTCTACTGTCTTGTCAAAATTAATATCTGTAATCATTAAAAATGTGCTCCTCTTCCTTAATTGCTTATAACAAGTATGATGAAGAAAAAGTATAAAGTATTTGTTACATGATCACTTTGGCTTCCATCAGAAACCTTGGTGCACCGAACACAGGGGCCCAGATAACAGGATTTTTGTACTCACCGTTAAATCTGTTTCTCTGTAGTCGAAAGGGGGACACAGGGACCGATGGGGTTAAGCTCCATCCTCCAGGAGGCAGGACACTTGAAGTAATTAAAGTGGGCGTGCCAGGTTAGGCTTAACCCCACACACTGTACTCAGACTTCAGTTTGTTCCAAAGCTGCTACTAGAATAACTAAACGAATAACAGGCAGAACTAGTAAACCAAGGAACCTATTCAGAAAACCAAATAAATGGTCTGTAGCTCGTCACTGGGCGGGAAGCCCTGTGTCCCCCTTTCAACTACAGAGAAACAGATTTAACGGTGAGTACAAAAATCCTGTTTTCTCTGTCGTCTTTAGGGGGACACAGGGACCGATGGGGACTTACCAAAGCAGTCCCAAACAGCAGGGTGGGTGCGAGCATAGACCGAAACTGCCGAATTACTTAATAACTGCTTGCAACACCTTACGCCCGAGAGAAGCCTCGGCCGAGGAAAAGGTGTCAACTTTGTAAAACTTGTAAATGTGTTAACGGATGACCAGGTAGCCGCCTTGCAGATCTGCTCCAAGGAAGCAGAGTTACGCCAAGCCCAAGAGGCACCTACCGATCTAGTAGAATGAGCCCGGATACCTTCAGGCGGTGCTCTTCCCTTTGTAGTATATGCTTGCTTGATAGTTTCTCTAATCCAACGAGCAAGAGAAGTCTTAGAAGCCGCCTGTCCTCTTCGAGGTCCAGAGGGAATCACAAACAATGACCTTGAAGTTCTGAAGGCTTTTGACCGTTCAACGTACCAGCGGAGAGCTCTGACTACGTCAAGGCTGTGGATCCTGCGTTCCTTATTGTTCTTAGGTTCCGGACAGAGGGAAGGAACGACAATCTCCTGATTCAGATGGAACTCCGAAACAACCTTCGGCAGGAAATGTGGAAGTGTGCGTAGAACAGCCTTGTCTTTGTGAAAGATGAGATATGGAGAGTCGCAAGACAGAGCGCTAAGTTCAGATACTCGTCTAGTAGAGGAGATTGCCATCAGAAAGACCACTTTCCACGTCATCCATGCATCGGAAATTGAACCATGGGGTTCAAAGGGAGGATCAAGTAAGGCTTCCAGCACCAGATTGAGATCCCATCCAGCTGTAGGCGGTCAGAATGGGGGTGCCACGTGAGCGACTCCCTGTAGAAAGGTGCGAATCGTCTCCTCAGTAGCTAAGCGCTTTTGAAATAGGATAGAAAGGGCAGAAACTTGCACCTTGAGGGAGCTGAGTTTAAGCCCTAATTGGAGGCCCCGCTGAAGAAAGGACAAGATTCGAGGGATACAGGGCTCCATGAACGAAAATTCTGACTCATTGCACCACTCGAGGTAGGAGTGCCAAACTCTATGGTACGACTTGGAAGACGATGGTTTTCGAGCTTTGAGCATAGTAGCAATAACCTCTTCCGTCAATCCCTGATTTCGCCAGATGGATGCTTCACCAGCCAACCCGTCAAAGCAAACAGACCGGGATTGTGATGAGCTATGGGCCCTTGCTGCAGAAGGTCTGGCCTGCCGTCCAGCCGGACCGGTGGAGCCACGGACAGTTCTTGAAGATCGGAGAACCAGGTTCTTCGCGGCCAAAAGGGAGCTACTACGATTACTGTGGCTCTGGACTGCTTGAGCTTCTTGAGCACCCGAGGGAGCATTGGAAGTGGAGGGAAGACATAAGCCAGCTTGAACTGCCAGTGTTGTGTCATGGCATCTACCCCTGCCGCTAGAGGGTCTCGGTATCGTGCAAAGAAGGTTGAGACTTTTCGATTTCGCCTCGACGCCATGAGATCTATGCTTGGTCTTCCCCAGATTGACACTAGTTGATCGAAAGCCTCCGGGTGAAGCTCCCACTCCCCGGGATCGAGTTGATTTCGACTGAGGAAGTCCGCCTTTGTATTGGCCACGCCCGGTATGTGAATGGCTGATAGTCTGACAGAGTTCTGCTCTGCCCACTGCAGAATCTCTCTGGCTTCTGTCAGAGCCTTTTGGCTCCGAGTCCCTCCCTGTCTGTTGATGTAGGCCACCGTGGTGACGTTGTCGCTTTGGATGACTGACTGTAGCCGTAGGAGGTGGCTCCACTGACTGAGTGCCAACTTCACTGCCCTGAGTTCCAGAATGTTGATAGGAAGTCTGGACTCCGCGGGAGACCAGCGGCCCTGCGCTGAGTGGTTCTCCCAAGTTGCTCCCCAGCCCTGAAGGCTGGCATCCGTGGCCATCACCCTCCAATCTGGCGTCGCCCAAGATTGTCCTACTGCTAGGTTCTCGGGGGACAGCCACCACCGTAGAGCTTCTTTTGTCGCCGGAGATAACCGGACAGGTTGGTTCAACGATCCCCCCTTCCAGGTGGCAAGAATGCTGGACTGAAGAGGACGAAGATGTATCTGTGCGAAGGGGACAGCCTCGATGGCTGATACCATCGATCCGAGGACTTGCATTGCTCTGTGTACTGTGGATACCGGGCTGTCTATCAGAGACTGTACCTGACCCCTGATTCTGTTCTGTTTGACCAGAGGTAGACTCACGGTCTGCGTGAGGGTGTTGAATTCCAGCCCGAGAAAGGTCATGTGATGGCTCGGAGTCATATTGGATTTGGACCAATTGATGGTCCAGCCGAAGCTCTGGAGAAGTGAAATCGCCCTTTGGAGATCCACCCTGGCCTTCTCTACTGACCGGGCTTTGATAAGTAGGTCGTCGAGATAAGGTGTCACCGAAATCCCTTGCAGTCTCAGGGTGGCTGCCGACACTGCCATTAGTTTGGTGAAGACCCGCGGGGCCGAGGACAGGCCAAACGGTAGTGCCACAAATTGGTAATGTCTGTTTTGAAATGCAAAGCGGAGGTAGCGATGATGAGGCGGCCAAATGGGAACATGGAGGTAAGCATCCCTTATGTCCAGGGACATCATGAGTTGACCCTGTTCCATGCCCCGAATTACTGATCTCAAAGTCTCCATTTTGAAGCGCACAGAGCGGATGTACTTGTTCAGTCGCTTGAGGTCGAGAACAGGTCTGACCGTGCCGTCCTTCTTTGGGACTGTAAAAAGGTTGGAGTAGAACCCGGAGAATCTCTCCGGCTGAGGTACTGGTGTGATAACCCCCGATCTCTCCATCTTGTCTTTGCACTCCAGAAAAGTTCTTTGTTTTAAGGGATTGGAGGGTACCCTGGACATAATGAATCTCCTGGGAGGATGAGCCGCCAGGTCGAGATGGTAGCCCCCCGAGACGATCTCCGTGACCCAGGCATCTGAAGAGTGACGGATCCATTCCTCCCGGAATCGTAGTAATTTTCCGCCGATCTGTTCCAACGATTCCGGAGGGATTGCCCCGTCATGCCGACGTGGGCTTATCAGCTGATGGTTTGTTGTGAGGTCGATTACTCTTCCACGGGGGGCGATTCTTGTCGCTGGTTTTGGAGCGAAAGTGGGATCTTTGTGGCGGACTACCCCGCCGCGCGAACCGGCCACGAAAAAATTTTCCCCGTCTGTTGGCTGATGATGCTCTACTTCTAGCTTGTGGAAGAAAGGTGCTCTTACCACCTGTCGCTTGTGTGATAATCTTCTCGAGTTCCTCGCCAAATAATCGTTGGCCCTTGTACGGAAGAGAAGTTAAGGACTTCTTGGAACTAATGTCCGCTGACCAATTCTTCAGCCAAAGCGTTCTGCGTGCTGCTATTGATAGAGCCGAAGTACGTGAAGTAAGCTGTGAGGTATCCAAGGAAGTATCACAAAGATAGCTAGATGCTTCCGCAATTGCTTGTGCAGAAGACAGAAGATCAGTTCGTGGAACACCACCTTGAATGTCCTTGACGAGTGACTCGGACCAAGCCTGAATGGCTCTTGAGACCCATGCTAAAGCCAAACAGGGCCGCAGTGTAGATCCTGCTGAGGAATATATTGCCCTTAAAAAACCTTCCAGCCTTTTGTCAGATGGATCCTTGAATGCCGCTGCGTCAGTGACTGGCAGCGTGGTAGATTTAGAAAGTCTTGATACTGGCGCGTCGACCACCGGGGGGTTAGACCACTTATCAATAAGCTCTTTAGAGAAGGGATAGGACTTTGTGAATTTCTTAGTAGCTTGAAACTTCCTTTCAGGAGCGTCCCACTCCTCTTGAATGATCCCTAGTAACTAATCATGTTCAGGAAAACAGACTGTAGATTTATGCTGTCTTTTGAAAAGAGATTTTGTCTCCCCTGTTTTAGACTTTGGTGAAATATTAAGTACATCGAGTACCCCTTTAATAATGCCCTCAACATCATGAAGGCTATCCTTTTCCCTTGCCTCATCTTGTTCTTCTTGTTCATCATCAGAAGAAGCAATAGATGCCGGTATTTCTCCCTCTGACTGGGAAGAACCCTGTTCAATAGAGGAATCCTCAGAAAAATTGTGAGTACCAGACTCCGCTTTTTCGTCATCAGGACGTTTGCGTTTACCACCGGATTTGTGGTGAAATTTAGCCAGCGCCTTACCTAGATTATCAGCAATGGCTGGCAAACCCTGAAGAGAGGCCAGTGACTGTGACAACTGTACTGCCCATAATGGAGGGAGTGGGTCTGTTGCTGGCCCATGAGAGAATTCCTGAGAAGTGCCTTGCACTGTATCTTCAGCTTGTGTTTCTGGTAGAGCCCCAGAGACCATAGCAGCCCCCTGCCCCATGGTGCAAGTTCTGCAAAGCGACTCACCCTGTGCCCCCTGAAAATTTTGTTGACACTTAGCACACACAAAAAAATTCACCTGTGCTGTGGGGACTCGTCCCCCCGCCCTGCTGAATAGCCCCCCTGGCCTACCTTCTGCCATCCTAAGTAAAGGGTGTGGGGTAGCCAACCTGTGCCGTCACCAGACAAGAGCTGTGCTGCGTAGCGCTGCTGAGCCGCGGGAAAAGACCCAAAATGGCCGCTGGAACGCATCATGCGTTCCACTCGGCGCGTGCTGTAATACAGCTCGCCGAAGAAGCAGACAGCCGCCATTTGAGCAGCGCTGGAACGCTAGACGTTCCCTCGCTGGGTTCCTCCTATCTTCCTCCACCCACACTACTGAGGGAGAGTAAGGTATGGCTAGTCTGTGAGGCGACGGACGGGTGGGTGGTTGGGCGGGGGGGGTGAAGGGGGTCACCGTAGACAAGTCATGCAGAATCAGCAGACATAGTGAACATACATTATATAACATATATGTAGTCACTTACCCCCCCCTCACACCGGCCAGACCCTCTGCGCTAGAATTAGAACAGGCATACGTCTGGGTGGTCTGTATAGCCCCCAGGCTAGAGTTATGACCCCGGTGGATGTCCTCGCGTAGGGGGCTAACCATATAAGTACAGGTAATCCTGCCTTAGGTATCACCCCTGGTGTCAGTCACAGACTGACCGTAGATTTCTCTCAGAGATAGAGATGTCCATCCTCCAGGTAGCAGGACACTTAAAAAACTGAAGTCTGAGTACAGTGTGTGGGCTTAAGCCTAACCTGGCACGCCCACTTTAATTACTTCAAGTGTCCTGCCTCCTGGAGGATGGAGCTTAACCCCATCGGTCCCTGTGTCCCCCTAAAGACAGAGAAATTGTCTTGCCTGCCTGGAAGCAGAAAGGAGAGGGACTGGCCTGGGGTCCATGTGCTGCTGCTGCAAAAAAAGAGAGTAACTGTCAGTCCCCCTATAGCAGTCCACAGCCCTGCTCCTAAATTCAAATATCTCTGCAATACGTAGTGTATCCTTTTTCAGATACTGAATTCCAAATGAACAGGAAATTCAATTTTGATTATCAGTATAGATCTTGCTGTAATGCAACCTCAATGAACACTATACCTGTTGGGACTGAGCAAGTATTTCTTCAATTTTTTTGCAGACAGAAAAGGAGAGGTAGTTGAGCACAAGGACAGTGAATGAAAGTGAAATAGTGAGGAAATATAACAAAATCAGCATGCCCACGCAGAAAAATGGATGATCATTATCGATAACAGCAAAAGAATGAAACAAAGCAGTTTTGAAACCTCAAGCTTAAGGGTTGGTTACCCCCAAAACATTGCCTGTTTTTTGGCACAAATAAATAACTTTGCTTTCAACAGACATTTTATGTATCATTATCTGAGTCATTTCTAGTTGGAAGTGCAGAGTGCTTATGCAAGATGGTACTGTACAGTATTTGCTTTAGCAGCCACTATGTGACACTGCCTAGAGTTACACAGTTTGTTATCCACAAACATCAAATACTGAAGTACATAACCTTGCATATATATATTAACACATTTAACCGGAACTAGGGGTAGGCAGAAGCGACACCTGCCTAGGGTGCAACGATAGGGGGACACTAGACAGGTACCTTTTAAATTGTCTTCTGCCTACCCCTATTCTGTTTTTGCAGCCCTCTGTTTTTCGCCTCTGCACCTCCCCTCCATTGCCTAGGGCACCCAGCTGGCTTGGTCCGGCCCTGAATGGATGTTTTTAAACTGAAAAGTACCAACTTCTATATTTCCTATTTAATTTTGTAGGCGCTACAGGGGGCAATCAGGAGCATTTGAAATGTGCCAGTGGACAAGGGTTGTGTATGCCTTTACCCCAAACATATAGAAAATATTTCTTAGTAATGAAAATGTTATACAAAGTAATTCTGAATTCAAGCTTAATTCATTTTAATTACATGGCACTGAACTATCTACCTTTAAATGTGGTTTAACTAATTAATTCAATACAGGAAACGCTAAATTAATTGTACATAGATGAATTTATATTAATTGATTTTTCATCACATGAACTACTTAAATTCATGAGGTATAGGTGAACTTAAACGAATTTGGTGTTCATTTATAATTTCATATTAAATGTATTAAGTGGTATATTAGATTGATCTATTTCCATATTGGGTAAAGGTGATTGGCAGAAATGATATTGTTTAAATAAAATTTAGTGGATTTTTTAAAGCATCTTCTGAGTGCATTGTGAGACTCTCTTTTTTTCTATATACAATCTGTTCAATATATCCATACCTTTCCTAAGGGCTTTAGCACATGGGCAGATTCGGGGAGATTTAGTCGACTTATCGCCTTTTCTTCAGTGCCAGGCCCGGATTTGTGGGAAGGCCACCTAGGCCCGGGCCTAGGGTGGCAGGATTTTATGGGGGCGGCATGCTGCTCAACCACACCCACATTGATTCAAAAACAGTGGGAATGTACTGGAGATACAATTATTTTGTTACATTTCCAGTGCACCAATCCCTATTGCTCTGGTCCAGATGATAAAAGGGGAGGGGGCAGGGGCGACAAAGGGCAGTGGGCCTAGGGGAGCCCACTATGTAAATCCGGCCCTGTTCAGTGCGACAGTCTCCCCAAAACTGACTTCCCCCTGCTAAAATGAAAAATCGCTGCGACAATGCACTCACGGCGCTTTGATTTCTGAAGTCACCCGAAGTTGCATCACAAGTAAACTTTGGGCGACTTTGGAAGTCGAAGCGATGCAAGTGCATTGCTGCAGGCGATTTTTCATTCATGCAGGTGGAAGGCAGGGGGAAGGTAATTCGGGAAGATTGTTGCCCCAAAGAAGAGGCGATTAGTCGACAGGTGACTAAATCTCCCCGAATTTGCCCCTGTGCTAAACCCCTAAGAGAAAACATATCAAATTCACACTCCACACAGTAGGTTTTTTTTTTAATTGCCACCCGCCCCGGAAGGGAGATCCCGAGGTGAGCGGCCATGTTGGTCAGAGCGAATTACATGCTTCTGACGTCAAATGAATGCGCATAATAAGTAAGATGAGGCACGTGGCATGGCCGCTCCAACGGGGAGCTCCCTCCCGGTTTGCGTGACCTATCGCTGGTGGGGGCGATTTAAAAAAAAAAAACTACTGTTAGCCCCAACCTGAGTGCATGCTCTATATTAGCCTGCACCTTTGGTTGGGGATCATATTTTTTGACAATAGGTAGCCTTTTTAAAGAGCTGAGTTTAAAAGCTGGCTTTAATTTGCAGAACCACAACAGATATATCACCTTCACTAGTTACATTCATCTCTTCCGTGTGGAAGATTTCTTGGAAATATTCACCATAATGGGGTAATGTGAAATGGAAATGTCAATTACTGTTGCAGTTAACTAGTCAAAAAAGAGGAGTGCAAAGCACTGACATGTTTGTATAGGATAGTATAATAGTCAAGCAATGTAGGTAACAATACATCAAATATACCAATTATTATCAAGCAGTTTCCTTGTCATAATAAATCAGGCAGAATATAAAAGATTCTGGCATTGTTTCTTCCATGTCTTACTTAAATGCAGCATTTAAGATGCTCTTTTTAGTTTTCCGTCTACTGATTGCTACCCACCATCACTGGGCACAAAAAAATGTGTTTAATATACATACTCCCACTGACAAAGAAAGAAACAGCTTGTTCTTTAGCCATCTTATGCAGCTGAGCACTCAGCTACTGCTACATGAATAGTTTCCTAGCTCCTAAGCAGAAGTATAATCACAAGGGGTGATGAGGTCATGACTGCCCAATGGCCCAAAGTCCTGAAAGGAGCCCTTTGCAATAAAGAATTTTATTTTTTAAGAATAAATTAAAACGACGTACAATGTCATTTATGTGGATCAAAAGATAGACAGAGGGGGGTTGATAAAGAAACTGCTTACTACTATGGCCATGAGTTTTTAAGGTGTAAAGGAGTTAATGGCATGCCATAAAAACATTATTTGACATTACAGTAGTACTGTATCTCCCTTTTTATGTTTTTTCAGGGGACCAGAAAAAATGGTGTAAGATCCGGGGAAATGTAATGTCAGGGAAAATACATTATGCATTATACATTGGCGTTACCACAAAACAATGGTGGTGTGAAATGCGAGGGAACTTCTCAGATTTGTATGAAAAATATATATCTATATCTATATATATATATATATATATATCTATATATATCTATATATATATATATAAAAAAACGTGAACAACTTTTATTCAATCTCCATATAGTAACACAGATTCAGTGGGTGTTTTATATGACACACCTATGATTTTTAGGAGTTTGTTTTAACTAGTTATGTCCTGTAGTATTAAATGTTATATGTGCACTTTAATAGTAATAAGTATGCTAATAATATTAGCACCATATGTGTAATGATGGATATAATGCACTGATTGGTTAATAGGGGTATAAAAAGTGTGTTTCACTTCACTGTGTGAGTGCGTTCTACCATTGGAATATATATATCTATATATATATATATATATATATATATATATATATATACACAAGCATACTGTATATGAGATTTCATTGTACTTTAAAGGAGCAGTAACATAAAAAAAGAAAGCATTTGAATATAATATGCTATTCCATGCACTTTTCAAAATTGTGTGTGCTTCAGAAACAATTTTCGATAGATGAGCTGCTGTGTATCCATAGGAGCAGCCATACAGGTTGAAAAAGGATAAAGGACACAGGTTAAATAGAAAATAACAGGTGTGCTGAATAGAACACAAAGGTGTCAGTTCTTAAAAGAAAATCAAGAGTCAACTGCTGTTCAAGTTTCACACAGGACATAAGTATCAAAAACCCACTTATTAAATAGGTCAGTTGTTATATTATCATAAAACCTAGAATACCACTTAAAGGTGAACTACCCCTTTAAAGTGTTTTCCACCCAAAAAAGAATTTTTCTGAAATTTTAATAATTTAAATAATTAATTTATATGCATTGTAAAGTTCATTCTTTATGCAAAAAAAAAGTTTTAGTAGTATATTCTGAAATCCATTTTAGTTCACTATAAGTGCGGGCCCAGCTACGATTTAATGCAAGAGCAGGCCCGGATTTATCAACGGGACACCCCAAGGCCAATGCCCTCTTTGTATGATACACTCACCACGCCTACTCGATTGCATACCTTCCAACTGTCCTGCATTACGTGGGACAGTCCCAATTTTTGATGCCTGACCCGATTTCCCAGATAGCTGTAGAGATGTCCTGCAGTGTCCCTATCTTCGGATCTGCCCGGCTTCTTAAGGCAATCTTCTCATCAGGTCTTCTCAGCTCTTTCCGATGTGTGGTTGACTTTGGATCTTTCCGGTGCACTTGTTTGGCTCATTCCGGTGCTTCGGGTCATCTCGGCTCCTTCCAACAAGCTCTCCGAACTGAAATCTGACGTGATTAGAATTTTCAAAGAAGTTAGAAGATCATATGCTTGCAAGTTGTTCTCCTGCTGCTGGTGAAGTGATAACTCAATATCATTAGCATATCAGATATCTCTGTATATAGCAGTAGTTTATTGCTTGTTTAATTTATGTATGAATAGGTACCAACAAGCAAGCATTAGCGCCTGACACTAGCACTACATCTCAATACAAGAACTTTATTTTCAAGGTATATAGTATTTTTTTAATTCAACAAGCAGCAGTTTGAGTAACAATGAAGGAACAAATTAAAGCACTGCTTGGGAAAAAGAAGAGAGAAAGAAAGACATCTTGCAGGGTCAGCAGGAGAAAAAGCCATGAAGCACAAAGTGATGAAGAGACCTGTGATCCGCAGTACATCTGTTCACTACAGAAATGTGGAAAAAAAGGTACATTACTGACATCACACAGTGGGACATTCACTAAGATTCGTAGTTGCGCCAGGCGTAACTTCGCCGCACTTCGCCAGGCGTAGTTTCGCCAGCACTCTGCAAATTCACTAAAATCCGAAGTTGCGCTCAGGGGTAGCGTAAGGTTGCGAAGTTGCGCTAGCATCGATTCGCTAAGCGAATCGAAGTTATGCTAGCGATGGTTAATTTGCATACGTCCCAAATTTCAATTTCAATGGAGGAAACCTTCAAAACATCAAATAAAATGTATATTTTGCCCTACACATGTGCCCACTGTATAGTTAAGTTGCCATGAGTTAGGAAATGTAGGGGGGAAGGAGGGGAGACCCAAAAATGTTTTCGATCTTTTCCAGCCTATAACCCATAATATAGAAAAAACGCCAGCGTTTTTTGGGACTTAGAAAAAATTTGAACTTTTTTTGAAGCAATCCCTATCTACTCTATTGCGCTTCGCCTGGTCTGAGGTGGCGAAAGAAGTCTAGCGTAAAAGGTAGCGTTCAGTACAATGCGCGCGTTAGTGAATTTGCGTACTTACGTCCGTTTCACAAATTCGCCAGGCGTAAAGGTGCGAAGTAACACTAGCAAATGTACGCCAGCGTTCATTAGTGAATTTGCGAAGTAACGAAAATGAATTTGCGAATTAACGCTAGCGTTAGGCGCTTCGGCGCATAGTGAATTTGCCCCAGAGTGTCTTGGATGTATGGATTTTAATCCATCGATCGAAGGATTTTCCTTGATCAAAAAAAGCTTAGAAAGCTTATGGGGAAAGTCCCCATAGGCTAACATTGTAGCTCTGTAGGTTTAAAGTGCCGAATTTGGTAGTCAAAGTTTTTTTAAAGAGACAGTACTTCGACTATCGAATGGTAGAATAGTCGAACGATTTTTTGTTCGAATCGTTCGATTCAAAGTCAAAGTCGTAGTCGAAGGTCGAAGTAGCCTATTCGAAGGTCGAAGCACCCAAAAAAAAGTTTATATACTTTGAAACCTTCACTCAAGCTTAGTAAATGTGCCCTCTAATGTAAACTTTTTACAAAACTCACCTCCCCAAGCATCACTTCTTTTGGGTCAGGTGCTGTACTGGGGGACCCACTCCTGTCACCGGGTCACATCAATATCTAGAAAATACCGGCAGCACATTGAATTGGGTTGCAACAGTGTACAAACAAGAATAATTTATTAAGCCCACATACAAAAGGCAACGTTTCAAGCCTACCAGGCCCCAACATTTCGAGCCTACCAGGCCCTTAAGCTGTAAGGCATGTAATATACAGTAGCCAGGTTTCTGATAGATAATCATTGATGACATCACTGATTAAATTGGAGGTTCACCTTTGAATTAACTTTTAGTATGATGTAAAGAGTGATATTCTGAGACAGTTTGAGTTATTTAGCATGTTTCTCAGCAGCTCTCCAGTTTACAGTTTCAGCAATCTGGTTGCTAGGGTCCAAATCACCCTAGCAACCATGCATTGATTTGAATAAGGCACTTGAATATGAATAGGAGAGGCCACTGAGAGCAACAACCAAGGGGTTGGAGAGCAACATGTTGCTCATGAACTACTGATTGGGGATCACTGGCCTATAACATACTAAGTTATATTAAAGGTGAACCACACCGTTAATATACTGACTGATATTCTGGGACCAGCTAGAGATTGCAGAGAAAGTGATAGTAAAAACATATAGAGAGTGGTGGAGAACTGGATTGTTTTTTGGCAAGCACATTCGTTTCCATTTAAAGTATTCAAAGATAAACTTAATATTGCCACCAGGGCCAGAACTATGAATTGCCAGGGAAGATCTGTGCCTACGACAATCATTGTGGAGAATGGGGATGGGTCAGCTGCAGAAAACCTATTGTGTTTTTTTCTTTTTTAACTAACATATTAAATAACATTGCCACACTTTCAAAAACCCTCTACTACAGCATCCGTGGTCTAAAAACGTATTGGCCCAGCTCTGTCACTAAAGGAATTACGTATTTCCTCATTAAATTACCACCAAAAGTGCTTTAATAAATGATGATCTAGAGCATTGCCTTTTTGGTTCTAAACCAATGAAATTCAGTATAGAACAATTTAACTTTACATTCTTATTTTTGTTTCTTCAACACCATGGGCAAAACATCTGAATCTTGCATTGTAAATAGATTTTATGCATAGAAATGACAGCTGTTAAGATACACAGGTATGGGACTTATTATCCAGAATGCTTGGGACCTGGGGTTTTCTGTAATTTAGATCTTCATACTCAAAAATAGGTTTGTTTTGCCTCTAGTAAGGATTAATTATATTTTAGTTGGGCTCAAATACATGATTACAATTTTAAAATGTAAAAATTACTTTATTAAAATGGAGTCTATGGAAGATTGCTTCCTATATTTCGGAGCTTTCTGGATAATGGATTCCAGATAACAGATCCTATACCTGTACTTTAATTTTAGATAATGAGAGTAAAGATAAATAGTAGAAAGATTTCACTACAGTTTATCTATGAATGCTATGCTCCAAAGAAGTGCTTTATAGAAATATAAAATATGTGAGTACATGTGTGATGTGAAAATGGTTTCAAGAATTGGTGTAATAAAGCCACAAACTTTGTGGTTGCTATAGGTTATATGGCCTAGCTCAGACCTTGTGATGTTTACTACATTACCCTCTATTACCTACAATGCCATTTTGGAGCAGACCTGATGTTATACCCACTAACCCACCTCCCCTTGCTTATTACAAGTATGGGATACGTTATCCGGAAACCCGTTATCCAGAAAGCTCCGAATTACGGAAAGGCTGTCTCCCATAGACTCTATTTTATCCAAATAATCCAATTTTTTAAAAATCATTTCCTTTGTCTCTGTAATAAATAAAACAGTACCTTGTACTTGATCCCAACTAACTTGTATTTGATCCAAACTAAGATGTACTTAATCCTTACTGAAAGCAAAACAAGCCGATTGGGTTTATTTAATGTTTACATGATTTTCTAGTAGACAAAGTATGAATATCCAAATTATGGACAGATCCATTATCTGGAAGCCCCCAGGTACCGAGCACTAAGGATAACAGATCCTAAAGCTGTATAAGTGAATCAGAGCAATTGTAGTGTCAAGCATCACTAAAAGAAGAGATACATTTCAGTTAGGCTTTTTCAGCAGGATTTGGATTCGGCCGAATCCTTCTTATCGACCGAAACGGATTTGCATATGCAAATTAGGGGCGGGGAGGGAAATCGCGTGACTTTTTGTCACAAAATGAGGAAGTAAAAAATGTTTTCCCCTTCCCACCCCTAATTTGCATTTGCAAATTAGGATTTAGTTAGGTATTTGGCCAAATCCATCGCGAAGGATTCGGGGATTCCGCCAAGTCCAAAATAGTGGATTTGGTGCATCCCTAATTTCAATTCCGCTTGAATGGATGCCCCTGGTAAGGTTCCACCTGAAACGCCACTAAAATGGTACTGTCTGTCCAGCCACTCATTCAACATTCTTTTCTCTCACTACATTATATCCTTTTGGTGTTTCTACTGGAGTACCACAGAGCTCTCTCTCTCAAATAACCCTTGATAATAGACCTTACTATTGTTAAAAAAATCAATACCAATAAATAAAAATATATTGTTTTTAGAGAACTAAAAACAATTCTGAACTAATGAAGCCGTTAAAGATGAGAACTGATATTATGGTGTAACTGAAGATGCAATAACTAGTGAAAACGATCTAATGCAAATGCAACATGGGGCATCAGTGTTATCATGCAACTGCACTCAGATCCACTGTATCAAACTTGGTGCGCGCACACCATTTCAGTGCCAAAATCATTCGTTCTGCGTGTCACAAGAGAAGGCTGATGCTTGTGGAGAAATTGATTCTTGGCCTTGCATTTATCTACCACTGACTGAAGTAGAAGACTGCTATAGGGAAAATAGACACCTTTACTGCTGGACAAAGTTTTAAAGGAGAAGGAAAGCTAACAAGGCATTTTATTGCCTATAGCTGCAATAGTGCAAGCTAGAATGCTATATTTATTCTGTAAAATATTTTACCATACCTGAGTAAAAAGCTCTAGAAGCTCTCTGTTTGATTAGGATAGCAGCTGCAGTATTAGCTTTGTGTGACATCACTTCCTGCCTGAGTCTTTCCCTGCTGACTGAGCATGCTCACGCCTGGGGCAAGGAGGTTTAAGCTGAAGGCAGGAAGTCTGATACAGAAGCCCATGTGTACACAATAGAAGGAAAGAAATGCAGTGTTTCTTTTGACAGGGGACTTAGAGCAGCATTACTTTGAGGGTTTACTGGTATATTTATATAGACCTTTCTGATAAAGTTTACTTAGTTTTAACCTGTCCTTCTCCTTTAAGGTTTAATGCAGATTGGGCCTATACAGGAAAAGCCTTTTCTAAAAAACGAGTAAGGTTTATGTGTATGACTGCATGTGAAAAAGTATGTGCGCCAACTTCCACTACAGTTGGTTAAATTATTACATGATTAAAAATAAGAAAAAATAAAATCTTGTTTTGTTTCTCTCCTGAACACCTAACTCTGGTGGGATTTTGATAAAAGCTGAAATATGATGATCCCTAGGCATTAAAGAAGCCTGCTAATATTCTGTAAAAGGATGTTAAAGCAATAAAACCATAAGAATATTTACTTTTGCAGCTTGTTTTGTATAAAGGAAAAGATAATGGGTCCAATAAGACTCCATGTTATACAGACCTTGGATTGTCTCCACAGGAATAGAGCAGAGGGTGAAAAGAAAATACACAACAGGTTCTAGTTTCTAATGGCTTGGGCCAAGAATAACGATGGAGGTTCTGGATCTGTAAATGTCACTTTGGTTTAAAGAATTGTATATAATGCTACATTTAAAATGCTAGTATCATTAGAATAAACCACAGTACAGCATTAACTAAGCCACTAAAAATGCATTGCTTTTACTTAGTAAATGTGGAACCAGTGCTGTAGGTTAATTTGATTATATGTTTATTAGAATAATAAATATATAGTAGCATACAATAAAACTCATTTACAACCAATACCACCATTTTGGTGGCAATTGCTGGAAATGACATTCTAACATCACCCAGCACAATGTTCAGCCCAATAGTGGGACATGCATGATAGCCCACATTTTAACACCCACAATTGTGCCAGGGGGCCACCTTGCAGCCATTGTAACACTGAAATTGTGTGAAAAAATGTTGGATTGTGGGTAAAAAACATGCCTACTTGCACCCAAACTTGAACTTTGCACACGGAGCTTGTAATTGAGCCCTAATGTATTTTGTAGAAATTATTAGTTATCAGCACAGAAACATTTCCTTCCTATCCGCACAGTTCCCACATAATCTATGTTATTCCTATGGGCAGCCCTGTGCTGGATTCAGGAATAGCATCCTTCTATTACTCCAGTTTCCTCCTCAAATGCCCACCTCTGTGACCTTAGACTGTAAGCTCCAATGGAGGAGGGACTGATGTGAATAATGTATAATCCCTGTATAGTGCTGCAGAATATGTTAACAGTATATAAATAAAGGATAACAATAATACAGCTGCATTCAGCACCCAAAATATGAGGCCTGGTTCTCTGAACGGAGTATAAGTTTCTCTTGTTTTTTAGTATGACTGCTAAGTTTTGGAGAGTTAGACTCATATCAAATCACCCCATAAAACCTTCCCTTAAATAAAACATATCACCTGCCTGTACCAACCTAGACAAGTCTCTGTTCTCAGAGTAAGACTGGGCCGATGGGACACCAGGAAAAAAAAAAGACAGATGGGCCTCTGCTCTTTTTGGACCAGCCGATCCAGGCATGCTTTCCAGTAAGAATTTTGGCCATTCCAAAATCCCCCAACTAGAGTCCTGCGGGGGTCTATTTTTTGGATCCCGTACCCGCAATCCGGACCCGCAACCTGCATTCTTACCCGCTTGGACTGGCTACCCGACCCACAAGTACCTTATCCGCAACCCAGACCGGCTGACCATCAAGAATCAGGAAGTGCTGTCATTGTAAACCGGAAGTGACATCAACAGAAGTAGGCATGATCAGAAAAAAGGAGTAAAAATCGCTATTGAGAAGTCCCGCGGCCCGCAGAACCGCCGACCCGCGTCTATACCCGCACCCGGAACTTCTACCTGCAACCTGCAGGGTACCACAGGTTTTTGCGGGTAACCCGCGGGTACCTGCTCCCGTTGCAGGACTCTACCCCCAACTGCTGCATCTATGAGTACAAGTAAAGGTACAGTTTGCGCACACAGAGGGGCAGGAAGGTGAAGGCTGTTGGCCTAATTGAAGAATTTCTGACTGGGATGGGGAGACCAGACACTGTTAGTTTGCCATCTCAACACTTTCTCTCTTGGTTCTAGTCTGATGTACAGAGGGGAGCATCAAAAGTCCTAAAACCCTTCCATTTAAAGGTAAATTTGGTTAATAAAGGTTAAAGATAAAATCACTTTAAACAAAGGATTTGAATAGGTTATGAGTTCTCTACATTAAATTTGGCCAAACTCAAGAAAACTATGATCATTTAACAATAGAGAAGAGAAAAAGCTCGCACTCACAGGTCTTGCATAAAATATCAAAATGTTTATTGGAAAAGAACAACTGACGTTTCGGCTATCACTCTAGCCTTTCTCAAAGTGTAAAATCAAACAAGCACCAACCTTTTAAACCCCCTGTGGCGGGAAAGTAGAAGTAGAAATTTCTGTTAGCTACTGGCCAGTTAGAAATTAATTATCACTCACGATGGAAACTTAGCTTAGTTCTGTGTAATGGCGGCTCCGTGTCTCTCTGGATCTTCAATCGATTACAGAGAACACAGGAAGTGTAGCGGTGCCGGTATTGCTGTGCTAGAGGCGCAGTGCTTCCTTTCTGTAGTGTCACAGTGCCGATGTAGTTGTGTTGGGAGATCAGCGCTTCATTGCCATAGGAGGGAGCCTATGCGTAAGACGTCATCAAAAGGAAGCAAGCAGCACCGGACCAACTGGGTTGTTGGGGACGTCCTCCCTTAGCAACGAGGGTCAAGTGTTTTAGGACGTTCGAATGCACTTGGGGGGAAACAACTGCTCGATGTCAGGTGCTGCAGGTTCATATGCAGTTTAGTATAATGGTGCCTCTAAGTCATACACATCTGGTGGAGTTCATGTGTCATATTTAGCTTAAGACTGTAGGTGGCGTGCTGGCTAGAATCATGGGGGTAGTGTCGTTGTTAAGGGCTCAGCACATAGCAACCCATTAAATTTACATCAATAAAGACATATGCATGAAGTATGTCTATTTCTCAACAATTCTATAAGTCAGCAATTGGCGGAAGTTTGCTTGTGGTGGGCTACATGTGGAAGAGGGAAAAAAGATGAAAATAACATAGAATAGGAGGAAATAAAATAAAATAAATAAAGGTGAGGATAAAAAATAGATATGAAATAAGAAATGAAGATCTGCTGCCTCAAGATCTCTATATTTTGCCTTTCACTAAAGGGGTGGTTCACCTTTAAGTTAACTTTTAGTATGCTATAGAGCTGCAAATTATAAGCAACTTTTCAATTGGTCTTCATTATTTATTTTGTATAGTTTATTTAATTAATTTATTTCTTCTTCTGACTGTTTCCAGCTTTCAAATGGGGGTCACTGACCCCATCTAAAACAAATGCTCTGTGAAGCTACAAATGTATTGTTGTTGCTACTTTTTATTACTCATCTTTCTATTTAGGCTTCTCTTCTATTCTAGACTATTAGTTAAATCAAAGCATGGTTGCTAGGGCAATTTGGACCCTAGCAACCAGATGGCTGAAACTGCAAACTGGAGAGCTGCTGATTTAAAAGCTAAATAACTCAAAAACCACAAATAATAAAAAAATGAAAACCAATTTCTAATATTCTCAGAATTTCACCCTCTACATCATACTAAAAGTTATCTCAAAGGTGAACAATCCCTTTAATTCACTTTCTCGTTAGGCTGATATACAGAGGGGGCATACATGTTCCTAATGACCTTCAGTTTAAAGGGAAATTTGATTGATATAGGTTAAAGATAAAAACATTAGAAATCACAAATGATTTTTCTAACCAAAACCTGTTATCAGTTCTGTACAGTAAATATGGGCACAAGTTCAAGCAAATTATGATCAGACATTTAACAATAATGTAACTGTAGGCAGAATTAACGAGAAGTCTACTGCCCCAGGATCTGCTACAAGTGCAATAACATCCAATTACAGATTGTGCTTCATTAGGCCAAAATGCAAAGTTTATGAACTTTGGTAGAAATAACAGAAATGTAAGCTATACACAAGTAGGTTGGGGGGATCCGTAATTGAGGATTTGGGATTTTTTATGGATAACAAGCTGTGTACCTCTAGGCAGGGTTACTAAGAGTTGCTGAAGTAAATTTTGCACTTTTATTGCCAGACCATTTTTGAATATTTTGTGCACTTTCACTTTAGGGGTCTTTCCTGTTGGGGTCTTTTATTTAACCCAGGAAAACAATATACCATTTTCTTCAGGACAACCTATGCTTTCAAAATATTTTAGAATTTTTGAGTCATTCCAATAAAAAGATATAGGCTTGTAAGTGTTCAACAATAAAAAAAAAATCATGTTTCTTATAATACAAACACAAATATCAGAAACATAATTTATTTAATGCACGAGAACACAGCAGATTTGGAAAGTTCTATGTCTCCTGAATGCCAATACGAAATATATAAAGTTTTATAGAGAAGTCTCACTTGTATAGGTCAAAATCTCCAAGCAGTACACTAGCAAATTTCCAAAGCACCATAACGGCATACTTCTGATTTCAAGGCTAAACATTCCACTAACAGTAGGTTTACCCTAGAAAATTACACATTTATGGAAAGAACAGATTGTGAATAATTCAATATGGGTAAATATATCTTCTACTACAAACTACCAAGTTGCAATTTTATCCAAAAAAATAAAAATTTTTAATAAAAATTTGTGAAATTTTTGAAAAGTTACCTCAACGTTTCTAGTCTACAGAATCTTATCTCCCACATATCATTAGGTACAAAGATAAAACAACCTAAATATGAATGGCAGGGGTCTGCTGAATAGTTTTAAGCCTGATATGTATAGGTTTACCAATGTACGTGGCATATAGGAGGCCCAAAATTATGACACCCCATACAAGTTATGAGTTCTGTTATTACAGCTACCGCAACATCAACATTTTTAGCATTTTATGAGAGGCAAAAAAAAGTATATTTTCCCCAGAAAACCATATATTTTTGTAAAATGGTCCCCTGAATCCATATTGGGTATGCATGTCTTTCTACTCCAAAAAATCAAGCTGCAAAGCTTTCCTAAATTTGGCAATATTGGGGACATTTCCGAAAATCCCCTCAAAGAATCCATTTTGCTTCTTATCTCCCACATATCATTAGGTACCAAGATAAAACAGGCTAAACTGTTTGATGACCAATATGCATAGGTTATCTAAGTATGTGGCATATAGGGGCCCCAAAATAAAGACACTCCATACGAGTTATCAGTTCTGTAATTCCAGATACTGCAAAATCAAGTTTACCCTAGAAAACCATGTTTTCGGAAAGTACACATTCCCTGAATCTAAATTGGGTATGCATGTCTTTCTACTCCAAAGCACCAAGCCGCATTTCTGAAATTTCTACAAATATTGCAATTTGACGCATTTATCTCACCCAACTTCTTACATACAATGGGAAACCACCCTTGTTATAAACGACAAGGGTCTAATGAACAGTTTGATGCCCAATATGCAGATATACCAAAGCAGTTGGTATGTGTGGACCCCACATGAAAATAGTGCATATTCATTTTCATGGCTAAAGCTTTTAAAGCCTGTCTTTTAAATTGGATGTTCACCTTTAAATTAAGTTTTAATATAATGCAGAGTGATATTCTGAGAGAGACAATTTGCAATTGGTTTTTATTATTTGTGGTTTTTGAGTTATTTTGTTTTTAAATTCAGCAGCATGGTTGCTAGGGTTCAAATTACCCTAGCAACCATGCATTGATTTGAATAAAAGACTGTGACATGAATAGGAGAGGGCCTGAATATAAAGATGAGTACCGGTAATAAAAAGCAGCAATAACAATACATCTAAGGTTGAAAGAGTCAGAAGAAGAAAATAAATAATTTAAAAACTGTAAAATAAAAAGTAAGGCTAATTGAAAAGTTTCTTAGAATTAGCCATTCAATAATATTCTAAAAATTGATGCAAAGGTGAAGCCAGCATAAGTCAGCATAAAAGTACCAATAGTGCCAATGCTATCAATTTTATAGTTGCATTTCTCTTAGATGTAATGTCATGCTGTAGGTTTACTAGCAAGCCATGGGACTAGGGTTGCCACCTGTTAATAAAATTTCCACCGGCTGGTGGTGGTGGGGGAAAACACTTTTGGAAAAGCTTCGAATCGAATTCGATTGAATGCACTATTCTTTCGTTTCGAATTCGGCTGAATACGGACCTATTTGATTGAAAACAGACCTATTCAACCAAAAAAAAAACACTTTGCATTCATTTTGGTTGCTCTTTTTGAATGTCAACGTTTTTTTTCAATTCGAAATTCGATCCTTGATAAATATGCCCCTATTTGTACATCCTGTTAATATTTAAGGCATATTTTGAATCTCCCTAATATATTGGCCTCGATATTTCATTGTGCAAATACTTCAGATTGTTTAGACCCATTGCAACCCGGATCTAACAGATACAATTAGAAATCTAGATTTTTAATCTAGAAATAGGCATTGTACCAGCCTATATGTACAGCAGTCTTATAATTACAATCGTTATTTGACTGCAATTTACCAACAGTACTGGTCAGTTTTTTGGTGATCAGTGACCAATTTTACTGTATATAAAATTCCCACCTGTACTTTCTTTTGTCCACTTTTCATGGTACTTTGATTCCCTGACTTCCTGGCTGTAAAAACCATATACCAACATATTGAATGATATGGATAAAGGGAGGGTTTGTCCCCCTGAAACATTAAAATCACATTAAAGTCAGCCTGTGACTTAAATAAGCCATGATTGACTGCAGGCAACTAATCTCAACGTATTCTGAATTGCTGTGATAGTGGCTGAACTTCCTCTGAGATCTCTCCCCCTGGTCTCTATGGAGCTGGTAACAACCACTGAGGGCAGTCTCTGCCATATAACTGTACTCACCAGACACTTGAAATGCACAAAAGTTCTCTTTTACAGAGTGGATGGAGAAACGTGGTGGTCAAAAGGAATATTTCCCTCCCTAAACTCTGCAGCAGCTCATCACACATGGAAAGCAGGAGCAGGAACAGGAAAGGAAAAATGGGAGGAACTTACATCACACATGCAGACATGGAATAGGAGGGTTTACAGACAAGGAAATAAACACCCTATAATATCACTTTGGTTGCTTGGTGGCAACATAACAATATATATGCATTTAAATAATTAAACGTATGAATTGTAAACATGAAGGTGGCCATACATGGTAAAAACCGATTTTAGAACAATGCGATAAACCGTCCGCTTATTGTTAAAGGAGAACTAAAGCCTAACTAAAGAAGGAGGTAGAAATGTTGTACATTATGTTTTGGGCTTCTGTACCAGCCCACAGTAAAGATCTGTGTCTCCAAAAATGCCCCAGTAGCTCCCTATCTTCTTTTCTGCTGATTCACTAAACTTATTGAGCTTAGGGACACACTCACAATATACAGTACACATAGAATATAAATGCCACAATAGAAGGCTGATTAGTAATTAATACAGATAATTACTACATGGCAGCACAGAAACTGTGCAATTAGCATCAGAATTTAATAATCAGCCCTGTAGCATCAGCTTATATTACAGGCCAACCTCATTTTCTCCTTGATTATTTGTGACAACCCCTAAGCTTAGCTTCTCAACAGCTGCTCAGAGCCCACTGAGCATGTGAGTGAGACACTTTCCAAGATGGTGACCCCCTGTGACAAGTTTGAAGTCCTGGATCATTGCTGTTATTGAGAAGCTGAAACTTTAGGCTGGTGCAATAAGTTCAGTATATAAAATGACATTTTTAGCCACCTTCATTTTTAGGGTTTAGTTCTCCTTTAAAGATCCAATAATTTGGATCTTCATACCTTAAGGGGCCCAATTAGTTAGATCAAGTACAAGGTTATTACAGAGAGAAGGGTAATCATTTTCAAAAATCTGGATTATTTGGATAAAATGTGGTCTATGGGAGAAGGCCGTCCCGTAATTCAGCAGTTTCTGGATAATGGATTTACGGATAATTGATCTGATCAGTTATGCATAAAAAAGCTATTTAAAGGCGATACCTATATTTGCAAACTGGACACATAATCTGAGTTAATGGGCCAAATTGAAACATCACTAATGGGTCTATTAATTTTTTTTAGGCGTGCTTTACAGACTTATTACAGGCTGATTGATTGGTATACTATCCATGTCTGCCCTTATGGCTATCTTAAGTCAACAGAGTTGAAGGCTTTCAGCCATATATGTAAGAATTATGAATCAGCATCACAGAGCTAGTTAGTAGATATTAAAGAACTGCTAAAGCAGTTATAAACAAGTTATTGTTACTGTGGCAATAAACACATTTCTAAAATTATCTTGACTGCTGTACATGGAAGAAAAAGAAGATGCGGAAAAATTTAATATCTTCTAATTCAAATCATTTTGTTTGTCCTGAGGTAGTACAGGTATATTCTATTTTATAGAATGTTCGGAACCTGGGGTTTTCCGGATAACTGATCTTTCTGTAATTTGGGTCTTTAAGTTTACTAGAAAACCATGTAAACATTAAATAAACCCAATAGGTTGGTTTTGCCTCCAATAAGGATTAATCATATCTTAGTTTGGATCAAGTACATGGTACGGTTTTATTATTACAGAGAAAAAGGAAATCGTCTTTAAAAATTTGGATTATTTAGGAGTCTATGGGAGACAACTTTTCCATAATTTGGAGCTTTCTGGATAACAGGTTTCTGGATAACGGATCCCATGCCTGTAATAGAAAAATATGTACCTACCTTTACTGTATAATTAAACTACCTTTACTGTAAAATGAAACTGCTCTGCCATTGAAAGAAAATCTGCACTACAGTTTCTGAATGCGCTCACTGCTGCCAAAAAAACAAAAAATAGCATGTGGGCTGTTGTGCAGGAAAAAAATTAATGTATTATTATCCACCCCTCTCTGCCAGGATAGGGTGATGAATATGCTACTGCAGAGCTAAAACTGCCTTAACCCCAATGTAAATGATGCATTTGCTACTTAGTGAAGTTTCATATCTCCCTCTACAATCTATATTGCTGTAAATTTCATATCTGTTTTGTCAATTCTTGCTGCAAAAGCTTTGATTTTAATTTCCTCTTACATCAGTGAATCTTAAGACTTAAAAGTAATACGATTTTTTATTAAATTCCAATCCAGAAAATTAATTTTTACTGGTAACTATTTACTTTTTTCTCTATGCACTTTCTATTTTACAGTTACAGAAAATTACAGGAATACAAGAACAAATTGCCCTTGCAAGTTTAAATGAATTGATACTTTCATTAAAGAATTGAAGAATTTCAAAAGTAATACGATTTTTTATTAAATTCCAATCCAGAAAATTAATTTTTACTGGTAACTATTTACTTTTTTCTCTATACACTTTCTATTTTACAGTTACAGAAAATTACAGGAATACAAGAACAAATTGCCCTTGCAAGTTTAAATGAATTGATACTTTCATTAAAGAATTGAAGAATTTCATGAAAGCAACTGACTTTAATTATCATTAATACTAAGCAGTACAGACACGGACAGACAGGTGTTCTTAGAGACAGACATATGGACTGAACATTTCCTATTTACACATAATTGTATCCTTACAATAAAATTGATTTCAGCATTAAAACCTTGAGGTGTAAATTGCTTTTGTTAGTCTTGGTTGCCATACATGTACAAATGTGTTTGGGCAGACCATGCTTTTGTCCTATCAAATCTGCCAGTAGAAATAAGGCAATCATTTTGAGAAATAGGGTTTGACTAGGGCTTTTGTTTCCTTCACAGACCCCCACATGATTTAATTTTGGTAGAGGGAAGAGCGTACCCTTACTAAAGATGTCAGGTTGGAGGTATATGCTCATTGAGATTTTATATAGTTCACCCATGCAAGTAAGGAATGAACTGCCTCGCTATTAAAGGGGTTGTTTGTCTTTAAATTAACTTGTAGATATTCCGAGACAGTTTGCCATTGGTATTCATTTTGTATTGTTTGTGGTTTAATTTTGTATTATTTGAGTTATTCAACAGCACTCCAGTTTGCAATTTCAGCATTCTGGTTGCTAAGGTCCAAATTACCCTAGCAACCATGCATTGATTTGAATAAGGTCAGTGACCCCATCTGAAAGCTGGAGAGATTTAGAAGAAAACTGCAAAGAAAAAATGAAGGCCAATTGAAAAGTTACTTAGAATTAGCCATCCTATAACATAATAAAAATAAACCAAAATGTGAACCACCCTTTAAAGGAATTGTGCACCCAATTTTATTGGTAATAGTTTTAGAGGGTTGAATGTTGCACTAGACTTAAATGACCTCCTAATGTAGGGTGAGAAAAAAAACTAACCCAGAATATGCCCAGTGCTGTGAACATGCGCAGATAGAAACTTTTAATTTACCACAACTTGAGACAGCACAAAAAAGCTCAATTTACAAGGAATAAAAAATTCCAATAGAAAGATCAAGTAAAAACAGTATATATTAAAAAAAGAAAGTAAAATATTTTATAGATTATATAATTGAGCCCTTCCAGCTAATAAAAATAAGGGATCTGCTATATGTGTATATAACCCTTTCGACACCCATTTGTCTGTTTTACACTATACGTGTGGCACTTACCTGATGACACGGGACAAACCTGAGCCACTCCGCAGTGGTATTGGGAGAGACTGGGTACCTGGTACTTACTAGTGCAGTGCCTCCACCTACGGGAATGCACCTACGGGTAGCCCAACTAGGAATACAGTAATAACACACACACACACTATTGGTTAAGCTAAATAACATTTTATATAAAATAAATGGGCACCTAATACATGCAGCACTACTAACCGGTGGCAATAGGTCCTCACTAACTAACTTGCTAGCGCAATCTGTCTAGTCTAACTAAGAAAAAAGGCAAAGTCCTTTAATACACAGCCTGTGTATCTTCAGCGCTCTTTAGGGTACTGTCCCTTTAAGCAGGATACTCACAAATCCTCTTTGGATACTTTAGAGCTCTCTTTAGGTGAATCCAGCACAGTTAGTCATACAGTGCGACTACCAGCCCCTTTGGATGCTCAGATAGGAATCTCCTGCTGTTTGTTCCTCCAGTATGGATTCCTTTCACACTCTCTGTCTTTCCAGGCACAGTATGTGGCTTCCCTGTGCCAGCCCGATCCAAATGAATCCTTTTGGTGCAGCCGCTCAGCTCTCTGGGCCCACCAGCAGCTCTCTTGCTTCCTTCTCTGTCCACCATGCGGCTCTCTATGCCAGGCTTTCTTCTTTTGCCAGTCTCTGTGACTTCCTTTTCCTGCCTGCCATGCCTTAGCTGCTGTGTCACTTCCTACTGCACTCAATAGCTGGTTGCTAGGTAACAGCTTACAGCACACAGACACAGGCTCTTGGCCCTTACAGCGATAAGTGCAATGATTTTGCACGGATTCCCTACATGTATGATAGTAAAAAGCTATAACTAAGTGAGTAGCACCAATGGGGTCAGTTCTGTCCTGGCCAGGCCACTGTCTACAAGGAGCTTGTATGTTCTCCCTGTGTCTGTGTTGGTTTTCTCCAAGTACTCCCATGTTCCTCCCACTCTGATAAAACTGATCACCATGTGCGTGATAGTGATATTAAATTATAATTGTAAATGATGCACAAACTCTGTAAAATACTGCATGAAATGTGTCAGCACACAGATAATGTATGGCGGCCTCGGCTGGATTTGTGGGAAGGCCACAAAGGCCCATGCCTAGGGCGGTATGTCAACCAGCCACATCCTAATATTTCCAAAGCACCGGTGACACTCAGCCCCCAACACTCCCCCAGTGTTCTGATGGAAAACTGCACATGTGCACACTCAAAGCGGGGGAGGGGTTAGGCACAAAGAGTGGTCAATTGGCCTAGGGGCTTCCACATTGTAAATCTGGCCCTGGCTGGCCCCTTTCACTCATTTATTAAAGGGGCTGTCTCCCATTAGCCCCACTATCACATCTTTCTGCTTACGTTCAGGTAGTAATAAGGACTGGAGTAAAACGTTATAAAGAGAAAAACATGAAGGAAACAATTAACTGAAACTGACACTTTTAAATTTAAAGGAGAACGAATGGAAAATTACACTTGGGGGTGCCAAAAGTTAGGCACCCCAAGTTATTATATTTACTTACCTGACACCCCGGGCTGGTGCTCCTATCAACAGAAAACTGCACCGACCCGAGGTTCTTCCAGTGATCACCATTGAGCTATCCTCTTCTTCCTTCCTCAGCCTTCTCACGGCTGCGCATACATTGTAGAGCGAAAAGCCGAACTTTAACGAAAAAGCTGGCTATTTTGTTCTACTGCACATGCGTCTGAAATGTGAAAAGCGTAGATGGAGGAAGATGATCGGTTCGTGGTGCTCGCTGGAAGAACCCCGGGTCGGTGCAGTTTTCTGTTGATAGGAGCACCGGACCAGTGTGTTAGGTAAGTAAATATAATCACTTGGGGTGCCTAACTTTTGGCACCCCAATGTAAATTGCCTTTCCTTCTCCTTTAAAAAAATAATTTTTTCAACCATGTTTAAATAAAAGCAAGAAACACTGACTAAGAGCTAAACTACACAGGAAACTTTCTAAAATGGTGTAAGATCGAATCCTACAATCAGGTGTAGCTGCATGGGTAAACAAAATGGGACTGAAAACATTTTATGTGTAAACTACATGAAAGTGTAGAGTAAAAGTGTAGGCAGAATGTTGTTAGCAGCCTGGGGTTTATCTCTAAATGCCACAACGCTCTAATACTGACTTTTTGGGCAGAACTTTTCCTCACATTGAGGTAAAACAGAGAACTAAAGAATGAGAAAGAAGTAGGCCAGAAATTATATAATAAATTTTTCTGGCCTTCTGTATGAGTCCAAGGGCACAACAACCCTTTAGTTGGGACTATCTGGGCCTCCAAAGAAGCCCACTGAACCCAACATGGCTGTTCCTTGTCTGAGCTTATTATTATTATTATTATTAACATGTATTTATATAGCGCCAACATATTGCGTAGCACTGTAAAGTAAATGTGATTATACAATCACATTTAGCTTATAGCTTAGGGACCTATACACAATATAAAGTGAATAAATAAATAATATACATATATAAGGCTAATAATTAGATTCACATCACATGGCAGCTCATAAACCTCTAAGCTTAGCTTATGAACATCTGCCCAGAGCACACTGAGCATGTGCACTGTCACTGACACACAAAAGATGGCCTAATTAGATCCAAGACAAGAAAGGTGGCCCCTTATATTAGTTTGCCAGAGTGTACATTAACTATAGAAACTGTATTGGTTACTGGAAATAATCCATGATATAAAGGGCCCAGGAGTCCATTTGTACAGACAGAGCTTGTGCTTGTGCCAAACCCCACCTCCCATATATTTGGAAAAAATCCTAGGGGGAATGACGTGCCATCTCCAAACTTGGAAACATTACAGCTTTTCATTAGGCTTGCACCCTTGCCTTGCTGCTAGAATTATACAGTAGTATTTAGTATACTATTTTCACTGCTAGATGTGAGGTTCAATTCCATTATTATTTTATATATTATAATCTGGCAACAAATCTTCTCATTTATCTGCTGGCTGGCTTGGCTCTCTTTCTTTGTGGTTAATGCTATCACTGAGCTTTTAAACTTTATTTCCACTTACTGGAAAATTATATATCTAGCGAAGTGATGCAATTTCTTTAATGGTAAATTGAAATTTCATCAGTGCAATCAGTTAGCAGTGTTATGCAGGCAGCAAACAACACAGGCCTTTAGGCAAAAACTCAGAAGTTGCCTCCTCGTCGACTGTGAATATTCAATTGATATACAAATGAATGCACCAAGGGAATAGCAAATCGCAGTGTGATGTCATGAAACAAATAGATTTCCTTCTTACTTTTCTTTTATGATCAGAATAATATCTCAAACCCCATGATAGTATCTGGCTAATTAGATTCTTTCAGATCAAAAAAATTTAATTGCCACCTTCAAACAAGTTTGCAATCAGAGTATAAATGTCTTCGGGAAGCAATGCTGTTAATTAAAAAATGGCGGCTCTTATTGCTGTCAAAGTGGCTGCCAGTTTGTCTGTATGTATTAGCACTGACAACTGATGTTGTCGCATTGGGAAGCTCAAAGGGACAATGTAAATTCATTGTAATAAAATGTCTTTGAGACTGCCAAAGGTCTCACATTTTCTCATTCAAAGATTTCGCTCTCGCTGGCTCCACTTGCTTAATCAGGGCAAACTCTTTTTAATAGCTGCAGTTAGGGGGTTATTTACTAAAACTTGACTTTTTCTGACTTTTTGGCAAAAAAAAAAAATAGTCCAAATAATAAAAAATTTGCAGTAATAAAAGTAATAAAAATTTTAGCAGTAAAGATCTGTGTCTCCAAAGATGTCCAGGCCTGGATTTGTGGCGAGGCCACAAAGGCCCGGGCCTAGCGTGGCAAAAATTTAGGGGCAGCATGCCGGCCCAGCCGCATCCCTAAGGAGCACTGGGGACTCAAATCCCTCACCGTGCTCTGGTGAATAAAAGCACGCTTGCGCATTACGCAGCCGGCGCTAGGACGATGTAGCGCTGTGAGCGGCAGGGGGCTTGCATAACAGAAGAGCCGGCGATGAGACCATGCGGCCTTGGGGCGCCGCAACTCGAAATACAGCTCTGAAGATGCCCCAGTAGCTCCCCATATTCTTTTCTGTTGATTCACTGCAAGTGTTGCTGTCACTTGGTTGGATGGCTTTTTAGCAAATGAGGGATTACAGGGTTATGGGAGATAGCTCATAGTACAAGTTGATCCAGGGACTAGTCCAATTGCCATTTTGGAGTCAGGAATGAATTTTTCCCCCTCTGAGGCAAACTGGAGAGGCTTCAGATGGGTTTTTGCCTTCCTCTGGATCAACTAGCAGGCAGATTACAAAAAAAAAACTAAAAGGTTGAACTTGATGGACGTGTGTCTTTTTTCAAACTTACTTACTATGTTACTATGTTACTTACTGAGCTTAGGGACCCACTCAGTATATACAGTACACATAGAATAGAAATGTCACAATATAATGCTGATTAGTAATTATTACAGATAATAACTACATGGCAGCACAGAAACCAGTGCAATTAGCATCAGCATTTAATAATCAGCCCTGAAGCATCAGCATTTATTACAGACCAAACTCATTTTGTGCTGGATAGTTTGTGACGACCCCTAAGCTCAGCTTCTCAACAGCTGCTCAGAGCCCACTGAGCATGTGAGTGTCGCAGACACTTTCCAAGATGGTGACCCCCCTGTGACAAGTTTGACATCCTGGATCATTGCTGCTATTGAGAAACTGAAACTTTAGGCTGGTGCAATAAGTTCAGTATATAAAATATGGCATTTTTAGTCATATTGATTTTTACGGTTTACTTTAAGAAAAAAAATGCCCATTGACTTTAATGCATTTGGACAAAAAAGTTGCCTTAAAAAAAAACATGCATTGACTTTAATGCACTGTGGAGCGAAAAAAAATTGTCACACAGTAATTTTTTTATTGACTTCAATACGTTTTGCGAATATTTTGAAAAGGGACAAATTCGATCATCACTAAAAAGCAGCACAAACAGCCGAAACTCTTGAGAAGAGGTAAAAAAACACATGTTCCAAAGGTTAAGGGAACCATCTGCCATTGACTTTTACATGATTTAGAAACTCAACCTTTAATAAATAGACCCCTAAGTGTTGGGATGTCATCAAAGGGCTTCAAAATCTATTCATCAGGCCTGGATTGGTGGCAAGGCCATAAGGACCTGGTCCTAGAATGGCGAAGTTTTTGGGATGGCATGCTGCATACTAGCCACATAGATAGTGAACCATACCAACCTGCCGCACTTGTTTTCAACGCATCTGTTTCCAGTATGGTGATGCACAGATTGAGGGAAGGAGGGAGTTGAAATCTGGCCCTGCTTTTCAAAATTTATATTGGTGGAGCTTGGGGCACATAGTTATTTTATATACAGTCAATACTAGAATATTTGTAATATTTAGATTTTTTCTCCCAAGGTTATTGACTTCTTTTAGATATGTTTTAGTTATATATTGTGGTGTTTATACAAATGGCCTGAAGGTGTCACTGTGTATACATAGTACTTTCTATACTGCTTAACATACCTCCCAAAATTTTGGAAATCAAAAGAGGGACAAAAAGTTGTGCCGCGCGTAGCGCTGCAAAAAAAAAAAATTTTTCAAATTGTAAATAAGCCTTATCACTTTAAATGGGCAAGGAGAGCTGTATGGCAGTCCCTACTAAGGGGGATGTAGAAGTCATAGTGCAACTGGCTTCCCTCCACAGGTTATTGAACTACAACTCCCAGCACCAACACCCAGAGAGCTACAGCCTTAGCCCAGGGATAATGGGGAGAGAGGAGGGGAAAGAATCTGTGCCTGGAACTTTGATGTCAGTGTAGACCAATGGTAAAATAGAGTGAGTATATTGCCTTGGCACTGTGTGAATAGAGTGGGGATAAGGGGCCTGAGTGTGGGCACAGCTGGAATCACACACACACAGTAACACAGAGACACACACAGACACAGATACACACACACACAGAGTACTCACAAACACTCAGTGACTCGGGATTGTGTTGCAGGATTTGGAGGTGAATCAGTCGGTTGTCCTGTGGCAGAATTGGAATTACAGTCATCGGATAAAGCAAGTTCCGTGGGGAGCATGAGTTACTGGGGAGTAATTGGTACAGGGGAGGAGGAGGGGGTCACATACACAGCATTGGGCCACTACTTTTTGCTCAGGAGAGACTCAATTGTACAGCTGTCACCTCTCTGCTCTGAACAAAGGACCACCCACAACTGACCGACTCTCCCCCAACTTCTCTCGGATCCAGTTTGACAGTCCCACTCCTGTCGCTCCCGATCTCTTTCCCCGTCAGTGTGTGAGTGAGTGTGTCTGTGTGTGTGAATGTGTGTGAGTGTCGCTGTAGTGGTCACACCTCCTTTACTCTTATGCCACCAGCCCCTTCTCCCTGATCAGCTCCTCCCAGTCTGTCCCATGTGCTGCTTATTCCTGGCTGGCCGTGTAGCACCGGGGGCTGGGCCACTTGTACTCAAACTCAAGCCAGTACCTCCTCCCAGCTCAGCTCAGCTCCTCCCAGTCTGTCCCATGTGCAGGTATTGCTGGCAGCTTGTGTGGTCGCACAGCCTCAGGCTCTAGGGCACCGTCTCTCCGCGCTGTTGTGTCTGCTGGCGCTGAATTACTGAATCCTACAACTGCTCCACCTCCGCTGCTCCGGAAGAAGCAAGGAAGATCCGAACAGCGGGACATCTTCACCTGCTATCCGGGACGGCGGGACAGGCAGGAAAAATCGGGACTGTCCCGCCTAATCCGGGTGATAGAGTTGATAGAGTTGGAAGTTACTGGTGTGTAATGGTTGCATGAGCCTGCTAATAAAGCACTGTTATACTCATCCCATCCCATATTGTGATATCTAGAATTTTACAAAAGTATGTGCTTAGCCACCAGGCTGTTATCATAACCTAAAGATGGCAACAAGTACTACTCCAGAGCAGTTCCGGTCCTACACATTGAACCTTCCTAAACATATTGATGATTTTTTCCCCTTTTAACATATGTTGGACTTGCAGTGTCGCATCCATAAAGAGGCATCTGCAAAATTATCTCATTGCCAAGATCAGATTAATCAGAGAATACATGCATGATTAATACTGGCAGGACTGAATTGAATGGGATGGGTTTAGGCCACAAGCCGGAACCAGTGAAAGAAAATAAATATATAAGTATTACAGTCATCTTGCTTTCACCAGGGTTTATAAAATGATTAATGCAAGCCTGATCTCATGATTCCTCGCATAAAGTTGGGTACTTACCGGTAGACAGTTTCTAATTTTATTAAAGGGGTTGTTCACCTTTAAGTTAACTTTTAGTATGATGTGGAGAGGGATATTCTGAAACAATCTGCAATTAGTTTTCATGTTTTATTATTTGCGTTATTTTGCTTCTTATTTGCCAGCTCTCCAGTTTGTGGTTTCAGCAATCTGGTTGCTAGGGTCTAAATTACCATCGCAACCATGCACTTAGTATATGAATGGAAGAGGACCTGAATAGAAAGAGAAATAATAAAAAAAGTAACAATAACAATAAATTTGTAGCCTTACAGAGCATTTATTTTTAGATGCGGTCAGTGACCCCCATTTCAAAGATGAAAAGTCACAATAAGGCAAATATTTAAAAAATTATAAAAGAAAGTATAGACCAAATTAAATGTTACTTAGAATTAGCCATAACATACTAAAAGTTAACTTAAAGGTGAACCACCCCTTTTAATCATTCCGGCCTTCACTGTTCTGCAACTTTTTTGTAAAATTGGTTGGGGGTGCAATTGAACAACGTGTGTTTATTTTTGGATACAGTAGATTACAGTAGAAAGTTACACATAATTATGGAGATTGTACCTAGAGCAGAAACCATAAGACCCAGTGGAGGAAGACTGAGGTAAGAGAGCTAGACAGCTTGCCCAATGGCAATGTGATTTTTTTAGTTTAAACAGAACCAGGGGTACCCACCACAATAGAGGTGGCAATGAATGCAAGCACAGGATATATCCAATTTAAAATTATGACAGCAGAAAAGCTGGACAATTTTGCTAAATTACTATATGAATTTTGTTGAATCCCAAAAAATAGTGGAGAACTGACATTTCTGAAGTAAGAATATACAGTATGTCTAGACATATGGGGGTGTAGTGGAAAGAATTAATTTTAAGCAGGAAGCCTTTGACATGTCTAACGTCCAACCCTCTAATGTGTAGGTGCCTTTTCTGCCTCTCCTCAGTCCTGCCTCTTTGATAATAATTGTTTCTGTATTTAGATCACTAGCGTTACCATAAGGACCAAATATCTGTTTAAATAATAATAAATATTTCATTAAATCATCTGCTTTTGTTTTGTTTTTTCCTTTTAGAGCTCTGTGCTGTTTACACTCTTTATAATTTTCATTACTTAAAGGAAAACTATACCCCCTCAAACAATGTAGGTCTCTTTTTCTGCTTTCTGGAAGAAAATAACATTTTAATGTTCCAGCTTTATTATATATTATATTTATTATATTTTCATATGAAATGAAATGGGCCCAGATGCTGATATCTATTCTATCTGGGAAGACATGCTACCTGTCTGTCTGAAATGGCTCCGAGAGAGTTTTTACAGTCTGGGGAACAGATTATTTTATTGGGTTTCAGTTTCAAAAAATAGGGGGGGCTTAAAAATAATCAGTTAAATCTCTCTACAGAGAAAATGTAAACCCCCAAATCAAATTAATATACATTGGTCAACCTGCTCAGCGTTTTAATAACATAATTATGTTCACGGTTCATTTTGGGTGTACAGGTATGGGATCCAGTACCAGGAAACCCATCATCCATAAAGCTTAAAGAATAAAGATATACATTCTGGAAAGATCTCTTATCTGGAAAAGCCCAGGTCTTGAGCATTCTGGATAGCAGATCTCATACCTACCTGTAGGTAGGAAATTAAGTTTGTGAAGGAATCTGTGATGTTGCTCTGAGAGTTCACATATTAATTTATGTACAAGTGCCCCAGATTATGCATTATACAGTATATATATATATATATATATATATATATATATATATATATATATATATATATACTATATATATATATATATATATATACTGTATATGTATTAATGATGTTTTCATCAATGACACTAATTCTAGAGAACGAGAAAAGACTGATGAGAGAGAATATATGACATTACAATTAGAAGTACCTCCTGGTGACTTGGCATTGTGAAGATAAGGAAAATACAGGGGTAGCGCAGTCAGCATTTCAAACCACCGACGCTTGGTTCCTGTGGTAAGAGGGGTCCTATAAACCAGAAAACAATTTAAAATAAGTGTTCTTATGTACAGCAAGTTAAATGATTTAAAAAAATATATATAAATACTGGCAGGTTTACCCTTAATAAAAAAAAACCTTACCCTACATTCTGACCCCTGAAAGCAGAGAAGAACAGAGGAGCTCCCAGTTGCCATGTTCCGGATCTTTGTGTAGTCTTCGGGTCTCTTCACCGTCACAAAGTCTGCTGGCGCATGCGCAGTTGGGCCTAGTCCGGAATCAGCTTCAACTGCGCATGCGTGTTGGCGTGAGACCCAAGGACTGCACGAAGATGCGGTTCTCTGCGATGCAATTCTCTGCATTTAAGGGTCAGATTTATTTAAAAGTGTTTTTTTTTAACATTAAAGCACATCGCGGGGAGGGGGGCAATGCAAGATACGGGGGGAGGAGGTTATTTCTCCTTTAAAGCCATTGGAACTTAAACTGGCCATAGACGCACAGATCCTATCATACGAATCGAGGATTAGTACGATTTTCAGATCGTGTGTGGAGAGTGCCGACATCTTTCGTCCGGCGTTTTGTTTCCTTCTTCTATGTAGTAATGAAACAATACATTTTACGTGATCCCAACTAGATATAATTCATCCTTAGAGGCAAAATAATCCCATCGGTTTTAATTCAAGTATTTTAAGTGGACAAGATGTGGAGATCCAAATTACAGAAAGACCTCTTATCCAGAAAGCCCCAGGTCCCAAGCATTCTGGATAACAGGTCCCATTCCTGTAGTTTCTGAATAATCTAGAACCCACACTATGTAGAAACAGGGTTGCCTCCTGGCTGGTATTTCACCCTCATTAAAAATACACATAACCTGTCATAGGTGGAGATTAATAACAATTTAAGGAGATTTACAGCGAAGTATTCATATACAATCCTCCAATTTGACAAACAAAAATTTCACCCTATTCTGCCTGCTACAACTATTTTTAGTGACTTCTTTGGCAAAAAAAAAACCTTTTTGTCGCACTTTGGTAAAATGATCCATTGATTTTTTTTAAAGAGATTTAAAGCCTATATTGTTTTTCTCAGATTCTTTATAATTACAATACCATGCTCTAAAAATTCCAAGATTACTCTAAAAACAAACATCGAGTAGAAATCTCAGTCTTCTCTTCTCAACTGTATTTTATTTCTCAACCACCTATTATTATTGTGTAACCCCATCTAGGCTAGACCTTATCCAGCTAGGAAACAAGCAGAGCACCGGTTACATTTGATCCTCTCTCCACAGGATGGGCCTTGAAAGGGTGAAGGAATGGTGGTGTGCAACTACACCTCACTTGTGCTGCGTGACTAAATAGCAGGATTGGGCTCCAGAACAAAACAAACAGCAACAAGTTTTATTCTCTTAAAGTGCAAATCAGGGTTTTCATACTCACAATCCTCTGAGGTAGTCACATTACAGGTCAGGTAACAACACAGCATTTCAGAGCCAGCACCTTGTGACATCCCTGGGGAGATATCGTTGATAGATGATACCTCAGGATATCTGTACAGTGACCCGAATCCCCGCATGTTGGATCAGGGAAATCGCTAACCCTAAATCCCTATTCAGCTGAGTGATCCCTACACTACAGGCCAATGTAGCCTGAGGGCAGCGCTATCCCTTGTTATCCCACCTAGTTGGAGTCAGGCTGCTCTCGCTCAATAGTTTTATCTGCCCCACTTTCCTAGAACTACCCTGTCCTGACTACACCTCATTCACAGGGGTCCCTATATCCCCGACTTCACCAAGGGCCTCTCTGCTCTTGGGGCCTTCCCTTTACTGGGGCCTAAGCTCCAGGCTCCCAGTGCATCCAGTCCCTCCTAGAGTGGCAGGGGAAAGATGCAGCCCCACCCTCTGCCCAGCACTATAGTGAAGTGTGACAGGAACTTGTCATCAGTCTCTGGGCCAATGATACACTGTTGACATGATGCTAATAAGCAGTAGATACATGGGCTTTTGCCCAGCAACCAGAGAACAAGGAAGTGCAGGCATTCAAAGCCATGGGGATCATTAACCCTATGGGTCCCTACAATTGTAAGGGCAATGTATAGGGTTGCCAACATTTCTTGAACAAAATTCCGGCCTTCCTATATTTTTATGCATTCCCCCTATTAATAAAATTGGGATCAAGCCAAATTTTTACCCGCCAGGCCAGTAATATACCGGGCAGGTGGCAACCCTAGCTATGTAACACTATTTTAGGCTATCTTAAACCATAATAGGTTAAAGGGTTGTTCACCTTTGAGTTAACTTTCAGTTTTATGTAGAGATAATCTGCAATTGGTTTTCCGTTATTATTTGTGGTTTTTGAGTTATTTAGCTTTTTATTCAGGAGCACTCCAGTTTGCAATTTCAGCAATCTGGTTGCTTTGGTCCAAATTACCATAGCAACCATGCACTGATTTGAATAAGAGAATAGAAAATGAATAGGAGAGGGAATGCACTGTAAGGCGAGTAATAAAAAGTAGCAATAACTATACATTTGTAGCCTTAGAGAGCATTTGCTTTTAGATGGGGTCAGTGACCCCTATTTGAAAGCTGGAAAGAGTCAGAAGAAGTAGACAAACATTTCAAAAAATAAAAAATAAAATAAAAGGACCAATTGAAATGTTGCTTACAATTGGCCATTCTACAACATACAAAAATTTAACTTAAAGGTGAACCACCCCTTTAAGTCCAGCAGAACACAGTAGAGCAAGGGTTACACTTGACTAAAACACAAGGCAGGGCCTTCGCTATGTGGAAAGGAAATGTGTAGCTGAACTACAACTCACATATGCTTCTATGCATAAAAATAAATTAAGGAAGCCAGGAGGTTCTTGCAGCAAACAAACAGAACAAGTTATATTGTCCAAGACAATGATCCACAGGGTTTAAGACTTAAAAATCCACAGAGGCAATGTAGTGCGAGATGGTAAATGGCAGGTCAGGCAGAGACAGCACACATGTGGAGACAGCTAGGAACGTTTAAGGTACACCTCTAGGTTATAAATACCCCTTGTGGTCTAGAACCCACACAGATAAATGGATCAGGGAGAAGACATATGCCTGAATCCCTCTTCAAATTGCATTCCATTCACTTTAGGCAAATCAGTGGATTGGGGGGGGGGGGATTTTTACTCCCTTCTATCAATCCTTGCTGAAGCACATGCTGCTCATTCTATCTACAGGACAGCTAGGTTATTTTGGACAATATATTTACTGTATGTGTTTCACTGATGTTTTACAATGTTATTTCATTTATACTAAATACAGTATATAGTTATTATAGTATAATGTAACTGCTATTTAGGCCTTTGTGGCATCTGTTCTTCCTTTGTGCTGAATTGATTTGATTGTCTCTGCTTATGTGTAAGTGTTACTGGGTTCTCCAGCAGCGTAGACATGAGAAATGGCTCTGTAAGCATAGAGAAGAAGGGCTAAACCAAAAAAACCCAGTCATAATGCCCTTCGATGACGTGAAGACCACACAGAACTGCATGGACAAAGGTCTTCTTAAAGGGGTTGTTTGCCTTTAAATTAACTTTTATTATGATGTAGAGAATCATATTCTAAGACAGTTTTTCTTTTTTTATTATTTGTGGTTTTTGAGTTATTTAGCCTTTTAATCAGCAGCTGTCCAGTTTGCAGTTTCAGCAATCTGGTTGCTAGGGTCCAACTTACCCTAGCAACCATGCATTGATATGAATAATAGACTTGAATATGAATACGAGAGGACCAGAATGGAAAGATGAGTGATAAAAAGTAGCAATAACAATAAATTTGTAGCTTTACGGAGCATTCGTGTTTTTTTTTTTTAGATGGGGTCAGTGATCCCCCATTTGAATGCTGGAAACAGTCAGAAGAAGGCATATAATTCAAAAACTATAAAAAGGAAAAATGAAGGCCAATGAAAGATTGCTTAGAATGAGCCATTCTATATCATACTAAAAGTTTACTTAAAGGTGAACTACCCCTTTAATCACCTTAGCCAGGAGAATAGAGCTGGAGCAACAATGGGGTGAAAAAATAGCTCTGCCATTTTTATGTACGTGAAAATTAAATCGGCTTTAAACGGCTCAACATCTTCTTTTGACCCCCACAATTGTTCAGATCAGTAACATAACAACCCCTCTCCAGGGCCCAGATGCAGACTGTGCAGCCGTGCCCCCTAACCCCCTCCTGGTGCAATCTCCACAGTGGATTTCCATATAGCCGGCCCCGAGGGGCTGCAGGTCCGAATGCAATCGCACCACTACCTCTGGTAGTTCTGCCACTGGTTCAGATTGAAGAGCAAGTTAATGAAATGGTATGGTTTGATATGTGAGTTTGTCAGCCATCAAAAAAACTTTTTAAATACATGAAAGATTTATTATTAGGTCCAGCAAACTTATTTCATAAATAGACCTACTTGTCACAAAGCAGCAAGAGATCATGCTAGGTTTTTATGTTCATAGAAAGATGTACCACTAAAGGGCTGCAGCGAGGGATGAATCACACTTTTGACCTGAGACTCCAAAAAAAAAAAACAAAAAAAGTTTAAAATGACGACAGATTCCCTTTAAGGCATCTTCAATATCTCTCAATGTCTTTCTAATCAATACTAAAGCAATAGAGCAGGGATACGGCAAGGAGCTTCTATTTATCCAGGTTTCTGAGAAAGCCAAAAAGCAAACTTGTGTTGGGCAGCAATTCCTTGGCAGCCATTCTGTAAGAAATATTCTAATTCAGAATAAAAAATAGTTTACGTATATAAGAATAGAAGCTTAAACTGCCCAAATATTCCTGTGTGAAAATTCTGTACTGTGTCTACATTTATCCGCAGGAAGGGGGGGGACACACCTGCAGGTTGTACAATTATTACCTAATAATAATATATTTTTTTTATAAACATACATGCATTCGTTGTAAACATACAGAAATATGGCGATAATTTAAGACACTTATGCATATTTTACACTCTGTTTAGAATACATCCCACTCCCTGATACCTAGGACCTTGTTAATTTCTTAACCAACTTGAAATTGTCCAGTTTCAACTCCATGCTCCTCCAATATCTAGTACACACATTAATACAATGCCTCTGGGCCCACCACCACTCCCTGGGCCCCCGACCCCAGATGCAAAGTGCCCTCTGTACCATTTGTGTCATTTTGGTCCCACACACTCATCTCATTTTGTACCTGTAATCAATAGCAAACAACTGTATTCAGGGGCGCAAAAATGCCTCATACCTTTAAGAGACAATTTGCCGCATGCGGTTTTTCGCAGCGCGTCGGATCGTGCCGAAAACTTCTGTGTAGTCCTACTCATATACTGAGACAATTTGCAATTGGTTTTCATGTTAAATTATTTGTGGTTATTTATCTTTTTATTCAGCAGCTCTCCATTTTGCAATTTCAAATTGGCCAGTGTCAGTGAGCCTAATTTGAAAGCTGGAAATTGAGAGGAAGGCAAATAATTCAAAAAATATTAACTGATTGTACTAATTAATTAATTTAAAAGTTGCTTAGAATTAGCTATGCTATAACATACTAAAAGTTAACTTGAAGGTGAACCACCCCTTTAAAGCATAACCAACTCTACTAATTCTACCTGACACAGTGAAGACTTAAAGGAGAACTAAAGCTTAACTAAAGAAGTAGGCTAGAAATGTTGTGTTTTGGGCTTCTGTACAAGACCAAGGCAACCACAGCCCTTAAGCAGTAAAGATATGTGCCTTTGAAGTTGCCCTAGTAGATCCCCATCTTCTATTCACTGCACATGCTCTGTGCTGCTGTCACTTACCTGAGCGTAGGGACATACAGTACATATAGTATATAAATGTCACAATATACGGCTGATTAGTAATTAATACAGATAATTACTACATGGCAGCACAGAAACCAGTGCAACTAGCATCAGAATTTAATAATCAGCCCTATAGCATCAGCTCATATTACAGACAAACCTCATTTTCTGCTTGACAATTTGCAACAACCGTTTAGAGCCCACTGAGCATGTGAGTGTCACAGACAATTTCCAAGATGGTGACCCCGTGTGACAAGTTTGAAGTCCTGGATCTTTGCTGCTATTGAGAAACTGAAACTTTAGGCTGGTGCAATATGCTCAGTATATATAGATAAGATATAGCATTTTTAGCCATATTAATTTTTAGGGTTTAGTTCTGCTTTAAGGAAAAACTTCGATAAACACAGCTCCTTCTGTAGAGTTATGTATATGTACATACCTATATACAGTCTACATATACATAAAGAGCTTGATACTAAGATCAGTAATTTTCATGCACATTGCAGTAACCTCTCATGTACAGCAGCTCTATGACTTAGAAATATGCTCATAATCATTTGTGATTGGTACAGTATGTCCCTGTATCATAACATCAGGGAGCCACACACATATACGTTATAGTACAAAGCAGATTTACAGTTACTGCCTATTATAGCCCTGTTCATAAATCAAGTGGTACAGTGTTACTGTATTGCCAGTGATGTAAAACATTCCGGCCAGAAGCTGCAGCTCAATGACTCCAGGTTATAGCAGCCTCTATAAAACACATTGCGCACCCTTTCAAGGTCAGAGTAAGTAGCCTTTGTGCATCCCTTGTGGATCATAGCAACACACACATCCTGCCAATTAGCATTTATTAGAATTATATATTCTCCAGAGGGCCATTGATGGGTGAAACATTTATGACTATAGTTTAATGAAGAAAAAATACAAATGTGAAAACCTAAAGTGAACAAATAAAAATGATCTCATGAATGAGTGGCCCTTTTTTGCTTAACAGAAAAGTCAGGGTGTGTGTGTTTTAGAGTTCCTACAAATTTAGCCCTTTATTTACTGGTTGCGTGTGTCCTTGTCTCAGGAAGAATTGACACACAACAATCTAAATGGGGAACAGGGCTGCCGGGCTGAATGCTGACTTGTACTGCCCCCTGAAGGATATTCAGGGTCACTGCAACAGTATATGCCAAGCAGCCCAGTAGGGTAGCACAGACAAGAGCATCATCTACTAATCACAGCAAATAGTTCCAGATCCGTCTCAGTGCTGCTGTACTGAGAGCATCGGGATTAGCTGCCTGCTGTACTCAGGCTTCGGTCTATGCAAAGAGAAGGTGAGTGATGATCCTCCTCATCATCATGTTAATGTTGTGTGAGCTGATGAGCAAGGCTGACAGTAGGCAAGCTCCAGAGTTACAATGCTAATAGTGGGAATGTGCTGTAGCACATGCTGCGGGTTCAGCACAGGCAGGGATGATTCTGCATTTTGCATTTCCATGTCCCAATATACAGTATCCTGCATATGAGTGAGTAGAATGGCTCTTTCTGTTTATGAAGTTTGTGCAATTCTGCTCATTAGTCTACCTGTGTTTCAGCCTTGTACTATTTAATCCTATCTACCGTACTTGTCCTTGGTATTTATAATATGAAGTCATGGATATTAGTGGGGGCATAGCTACTTGTAGGCAAGGGTTATTTATTCTGATGGCATGCATCATGAATTTGAATTTTAATGTAGCTTTAATGTAATCATATGCTACCTCAATTTGCTCCTGGCCACTCTTCAAACTGCCACATTGTAATTAATCTTGTGATTGTGAATATTCAGCCATTCTAGCAGTATTAGGACTTGCTGGGGCAGAATAAATGAAGTTTTAGGCCGGTTACTTCCAGGATGGGAACAGGCAGCTGGTAATTCAGATAATCAGATAAGCATGTGGCAATGCATATGCACCTGTTGAAAGATTCAGTGGCTTTTGGACAAACTATGCACAAATATGATTTCTAGCAGATACTCAGTGCCTATATATGATCAGACCAATTCAAGTACAGGTATGGGACCGGTTGTCCAGAGTCAGAGTGATGGGACTTGGGGTTTTCCAGATAAGGGATATTTCTGTAATTTGGATCTTCATGCCTTAAGTTTACAAATCATTTAAACAAAATGAACCCAACTGTTTTGCTCCTAATAAGTATTAATTATATCTTAGCTGGGATCAAGCATAATGTACTATTTAAAAAAAAATAAATAAAAGTAAATAACTTTTAAAAAAAATGTAAATGATTTGGAAAAAATAATAGTCTATGGGAGATGACCTTGTGATTCTGAGCTTTCTGGATAAGAGATTTCCAGATAACAGATCCCTTACCTGTATATTCATATGTTTGCAGAAGAAATGAACACATAAGTATCTGTTGAACTACTATTGCCCAGCATCACCCTGTTGAAGGGGTGGTTCACCTTTAAGCAGGGCCAGAACTAGGGGTAGGCAGAGTAGGCACATGCCTAGGGCGCAAAGCTGAGGGGGAGCCAGGCATGTCTCTGTCGCCTACCCCGTGTCCGGTCCCGTCTGCCGCTGGTGGTGTGCGCATAAATTCTCTTCTGCGCATGCGCGCAGGCGCAAAATTTCGCCAAGCGCGCACAGAGCCTGCGCCGTGCCCCGTCAGGTTGCCTAGGGCGCCTGGCCAGGTTGGCCCGGCTCTGCCTTTAAGTTAACTTTTAGTATGTTATAGAGCAGTCAATTCTAAGAAACGTTTCAATTGGTCGTCATTATTTTTTTTTTTATAGTTTTTTATTCATTTGCGTTTTTCTTCTGACTCTTTCCAGCTTTCAAATGGGAGTCACTGACCCCATCTAAAAACAAAAGTTCTGTAAAGCTACAAATTTATTGTCATTGCTAATTTTTATTCCTTATCTTTTAGGCCCTCTCCTATTCATATTCCAGTCTCTTGATCAAATCAATGCATGGTTGCTAAGGTACAGTTAAACCGTTAGTGGGATGCTGTACAGTCTGAAAAGACAACTGATTATTCAGATCTTAGAACTGCCCACTGTGCCTGGCTTTTCTCTGGTAGCTTTCTGCCCCCATGTTCTAATGAGGCCTCCACGTATAACCTTTAGGATCATGTATGACCTTCATCTTCCTTCTAGGGGAAGTGTAATTTGTGTGTGTGCATCACTG
Organism: Xenopus petersii; assembly: GCA_038501925.1. Taxonomy (NCBI): domain Eukaryota; kingdom Metazoa; phylum Chordata; class Amphibia; order Anura; family Pipidae; genus Xenopus; species Xenopus petersii. Next base: position 39,202,574 of record CM076675.1, read on the forward strand.
TGTGTGTGATTAATTAACCAAACAATTGGTCCCTTCTACACACAGCACACAATTCTCCCTCTCATGGCCCCTTACTGTAATAGTGAAGCTCCCTACAGACTCCTATCATCAGGTTACAAAAAATGTATAGAGCCTTATAGTGCATTTTAGGGAAATTTCTCTATGCCTGAGCCCGAGTCTGTTTGAACCCCTATGATGACAGGAGGCACCTCTCCTCATTAAAGCTTCTGGCTACTTTAATAGATACCCTAAGCCTGGCAGTTATACCATAAGCAAGATATGTCTCATATATAATCCTCATTTATGAAGTCCCTCTTCCTGACTTCACTAAGTAATATTTTGGGGGCCACTCTTCTCTGCAGACTCTTACTTTGCCTCAGGCTTATGGCATCAAAGAGGCGAAACCTCTCATCCCAACCATACCTCAATAGCCTAGCCCCTGGCTGAAATAAACACACAAAAGGGGATTTTCTAGTTAAAGGTGTTGTTTACCTTTAATTGAACGTTTAGTAAGATGTACAGACTGAGAGACAATTTGCAATTGGTTTTCATTTTTTTATTAATTGTTATTTAGATTTTTATTCAGCAGCTCTGCAACAACAGCAATCCAGTTGCTAGGGTGCAACTTACCCTAGCAACTGGAATATGAATAGGAGAGGCCAGAATAGGAAGATGCGTAATAAAAAGCACCCATGGCAATGCATTTGTAGCCTTACATAGCATTTTTTTTAAATGGGATCAGTGAACCCCATTTGAAAGATGAAAAGAGTCAGAAGAGAGAGGCAGTTCATTAAATAACTATACAAAACATTTAATGAAGATCAATTTTCAAAGCATGTGTTTTTATTGATTTTCAAAAGGGGAAGGGGAGACGGGTACAAAATAAAAAGGGAGGGATGGGTACAAGGAAAAGAAAACACATTAAATCACATTAAACATATACATTTCTGTCTATTGCATAAATCAGCAGCATGTATCATATCGCAATTACACTACAAGTAACCATTAAGATCATTCAAGTGTTTTAGAGAAACAGCTATCTCTCCTTTTCAAGGATCCTGTTCTGGGTGTGAGTCTAACCAGGGGGACCATCGTTTCTCAAATTTAGAAGGACATCCTCTCGCTTCATATGTCAATTTGATGTTTACCAGTGACTTTCCTACTAGTGAGAGCCATTGCTGTATTGTGGGAAATTGGGGGGCCACCCATTTCAATACCAGAGCCTTTTTAGCATAGAATAGCTAAATGAAGATCAATTTAAATGTTGCTTAAATTTGGCTATTCTATAACATACTTAGGGGCCGATTCACTAAATTCGAGTGAAGAATTCGAATGAAAAAAACTTTGAATTTCGAAGTGTTTTTTGGGCTACTTCGACCATCGAATGGGCTACTTCGACCTTCGACTACGACTTCGAAACGAAGGATTCGAACTAAAAATCGTTCGACTATTCGACCATTCGATAGTCGAAGTACTGTCTCTTTAATATAAACTTCGACCCCCTAGTTCGGCAGATAAAAGCTACCGAAGTCAATGTCAGCCTATGGGGAAGGTCCCCATAGGCTTGCCTAAGTTTTTTTGATCGAAGGATATTCCTTCGATCGTTGGATTAAAATCCTTCGAATCGTTCGATTAGAAGGATTTAATCGTTCGATCGAAGGAATAATCCTTCGATCGTTCGATCGAATTTTCTGCGCTAAATCCTTCGACTTCGATATTCGAAGTCGAAGGATTTCAATTCCTAGTCGAATATCGAGGGTTAATTAACCCTCGATATTCGACCCTTGATACATCTGCCCCTAAATGTTACCTTAAAGGTGAACCGTCCCTTAACATTTAAATCATTCAAAAAAACAAATGCAGATGGTCCTATAATTAAATTGTCTTCATCATAATAAAAAGTTATTGCAATGTGACCTCCCCCTTTTAGTAACAGATAACCAACAGGTTTACAAGCAGGCACTGCAAGCTCAATAATGTTGAACCTGGTGCCAATGATCCCCATAGCTAATGATTCCCACAACCCTGGGTCTTACTACACTAACCCCAGCTGCTATTCCCTGCATGAGGCCCCATTTAACAAAAACTGCTATGAGAAACATATCACTAGGTAGGGCTAAGTAGAACATGCGGACCCACATTTGTTTCCTGCTTCATGTTATAATGGAATGTGGAGTTGAAGGGATCAACACAGCCTTGAAATATACTTTCTCATAGTGTAGCTATTTAAAGGAGAATGCTGGAAAGCAAGTGTATATTATATTCCCCTACATCATTGATGTGTATTAATATGCAGCATGCTAACATGGTCAGTTAATGAGGTGCAGAAAAGGCTTTTACGCTGTGCTCATATAATATTTATCTACATCAAGTTTTGTGTCTCTGACCTTCATGACACTTGCTTGGCCTTGTACCGTTCCAGAGAAGAGCTCAGCTTCATCCCTCTGAATGGGAAGGCACATGCCCCTCTTGGGGATATACCACAGAATATTAAATGCTGCTTGTTTTAATGGCAATAGAGATAAAATACAGAAAATGCTTTTACTACTGCTAGAATCTTGCAAGTTTATAGCTTTACAACTTTACTAGGGAACAGGCGTGAACTCTGTTAGGGACCTGGTCAAAATGGGGTCTTGGACAAATGTTATTGGTCACAATCACAAACTGATTTTTCTTTTTTCATTCTTAGTTGGAAGCACCCACCTCCCAGAGTTTCCCTATGGACACCTAAAAAATAGAATTACCAATTTACAGCTATACTGCATAGAAACCAGTGTGTCATGCAGCAAGTATTTAATGTTTTCCTTATTAACCATGCAGCATATGGCTTTTATGTGTGACGGATTTTGGGACTATGCTTGTACACCATGAAAGATCAGATTTTGTAGCATGCCACAAATGTTTCATGTGTTAGGTTCAGTGGAGAAAAGCATCACCCTTTGAAGAAGGATTTTAGAAGGTATGGCTCAGAGCGATTCTTGTTACCTGCTTAAGAAACTAAATTGCAGTTCAACAATTTTGCATTAGTCTAAATGGTTGAGGAATACTGAGAAGCAAAACAGCAACCAGTTGGTGAAAAATATCTTGAACAATATCTAACTGGCTACTGTTTGGAGGCATATAGGGGCCTCATGAGCTGCCCCTCAACCCTTGTGTACCTTTGTTAATAAGGCTCATATATGTAAAGTATTAACATATTTATCTTTCAGAAGGCATTAGCAGTGTTAAAGGACCAGTAACATCAACATTTTTTTAAAAGAAATTGTTAGTATAGAACGAAATAAAAACACCAAGACAAATGAAACTTTAAAATAGAAAAGTCTTTATTAAGAAATAACTTACAGAAACTCCGCTTCCTGTCCTCTACAGAAAAGGCGACAGGGCAACGAGGATCCATCGTGCTGCGCTCCATTTCTTGTATATTATGTTTTGGGCTTCTGTACCAGCCCAAGGCAACCACAGCTCTTTAGCAGGAAAGATCTGTGTCCCCAAAATACACCCAGTAGCTCCCATCTTCTTCTCTGTTGATTCACTGCCGAAAAATACATTAAAGTTCAAAAAACGCTGGCGTCTTTTCCTTTTTTCAGCGTGATTGCCTGCAAAAGTCCTAACAAACTTTTTTTGGAGAACTGTTTTTTTCCAGACATTTCCTAACATATGGAATATACATTTTACAGTGGGCTCATGTGTAGGGCATTATATTAACTCTCTTGCCTTTATTAAGGTTCCCTGGGCATTTGTAATATAATAGTAACTTAAACCATTTGCAGCAACATTTATAATAAAGACGTCCATACAACTTTAAATTACCCGCTGTATGCAAATTGAACCAAGTGCAAGATCACTAGCGAATTTTGGCTAGGCTGAAATGAATGCTAGCGCATCTTGAAATGCTCGCACTGCCGAAGTAACGCTAGCGAAAAGTCCCCAGTGTTCGGCACCCAGGAGGAAACTCTGCATATTAGTGAATTGGCTAAGGGGTAAATTTATCAAAGAGTGAAGTTCCGCCACTAGAGTGAAATTCCGCAGCTCTCAATTCATTTCTATGGAAATTTGAAAGGTGTATTTATCAAGTGAAAGTTCACCCTTTGATAAATACACCTATAAAAATCCCATAGAAATGAATGGAGAGTGGCGGAACTTCACTATTAACTTCACTGTTTGATAAATATACCCCATAGTCTGAGCACATTTGCCCTGGCGAAGTGTTGCCCTGGGTGTGAAACGGATGCTGGCAAAAATTTGCTGGTTAGTGAATCTGCCCCATAGAATATAAATGTCACAATATAAAGCTGATTAGTAATTAATTCAGATAATTATTACATAGCAGCAAAGAAACCAGTGCAATTAGCATCAGAATTGTATAATCAGTCCTGTAGCATCATCTTATTTTACAGCCCAACCACATTTTTTGCTGGATAATTTGCAACAACCCCTAAGCTTAGTTTCTCAACAGCTGCTCAGAGTGGACTGAGCATGTAAGTGTCACAGACACAAGATGGTGACCCCCTGTGACAAGTTTGGATAATTGCTGCTATTAAGAAGCTGAAACTGTAGGCTGGTGCAATATGTTTAGTATATCTATGGCATTTTTCACCATATTCATTTTTATGGTTTAGTTCTCCTTTAAATGGGGGTATGATCTATACCAGATTATGGATTTATATAATGAGCTTGTGTCAGCCTGCCCTGCAGCTCATGGTTTTTTCCTGTTGAATAAATGGAATTTCAGTATTTCATAGTAGATTAACCACTGAACATCATTAGGGTATATTAAACCTTTATATTCCTACAGTGTATGTGCTCTATACAGTTTTCTGGCAGTACACAGCTTTATAAATTTGTCGAAAAGATGCTCCTTCTGTTCCATTGGCATTCACGGATGGGCAATCTCTGGAATTAAAATGATACAGACATAGAATTGCCACCTAGCCAATATTTTGCCTGGCTGGTAAAAATGATGCTTGATGCAAATGTCATTGATAGCGCAGAAGATATTTTTTCCAGAAAATGTGGCAACCCCATACAGATACAGGTATGGGACTTGTTATCAAGAATGCTGGGGACCTGAGGATTTACGGATAACAGATCTTTCTGTAATTTGGATCTTTATACCTAAAGTCTACTAGAAAATCATGTAAACTTGAAATAAATCCAAGAGGCTGGTTTTGCTTCCAATAAGGATTGATTATATCTTAGTTTGGATAAAGTACAATGTACAGGTATAGGATCCCTTATCCGGAAACCCGATATCCAGAAAGCTCCCAATTACAGAATGGCCATCTCCCATAGACTCCATTTTATCCAAATAATCCACATTTTTAAAAAATGATTTCCTTTTTCTCTGTAATAATAAAACAGTAGCTTGTACTTGATCCCAACTAAGGTATAATCAAGCCTTATTGGAAACAAAACCAGCCTATTGGGTTTATTTAATGTTTAAATGAATTTCTAGTAGACTTAAGGCATGATGACCCAAATTACGGAAAGATCCGTTATCCGGAAAACCCCAGGTCCCGGACATTCTGGATAACAGGTCCCATACCTGTACTGTTTTATTATTACAGAGAAAAAGATAATAATTTTTAGAAATTTGGATTATTTGATTATAATGGAATCTATGGCCTTTCCGTAATTCTGAGCTTTCTGGATAATGGGTTTCTGGATAAAGGATCCCATACCTGTACTATATTTTCCAGTTTTCGACAGAATGTTCCCGTATCACTTTTGCAACATTATTAATGCTGCCAAGCCCATTTACTCAATTTTATTTTGCTGTATCATCATTTCACTTGCACCTGTACATTAACTGCCAAACCATTATTAAGCATTTTTACACTCTTTATTTGATTAATTTATTTGTAGTAAAACCTCCTTGAAAAAAATGGGAAATTATATCCAAACATAAAAATCCCTTATTTAGAAAACCCCAGCCAAGCATTTTGTAAAATAGATCCTATACCAATATAGGTTTTCTGGCAAAAGTGTATATCAAACTCAGTTTTGCCATTTTTCTTGGGTGAAATCTATAAAACACAATCAAAGATAATGTAAAAAGTATACATTTCTTAATATTTGATTGCCTCTGCATAAATAAAAAATATAAGCTTACTGACAAAAATGTTACTGCGTGTAAAAAAAGTAGAATCATTGCAATTATACAGTATATCATAGCGACATTTTATTGCTCCGGAGACACCCCAAAATTAACTTTAGTTAACATCACAAGCTGCCAGCACACCACAATATCTTCTACAACTCTGTGCTAAAAACCAAGTCCACTTTATAGATTTACTGAAGGGTTCCCTGCAACACAAATCCAGAAAGCCTTAAGCACAGCACACCATATACTTTCATTGTGTTAGTGTTGTATCAGAATTAGAAATCTCAAGACATGGCTTCAGACATAAACCAGACTCGCCTTTAAAAATAATAATAAAGCATATTTTGCCTAAGCATCAGCGCCTTCTGTTCTCATCCTTAGCTACTTGCATATGTACCCTTCATTTCTGACCCATAGCCACTTGCTTAGATACCATTTGTTTCTCACCCTTAGCTACTTGCATAGGTACCCTTCTCTTCTTACCCATAGCTACTTGCATTGGTACCCTGTAGCACTAAAAATGTGAATCATCTGTACATATGCAGAATCCTCGCAAATAGGTACCATTCATAATGCAGCAGCATCTTCAACATCTTCAATTTATAGTCTATGTGTACTGTATATTGTGAGTGGTTCCCTAAGCTCAGTGTGAAAAAAAAAGATGGGGAGCTACTGGGGCATCTTTGGAGACACAGATCTTCCCTGCTAAAGGGTTGTGGTTGCCTTGGCTGGTACAGAAGCCTAAAACATAACATACAACATTTCTAGCAACTTCTTTAGTTACGCTCAGGGGCGATTCTAAGGCTTTTGCTGCATGAGGCGACTCCTGCGAAGCCGCCCCTCCCCACTCCCCAGCACTTATCTTTTTTGCGCAGGAGCGGGTACAGGAGCTCTCTGAACTAGAAGAGCCGAATTTCCAGTTTAATGACCAGAAATGTGTTTCTTATGTTACCAAGCAGCTTTTAGCAGCGCCCCTGATTATGCTTTAGTTCTCCTTTAAGATTAAGATTTAATCTAGTATAAGTATGCATATATATTTCTATATACAAGAGTGTTGATAGGTCTATATTGGCATCAAGACTGGATTTCATGTTAGGGCGCTCAGAGGCTGGCATCATCCATGTATCCCCAAGATTGCTCGCACACAGGCCTGCATCCTCCACCAGCCCCCCCCCCCCAGGATTGTTTGCAAACATTATCAGTTGATCTTATGGAGGGATCAGGAAGCGCACAGATCTGCACTCCTAGACCCCAGAGTACACCGAATGCGGCTGGAGTTCCTGCCATAGGCCTGGGCCTTTGTGGCCGTGCCACAATTCCTTCTTGTTTCCACCTATATTATATATACTGTATGTACAGTGACTAGCAATATTATCTGGAGACTGACTAAATATATGCACTGCAGGAAAGCTGGAAATGCACGGAACCAGCATTCATTTACACTTAGAGGGAGCTGTAATATAGAGTGTAAAGTCTGCTACCGGTCTTCAGGTATGAAGTGGACCGGGGGTTGTGGCTGGGGAAGGGGGACCTGATGTGGTGGACCTGGGGGGGTTTCCAACGCTGGTAACCAATAGCACCCAATCAGTAGGTAGCATTTGTGGTCAGCTGTTTGTTTTGGGTTACTACCTAGACAACATTTGCCCCTGTGAATTCATGAACCCGTTAGATACAAATGGAAATATTTGAGCGAACTATATAGTACAAAACTATATGGTGCAAAAAAAGTGTTTAGAAATCCTTAAGTTTGTGTGATTTGTTCAGCTGTTGCCTTCTTAAAGGAAAACTATACCCCCCAAACAATGTAGGTCTCTATAAAAAGATATTGCATAAAACAGCTCATATGCAAAATCCTGCTTCATGTAAATAAACCATTTTCATAATAATTTACTTTTCTAGTAGTATGTGCCATTGGGTAATCATAAATAGAAAATTGCCATTTTAAAAAATAAGGGCCGCCCCCTGGGATCGTAGGATTCACTGTACTCACAAACTAACCAGCAAACCATGCATGTTAGGTCACATGAGCCAATAAACAGACAGAGTTCTGTGTTTTGCTTCCACACTTCTTCCTGTTACAGTTAGAGTTGTAGTATTTCTGGTCAGGTGATCTCTGAGGCAGCACACAGACCATCACGAAATGGTGGCTCAAGGCAAGAGATGTAAAAGAAAAATATTTACTTAAATATATATTCCAGTTTGGTAAGATTCTTTAATATGCCACTTAATATTATATGAACTATCTGTTGCTTAAGTGTTCATTTTGGGGGTATAGTTTTCCTTTAACACTGCTGCAGAACCAGCATTTCCGCCTTGGAAATGCGAAAGAACAGAAGGGTTTCCAGTTTACCTTTTAAAGTTGGATCAGGATCTGCTCTGCTTCTGTGCACGGATGATGGGTATTCAGTTTTGCCCTTGGGATTTGTGTCTTCTTCTTATATTTTACGTATAGGAATCTAGGGATGCACCGAATCCAGGATTCGGTTAGGGATTTGGCCAGGATTCGGCCTTTTTCAATAGGTTTCGGATTCGGCCGAATTCTTCTGCCTGGCCGAACCGAAACTGATTCCTAATTTGCATATGCAAATTAGGGGCAGGGAGGGAAATTGCATGTCTTTTTGTCAGAAAACAAGGAAGTTAAACCTGTTTTCCACTCCCCACCCCTAATTTTCATATGCAAATTAGGGTTCGGATTCGGTATTCGACCGAATCTTTCGTAAAGGATTTGGGGGTTCGGCCGAATCCGAAAAAGTTGATTCGGTGCATCCCTATAGGAATCTGAGATTGCTTAGACTCACCATACCTTGGGGGTGGTATTGATTATTACTTATTTGCAGTACCAGGAATAAACTGCTTTTTCTGCATTACATAAATGGATTGTGACATGCAGTTAAAAAGGAAACAGCATCCAGCCAGCTAACATTGCCCGGAGACCTGATTGTAGGTGGTAGAATTTCTTAATTCACTGAACTGTACAAAGTTCAAGGAAGGGTTATAAAATAACTAGATTTACTTGACATGGTTTTTTTCCCACCTTTACAATATTTTTTCAAATTAATATGTACCCACTACATATGGATAGGGTGAATGTAAATATTGATGTGGTTTAAAATGAAGTATGTTACTAACAGGCGTAGAGGACAATTCGCTAGCGAAAGAGACCGTTGGTAGTGCAGTTTCGCGGTCTTTCACCAGGCGCATTTTCGCTCAGGCGAACGATCGTTACTCAGCAAATTCGCTTAAGTGCAAATTTTTAGGGATGCACCGAATTCACTACTTTGGATTCGGCCGAACCCCGAAAGAATCCAAATCCTAATTTATGTATGCAAATTAGGGGTGTGAAGGGGAAAACCTTTTTTACTTCCTTGTTTTGTTTAAAAAAGCCATGTGATTTCCCTCCCTGCCCCTAATTTGCATATGCAAATTAGGATTCTGATTCGGTAAGGCAGAAGGATTCGGCTGAATCCGAATCCTGCTGAAAAAGGCTGAATTCTGGCCGAATCCCAAACCAAATCCTGGATTCGGTGCATCCCTACTAATTTCTTCTTTTGCCAGAGTTTCCTTAGCCAGCTTAGACCTGGCAAACTGATAAAATGAAGCTTTATCCTCCTCAATCTTATGTCAGTGACATCATATCCTGTATGCCGAAATGTTATAAAAATTAGAAAAAACACTGGCTTTTTTCATATTTTAAAGCAGGATTGTCTTTAAAAGTTGTAACTATTAAAATTGTTTGTTTTAACCTTTTTTTTACCATTTAAGGGGGAATGCCACATTTGTTTTTGGGTAGGCTCATGTCGCTTCCTTGGATATTTTTAATAAAAAGTAGCTACTTCAAGTATTTGCACCAACATCTCTAATAAAGACATATTATGTGACCTATATATGTACCTGCCCTGGTGAAGTGGCCCGAAGTGTGCCAATGCCTTCGCAGGTGAAAATTCTCTCTTTAGTGAATTTGCCTCATATATTCTATAAAGAGTTAAGAAAAGGGTTTAACTACCTGACTGCTCAGGTCCTACATACTTTAATTTAAGGCAATTGGTTGGATGAAAGAATGGAAGATGAATAGAAGAGGGCTTGACATATTTGCTAAATGATGAAAAATAATAATTCCAAACTAACTTTAAGATTAATATGCCTGCATTTGATCTATGTTTTGTTTGCAAATAGGCAGATTTTGCATTAGGGAGCGGCTGTGGATAGGCAAAATAGAAATTGAAAAGGGTTTATGTTGGCCTACCCATATAATTTTAGTGCCAATTATAATGTGCTATTTATAAATGGTATCTATACAGTGCAATTGTCATTACATAGATACCTGCCATTATTTAGTTATTAGGAACTGCACAGATGTGATGTTTCATTGTACAGGTATGGGACCTGTTATCCAGAATGCTCAGAACCTGGGATTTTCCGGATAATGGATCTTTCCGTATTTTTAATCTCCATACTTTAAGACTACTAGAAAATTATGTAAATGTTAAATGAACCCAATAAGCTGGGGTTGCTTCCAATAAGGATTAATTATATTTTAGTTTGGATCAAATACAAGGCACTTTTTTATTATTAAAGGAGTAAAAGGAAATCGTTTTTAGAAATTTGGATTTCTAATTTCTATGGAGTGGAGTCTATGGGAGGCAGTCTTTCTGTAATTCGGAGCCAGGGTTGGACTGGGCCAGAGGGCCACCACCAGCCCAGATCTGCTCCCCTGACTGACCAGCTGTTCACACAGTGCGGTGTCTTTTGCGCATGTGTGTGGCGTCTTTTGCGAGGCGTCTTTTGGAGTTGAGAGGTCGGGAGGTGGCCCCCATGGACTGCCAGGAGAGCCCTTTGTTTTGCAGCCCCGGTGGGCCCCCAAGACTTTAACCCGACCCTGTTTGGAGCTTTCTGGATTATGGGTTTCCAGATAACGGACCCCATACCTGTAAAACGTGATCGTTCTTCTTACACCAAATATATTTTCAGATTTTATTAATGCTATTCATGATGCATTTTAATCAAGCATTTCTCGTCAGTTTTTCCTATCATGCAATTTAAAAAGGACGGGCTGTTGCAGTTGCCTACAATAGCTTGAAAACCATACTACAATTACTTTCAGGGGTGATCCTGGCCCCTCCACCGCCTGAGGCAGAAGCAGTTGCTGCTGCCCCCCCTCCCCTGGAAATTCGCTCTTAAAGTACCAGGAGCAGCATTTTTGCTGCCCCTGGTACCTAGTGGGGCGCTGCCTCCTGAGGCGACAGCCTCAACTCGCCTCATTGGCGAAGCACCCCTGATTACTTTAAGTGAGGATAACTGTTTACTGATAACCCAAGGACGTTTATTTGATGACACAAGATTAGCTCTTCACTTTAGGGGGAGCTTCTGCGCAAATAGCTGCTGACACAGAATTAACATATAGGGGAATGGCAAAATGGCATTAAAAAAAGCTTTTCTTATAATTCCAGAATAATTGTGGCCCTAGGTGTTGATGTCCTGGCACAATTTCAATCAACAGGTTGCACATGCACTTCAATGTGACAATTGTGCTGAAAATATTTGTTTGGATGGCACCATTTCGAGAGCTCAGTGACAAATGGCATCATTTCCAGAGCTCTCTTTCTAAGGGCCCATGGTTCATACACTGGTGCTTTACCTGCGCTCCCGGTGGTCTTTGATTCCTTCTGGGCCTGTACTCACACATACTGTAAATAATTTTACAGTAAATAATAATAAATAATTTTGTTTAGTTGACAGTTTATTAAACTCCAGTTTATTTAGTGCATAACAGGATAATAAATATCTTGATAAAAAAAACTAGCGCATGGGGCAAAATAAGGACAGAGTATTATGGCCTAAAGCTATGAACTGTACAGAATATGCTGCTGAAAATAAAATTACATAAGAGAGTAAGAAATATATTTAATATTTCATTGACTAGCACTGGAGAAACTAAAATGAATAGAAATAGAAAGTTGCTAAATATTTAAACACAAGTCTTTGTTTTCTACTGCTGAACTAGAAATGCTTCGGTTAGGGATGATCCCAGCAACTAATGGGTATTATCTGAAACTGAGATAGAGAGAGATGTGGAGTCCTTCAAGCAAGGAAAGCAGGGTCCTAAAATAAAGGACTAGGAGACAGACCAAACAAGACATGAACAGGATGTAACAGACAGAATAGGGCTAGAATACAGGTCAGACTGGGCTAACAAAAAGCTAAATAAAGGGAAGACTGGCCACAGTACTTAGGCTGAGACTTCATATAGGGTCAACTAGATGGGATTGGAATACATACTGGAAAATCCAGATTCACCAGGAATCTCTCAGCTTCTCTACTAGCCCAGTGCCACTGGATGGCTGAAGGTTGGGGGACCACCTCCGAATGAACAACAAACTGGTTAGGATGGCACCTGAGGAACAACAGACAGAGAGAATGAGAAGTATAGATTTTACAATGCGGTTGCACACGGTTAAATTTGGAAAATATTTTGTTTGAAACGGGAGCTTGCTTGGATGGCCATCAAAATATCTGACACAGTCAAACCAAAGTTAAAATCACTGCGGGTTCCCAAATGTTAAGCATCCCCCAGTGATTGTAATCGTTAACCTGATACCCCAGACTGGTGCTCCTGTTAGCAGAAAATTGCACCAGTCCAGGGTACATTACAGTGAGCACTAGGGATGACGCCCATAGACTTGTATGGTGTTGTGTGTCAAAAAAAAAAAAAAAAAAAAAAGATGCGCGTCAAAAATAATTTCGCAGCGCAACAAATTTTTTTTTGACGCCCATAGCCTTTAATGGGCGTCGGCGACATTTTTGCCAAACTAAATGGGTCAAATTCCCCATCCCTAGTGAGCACCGTAGTGTGATTCTCTTCCTGCTTCTCTTCCTGCTTCTTTATTTTTTGGATGGGTGTGCAAGAGCAGTAGAGTGAAAAGTTTAAAGTTTAAAGTCCAGCTTTGTTACTCTACTGCACATGCATTAACCATGGGGTTTGAAAGAAAGAAGAAGCCATCGGTAGGTGGTGCCATTTTTTTGCTAACAGGATTGCCTGTCCAGTAGGTGATTACAGTCATTGGGGGTGCCTAACATTTGGCCCCCCTAGTGATATTAACTTTCATGCAAGGTACAAGACAGACAGGACTCATAATAACTGCTTTTTCACACTCATGGGGATTGGGGATGTGATGAGATTTTCAGACAAGGACCATCATGAAGACTAGGAACAGACTATACAAAGTAGGAATAGGCAGGAACAGATTGAAGCAGGTATAGAACTGTTCAATGCAGGAATTGGATGAACAGGGCTAGACAGAGATCTGAATAAGAGACTGAAATATCAACAGAAGAGGACCTGAATAGAAATATGAGTACTGTAATAACAATTAGCAATAACAATACATTTGTAGCCTTACAGAGCATTTGTTTTTTTAGATGGGGTCAGTGATTTGAAGGCTGGAAAGAAGGCAAACAATTCAGAAACTATAGAAAATAAATAGTGAATACCAATTGAAAAGATGCTTACAATTGGTCATTCTAAAACAAACATAAAAAGTTAACTTAAAGGTGAACTACCCCTTGTTAGCTGTCTCCAAAACCCTGGGCTTAGGGAAAGGTTTTTAGAAGGTGGGAGATCCTTGTTTCAAATACCAGTAGTCCCTTGCAGGTGTTTGTGGAGAAATCTCTGTTATTTTATCTTACGTGTATCTTGTTAGCAATTTTTGTAAATGTGTTTATGTATTTATATTCTCCTGCCCAATGCGCTCTTCACGACTAAAAATGTTCTTAGGTGATAAAAAGAAGACTTTCCTTTTGCCTATATATATATACTGTAACTACTCACTTAAGTGAAATGAATAGCTGTTTTATGCTGTGAGCAGTGGATCACTTTGCCATTAATCTAGGAGCCTTTAAATGGTCGAATCCTATGCTATCCCTTCTGGGGTATAAATTCTAAATAGCCATTCATTTTGTTTTCCTTTCATAAGGAGGTGTAGGTTGCAAGAGTCAGGCATAGCAGGTAATGGTATAATCAGTCAATATGTAATAGTAACTAAGTTTTTTATCAGTGTTACCCAACCTTGTCATTAATCTATATTTATATACATAGGAAGAAATTAATCTTTACAAACCCATTTTTTCTAGTATAAAATATTTTTATACTACATTTATTCACACTCTGCTTTTATACGTGGCTCAATTTATTCCCATTAGAAAGATTCTGATCCTGAGTGCCTCTTTCCCTATGTCTGAGAAGATGAGACAGTTGGCTATTATTTTTATTGGACAATCAGTGACTGCGTTAGCTACACTTGCTTATCAGCTGTGGTTCTGCTAGCAGTGATAGGAAAGAATATGAGCAGAGCTACTCCAAGGAAATCTCTGAGCACACATCCTCGCTCTTTCCAGGTCACCAAGTAGGTCCTTAGCATTCAGCATCTTTATTGTAGGAAGCATTTTTTCCTAATCTGTACATGATGGGTCGATTCAGGGTTTTTATTGCAAGAGCTTTAATGCTACTCTTTGTGCATTAAATGGCTAGCTAAGAAGGCACTAAAGGTGAACTGGATTTGCAGTCAGCAGACTTTAGTATCTTTTTCTGGAAAGTGCATTAGGAACAAATAAATGATGGAAAAGCTACATTAAGCGCATAGACATCTATTTAAAAAATATAATTTCAGTTGTGCAATGAATGTTGCAGAGATGAGAGTTGGAAGGAAAGGCGTTTACCCTGGGCCCCAACAATAAAGGACCTCTTGGGGTGACGAAATAGGTAATAGTACAAGTATCCATTACATTAAGTAAAAGCTGCTATTTTCAACAGTGTTGGACTGGAGGGTCCCAGGCCCACTGGGGCTTCCACCAAAGGGGCCCCTGCTCCCCCCAGTCTCCCTGCCATAGCCACAACCCCTCTCCGACACCCCCCCCTCCACACACACGAGTACCTGTTCTCTTACTGCAGCCGCAATTGGGGGCCAGTGGGGGAAGTCAGGGAGCAGCATTGAGCAGATCTAGGTCGGCAGGGCACAACGGGTTGTTTCCCAGTGTCCTGCCGGCCCATCCTTAATATAACTATTAAGGATGTCCAACATGGAGCACTTGTTGTTAAACTGCAAGTCTGGGGTTTGCTGTAGTTGAAGTTTAACACAAGTTATATATTTTCCCTTCCATAGATGGGGACTCCAGCCCACCTAAATTTCCAGGACCCCCTCCAACTCTAACTTTAGCCCTGCTTAATGGTGTAAATACTAAAAAGAGGATTGTGTAATAAAAGGAGCAAAGCAGGTCTAATCACCTATAGCAACCAACCAACAGTTGTCACATTCTAGTCAAACATCCTATTGGGTGCTGTGTTACTAAGCCTTGGCAAATTGCTTTTTATTGCACATTAAAACTACACTTTGATATGTTATATACTACTGAACACATTTCAAGTGTGAGTGGGTATGGTGATCAGATCACTCTATAATGTAATAGGGGGGGAATCACATTCTTTCAGTACTCATTGGCAGTAATGTAACTTGGTGGGGGCGGGCCCTGGTGCTGATTTAATTTACTTCAGGGTTGAAGAAAGACCTTAAGGAGATTGCTTAAAAGTGGGGTGCATTTGTTTGTAGCTGTCCATCAAGTATAGAAAGTAAATGTAATCTTAATGTAGCTGTAGTATGTGGTTCCCCACGGATAAGGTTAAACACACCTGTGATTAAAAAAAACATTCCAGGGTCACGTGTCCTTTACATTAAGTAAAGTAAAGGGAGCACTTTCTATTGAATAGAATAATAAGCTCAGTTGTAGGTTCCATGTGTTTTAGTCCAATGCATCATCTACAGTAGCTGGGTGCAGGTTAGATAATCAGTCCACCTTTCAGGATGCTATTGTCTTGCTGCAGGATCTATTCAGGGTAAAATATAGCACACATAATTTTACTCTGCTCTTTAATGGCAACTCGTTCTGCTCTGTGCTGACTGCTTGTTCTACTTAGCTTTTCTCATTGAGTTATGCACTGTACTGTATAAGTTTTTTTTTGCTTTTTATAGACAGCTTATTCTACTCTGTTTTGTGCTGACTGCACATTCTACTATGCTTCTTATAGTCTGAATCATTTTATTCTGTTCTGTACTGACTACTCATTCTAATTTGCTCTGTACAGGCTGCACATTCTTGTCTGTTCTGCACTGGCTGCATATGACATGGGCAGAGTCAATCTAATAGGCCCCTCCCAACACCTTGTTCCCTTCCTTAAAAAAAACCAAATCACAAAGGCTGCAGCTTGTTTAGTAAATCAAATAAACAACAACCAATATAAATCAAAAACAGTTATTTAAAGGAGAACTCACCCTAAAAATGAATATGGCTAAAAATGACATATTTTATATACTGAACTTATTGCATCAGCCTAAAGCAGTAACTAGAGGGGGGCGGGCCCTGGTGCAGGACGTGCTGCCAGCCCCCCTGCCCCTGTCCGCTCGTGGTTTTCTGCGTGCGTGCAGTGGCGCACAAGCTGCCGGGGGGCCCTGAGGGGATGCGGGCCCTGGCCCAATCGCACCCCCTGTTCAAACTTGTCACAGGGGTCACCATCTTGGAAAGTGTCTGTGACACTCACACGCTCAGTGGGCTCTGAGCAGCTGTTGAGAAGCTAAGCTTTGGGATTGTCACTAATTATCAAGCAGAAAATGAGATTTGTCTGTAATATAAGCTGATGCTACAAAGCTGATTATTAAATTCTGATGCTAATTTCACTGGTTTCTGTGCTGCCATGTAGTAATTATCTATAATATTTACTGATCAGCCTTATATTGTGACATTTATATTCTATGTGTACTGTATATTGTGAGTGGGTCCCTAAGCTCAGTAAGTGACAGCAGCACAGAGCATGTGCAGTGAATCAGCAGAAAAGAAGATGGGGAGCTACTGGGGCATCTTTGGAGACACAGATCTTTACTGCTAAAGGTCTGTGGTTGCCTTGGGCTGGTACAGAAGCACACAACATAATGTACATAATTTCTAGCTACTTCTTTAGTTAAGCTTTAGTTCTCTTATAAGTGTAGTGCAATGTAAACAATCACATTTATATATTATTTAACCATTAACTTTAGTAACATCTGATAGCTGCTGAAGGCTGCAAACAATTGTACCCAAGAGTGAGGGACCCGCCTGTTGTCCCTCCTAGGCGTGGATTTACTCCATAACTCATGTCTCTTCCACTAGGTCCCCTTCCATCACTTTGGCCCCAGGCCTAACCCCTGTTGCATCCTACACTTCATATCGCTATAACAGAGCAGTTAATTCCCCTGATTTTTTCGGGAGTTACCAGATATTCCAGTCTGTCCCCATGTTTCCCGTCACTCTGATGCATTTTCCGAATTTCTGATGATTTCTTATAATTTGCAGGCAAAACATCCGGTGTGCACACACGCAGAACATTTCAGTGATGTCAGCAAAGTGAAGTGTGCATGCGGAGTGCCATTTCGGTGGCTTCAGGCGAGTTTCTGCATGTGACATAACTTTCGCTGATGTCATGTCTTGTGACACCAGAAACCCGGATATCCCCCCAAAAGCCTGTTCAAAAAGTTGACAGCTCTGCACATTCTTGTCTGTTCTGTACTGGCTCCTCATACGTCTGTGTTCTTTACTGGCTGCACATTCTACTTTTTTCTGTACTGTCTGCACATTCAACTTTACACTTTATTATAGACTGTTCCTGAATAGACATCTGCAGATCAAATTTGTCCATTCTTCGTTGACGTTGTCATAATATGGAGGTTTATGTAATATATGCCAGTTTAAAGGACTCTCTTTTGAAGATGTCTTGTAGTTGAGAAAATAAGTAATTATCCTATGCCTTTAATGTACCGAGTATCAGAATATATTGCTGGAAATTATAGCTTGATGTAGCGCAAGAATACTGATAACAGCTAGTGACAGTGACTAAGGACAAAACCTATAATTCTCTTCATGGGAGATAATATTCAGTTAGCCTTGCTTTTATGTATGATATGGAGTCTCTGCCTTCACAGGAATGACTGACGCTCTGATTTGTTTTCATGAAAATAGGATTGCCTTGCTCAGATTCACAGTACAGCAATACGGCAGCAATAAATATATGTCATCGTGCTACAGTCTGTGCCACATTCTCTCTCTCTCTCTATGCGCATACCTCCCAACTGTCCCTTTTTCAGAGGGACAGTCCCTCTTTTGACAGCTCAACCCGCAGTCCTTCATTTGTACTGGAAAGTCCCTCTTTTCTCTGCACTGAACAGCCAGAAAAAGAAACAAAGTTTCTCACTTAATTGGCTTTTAGCAGAGAGCCCAGAACAACTAACAGGTGCAAATAAGATACTTTGTAACAATTTTGAGACACAAAAACAGTTTAGATAAGGAGAAATATTTTCAAACTTTCATAACCCGCCAAATTTTGTAAAACAAACATGGTAATTAGGGGGTGTGGCCACATAAAGGGGTGTGGTCAAAAATTGCTGCGCTACATGTGGAAAAAAATTTTTGTCCCTCTTTTTACTTCCAAAATATTGGGAGGTATGTATGCGCAAGAGGGTTTTATCTCACAGTGCAGCTTGGCATACTTCTGTTTGTTTCTGTCAAGGCTGAAATTGGAGAGGATTCTCTGCAATCTGTAGATTCAGTACGTGTACACACACACACACATATAGATACTATAAATGTCTTTGTACGTGCAAGATCAGTTGTATGTTAAATAAGCTTTCTGCAGGAATTCATCTTTCACATACCTCACTTACAGTAACACTTCCATATAGAATGCACACAAAATAGCCAACACAGCTCACTACTGAGATAATTAGAAATATGATATAATATAAGATGAGAACTGCCTCTCCATTGTTTGTAGTAAGAACACACTTGTAATGTCAGTATCCCTTATGTTGTAGCAATAAATTATATAACTAGCATCTGGCATTAATTCTATTCCAGGATCCCAAATTTTTTATTTACCGCCTGGAATCCCTGCCTCTTTATGTGCACAGCAAAACTGTGTATCAGCTACCAGATATAAATGCAAAAATAATAATTGAAGTAAATGTATTCATATCACTTTTCTGAGCTTTTTGTGCAATTTATCTTTTTATGAGATATATTAGCAGTTTTAGACAGTTTTATGCTGATGGCAGGCTCTCCTTTCAACAGCTGTATGCCAAATGTAATAATTTGGTATCTAAAAGCTAGCGAGTTTATGAAGCAATTTGTTTTTTGTGTGTAGAGCCCCTTTAAAGTGCTCTAAATAGTGGTCCATCAGTGCTGGCTTAACATTAGCACTTGCGTGACCTGGTGTACAATACAAAAGCATACTTCCACGATATTGATAATGTTGATATTGAATACTAGGGATGCACCGAATCCACTATTTGGGATTCGGCGATCCCCGAATCCTTGGTGAAAGATTCCATATGCCATTCTATTTGCATATGCAAATTAGGGTCAGGAAAGGAAAAAGTCACGTGATTTCCCTACCTGCCCCTAATTTACATATGCAAATTCAGATTTGGTTCGGCCAGGCAGAAGGATTCGGCCGAATCCTGGCTGGATCCCGAACCGGATCCTGGATTTGGTGCATCCCTATTGAATACGCATTATAGTAATATGTATGCCATTTTGTTTGTGCACCTTGCAACATATTTAAACGGGAACTAAAGTCTAAAATAGAATAATGCTGTATTTTTATGCTGTATACTAAACATAATCATGTACTTACTGCACCAGAAGCCTAATAGAAAAAATGATTTATGCTTTAAAAGTTGGCCAAAGGGGGTAACCATCTTGTAACTACTGTATGTTAAACTACACTGCAAGACCAAGACCATGCACATGCTCAGTGTGGTCTGGGCTGCTGTTGGGGATCATCATAAATTATCAAAACAGCACAAGTCAAATCATTTCTGCCATAGAAGCTGATAAAGCAAGACTGATCAATAATTAGAATATGCAGACTGCACTGGGTCTGTGGATACGAATCTCTACACGGTCCCTGGCGGCTCTACAGGGAAACAAACAAAGCTGCTTGAGTTCTCGGAAGTAAGGTGGGGCTGCCATTTGAAAGTATGATCGTTTTCTGCAGAGCAGCTAGTTTACTATCCGCAGCAGTCAGAACAAATAAAACGATGGGGGAATTTCACTGCATACAGTCCGGTTTCACATTTACAAATTTTTTAATTAAAGTATTTTGGAGATAGATTTCTTTTTCATTAAAGAAAGTAAAAATGGGATTTTACATTCCCTTTAAGTGGGCCCAGTGGCTACCAAAGCATAACAACAGGGCACATAGCCCCTCCTCCAGACCTTTCATAAGGTATGGGATCTATTATCAGGAATGCTTGGGAACCTGGTGTTTTCTGGATAAAGGATTTTTCCATAACGGGGTTTAGCATGCCATAAGATAACAAAAAATAGAAAAGTATTGAATTGCCATTAACAGGCATTTATGCTAACATAGTTATCATGAAATATAAAGCACTAATTTTGTATAACCGACAAAACAAATCTGACAAAAATGAAGTTTATGTAGATTGCTATGGTAAATGGCATTTCCTTATTCTCAAGCTTTCTGGATAACAGATTTCCAGATAATGGATCCCATTCCTGCACTAGGTTGAGGGAGTGCCACTTATTATGATGGGACTTGGGTTATTTAAAGTTTTGAGATGGTGTGTTAAAAACTGCAATGTAAAGCTCTTTAAAGTTCAATGGTGAGATGACTTACCCTGAGTAGAATTCCTTGGTATCAGATTCTGGCACAGAAGTGTAGATCCACAAAATCCTTTTGTTGCTGCTAACTTTTATTTAAAAGAGATTCACATAAGAACCCCTATTTACTCTACAGCAGGAACAACTAGCTTCAGACAGATATCACACACTCTCACAGGAACAGGAAATAATCATTCAGGAAGACACAGAGGAACCAATCAGCAATCACTTACACACAGGAAATAGCTTTGTAACATGTAGAGGGGAATTCTGAGAATTGTAGCACAAATTGCATAAACTCATGTTAAAGGGGTTGTTCATCTTTAAATTAACTTTAGTATGATGTCGAGAGTGATATTCTGAGACAATCTGCAACTGTTTTTCATTTTTTATTATTTGTGGCTTTAGCGTTATTTAGCTTTTTATTCAGCAGCTTTCCAGTTTGCAATTTCAGCTATCTGGTTGCTAGGATCCAAATAATCCGAGCAACCATGCATTGATTTAAATGAGAGACTGTAATATGAATAAGAGATGTCCCGAATAGGGATGGCGCGAACTGTTCGCCGGCGAACTTGTTCGCGCGAACATCGGGTGTTCACGCTCGCCGGAAGTTCGCGAACGTCGCGCGACGTTCACCATTTTGGGTTCGCCATTGTTGGCGCTTTTTTTTGCCCTCTCACCCCAGACCAGCAGGTACATGGCAGCCAATCAGGAAGCTCTCCCCTGGACCACTCCCCTTCCCTATAAAAACCGAAGCCCTGCAGCGTTTTTTCACTCTGCCTGTGTGTGCTGAAGAGATAGTGTAGGGAGAGAGCTGCTGCCTGTTAGTGATTTCAGGGACAGTTGAAAGTTTGCTGGCTAGTAATCGTTTTGATACTGCTCTGTTATTGGAGGGACAGAAGTCTGCAGGGGTTTGAGGGACATTTAAGCTTAGGTAGCTTTGCTGGCTAGTAATCTACCTTCTACTGCAGTGCTCTGTATGTAGCTGCAGTGGGCAGCTGTCCTGCTTCTGATCTCATCTGCTGACTGCTGCAATAACAGTAGTCCTTGTAAGGACTGCTTTTATTTATTTTTTTGTTCCAATACAGAGCAGTATCAAGCAGATTTCTAGCCAGCAAACTTACTATCATCTGTCCCTGAAATCACTAACAGCTCTCCCCCTACACTATCTCTTCCAAGCACACACAGGCAGATTTTTCAGATACATTTTTGCCCTTGATCCCCCTCTGGCATGCCACTGTCCAGGTCGTTGCACCCTTTAAACAACTTTAAAATCATTTTTCTGGCCAGAAATGTCTTTTTTAGATGTTAAAGTTCGCCTTCCCATTGAAGTCTATGGGGTTCGCGAACCGTTCGCGAACCGCTCGCATTTTTGCGCAAGTTCGCGAATATGTTCGCGAACTTTTTTTCCGACGTTCGCTACATCCCTAGTCCCGAATAGAGAGATGAGTAATAAAAAGTAGCATTAACAATATATTTGTAGCCTTTCGGAGCATTTGTTGTTTAAATGGGGTCAGTGACCAATTGAAAGCTGGAAAGAATCGGAAACTTTGTGACTCTCGGGTGCATGCACAGTTGGAGGCATTTGCCACTACGGAGCTACTGGGCATTCGCCCGAAAGTCACAAAGTTTCTGATTTCTTTTTTTTGGAAACTTTGCGACTTTCGGCGCATGCGCAGGAGATCCGCACTGGCGAATGCCTCCTACTGCGCATGCGCCAGAAAACGCAGCTGAATCCAGGAAGAAGAGAGCTTGGGAGAAGATGACTGCTGTGAACTCAGCAGGAGAGGACCTGGGGTAAATAACAAGTTAGGGGCATTTGCTCGGGGGGGGCAGGTAGGCCAGGGGGGAGGAGGGAGGGGGCCTACACAGGGGAGGGGGGAGGTATTTTTGCTCGTAGGGGTTGACAAAGGGACAGTCAGGTTGGCAAAACAGTCAGGTTTAGGAACTTCAGGTGACAATTAGTGAGAAAAACAGAATTATCAGCGAAAAACGATCAAAATGACCTATAGGTAACTTTTGATGTAGTTAAATATTTTGAAAAAAATTCTTCATGTCAGTATCACTTTAATATTGGGATCTCTTTACTGAATTATATGAGTTCCTACATGAACAAATAAAATCAGGCCTAATAGCAAGAAGCCCAGGGCTGTATTTAGGTCCGGTGCCCCCCCCTCCTGTTGGCAAACTGCACATGTTTGTGACATCACTTCCTCCATGGCATTTTTCCCATAGACCCAGGTACCGCTCTCCCCTTAGTTCCCCAGCAAGTTAAAGGATAGCAAGGACTCTAGTGGATGGGACTTTTTTTTTTCCTTTAAAATTTTTTTTTGATTTTTTCATATAAGCACCCAAGGGCCACCCCCTAACCCTAAGCACAATATCATTATACTATTGTTCAAGTGCTGTGGTGCAGCTGAGCTGCCATTGCCCTTAAAAATCTAGGAGGCAATCTGCAGCAAGTATTGTATTTAATTTGAAAGGCATGACTAAAAACCCTGAGATAGATGGTTTAATTGATGTGTGGTACCTTTGTAGCAATGTCACATTACAAGGATGTTAGTAAAGAGTTTCCTCTGCAAAAATAACAAATATAGGCACATAAAAGAATACTGGACTAATGAAGATAGAATCCAGATTTAATCCAAAATTTAAATAAACAAAAGAAACTCGGAATATAATTTAGGAAAAAAATGTTAATTGTTTAATATTGCTTTTATGTGTGCTTTTATTGAGGACACATTAGGAATGCAAGGGTTGATAAAGTGGTCATATGGTATATACGTACTTGAAAAAGCCATATTTCTTAGACTTGCCCTTTAAATATGCAAGGACATTTTTGCCAGGTACTGAACTATCACAATGGAGCATGGCTTTATAAATGAATTTTCACTTCATTCTGCTCTTTGGTTCAGACTAAGTAGGATTCGCTGCACTGATATAATTCATATCACAATATTTCACACACTCTGTATGGAGAGAATGGTTTAATAAGCAGCTTTGTGCACCAGGGAGTGTAGCTTTTGCCACCCTATAGTAGATTTTGTTATGTTGAATGACCTTGAATGCACATTTTATTATAGCCTCGTCATATGAAACCATGAAGTTTTTTCTCAGCCACTATAATCCCTCTGCTTTATCTGCTATGAAATGGTGATGATTTGCCAACTTGTGATGTCTGGCACCTATTATCACATTATCTTTGGCTTCAGCCTTTGTTACATTATTACTTTGCCTTGCTGGAACAGTGCAGCCTCTGCTACCCACAATTTATTCTTAGGTGCTGCTGCTTCACAGTGGTCACATTTGGTAGCTAAGGCAAAACAAGCTGCTATAAAAAAATATAGCATTAGAATATAACCGAGGCCTGTGTGTGTATGTACAGACCAGTATGAGCTTTGTGGTGTCACTGTCAATACAAAGAGCAAAGCATCTCTAACTTCTCAATCCTTGTTCAGTGATCTGAAAATCATAGATTAGATGATGGAGGTGGCTAACCTTCCTGGAATGTTCAAAGGTACATATTATTAACCCAAATGAAGGAGTCAGCTTCTTTTGTAGAAGGAAAATGCTCTGCCTGGTAATCACGTACTGTAGTACCTACATGCTGCTCTCTAAGGAGCTTCCTCACTGCACTGGTGGCATTTGCTGTCATGCAGCGAGTTGGATGGGCGCACAACCCCTTAGGCAATGAGCCAAGGGGCTTCTACCTAGAGTCCTGCAACGCGATTGTCACAGGACCCAACTTTTACCTTTACTTTGACCATGAAGAACGTCGCAGGACCCAACTTCCAGTGCCTCCAGCGCCTCCCACTCAATTCCTGCTTTGCGATCCTGGGACCCTGAACGTTGCAAAGGACCCTCCTGCATGCAGAAACAGTAAGTGCCCTTTCTTTACAAACTTACACACACATACATGCATTTAAACACACACTATAAATTTTACTAAAGTTTGCTTTGTTTTGCTTTTTTGGCTTTTTTTTTTATTGTACACGCTTGCGCTCTTTTGCACATATTTACACACTCACATATATATATATATATATATACACATTTGCACACTTTTTAGTGCTGTACACACGTGCATACACAAACACACAGTTATACTTTTTTTTTTAGTTCTTCATTCTATCATGTTGCCTCTTGTTATTCCCCTAAAAACTGTTGACGTCACAGCTTGACTATTACGGTTTCATTTGCAGTTTTCTGGCAAACTACTTCTTGTTGAGTGACCAATCTTACAGTACCTCACAAGAGAACCAAACCTAAATATATCACTTGAGCAGCAGGAACATAATTCCTGACCAAAGCATCTGTAAGAAATGTACTCCTCCAACTCCCCCTTTCTTGGGCACACAGTGATAAACTGTTGACCTGAAAAGAGAGAACCTGACATTAAGGACCTATCAGCTTGAGCCTTAAAGGGCATGTAAAGGCAAAAAAATAAAATCCCATTTTTACTTTCTTTAATGAAAAAGAAACTTATCTCCAATATACTTTAATTAAAAATTGTGTACCGTTTTTGTAAGAAACCTGACTGTATGCAGTGAAATTCTCCCTTCATTTACTGCTGTAGATAGGAATTTTCAGACGGTCCCTAACTGCTGATCAGGGAAACAATCAAACTTATGAAAAGCAGGGGAAGCCCCCGCCTTACTTACCAGCCATATAGAACTCAAGCAGCTTTGTTTATGATGATCCCTAAGCAGCCCAGACCACACTGAGCATGTGCACTTAGTCTTGGTCTTGCAAAGATGTTTAACAAAGTTACAAGGTGGTGACCCCCTGTAGTCAACTTTGAAAGCATAAATTATTTGTTTGATTAGGCTTGTGGTGCAGTAAGTTCTTGTTTATATTTAGTTTACAAAACACAACATTTCTAGCATTATTCTATTTTAGACTTTACATGCCCTTTAAAATATTTTCTTCCTGTTGAGACACTGGTATCCATATGGATATGCCACTTCATTGAAGTCTGTTTTTCGAAACAGAAACATTCAGGACTAATTCTGACTAGATGTCTGCGCTCTCCGGAGTGCTGTGTTTGTTGAATTATTGCTAGTACAAGCTGTGTAAGGCACAGAGCAATGTAGTAGATGCAGACAATGTGCAGACCATATCCCTATGGTTATGGCTGTTTTTATTAATTTATTGCTCCAGTGGCATAACTTTGGGGCCCCAGCCTCCCCTGCAAAACAATTTCTTATGGCCTTAACCACCCCCTGTGCTGAAATTGAGGGTCACCTGCGGTGTGCAAAAAATTATGGGTCACTCATGGCATGAATAAAAAAATCCTAGGTTATCGTTTGCATACGTCTCTTAAAAAAATGTAACTCCACTAACCCCAGAAGTGGGAATTAATGATTAATCTGATACAATAATCATACTAATAATAACCTGTAGTTATAAGCTTTCATTTATAAACAATACACAACGACAAATTACATGTAACCTCTAACCTTCCTGGGGTAGGAAGGATGCCTCTTCCTTGCTCTGCCAGTGCCTTCTCAATCCCACAGCTTTCCTGTGTGACCCATAATTTCTTGGTTAATTATATAAATTTGTTTTATATATAATTATATGTAAACTTCTTTCAGTAAGAAATGCTTTTTTCTGTTTGTATTCCAGTTATTTTTTTTACTTCCAGTTATATTACTTTACTCCAGTGGCATGTGGCAGAAGTGATGACACTCACACGCCCATTGCACCGTGATGGCACATCTGCAGACGTGGCGCAAAGGAGTGCTCACGGGTGTGGTGCCTAGAACAGTACAAGACCTGAACATGCTATTGTGTATGAGACAGTGATTATGCACGACAGACATCATATACTATACCAAGCTGTATGTGTTACTGACTGCTGAACTGTAATGGACTTGTCATAATCAATTGACATGATGGACTATGTTTTGGGGACAGTAGTTATCAGCTTGTAAAAGCTACTTCTAATAGAAATATGTCTGTCACCTTATTTATACCCTGGTACTTTGTGCATGACTAGTTCTTGTAGCATTTCATTCTACTTAATCTAATGGATGTAATGGAAATGTGGCATCATTTAATCAAGTTAACTGCATATCACGATGTTAATAATAAAATGTGATGGTTAACCTATTAAATAAACTGTTGACTCAAACAAAGTTCTACGTTTTCTCAGTTAACTGTGGAGTAAAATAGTTTGTGGCTTAAATGGATTTTTCTTGTGTGTAATACTAAGGGGCCCATTTACTTATTTCGAGTGAAGAAATAGAGGAAAAATAGTTCAAATTTCGAATGTTTTTTTTGTCTACTTTGACCTTCGACTACGACCTTCGACTTCGAATTGAACGTTTCGAACTAAAAATCGTTCGACTATTCGATAGTCAAAGGACTGTCTCTTTAAAAAATTCTTCGACCCTCCTAGTTCGCCACCTAAAACCTACAGGGCCAATGTTAGCCTTCGACCTTCGACTTCGAATTGAACGATTCGAACTAAAATTCGTTCGACTATTCGACCATTCGATAGTCGAAGTACTGTCTCTTTAAAAAATTCTTCGACCCCCCTAGTTCGCCACCTAAAACCTACAGGGCCAATGTTAGCCTTCGACTACGACCTTCGACTTCGAATTGAACGATTCGAACTAAAATTCGTTCGACTATTCGACCATTTGATAGTCGAAATACTGTCTCTTTAAAAAAAATCTTCGACCCCCTAGTTCGCCACCTAAAACCTACCGGGCCAATGTTAGCCTATTGGATAGGTCCCCATAGGCTTCCTAACAATTTTCTGATCGAAGGAATATCCTTCGATCGATGGATTAAAATCCTTCGAATCGTTCAATTCGAAGGATTTAATCGTTCGATCAAACGATGATTAATTTGATCGTAGGAATAGCGCAAAATCCTTCAACTTCGATATTCGAAGTCGAAGGATTTTACTTTGACGATCGAATATCGAGGGTTAATTAACCCTCGATATTCGACCCCAGGTAAATGTGCCCCAAGATGTTTTACATTGAGAATTTGAGACAAATTACACACACAAGCACATTTAACACTAATGCCTTCACTTGGTACAGTTTACAATGTGAGAGTCACAGGGGGGCATTTGGCTAAATGCAAACCAGGAAAATAGGAGAGGTAAAGAAAGAAAGGAATGGGGTGAAAGAGGAAATGGATCTGTGAAGGGTTTTCTTGTGCAGAATTTTGACAGTTGCCAAACCAATAACATTCCCATTTTATGGTCAACTATTACCAATATTCCTTCTAGGAATGTGATAGTTTGGCCAGTAAATAATACAGCAATCAGTACTGTACTGTTTTCCCTTTTTCTGTGTGAGTTGGGAGAAAAGTTTTCTTTTAGGGTGCCTTCTAACTCATCAGCCAGATTGTACTGATATCCAGCTGACCATCTGCAAGTTGGCAAATCTGTGTCCAGCATAATGCATGTTTGATAGGCTGCATGCAAGCAAATCCACACTTTGCATCTGTTCCCATCTAAACAGTCTACTAATGTCATTTGAGGCACTTGCTTCAGTTTGCATGGGCAGCTGCTGTGGCCAAGCTTAAAATGTGTTATTGTTTCTTACTTCATTTAAAAATATAGGAGCATTGTGACTTTGCAAATCTAGGTTTGCCAGTTGAGCCAAACTCCAAAATGATTAGCACTAATTTAACTTGTGTATTAATGGTTAATTCACTTATTACAGTAAATATCCCAAGCACCCAAGTATCCAATATCAAACTGGTACTATTCTCAAGTAATTTGAGTCAGCGTTGAGGAAAAGAAGAAAAACTTAATTACTTTCTAGATAATAAATGTTCCGTATAATATAAAATTCATTGTTGTTTTTGTTTTTCTATTTTCACTTACTGTATATACTGTACAGAAAACAGCAGTGCTACTTTTCACATTTCCATAATGTACAGTCTACATTGTCTTCTAGTAGTTTGAGAAAAGGCACACAAGTTGTGAATGCAGGTGAAAACCTTGCTAGATTTTATTATCGGAAGTGCAACGTTTCGGGGCAAGTCCCTTTGTCAAGCATAATGGATCTGTGTGAAATGGTACATTTCTAGGTGCAGCAATAAATTCACAAGTGCATTCAATTAGTGAAATTCAACCTTTTGAAAAATATTAAAGAAAAAACTACAGCAAAAACAATAAGCATACTGTAAGTCTTTGATTCGTTTCCCAAATAATAAAGTTCATAGTCCAAAGTGAAAAGATATCATTTCAATGCTTCAAATGTAGCAAACAATTGTAACAAAGTTGCAGTACCTATAAAACAAACATATGGACATAAAAATGGTTACAATGAGTAACTATATAATCTTACCCTGTCTCTGAAGGAAAAAAAAAAGAAGAGATACCTGTCCCCTCATCAGATACATAGTTTTCTTATCTGAAAAAATGAATTAAAGACAGTTAGTTTAACCCAGGAATAATGAATTCATAAACTACAAGCCATACTGAACTCTTCATTAAGACCTTTAGGATATTTAGTCTGGAGTAACCAGATCCAATAACACTCTCTCTGCAATAAAATTCTCTTTTTATCCTGTCCTTGTTGTGTTTTTATTTTCTCTAGAACTTGCCAGTGGAGTTGTGCTACTCTGTGGCCGTTTGTAAAAATTTTTGGCAAGCCATGTTTCTTTTTTGTATTTACTCGAGGCTGTTGGTTCGACAGTTTCAATTTTTTGAGGCTGATAGTTGCAGATAGTTGATTTATGTCCATTTAAACTTGTATTTATAGGTCTTGAAGTTTGCCCTATATAGGCTAAGCCGCATGGGCATTTGATGCAATAAATCACATCTGAACTATCGCATGTAAAAAATCCATTCATTTCATGTTTCATGCCCTGTTGTGGATGTGTAACTGTGTTGCCTGATATTATTCCATTACAATGTCCACAGTTTCTGCAGGGAAAGGTGCCCTTATTATGCGTTGAACCACCCACCTGTAACTTTCGTTTATGAGGTTTAATATGTTGTCCAATATTTTTACCCCGTCTGTAAGAGAAAAGAGGGGGAGCCTGGAACATATGGCCATATTTTGCGTCTGTTTTTAATATGTCCCAATGTCTTAAGATTGTATTTCAGATTGCCTTAGAGTTATTATCATATGAACTAATAAAAGGGATTCTTGATGTTGTGGTTGTAGATGAAGGCTTTTTTTTTTGGACAGTAGTTTATCCCTAGGGATTCTACAGAGAGAAATATAATTGCTAATTGCCCATATACATCCCTTCTATGTATTCACCAGGGAACTTTACCTACTACAATTATATGGGGAAACACAATGACCAATACTCATAGAAAGTGTTCTCAATTCTCTTTAAATTTTCTCTCAAAAATAGTTTATGATTTTTATTACATATGCTGGGAGAATTGAGGCGACCTTTGGTGAAATTAGACAAGGAGAAAATTCACAAATAATTATTATGCCACATAATAATGAAAGTATTTAAGTAGACACATAGGGGCAAATTTACAAAAGGGCGAAGTGACTAACGCTGGCAAAAAATCGCCAGCGTGATGGTAATGGTCAATGGCGTAACTTTGCTAGCGAAGGAGATAGACTCTTGCGGTACTTTGCTCCCTAACGCCTGGCGAATTTGCGCTCTGGCGAATAGACGGAACTACGCAAATTCACTAAGATGCCGATTTTACTGAACGTTACCTCTTGCGCCAGACTTGCCTTCACGAGAATTAATCTTTGAGGATACCCTCCTGAGGCCCCACAACAGAAGATGGGTGTTCAGAATCTCAGATAGAGACATCAGGATGTGGTTAAGGCTGCCAGAAGATCAGATTTGAAGTCAAAATTAGAAGAGATGAGAGCAGAAGTCAAGCAGGGAGGTGGCAAACTGTTCAAGGTCTGTAACAGAAGTCCAATTAGGAAAAGCAAATTAACAAGGTACTGGGGCTATAATGAAAATCAAGAAATTAATTACTTTTACCGGCAATGGGCACATGTTTGCACTATGCTCTGCCCCTTGCATCAAATTATTAATTTTGAATATGAGGCAGAACACAGCAAGATCATGGATGCAAGTGCTTAGTGAATGAGCATTAAGGGGAGCAATTTTGAGACACTTAATAATCTAGTACTTGTTTCTAGGACCTTTGTAGTCTGCCATAGATGGTATATTATCATTGTTACTGACTGTTATAAGGGCCAAGCTATAAGTTTATACACTTGAACACACAGAAAAAGCTTGAGAATAACCACAGAGAGGGTGTTCCATTGCCTGTGCAAAAACATGCTCATGAGTGGGCAAAAAATGCCCAGAAATACCTCTCCCTTGAATAGCACTATCATTTCTATATCTCTGCCAGTGAACTTGTGTTACTGCTTATGCTCACTGCTGCAAAGAGTGAACCAGCAATTATACATAGACTAATATGCTATTCAATAGAAAGGTAAATTCCTGCTGTGCTATTGCCCTTACTCCTGCCATATGAGAACCTTCCTGGTAGTTATCTTTCTAGGAACTATCCACTGGAAATGCTGGTGGCTCTTCACTGAAGTCATTTGCCAATGGCTGCAAGAAAAAAGAAACAAAATGAAAATACATTTCTTATGGCCTCAATGATTAGGATCAATTGTGTAATACATACACCTGAAAACTCTGCTAACATCAACAGAAAAGGATTTTGGCTCATATGTACCTGTCCTTTATTAAATATGTACCTACAGGGATGTACAGATTAGTCCAATCTGGAGTCTCCTATTGATTAGTGTAGATCATGTGGCTAACCTCCCTATGCCTAAGGAACTGATATGGATGGCAAGGAGAAAAAGTACAGACATAGGGGCTTAGCATTTCCAGTGGTTACAAGCAACATTATTGCAGTGTGAGGAACTACCCGTGCCAACTTTATTCTGACTTTCATGGGACTGGCTGACATTGCTAGTGCAAGAGGTTATCTACCTGAAACTGAACTAAGTACATGAGACTAGCTAATAGACTAAATTGGATATGTATTAGAATAAAGCAAACAAATTGTAATGATTAAAGCACTTCAGCCCTGTCCTATTTTATATCATGGCCATGTTTTATCTCTGTGCAACTGCAGCTGTACACAGCCCTCTAGTGTCACAAAACAAAACCTGCAACCACCTCAGGCTGAGACCAGCACCAAATACAGCACCACATTTTTCCTTTTTAACTGTAATTCTTATGCTGATGTTTATAAACCATTCCTTCTCATTTCCATTCACACTTACACACTCTTCACACCCGTTCAGACCAGTTCAAATCCTTAAAGAAGATTTTTGCCTGAAAAGTTTTTTTTTGCAAAATAAAAAAAAGTTTCCAATAAACAGATATTTTTAAAGGTTTTAAAGGTTTAAATTGCTCCTGAAAATTGTATTTTTTTAGGGTACCCGGCTTCCCCCCTACATTGACTAATACATGGCACATAAACTATACACTGGGCACATGTGTAGGGCAATATAACAACTCTATTTTATTTTATTAACGTTCCCTGGGCTTGTGTAGTGTAATGTATTTGCTGCAACATATACGTCTATTCAACTTTAACTTCCCGGCGTATGCAAATTAGCCAACGCTAGGGCTTTGCTTGTCGAATTAACGCTAAGGAAACTTCACCATCGTTCAGTGCCATGGACGCACCTTCGCATTTTAGTGAATTAGCGTTGTCCTAGTGAATCTTTCCCTGGCAAAGTATGGCGATTTGAGCGAAGACATATGTGTGCCAAACCTAGAAATTTATAATTTATCCATCAAGATATTAACATTGCTACTGCAAATTATACCCTCTTTGTTGGTTGAATTGGCACATGATATACATGTGAGCAGTAACGCCACGTCAAGGCTTCAACCACGTTACTGTCCATTCACACACCTATTGCAGCAAATGGCTCACCCGATGACTTGCTGCAATAGTTCCCTATCTGGCCAGATACCGGCTGATATAAGCCGCCATGGGAGAGGAGTAGGGAACTAACGTTCCCCATTGGGATTTTTGTACTAATAAACACACACACAATTTTTTAAATCCATACACTCACATTCATTCACACACTATTATCTATATTTCTCTAGCTAACAGGTAGCTTGGAATTTAATCCTCTCCACTTTGGATACAATCTATTTTCTAGATAAAATTACATTAACAGGTTTGGATCCTATGACTGGATTAAGGACACTGTTATATATTAATTAAGGGTGAGCGTGTCCATCATATTAAATTTACCTAACTTCTACATGATCCAGAGGAAGGCAAAAAACCCCATCTGTAGCAATTTGCTTTAGATGGGGGGAAAATTCCTTCCTGACTCCTTAACGGCAATCGGACGAATCCCTGGATCAACATTGTACTAAATCTATTCCAGTATCCTTTTATTATCTAAAAGGACTGGATAAGAGATTATTATGGTTCTACTTTGTCACTAACTATTGGACTCTGGGTTGGGGGTGAAAGGAGGAGGGTGAGACTGGGAAGCATTTTGGGCCATACAGCTTTCCTAGTTAATATCACTTTATTCCTAAACCATAAACTTCCCTTAACCATTCGCCAACACATTCATAGAACTAATGGGCTTATTTTTAAAAATGGGTCTATATATGCTGCATTATACCTTACTATTGGGTCTAACTAACAAAAAGGAAAGCAACCTCCTCAGGTTATTTTACATTTTAAAAGTGATTTCAAATTATTGTGCAGCCAACTACAAGGTGAACTGTGCTCATCTTGTAAATTGTTGCACTAGGGGACCCCTATTTACATTCACACACATTTCCATTCATATTTATTGCAGAGAATCATACAGTAAGTAAGCAGCAAATAATAATCTTTTACCTTCACATTTTACTGTTATGATTTGCTGCAATACTCTCCTAGGATATGGCACATTTCTTAACCCACATCTCTAATTCTATGTCCTTTTAAGTACCCATATTCCATAATTTTAACTTTATACCCATTAACCCATCTTCAGTTTCCCATATCTATTATTTTATCCCAAAGCCCACATCTCTACTCATTAATCTTTTGTGCCACATTATTGATCCCTATGTCCCTGTTTCCACATCCCTTACTGCCTTATTTATTACACCATTCCACTAGTCCTATATCCCTCATGCCATATCCCACATCTCACATCCCTTATACCCGTAATCCCATATAACAGATCCATCATATTCTATTACATATGCCTTTCCCTTTTCTTTTTATATTTTCACAAATTATCTAATATCCCATTTGCCATATTCCACATTACTTTCACCACATCCCCTATACCACATATTAAATGTGCTATTAAATTATTTAATATCCCACTGCTTTACCCATTTCCTATATATAACACATTTTTAAACTTGTATACATACATATCAATCAATCAACCAACAAACCAATCAGTCTATTTATCTATAATTTTATTTTAAACATAATCTACCCAAAATGTATTACCTATACCCCTAGTTATGGATAAATTAAACAAAATTTCTCCCATATATCCCACCCTCATCCCAAACACATAAGACTCTATATTGTACTGTATAATTATACTTATATATCCCACTCATAC
Source organism: Xenopus petersii (assembly GCA_038501925.1). Classification (NCBI taxonomy): domain Eukaryota; kingdom Metazoa; phylum Chordata; class Amphibia; order Anura; family Pipidae; genus Xenopus; species Xenopus petersii. The sequence goes on from CM076675.1 coordinate 39,236,915, forward strand.
CCTAAATGTATACATTATATAAACTCTTATATGACTCTATACATCTAAACATATATTTTGTAATATAATCTATAATATATTCTATATAATCTAATTTTTTTGTGTTTTTTTGTGTTTTTTTTCTATATTAACTTATATATAGCTTCTATTACATGAATTAAGAAAAACTTTATAAACTTTCATAAACATTCAAAAACATATAAAATCCATAATACATTTAAAAGAAAAACCCAGATTATACCTACCTGGCACCCTATAATCGGATGGGTGAAGCTGAATATAAAATTGGAGGATGGAGGGCCTTGTTGAGGTGGGGAACATACCTGTCTAAAGAATAAATAAACAAAAGACAGGAGAGGTCAGATAGAAAAGTTGCTATTTTGCTAGACAAAAAGGGCAATCTCTACACTAAGGAGCCTATTTATTATGCTGTATAAAATTGAATTAGCAGAAAAAAGTATAAGGATCGAAAAAGGTGAATTTATCGAGGTGTGCTTTATTTTATATCATGCGAATGCCAGTTTTGCCGCTGTCATTTGGCACTGCTCAAGTTCTGGCAGAAGTTGCTCAAAGAAAAAGACAGTTTTTATATGGTGATGCCTTGCGATGTTATACTCTTTTACACCACATAATAAATCTACCCCTAAGTGGGTTGTGATTATTCCTTATAATCAATGTTTTTGGATTACGATAAAACTGCATGTTATACTCAGAGTATAACCTAGAAGAATCTCGCTTATAAATGAAATTACTTATGAGATGTTATGGGGTTTTTAAAAGTTTAACATTCTAAAAAAGTCTTTTATGGCATGTCGCTCTAAATTAAAGAAAGATCCCTTATCCAGAATATAATTTTATCATCTACTATCCTGTAAGTGCAATTAGGTTTAAAATTAAAAAAGTGTTTTTCATTTATACAATATCCCTCACCCATGCTATATATTTTATACAGACCATTTGTCTTTAATCCTTAAATAGCCTTAATCTGATCATATTTAATCCTAGAATTACTTTTTGGCTTTTATTTACTTTCACTTACCACTGTGCCTCCTGTTGTTTGAGGAGGTTACTGGTGGATACAATGGGCTGCAGCAGTAGGTGGTTGGACACTGTAGATTGTTGCAGATTTATAATGCAGGCAGACCTGATGTTAGGGCTGAAGTTTGCCATAGATGGTATGTTGGCTTGGTCACTGGCTATCCAGGCAATACTGATGTTGTGTTACATGAGCACAGAAGAATGCATTACTCCTGCCAATGCCAGGTGGGGTCCACGTAGGACAGTTCTTCTACCCTCTCTCTCCTGGAGGTATCAACAGGGACTGCTGGTGAAATCTCATTAAAGTCATCTGCTGATTTCTACAGACAAACAACAAAACATGTTGTTACTTTATAATATATTCTGTCAATCATAAAGATAAGAAATATCCTAAAATATGGCACATTCATTTGTATATTCATTTGAGTAGCTGAATAGTGTATTTCTGTATGGCATGTTGCAGAAGAGGTCCAGGTCATATGGTATTGATTGGTGCAGTGGAGTCATGATTTGAAAAATCTAGATTTCAACTCATCAGCTGCCATGTCTCAACCTCCCTACTGACAATAAAATAGAGAATTTCTGTGGCTGCAGAGTATTTTGCATACCGCATGAAGGTCAGGGCCTATTTTGAATCCCAGTCTAGACCTGGTCACAGACACTGACTAGAAATTTAAAGCTAATGTGGGACATAGGAACTGATTTACCAAGTAGCTTATTATAATGATACAATGGATTAGTGCTTTAAGTATTTATGCTATTTCATCTTATCATTTAATTTAAAGGTCCGAACAAACGAGGCCGGTAGACTAGATAGGCATATGTCCCATAACCAATACAGTGGCCACATACTGTATAGATATGTGATTCTAGAAGAGGTCCCTTGTCTAATGTCACCAACAGCCTGATGGGTAAAAAAAGAGCTAAAAGGCTCCGCCTCTGCAAACCTCAACTGCATATTGATATTCAGAGAAAATTTCCCATATAAAACCAGCCTATTTACCTTTACAAATAAAAATGTAACTTCCTTCATTTTTAGTGGAAAGTACATACTAATCTTAAAGGGACTAAAATATGGATCTCATGGAAGGATGGCAAAACCCACATGAAACAGGTCACCGAGTGGACTTTAAAAGGGTTATAAAGTCATAAACTTCCCCTACTCCTTTCCTTTTCCCAGAGAAACTTCTGTAAAACTGGCACACTCTCCATCCTAAGTCTGACTCTCCCTACTAATGCTGGATGAGTAAAAAGGATTAGTTATGACACTGATGTGCATGGGTGCTTCGCCAATGAGGCAAGTTGAGGCTGTCACCTCAGGTGGCAACGCCCCACTAGGTACAAGGGGCAGCAAAAACTTTAAGAGTGAATTTCCGGGGGAGGGGGGGCAGCAGCAACTGCTGCTGCCTCAGGCGGCAGAAGGGCCAGGATCGCCCCTGCTGATGTGTGAATGTGAGTGAAGTACCCTATTGCATGGCCATCCATATACTTACCATTTCTGGCTGAAAAGACGGCTTTATTGTTTTCTTTTCCAGTTCATTCCACTTGATTGTAGCGTAGAGGGGGTGCTCCCTGATTTTGCCTTTCACACCTAAACGCTTCTTCTTGTTCTTCTCCAGAAGCTAAAAAAAGAAATATTTTTAATATCAGAGATGTTATGTTAGGCACCTTCCAACAACAGAGCATTATCCAAGTGCTGGACCTGGATATGACTGTCTCAGTAATTCCAAAGGCTGGTTACAGTGGTTACAGTAGTGTTCCAGCCTAAACTAATCATTACTAATGAATATTTTTAAATGATGTCACTCATTTATGTTTTAATCACAGAAAAAGATGGGATGCTATTGACTGAGCCAAGACATTCTCATTGAGGTTAGCAGCATTAGTGGCATTTATATTGTGTCTGTGTTTGCACAAAGTTTTATTCTCCATACTAACCCAGACAATGCCACTGATAGGGTGTAGGATGGGGATAAAGGGCTTTAATTGGCAGATTTGTACTATGGTCAGAGACTCAATTATTATCATCCAAGTGACCATGTATGAAAACAAGGCGGAATATTAACAATAAGTCTGTCTGGGAAACTGATCCCCAAATTCAATAAATAGCGTAATCAGATAACCCCCCTTTTTTAGTACAACAGACATTAAAGATATAAGTTGTGGAACATAACAAAAGCTTTGAATGTAAAAGTATTCTTTTATTTGTTTAATAATTTATACTGACCTTTGACAGGAGGTCCTGCATTTCCTTGCTCATGTAACTTGGATATTCGGGAGTCTTGATTAAGAAATACTCCCTCAGAGCACAGCCGGATGGGCTAAATGGCTGTTCACCTGTGGCCATTTCGTACATTATCACACCAAAGGACCACCAGTCAGCCCCTGCATTATACTCGTTCAGTAACAAAACCTACAGAAGAAACAGAAAACAAGTTATTAAACAAAAATAAATCCGTATATATACTCGTATAACATTTTCATGGCCCATGAATGACAAACGCTTAAATATGTAAGTGAGCAACATTTTAAATTGTATTTGGCAAAGAACCAAGTCAAGCCCAATGTAGAAAGGAGAACAAATAAAATTTCTCCCAAAATGTCAACCAAAATAACTTTCAAGCTGTGTTTTCTGCTGACACAGCTTTCTGCCCCCAGAGGAGTAATCACAACAGTATTGCTAAAAACTACATGCACCCAAGGCCTATCCCTGCCATTCATCACGGCCTTCTCCTGCTCCTTAGTGATTCCCATAGTAGATTCTCCCCCATGTCTATACAATACATTGATACTAAGCATTACAGTATGTTCAAGAACTTAAAAGAGGCAGGCAGAGGAGGTACATGCCCAGTGCCCTCCCACCAGTCCACCATAGGCTTGTGCATCTTCTGCTTACTCCTATTTCAGGCCTTTGCCTTTATGTTAGGCATTCAGGTGTAGCAACAACTAAGTGTAAGCATCCCCCCAAATGTTCACCAAAGTAAATTTAAAGCTGGGCCTCCCCTGCAAGTTCTACATGCCCCTCCGATGAGAAATCCGCACAGTCTGGAAACCATTGTTTTAACATGGCATAGTTAAAGTGTATTCGAAAAAGGAGCAATGTTTACTTCTGGCTTTACAGTGACTTGAGATAAACTCTCTCTCTGTATCTAATGAATGTAAACAAAAATAAAATGTGACTGAACACTAATCAAGTATTTAAGTTAGAAGGTGCTCAAAGTCCCTAACACATTTTATTAATTTTATCAAAAAAAGAAATGTCCCTGATTTTTAGCACATTCATTTATGTCCCCAGATCTAAGCTTGAGAATGTCAAAAAGTGTAATAGAAAGTTACCAAGTCTGGCTTTAGTTATTACTATCTTCCAGCTGTTCAACTGGGAAAGTTGATTTTATACATGCCTAGGTATTTACACATCCTTTATTAGCACAATCCCTTGCTAATTAGTTGATGCTATTATGTATACATTGTAAATGCATTAAGAAGAGTTCAGACCTCCGGGGCCCGGTAGCCAGGGGTTCCTGCCAATCCACAGATCATCTTTCTGCCGAACAGCCCTTCAGCGGATATGCCGAAATCACAGATTTTAATGTGTCCATCCTTATCCACCAAGATATTATCAGGCTTCAGATCACTACAAGATATGCAAAAGGGAGAATTAATATTGGTTATACCTGAATAAAGTTTTGAGAAGGGCAGTAAAGCACATGTTATTACCAGATCTGTCCTTTACATGTACAACTTTAGGGGCTGATTTATCAAAATGTGAGTTTAGAGCTTAATAAATAAAACCTCACCCGCGTTCTATTCATTCCTAAGGGATTTTTCTAACTTTCACCCATTGATAAATACACTTCCCAAAATTACATGGGAATTAATAGAACATGAGTGAGTTTTTTTTAATAAGCTCTAAACTCACATTTTGATAAATCTGCTGCTTAATGTAATCTATACAGTGACTATTAGGGGCATATTTATCAAGGGTCGAATTTTGAATTGAAAAAATGTCGAAATTCGAATTCAAAAAGACCAACCGAAATTAAGTATTTTTGTCTTAAGATTTTTTGGACGAAATAGGTCCTTTTTTGACCGAGTAGGTCCGTATTCAGCTGAATTTGAATCGTACGAAACAAAGTAATATCCCATTCGATCAAATTCGATTCTAAGTTTCTCCCAAAAAAAACTTTGAGGCTAAAACAGCAATTCAGCAGGTTTTAGATGGCGAATGGTCGAAGTCGAATACATGATAAATGTCGATATTCAAATTTTTAATTTTTTTCATATTGGAATAGAATTTGGACTATTCCCTAGTCAAAGTACACAATAAAAATATCATGAATATTTTTCATTAGAAAATTCACCTTGACCTTTGACAAATCTGCCCCTAAATGTAAGTCAGACATAACACAATATTGTAGAGAAAAGAACTGAGATTTTACTGACCGATGAACAATGCCATTCGAGTGGAGAAACTGGAGGCCAATCACAATCTCTGCAGTGTAGAACCTTTAAAACAAAATAAACACTATTTGACACACTTCTCACACTTATTTAACATAATACCTGTTATGAAAAATATTTAAACTGTATATTTAATAATACCTTCTTGGGACCAAGAGCTGACATTAAAGGACAAGGAAAAGTAATCGCTGGTGTGGTGGAGACTTTAATCATTAACCTCATTCCCTGGGCTCCTGACCATCTAAAATGACAACAGCCTGGGATAGCTTATGGCAGACAGACACCATCTTTCTAGGAATACTCATATGGTAGGCAGTAAGTAGGAGTAGGGAAAGGGGACGTCTATATACCCACTCTGTCCGACCCTCATGAATAAAGCACTTGCACTTTGCCTTAGGTGCAAAATATATTTTTTACACCTTGTAAATTGGCCCTAATGTGCTGCTAGACACAAAATTCACAGTCTCTATATGTCAGATGGCATCATACACTTTCCCTGTTACCTCATATTGTCAGGGGTGCTTCGCCAATAAGGCGAGTTGAGGCTGTCGCCTCAGGCGGCAGCGCCCCACTAGGTACCAGGGGCAGCAAAAATGCTGCTCCTGGTACTTTAAGAGCGACTTTTTGGGGGAGGGGGCAGCAGCAATAGCTGCTGCCTCAGGCAGCGGAGGGGCTAGAATCGCCCCTGCATATTGTTCCTACTTAAAGGATATTAGGACTTACTTGATTCTCTCCACTGGTAGTTTTCCTTCTTTGCAAATCATGCTGTATAATGATCCCCCGCTGGCATACTCAAGCACAAAGAAAGCTTCAACCTGGTTATAGTGATAAATAAAGAACAGATGAGACATAGGAATGTATGACACAGAACAGCACAGCAGGAATTTAAGTTTGAGAACTAATGACAGAATAGTTACTATTTTTGAGTGTTGCTAGGCTCTGCTCTTTCTACTATTTCTTTTCTCAAGTTACTTATAGTGGATTAAAGCCCAATATGGTTTAACAGGGCTCACCATAAACACACTGCATGTCTCACTTTCAGACTAGTGATGAACATGGCGCCCAAAAATAATATTAATCTAATGTTACATGATTCATTTTTACTGCAGAAATATGTAGATGTCACCCCATGTGTGTAGTAGTAGTTGTGAATGTATTCTACCTGTTGATATGCACATGGGATAAATGGCTCAAGGCATAGCTCCCATGTATCTGTGATACCTTTAACTTGCACCATATATAGCAAAGATTGAAACCTGCATTTTAGTGAAAGGTCCTGATATGCAGCAGCCTGTTTAGACACTATTTTTTTCTAAATAGTGTGCTAATAGATTATGCTTTTCAATGTATTTGGGATAAGCTGCATAACTACTCTAACTACATCTAAATAGAAATATCCAGTTCAAAATGAATAGAATAGAAAAGAGTCACACGTAGGGTGCAAGTCTGCAAAAAAATAAGTCTGTTTGCACCCTGCCCTGGACTTTATTAATAACTCCTTATATATCATGGAATGTGTAAGACTGAGCATTGAATGTATGTGTATTAGGCTGACTAAGGAAGAGAGAATTCTAATGAAACATTTAGTAGTAACATAAACAGTATTCTCTACCTCTGATTGGAAGGCTGCATATGGATGACATACAAAGGGGCAACTTCTGGCCATCTTCAAGATCCGAGCTTCTTTCCTGATGTTCTCGTAATTGCTCTTGTTGATTTTTTTGGCAACCTTCTTAATTGCCACAAGTTGTTTGTTTGGTTTAAACGATGCTAACATCACCTAAAACAGAAAGAAAAACATTAAATATTACAAGTTGCCTTGAATACTTCCAAGGAAGTGGCGGGATGCAACGAAACGCGTTAAGTGGATGGCCTCTTCTCACTCCGTACTGAGGTGCTTTTAACTTTTGAAAATAAAGATCGATTTTTAATGAAATTATGTTCTCAGTAGAACTAATTCAAGTATATTGTATGGCCTTGAATGCTGCTAGCATGATGAATGACATAAAGAGTACTATCCAGAAGGGGCCTTGTTTGTAGCTTAAGGAAGGGTTTACTAGGGGTATTGTATTTCATACAATTGTTTTTATCATCATTAATATTGTTAAAATTGTCTTTTTCAGACTATTTACATACATTGAGTATATTAATTAGAAGGTGAAATAGAAATCCCATGGTTGTATCTCAGGTCATATTTAATAAATGGTGTCAGTGAGAGTTCACCCGTTGATAAGTGGAACCACTAATAATCCCATGCAAGTGAAGAACATTTGGAAGAATATCTGTCAACCTGTGGTGAGCTTGTTTCCACCTCTTCATAAATATGCCCATGTAATATACCAATATACCTTGATTCTCTCTCACATTTGCTGGATGTTTTGATATCGCAATACAAATAGAATTTTTCCAATGGAGACCCCCACTCACCTGGCCAAAGCTGCCTCTTCCTATTACTTTGTAGAATGTGTAGCTCTGTATATCCAGGGGGGCTGGTCTTTTGACATCCAGGTGGGCTGGTTCTCTGACCTCTAGGCAGGACTTCTTACCTCCACTTCCACCTTTTAGGATAAAATAAATGTAATCAATGACTCAAAAATACACTAGACAGGGCACAATTTCATAAAGATATCTATATATGCACATAAGCAAAGTAATGTTAGCTACGCTTTTAACACAAATTCATAGCATTTCTAAATAATCTTTTTGGTTACACAAAAAATCTTTTATGCAGATTTTCTCTTTTAGTTGGACTATTGTCTCTTTTCAGAAAGAAGCAACCGGTTTCACATTGGGGTTATAGGGTAGTATTAGGATTTTAGGCATTTTCCCCAAATTTCATCTGAAGAATGTACATTTTATGTTTAGGTAAAAGTAAACATTTTATAGTTTGATGGCAGTTTCCTATTTCCCCTAATACAATCCTAACAAGTAACTATAAGGCCCTTCAGGAAACCTTTACAAAAAGTAGTTTGGGGTGTCTCATCACCCTGCAGTGAGAGAGTGCATAGTGGAAATCCACACAACAGAAGCAAAGTTTGGAACATTATTTCCCATGCAAGATTTCCATGGAATGATCCATCACACAATTATAGCAAACAAGGTAGCTCAGAGAGAAAGTACCCCTAGCCAGTGCATTTCTTACATTAACCAAGCAACCCCTGGGGTAAAAAGCAAGCAACTGTATTCATTACCAAAATAACTGCCACCCACTAGTGAATTTTCCATTTAACAAACTAGAGTAATAGATTGGAATCTTGGGCAATATATTAACTACAAATAAATAGTAAGTAAAATAATTAAATATATGTCTCTTGCCTTCTAACTGATCTTCTGGGCTCCTTGGTCTTTTTTTGTTCCCCTTCTTATCCTCTTGCTCCTCACTCACTCCTCTCTGAAGACTTTCTTTATCTTCTAAATTCAGCTTCTTATTCGCGTCAGTGTTTTCATCACTGCGCTTCCTTTTCTTCTTTTCTTCATCGTTGGTCTTCTCTTCTACGTGGGGTTTGCTTCTTACAAGCACCTCTTGACTCTCTTTCTTGATCTTATCCTTCTCCTCCTCCACGCAGCTTATATGTCGCTGAAGTTCTTTCTCCCGACTCCTTATTCTGCTCTCCTCCATGTTGAGCTTCCTTCCTTGTAATTTTCCAACTTCTCGCTCTCAATTTGGCTCTTTTCTCAATATTCGCTTTGGAACACTCTGTCACTCTGTCTCTCCTCCTCACTCTCCAAAAAGACAGTTGGACTGAACTATGAGTGACAGTTAAGAGTAGCCAGCTACAACCGGTTTACCTAGGGGCAGCATGTAACCTTCAGCAATGAGACGTGTGGACATTATAATGTAAAGGGCATTACACTGGCTCCATAGCCCATCTTCATAGATTTCAAGTGGGCTCTTAACTTCAGTATAGCATTTGGCATGATGTAGGCTTTGTTACTGTTATAGTAGTCTAACTACAGTAATTCTAAAAATTAGATGACTTTCTTAATTCTAGATAGGACAGAATCAATGGAATGCAAATAATAACAACATTACTGCCAGGTTGCTTATATTTTGTCCATTCACAATGTATCAACACAGTTCATTTTCATGAGAATTTGTCCTGATATGTAGAGAGTTATAAGGCTTGTCCTAAATGCAGATGTATACATGGCTGTTGATGATAGGAGGTGGTGACAAATGTCTGTACCCCAATGCCTTCTAAATAAATTATCTGAATACCATTGCCTAATTGCTTGTCAGAAAATCTTTGCCTAAAGCCATACATTCCGTGTCATAGAGGGTAATGTGAGGATTGCAGTATTAACCAGTGCCATAAGTATTATGTCAAAGTAACAAATTCCAATAACTTACATAAAATTTTTCACTGTGTTTCACCTCAAAAATGATGCCCATGGCCTTCAATGGGTATAAACTATGGTTGTGACTCTTATGGATCTTGGTGAATTTTCATCGTTTTGCGAACTTTTGGCGAATTGCAATGGGTCAGATTCACCCATCACTACTTATACACAGTATATATATTACTGAAAACCATTTGAATGAAGAAAAAGAGTTATATGGAAGGAATGGAGTAACTATATTACAACTTGTCATTTTCAGTGGTAGTGATTAAACAAAAAATATGAATGGGTATCACCGTTATACCCCTACCCACAATTTACTCTCACAAAACAACTTATCGCCATAAATACTGTCTAGGGCTGATGATACCAATGTGTTTTTTACTCACAGCTTTAACCACATGCAGGTACAGTAAATACAAAGTATAAACTGCTCCTTGAATATGATTCACAAATTAAGGATGTTTTTTTTCTAGCCAGTGCCTAATAATTCCCAACCAGTGGCTTGTGATCGACCTGTCGCTCACCGACTCAAAGCAGATGCTTATTATTGAATTACAGGCCTGGAAACACATTTTGGCTGCATAATAACTAGGTGTACTGCCAAACAGAACAACCTGTAGGCTGCCAGTCCACACAGAGGCTAAGAAAAGGCAACCACAGCCTCATTTGGCACCCCAAGGACATTTTTTCCTCCATTTGTTCCTCCCCAACTCCTTTTACATTTGAGTGTGGCTCACGGGTAAGAAAGGTTTGGGGACCCCTGTCCTAGAGTATCAGATAAAATCTTCTATAATTTGTGAATTTTTGCCAGACAGAAATATTTTAAGAAATATCTGAAGCATAGCCTTAAAGCAACAGTACAAACTATAGCATATATATTTAATTCATAGTACTTTATTCCAGGGACTAGTCCAATTGCCCTCTAGGAAGCCAAGAAGTAATTTCCCCTTTGAAGCAACTTGGTGAGGCAGGTTTCATGTCAACTTAATAGTCATATGGATGTCTTATTTCAACCTCATCTACTAGTTTACTTGTTAAAAATGCATTGTACAGTGCCAGCAAAGAAACAGCTGTGTGTGACATTAGCCATAACCTCTTCAAGCAAACAAATCACCCTCCACCTATGCTATTGAAGATACTGCACTAAGGGGTTAGTTAAAGATGGGTCCCTTATTAAGATTATATCACTAAAATAAAAATTTGATCAGCCAGGAAAATCTACACATAAGGCCAATGTAATTTTACACATTGTCTTACAATCTAAAAGGGTGACAATAAAGTCTCACAAAAGAAAAACACTTTAATATACAGGCTCCAAACATGGGTGTTAAAATGTAGGTGACAACCAGCAATTACAGAAAGAAGAGACTACCCCTAGTTAACACCACTTTGTGCCAAGCTTTAAGGCTTATTCACTATTGATATGTGGGTCAGGTTTTTCCCGACCCGGACTTCCCTCCCTTAGCCCTCGCCCGCCTGCATCTGACTTCCAGGTTCCTTTTATAGACCCACGCCGCCGCGCTGATGATGTTACAAAAGGGGTGGGGCGAGCAGGCGCACGGCTATAAAGCCGAAAGTTGGCATTTGAATATGGCGGGCGGGGAGAGCAGGAGAAGAACTCAACCACCCACGAAAAGGAGTGTGAGGTTGGCCTGAACCCACCCGACCCGTGGATATCAGGCCGGCCTGCACATCACTATTATTCACATATTTCAAAAACCAAGACATAAAGGTTTGAAAACTCTCATCACTAGGCCACATTTGCGCAGATTCATCAGTCTTTGTTTTGGCATATAATCCTCAATATTCCTGTGGGCACATTCGACACATAGGGGAATATTTACTAAGGAACATAAGTTGAAATTTGGTTGAATATAAATTTTGGCCAATTATCAATAATAATAATTTTCATCAAGAAAAATCTCTCCAGATCTGTCATTATAAAGAAAGAGCAGCCACTTTTGCATCTTATTATCCACATTCTCCATGCTAATTGCCCATATACGTCCCTTCTATGTGGAATAAATTCACCAGGGAACTTTACCTACTACAATTATATGGGGAAACACAATGACCAATACTCATAGAAAGTGTTCTCAATTCTCTTTTTATTTTCTCTCAAAAATAGTTTATGATTTTTATTACATATGCTGGGAGAATTGAGTCGATCTTTGGTGAAATCAGACAAGGAGAAAATTCACAAATTAGTGTACAGTATATGTCCCATAATCCACAGAAATCTGGAAGCACAGGCATCTGCTATATTTTTGAAGGAACTATTTTTTTTATAATCACATAATCCCTGACATTCCTGAGGGAATAAATAATTGTTATGCCACATAATAATTAAAGTATTTCCGTAGACACATAGGGGCAAATTTACTAAAGGGCGAAGTGACTAACGCTGGAAAAAATTCACCAGTGTGACATCATTTCAGTACTTTGGAATGGTCGCTGGCGTAACGTCGCTAGCGAAGGAGATAGACTCTTGCGGTACTTCACTCCCTAATGCCTGGCAAATTTGCACTCTGGCAAATGGACGGGACTACGCAAATTCACTAAGATACGGATTTTACTGAACGTAACATTCAGTAAAATCCGTATCTTAGTGAATTTGCGTAGTCCCAGACTTGCCTTCGCCACCTCAGACCAGGCGAAGTGCAATAGAGTAGAGAGGACTTCCTCACAATTTAGTTGAAAAATTTGTTAAGTCCCAAAAAACGCTGGGTATTTCCATTTTTTCAGGGTGATGGGCTGCAAAAGATTAAGAAATTTTTCTGGGGTAACCCACTTTCCCCCTACATTTCCTAAGTTATGGCACATAAACTATACAGTGGGCACATGTGTAGGGCATTATAACAACTTTATTTTATGTTATTAAGGTTCCCTGGACTTGTGTAGTGTAATGTATTTGCTGCAACATATATATCCATTCAACTTTAACTTCCCCTCATATGCAAATTAGCCAACACTAGTGCAACTTCACTTTGCTTGGCGCAGTAATGCTAGCACAACTTTGTCAGCGTTCGACGCCCTGGATGCAACTTCAGATTTTAGTGAATTAGCATTGTTGCGGTGTTGCGATGTGAGCGAAGCCGTCACTGGTGAATTTTCAGAGGTTAGTAAATTTGCCCCATAATCCCTAGTATTATTTACAAACCTTAAAGGAGAAGCAAGGGTGTTAATAAAGTCCAGTGCCCAATGATTGTCCCGGTTCTTGTCTCTCAAACCTCTGTAATGGTTTTCTGGAAGAAAAAAAAAGCAACACTGTACCTGGAGTTCACAGGTGTATTTTAGTTTGCACAGACGTCATTCCTGTACACTTTAAAAGGGTTGTTCACCTTCCAAACACTTCTTTCAGTTCAGATGGTTTCAGATTGTTCCCCAGAAATAAAGACTTTTTTTTCAATTACCTTCCATTAAAATCTAAGTTTTAAGTTTAATGTTCGTGTTTCTGGTGTTTTAGTCTGACAGCTCAGTAATTCACCCGCAGACTCTAAACTGTTACAATTTTGCAACATTGAGTTAGCAACTATTGTATCAATTCTAACAGCTGCCTGTAATGAAACTCATGAATTCTGCTCAGCAGTGAAAAAGATAAGAAATGTATCAACTAAATGTATCAATTTAGAACAGTTTACAGGGTCGGCGACCCCCCTCCCAGAGCTGCTTAATAAGGTGAAAAATGACACTTTACACTCATTATTTCTAGTGATCTATCTGAAAACAACTAGTTGTTTGAAGGTAATCAACCTGGTTTTGCACACGCACCATTTTGCTGGTTTTACTGACCCACATGTCACCACAGAAATAGAAAACACAGCGGATGTGCAGTAAGATTAACAAGGATATTTTAATAAGGCCTTATAAATGCAGTTCACTGTTTTGTTCAAACATTATTTGACATCACTTCCATACACCTTATGTCGCTTCTGCACTTGCACCATTTTACTGGTCTTGCCGACCCTCATGTCACCACTGAAAGAAAAAAAAAAAACAGCTCATGCACAGAAAATTTTAAAAGGATATTTGAATAAGACATTGGTAGCATGTCCTGCTGCTAAATATTAGACTTGTCTCAGAACGTTCCTCTTCCAAGCCCCAGATAATTCTGATTTTTATCTACCACAGTCTTAATACCACTGACCCAAATCAAACCACTTGGACCCACTACCCACTAACTAACTAACCCACTACAGCACAAAAACTAGCATCCCTGGTTGCTGCACAGCTGGAAAAATTCTCAAGGGGTGACCACCTACATGGTGCCAGATCCCTATCAAGTGCTCCCTCCTCACCCATACCAGTAGTGTCTACCGCTGAATCCAAGCTCAAAGACATCCTACTGGAGATACGACCGTCAAAAGAATCCTAATCCACACTGATAAATACCAAGACTGATGAAATAAAGCTAGATAGACAAATACAAGAAGTCCTCTGCACTCAACCCATTATCAATATATTTAGGGCATTGAGAATTTTTGTGCCTTAAGCTACTAAAAATGCCTTACCCTTTAAATAAAACAGGGATTGTTTGTCCATATATTGCAATATATCTAAGCTGGCCAATGACGTCAAAGTCATCCCCGATATGGCCAGTCCTACACTCAATTTTTATCTGATTTATTAAGAATTCAATTTGATTCATTGTACATTTTACAAAGGGATTTATTTTTACCCACAACTTACTTGCTGCTTTCGAAGTAAAACTCCCAAACTTGGATGCCTTTTTATTGGCCACCAGTGGGAAGCCAGACCTATTGGAAATAAAGCAGGGTATGCAGAAAGTGCAAGCTAAGGAGGACGATATGGAAAACTCAATCCGCTGCCACAATATTGGCTTTCCAGAGCACTCTGAAGAAAGCAAGTCAGAGCACTTTGTGGAGGCCTAGATTAAGGCGATATTAATCTATGCTATGTATTCCTCCTTGCTTGCAATTGAAGGGTCTCACCACATCTCCACTACAGACTCCTCTCCTGGAGCTCCACTGTGGCCATTGATCGCCAGGCTCCTAAATGGAAGGCACCAGAACACCATATTCTTTCTGGCCAGGCACAAAAACAACCTCCATTTCCAAGCTACAAGGATATCACTATCAAAGTACAAAGGCAGAGAGCCAAATTTTATGAATGTAAAAATCGCTTGAGTATCCAAACTTGATTACACAATGTTATAGCCTGCATTGCTTGAGAGTCACAGCAGATGGCAAAACCTATTCTTTATAGAATTCAACAGTTAACGTTTCATACCACCGGTCACAGCGGGACAACTTTGCATCAACATATTGGGCTCTTAGGCACAGTGTTCATCTCCCAATGACTTGCCACATACAGACAGTATATGAGTAGGTGCACTGCCTGGTATCCTATGACTAAGTGTAGTGAGAACAGAAAACACTTATGGCTGTTACTGCCTCTTGTACTTCAGTTACCATGCTGGTTTTTACAAGGACTGCTCTTTGAGTCCTTGCTCTACAAACTATATGGTGGTTACAGAACAATCTATGTGTAATCAAACTGAAAGGGTGCCACATATAACAAATGTTGATACACTCACCAATTTGAAACAGTGGTCCAGATGCACCATCCCCAGACTCTCAGCTCAGGAACGGAATACTGACAGCAATACGATAGAAGAGTGCTTCAGGCACACTATAAAATACACGGGCCACAAGATAAAGTAAAAAAAACAGTTTTTTTTCCCCACCCACATGCACCCTGATTTTGAATTAAGTTTAATTCTACCTATGTTTAAGGTAGAAGGGGAGGGATGTTGGATATGTTTTGTTAATGTATTTTATGTTGAATGGCTTATGCTCAGGGTACATAGTAATGTACATAGTACATAGAGTGATGTACATAATGGCAGACACAAGTGACACATATCCAATAGATAAGACATGAGTGTAAAAATCCTTAGCTGAAACACGATGGGGCTAAATTGCCCAATCAAAAGACTACTAGCCTTTGACTTTTTCAAACAGAAAGCAGTTAAGATTGCACTCCTACAGGAGACCCACGTGATTGGCACATTATTCAACTTACTCCACCTACTCCTCTGGCGTGTCCATACTGAGCCATAAAACCCTGTCCTATTTTATATCATGGCCATGTTTTATCTCTGTGCAACTGCAGCTGTACACAGCCCTCTAGTGTCATAAAACAAAACCTGCAACCACCTCAGGCTGAGACCAGCACCAAATACAGCACCACATTTTTCCTTTTTAACTGTAATTCTTATGCTGATGTTTATAAACTATTCCTTCTCATTTCCATGCACACTTACACACTCTGTTGTTTATATCTACCTTCATCTGCAGCAGTTGCATTCAGCCTGAAACCTGCTCAGGTCAGTTCAAATCCTTAAAGAAGATTTTTGTCTGAAAAGTGTTTTTGTGCATAATAAAAAAAATATTTCCAATAAAAAGATATTTTTAAAGGTTTAAATTGCTCCTGAAATTTGTATTTGTTTATTCCTTTCTGCCTTCTGTTCCTTACATCTGAAACATTAGTCGGTAATACTCCAATGGGGTAATGTAATTAAAGGCACTAAGGGGCAAATTTACTAAAGGGCGAAGTGACTAACTCTGGCAATTTACAAACGGTCGCTGGCGTAACTTTGCTAGCGAAGGAGATAGACTCTAATGTTACTTCGCACTCTAGCGCCAGAAGGATTTTCTCTCTGGCGAATGGACATTTTACTGAACGTTACCTCTTGCGCCAGACTTGCCTTCGCCACCTCAGACCAGGCGAAGTGCAATAGAGTAGATAGGACTTCCTCAAAAAAAAAATGTGAATATTTTTCTAAGTCCCAAAAAATGCTGGTGACTTTTCAGTTTTTCAGGGTGATAAGCTGCAAAAGATCAAAATTTTTTTTTTTAGGGTACCCGGCTTCCCCCCTACATTGACTAACATATGGCACATAAACTGTACAGTGGGCACATGTGTAGGGCAATATAACAACTTTATTTTATTTTATTAAGGTTCCCTGGGCTTGTGTAGTGTAATGTATTTGCTGCAACATATACGTCCATTGAACTTTATCTTCCCAGCGTATGCAAATTAGCCAACACTAGGGCTTTGCTTGCCGAATTTACGGTAGCGAAACTTCGCCATCGTTCAGTGCCCTGGACGTACCTTTGTATTTTAGTGAATTAGCGTTATCCTGGCGAATTTTTGCCAGGCGAAGTGTGGAGATATGAGCGAAGCCATACGTGTGCCAAACCTAGAAATGTATGATTTATCCATCAAGATATTAACATTGCTACTGCAAATTATCCCCTCTTTGTTGGTTGAATTGGCACATGATATACATGTGAGCAGTAACGCCACGTCAAGGCTTCAACCACGTTACTGTCCATTCACACACCTATTGCAGCAAATGGCTCACCCCATGACTTGCTGCAATAGTTCCCTATCTGGCCAGATACCGGCTGATATAAGCCGCCATGGGAGAGGAGTAGGGAACTAACGTTCCCCATTGGGATTTTTGTACTAATAAACACACACACAATTTTTTAAATCCATACACTCACATTCATTCACACACTATTATCTATATTTCTATAGCTAACAGGTAGCTTGGAATTTAATCCTCTCCGCTTTGGATATAATCTATTTTCTAGATAAAATTACATTAACAGGTTTGGATTCTATGACTGGATTAAGGACACTGTTATATATTAATTAAGGGTGAGCGTGTCCATCATATAAAATTTACCTAACTTCTAGATGATCCAGAGGAAGGCAAAAAACCCCATCTGTAGCAATTTGCTTTAGATGGGGGGAAAATTCCTTCCTGACTCCTTAACGGCAATCGGATTAATCCCTGGATCAACATTGTACTAAATCTATTCCAATATCCTTTTATTATCTAAAAGGACTGGATAAGAGATTATTATGGTTCTACTTTTTCACTAACTATTGGACTCTGGGTTGGGGGTGAAAGGAGGAGGGTGAGACTGAGCAGCATTTTGGGCAATTCAACTTTCCTAGTCTGTTAATATTACTTTGTTCCTAAACCATAAACTTCCCTAAACCATTCACCAACACATTCATAGAACTAATGGGCTTATTGTTAAAAATGGGCCTATATATGCTGCATTATAACTTACTATTGGGTCTAACTAACAAAAAGGAAAGCAACCTCCTCATATAGGTTATTTTACATTTTAAAAGTGATTTCAAATTATTGTGCAGCCAACTACAAGGTGAACTGTGCTCATCTTGTAAATTGTTGCACTAGGGGACCCCTATTTACTTTCACACACATTTCAATTCATATTTATTGCAAAGAATCATACAGTAAGTAAGCTGCAAATAATCTTTTACCTTCATATTTTACTGTTATGATTTGCTGCAATACTCTCCTAGGATATGGCACATTTCTTAACCCACATCTCTAATTCTATGTCCTTTAAAGTACCAATATCCCATAATTTTAACTTTATTTCCATTAACCCATCTTCACTGTCCCATATGTATTATTTTATCCCAAAGCCCACATGTCTACTCATTAATCTTTTGTGCCACATTATTGATCCCTATGTCCCTGTTTCCACATCCCTTACTGCCTTATTTCTTACACCATTCCACTAGTCCTATATCCCTCATGCCATATCCCACATCTCACATCATTTAACCCCTAATCCCATATAACAGATCGATCATATTTTATTACATATCCCTTTCCCTTTAGTGTTCATGTTTTCACATATTGCCTTATATCCCATTTGCCATATTCCACATTACTTTCACCACATCCCCTATACGACATATTAAATGTGCTATTAAATTATTTAATATCCCACTGCTTTACCCATTTCCTATATATACCACATTTTTAAACTTGTATACATACATATCAATCAATCAACCAACCAATCAGTCTATGTATCTATAATTTTATTTTAAACATACTCTACCCATAATTTATTACCCATACCCGTAGTTATTGATAAATTAAACAAAATTTATCCCATATATCCCACCCTCATCCCAAACACATAAGACTCTATATTGTACTGTATAATTATACTTATATATCCCACTCATACCCTAAATATATACATTATATAAACTCATATGACTATACATCTATACATATTATATTTTGTAATATACTCTATAATATATTCTATATAATCTAATATTCTATGATTTTTTTTTATTTATTTTTTTTTTTATATTAACTTATCTATATCTTATACTATATAAATTCAGAAAAACTTTATGAACTTTCATAAACATTCATAAACATGTAAAATCCAAAACAGATTATACCTACCTGGCACCCTATAATCAGATGGGTGAAACTGAATATAAATTGGAGGATGGAGGGCTTTGTTGAGGTGGGGAACATACCTGTCTAAAGAATAAGAAAAAAATCAGGAGAGGTCAATCTCTACACTAAGGAGCCTATTTATTATGCTGTTTAAAATTATATTAGCAGAAAAAAGTACAAAAATCGAAAAAGGTGAATTTATCAAGATGTGCTTTATATTATATCATGCGAATGCCAGTTTTGCTGCTGTTATTTGGTATTGCTCAAGTTCTGGTAGAAGTTGCTCAAAGAAAAAGTACGTAAAAATAGATGCCATTTTTACACTGTTTTTACATGGTGATGCCTGGCGATGTTATACTCTTTTACACCAGATAATAAATCTACCCCTAAGTGGGTTGTGATTATTCCTTATAATCAATGTTTTTGGATTACGATAAAACTGCATGTTGTACTCAGAGTACAATCTAGAAGAATCTCGCTTATAAATGAAATTACTTATGAGATGTTATGGGGTTTTTAAAAGTTTATCATTCTAAAAAAGTCTTAAGGCATGTCGCTCTAAATTAAAGAAAGATCCCTTATCCAGAATATAATTTTATCATCTACTATTCTGTAAGTACAATTAGGTTTAAAATTAAAAAAGTGTATTTCATTTATACAATATCCCTCACCCATGCTATATATTTTATACAGACCATTTGTCTTTAATCCTTAAATAGCCTTAATCTGATCATAGTTAATCCTAGATTTACTTTTTGGCTTTTATTTACTTTCACTTACCACTGTGCCTCCTGTTGTTTGAGGAGGTTACTGGTGGATACAATGGGCTGCAGCAGTAGGTGGTTGGACACTGTAGATTGTTGCAGATTTATAATGCAGGCAGACCTGATGTTAGGGCTGAAGTTTGCCATAGATGGTATGTTGGCTTGGTCACTGGCTATCCAGGCAATACTGATGTTGTGTTACATGAGCACAGAAGAATGCATTACTCCTGCCAATGCCAGGTGGGGTCCACGTAGGACAGTTCTTCTACCCTCTCTCTCCTGGAGGTATCAACAGTGACTGCTGGTGAAATCTCATTAAAGTCATCTGCTGATTTCTACAGACAAAAAACAAAACATGTTGTTACTTTATAATATATTCTGTTAATCATAAAGATAATAAATATCCTAAAATATGGCACATTCATTTGTATATTCATTTGAGTAGCTGAATCATGTATTCCTGCATGGCATGTTGCAGAAGAGATCCAGGTCATATGGTATTGATTGGTGCAGTGGAGTCATGATTTGTTTCAAAATCTAGATTTCAACTCATCAGCTGCCATGTCCCAACCTCCCTACTGACAATAAAATAGAGAATTTCTGTGGCTGCAGAGTATTTAGCATACTGCATGAAGGTCAGGGCCTATTTTGAATCCCAGTCTAGACCTGGTCACAGACACTGACTAGAAATTTAAAGCTAATGTGGGACATAGGAACTGATTTACCAAGTAGCTTATTATAATGATACAATGGATTAGTGCTTTAAGTATTTATGCTATTTCATCTTATCATTTAATTTAAAGGTCCGAACAAATGAGGCCGGTAGACTAGATAGGCATATGTCCCATAACCAATACAGTGGCCACATATAGATATGTGATTCTAGAAGAGGTCCCTTGTCTAATGTCACCAACAGCCTGATGGGTAAAAAAAGAACTAAAAGGCTCCGCCTCTGCAAACCTCAACTGCATATTGATATTCAGAGAAAATTTCCCATATACAACCAGCCTATTTACCTTTAAAAATAAAAATGTAACTTCCTTCATTTTTAGTGGAAAGTACACACTAATCTTAAAGGGACTAAAATATGGATCTTGTGGAAGGATGGCAAAACCCACATGAAACAGGTCACCGAGTGGACTTTAAAAGGGTTATAAAGTCATAAACTTCCCCTACTCCTTTCCTTTTCCCAGAGAAACTTCTGTAAAACTGGCACACTCTCCATCCTAAGTCTGACTCTCCCTACTAATGCTGGATGAGTAAAAAGGATTAGTTATGACACTGATGTGCATGGGTGCTTCGCCAATGAGACAAGTTGAGGCTGTCACCTCAGGCGGCAACGCCCCAATAGGTACGAGGGGCAGCAAAAATGCTGCTCCTGGTACTTTAAGAGTGAATTTCTGGGGGAGGGGGGGCAGCAGCAACTGCTGCTGCCTCAGGCGGCAGAAGGGCCAGGATCGCCCCTGCTGATGTGTGAATGTGAGTGAAGTACCCTATTGCATGACCATCCATATACTTACCATTTCTGGCTGAAAAGACGGCTTTATTGTTTTCTTTTCCAGTTCATTCCACTTGATTGTAGCGTAGAGGGGGTGCTCCCTGATTTTGCCTTTCACACCTAAACGCTTCTTCTTGTTCTTCTCCAGAAGCTAAAAAAAGAAATATTTTTAATATCAGAGATGTTATGTTAGGCATCTTCCAACAACAGAGCATTATCCAAGTGCTGGACCTGGATATGACTGTCTCAGTAATTCTAAACGCTGGTTACAGTGGTTACAGTAGTGTTCCAGCCTAAACTAATCATTACTAATGAATATTTTTAAATGATGTCACTGATTTATGTTTTAATCACAGAAAAAGATGGGATGCTATTGACTGAGCCAAGACATTCTCATTGAGGTTAGTAGAATTAGTGGCATTTATATTGTGTCTGTGTTTGCACAAAGTTTTATTCTCCCTACTAACCCAGACAATGCCACTGATAGGGTGTAGGATGGGATTAAAGGGCTTTAATTGGCAGATTTGTACTATGGTAAGAGACTCAATTATTATCATCCAAGTGACCATGTATGAAAACAAGGCGGAATATTAACAATAAGTCTGTCTGGGATACTCCAAACTGATACCCAAATTCAAGAAATAGCGTAAGCAGATAACCCCCCTTTTTAGTACAACAGACATTAAAGATATAAGTTGTGGAACATAACAAAAGCTTTGAATGTAAAAGTATTCTTTTATTTGTTTAATAATTTATACTGACCTTTGACAGGAGGTCCTGCATTTCCTTGCTCATGTAACTTGGATATTCGGGAGTCTTGATTAAGAAATACTCCCTCAAAGCACAGCCGGATGGGCTAAATGGCTGTTCACCTGTGGCCATTTCGTACATTATCACACCAAAGGACCACCAGTCAGCCCCTGCATTGTACTCGTTCAGTAACAAAACCTACAGAAGAAACAGAAAACAAGTTATTAAACAAAAATAAATCCGTATATATACTCGTATAACGTTTTCATGACCCATGAATGACAAACGCTTAAATATGTAAGTGAGCAACATTTTAAATTGTATTTGGCAAAGAACCAAGTCTAGCCCAATGTAGAAAGGAGAACAAATAAAATTTCTCCCAAAATGTCAACCAAAATAACTTTCAAGCTGTGTTTTCTGCTGCCACGGCTTTCTGCCCCCAGAGGAGTAATCACAACAGTATTGCTAAAAACTACATGCACCCAAGGCCTATCCCTCCCATTCATCACGGCCTTCTCCTGCTCCTTAGTGATTCCCATAGTAGATTCTCCCCCATGTCTATACAATACATTGATACTAAGCATTAAAGTATGTTCAAGAACTTAAAAGAGGCAGGCAGAGGAGGTACATGCCCAGTGCCCTTCCACCAGTCCACCATAGGCTTGTGCATCTTCTGCTTACTCCTATTTCAGGCCTTTGCTTTTATCTTAGGCATTCAGGTGTAGCAACAACTAAGTGTAAGCATCCCCCCAAATGTTCACCAAAGTAAATTTAAAGCTGGGCCTCCCCTGCAAGTTCTACATGCCCCTCTGATGAGAAATCCGCACAGTCTGGAAACCATTGTTTTAACATGGCATAGTTAAAATTAGGGATGGGCAAATTTTTTCGCCTCGTTTCTCCGAAAAAATGACGCCCATAGACTTGTAGGGAGACGTGCGTCAGAAAAAAAAGACGCGAGACAAAATAATTTCGCCGTGCGACAAATTTTTTTTGACGCCCATAGACTTTAATGGGCGTCTGCGACATTCCGCCGGCGGCGAATTTTTGGCGAAACAAAACGGGTCAAATTCGCCCATCCCTGGTTAAAATGTATTCGAAAAAGGAGCAATGTTTACTTCTGGCTTTACAGTGACTTGAGATAAATTCTCTCTCTGTATCTAATGAATGTAAACAAAAATAAAATGTGACTGAACACTAATCAAGTATTTAAGTTAGAAGGTGCTCAAAGTCCCTAACACATTTTATTAATTTTTTTAAAAACGGAAATGTCCCTGATTTTTAGCACATTCATTTATGTCCCCAGATCTAAGCTTGAGAATGTCGAAAAGTGTAATAGAAAGTTACCAAGTCTGGCTTTAGTTATTACTATCTTCCAGCTGTTCAACCTGGAAAGTTGATTTTATACATGCCTAGGTATTTACACATCCTTTATGAGCACAATCCCTTGCTAAATAGTTGATGCTATTATGTATACATTGTAAATGCATTAAGAAGAGTTCAGACCTCCGGGGCCCGGTAGCCAGGGGTTCCTGCCAATCCACAGATCATCTTTCTGCCGAACAGCCCTTCAGCGGATATGCCGAAATCACAGATTTTAATGTGTCCATCCTTATCCACCAAGATATTATCAGGCTTCAGATCACTACAAGATAGGCAAAAGGGAGAATTAATATTGGTTATACCTGAATAAAGTTTTGAGAAGGGCAGGAGTCGCTTGAATAGTAAAGCACATGTTATTACCAGATCTGTCCTTTACATGTACAACTTTTGGGGCTGATTTATCAAAATGTGAGTTTAGAGCTTAATAAATAAAACCTCACCCGCGTTCTATTCATTCCTAAGGGATTTTTCTAACTTTCACCCATTGATAAATACACTTCTTAAAATTACATGGGAATTAATAGAACATGAGTGAGTTTTTTTTTAATAAGCTCTAAACTCACATTTTGATAAATCTGCCGCTTAATGTATCTTTACAGTGACTATTAGGGGCATATTTATCAAGGGTCGAATTTTGAATTGAAAAAACGTTGAAATTCGAATTCAAAAAGACCAACCGAAATTAAGTATTTTTGTCTTAAGATTTTTTGGACGAATAGGTCCTTTTTTGACCGAGTAGGTCCGTATTCAGCTGAATTTGAATCGTACGAAACAAAGTAATATCCCATTCGATCAAATTCGATTCTAAGTTTCTCCCAAAAAAAACTTTGATTTTTCAAAGTCCACCAATTGACTTCAATCAAGACGAGGTCCCCCATAGGCTAAAACAGCAATTCAGCAGGTTTTAGATGGCGAATGGTCGAAGTCGAATACATGATCAATGTCGATATTCAAATTTTTTATTTTTTTCATATTGGAATAGAATTTGGACTATTCCCTAGTCAAAGTACACAATAAAAATATCATGAATATTTTTCATTAGAAAATTCACCTTGACCTTTGACAAATCTGCCCCTAAATGTAAGTCAGACATAACACAATATTGTAGAGAAAAGAACTGAGATTTTACTGACCGATGAACAATGCCATTCGAGTGGAGAAACTGGAGGCCAATCACAATCTCTGCAGTGTAGAACCTTTAAAACAAAATAAATACTATTAAACACACTTCTCACACTTATTTAACATAATATCTGTAATGAAAACTATTTAAACTGCATATTTAATAATACCTTCTTGGGACCAAGAGCTGACATTAAAGGACTAGGAAAGGTAATCGCTGGTGTGGTGGATACTTTAATCATTAACCTCATTACCTGGGCTCCTGCCCATCTAAAATGACAACAGCCTGGGATAGCTTATGGCAGACAGACACCATCTTTCTAGGAATACTCATATGGTAGGCAGTAAGTAGGAGTAGGGAAAGGGGATGTCTATATACCCACTCTGTCCGACCCTCATGAATAAAGCACTTGCACTTTGCCTTAGGTGCAAAATATACTTTTTTACACCTTGTAAATTGGCCCTTATGTGCTGCTAGACACAAAATTCACAGTCTCTATATGTCAGATGGCATCATACACTTTCCCTGTTACCTCATATTGTCAGGGGTGCTTCGCCAATAAGGCGAGTTGAGGCTGTCGCCTCAGGCGGCAGCGCCCCACTAGGTACCAGGGGCAGCAAAAATGCTGCTCCTGGTACTTTAAGAGCGAATTTTTGGGGGAGGGGGCAGCAGCAATAGCTGCTGCCTCAGGCAGTGGAGGGGCCAGAATCGCCCCTGCATATTGTTCCTACTTAAAGGATATTAGGACTTACTTGATTCTCTCCACTGGTAGTTTTCCTTCTTTGCAAATCATGCTGTATAATGATCCCCCGCTGGCATACTCAAGCACAAAGAAAGCTTCAACCTGGTTATAGTGATAAATAAAGAACAGATGAGACATAGGAATGTATAACACAGAACAGCACAGCAGGAATTTAAGTATGAGAACTAATGACAGAATAGTTACTATTTTTGAGTGTCGCTAGGCTCTGCTCTTTCTACTATTTCTTTTCTCAAGTTACTTATAGTGGATTAAAGCCCAATATGGTTTAACGGGGCTCACCATAAACACACTGCATGTCTCACTTTCAGACTAGTGATGAACATGGCGCCCAAAAATAATATTAATCTAATGTTACATGATTCATTTTTACTGCAGAAATATGTAGATGTCACCCCATGTGTGTAGTAGTAGTTGTGAATGTATTCTACCTGTTGATATGCACATGGGATAAATGGCTCAAGGCATAGCTCCCATGTATCTGTGATACCTTTAACTTGCACCATATATAGCAAAGATTGAAACCTGCATTTTAGTGAAAGGTCCTGATTTGCAGCAGCCTGTTTAGACACTATTTTTTTCTAAATAGTGTGCTAATAGATTATGCTTTTCAATGAATTTGGGATAAGCTGCATAACTACTCCCCATCTAAATAGAAATATCTAGTTCAAAATGAATAGAATAGAAAAGAGTCACACGTAGGGTGCAAGTCTGCAAAAAAATAAGTCTGTTTGCACCCTGCCCTGGACTTTATTAATAACTCCTTATATATCATGGAATGTGTAAGACTGAGCATTGAATGTATGTGTATTAGGCTGACTAAGGAAGAGAGAATTCTAATGAAACATTTAGTAGTAACATAAACAGTATTCTCTACCTCTGATTGGAAGGCTGCATATGGATGACATACAAAAGGGCAACTTCTGGCCATCTTCAAGATCCGAGCTTCTTTCCTGATGTTCTCGTAATTGCTCTCATTGATTTTTTTGGAAACCTTCTTAATTGCCACAAGTTGTTTGTTTGGTTTAAACGATGCTAACATCACCTAAAACAGAAAGAAAAACAGTAAATATTACACGTTCCGTTGAAAACTTCAGATGAAGTGGCGGGATGCTAATTCAAGTATATTGTATGGCCTTGAATGCTGCTAGCATGATGAATGACATAAAGAGTACTATCCAGAAGGGGCCTTGTTTGTAGTTTAAGGAAGGGTTTACTAGGGGTATTGTATTTCATACAATTGTTTTTATCATCATTAATATTGTTAAAATTGTCTTTTTCAGACTATTTACATACATTGAGTATATTAAATAGAAGGTGAAATAGAAATCCCATGGTTGTATCTCAGGTCATATTTAACAAATGGTGTCAGTGAGAGTTCACCCGTTGATAAATGGAACCACTAATAATCCCATGCAAGTGAAGAACATTTGGAAGAATACCTGTCAACCTGTGGTGAGCTTGTTTCCACCTCTTCATAAATATGCCCATGTAATATACCAATATACCTTGATTCTCTCTCACATTTGCTGGATGTTTTGATATCGCAATACAAATAGAATTTTTCCTAATGGAGACCCCCACTCACCTGGCCAAAGCTGCCTCTTCCTATTACTTTGTAGAATGTGTAGCTCTGTATATCCAGGGGGGCTGGTCTTTTGACATCCAGGTGGGCTGGTTCTCTGACCTCTAGGCAGGACTTCTTACCTCCACTTCCACCTTTTAGGATAAAATAAATGTAATCAATGACTCAAAAATAAACTAGACAGGGCACAATTTCATAAAGATATCTATATATGCACATAAGCAAAGTAATGTTAGCTACGCTTTTAACACAAATTCATAGCATTTCTAAATAATCTTTTTGGTTACACAAAAAATCTTTTATGCAGATTTTCTCTTTTAGTTGGACTATTGTCTCTTGTCAGAAAGAAGCAACCGGTTTCACATTGGGGTTATAGGGTAGTATTAGGATTTTAGGCATTTTCCCCAAATTTCATCTGAAGAATGTACATTTTATGTTTAGGTAAAAGTAAACATTTTATAGTTTGATGGCAGTTTCCTATTTCCCCTAATACAATCCTAACAAGTAACTATAAGGCCCTTCTGGAAACCTTTACAAAAAGTAGTTTGGGATGTCTCATCACCCTGCAGTGAGAAAGTGCATAGTGGAAATCCACACAACAGAAGCAAAGTTTGGAACATTATTTCCCATGCAAGATTTCCATGGAATGATCCATCACACAATTATAGCAAACAAGGTAGCTCAGAGAGAAAGTACCCCTAGCCAGTGCATTTCTTACATCAACCAAGCAACCCCTGGGGTAAAAAGCAAGCAACTGTATTCATTACCAAAATAACTGCCACCCACTAGTGAATTTTCCATTTAACAAACTAGAGTAATAGATTGGAATCTTGGGCAATATATTAACTACAAATAAATAGTAAGTAAAATAATTAAATATATGTCCCTTGCCTTCTAACGGATCTTCAGGGCTCCTTGGTCTTTTTTTGTTCCCCTTCTTATCCTCTTGCTCCTCACTCACTCCTCTCTGAAGACTTTTTTGATCTTCTAAGTTCAGCTTCTTATTCGCGTCAGTGTTTTCATCACTGCGCTTCCTTTTCTTCTTTTCTTCATCGCTGGTCTTCTCTTCTACGTGGGGTTTGCTTCTTACAAGCACCTCTTGACTCTCTTGCTTGATCTTATCCTTCTCCTCCTCCACGCAGCTTATATGTCGCTGAAGTTCTTTCTCCCGACTCTTTATTCTGCTCTCCTCCATGTTGAGCTTCCTTCCTTGCAATTTTGCAACTTCTCGCTCTCAATTTGGCTCTTTTCTCAATATTCACTTTGGAACACTCTGTCTCTCTGTCTCTCCTCCTCACTCTCCAAAAAGACAGTTGGACTGAACTATGAGTGACAGTTAAGAGTAGCCAGCTACAACCGGTTTACCTAGGAGCAGCATGTAACCATCAGCAATGAGACGTGTGGACATTATAATGTAAAGGGCATTACACTGGCTCCATAGCCCATCTTCATAGATTTCAAGTGGGCTCTTAACTTCAGTATAGCATTTGGCATGATGTAGGCTTTGTTACTGTTATAGTAGTCTAACTACAGTAATTGTAAAAAGTAGATGACTTTCTTAATTCTAGATAGGACAGAATCAATGGAATGCAAATAATAAAAACATTACTGCCAGGTTGCTTATATTTTGTCCATTCACAATGTATCAACACAGTTCATTTTCATGAGAATTTGTCCTGATATGTAGAGAGTTATAAGGCTTGTCCTAAATGCAGATGTATACATGGCTGTTGATGAAAGGAGGTGGTGACATATGTCTGTACCCCAATGCCTTCTAAATAAATTATCTGAATACCATTGCCTAATTGCTTGTCAGAAAATCTTTGCCTAAAGCCATTCATTCCGTGTCATAGAGGGTAATGTGGGGATTGCAGTATTAACCAGTGCCATAAGTATTATGTCAAAGTAACAAATTTCAATAACTTACATAACATTTTTCACTGCTGATGCCCATGGCCTTCAATGGGTGAAAACTATGGTTGTGACTCTTATGGATCTTGGTGAATTTTCATCGTTTTGCAAACTTTTGGCGAATTGCAAAGGGTCAGATTCACCCATCACTACTTATACACAGTATATATATTACTGAAAACCATTTAAATGAAGAAAAAGAGTTATATGGAAGGAATGGAGTAACTATATTATAACTTGTCATTTTCAGTGGTAGTGATTAAACAAAAAATATGAATGGGTATCACAGTCCCTCCAGTTATACCCCTACCCACAATTTACTCTCACAAAACAACTTATCGCCATAAATACTGTCTAGGGCTGATGATACCAATGTGTTTTTTACTCACAGCTTTAACCACATGCAGGTACAGTAAATACAAAGTATAAACTGCTCCTTGAATATGATTCACAAATTAAGGATGTTTTTTTTCTAGCCAGTGCCTAATAATTCCCAACCAGTGGCTTGTGATCGACCTGTCGCGCACTGACTCAAAGCAGATGCTTATTATTGAATTACAGGCCTGGAAACACATTTTGGCTGCATAATAACTAGGTGTACTGCCAAACAGAACAACCTGTAGGCTGCCAGTCCACACAGAGGCTATGAAAAGGCAACCACAGCCTCATTTGGCACCCCAAGGACATTTTTTCATGCTTGGGTTCCTCCCCAACTCCTTTTACATTTGAGTGTGGCTCACGGGTAAGAAAGGTTTGGGGACCCCTGTCCTAGAGTATCAGATAAAATCTTCTATAATTTGTGAATTTTTGCCAGACAGAAATATTTTAAGAAATATCTGAAGCATAGCCTTAAAGCAACAGTACAAACTATAGCATATATATTTAATTCATAGTACTTTATTCCAGGGACTAGTCCAATTGCCCTCTAGGGAGTCAAGAAGTAATTATCCCTTTGAAGCAACTTGGTGAGTCAGGTTTCATGTCAGCTTAATAGTCATATGGATGCCTTATTTCAACCTCATCTACTAGTTTACTTGTTAAAAATGCATTGTACAGTGCCAGCAAAGAAACAGCTGTGTGTGACATTAGCCGTAACCTCTTCAAGCAAACAAATCGCCCTCCACCTATGCTATTGAAGATACTGCACTAAGGGGTTAGTTAAAGATGGGTCCCTTATTAAGATTATATCACTAAAATAAAAATTTGATCAGCCAGGAAAATCTACACATAAGGCCAATGTAATTTTACACATTGTCTTACAATCTAAAAGGGTGACAATAAAGTCTCACAAAAGAAAAACACTTTAATATACAGGCTCCAAACATGGGTGTTAAAATGTAGGTGACAACCAGAAATTACAGAAAGAAGAGACTACCCCTAGTTAACACCACTTTGTGCCAAGCTTTAAGGCTTATTCACTATTGATGTGCGGGTCAGGTTTTTCCCGACCCGGACTTCCCTCCCTTAGCCCTCGCCCGCCTGCATCTGACTTCCAGGTTCCTTTTATTGACCCACGCCGCCGCGCTGATGATGTTACAAAAGGGGTGGGGCGAGCAGGCGCACGGCTATAAAGCCGAAAGTTGGCATTTGAATATGGCGGGCGGGGAGAGCAGGAGAAGAACTCAACCACCCACGAAAAGGAGTGTGAGGTTGGCCTGAACCCACCCGACCCGTGGATATCAGGCCGGCCTGCACATCACTATTATTCACATATTTCAAAAACCAAGACATAAAGGTTTGAAAACTCTCATCACTAGGCCACATTTGCGCAGATTCATCAGTCTTTGTTTTGGCATATAATCCTCAATACTCCTGTGGACACATTCGACACATAGGGGCATATTTACTAAGGAACATAAGTTGAAATTTAGTTGAATATAAATTTTGGCCAATTATCAATAATAATAATAATAATTTTCATCAAGAAAAATCTCTCCAGATCTGTCATTATAAAGAAAGAGCAGCCACTTTTGCATCTTATTATCCACATTCTCCATGCTAATTGCCCATATACGTCCCTTCTATGTGGAATAAATTCACCAGGGAACTTTACCTACTACAATTATATGGGGAAACACAATGACCAATACTCATAGAAAGTGTTCTCAATTCTCTTTTTATTTTCTCTCAGTATATGTCCCATAATCCACAGAAATCTGGAAGCACAGGCATCTGCTATATTTTTGAAGGAACAATTTTTTTTATAATCACATAATCCCTGACATTCCTGAGGGAATAAATAATTGTTATGCCACATAATAATTAAAGTATTTCTGTAGACACATAGGGGCAAATTTACTAAAGGGCGAAGTGACTAACGCTGGAAAAAATTCACCAGTGTGACATCATTTCAGTACTTTGGAACGGTCGCTGGAGTAACTTCGCTAGCGAAGGAGATAGACTCTTGCGGTACTTCACTCCCTAATGCCTGGCAAATTTGCACTCTGGCAAATGGACGGGACTACGCAAATTCAATAAGATACGGATTTTACTGAACGTAACATTCAGTAAAATCCGTATCTTAGTGAATTTGCGTAGTCCCAGACTTGCCTTCGCCACCTCAGACCAGGCGAAGTGCAATAGAGTAGAGAGGACTTCCTCACAATTTAGTTGAAAAATTTGTTAAGTCCCAAAAAACGCTGGGTATTTCCATTTTTTCAGGATGATAGGCTGCAAAAGATTAAGAAATTTTTCTGGGATAACCCACTTTCCCCCTACATTTCCTAACATATGGCACATAAACTATACAGTGGGCTGATGTGTAGGGCATTATAACAACTTTATTTTATTTTATTAAGGTTCCCTGGACTTGTGTAGTGTAATGTATTTGTTGCAACATATACGTCCATTCAACTTTAACTTCCCCTCATATGCAAATTAGCCAACACTAGTGCAACTTCACTTTGCTTGGCGCAGTAATGCTAGCACAACTTTGTCAGTGTTCGACGCCCTGGACGCAACTTCAGATTTTAGTGAATTAGCATTGTCCTGGTGAATCTACGCCTGGTGAAGTGTTGCGATGTGAGCGAAGCCGTCACTGGTGAATTTTCAGAGGTTAGTAAATTTGCCCCATAATCCCTAGTATTATTTACAAACCTTACAGGAGAAGCAAGGGTGTTAATAAAGTCCAGTGCCCAATGATTGTCCCGGTTCTTGTCTCTCAAAGCTCTGAAATGGTTTTCTGGAAGAAAAAAAAGCAACACTGTACCTGGAGTTCACAGGTGTATTTTAGTTTGCACAGACGTCATTCCTGTACACTTTAAAGGGTTGTTCACCTTCCAAACACTTCTTTCAGTTCAGTTGGTTTCAGATTGTTTCCCAGAAATAAAGACTTTTTTTTCAAATACTTTAGATTATTTATTTTTTATAGTATTTCCAAAATCTAAGTTTAAAGTTGAATGTTCGTGTCTCTGGTGTTTCAGTCTGACAGCTCAGTTATTCAGCTGCAGACTCTAAACTGTTACAATTTTACATTTAGTCGATACATTTCTCAGCAGCATCTCTGGAGTATTAGCAACTATTGGATCAATTCTAACAACTGCCTGTAATGAAACCCAGAGACTCTGCTCCGCAGGGAAAAAGATAAGAAATGTATCAATTTAGAACAGATTACAGGGTCGACGACCCCCCCTCCCAGAGCGGATTAACAAGGTGAAAAAAGACACTTTACACTCATTATTTCTAGTGATCTATCTGAAAACAACTAGTTTGAAGGTAAACAACCCGTTTAAGCTGGTTCTGCACTCGCACCATTTTACTGGTTTTACTGACCCACATGTCACCACAGAAATAGAAAACACAGCGGATGTGCAGTAAGTTTAACAAGGATATTTTAATAAGGCCTTATAAACGCAGTTCACTGTTTTGTTTACATTTTCTTCTTGTTTAAACAGTATTTGACATCACTTCCATACACCTTATGTCACTTCTGCACTTGCACCATTTTACTGGTTTTGCCGACCCTCATGTCACCACTGAAAGAAAAAAAAAAAACAGCTCATACACAGTAAATTTTAAAAGGATATTTGAATAAGACCTTGGTAGCATGTCCTGCTGCTAAATATTAGACTTGTCTCAGAACGTTACTCTTCCAAGCCCCAGATAATTCTGATTTTTATCTACCACAGTCTTAATACCACTGACCCAAATCAAACCACTTGGACCCACTACCCACTAACTAACTAACCCACTACAGCACAAAAACTAGTATCCCTGGTTGCTGCACAGCTGGAAAAATTCTCAAGGGGTGACCACCTAAATGGTGCCAGATCCCTATCAAGTGCTCCCTCCTCACCCATACCAGTTGTGTCTACCGCTGAATCCAAGCTCCAAGACATCCTACTGGAGATACGACCATCAAAAGAATCCTAATCCACACTGATAAATACCAAGACTGATGAAATAAAGCTAGATAGACAAATACAAGAAGTCCTCTGCACTCAACCCATTATCAATATATTTAGGGCATTGAGAATTTTTATGCCTTAAGCTACTAAAAATGCCTTACCCTTTAAACAAAACAGGGATTGTTTGTCCATATATTACAATATATCTAAGATGGCCAACGACGTCAAAGTCATCCCCGATATGGCCAGTCCTACACTCAATTTTTATCTGATTTATTAAGAATTCAATTTGATTCTTTGTATATTTTACATAGGGACTTATTTTTACCAGCAACTTACTTGCTGCTTTCGAAGTAAAACTCCCAAACTTGGATGTCTTTTTATTGGCCACCAGTGGGAAGCCAGACCTATTGGAAATAAAGCAGGGTATGCAGAAAGTGCAAGCTAAGGAGGACGATATGGAAAACTCAATCCTCTGCCACAATATTGGCTTTCCAGAGCACTCTGAAGAAAACAAGTCAGAGCACTTTGTGGAGGCCTAGATAAAGGCGATATTAATCTATGCTATGTATTCCTCCTTGCTTGCAATTGAAGGGTCTCACCACATCTCCACTACAGACTCCTCTCCTGGAGCTCCACTGTGGCCATTGATCGCCAGGCTCCTAAATGCAAGGCACCAGAACACCATATTCTTTCTGGCCAGGCACAAAAACAACCTCCATTTCCAAGCTACAAGGATATCACTATCAAAGTACAAAGGCAGAGAGCCAAATTTTATGAATGTAAAAATCGCTTGAGTATCCAAACTTGATTACACAATGTTATAGCCTGCATTGCTTGAGAGTCACAGCAGATGGCAAAACCTATTCTTTATAGAATTTAACAGTTAACGTTTCATACCGCCGGCCACAGCGGGACAACTTTGCTTTAACATATCGGGATCTTAGGCACAGGATTATCTACAAACCAAATGTTCATCTCCCAATGACTTGCCACATACAGACAGTATATGAATAGGTGCACTGCCTGGTATCCTATGACTAAGTGTAGTGAGAACAGAAAACACTAATGGCTGTTACTGCCTCTTGTACTTCAGTTACCATGCTGGTTTTTACAAGTTTGCCTGGAGGACTGCTCTTTGAGTCCTTGCTCTACAAACTATATGGTGGTTACAGAACAATCTATGTGTAATCAAACTGAAAGGGTGCCACATATAACAAATGTTGATACACTCACCAAGTTGAAACAGTGGTCCAGATGCACCATCCCCAGACTCTCAGCTCAGGAACGGAATACTGACAGCAATACGATAGAAGAGTGCTTCAGGCACACTATAAAATACACGGGCCACAAGATAAAGTAAAAAAAAACTGTTTTTTTTCGCACCCACATACACCCTGATTTTGAATTAAGTTTAATTTTACCTATGTTTAAGGTAGAAGGGGAGGGATGTTGGGTATGTTTTGTTAATGTATTTTATGTTGAATGGCTTATGCTCAGGGTACATAGTAATGTACATAGTACATAGAGTGATATACATAATGACAGACTCAAGTGCCACATATCCAATAGATAAGACATGAGTGTAAAAATCCTTAGCTGAAACACGATGGGGCTAAATTGCCCAATCAAAAGACTACTAGCCTTTGACTTTTTCAAACAGAAAGCAGTTAAGATTGCACTCCTACAGGAGACCCACGTGATTGGCACATTATTCAACTTACTCCACCTACTCCTCTGGTGTGTCCATACTGAGCCATAAAACCCTGTCCTATTTTATATCATGGCCATGTTTTATCTCTGTGCAACTGCAGCTGTACACAGCCCTCTAGTGTCATAAAACAAAACCTACAACCACCTCAGGCTGAGACCAGCACCAAATACAGCACCACATTTTTCCTTTTTAACTGTAATTCTTTTGCTGATGTTTATAAACCATTCCTTCTCATTTCCATTCACACTTACACACTCTGTTGTTTATATCTACCTTCATCTGCAGCAGTTGCATTCAGCCTGAAACCTGTTCAGGCCAGTTCAAATCCTTAAAGAAAATTTTTGTCTGAAAAGTGTTTTTTGCATAATAAAAAAAATATTTCCAATAAATAGATATTTTTAAAGGTTTAAATTGCTCCTGAAATTTGTATTTGTTTATTCCTTTCTGCCTTCTGTTTCTTACATCTGAAACATTAGTCGGTAATACTCCAATGGGGTAATGTAATTAAAGGCACTAAGGCCAATTTACTAAAGGGCGAAGTGACTAACTCTGGCAATTTACAAACGGTCGCTGGCGTAACTTTGCTAGCGAAGGAGATAGACTCTAATGTTACTTCGCACTCTAACGCCAGAAGGATTTTCTCTCTGGCGAATGGACATTTTACTGAACGTTACCTCTTGCGCCAGACTTGCCTTCACCACCTCAGACCAGGCGAAGTGCAATAGAGTAGATAGGATTTCCTCAAAAAAATTTTTTTTAGGGTACCCTGCTTCCCCCCTACATTGACTAACATATGGCACATAAACTGTACAGTGGGCACATGTGTAGGGCAATATAACAACTTTATTTTATTTTATTAAGGTTCCCTGGGCTTGTGTAGTGTAAAGTATTTGCTGCAACATATACGTCCATTCAACTTTATCTTCCCGGCGTATGCAAATTAGCCAAAACTAGGGCTTTGCTTGCCGAATTTACGGTAGCGAAACTTCGCCATCGTTCAGTGCCCTGGACGTACCTTTGTATTTTAGTGAATAAGCGTTGTCCTGGCAAATTTTTGCCAGGCGAAGTGTGGAGATATGAGCGAAGCCATATGTGTGCCAAACCTAGAAATGTATGATTTATCCATCAAGATATTA
Organism: Xenopus petersii; assembly: GCA_038501925.1. NCBI lineage: Eukaryota > Metazoa > Chordata > Amphibia > Anura > Pipidae > Xenopus > Xenopus petersii. The sequence goes on from CM076675.1 coordinate 39,273,008, forward strand.
ACATTGCAACTGCAAATTATACACTCTTTGTTGGTTGAATTGGCACATGATATACATGTGAGCAGTAACGCCACGTCAAGGCTTCAACCACGTTACTGTCCATTCACACACCTATTGCAGCAAATGGCTCACCCCATGACTTGCTGCAATAGTTCCCTATCTGGCCAGATACCGGCTGATATAAGCCGCCATGGGAGAGGAGTAGGGAACTAACGTTCCCCATTGGCATTTTTGTACTAATAAACACACACACAATTTTTTACACTCACATTCATTCACACACTATTATCTATATTTCTATAGCTAACAGGTAGCTTGGAATTTAATCCTCTCCGCTTTGGATATAAACTATTTTCTAGATAAAATTACATTAACAGGTTTGGATTCTATGACTGGATTAAGGACACTGTTATATATTAATTAAGGGTGAGCGTGTCCATCATATTAAATTTACCTAACTTCTAGATGATCCAGAGGAAGGCAAAAAACCCCATCTGTAGCAATTTGCTTTAAATGGGGGGAAAATTCCTTCCTGACCCCTTAACGGCAATCGGACTAATCCCTGGATCAACATTGTACTAAATCTATTCCAGTATCCTTTTATTACCTAAAAGGACTGGATAAGAGATTATTATGGTTCTACTTTGTCACTAACTATTGGACTCTGGGTTGGGTGTGAAAGGAGGAGGGTGAGACTGGGAAGCATTTTGGGCCATACAGCTTTCCTAGTCTGTTAATATTACTTTATTCCTAAACCATAAACTTCCCTTAACCATTCGCCAACACATTCATAGAACTAATGGGCTTATTTTTAAAAATGGGCCTATATATGCTGCATTATAACTTACTATTGGGTCTAACTAACAAAAAGGAAAGCAACCTCCTCATATAGGTTATTTTATATTTTAAAAGTGATTTCAAATTATTGTGCAGCCAACTACAAGGTGAACTGTGCTCATCTTGTAAATTGTTGCACTAGGGGACCCCTATTTACATTCACACACATTTCCATTCATATTTATTGCAGAGAATAATACAGTAAGTAAGCAGCAAATAATAATCTTTTACCTTCACATTTTACTGTTATGATTTGCTGCAATACTCTAGAATATGGCAAATTTCTTAACCCACATCTCTAATTCTATGTCCTTTAAAGTACCAATATCCCATAATTTTAACTTTATATCCATTAACCCATCTTCACTGTCCCATATCTATTATTTTATCCCAAAGCCCACATCTCTACTCATTAATCTTTTGTGCCACATTATTGATCCCTATGTCCCTGTTTCCACATCCCTTACTGCCTTATTTATTACATCATTCCACTAGTTCTATATCCCTCATGCCATATCCCATATCTCACATCACTTAAACCCCTAATCCCATATAACAGATCCATCATATTTTATTACATATCCCTTTCCCTTTAGTGTTCATGTTTTCACATATTACCTTATATCCCATTTGCCATATTCCACATTACTATCACCACATCCCCTATACCACATATTAAATGTGCTATTAAATTATTTAATATCTCACTGCTTTACCCATTTCCTATATATAACACATTTTTAAACTTGTATACATACATATCAATCAATCAACCAACCAATCAGTCTATGTATCTATAATTTTATTTTAAACATACTCTACCCATAATTTATTACCCATACCCGTAGTTATGGATAAATTAAACAAAAGGTATCCCATATATCCCACCCTCATCCCAAACACATAAGACTCTATATTTTACTGTATAATTATACTTATATATCCCACTCATACCCTAAATATATACATTATATAAACTCATATGACTATACATCTATACATCTATACATATTATATTTTGTAATATACTCTATAATATATTCTATATAATCTAATATTCTATGATTTTTTTTGTTTTTTTTGTTTTTTTTCTATATTAACTTATCTATATCTTATACTATATAAATTCAGAAAAACTTTATGAACTTTCATAAACATTCATAAACATGTAAAATCCAAAACAGATTATACCTACCTGGCACCCTATAATCAGATGGGTGAAACTGAATATAAATTGGAGGATGGAGGGCTTTGTTGAGGTGGGGAACATACCTGTCTAAAGAATAAAAAAAAAATCAGGAGAGGTCAATCTGTACAATGTCAATGCTGTTTAAAATTATATTAGCAGAAAAAAGTACAAATATCGAAAAAGGTGAATTTATCAAGATGTGCTTTATATTATATCATGCGAACGCCAGTTTTGCTGCTGTTATTTGGTACTGCTCAAGTTCTGGTAGAAGTTGCTCAAAGAAAAAGTACGTAAAAATAGATGCCATTTTTACACTGTTTTTACATGGTGATGCCTGGCGATGTTATACTCTTTTACACCACATAATAAATCTACCCCTAAGTGGGTTATGAGATGTTATGGGGTTTTTAAAAGTTTAACATTCTAAAAAAGTCTTAAGGCATGTCACTCTAAATTAAAGAAAGATCCCATATCCAGAATATAATGTTATCATCTACTATCCTGTAAGTGCAATTAGGTTTAAAATGAAAAAAGTGTATTTCATTTATACAATATCCCTCACCCATGCTATATATTTTATACAGACCATTTGTCTTTAATACTTAAATAGCCTTAATCTGATCATATTTAATCCTAGAATTACTTTTTGGCTTTTATTTACTTTCACTTACCACTGTGCCTCCTGTTGTTTGAGGAGGTTACTGGTGGATACAATGGGCTGCAGCAGTAGGTGGTTGGACACTGTAGATTGTTGCAGATTTATAATGCAGGCAGACCTGATGTTAGGGCTGAAGTTTGCCATAGATGGTATGTTGGCTTGGTCACTGGCTATCCAGGCAATACTGATGTTGGGTTACATGAGCACAGAAGAATGCATTACTCCTGCCAATGCCAGGTGGGGTCCACGTAGGACAGTTCTTCTACCCTCTCTCTCCTGGAGGTATCAACAGGGACTGCTGGTGAAATCTCATTAAAGTCATCTGCTGATTTCTACAGAAAAAAAGCAAAACATTTTGTTACTTTATAATATATTCTGTCAATCATAAAGATAAGAAATATCCTAAAATATGGCACATTCACTTGTATATTTATTTGTGAAGCTGAATCGTGTATTTCTGCATGGCATGTTGCAGAAGAGGTCCAGGTCATATGGTATTGATTGGTGCAGTGAAGTCATGTTTTGTTTCAACATCTAGATTTCAACTCATCAGCTGCCATGTCCCAACCTCTGACTACTGACAATAAAATAGAGAATTTATGTGGCTGTAGAGTATTTAGCATACTGCATGAAGGCCAGGGATTATTTTGAATCCCAGACCTGGTCACAGGTGCAGATATGACAACCACCTTACAGCTAAACATGAAAGCCTGCAGAGCACTGGAAATGTAAAACTGGCACTGACTAGAAATTTAAAGCTAATGCAGGACATTGGAACTGATTTACAAAATAGTTTATTATAATGATACAATGGATTAATACTTTAAGTATTTATGCTCTTTCATCTTTTCATCTAATATAAAGGTCCGAACAAACAGGCAGTTGGTTTTTGGCATGTGTCCCATAACCAATTTACTGGCCACAAATAGATGTGTGTCTAATGTCACCAACAGCATGATGGGTAAAAAAAGAACTAAACGTCTCTGCAAACCTCAACCGCATATTGATATTCAGAGAACATCTCCCATATAAAACCAGCCTATTTACCTTTACAAATAAAAATGTAACTTCCTTCATTTTTAGTGGAAAGTACACACTAATCTTAAAGGGAATAAAATATGGATCTCATGGAAGGATGGCAAAACCCACATGAAACAGGTCACCGAGTGGACTTTAAAAGGGTTATAAAATCATAAACTTCCCCTACTCCTTTCCTTTTCCCAGAGAAACTTCTGTAAAACTGGCATACTCTCCATCCTAAGTCTGACTCTCCCTACTAATGCTGGATGAGTAAAAAAGGATTAGTTATGACACTGATGTGTGAATGTGAGTGAAGTAACCTATTGCATGGCCATCCATATACTTACCATTTCTGGCTGAAAAGGGGGCTTCATTCTTTTCTTTTCCAGTTCATTCCACTTGATTGTAGCGTAGAGGGGGTGCTCCCTGATTTTGCCTTTCACTCCTAAACGCTTCTTCTTGTTCTTCTCCAGAAGCTAAAAAAATATATTTTTAATATCAGAGATGTTATGTTAGGTACCTTCCAACAACAGAGCATTATCCAAGTGCTGGACCTGGATATGACTGTCTCAGTAATTCCAAAGGCTGGTTACAGTGGTTACACTAGTGTTCCAGCCTAAACTAATCATTACTAATAAACATTTTTAAATGATGTCACTCATTTATGTTTTAATCGTAGAAAAAGATGGGATGCTATTGACTGAGCCAAGACATTCTCATTGAGGTTAGCAGCATTAGTGGCATTTATATTGTGTCTGTGTTTGCACAAAGTTTTATTCTCCCTACTAACCCAGACAATGCCACTGATAGGGTGTAGGATGGGGTTAAAGGGCTTTAATTGGCAGATTTGTACTATGGTCAGAGACTCAATTATTATCATCCAAGTCACCATGTATGAAAACAAGGCGGAATATTAACAATAAGTCTTTCCGGGACACTCCAAACTGATACCCAAACTCAATAGAGTGTAAGTAGATAACACCCCCTTTTATAGGCACTAAAGATCGTTGGATCGTTGGAAGTCGTGGAACATAAAAGCTTTGAATGCAAAAGTATTCTTTAATTTCCCACTGTTTAATACTTTATACTGACCTTTGACAGGAGGTCCTGCATTTCCTTGCTCATGTAACTTGGATATTCGGGAGTCTTGATTAAGAAATACTCCCTCAAAGCACAGCCGGATGGGCTAAATGGCTGTTCACCTGTGGACATTTCGTACATTATCACACCAAAGGACCACCAGTCAGCCCCTGCATTGTACTCATTCAGTAACAAAACCTACAGAAGAAACAGAAAACAAGTTATTAATCAAAAATAAATCCACATATATACCCCTATAATATTTTCATGGCCCATGAATGACAAACGCTTAAATATGTAAGTGAGCAACATTTTAAATTGTATTTGGCAAAGAACCAAGTCTAGCCCAATGTATACCGGAGAACAAATAAAATTTCTCCCAAAATGTCCACCAAAATAACATTCAAGCTGTGTTTTCTGCTGCCACGGCTTTCTGCCCCCCAGAGGAGTAATCACAGCAGTATTGCTAAAAACTAAATGCACCCAAGACCTGTCCCTCCCATTCATCACGGCCTTCTCCTGCTCCTTAGTGATTCCCATAATAGATTCTCCCCCACGTCTATACAATACATTGATGCTACTTACTCCTATTTCAGGCCTTTGATTTTATGTAAAGCATTCAGGTGTAGCAACAAGAAAGTGTAAGCATCCCCCCCAAATGTTCACCAAAGTAAGTTTAAAGCTGGGCCTCCCCTGCAAGTTCTACATGCCCCTCCAATGAGAAATTCACACAGTCTGGAAACCATTATCTTAAAGAACATGGCATTGTCGAAGTGTATTCAAAAAAGGAGCAATGTTTACTTCTGACTTTATACAGTGACTTGAGATAAACTCTCTCTCTCTCTCTCTGTATCCAATGAATGTAAACAAAAATAAAATGTGACTTTAATTTTATCAAAAAAGGAAATGTCCCTGATTTTTAGCATATTCATTTATGTCCCCAGATCTAAGAGTGAGAATGTCAAAAAGTGTAATAGAAAGTTACCAAGTCTGGCTTTAGTTATTACTATCTTCCAGCTGTTCAACTGGGAAAGTTGATTTTATACATGCCTAGGTATTTACACATCCTTTATGAGCACAATCCCTTGCTAAATAGTTGATGCTATTATGTATACATTGTAAATGCATTAAGAAGAGTTCAGACCTCCGGTGCCCGGTAGCCAGGGGTTCCTGCCAATCCACAGATCATCTTTCTGCCGAACAGCCCTTCAGCGGATATGCCGAAATCACAGATTTTAATGTGTCCATCCTTATCCACCAAGATGTTATCAGGCTTCAGATCACTACAAGATATGCAAAAGGGAGAATTAATATTGGTTATACCTGAATAAAGTTCTGAGAAGGGCAGGAGTCGCTTGAATAGTAAAGCACATGTCATTACTAGATCTGTCCTTTACATGTACAACTTTAGGGGCAGATTTATCAAAATGTGAGTTTAGAGCTTAATAAATAAAAACTTCCGTTCTATTCATTCCTAAAGGATTTTTCTAACTTTCACCCATTGATAAATACACTTCTCAAAATTACATGGGAATGAATAGAACACGAGTGCTCTAAACTCACATTTTGATAAATCTGCCCCTTAATGTATCTATACAGTGACTATTAGGGGCATATTTATCAAGGGTTGCAATTTGAATTGAAAAAACTTTGAAATTTGAATTCAAAAAGACCAACCGAAATTAAGTCTTTTTGTTTTTTCTCTTAAGTTTTTTTTGGATGAATAGGTCCTTTTTTGACCGAGTAGGTCCGTATTCAGCTGAATTTGAATTGTACGAATAGAAGTAATATCACATTCGATAGAATTCAATTCTAAGTTTTTCCCAAAAAAAAGTTTTTCAAAGTCCACCAACTGACTTCAAATAGGTCACAGGAGGTCCCCCATAGGCTAAAACAGCAATTCAGCAGGTTTTAGATGGCGAATGGTCAAAGTCGAATACATGATAAATTTCGATATTCAAATTTTTGGATTTTTTTCAAATTGGAATAGAATTTGGACTATTCCCTAGTCGAAGTACTCAATAAAAATAGCTCTAATATTTTCATTAGAAAATTCACCTCAACCTTGATAAATCTGCCCCTAAATGTAAGTCAGACATAACACAATATTGTAGATAAAAGAACTGAGATTTTACTGACCGATGAACAATGCCATTCGAGTGGAGAAACTGGAGGCCAATCACAATCTCTGCAGTGTAGAACCTTTAAAACAAAATAAACACTATTTGACACACATCTCACACTTATTTAACATAATATCTGTAATGAAAAATATTTAAACTGTATATATTAAACTGTATATTTAATAATAACTTTTTGGGACCAAGAGCTGACATTAAAGGACTAGGAAAGGTAATCACTGGTGTGGTGGAGACTTTAATCATTAACCTCAAGCCCTGGGCTCCTGATCATCTAAAATGACAACAGCCTGGGATAGCTTATGGCAGACAGACACCATCTTTCTAGGAATACTCATATGGTAGGCAGTAAGTAGGAGTAGGAAAGGGGATGTCTATATACCCACTCTGTCTGACCCTCATGAATAAAGCACTTGCACTTTGCCTTAGGTGCAAATGTGAAAAATATACTATTCTTACAACTTGTAAATTGGCCCTACTGTGCTGCTAGACACAAAATTCATATATTCTATATGTCAGATGGCATCATACACTGTCCCTGTTACCTTATATTGTTCCTACTTAAATGACATTAGGACTTACCTGATTCTCTCCACTGGTAGTTTTCCTTCTTTACAAATCATGCTGTATAATGATCCCCCACTGGCATACTCAAGCACAAAGAAAGCTTCAACCTGGTTATAGTGATAAATAAAGAACAGGTGAGACATAGGAATGTATGACACAGAACAGCACAGCAGGAACTTAAGTATGAGAACTAATGATAGAATATTTACTAATTTTGAGTGTCGCTAAGCTCTGCTCTTCTTCCACTTCTTTTCTCAAGTCACTTAAAGTAAATTAAACCCCTTTATGGTTTAACAGGGCTCACCATAAAAACACTGCTTGTCTCACTTTCAGACTATTGATGAACATGGCGCCCAAAAAAAATATTAATCCAATGTTACATGATTAATTTTTGCTGCAGAAATATGTAAATGTCACCCCATGTGTGTAGTAGTAGTTGTGAATGTATTCTACCTGTTGATATGCACATGGGATAAATGGCTCAAGGCATAGCTCCCATGTATCTGTGCAACCTTTACCTTGCACCATATATAGCAAAGATTGAAACCTGCATTTTACTGAAAGGTCCTGATATATAGCAGCCTGTTTAGATTCTAAATAGTGTGCTAATAGATTATGCTTTTCAATGTATTTGGGTTAAGCTGCATAACTACTCCCCATCTAAATAGAAATATCCAGTTCAAAATGAATAGAATAGAAGAGAGTCACACGTAGGGTGCAAGTCTGCAAAAAATAAGGCTGTTTTCACCCTGCCCTGGACTTTATTAATAACTCCTTATATATCATGGAATGTGTAAGACTGAGCATTGAATGTATGTGTATTAGGCTGACTAAGGAAGAGAGAATTCTAATGAAACATTTAGTAGTAACATAAACAGTATTCTCTACCTCTGATTGGAAGGCTGCATATGGATGACATACAAAGGGGCAACTTCTGGCCATCTTCAAGATCCGAGCTTCTTTCCTGATGTTCTCGTAATTGCTCCCGTTGATTTTTTTGGCAACCTTCTTAATTGCCACAAGTTGTTTGTTTGGTTTAAACGATGCTAACATCACCTAAAACAGAAAGAAAAACATTAAATATTACAAGTTGTCTTGAATACTTCAGAGGAAGTGGGATGCCACGAAACACGTTAAGTAGATGGCCTCTTCTCACTCCGTACTGAGGTGCCTTTAACTTTTGAAAATAAAGATCGATTTTTAATGAAATTATGTTCTCAGTAGAACTAATTCAAGTATATTGTATGGCCTTGAATGCTGCTAGCATGATGAATGACATAAAGCGTATTATCCAGAAGGGGCCTTGTTTGTAGCTTAAGGAAGGGTTTACTAGGGGTATTGTATTTCATACAATTGTTTTTATCATCACTAATATTATTAAAATTGTTGTTTTCAGAATATTTACATACATTGAGTATATTAATTAGAAGGTGAAATAGAAATCCCATGGTCGTATCTCAGGTCATATTTAACAAATGGTGTCAGTGAGAGTTCACCCGTTGATAAGTGGAATCACTAATAATCCCATGCAAGTGAAGAACATTTGGAAGAATATCTGTCAACCTGTGGTGAGCTTGTTTCCACCTCTTCATAAATATGCCCATGTAATATACCAATATACCGTGATTCTCTCTCAAATTTGCTGGAATTTTTTCTATTGCAATACAAATAGAATTTTTCCTAATGGAGACCCCCACTCACCTGGCCAAAGCTGCCTCTTCCTATTACTTTGTAGAATGTATAGCTCTGTATATCCAGGGGGGCTGGTCTTTTGACATCCAGGTGGGCTGGTTCTCTGACCTCTAGGCAGGACTTCTTACCTCCACTTCCACCTTTTAGGATAAAATAAATGTAATCAATGGCTCAAAAATACACTAGACAGGGCACAATTTCATAAAGATATCTATATATGCACATAAGCAAAGTAATGTTAGCTACGCTTTTAACACAAATTCATAGCATTTCTAAATAGTCTTTTTGGTTACACAAAAAATCTTTTATGCAGATTGCATCTTTTAGTTGGACTATTGTCTCTTGTCAGAAAGAAACAACCAGTTTCACATTGGGGTTATAGGGTAGTATTAGGATTTTAGGCATTTTTCCCAAATTTCATCTGAAGAATGTAAATTTTATGTTTAGGTAAAAGTAAACATTTTATATTTTGATGGCAGTTTCCTATTTCCCCTAATACAATCTGACTGAGCCTAACAAGTAACTATAAGGCCCTTCTGGAAACCTTTACAAAAAGTAGTTTGGGATGTCTCATCACCCTGCAGTGAGAGAGTGCATTGTGGAAATCCACACAACAGAAGCAAAGTTTGGAACATTATTTCCCATGCAAGATTTCCATGGAATGATCCATCACACAATTATAGCAAACAAGGTAGCTCAGAGAGAAAGTAACCCTAGCCAGTGCATTTCTTACAGTAACCAAGCAACCCCTGGGGTAAAAAGCAAGCAACTGTATTCATTACCAAAATAACTGCCACCCACTAGTGAATTTTCCATTTAACAAACCAGAGTAATAGATTGGCATCTTGGGCAAAATATTTACTATAAATAAATAGTAGGTAAAATAATTAAATATATGTCCCTTGCCTTCTAACGGATCTTCTGGGCTCCTTGGTCTTTTGTTGTTCCCCTTCTTATCCTCTTGCTCCTCACTCACTCCTCTCTGAAGACTTTCTTTATCTTCTAAATTCAGCTTTTTATTCGCGTCAGTGTTTTCATCACTGCGCTTCCTTTTCTTCTTTTCTTCGTCGCTGGTCTTCTCTTCTACGTGGGGTTTGCTTCTTACAAGCACCTCTTGACTCTCTTTCTTGATCTTATCCTTCTCCTCCTCCACACAGCTTATATGTCGCTGAAGTTCTTTCTCCCGACTCCTTATTCTGCTCTCCATGTTGAGCTTCCTTCCTTGTAATTTTGCAACTTCTCGCTCTCAATTCAGCTCTTTTCTCAATATTCGCTTTGGAACACTCTGTCACTCTGTCTCTCCTCCTCACTCTCCAAAAAGACAGTTGGACTGAACTATGAGTGACAGTTAAGAGTGGCCAGCTACAACCGGTTTACCTAGGAGCAGCATGTAACCTTCAGCAATGAGACGTGTGAACATTATAATGTAAAGGGCATTACACTGGCTCCATAGCCCATCTTCATAGATTTCAAGTGGGCTCTTAACTTCAGTATAGCATTTGGCATGATGTAGGCTTTGTTACTGTTATAGTAGTCTAACTACAGTAATTCTAAAAATTAGATGACTTTCTTAATTCTAGATAGGACAGAATCAATGGAATGCAAATAATAAAAACATTACGGCCAGGTTGCTTATATTTTGTCCATTCACAATGTATCAACACAGTTCATTTTCATGAGAATTTGTCCTGATATGTAGAGAGTTATAAGGCTTGTCCTAAATGCAGATGTATACATGGCTGTTGATGATAGGAGGTGGTGACAAATGTCTGTACCCCAATGCCTTCTAAATAAATTATCTGAATACCATTGTCTAATTGCTTGTCAGAAAATCTTTGCCTAAAGCCATACATTCCGTGTCACAGAAGGTAATGTGGGGATTGCAGTATTAACCAGTGCCATAAGTATTATGTCAAAGTAACAAATGCCAATAATAACTAACATATAGTGATGAGTAAAATTTGTCACTGCGTTTCGCCTCAAAAATGATGCCCATGGCCTTCAATGGGTGAAAACTATTGTTGTGACTTTTATAGATCTTGGTGAATTTTCATCGTTTTGCGAATTTTTGGCGAATTGCAAAGGGTCAGATTCACCCATCACTACTTACATACAGTATATATATTACTGAAAGCCATTTAAATGTCACACATAGCCACACCTTTTTTATCATTCAAATTGCAATTGTGTCCTTGGCACATAATGCACCATTTATATACTGTATGTTATTGTGAGTCTATGTGCCAAGGTGTAGTTGTTGTGAAGAGAATTACAAAGTAATTAATGTAGGGTTCACTCTCTCCTCATCTCCTGGATGTTCGGGGGCAAGAAAAAGATATATGGAAGGATGGAGTAAAGAAATTCCAACTTGCCATTTTCAGTGATAATGATTAAACAAAAAAATAAATTGGTATCACAGTCCCTCCTGTTATACCTCTACCCACAATTTACTCTACAACACAACTTATCACCATAAATACTGTCTAGGGCTGATGATACCAATGGTAATACTCACAGCTTTAACCACATGCAGGTACAGTAAATACAAAGTATAAACTGCTCCTTGAATATGCTTTACAAATTAAGAATGTTTCTTTTGTAGCCAGTGCCGACTGGCTTGTGAGCAACTTGTTGCTCACCAACTCCTTGGATGTTGCTTTTAGGCCTCAAAGCAGGTGCTTATTTTTGAATTACAGGCCTGGAGGCAAATTTTGGCTGCATAATAACCACCAAACAGAACAACCTGTAGGCTGCCAGTCCACACAGAGGCTACCAAATAGCCAACCACAGCCTAATTTGGCACCCAAGGACATTTTTTCATGCATGTGCTCCTCCCCAACTCCTTTTACTTTTGAGTGTGGATCAGGGATAAGAAATGTTGGGGACCCCTGTTCTAGAGTATCAGTTAGCTAGTCTTCTATAATTTGTGAATTTCTCCGACCTTTGACAGAAATATTTTAATAAATATCTGAAGCATAGCCTTACAGCAACAATACAAACCATACCATATATATTTAATTCATAGTATTTTATTCCAGGGACTAGTCCAATTGCCCTCTAGGAAGCCAAGAAGTAATTTCCCCTTTGAAGCAACTTGGTGAGGCAGGTTTCATGTCAACTTAATAGTCAGATGGATGTCTTATCTCAAACTCATCTACTAGTTTACTTGTTAAAAATGCATTGTACAGTGCCAGCAAAGAAACAGCTGTGTGTGACATTAGCCGTAACCTCTCCAAACAAACAAATCACCCTCCACCTATGCTATTGAAGATACTGCACTAAGGGGTTAGTTAAAGATCGGTCCCTTATTAAGATTATATCATCAAAATAAAAATTCGAGCAGACAGGAAAATCCTACACATAAGGCCAATGTAATTTTCCATATTGTCCCAAGGGTGACAATAAAATCTCACAAAGGAAAAACACTTTAAAGGGGTGGTTCACCTTTAAGGTAACTTTTATTATGTTCTAGAATGGCCAATTCTAAGCAACTTTTCTATGGGGTTTCATGATTAATTTTAATAGTTTTATAGTTATTTGTCTTTTTCTTCTGACCCTTTGCAGATTTCAATTGGGCATTGCTGACTCCCTTCTAAAAAACAAATGCTCAGTAAGGCTACAAATGTATTGCTATTACAGATACAATGCGCCGAGGGGAAACTTGAAGAAGTAGGGAGCAAGTATCCTCCTGTGAGACACCCGCAGACAAATCCACTCTGGTCATGTGGTGCAAACTTCAACTCCTTAAAGACACACTAACGTACTGCTGTAGTGACTGGATGCAAAAATGTTTAAAACTTGAAATTTTATTAGGAATCTGAACATATGGATGTTGTGGGCAGGGGGAGAGAGCATGTATTGCTATTGTTACTCTTTATTACTGATCCTTCTATTCAGGCCCTCTCCTATTCATATTCAAGTCTCTTATTCAAATCAATACATGGTTGCTAGGATAATTTGAACCCTAGTTACCAGATTGGTTACGTTGAGGAGCTGCTGAATAAAACGCTAAATAACTCAAAAACCTTCAATAATAAAAACAAAATGCAAATTGTCTCAGAATATCATTCTCTACATCATACTAAAAGTTATCTCAAAGGTGAACAACCCCTTTAATATACAGGCTCCCAGCGTGGGTGTTAAAATGTAGGTGACAACCAGCAATTATAGAAAGAAGAGACTACTACTAGTTAACACAACTTTGTGCCAAGCTATAAGGCTTATTCACATATTTCAAAGGTGAAACCAAGACATAAAGTTTTGAAAACTCTCATCACTAGGCCACATATGCACAGATTCCTCAGTATTTATTTTGGCATATAATCCTCAGTATTCCTGCGGGCACATTCAACACATAAGGGCATATTTACTAAGGAACGTAAATTGAAATTTAGTTGAATTAAAATTTTGGCCAATTATCTCTGTATTGCTTAAAACAAGAATGAATTTTCGTCAAGAGAAATTTCTCCAGATCTGTCATTATAAAGATAGAGCAGCCACTTTTGCATCTTATTATCCACATTCTCCATATTCGTCACTTCTATGTGGAATAAATTCACCAGAGAATTGCGGTGACCTTTGGTGAAATTGGACGAGGACAAAATTCACAAATTAGTGTACAGTATATGTCCCATATTTCACAGAAATCTGGAAGTACAGGCATCTGCTATATTTTTGAAGGCAAATTGGCACAATTTTTTTGTAATCACATAATCCCTGGCATTCCTGACGGAATAAATAATTATTATGCCACCTAATAATTAAAGTATTTCTGTAGACACATAATCTCCAATATTATTTACATACCTTAAAGGAGAAGCAAGGGTCCAAAGTCCAGTGCCCAATGATTGTCCTGGTTCTTGTCTCTCAAACCTCTGTAATGGTTTTCTGGGAAAAAAAAGCTACACTGTACCCGGAGTTCCCAGGTGTATTTTAGTTTGCACAGACATCATTCCCGTACACCTTAAGCAGGTTCTGCACATGCGCCATTTTACTGGATTTACTGACCCACATGTCACCACTGAAATAGAAAAAACAGTGGATTTACAGTAAGTTCAACAAGGCTATTTAAATAAGGCCTTATAAATGTAGTTCACTTTTTTTTGTTTACATTTTCTTCTTGTTTAAACATTATTTGACATCACTTCCATACACCCTATGTCACTTCTGGTAGCATGGCCTGCTGCTAAATATTAGACTTGTCTCAGAACGTTCCTCTTCCAGCCCCCACAAAATTCTACAATGGTGCAGTGATTGGATTGGTGCACTTGTGTTTAAATAATTGAGGCATGGTTCTGAAAAAGTTAGCATATGATAAAGGGGCAGATTTATCAAGGGTTGAAAAAAAACTTTGAAATTCGACCATCAAATTCAACATATTTTCATCGAATTTGGGTATTATGTGGTCGAAGTAAAATCGTTCGATCGAATGATTAAATCCTTTGAATCAAAGATTTTATTGTACGATCAAACGATTTTACTTAAACTTCAAAAAAATGCTGTAGAAGGTCCCCTAGCCTAGCACTTCGGCAGGTTTAATTTGGCGAAGTATTGAAGTCGAAGTTTTTTTAAAGATACAGTACGATTATCGAATGGTCGAATATTTACACTATTTTACTTCAAATCGAATTTGAAGTCCTAGTATCCTATTCGATGGTTGAAGTATCCAAAAAATTACTTTGAACTTTTTTACCGTTGAATATTCCCTCAAATTCACTTCGACCCTTGATAAATCTGCCCCTTAGTGTTTATGACACGAAACGCGTAAGGCTGTGGACACAATAAACTTTCTTCACTTTTAACAACTAGCCTGGTGGAAGTTTGCCTTCTTTGAGTACCTGTTCTCAAATGGTTTTTCAATATTCATCTCATTGGCTTTCCAAAGCACTCTGAAGAAAGCAAGTCAGAGCATTTTGCGGAGGCCTAGATAAAGGAGATATTCATCAATGCTATGTATTCCTCCTTGCTTGCAATTGAAGGGTCTCACCACATCTCCACTACAGACTCCTCTCCTGGAGCTCCACTGTGGCCATTGATCGCAAGGCTAATAAATGCAAGGCACTAGAACACCATATTCTTTCTGGCCAGGCACAAAAGCAACCTCCATTTCCAAGGTACAAGGATATCAGTATCAAAGTACAAAGGCAGAGAGACAAATTTCATGAATGTAAAAATCGCTTAAGAATATCCAAACTGGAGTATACAATGTTATAGCCTGCATTGCTTGAGAGTCACAGCAGATGGCAAAACCTATTTTTTTAAAGAATTCAACAGTTAACGTTTCATACCGCCGGCCACAGCAGGACAACTTTGCTTTAACATATTGGGCTCTTAGGCACAGGATTATCTACAAACCAAAAATGTTCATCTCCCAATGACTTGCCACATACAGACAGTATATGAGTAGATGCACTGCCTGGTATCCTATGTAGTGTAGTGAGAACACGAAACACGTATACTTCATTTACCATGCTTGTTTTTACAAGTCTGCCTGGAGGACTGCTCTTTGAGTCCTTGCTCTACAAACTATATGGTGGTTACAGAACAATCAAACAGAAAGGGTGCCACACATACCAAATGTTGATACACTCACCAAGTTGAAACAGTGGTCCAGATGCACCATCCCCAGACTCTCAGCTCAGGAACGGAATACCGACAGCACTGCTGCAAAGAGTGAACCAGCAATTATACATAGACTCAGGACCGCCATCAGAAATTGCAGGGCCCCATACGACAACATTTCCTGGGCCCCCTATTGGTGGTCAGGGCCCCCCATAAAAACATTTGTGGCCAGGGCCCCCCATTTAAAAATATTGGTGGCTAGGATGCCACATGAGAAAAAAAAATGGTGGACAAAATTGGTGGCCATTTATAATTAATAATTAAGAAAACTGGTGGCCAGAGCCCCTTAAACATCCATGCCTTCCCGAAGTCAGCAGCTCTCAGAAAGACGGGGGGGGGCCTGCTAATCAAGTAAGTGTGGTGTGGCTGGTCCCCCTTACCCTTGGGCCCCCTACAACTCTCCCCCCCGTTCCCCCCTTATGGCAGCCCAGCATAGACTAATATGCTATTCAATAAAAAGGTATTGTTGGTTGTTTTGAAGTACACAAGGGTTATTTCAAGCAGGCATCTACATTCCTGCTGTACTATTGCCCTTACTCCTGCCATATGAGAACCTTCCTGGTAGTTGCCTTTCTAGGAACTATCCACTGGAAATGCTGGTGGATCTTCACTGTAGTTATTTGCCAATGGCTGCAAGAAAAAAGAAACAAAATGAAAATACACTGATTTTTGAGACCTGGAATGTCCCTGAACTATCAGTCAAGGTACTTACACCAACCCCCTGCCACCCAATTATTAGTCTGACACGATCATTCCAAAGCACATGCACAGCCGGAAGTGATGTCACCACACACAGGAAGTGTCATCATTCCAGCAATTGATCAGTGCCATAACTAGGGTTGCCACCTTTTCCGGAAAAAAATACCGGCCTTCCTGTATATTTATAATTTTTCCCTATTAATAACATTGGGATTGTGCCTGAGTATTAGAAAAAGGTGCCAGTAGATTTAGTGCAGAAGTCTGGGATTCAAACCTTCTCTGCCCAAAAGCTAGCTGTTTTGTGGGTATTCCTGAGTACCCAGTACTCACAACAGAAATAGCTGTAAAGTGATAACAGGATGATCAGAAGAAAACAGAAGGTTTGGTAAAGTGGTAAAGGGAAAGTTATCAGTAATCGCACATACAGTACATATGTGTTAAAAAAAAGTTTCTTGAACTTGATTGACGTGTGTCTTTTTTCAACCTAACTTACTATGTTAGTATCAGGGGCGTTTAGGGGGTCTTTACTGCCCTGAAGTGGTCTTTGTGATGCCGCCCCCCTCACACACAGTGCATACCATTTCGAACTTTGGAGTGGGTGTGCTGCATCACTAGTGCAGAGAGTGTATCAGAACTAGCAGAGCAGAAAATTTGTATTTAAAAATTATTTTGGCTCTTAAAATGACCAGGAGCTTTTTGCCGCCCCTGATAACTTGCAGGCTGCTGCTGCCTGAGGTGATCATGGCAGCAGCATTCCTGATTACTACTATGTTAGGTTGTACTCTGAGTACTCTCTAATCATCTTATGCTCAAACAGGACAGTGCATTTACATAATAATATTATTGCAATGACGTTAGGCAACCTCCGCTTAGCTGATACCATGTGTCAGTTCACTGACCCAGAGTACTTCTGTACAAGCAGAAAATTGCATTCTTCTTCATTCTTCTCATGTGTACACATGCATTATAGAATAAAAAAGACTAACTTGGACCAAAAACCCCCCAGCCTTTTCACTTTACAGCAGAAGACTGTAGCGTGGTGCACGTACAGATATACCCCAGCTGGTGCAGTTTTCAACAAACAGGGGAGACAGGTAATCTATTATAATCACAGGGGATGGCTAATTTTTGGCATCCCCAATGATTTTAACTTTCCTTGTCCTTTAATGCTAAACAGGTATGGGATCCGTTATCCAGAAAGATCTGAATTATAAAAAGGCAATCTCCCATAGACTCCTTTTTTATCCAAATTTGTAAAATTGATTTCCTTGTTCTCTGTAATAATAAAACAGTACATTGTATTTGATCCCAACTAAGATATAATAAATGCTTACTAGAAGTAGAACCACCAATCATGTTTACATGATATTCTAGTAGAAAGGATAAGACGATCCTTCTGGATAACATGTTCCAAACTAGTAATATTCACTCTCCTTTGTACAAACACACAGAGCTGACTAAAATCTATTAAAACTTGTGTTCCCATTCTTTGCTGTTTTTCTTGTTTTATACGGTAGCACAAATGTTAAATAGTTTTCATTTAAACAATAGATGGAAGTTTGCACTGGGTGGGAGTGGTGGGTAGCAAAAGAGGGGCCCTGATTTTCTCAGGGTGACTTAAGCAGCTTTTTTTTGTAAAGGGGCATATATGTGGAAAATGTCTGACCAAAACCTAATTAAACTACAACTTATTCTAGTGAACTAGTACATCAAATCTTCATTATATTCTCAGGAAAATTAATGTAAAAATGTCAGCCACAAATCCCACATGGGATTCTTGTAGAAGCAATGTTAATTGTGAAAATGCAGCCTGAGTGCACATTAAGTACAGATAACTTTCACTTCTGTTCTAACTGGCTCTTTTAGGCTGGGAATGCCCTTGCTACCCCATAATATATTTTGTAGCAAAGCATTGGAAGGACAAATAAAGACAAGAGCAAACTCCAGAGATGATAGCATTCCTCAAACATGGATGTGAGCTGCTTGCATTCAATTAAAAGGAGATTGTGTACTCACCGTAAAATCCTTTTCTCTCTGGTGGCTTGGGGGACACAGGGAACCATGGGATACAGCTGATGCCATTAGGAGGTAGGACACAACAACAATGAAAACTAGTTCCTCCATTGCTGGCTATACCCCCCCCAGCAGGCGGAGCCTATTCCAGTTTGTCCCAAAGAAGGAACGAAGTAGGATTTCGTTTTTTTAACTTTAAACAATTAACTTGAAACTAATCACACAGTGTAACAGAGAAAAAACAGTAGAGGCCCCCATACAGGGGGGGAAGCCCTGTGTCCCCCAAGCCACCAGAGAGAAAAGCATTTTACGGTGAGTACACAAAATCTTCTTTTCTCTAGTGTGTGCTTGGGGGACACAGGGAACCATGGGGACGTACCAAAGCTGTCCCCCAGTAGTAGGGCGGGAAGGGCCCTAACTGGATTTTTCTACTGCGGCCTGAAGCACCTTTCTGCCGAAGCGTGTGTCATGTGCCGCAAAAGAATCAAAATTATAGAATTTTGCAAAGGCATGGAGTGAGGTCCACATAGCTACTTTGCACAGCTGTTCTGCTGATGCCTGATTCCGGAATGCCCAGGATGTGCTCATCCCCCTTGTGGAGTGAGCTTTGATTCCGTCGGGGGGCGTCAATCCTTGCGCTACATACGATCTTTGGATCGTCTGCTTTATCCATCTGGATATAGAAGTCTTTGTGGCTGTAGATCCTTTTTGTGGGCCGGAGCACACAACAAAAAGCGAATCAGTCTTTCGTACCTCACGTATTCTGTGAAGATAGAATTTTAGGGCACGTACTGGATCCAAGGTATGAAGAGCTGCTTCCTTGGGCTTTTTTTGGCGAAGGGCAGAAGGTAGGGATGGTTATTTCCTGGTTGATGTGGAAAGCCGAGACCACCTTAGGTAGGAAGGTAGGTACTGTACGAAGTACAGCTCTGTCATTCTGAAACTTGAGGAATGGAGGTTTACATGATAGTGCACTGATCTCAGACACTCTTCTTTCTGAGGCAATTGCGAAGAGAAAAACTGTCTTCCATGTTACCCACTGCAATGGGATGGATGCCAGTGGTTCGAAAGGAGTCTTCTGAAGAGCTTTAAGAACTATTGTGAGGTCCCATGTTGGCACTGATTTACGGAATGGAGGGGCCACATGTGCCACTCCCTGAAGGAAAGTCTTGACATCGGATAAGAGAGCTAGCCTTCGCTGGAATAATATGGAGAGAGACAATATTTGGGACCTGAGTTTTGGTAAGGAAAAGGTTTCTAACTCTGCTTTTTGCATAATGCACCATCGTTTGTAGCTGATCCATACTCTGTAGTATGATTTGGCCGAAGTAGGTTTTCTTGCTGCCCGCATCGCGTGGACTACATCGTCTGAGAATTCTTTTCGCTTTAAGATGCTGGTCTCAAGAGCCACGCAGTCCAGTTGAGGCTATGAGGCTTGGGGTGTCGAATTGGACCCTGATGTAGAAGGTCTGGCACGTTTGGTAGAATCCACGGATCCTCTATTGACATGTTGATGAGATCCGAGAACCAGGAACGTAGAGGCCAGTTTGGAGCTATGAGGATGAGTGTGGTGTTCTCTCTTTGAACCTTCTTGATTGTTCTGGGTATTAGAGGAATCGGAAGGAATGCGTATGCCAGTTGAAAGTCCCATGGAACCGTGAGGGCGTCTGCTGCTAGCGCTTGAGGGTCCTGGTCGGCGTGCAAAGAACATTGGTACTTACCGGTTGTAGCGGGACGCCATCAGATCTACCTCTGGCCAACCCCATCTTGCGGTTATTTCTTGGAATATCTCCTCCTTTAGAGACCATTCGCCTGGACCTAATGTCTGGCGACTGAGGACGTCTGCTTCCCAATTCTGTAGACCCGGAATGTATATGGCCAATAACCTGACGTTGTTTTGCTCTGCCACCAGAAAAATGTGCTTGACCTCGTGCCTCCCTGCTTTTTGTGCCTCCCTGGTGGTTTATGTAAGCCACCGCTGTCGAATTGTCGGGCTTTATCTTTAGTGGTTGGCCCGACAGTTCTACCTGCCAGTGTCTTAGTCCTAGCCGAATTGCTCTCATCTCTAAAAGATTTATGGGTAAGTGGCTTTCCTCCACAGTTCTTGCGCTGGCTTGCCCTCCAGGACTGCCCCCCAACCTGATAGGCTCGCATCCAATGTCATTATTCTCCACTGTGGCTCTCCGAGAGGCTTTCCGCTGGATAGTAGAGGTGTTTGTAACCACCAGGTCAGGGATATTCGCGTCCTGTGTGATAGAATTATGTCCTGTAATAATGACTTTCTTTTCCATGACGTGAGAATGTTCCATTGCAACTCTCTCATGTGAATCTGAGCGAATGGAACCGTTTCTATCGTTGACACCATGACCCCCAGTACTTTCATGCAGAACCTGGTCGTATGGCTTGACTTTGTCAGTAAGGATCGTACTAGAGCTTTGAGACATACAATCTTTTCTTGATTTGAGTAGTATCCTCTTGTAAGGGGCCCGAAGGCTCAGCCAGGAGTAGCGGATCAAGGAGGAAGCACCAGTCCAATAGTTCGAGGTACAGGCAAGGGTATAGAAAGAGAGTGGTCGAAGTCTAGGCAATAAGGTCGGTTCAGGCAGCAAAGTTTCAGAATACGAAATCAGGCAAAGGTCAATACACAGGATCAGGAATTTTAATCACAGGAAGCGCACCCAGGAACTCACGAGGAAGAACCTATAGTAGGGCACAGTCTGAGGTGCTTCAGCATCTTTTATAGGCCTCCTTTGGCGCCAAAACAGACGCAGTGGCGTCATGACGCTGGCGTCTTCACACAGGCGTTTTGACGCTGGCGCTTAGGCGCCGTCGACCAGTCCGATGCTGGCGGATATTCTGACGCTGGCGTAATTTCACAGAATTGCGACCAGAAGGAAACACATGGAGAACGCCGCCATCTTGGGACGCCAGGTAAGAACTCCTTACACCTCTGAACTGGTCTTTTGTGGGGACTGAGGAAATAACCTCTGCTTGAAAAAGAGTATTCAGTACATTTTGGAAGGCCTTTAGTTTGACTGGTTCTGTTGGGTTTCTTGACATGAAGAAGCGACGGGGGGGAAGAGAATCGAATTCTAAGTGGTAACCTTGAGTTAGCTAACTGGGCTGCCCAGTCTGGAATAACTGTTTGAGATAAAGTAGGGGCCTCCTGAATGGTAGCAGAAGGACCCTGAGTGGCTTGAACTGTTTGAGCCGGAGCAGGACCTGGGGGTTCCTTGTAAGGCTCAGGTGGTTTGCATCTGGAGCATATAGGCTCCTTGTGCCCTGAGGGGAGTCTTTTACGGCACTTGCCACAGGCCAAGTATCTGATAGAGGCAGCCGGAGTCCCCCTGGAAAAAAGGGCCTCACTGTTACCCTCTGACATAATGAGATAAGTGAAGCTTCTGTTACTAAGCAAGAGGCTTAGGGACCGCTGCTGTGGAAATGGCAGGGGCAAAGGAAGGGCTAGTTTTATACAGTTACCGTGTCCTGTATGTTCAGCAGCTCCCCATTCGGTGTGGTGCGCTGTCCTGGATGCGGCCGCACTGTGACTGCCCAAGCGTGTAAGTGCCGGGAGGATGCAGTTCCGATACGGAGTTTCGTGCCAGTGCGCGTCATTAAGCTGCGCGCCTGTGCTAACATGCAGCTGCGCAACTAGGCTCTCGCAGCAGAATGGCGTGAATAACGGCCCGTTACTCCCCTTTGCACCAGCGCAAGTGCTGGATTGTCTGCTGTGCCTTACCCTGGAAGGGTTGCGCAATATGCTCCAAACGGCTTATCTAAGCTGATAAGCCTTGTTCACAGAGCGCCCACATTATAGTAATGCAGCCTGATAGGGAACCCACTCCTCTGTGAAAAGGAGAGAGGGACTAGGGGAAGGTTGAGTACTTACCCCCCCAGGGTCCAAGTGCCTTCCGTGTCCTCGCCAGTTCACTCCTCCTGTGCACAATGAGAGAGGGTGGTAATAATTGGATAGTTATAGCGGTGAAACATAAGAACCCCAGGCACACTTCCCTCGTTGGGAGAAATATGCAACAGGCATCCCACACAGTGTAGGTGACTGGCATAACTCCATATATTATCAAATATGGTGTATAGAAAAAAATTCTTGCAGGAAAAATATAACATGTCCTCCTCCTGAGGACACAACAAAAAAACTGGAATAGGCTTCGCCTGCTGGGGAGTAGAGCCAGCAAGAGAGGAGCTAGTTTTCATTGTTGTTGTTTCCTACCTCCTAATGGCATCAGCTATACCCCATGGTTCCCTGTGTCCCCCAAGCACACCTATTATGCCATTAAAACAAGCTTTTCTTGCTTCTAAGTATTCCACGCTGCAAGGGGGTAAAGTTAAAATGCCTTCAAACTGCTGCTTCTTTCACGCGCCCTCAAAAAGTGGTACAAACAGGCACAACCCCCAAAATCTAGTGTGCAGATTGTTTGACACAAACACATAGCGGTTAAGCACAATTACAGTTGCTGTATATTATCCATTTTTACACTACTGTGCATAGGCAAGTATCATTCTTTGTGAGGGACTCCTGGTAAAGACAGAGAAGTGCAGCTCTGATGGAATCAAGGAGCACCAGGTAGGGAATAAGTAAGTTTAAATCTCTGGGAAGTGCCTAATGTTTTGCTAGTGAATGTTTGTTTTTGCCCCTGCCAGTAAATTAGCATTTGCTTGTTTTTTGATTCCCTAAACTTTTTGGTCAGTTGCAGCTCCTTATGCTATGGATATGCCACCCCCCAAAAGTCATCAACAGATTCAATGGTGTTATTTTCAGCAGAACCTAGTACCACAGGGTGCCCAGAAATACCCACATTACTCCTCTCAGTCTGCACCCATTTCATCCTATCCATTGTCATCCTGAAACTGTCTATGCGAATGCTCTGACTAGACCAGAGAAGGATACCAAACCTTAGCTCTGCCACTGAATTTCACTGCATGTATCTGGTGGTGGGCAGAGGGCGTAAATTGAGAAAAACCTTTTACATTTATATATATAGGCACAAGGGTGGCTCCATGAAAGCTGCCACCATAAGCACATGCCCTCAATAAAAAATACTAGCATGTCAATAGAAGTAATGCAAGGGTGATATAAAGGATGTTTGGAGCCCAATGGAAAATATAGTTTTTACAAGATGCTGCAAGGAACTTGTAACATTTCACCTGCAGCATCTTGTTCTTATTGGGAACTGGTCAAGAGGTAGAGAGAGTAGGGGAACAGTAATCTGTGAGTTACCAGATTTAGGTCCTTCACATACAACATCATGTTAGACTGATGTCTAATACCTGTTGTTTCTTCCTCCGTAATATAGCCAATTTCTTTTCACAAACCTCAGCCAAAACACTTATCCATGCCCTTATATTATCCCGTTTCGACTATTGCAATCTCCTCCTAACAGGTCTTCCTGACTCCCATCTCTCTCCTCTCCAATCAATCTTAAACTCTGCTACCAGGATCCTTCTGCTCTCTCCTAAAAGGGAACCTGCTCAACCAGGCCCAGACTGGCAATCTGTGGGTTTTGGCAAATGCCAGAGGGGCTGCTATAAGGTGCCATAAAAAGTCAGTACTTAGTGGGCTGGTGGGGGCTGTTTGGGTCTCTATGTGGGCTGTTTGGGCCTCTGTGTACCTGAAATGCCAGGGCCTATTTTAATTCTCAGTCCGGACCCGTGTCTATGGGCCAAATTTCTTTGACGTTTGTTGGATAAAAAAACAGAAATTGATTTTAAAAACCAAAACCTCAGCATCTTTTTTAATCTAGCTCCCGTGATGCCATGCAACCGTCTTTAATAAAATAATGCAATACACCAAATCTATCTGCAGGGAATTTTTTGGAATTTAAGTAATACCAGGGCTGAGAGCAGGATTGCCACATGGCCAATATGATGCTAGATGCCAATGTTATTAATAAGGCATTAACATAAAAGAATTGCAGATATTTCCGATTGCACAAAGTGTGAGAACTAAAGCCTATCCTTTTAATAACAAACCCATGCTATGCTGCCAAATAAATCATGCTCCTTATTACAGAGGCATATGCCCAGAGGAACTACCAATGGCCCAGTAAGTGCACTCAAGTCTCCTTTAAGTTCTAGAAATCCAATTATAAATGTATTATACACTAATTTTCCATGAAATAGGCATCATAAAATACTCATGCAATTGTTCCACTTCTACATAAGTAACAGTCACCCTTCCACTAGATAAATTAACATGTGCATTTTTTAAATGAAAATGACTGATAGTGGAAATATGTTATTTAGGGTATATCAATGTCTTTTCTCCCATGTCTCTTACAACATGCCCCCACATGCAAAGTGTGAAAAAAGTCTGCTGCATGGGGAATTTTGCAAATAGCCATTTTTGCCTGAAATGGAATGTATCCTGTGTTAGGCACCTGCACATAGGCCTCCCACCCCTACCCCATGCAGCATTTAGAGCTACAAGATAGGAAACAACAGGACTTGCATCAGGACTTGCAGCCCCTAAGGCACGCAGTAATAAAAGGGCTGAGCTGGACATCTTGGTGCTGCTCTCTGCACAGAGAGCTGGATATTTTATTTTATTCTTAGGCAGAGGGATACAAATGAATAGCAAATGAGAACTAAGGGATGTGCTCTTGAAACCCATAGTGATCTGACACTTTTGCTCCAAGGATCTTACATGCCCATTTTTTCTTTAAATTCCCCATGCAGAGCCATTGGTCAATAATTGCTCAAAACTCAATTTGCTTTGAGTGGGAACTAAACATGCTCTGGGTCTGTACCTTAATAAATTCTAAAGTTGGTTCTGATTTTCAGATCCTGGTCAATCTGCTATGGCTTGCTGCTGCGCCCCACTTCCCATTTTGGAGCAGGAGGGGGTCCATGATGTTAGTGCAGATAAGCACAATTGTGCTATCTGTGCTAGAAAAGCTGAATTACTGGTCTGAATTTGCCGCCCCTGGTAACCAATGGTGCGCTGCTGCCTAAGGCGAGTTTCCCAACTCACCTCATTGGTGCAGTGCCCTTTCTGACTTTGTGGAATGAGCCCAAACATTACCCACATAAATTAAATATACTAAGTCACTGCTTAAATGGGTCAAATAGGAACAAAAATTCCTCCCAGCTGCTAAACAAGATCATATTGGCTTTTTTTGATACACATCATATGTATGCCTTTTCAGACCTAATATGAGTAATAAAATGCAATGCTGACCACAGAAAATATGAATGTGTAACAGCAATTTCCACTCGGCCTATGAATAAATCAAACAGCAGATGTCACTGTAAGAATACAGATCAATGCCAGCGCCTCACAAACATGAATCTGCTTTACATAGAAATGAAAACTGCACAAAGCAATAATAATTAATTTAACATGAAATGGGAGTCACCCATTTGAAATCTCTTTGGCATCATCCTTCATTTCTTACATGGACTTACCATCTGGAGTCTGTGGGTGGGTGCGGTGTGCTAAGGTTCCATTAATGACAAGGGAAGATGCTGTAATCATTGCAGCAGGTCTGTGTGTGTAATATAAAACATACATAAGAAAATAAGGAAGATGGAACACTTTCAAGCAGCATACTCAAAGACAAGAGAATATAGAGTACGTGTATTTTATCGATATCGCAAAAGGTGATAGTGGGAGATGTAACCTCATGGGAAGTGTCACTAAACAGGGAATATGTTCTCTGTTCACAAAATATTGTTACTGATTCCTGCATGCTGGAGTGTTTTTGAAGGAACATGCAGATGCTCCATTCCAGTGGCCAGTGCTGCAACAAGAGGTCTAAGACAAGAGATACCTCATAACATGTTCTAAATACATTCTATTCTACCATTCTAAATGCTTGGAATTCTTTAAATGGTAGTTTAAATGTTATAGAATGTTTAATTTTCATTTTCAATTGTTCTTCATGTTTCAGCCTCTTTCCAGCACTCAAATGATCATTGACCCTAGCATCCCAAAAGATATTGTTCCGTAAGGCTACAAGCCTTACTATATGTTTTTATTCAGGCCCTCTGCTATTAATTTTCCAGTCTCTCATTCAAACCACTTCCTGGTTTCTAGGGTAAATTAGACCCTAGCAACCGGATAACTGCTGAATTACCCAACCAGGGAGCTGCTGAACAAAAAACATAAATAATTCAAAACCCATAAAAAAAATGTAAATAATGTCTCAAACTATCACTCTCTGTATCATACTTCACTTCACTAAAGGTGAACAGCCCTTCAACTAATCTGAATTGAGTGCACAGTGTGTTTAGAATGTGGTGCTTTAAAGTGAGGCCACAAAAACTGTACTCACGCAGATGCTTGTAATTTCCAAACGCAAACGGAATTCAGCATGTTGTGTTCCACTTGAGTATGGTGCTTACATGTGCCTGTGTAAGTACGGGCCCTTTAAAGTGAATACGTTCTTTCCTGTGCTCCCATGCGGCTGAACTGTTTAAAAGTTAATGCAGGGGATAGCAGGCAAAACTGCTCGTGTGTACGAGCCCTTGATCAAGTCGCTTTTGGGCTAAGATACACAATATTAGGATAACATTAAAGTGACTACTCCACCTTTGTGGATGGCAAGAATTTTTGGTAGATTCAGGACAGAAGCAAAACCTACTAATTTCTATGTCATTGTCAAACTGTATCCATTGGTGTTGACAGCCAAAATACCTTCTGTTATTTGAACTACTTTGGGTTTTGCTGAAAGGTTTTAGAACTAGTTTTCAGAGTTTTCTCCACAGGCTTCTAAATATACAGGGTCGATGAATGCCCTGCAGCACAGAAACACAGCATTTCTAGTCAAGGAAGAATCTGGACAAAAAAAAATTGCCAATATGCTAAATTTACTTAATCCTATTTTTTTTTTTTAAAGGTTTTTATTTATGCATTTATAACATATAAAGAAAAAAAAGAAAAAACATTAAACAATACAACAGTGGTTTTAAATCCCAAAATATCTCAGATACAGTGATTTCGTTGAAGATTAAGAGTTAACACATGACATCATCAGGGATCTGGAGTACCAGGGGGTGGGTTCAGTTTACCTATTTAGTCACAGGGAGGAGGGCAACAAGATGTTGTTAGTTTATAGCTTCCACCCAATCACCCCAAACCTTATCATATTTATGCGGCACCCTCTTGCCATGTAAGTAAGCTGTATCAGTGGGAGATGCGCTCTCACTAGATTGAGCCAACTGGTGAGTGTTGGAGAAGGGTGGGCCATCCACTGTAGAAGGATGGACTTCCTGGCATAGAAAAGCAAGGTTTTAAACATAGTACGAGCTGCCGAGTCTAAACCAATATCATCTATGATACCAAAAAGGCAAGTCTTGGGTGATAAATTTGTGGGCATAGCCATACTAGATGAAGGTAGTCAGCCCCAGAGGCATTGCATTTAGGGCAACGGGAGGAGTCCCGAATCCCCATACGATGTAAGCGTTGAGGGGTCAGGTGGAGTCTATGGATAATTTTGAATTGGATCAGCTTGTCTCTTGTAGAGATCAAGTAATCATATGCTTTACCTGTTGCCTCCTCCCAGTCCTCATTGTCTAATTCTGGCAGGTCCTGGTGCCACATAGTGTAAACTGTGGAAAAGGGGGACTAGAGTGTGGAGAGAAGTATAGAATAAAGCGCGGTGACCAGCCAGAAGAGGGGTTTCGGAGAATGGTTTCAATGTTGGTGAGTGCAAAAGGCACTATAGTTCTCTGGAATTGCTGCCGAAATGTCTGCTGAAGTTGTAAGTATGAGAACCAGGGGAGCAGCTCTCCAGTTCTAGTGTACAGTGTACAATTTGTTGGAAATGGGGTAGATAGGAATTTCCCCATAGTGGCAGGCCTGGAGAAAGAATTGGTGGCTTCAGCTTGTACAATTGCATTATCTTCTGCCATGCTTTACAGGGTGTCACAATAATTGGATGATCCGTTAGAATATCGGATATCTTGCGGAACGGTAAGTATTTCAGTGACTCAATTGAGGTAGCTAGGGTTGCCTGTAGTGGAACGTTAGGATTAACAGGATCAGGGGAGAACCACCACTGAACATAGTACACCTGTAAAATTGCCAGTGTGGGAGGCCTAGAGCTCCCTCTGTAATTGGTGCCTTGAGCTTGCCACCAAAGAGGTAAAAAATTGCTGTGGAATGAAGATTGGTGAATTGTGGAAGATGTAAAGAAATTTAGGGAGGAAGATCATTTAGGGTAGTAAGGGTATTGTAAGCGGTCTGGGCTTTAGAGAGATACGCCAGGATCTTCCCATTTTCCCCCCCTGGTTGAATGTTCTCTATGTAGCATAGAGTAACCTTTTCTGTGTCAGTTTGACTCTGGTTCCCTCTAGTTCAGTTTGTGCCACCTTGAGCTTTTGTAGGGTGTCTGGGCTTGTGTGGGTGATGTACTCTTTCTCTGCCTCTATCTGTCTGTTTTCTTTCTCCTCTAATTCCTCCTTTGCCTTTTTCCTGACCCCTTTGATTGCTGAAGTGAGGACACCCCTAAGAGTGGTTTTCCCTGCCTCCCACACCATCCCAGGAGGAGCAGTTCCGGGGTTGATCTCCCAAAATTCTGTTAGAGCTTTGTCGTTAACTTCCCTGACCTGGTCATGTGTAAGCCACAAGGGGCTAAGACGCCATAATGCTTTTTTTGCAACCTGTCGGGTATCCAAGTGTATCATAATTGGGGAGTGGTCGGAGATTGCCCTGGGTAGGTATTCAACAGAGGTTACCTGGGGGAGGAGGTCAGAGGATGCAATAGCAATATCAATAAGGGAAAGGGTGTTATATGTGGCAGAGAAGCATGAGAAGGCCTTCTGGTCTGGATATTTCCAGCGCCATAAATCAGTAAGATTCATTGCTTGCATCCACGCTGGGAATTTGGGTGTGGGTTGAGGACCGGGGATTAATTTGTCCATGTTAGAGTCTCAGATCGCATTGTAATCTCCCATGAGTAACATGGCAGCTGGTGGGAGGGTCATCAGTTTACCCATGATGGTATCTAGTAGGTCAACATTAAATGGGGGTATATATATGCTGGCCAAGGTAAGGGGCTGATTAGATAGGGTACATGCAAGCAGTACAAACCGCCCATAATGATCGGTGATCACATCTTCTACCTCTAATGGAATACCTTTACGGGTTTGAAAAGATACACCTCTGGCATGGGAGGAGAAAGTAGCACGATAGGCGCGGGCCACCCATGGTCTCAGGAGCGCCATCAATCTTTGACCTATCAGATGGGTTTCCTGCAACATTAGGCTATATCCGGGCCGGGCTATATTTTTTAACATAGTCAAATATCAGTGCCCGTTTAACCTTGGAGTTCAGTCCCCTGATTTTCCAGGAGAGTATTTTAAGTGTGCCCTCCATATTGTGTAGTGAATATTAGGCTTACAGGGTAATGTCAAACCGCTATGTGTGGCAATAGAATGTCATATGGTATTACGTCATTGAACCATAACATACAACAATTAACAACAACAACATAAATGAAGCTGACCCAATAAAAAACCATCCCTCCCGACCTGACCTAGAACTTGGCAGGTATTAATCCCTTAACTAAAGTAAGTAGAGACGTGCTCGTGGGGTGCAAGTGGCATAGTGTGTGGCACAAAAATCCGCTGTGCCGATGTTCTCAAGTCCAGGACCCCTACTAGCATAGTTCTTTGCCACTGGTAGCAAGGTAGTTAGATAACTGCGTCCATTGTGTATGTCCTGTATGTGGGTTTCCAGTGGCATAAATAGGGGTATATGGTCCTGGGGTACTAAGAATAGGTAGTCTCACCTGTCATGACGGTAAATGTCCTTCTCAACCTTTGCGTGTTTCCTAATTTTGTCTGTTGGGGCTGACTCTTGGGGATGGAGTGCACCGGGAGTCCAATCAGTCACTGGCCTCTTGTGGTGTCTGGAAGAAGAGGACCTGTCCCTAGCTTGGACCCGCAGCTTAGCCGGGTATAGCATTCCATACTTGAAATTGGCCTTGCGAAGTCGTCGATTGACTGCTGTAAAGGTTCCCCTTTGGCGCTGCAGTTCGGCCAAGAAGTCCGGGTACACAGAGACCTTCCTGCCACCCATCATGATATCTGGATTCAGACGGTCTGCTTGCAGAATCGCATCTCGGTCTCTGAAGTTGAGGAGCCGGATTAAAAAAGGTTGAGGAGGGCTGCCCGACGGGGGGCTCTTGCCTAGTACTCGGTGGGCTCTGTCAACCGCAAAGAATGGTGAGAATGAGGCCATTGGAAAGGAGTTTCTGAGCCAGCGTTTGGCAAAGGCTACCGGGTCTGCTCCCTCCACTCTCTCCGGGAGACCCACCAGTCGAACATTGTTGCACCTCTGCCTGTTCTCATAGTCATCTAGTTTATCCAGACAGGTTTTGAGTTTTGTGTCGATGCGGGTCAATGTAGCAGGTAGGGGGTTGCAAGTATTCTCTAAGGTGGATATTCTGTTCTCAGTCAGGGCAGACATGTTTTGCATGTCTGCCCTCAGCAGAGAGAGGTCTGTTTTTACCTCTTCTAATTTGATGTCCGGCAATCTGCGATTGCATCTAGCAGTAGTTGGGTAGTGGCCTCCGGCTGTGGCGTCGGTGAGGTGGAAGATTTACTGGGTTCAGGGTGGGTGCTGCTCGAAGTGGCACCATTCTGAGGAGAGTGTCGTATAAATTGTTCCAATTTGGAAGCTGCATCAGCCTTTGTTTTCTATGTTTTAGTGCTGCACATTGTCTGTTGCGGGTATATTATACGCTTAGGTAGGTTGAGGGTAAGTTTTTGGAGAATATAGAGTGCCGGGCACGCGGAATTTGTTTCAGTTCAACTAGTCAGCATGCCTCAGTACCAGGTGTAGAGTTTGCGTATAGTAGAGTGAGAGGTCAAAACACAGTGTGTCCAACCTGAATCTTGGTCTATAGGTTGGGGTCCTGCGTGTAGCAGAGGCAAGAGGCAGTATGATCAAGCCTGCAGGATACACCCTGGGAATAGATCACAGGCTGACAGGGGGTTGGCTGCTCGGTGTGTGCAGGAGTTGCACTGATTGGAGCCAGTGGTAATTGTGCACACACAGCAAATATTGCACTGCCCTGGGTTTGCTTCCTGCTGGGGCCCCGAGTGCTGAGACAGTAGCTGCTGCGGTTCATAGAAGGCCCCCCAGTGCTCCAACACCACCCTCCCACACTTTTAACATGTCCACTGTACCCCTCGTGGCTTCCGCTGTGTTCCCCGAGTGCCGCAGGAGGGTACCGTGCTGCAGGCTGGGTCACGGCCGGGGTCCTCAATTACGCGAGGCTGCAGTTTCTCTCACACCGCTAGGCCTCGACCGGCTCTCTGCAGGTGTACGCGCTGGGAGATTCGGAATAGCAGGGGACGGATAACGGACAGCTCCCCAACCCTTCTGGAGTGCCTCGGTGGGTATGGGATGGTCCTAGCAGGGCGGATGGGGTTAAACTGTGGTTAGAGCCTCGGTAGTGCCTTAGAATGCGACCGGATAGCTGCATGGTTGGCCATGCCCCCACTTAGTCCTATTTTTAATGATAATGTGTTCCCTAGTTCAGATTTTCATGGTAAAACTTGGTGGCCCTGTAAAGTCTCACCTTAAAAAACAACATTGTTTTAAATTATAATCTGTGCATTTTTGTAGAGCGTATTTATTTTAAGTGCCAGTTTCCATTTATTCTCCTATTCTACGTAAAGCAAAGGAAAGCAAATAAGGGGTCCTTTATAAATTGACATCCCCCAGAGGTTAACCATTTTCCCTCTCTTTTAAAGTAACATAATAGATGGATATGTATCTGTTTTCAGTCTAATCAGGTTCAGCCTTTTTGTCTAAATGAAACCTGATCCAAGTATAGGAGAAGGAAGAGGAACTCCAGCAGTATTACTGCAAACAACTTTTTATTCCAGGCAGTGGTAAACACAACATGTTTCGGGTTCAATACCCTTTATCAAATGAAACCTGAACATATATATTTGAAAGTGACGTGTACCAATTGGGCCAAATTTGTTGCAAATAAGGGGGACTGAATCAGTGAAAGGCTGAGCAACCTTCCTGTGGTTGTAGCACTAGCAAAGAATGCTTGTTGGTAAGAGCAGATGAATGTGTGCCTTAAGGTGGCCATAGACGTAACAATTACGATCGTTCTTGGAAAAGATCTTTCCCAGAAAGATCATTCGTTTCAATACACACGTGTAGAGCTGAATCGTCAGATATACAGGTAGATATTAGGGATGCACCGAATCCAGGATTCGGTTCGGGATTCGGCCTTTTTCAGCAGGATTCGGATTCGGCCGAATCCTTCTGCCTGGCCTAGCCGAATCCGAACCCTAATTTGCATATGCAAATTAGGGGCGGCAGGGAAATCACGTGACTTTTTGTCAGAAAACGAGGAAGTAAAAAATGTTTTCCCCTTCCCACCCCTAATTTGCATATGCAAATTAGGGTTCGGATTCGGTTCGGTATTCGGCCAAACCTTTCACAAAGGATTCGGGGGTTCGGCCGAATCCAAAATAGTGGATTCGGTGCATCCCTAGTAGATATACGGGAAGAAACAATAGAATTCTACCTGTATCTGACGATTCAGCACTAACAATGGCCGATATTTGGGTCCCTTCAAAGGCACCCGATCAAAATTTTCCGTCCAGCCCGATCGACGAGCCGACCGATATCCAAGTGTTCTGCCAACATCAGTCGGCTCTTTTTCCACAATACACGCACCGAATATCGGACGAAAATTTGTTTTGTACGATATTATCTGTGCCTCTATGGCCACCTTTAGTTTTTTAGTGTGCTTTGTGTTATCAGGTTACCAGATCTGCTACCAAGATCCTGAGAGCACTCTTCCCTAAAGCATGTAACTAATAGTTACACTAGCACTCCAAATCCCATCCCTTTACTGGTGTGTGTAGGAATGAACCAAATTAGCAGGATCAATATACATAGAGTTATGTGACTTAACAGCTCTGGACAACTGAAAGCAACATTGTTTTGTATGGTACATTTTTTTTTAAATAATATGTAAATATTGGTTTGGATTTGGTTGGGTCAATTCTGTTGCGGGTATTTGGCCAGATCTAGACATTATTACACATCATTATAATGAGTCTTTGGCAAAAAGTAAACATGCAATGTCTTGCCTGTCTAAAACCAGAAAGGGTGCAGGAGCATTTCTTCTAAATAAAAATAAACAATTCACATTATTTCTAATATAAATTATCAGTCATTATACAATATGTTCCTTGTGAATTTCTAACAAGTAGGAGAGATTTATAAAATGTATGCGAGCCTGTCGACCTCAAAATTACTATAATATCAAGTCTACTGTCTTGTCAAAAATAATACCTGTAATCATTAATAATGTGCTCCTCTTCCTTAATTGCTTATAACAAGTATGATGAAGAAAAAGTATAAAGTATTTGTTACATGATCACTTTGGCTTCCATCAGAAATCTTGGTGCACCGAACACAAGGGGCCAGATATTGTCTTGCCTGCCTGGAAGCAAAAAGGAGAGGGACTGGCCTGGGGTCCATGTGCTGCTGCTGCTGCTGCAAAAAAAAAAAAGAGAGTAACTGTCAGTCCCCCTATAGCAGTCCACAGCCCTGCTCCTAAATTCAAATATCTCTGCAATACGTAGTGTATCCTGTTTCAGATACTGGATTCCAAATGAACAGGAAATTCGATTTTGATTATCAGTATAGATCTTGCTGTAATGCAACCTCAATGAACACTATACCTGTTGGGACTGAGCAAGTATTTCTTCAATTTTTTTGCAGACAGAAAAGGAGAGGTAGTTGAGCACAAGGACAGTGAATGAAAACATAGTGAGGAAATATAACAAAATCAGCATGCCCACGCAGAAAAATGGATGATCGTTATCGATAACAGCAAAAGAATGAAACAAAGCAGTTTTCAAACCTCAAGCTTAAGGGTTGGTTACCCCCAAAACGGTGCCTTTTTTTAAAAATAAATAACTTTGCTTTCAACAGACATTTTCTGTATCATTATCTGAGTCATTTCTAGTTGCAAGTGCAGAGTGCTTATGCAAGATGGTACTGTACAGTATTTGCTTTAGCAGCCACTGTGTGACACTGCCTAGAGTTACACAGTTTGTTATCCACAAACATCAAATACTGAAGTACATAACCTTGCATATATATTAACACATTTAACCAGAACTAGGGGTAGGCAGAAGAGGCACCTGCCTAGGGTGCAACGATAGGGGGACACTAGGCAGGTACACTTTAAATTATCTTCTGCCTACACCTATTCTGTTTTTGCAGCCCTCTGTTTTTCGCCTCTGCACCTCTCTCCCCCCTCCCCTCCGTCTTTCTTCCCCCTCCGCTCTGTCGCTTTCCCCTGTCACTCCAACTCCCCTCCATCGTTTTCCCCCGTCACTCGCACCTCCCAACTTTCAATCCCACCTCTGTCCCCTGTCCTACTGGCTCGATATGAAGTTGCGGTCTAGCATGCGGGAGGTTGAGCTGGAGCAGTGTGGCCTGCCGGGTTGCCTAGGGCACCCAGCCAGCTTGGTCCGGCCCTGAATGGATGTTTTTAAACTGAAAAGTACAAACTTCTGTATTTCCTATTTAATTTTGTAGGCGCTACAGGGGGCAATCAGGAGCGTTTGAAATGTGCCAGTGGACAAGGGTTGTTTATGCCTTTACCCCAAACATATAGAAAATATTTCTTAGTAATGAAAATGTTATACAAAGTAATTCTGAATTCAAGCTTAATTCATTTTAATTAGATGGCACTGAACTATCTACCTTTAAATGTGGTTTAACTAATTTATTCAATACAGGAAACGCTAAATTACTGTAATTGTACATAGATGAATTTATATTAATTGATTTTTCATCACATGAACTACTTAAATTCATGAGGTATAGGTGAACTTAAACTAATTTGGTGTTCATTTATAATTTCATATTAAATGTATTAAGTGGTATATTAGATTGATCTATTTAAATATTGGGTAAAGGTGATTGGCAGAAATGATATTGTTTAAATAAAATTTAGTGTATTTTTTAAAGCATCTACTGAGTGCATTGTGAGACTCTTTCTTTTTTTCTATATACAATCTGTTCAATATATCCTTACCTTTCCTAAGGGCTTTAGCACACGGGCAGATTCGGGGAGATTTAGTCGCCTGTCGACTTATCGCCTTTTCTTCAGTGCGACAGTCCCCCCAAAACTGCCTTCCCCCTGCTAAATTGAAAAATCGCTGTGACAATGCACTCGCGGTGCTTCGATTTCTGAAGTCACCCGAAGTTGCCTCACAAGTAAACTTCGGGCGACTTTGGAAATCGAAGCGCCGCAAGTGCATTGCTGCAGGCGATTTTTCATTTTAGCAGGCGGAAGGCAGGGGGAAGGTAGTTCGGGAAGATTGTTGCCCCGAAGAAGAGGCGACTAAATCTCCCCGACTCTGCCCCTGTGCTAAACCCCTATGAGAAAACATTTCAAATTCACACTCCACACAGTAGTTTTTTTTTTAAAATTGCCACCCGCCCCAGAAGGGAGATCTCGTGGTGAGCGGCCATGTTGGTCAGAGCGAATTACATGCTTCTGACGTCAAATGAATGCGCATAATAAGTAAGATGAGGCACGTGGCATGGCAGCTCCAACAGGGAGCTCCCTCCCGGTTTGCATGACCTATCACTGGTGGGGGCGATTTAAAAAAAAAACTACTGTTAGCCCCAACCTGAGCATATGCTCTATTAGCCTGCACCTTTCATTGGGGATAATATTTTTTGACAATAGGTAGCCTTTTTAAAGAGCTGAGTTTAAAAGCAGGCTTTAATTTGCAGAACCACAACAGATATATCACCTTCATCTCTTCCGTGTGTAAGATTTCTTGCAAATATTCACCATAATGGGGTAATGTGAAATGGAAATGTCAATTACTGTTGCAGTTAACTAGTCAAAAAAGAGAGGAGTGCAAAGCACTGACATGTTTGTATAGGATAACACCACCCTCCAGAGGCAGGACACTTGAATAATTGATTAAAGGGGCGTGACCTAGGGTCTGGCTTAACCCGGTGCTACGCCAACCTAATCAGTTTGTACTAAAGAGACTGCTAAACATAAAAAAAAAACCTAACTAGCAGAACGGTAACTCAGGGAGTATTCCCTCATGGACCAACATGGTCAACATCTTGCCGCAGGACGGGAAGCCCTGTGTCCCCCTATCGACTACAGAGAAAAGGATTTAACGGTGAGTATCAAAAATCCTGTTTTCTCTGTCGTCTCAGGGGGACACAGGGAACAGCTGGGGACTTAACAAAGCAGCCCCGAGAACAGCAGGGTGGGAGCGGAAGAGATTGTTACACATTATTGTACCACAGAATGTAACACCTTACGGCCAAATGAGGCCTCAGAGGAAGAAAAGGTGTCAAGTCTGTAGACCTTTGTAAATGTGTGTACAGAGGACCAGGTGGCCGCTCTGCAGATCTGATCCAGGGATGCCGAGTTGCAAATGCCCAGCAAGGTCCCATAGCTCTCGTGGAATGAGCACGCACTCCGTCAGGTGGAGATCTTCCCTTGGAGATATA
This sequence comes from Xenopus petersii, assembly GCA_038501925.1. NCBI lineage: Eukaryota > Metazoa > Chordata > Amphibia > Anura > Pipidae > Xenopus > Xenopus petersii. The sequence continues at coordinate 39,310,024 of CM076675.1, forward strand.
AGCTAGATGGATGAGTTCCTTCAGCCAGCGTGCAATAAAAGTCTTGGAGGCTGCCATGCCTGGAGATCCCGTTGGGATCACAAACAACCTTTGGGTAAGTCGAAACGTCTTTGATTTCTCTATATACCAACGGAGTGCTCTGACTACATCCAGACTATGAAGTCGTCTTTCTTTAGTGTTAGTCGGATCCCGGCAAAGGGAAGATACTACAATTTCCTGAATAATGTGGAATGAAGACACTACCTTGGGTAGGGACGATGGAACTGTACGTAGAACTGCCTTATCTTTGTGGAAAACTAAGTAAGCAGGATCACAGGATGGAGCACTGAGTTCGGAGACTCTTCTTGCTGACGAAATCGCCATTAGGAATACTACCTTCCAGGTAAACAGCTTGTCAGAGATAGTACCCATTGGTTCGAAGGGAGGATGCAGTAAGGCTTCAAGAACAAGATTGAGACCCCAACCCGGGATCGGGGGTCGGAACAGTGGTGCTACATGGGCAACACCCTGCAGGAAGGTATGGACAGTGTCTTCTAGAGCTAGTCGAGAGTGGAAGAGAGCTGATAGTGCCGATACTTGTACCTTCAATGCATTGAGCTTGAGGCCCAGCTGAAAACCTTGTTGTAGAAAGGACAAGATTCTTGGTATGCTGTACTCGAGGAAGGGGAACTGTGCCTCCTGGCACCAACTCCAGTAGCTGCGCCATACCCTATGGTAGGCTTTGGATGAGGTAGGTTTGCGAGATCTTAACATTGTAGCAATGACCTCTTCAGATATGCCTCTTCTTCGCCAATTGTCTGCTTGAATAGCCAGGCCGTCAAAGCGAAGAGGCCTGGATTGTGATGTACTATGGGCCCCTGGTAAAGGAGATCGTCCCTGGATGGTAGACGAACTGGTTGAGACACCGACATCTCTTGAAGATCGGAGAACCATGTTCTTCTGGGCCAATAGTGGGCTATTACAATAACTTTGATGTGTGATTGTCTGATCTTTTTGAGGACCCTGGGCAACATGGGTAGAGGAGGGACGACATAGGCTAGGTCGAAGTGCCAACTTTGGGTCATGGCATCCACTCCTGCTGCTAACGGATCCCGGGCGTGGGCGAAGAATGACTGTACTTTGCGGTTGGTTCTGGAGGCCATCAGGTCTATCTGGGGAAGGCCCCACTGAGTGACCAGTTGGGAGAACACCTCTGGGTGAAGCTCCCATTCTCCTGGATTTAGCTGGTTCCGGCTGAGGAAATCCGCTTTCGTGTTGTTCACCCCTGGAATGTGGATGGTCGACAGCCTTACTGAGTTTAGTTCTGCCCAGCTTAGTATCTGTTGGGCCTCCGCTAGAGCTGCCTTGCTGCGGGTTCCTCCTTGTCTGTTTATGTAGGCTACCGTGGTGGAGTTGTCGCTCTGAACTCCCACGGATCTTGTCTGCAATTGATGCACCCAGTTCTGGAGTGACAGCCGGACTGCCCGAAGTTCTAGGATATTTATCGGAAGAAGTGTTTCGGGAGCGGACCATAGCCCTTGTACAGATAGGTTGTCCCATGTCGCCCCCCAGCCTAGAAGACTGGCGTCTGTAGTTATCAATGTCCATTCCGGAGTTGCCCAGGATTGACCCCCTTGACAGATTGTCTTGTTGTAGCCACCATAGAAGGGAATCCCTTGTCGACTTCAGTAGCGTGATCCTTTGAGAAAGCTGACCTCCCTTCCAGCAGGACAGTATGTTGGCTTGGAGAGGGCGTAGGTGTATCAGGGCGAATGGCACCGCCTCCATGGATGAAACCATCGATCCCAATACTTTCATGGCTAGATGAACTGTCCAGAAACTGGAGGGAAGCTAGATGGTTGATCTGATCTCTCAACTTTCTCTGTTTGTCCAGTGGTAGAGTAACCCGCTGGGAAAGGATGTTGAACTCCAACCCCAGAAATGTCATCTGGTAGCTGGGAATGAGATTGGATTTGTCCCAGTTTATGGTCCAGCCAAAGTCTTGGAGAAGTAGAATCGCCCTCTGGAGATCTGATTTGCCCTGCTCCCTTGTCCTGGACTTCAAGAGCAGGTCGTCCAAATAGGGTGCCACTGAGATCCCCTGAAGGCGTAAGGAGGCTGCAGTGATCGCCATTAATTTGGTGAAGACCCTGGGGGCGGAGGAGAGGCCAAATGGAAGAGCCACAAACTGATAATGGCTATTCTTGAAGGCAAACCTCAGGAAGCGATGATGAGGTGGCCAGATAGGGACGTGGAGGTAAGCATCCTTGATATCTAGGGACATCATCAGTTGCTCCGGTTCCAATCCTCGGATTACAGACCGTAATGTTTCCATTTTGAAGCGTAAAGACTGTATGTGTTTGTTGAGGTACTTCAGGTCGAGTACTGGTCTGAAAGAACCGTCTCTTTTGGGAACCAGGAATAGATTGGAGTAAAACCCGGAGAATTTCTCTGGCGGGGGTACAGGAACAATTACTCCGTTGTGTTCCATTTTGGAAATACAGTCTAGAAATGCTTGAGCCTTGGGCGGAGCGGTTGGAAGTCTGGACATCAGGAATATGTTGGGGGGGGGGAAGAAGAGAAGTCCAGATGATATCCCTCCGAGACAATCTCGTTGACCCAATTGTCTGAAGAATGTCTTGTCCACACCTCCCGGAATTGAAGCAACCTGCCCCCAATCGGTTGCCGTGACCCCGGAGGGAGTGACCCGTCAAGCTGAAGTGGAGTTGTCTGCTGGGGGCTTGTTATGGAACTTGTTTGGTTTCCATGCTGGACGTCCCTTATCGCCGGTCTTTGCTCGAAAATTGGAACGGTGTAGTGAACTGCTACATCTGGTGTAACGACCACTTTGGCCACAAAAAAAATTTGCCCCGCCTATAAGATGAAGGTGTTTTGGATTTAGATTGAGGGAGAAAAGAGCTCTTTCCTCCAGTGGCTTGAGAGATGATCTTTTCTAATTCCTCTCCAAAAAGTTTCTGACCCTTGAAAGGTAGAGAAGTAAGGGACTATTTTTGAACTAATATCTGCCGTCCAACTTTTTAGCCAAAGAGTTCTACGGGCTGCTACTGATAGAGCTGATGTGCAAGCCGTAATTTGGGCAGCGTCCAGGGTAGCATCGCACATATATGCAGAGGCTTCAGCTATCGCCTGTGCCATGGAGAGAAGTTAAGTTCTGGGAACTCCCTCTTGAATGTCCTTGACGAGAGACTCAGCCCATGTCTGTATGGCCCTGGAAACCCAGGTGGAAGCCAGGACAGGGCGTAGGGTAATCCAGCAGATGCGTATACCGATCTCAAGAAACCCTCTAGCCATCTATCGGTAGGGTCCTTCAATGCCACCGCATCTGTGACTGGAAGAGCTGTGGTCCTTGAAAGCCTGGATACTGGTGCGTCGACCATAGATGGCATTGACCACTTGTCCACCAATTCCTTGGGAAAGGGATAGGATTTAGAGAATTTTCGGAAGGCCTGAAACTTTAGTTCGGTGATCGTGACCTGGAAAAAACGTAGAGGATTTTTGTTGTCTCTTGAATAAACTTGCCTTTTGAGATTGTTGATCAGGTGAAGGAGAAATTTTTAGGACCTCTAGAACACCCCTGATGTTGTCAACGTCATGCTGAGGTTCACAGGGTCTAGACGCTTCATCTTCCTCCTCTTCCCCGGAAGACACGTCAGAAAGCGGAAGTTCACCTTCCGACTGAGATGAATCTGCTCCTGCTGAAGAGCCGTCTGAAGGAGGGAAAAGGAAAGATTCCCCTTTGGAGGCGTCTGCCCTTTTGCTTTTGCCGCTGGACTTCTGGCCTAACTTGGCTAGTGCCTTACCCAAGTTGTCTGCAATGGCGGGTAAACTTTGAAGGGAGGCCAATGACTGTGATAGCTGAATAGCCCAAGGAGGAGCCGTGGGATCTGCGGAAGTGCTTGTGCCCCCATCTAAAGTGTTGTCTTCTATATTAGAATTATCTGATTGAGGCCCTGAAGGAGAGGTTCCTGGAATGGAAACAGGTCCCTGCCCCCTGGAACAAGATTTGCAGAGAGGCTCGCCCTGACCCCCTGAGGTTTTAGCATTACATTTGGTACACATGAAATAAGTGACCGTAGCTGGCGCTGCCACTGCTGGTGCTCTCCCCCCCTGGCCTGGGGAATAACCCCACTGACTTACCTTCTGCCATTGCAATGTCTATGGTACCTGCTGAATAGGTTTGGTACTGGGAACATGCAAAATAATCACCACAGCTGTTACTGTTGAGCCTGAATACTGCTCTATACGTGGGAGAGAATATATCCCAGGTATTGCTGCTGGTAACCGGAGCTTGTGAGGGGAATGCGCGCTGCTTTCAGCGCGAGTGAATCCAAGATGGCGCCGTGGAACGCACGCGTGCGTTCCAGCTACGCCGCACAGACAAAATGGCACCTATGCGCAGAGAAGGAGAAAGAAGAAACACTCGCGCCGCTGTTGGCAGAACAATGAGTCTGTCTGGGCCAGCGTGCATGCAGGAGAGTGCTTCATGTAAGCAAACAGACTCCACAATGGGGTGTCGTGCCAGTCTTCATGGGAAGGAGAGGAAGGCAACGTCCTTCCCCCTGTTGTCAGTCCCACAGTAAGGTGAAACAGTAGGCAGAGGTGAGGGGGGGGGGCGGGGGGGTTTGAGCAGGCAAGTGAGTGTGGTAAGATATTTCTGGTTACTCACATACATCATACCGGCCAACACACCCTGTATCCTTAGTAGGAGTGGGTATTAGTGGGTGGTCGTTATAGCCCAAGGGCTAGGAAGAGACCCCGGTATGAGTCCAACGAAGGAGGTCCCCTGTTGATACAGGTAGCCCTGCTCTTGGGAGACCCCTTGTCTAATAATTTCCTCTTGTAGAGATGCACGTCCTACCTCCTAGCAGGACACTTAAAAACCGATTAGGTTGGCGTAGCACCGGGTTAAGCCAGACCCTAGGTCACGCCCCTTTAATCAATTATTCAAGTGTCCTGTCTCCAGAGGGTGGAGCTTAACCCCAGCTGTTCCCTGTGTCCCCCTGAGACGACAGAGAAAGTATAATAGTCAAGCAAGGTAGGTAACAATACATCAAATATATCATTTATTATCAAGCAGTTTCCTTGTCATAATAAATGAGGCAGAATATAAAAGATTCTGGCATTGTTTCTTCCATGTCTTACTTAAATGCAGCATTTAAAATGCTCTTTTTAGTTTTCCATCTACTGATTGCTACCCATCATCACTGGGCACAAAAAAATGTGTTTAATATACATACTCCCACTGACAATGAAAGAAACAGCTTGTTCTTTAGCCATCTTATGCAGCTGAGCACTCAGCTACTGCTACATGAATAGTTTCCTAGCTCCTAAGCAGAAGTATAATCACAAGGGGTGATGTGGTCATGACTGCCTAATGGCAGAAAGGAGCCCTTGGCAATAAAGAATTTCATTTTTTTACCAAAGAATAAATTAAAACTACGTACAATGTCATTTATGTGGATCAAAAGATAGACAGAGGGGGGTTGATAAAGAAACTGCTTACTACTATGGCCATGAGTTTTTAAGGTGTTAAGGAGTTAATGGCATGCCATAAAAACATTATTTGACATTACAGTAGTACTGTATCTCCCTTTTTATGTTTTTTCAAGGGACCAGAAAAAATGGTGTAAGCTCCGGGGAAATGTAATGTCTGGGGAATACATTATGCATTATACATTGGCGTTACCGCAAAACAATGGTGGTGTAAAATTTCTCAGGTTTGAGATGTACATATATATATATATATATATATATATATATATATATATATATATATATATATATATATATATACACACACACATATATTCACCGAAAATCTGCACTCACCACAGTAATGGCCAAGTGCTAACCAAATGTAATGTAGTCCAACGGTAGAAACTAAAAAGCACTCACGGCACACGATTTTCATAAAAACGTGAACAACTTTTATTCAATCTCCATATTGTAACACAGATTCAGTGGTTGTTTTATATGACACACCAATGATTTTTAGGAGTTTGTTTTAACTAGTTATGTCCTGTAGTATTAAATGTTATATGTGCACTTTAATAGTAATAAGTATGCTAATCATATTGGCACCATATGTGTAATAATGGATATAATGCACTGATTGGTTAATAGGGGTGTAAAAAGTGTGTTTCACTTCACAGTGTGAGTGCGTTCTAACATTGGAATATATATATATATATATATATATATATATATATAGATAGATATATAGATATATATACACATACACACGCATACTGTATATGAGGTTTCATTGTACTTTAAAGGAGCAGGAACATAAAAAAAGAAAGCTTTTGAATATAATTTGCTATTCCCTGCACTTTTCAAAATTGTGTGTGCTTCAGAAACAATTTTCTATAGATGAGCTGCTGTGTATCCATAGGAGCAGCCATACAGGTTGAAAAAGGATAAAGGACACAAGTTAAATAGAAAATAACAGGTGTGCTGAATAGAACACAAAGGTTTCGGTTCTTAAAAGAAAATCAAGAGTCAAATACTGTTCAAGTTTCACACAGGACATAAGTATTAAAAACCCACTTAGTAAATCGGTCAGTTGTTATATTATCATAAGACATAGAATACCACTTAAAGGTGAACTACCCCTTTAAAGCGTTTTCCACCCAAAAAAAAAAATTCTGAAATTTTAATAATTTAAATAATTAATTTATATGCATTGTAACGTTGCTTATACAATGTAATAACATTTTCATTCATTATGTAAAAAAATGTTTTAGGGGTAAACTTCACATGTAAGAGTATATTCTGAAATCCATTTTAGTTCACTATAAGTGCGGGCCCAGCTAGGATTTAATGCAAGAGCAGGCCCGGATTTATCAACGGGACACCCCAAGGCCAATGCCCTCTCTGTATGATACACTCCCCACGCCTACTCGATTGCATACCTTCCAACTGTCCTGCATTACGTGGGACAGTCCCGATTTTTGATGCCAGTCCCGTTGTCCCAGATAGCTGCAGAGATGTCCTGCGGTGTCGTCGGATCTGCCCGGCTTCTTCCGGCAATCTTCTCTTCAGGTCTTCTCAGCTCCTTCCGATGTGTGGTTGGCTTTGGGTCTTTCTGGTGCACTTGTTTGGTTCATTCCGGTGCTTCGGGTCATCTCGGCTCCTTCCAACAAGCTCTCCGAACTGAAATCTCACGTGATTACAATTTTCAAAGAAGTTAGAAGATCATATGCCTGCAAGTTGTTCTCCTGCTGCTGGTGAAGTGATAAATAACTCAATATCATTAGCAGTAGTTTATTGCTTGTTTAATTTATGTATGAATAGGTACCAACAAGCAAGCATTAGCGCCTGACACTAGCACTACATCTCAATACAAGAACTTTATTTTCAAGGTATATAGTATTTTTTTAATTCAACAAGCAGCAGTTTGAGGAACAATGAAGGAACAAATTAAAGCACTGCTTTGGAAAAAGAAGAGAGAAAGAAAGACATCTTGCAGGGTCAGCAGGAGAAAAAGCCATGAAGCACAAAGTGATGAAGAGACCTGTGATCCGCAGTACATCTGTTCACTACAGAAATGTGGAAAAAAAGGTACATTACTGATATCACACAGTGGGACATTCACTAAGATTCGTAGTTGCGCCAGGCGTAACTTTGCCGCACTTCGCCAGGTGTAGTTTCACCAGCGCTCGGCAAATTCACTAAAATCCGAAGTTGCGCTCAGGGGTAGCATAAGGTTGCGAAGTTGCGCTAGTGTTGATTCGCTAAGTGAAGCGAAGTTACGCTTGCGATGGTTAATTTGCATACGGCGCCAAATTCAAATTTCAATGGAGGAATACGTACAATCACTACAAATGCCTGGGAAACCTTCAAAACATCAAATAAAATTTTTATTTTGCCCTACACATGTGCCCACTGTATGGTTAAGTTGCCATGAGTTAGGAAATGTAGGGGGAAGGAGGGGAGCCCCAAAAATGTTTTCGATCTTTTTCAGCCTATCACCCATAATATAGAAAAAACGCCAGCATTTTTTGGGACTTAGAAAAATTTTTTGACTTTTTTTGAAGCAATCCCTATCTACTCTATTGCGCTTTGCCTGGTCTGAGGTGGCGAAGGAAGTTTAGCATAAAAGGTAGCGTACAGTACAATGCGCGCGTTAGTGAATTTGTGTAGTTATGTCCGTTGCGCAAATTCGCCAGGCGTAAGGGTGCGAAGTAACACTAGCGAATTTACGCCAGCGTTCGTTAGTGAATTTGCGAAGTAACGAAAATGCCGAACGCTAGTGAATTGACGCTAGCGTTAGGCGCATAGTGAATTTGCCCCACAGTGTCTTGGATGGATGGATTTTAATCCATCGATCGAAGGATTTTCCTTCGATCAAAAAAAGCTTAGAAAGCTTATGGGGAAAGTCCCCACAGACTAACATTGTAGCTTCGTAGGTTTAAAGTGCCAAATTAGGTAGTCAAAGTTTTTTTTAAAGAGACAGTACTTCGACTATCGAATGGTAGAATAGTCAAACGATTTTTTGTCGAAGGTCGAAGTAGCCTATTCGAAGGTCGAAGCACCCAAAAAAAACATAGAAATTCGAAGTTTTTTTACTTCGAATCCTTCACTCGAGCTTAGTAAATGTGCCCTCTACTGTAAACTTTTTACAAAACTCACCTCCCCAAGCATCACTTCATTTGGGTCAGGTGCTGTACTGGGGGACCCACTCCTGTCACCGGGTCACATCAATATCTAAAAAATACCAGCAGCACTTTGAATTGGGTTGTAACAGTGTACAAACAAGAATAATTTATTAAGCCCACATACAAAAGGCAACGTTTCAAGCCTACCAGGCCCCAACATTTCGAGCCTACCAGGTCCTTAAGCTGTAAGGCATGTAATATACAGTAGCCAGGTTTCTGATAGATAATAATTGATGAAATCACTGATTAAATTGGAGGTTCACCTTTGAATTAACTTTTAGTATGATGTAAAGAGTGATATTCTGAGACAGTTTGAGTTATTTAGCATGTTTCTCAGCAGCTCTCCAGTTTACAGTTTCAGCAATCTGGTTGCTAGGGTCCAAATCACCCTAGCAACCATGCATTGATTTGAATAAGGCACTTGAATATGAATAGGAGAGGCCACTGAGAGCAACAACCAAGGGGTTGGAGAGCAACATGTTGCTCATGAACTACTGGTTGGGGATCACTGGCCTATAACATACTAAGTTACATTAAAGGTGAACCACACCGTTAATATACTGACTGATATTCTGGGACCAGCTAGAGACTACAGAGAAAGTGATAGTAAAAACATATAGAGAGTGGTGGAGAACTGGATTGTTTTTTGGCAAGCACATTTGTTTCCATTTAAAGTATTCAAAGATAAACTTAATATTGCCACCAGGGCCAGAACTATGAATTGCCAGGGAAGATCTGTGCCTACGACAATCATTGTGGAGAATGGGGATGGGTCAGCTGCAGAAAACCTATTGTGTTTTTTTGTTTATTAACTAACATATTAAATAACATTGCTACACTTTCAAAAACCCTCTACTACAGCATCCGTGGTCTAAAAACGTATTGGCCCAGCTCTGTCACTAAAGGAATTACGTATTTCCTCATTAAATTACCACCAAAAGTGCTTTAATAAATGATGATCTAGAGCATTGCCTTTTTGGTTCTAAACCAATGAAATTCAGTATAGAACAATATAACTTAACATTCTTATTTTTGTTTCTTCAACACCATGGGCAAAACATCCGAATTTTGCTTTGTAAATAGATTTTATGCATAGAAATGACAGCTGTTAAGATACACAGGTATGGGACTTATTATCCAGAATGCTTGGGAGCTGGGGTTTTCTGTAATTTAGATCTTCATACTCAAAAATAGGTTTGATTTGCCTCTAGTAAGGATTAATTATATCTTAGTTGGGATCAAATATATGATTACAATTTTAAAATTTAAAAATTATTTTATTAAAATGGAGTCTATGGAAGATTGCTTCCTATATTTTGGAGCTTTCTGGATAATGGAATCCAGATAACAGATCCTATACCTGTACTTTAATTGTAGGTAATGAGAGTAAAGATAAATAGTTGAAAGATTTCACAACAGTTTATCTATGAATGCTATGCTCCAAAAAAGTGCTTTATATTTAGAAATATAAAATATGTGAGTACATGTGTGATGTGGAAATGGTTTCAATAATTGGTGTAATAAAGCCACAAACGTTGTGGTTGCTATAGGTTATATGGTCTAGCTCAGACCTTATGATCTTTAATACATTACCCTCTATTACCTACAATGCCATTTTGGAGCAGACCTGATGCTATCCCCACTAACCCACCTCCCCTTGCTTATTACAAGTATGGGATACGTTATCCGGAAACCCGTTATCCAGAAAGCTCCGAATTACAGAAAGGCTGTCTCCCATAGACTCTATTTTATCCAAATAATCCAATTTTTTAAAATCATTTCCTTTGTCTCTGTAATAAATAAAACAGTACCTTGTACTTGATCCCAACTAACTTGTATTTGATCCAAACTAAGATGTACTTAATCCTTACTGAAAGCAAAACAAGCCAATTGGGTTTATTTAATGTTTACATGATTTTCTAGTAGACAAAGTATGAATATCCAAATTATGGAAAGATCCATTATCTGGAAGCCCCCAGGTACTGAGTACTAAGGATAACAGGTCCTAAACCTGTATAAGTGAATCAGAGCAATTGAAGTGTCAAGCATCACTAAAAGAAGAGATACATTTCAGTTAGGCTTTTTCAGCAGGATTTGGATTCGGCCGAATCCTTCTGCTCGACCAAAACAGATTTGCATATGCAAATTAGGGGCGGGGAGGGAAATCGCGTGACTTTTTGTCACAAAATGAGGAAGTAAAAAATGTTTTCCCCTTCCCACCCGTAATTTGCATTTGCAAATTAGTATTTAGTTAGGTATTTGGCCAAATCCATCGCAAAGGATTCAGGGGTTCCTCCATGTTGTACAGACCTTGGATTGTCTCCACAGGAATAGAGCAGAGGGTGAAAAGAAAATACACAACAGGTTCTAGTTTCTAATGGCTTGGGCCAAGAATAACGATGGAGTTTCTGGATCTGTAAATGTCACTTTGGTTTAAAGAATTGTATATAATGCTACATTTAAAATGCTAGTATCATTAGAATAAACCACAGTACAGCATTAACTAAGCCACTAAAAATGCATTGCTTTTACTTAGTAAATGTGGAACCAGTGCTGTAGGTTAATTTGATTATATGTTTATTAGAATAATAAATATATAGTAGCATACGATAAAACTCATTTACAACCAATACCACCATTTTGGTGGCAATTGCTGGAAATGACATTCTAACATCACCCAGCACAATGTTCAGCCCAATAGTGGGACATGCATGATAGCCCACATTACACCCACAATTGTGCCAGGGGCCACCTTGCAGCCAGAGTTACATTGAAATTGTGTGAAAAAAATGTTGGATTGTGGGTAAAAAACATGCCTACTTGCACCCAAACTTGAACTTTGCACACAGAGCTTGTAATTGAGCCCTAATGTATTTTGTAGAAATTATTAGTTATCAGCACAGAAACATTTCCTTCCTATCCGCACTGTTCCCACATAATCTATGTAATTCCTATGGGCAGCCCTGTGCTGGATTCAGGAATAGCATCCTTCTATTACTCCAGTTTCCTCCTCAAATGCCCACCTCTGTGACCTTAGACTGTAAACTCCAATGGAGGAGGGACTGATGTGAATAATGTATAATCCCTGTATAGTGCTGCAGAATATGTTAACAATATATAAATAAAGGATAACAATAATACAGCTGCATTCAGCACCCAAAATATGAGGCCTGGTTCTCTGAACGGAGTATAAGTTTCTCTTGTTTTTTAGTATGACTGCTAATTTTTGGAGAGTTAGACTCATATCGTATCGCCCCATAAAATCTCCACTTAAATAAACATATCACCTGCCTGTCCCAACCTAGACAAGTCTCTGTTCTCAAGACTGGGCCGATGGGACACCAGGAAAAAAAGACAGGTGGGCCTCTGCTCTTTTTGGCCCAGCCGATCCAGGCATGCTTTCCAGTAAGAATTTTGGCCACTCCAAAGTCCCCTAACTAGAGTCCTGCGCGGGTCTATTTTTTGGATCCCGTACCCAACCGGTACCCGCAACCTGCAATCCGCAACCCGGACCCGCATTCTTACCCGCTTTGACTGGCTACCCGAACCACAAGTACCTTATCCGCAACCCGGACCCGCTGACCATCAAGAATCAGGAAGTGCTGTTATTGTAAACCGGAAGTGACATCATCGGAAGTAGGCATGATCAGAAAAACAGAGTAAAAATCGCTATTGAGAAGTCCCGCAGCCCGCAGAACCGCGTCTATACCCGCACCCGGAACTTCTACCTGCAGGGTACCACAGGTTTTTGCGGGTAACCCGCGGGTATCCGGCCCGTTGCAGGACTCTACCCCCAACTGCTGTATCTATGAGTACAAGTAAAGATACAGTTTGCGCACACAGAGGGGCAGGAAGGTTAAGGCTGTTGGCCTAATTGAAGAATTTCTGACTGGGGTGGGGAGACCAGACACTGTTACGTTTGGCATCTCAACACTTTCTCTCTTGGTTCTAGTCTGATGTACAGAGGGGAGCATCAAAAGTCCTAAAACCCTTCCATTTAAGGTAACTTTGGTTAATAAAGTGTAAAGATAAAATCACTATAAAACAAAGGATTTGAATTGGTTATGAGTTCTCTACATTAAATTTGGCCAAACTCAAGCAAACTATGATCATTTAACAATAGTGTAACAATAGGTATTAATGAAGTCTGCTGCCTCAAGATCACTTTATTTTGCCTTTCATTAAAGGGGTGGTTCACCTTTAAGTTAACTTTTAGTATGCTATAGAGCTTCAAATTACAAGCAACTTTTCAATTGGTCTTCATTATTTATTTTGTATAGTTTAATTATTTTATTTCTTCTTCTGACTGTTTCCAGCTTTCAAATGGGGGTCACTGACCCCATCTAAAACAACTGCTCTGTAAAGCTACAAATGTATTGTTATTGCTACTTTTTATTACTCATCTTTCTATTCAGGCTTCTCTTATATTCTAGGCTATTATTTAAATCAATGCATGGTTGCTAGGGCAATTTGGACCCTAGCAACCAGATGGCTGAAACTGCAAACTGTAGAGCTGCTGAATTTGAAAGCTAAATAACTCAAAAACCACAAATAATAAAAAATTAAAACCAATTGCTAATAGTCTCAGAATTTCACCCTCTACATCCTACTAAAAGTTATCTCAAAGGTGAACAATCCCTTTAATTCCCTTTCTCGTTAGGGTGATATACAGAGGGGGCATATATGTTCCTAAAGACCTTCAGTTTAAAGGGAAATTTGATTGATATAGGTTAAAGATAAAAACATTATAAATCACAAATGGTTTTTCTAACCAAAACCTGTTATCAGTTCTGTACAGTAAATATGGGCACAAGTTCAAGCAAATTATGATCAGACATTTAACAATAATGTAACTGTAGGCAGAATTAACGAGAAGTCTACTGCCCCAGGATCTGCAATAACATCCAATTACATAGACTAATCGCAGCAGATTGTGCATATTTAGGCCAAAATGCAAAGTTCATGAATAGTGATGGGCGAATTTATTCGCCAGGCGCAAATTCGCGGCAAATTTGCGCGATTCGCCGCCAGCGAATAAATTCGCGAATCACCCGCGAAAATTCGCGGAAAAAATTCGCCGGCGTCAAAAAATTTTTTCCGAAAAACCGGGCGCCGGCGTCGAAAACGGGCGCCGGCGTCGAAAACGAGACGCCGGCGCAGTTTCGCTAATTTTTCACCGTTTCGCGAATTTCGCGAATTTTCCGGCGAAGCGAAACGGCGCAAATTCGCCCATCACTATTCATGAAGTTTGGTACAAATAACAGAAATGTAAGCTATACACTATACAAAAGTAGGTTGGGGGGATCCGTAATTGAGGATTTCAGATTTTTTATGGATAACAAGCTGTGTACCTCTAGGCAGCGTTACTCAGAGTTACTGAAGTAAATAAAGAACTAAAATAAATAAATTAATTAATTAATTAAAAAAAAAAAAACCCATTAACCCTTTCAATGCCAGCCAATTTGGCACTTTTATTGCCAGACCATTTTTGAATATTTTGTGCACTTTCACTTTAGGGGTCTTTCCTGTTGGGGTCTTTTATTTAACCCAGGAAAACAATATACCATTTTCTTCAGGACAACCTATGCTTTCAAAATATTTTGAGTCATTCCACTTCTGTAAAAAGATATAGGCTTGTAAGTGTTCAACAATAAAAAAAAAAACATGTTTCCTATAATACAAAGTTCTATGTCTCCTGAACGCCAATACCAAATATATAAAGTTTTATAAAGAATTCTCACTTGCAATTTTATCCAAAAAAAATTAATTTTTTTATAAAAATTTGTGAAATATTTGAAAAGTTACCTCAACGTTTCCAGTCTACAGAATCTTATCTCCCACATATCATTAGGTACAAAGATAAAAAAACATATAGTGCATATTCATTTTCATGGCTAAAGCTTTTAAAATTAAGTTTTAATATAATACAGAGAGTGATATTCTGAGAGAGACAATCTGCAATTGGTTTTTATTATTTGTGGTTTTTGAGTTATTTCATTTTTAAATTCAGCAACATGGTTGCTAGGGTTCAAATTACCATAGCAACAATGCATGGATTTGAATAAAAGACTGTGACATGAATAGTAGAGGGCCTGAATATAAAGATGAGTAATAAAAAGCAGCAATAACAATACATGTAAGTTTGAAAGAATCAGAAGAAGAAAACTTAAAAACTGTAAAATAAAATGCACTATTCTTTCAATTCAAATTCAGCCGAATACGGACCTTTATACGATCGAAAACAGACCTATTCATCCAAAAAAAACAAACTTTTACTTAATTTTGGTTGGTCTTTTTGAATTCGAATGACAAAGTTTTTTCAATTAGAAATTCGATCCTTGATAAATATGCACCTATTTGTACATCTTGTTAATATTTAACAGCAGTCTTATAATTCCAATCGTTATTTGACTCCAATTTACCAACAGTACTGGTCAGTTTTTTGGTGATCAGTGACCAATTTTACTGTATATAAAATTCTCATCTGTACTTACGTCCACTTTTCATGGTACAGGTATAGGATCCCTTATCCGCAAAACCGATATCCAGAAAGCTCCGAATTACGGAATGACTGTCTCCCATAGACTCCATTTTATTTTTAAAAATTATTTCCTTTGTCTCTGTAATAATAAAACAGTAGCTTGTACTTGATCTCAACTAAGATATAATTCATCCTTATTGGAAACAAAACCAGCCTATTGGGTTTATTTCATGTTTGAATGAATTTCTAGTAGACTTAAGGCATGATGACCCAAATTACGGAAAGATCCATTATCCGGAAAACCCCAGGTCCCGAGCATTCTGAATAACAGGTCCCATACCTGTACTTTGATTCCCTGACTGCCTGGCTGTAATAACCATATGCCAACATATTGAATGATAGGGATAAAGGGAGGGTTTGTCCCCCTGAAACATTAAAATCACATTAAATTCAGCCTAAATAAGCCATGATTATATGATTATATGATAATAAGCCATGATTGACTGCAGGCAACTAATCTCCACATATTCTGAATTGCTGTGATAGTGGCTGAACTTCCTCTGAGATCTCTCCCCCTGGTCTGTATGGAGCTGGTAACAACTACTGAGGGCAGTCTCAACAGACACTTGGAATGCACAAAGGTTTTCTTTTACAGAGTGGATAGAGAAACGTGGTCGTCAAAAGGAATATTTCCCTCCCTAAACTCTGCAGCAGCTCATCACACATGGAAAGCAGGAGCAGGAACAGGAAAGGAAAAATGGGAGGAACTTACATCACACATGCAGACATGGAATAGGAGGGTTTACAGACAAGGAAATAAACACCCTATAATATCACTTTGGTCGCTTGGTGGCAACATAAAAATATATATGCATTTAAATATGAATTGTAAACATGAAGGTGGCCATACATGGTAAAAAACTATTTTAGAACAATGCGATAAACTGTCCGCTTATTGTTAAAGGAGAACTAAAGCCTAACTAAGGAAGTAGGTAGAAATGTTGTACATTATGTTTTGTGCTTCTGTACCAGCCCAAGGCAGCCACAGTAAAGATCTGTGTCTCCAAAGATGCCGCAGTAGCTCCCCATCTTCTTTTCTGCTCATTCACTGCACATGGTCTGTGCTGCTGTCACTTATTGAGTTTAGGTACACACTCACAATATACAGTACACAGAATATAAATGCCACAATAGAAGGCTGATTAGTAATTAATACAGATAATTACTACATGGCAGCACAGAAACCTGTGCAATTAGCATCAGATTTTAATAATCAGCAGGCCAACCTCATTTTCTCCTTGATTATTTGTGACAACCCCTAAGCTTAGCTTCTCAACAGCTGCTCAGAGCCCACTGAGCATGTGAGTGAGACACTTTCCCAAATGTTGACCCCCTGTGACAAGTTTGACGTCCTGGATCATTGCTGTTATTGAGAAGCTGAAACTTTAGGCTGGTGCAATAAGTTCAGTATATAAAATATGATATTTTTAGCCACCTTCATTTTTAGGGTTTAGTTCTCCTTTAAAGATCCAATAATTTGGATCTTCATACCTTAAGGGGCCCTATTAGTTAGATCAAGTACAAGGTAATTAAAGAGAAAAAGGTAATCATTTTCAAAAATCTGGATTATTTGGATAAAATGTAGTCTATAGGAGAAGGCGGTTCCGTAATTCGGCAGTTTCTGGATAATGGATTTCCGGATAATTGATCTGGTCAGTTGTGCATAAAAAAAGCTATTTAAAGGTGATACCTATATTTCCAAACTGGACACATAATCTGAGTTAATGGGCCAAATAGACTAACGGGTCTATTCATTTTTTTTTAGGTGTGCCTTACAGAATACTTAGCACTTGTAAAATACTATCCATATCTGCCCTTATGGCTATCTTAAGTCAGCAGAGTTGATATATGTTAGAATTATGAAAAAGCATCACAGAGCTAGTTAGTAGATATTAAAGAACTGCTAAAGCAGTTATAAACAAGTTATTGTTACCGTGGCAATAAACACATTTCTAAAATTATCTTGACTGCTGTACATGGAAGAAAAAGATGCGGAAAAATGTGATATCTTCTAATTCAAATCATTTTGTTTGTCCTGAGGTAGTACAGGTATATTCTATTATATAGAATGTTTGGAACCTGGGGTTTTCCGCATAACTGATCATTCTGTAATTTGGGTCTTTAAGTCTACTAGAAAACCATGTAAACATTAAATAAACCCAATAGGTTGGTTTTGCCTCCAATAAGGATAAATCATATCTTAGTTTGGATCAAGTACATGGTACGGTTTTATTATTACAGAGAAAAAGGAAATCGTCTCTAAAAAATTGGTCTCTATGGGAGACAACTTTTCCATAATTTGCAGCTTTCTGGATAACAGGTTTCTGGATAACTGATCCCATACATGTAATAGAAAAAGATGTAGCTACCTTTACTGTAAAATGAAACTGCTCTGCCCCTGAAAGAAAATCTGCACTACAGTTTCTGAATGCGGTCACTGCTGCCAAAAAAAAAAAATAGCATGTGGGCTGTTGTGCAGGAAAACAATAAATGTATTATTATCCACCCCTCTCTGCCAGGATAGGGTGATGCATATGCTACTGCAGAGCTAAAACTGCTTTAACCCCAATGTAAATGATGCATTTGCTACTTAGTGATAGTTTCATATCTCCCCCTCCAATCTATATTGCTGTAAATTTCATATCTGTTTTGTCAATTCTTGCTGCAAAAGCTTTAATTTTCTGCTGTGAAATCTAATTTCCTCTTACATCAGTGAATCTGAAGACTTAAAAGTAATTAGATTTTTTATTAAATTCCAATCCAGCAAATTAATTTTTACTGGTAACTATTTACTTTTTTCTCTATGCACTTTCTATTTTACAGTTACAGAAAATTACAGGAACTCTAATACAAGAACAAATTGCCCTTGCAATAAGTTTAAATGAATTGATACTTAAGGAACTGACTTTAGTTATCATTAATACCAAGCAGTACAGACACTGACAGACAGGTGTTCTTAGAGACAGACATATGGACTGAACATTTCCTATTTACACATAATAGTATCCTTATAATAAAACTGTAAATTGTTTTTGTTAGTCTTGGTTGCCATACATGTACAAATGTGTTTGGGTAGACCATGCTTTTGTCCTATCAAATCTGCCAGTAGAAATAAGGCAACCATTATGAGGAATAGGGTTTGACTAGGGCTTTTGTTTCCTTCATAGACCCCCACGCAACATGCTTTAATTGTGGTAGAGGGAAGAGCGTATCCTTACTAAAGATGTCAGTTTGGAGTTATATGCTCATTGAGATTGAGATTATAAAGGCTTTTCTCAGCTCAATCAGCTCTGTAGTTCACCCATACAAGTAAGGAATGTACTGCCTCACTATTAAAGGGGTTGTTCATCTTTAAATTAACTTGTAGATATTCACAATAGACAGTTTGCCATTGGTATTCATGTTGTATTATTTGTGGTTTCATTTTGTATTATTTGAGTTATTCAACAGCTCTCCAGTTTGCAATTTCAGCATTCTGGTTGTTAGGGTCCAAATTACCCTAGCAACCATGCACTGATTTGAATAAGGTCAGTGACCCCATCTGAAAGCTGGAGAGATTTAGAAGAAAATTGCAAATAACTCATAAAAAAGAAAAAATTAAGGCCAATTGAAAAGTTGCTTAGAAATGGCCATCCTATAACATAATAAAAATAAACCAAAATGTGAACCACCCTTTAATGGAATTGTGCACCCAATTTTATTGGTAATACTTTTAGAAGGTTGACTGTTGCACTAGACTTAAATAATCTCCTAATGTAGGGTGAGAAAAAAAACCAACCCAGAATGTGCCCAGTGCTGTTAATGTGCGCAGGTAGAAACGCTCTTTAGGGTACTGTCCCTTTAAACAGGATACTCACAAATCCTCTTTGGATACTTTAGAGCTCTTTAGGTGAATCCAGCACAGTCAGTCATACAGTGCCGCTACCAGCCCCTTTGGATGCTCAGATAGGAATCTCCTGCTGTTTGTTCCTCCAGTCTGGATTCCTTTCACACTCTCTGTCTTTCCAGGCACAGTATGTGGCTTCCCTGTGCCAGCCCGATCCAAATGAATCCTTTTGGTGCAGCCGCTCAGCTCTCTGGGCCCACCAGCAGCTCTCTTGCTTCCTTCTCTGTCCACCATGCGGCTCTCTATGCCAGGCTTTCTTCTTTTGCCAGTCTCTGTGACTTCCTTTTCCTGCCTGCCATGCCTTAGCTGCTGTGTCACTTCCTACTGCACTCAATAGCTGGTTGCTAGGTAACAGCTTACAGCACACAGACACAGGCTCTTGGCCCTTACAGGGATAAGTGCAATGATTTTGCACGGATTCCCTACATGTATGATAGGAAAAAGCTATAACTAAGTGAGTAGCACCAATGGGGTCAGTTCTGTCCTGGCCAGGCCACTGTCTACAAAGAGCTTGTATGTTCTCCCTGTGTCTGTGTTGGTTTTCTCCAAGTACTCCCATGTTCCTCCCACTCTGATAAAACTGACCAACGTGTGTGTTATAATTGTAAATGATGCACAAACTCTGTAAAATACTGCATGAAATGTGTCAGCACACAGATAATGTATGGCTGGCCTCGGCTGGATTTGTGGGAAGGCCACAAAGGCCCATGCCTAGGGCGGTATGCCAACCAGCCACATCCTAATATTCCAAAGCACCGGTGACACTCAGCCACCAACACTCCAAATTCCCAATGTTCTGATGGAAAACTGCACATGTGCACACTCAAAGTGGGGGAGGGGTTAGGCACAAAGAGTGGTCAATTGGCCTAGGGGCTTCCACATTGTAAATCTGGCCCTGACTGGCCCCTTTCACTCATTTATTAAAGGGGCTGTCTCCCATTAGCCCCACAATCACATCTTTCTGCTTACGTTCAGTAATAAGGACTGGAGTAGAACATTATAAAGAGAAAAACATGAAGGAAACAAATAACTGAAACTGACATTTTTAAATATAAAGGAGAACGAATGGAAAATTACACTTGGGGTGCCCAAAGTTAGGTACCCCAAGTGATTATATTTACTTACCTGACACCCCAGGCTGGTGCGCCTATCAACAGAAAACTGAACCGACCCGAGGTTCTTCCAGTGATCACCATTGAGCTATCCTCTTCCTCCTTCCTCAGTCTTCTCGTGGCTGTGCATACACTGTAGAGCGAAAAGCCGAATTTTAACGAAAAAGCTGGCTATTTTGTTCTACTGCACATGCGTCTGAAATGTGAAAAGCCTAGATAGAGGAAGATGATCGTTTCGTGGTGCTCGCTGGAAGAACCCCGGGTCGGTGCAGTTTTCTGTTGATAGGAGCACCGGACCAGTGTGTTAGGTAAGTAAATATAATCACTTGGGAGTGCCTAACTTTTGGCACCCCAATGTAAATTGCCTTTCCTTCTCCTTTAAAAAAATAATTTTTTTAACCATGTTTAAATAAAAGCAAGATACACTGACTAAAAGCTAAACTACACAGGAAACTTTCTAAAATGGTGTAAGATTGACAGATCGAATCCTACAATCAGGTGTAGCTGCATGGGAAAACAAAATGGGACTGAAAACATTTTATGTGTAAACTACATGAAAGTGAAGTGTAAAAATGTAGGCAGAATGTTGTTAGCAGCCTGGGATTTATCTCTAAATGCCAAAACGCTCTAATTCTGACTTTTTGGGCAGATCTTTTCCTCATATTGAGGTAAAACAGAGAACTAAAGAATGAGAAAGAAGTAGGCCAGAAATTATATAAAAATGTTCTGGGCTTCTGTACGAGTGCAAGGGCATAACAACCCTTTAGTTGTGACTATCTGGGCCTCCAAAGAAGCCCTTTTGCTTTCATACTTCTTCCTGTTACAGTTAGAGTTGTAGTATTTCTGGTCAGGTGATCTCTGAGGCAGCACAGAGATCATCCCAAAATGGTGGCTCAAGGCAAGAGATGTAAAAGGGTAATATTTACTTAAATATATATACCAGTTTGGTAAGATTCTTTAATATGTCATTTAATATGAAATAAACAATCTGTAGCTTAAATATTCATTTTGGGGTAAAGTTTTCCTTTAAGTAGATTTAAAGTGGCCCCTTATATTAGTTTGCCAGAGTGTACATTAACTATAGAAACTGTATTGATTACTGGAAATAATCCATGATATAAAGGGCCCAGGAGTCCATTTGTACAGACAGAGCTGGTGCTTGTGCCAAACCCCACCTCCCATATATTTGGAAAAAATCCTAGGGGGAATGACGGGGCATCTCCAAACTTGGAAGCATTGCGCTTTTCATTAGGCTTGCACCCTTGCCTTGCTGCTAGAATTATACAGTAGTATTTAGTATACTATTTTCACTGCTAGATGTGAGGTTCAATTCCATTATTATTTTATATATTGTAATCTGGCAACAAATCTTCTCACTTATCTGCTGGCTGGCTTGGCCAGCACCGGATTTCAATAAGGGGCGCCCCTAGGCCGCGCGGTCCGACCAGGCGGGCGCGCGGTCCTAGCGCCCACCTCACCTCCCCAGCGCGCCGGCGAAGAAACGCCGGCGCAGCTGCTGTAATTGAATGGGGACTCACGCGTCCCCATAATGCGGCTGGGCAGCATGCCGCCCCTATTTTTTTGTTTGCCGCCCTAGGCCCAGGCCTATGCGGCCTTGCCGCAAATCCGGGCCTGGGCTTGGCTCTCTTTCTTTGTGGTTAATGCTACCACTGAGCTTTTAAACTTTATTTCCACTTAATGGAAAATTATATATCTAACAAAGTGATGACATTTCTTTAATGGTAAATTGAAATTTCATCAGTGCAATCAGTTAGCAGTGTTATGCAGGCAGCAAACAACACAGGCCTTTAGGCAAAAACTCAGAAGTTGCCTCCTCGTCGACTGTGAAGATTCAATCGCTATGCAAATGAATGCACCAAGGGAATAGCAAATCGCAGTGTGATGTCATGAAAGAAATAGATTTCCTTCTTACTTTTCTTTTATGATCATAATCATATTTGAAACTCCCATGATGATATCTGGCTAATTAGATTCTTTCAGATTAAAAAAATTTAATTGCCACCTTCAAACAAGTTGGCAATCAGAGTGTTAATGTCTTCGGGAAGCAATGCTGTTAATTAAAAAATGGCAGATCTTATTGCTGTCAAAGTGGCTGCTAGTTTGTCTGTATGTATTAGCACTGGCAACTGATGTTGTCGCATTGGTAAGCTCAAAGGGACAATGTAAATTCATTGTAATAAAATGACTTTGAGACTGCCAAAGGTCTCACATCTATTCATTCAAAGATTTCGCTCTCACTGGCTTCACTTGCTAAATCAGGGCAAACTCTATTTTATAGCTGCAGTTAGGGGGTCATTTACTAAAACTCTACTTTTTCTGACTTTTTGGCAAAAAAATAGACCAAATCCCCTTCATTTACTAATAGAAAATTTGCAGTAATAGAAATTTTAGCAGTAAAGATCTGTGTCTCTAAAGATGCCCTGGCCCGGATTTGTGGTGAGGCCACAAAGGCCTGGTCCTAGCGTGGCAAAAATTTATAGGCGGCATACCGGCCCAGCCGCATCCCTAAGGAGCACTGGGGACTCAAATCCCCCAAAGTGCTCTGGTGTATAAAAGCACGCTTGCGCATTGCGCAGCCAGCGCTAGGACCCTGTAGCGCCGTGAGCGGCGGAGGGCTTGATTAACAGAAGAGCCGGCGATGAGACCATGCGGCCTTGGGGCGCTGCAACTTAAAATTCGGCTCTGAAGATGCCCCAGTAGCTCCCCATCTTCTTTTCTGCTCATTCACTGCAAATGCTCTGTGTTGCTGTCACTTGGTTGGATGGCTTTTTAGCAAGTGAGGGATTACAGGGTTATGGGAGATAGCTCATAGTACAAGTTGATCCAGGGACTAGTCCAATTGCCATTTTGGAGTCAGGAAGGTATTTTTTCCCCCTCTGATGCAAATTGGAGAGGCTTCAGATGGGGTTTTTTTTGCCTTCCTCTGGATTAACTAGCAGTTAGGCAGATTAAAAAAAAACTAAAAGATTGAACTTGATGGAGGTGTGTCTTTTTTCAACCTTACTTACTATGTTACTATGTTACTTACTGAGCTTAGGGACCCACTCACAATATACAGTACACATAGAATAGAAATGTCACAATATAATGCTGATTCGTAATTATTACAGATAATCACTACATGGCAGCACAGAAACCAGTGCAATTAGCATCAGCATTTAATAATTAGCCCTGTAGCATCAGCTTTTATTAAAGACCAAACTCATTTTCTGCTGGATAATTTGTGACGACCCCTAAGCTCAGCTTCTCAACAGCTGCTCAGAGCCCACTGAGCATGTGAGTGTAGCAGACACTTTCCAAGATGGTGACCCCCTGTGACAAGTTTGACGTCCTGGTTCATTGCTGCTATTGAGAAACTGAAACTTTAGGCTGGTGCAATAAGTTCAGTATATAAAATGGCATTTTTAGTCATATTGATTTTTACGGTTTACTTTAAGAAAAAAAAAATGCCCATTGACTTTAATGCATTTGGACAAAAAAGTTGCCTTAAAAAAAACATGCATTGACTTCAATGCACTGTGGAGCGAAAAAAAATTGTCACACAGTAATTTTTTTTTTGACTTCAATACGTTCGATCATCACTAAAAAGCAGCACAAACAGCCGAAACTCTTAAAAAGAGGTAAAAAAAACATGTTCCAAAGGTTAAGGGAACCATCTACCATTGACTTTTACATGATTTAGAAACTCAACCTTTATTAAATAGACCTAAGTGTTGGGATGTCATCAAAGGGCTTCAAAATCTATTCATCAGGCCTGGATTGGTGGCAAGGCCATAAAGACCTGGTCCCAGAATGGCAAAGTTTTTGGGATGGCATGCTGCATACTAGCCACATTGATAATGAACCATACCAACCTGCCACACTTGTTTTCAAAGCATCTGTTTCCAGTATGGCGATGCACAGATTGAGGGAAGGAGGGAGTTGAAATCTGGCCCTGCTTTTCATAATGTATATTGGTGGAGCTTGGGGCACATAGTTATTTTATATACAGTCAATACTAGAATATTTGTAATATTTAGATTTTTTCTCCCAAGGTTATTGACTTCTTTTAGATATGTTTTAGTTATATATTGTGGTGTTTATACAAATGGCCTGCAGGTGTCACTGTGTATACTGTACATAGTACTTTCTATACTGCTTAACATACCTCCCAACATTTTGGAAATCAAAAGAGGGACAAAAAGTTGTGCCGCGCGTAGCGCTGCAAAAAAAAAAATTACAAATTGTAAATAAGCTGTATCACTTTAAATGGGCAGGGAGAGCTGTATGGCAGTCCCTACTAAGGGGGATGTAGAAGTCATAGTGCAACTGGCTTCCCTCCACAGGTTATTGAACTACAACTCCCAGCACCAACACCCAGAGAGCTACAGCCTTAGCCCAGGGCTAATGGGGAGAGAGGAGGGGAAAGAATCTGTGCCTGGAACTTTGATGTCAGTGTAGACCAGGGGTAGGCAACCCGCGGCTCCGGGGCCTCATGCGGCTCTTCATCCTTCTTGTTGCGGCTCGGTCTTGTGGCTTTGCCTGTCATGTCGTCTATACAGCCCTTGCACCTGCTGACGGCTTCTTGAGTGTGCGATCGCGATAAGCTAGGTGCGAGAGCTGTATAAGACATCACAGGAGTGACGGACAAGACCTTGCCGCAGCAAGATGATTCATCATGGTCCTTACTGTGGTCACACACTCAAGACGAGAGAAGCCTCCAGAGTCCAGCTGCAGCAGGTGCGAGGGTTATAGACATGGATGTGACGCATATTTTAAGGACGTCTATAGCCCTCGTCTATAAACCGATGAGAACACTAGCATTTAATAGGGCTATTCAGTGTTTAATTTATTTCAAAGTAGGACTACACATGCACATTGCACTTCTGTTTGTTGTATTCTGTTGTTGTAACAGTTAAAATTAAAAAAAGGTTAAAACTTTTAAAATTTTATAAGCTGTGTTATGTTTTGCGGCTCCAGTGGAAGAGGGGGCAAAATGGCTCTTTTGATAGTAAAGGTTGCTGACCCCTGGTGTAGACCAATGGTAAAAGAGTGTGAGTTTATTGCCTTGGCACTGTGTGAATAGAGTGGGGATAAGGGGCCTGAGTGTGGGCACAGCTGGAATCACACACACACACACATAACAGCAAATGTACCAATCACTCACACACAGTAACTGACACAGAGACAGTAACTCTCACACACAGAAACAGTAACACACACAGACAGACACACACAGCAACTCACACAGACACAGTAAATCTCACACACAGCAACATGCACAGACACACAGCAACACACACACAGTAACACAGAGACACACACAGACACAGATACACACAGACACAGAGTACTCACAAACACTCAGTGACTCGGGATTGTGTTGCAGGATTTGGAGGTGAATCAGTCGGTTGTCCTGTGGCAGAATTGGAATTAGTCATCGGATAAAGCAAGTTCCGTGGGGAGCATGAGTTACTGGGGAGTAATTGGTACAGGGGAGGAGGAGGGGGTCACATACACAGCATGGGGCCACTACTTATTGCTCAGGAGAGACTCAATTGTACAGCTGTCATCTCTCTGCTCTGAACAAAGGACCACCCACAACCGACCGACTCTCCTCCAACTTCTCTCAGATCCAGTTTGACAGTCCCACCCCTGTCGCTCCCGATCTCTTTCCCCGCCAGTGTGCGTGAGTGTGTCTGTGTGTGTGAATGTGTGTGAGTGTCGCTGTAGCTGTGAGGAATTGTGTCTGCGTTCTGTCCGGCGCGGGCGCACTAATGCGCGCCGGCGACGGATGCCGGCGTCACTGGCGCAAAGGCACAGGCGAAAACGCCTAAGAAGGACGTGCCGCGACGCCAGCGGAATGACGCCAGTTTGGCACGAAAGTAACAGTATTTAAACCTGATTCAGACTGAGATGCATTGCCTGGTTATTAGGTTGTTCAAACTGAAATCCTAGCGTCTCTGCACTTCTTGAATTCCTGTTATCGACCCTTGCTTGTACCTGGACTGTGATTCTTGCTGCCTGTCTCGACCTATCGGCCTGCCTTATCGTTTACGGATCTCGCTGCCTGCCTTCTGACCTCGGACCTCCTGACCACGACTCTACCTAATCCCTTGTACTTCGCAAATCGTCTCACTGGCTACTCTCACAGCCTCAGGCTCTAGGGCTGCGCTGTTGTGTCTGCTGGCGCTGAATTACTGAATCCTACAACTGCTCCCCCTCCGCCACTCCGGAAGAAGCAAGGAAGATCCGAACAGCGGGACATCTTCACCTGCTATCCGGGACGGCGGGACAGGCAGGTAAAATCGAGACTGTCCCGCCTAATCCGGGACACTTGGGAGGTATTTGCTTAAAGAGTGATAAGAGTTGCAAGTTACTGATGTGTAATGGTTGCATGAGCCTGCTAATAAAGCACTGTTATACTCATCCCATCCCATATTGTGATATCTAGAATTGTACAAAAGTATGTGCTTAGCCACCAGGCTGTTATTATAACCTAAAGATGGCAACAAGTACTATTCCAGAGCAGTTCCAGTCCTACACATTGAACCTTCCTAAACATATTGATGATTTTTTCCCCTTTTAACATATGTTGGACTTGCAGTGTCGCATCCATAAAGAGGCATCTGCAAAATGATCTCATTGCCAAGATCAGATTAATCAGAGAATACATGCATGATTAATACTGGCAGGACTGAATTGAATGGGATGGGTTTAGGCCACAAGCCGGAACCAGTGAAAGAAAATAAATATATAAGTATTACAGTGATCTTGCTTTCACCAGGGTTTATAAAATGATTAATGCAAGCCTGATCTCATGAATCCTCGCATAAAGTCGGGTACTTAGACAGTTTCTAATTTTATTAAAGGGGATGTTCACCTTTAAGTTAACTTTTAGTATGATGTAGAGAGGGATATTCTGAAACAATCTGCAATTAGTTTTCATGTTTTATTATTTGCGTTATTTTGCTTCTTATTTGCCAGCTCTCCGGTTTAAGGTTTCAGCAATCTGGTTGCTAGGGTCTAAATTACCCTAGCAACCATGCACTTAGTATATGAATGGGAGAGGACCTGAATAGAAAGAGAAATAATAAAAAAAGTAACAATAACAATAAATTTGTAGCCTTAAAGAGCATTTATTTTTAGATGCGGTCAGTGACCCCCATTTGAAAGCTGAAAAGTCACAATAAGGCAAATATTTAAAAAATTATAAAAGAAAGTATAGACCAAATGAAATGTTACTAATTAGCCATAACATACTAAAAGTTAACTTAAAGGTGAACCACCCCTTTTAATGATTCCGGCCTTCACTGTTCTGCAACTTTTTTGTAAAATTGGTAGGGGGTGCAATTGAACAACGTGTGTATATTTTTGGATGTACAGCTCATCAGTAGAAAGTTACACATAATTATGGAGATTGTACCTAGAGCAGAAACCATAAGACCCAGTGGAGGAAGACTGAGGCAAGAGAGCTAGACAGCTTGCCCAATGGCAATGTGATTTTTTTAGTTTAAACAGAACCAGGGGTACCCACCACAATAGAGGTGGCAATGAATGCAAGCACAGGATATATCCAATTTAAAATTATGACAGCAGAAAAGCTGGACAATTTTGCTAAATTACTATATGAATTTGGTTGAATCCCAAAAAATCGTGGAGAAATGACATTTCTGAAGTAAGAATATACAGTACAGTATGACTAGACATATGGGGGTGTAGTGGAAAGAATTCATTTTAAGCAGGAAGCCTTTGACATGTCTAAGGTCCAACCCTCTAATGTGTAGGTGCCTTTTCTGCCTCTCCTCAGTCCTGCCTCTTTGATAATAATTGTTTCTGTATTTAGATCACTAGCGTTACCATAAGGACCAAATATCTGGTTTAATAATAATAATAAATATTTCATTAAATCATCTGCTTTTGTTTTGTTTTTTCCTTTTGAGAGCTCTGTGCTGTTTACACTCTTTTTAATTTTCATTACTTAAAGGAAAACTATACCCCCTCAAACAATGTAGGTCTCTTTTTCTGCTTTCTGGAAGAAAATAACATATTTTAATGTTCCAGCTTTATTATTCATATGAAATGAAATGGCCCCAGATGCTGATATCTATTCTATCTGGGAAAACATGCTACCTGTCTATCTGAAATGGCTCCCAGAGAGTTTTTATAGTCTGGGGAACAGATTATTTTATTGGGTTTCAGTTTCAAAAAATAGGGGGGGGCTTTAAAATAATCAGTTAAATCTCTCTACAGAGAAAATGTAAACCCCCAAATCAAATTAATATATATTGGTCAACCTGCTCAGCGTTTTAATAACATGATTATGTTCACGGTTCATTTTGGGTGAACAGGTATGGGATCCAGTACCAGGAAACCCATTATCCATAAAGCTCTGAATTACAGGAAGGCGGTTACCCATAGACTCTATTTTGATCAAAATAATTCATAATGTTAAAAATGATTGCCTTTTTTTTCGCTGTAATAATTAAACAGAACTTTCTACTTGTTCCCAATTAAGATAAAATTAATTCCTACTGGAGGCAAAACAAATTGATTGTGTTTATTTTAGGGATGCACCGAATCCAGGATTCGGTTCGGGATTCGGCCTGGATTCGGCCTTTTTCAGCAGGATTCGGATTCGGCCGAATCCTTCTGCCTGGCCGAACCGAATCCGAATCCTAATTTGCATATGCGAATTAGGGGCGGGGAGGGAAATTGCGTTATGTTTTGTCACAAAACAAGGAAGTAAAAAATGTTTTCCCCTTCCCACCCCTAATTTACATATGCAAATTAGGGTTCGGATTTGGTTCGGTATTCGGCCGAATCTTTTGTGAAGGATTCGGGGGTTCGGCCGAATCCAAAATAGTGGATTCGGTGCATCCCTAGTTTATTTAATGTTTAAGTGATTTTTTATTAGAAGACTTAAAGAATAAAGATATACATTCTGGAAAGATCTCTTATCTGGAAAAGCCCAGGTCTTGAGCATTCTGGATAGCAGATCTCATACCTGTACACATTAGATAGGAAATTAAGTTTGTGAAGGAATCTGTGATGTTGCTCTGAGAGTTCACATATTAATTTATGTACAAGTGCCCCAGATTATGCATTATATATATATACATATATATATATATATATATATATATATATATATATATATACTGTATATGTATTAATGATGTTTTCATCAATGACACTAATTCTGGAGAACGAGAAAAGACTGATGAGAGAGAATATATGACATTACAATTAGAAGTACCTCCTGGTGACTTGGCATTGTGAAGATAAGGAAAATACAGGGGTAGCACAGTCAGCATTTCAAACCACCGCCTGGTTCCTGTGGTAAGAGGGGTCCTATAAACCAGAGAACAATTTAAAATAAGTGTTCTTATGTACAGCAAGTTAAATGATTTAAAAATATATATATATATATATATAAATACTGGCACGTTTAAACAATTTTGAGTCATTTTTTTTTCATTAAAGGAGAAACAAACCCTTAAAAAAAAAACCTTACCCCCCTTACCCTACATTCTGACCCCTGAAAGCAGAGAAGCAAAGCGGAGCTCCCAGTTGCCATCTTCCGGATCTCTGTGTAGTCTTCGGGTCTCTTCACCGTCACAAAGCCTGCTGGCGCATGCGTAGTTGGGCCTAGTCCGGAATCAGCTTCAACTGCGCATGCAAAGCACATCGCAGGGAGGGGGGCAATGCAAGATACGGGGGGGGGGCGGGTTATTTCTCCTTTAAAGCCATAGGAACTTAAGCTGGCCATAGACGCACAGATCCTATCATACGAATCGAGGATTAGTACGATTTTCGGATCGTGTGTGGAGAGTGCCGACATCTTTCATCCGGCGGAGCCCATTGCGCATCATAATTGGATCGTTTGGCCAAACGTCTATGGCCACCTTTACTGAACCTATTGTGCCAAACAAAAAGCTGGATTCAACAGGAGGCAGGATATGTATAGGCTATTGTTGTACTCAAAGACGTCTTCAGTGAGAAATAGCACTTACATTGCAGCTAGCAATGGAACCACAAAGTCTCAGTATAATAGCACAAGATATCATTTTTCAAATACAGTTTATGGGATCAGTTATCCAGAAATTCATTACACAGAAAGCTTCGAATAAGTCCCATAGACTCCATTTTATTAAAATAATTACTTTTTTTTTTTTAAATGGTTTACTCCTTCTCTGTAGTAATGAAACAATACATTGTACATGATCCCAACTAGATATAATTCATCCTTAGAGGCAAAATAATCCCATCGGTTTTAATTCAAGTATTTTAAGTGGACAAGATATGGAGATCCAAATTACGGAAAGACCTCTTATCCAGAAAGCCCCAGGTCTCAAGCATTCTGGATAACAGGTCCCATTCCTGTAGTTTCAGAATAATCTAGAACCCACACTATGTACAAACAGGGTTGCCTCCTGGCTGGTATTTCACCCTCATTAAAAATACATATTAACCTGTCATAGATGGAGATTAATAACAATTTAAGGAGATTTACAGATCAACTTCGAAGTATTCATATACAATCCTCCAATTGACAAACAAAAATGTCACCCTGTTCTGCCTGTTACAACTATTTTTAGTGACTTCTTTGGCAAAAAAAAAAAAACTTTTTGTCGCACTTTGGTAAAATGATCCATTGATTTTTTTTAAAGAGATTTAAAGCCTGGCTTGTTTTTCTCAGATTCTTTATAATTACAATACCATGCTCTAAAAATTCCAAGATTACTCTAAAAACAAACATCGAGTAGAAATCTCAGTCTTCTCTTCTCAACTGTATTTTATTTCTCAACCACCTATTATTATTGTGTAACCCCATCTAGGCTAGACCTTATCCAGCTAGGAAACAAGCAGAGCACCGGTTACATTTGATCCTCTCTCCACAGGATGGGCCTTTGCTACCTGAAAGGGTGAAGGAATGGTGTTGTGCAACTACACCTCACTTGTGCTGCGTGACTAAATAGCAGGATTGGGCTCCAGAACAAAACAAACAGCAACAAGTTTTATTCTCTTAAAGTGCAAATCAGGGTTTTCATACTCACAATCCTCTGAGGTATTCACATTACAGGTCAGGTAACAACACAGCATTTCAGAGCCAGCACCTTGTGACATCCCTGGGGAGATATCGTTGATAGATGATACCTCAGGATATCTGTACAGTGACCTGAATCCCCGCATGTTGGATCAGGGAAATCGCTAACCCTAAATCCCTATTCAGCTGAGTGATCCCTACACTACAGGCCAATGTAGCCTGAGGGCAGCGCTATCCCTTGTTATCCCACCTAGTTGGAGTCAGGCTGCTCTCGCTCAGTAGTTTTATCTGCCCCACTTTCCTAGAACTACCCTGTCCTGACTACACCTCATTCACAGGGGTCCCTATATCCCCGACTTCACCAAGGGCCTCTCTGCTCTTGGGGCCTTCCCGTTACTGGGGCCTAAGCTCCAGGCTCCCAGTGCATCCAGTCCCTCCTAGAGTGGCAGGGGAAAGATGCAGCCCCACCCTCTGCCTAGCACTATAGTGAAGTGTGACAGGAACTTGTCATCAGTCTCTGGGCCAATGATACACTGTTGACATGATGCTAATAAGCAGTAGATACATGGGCTTTTGCCCAGCAACCAGAGAACAAGGAAGTGCAGGCATTCAAAGCCATGGGGATCATTAACCCTATGGGTCCCTGCAATTGTAAGGGCAATGTATAGGGTTGCCAACTTTTCTTGAAAAATATACCGGCCTTCCTATATTTTTATGCATTCGCCCTATTAATAAAATTGGGATCAAGCCTAATTTTTACCCGCCAGGCCAGTAATATACCGGGCAGGTGGCCACCCTAGCTATGTAACACTATTTTAGGCTATGTTAAACCATAATAGGTTAAAGGGGTTGTTCACCTTTGAGTTAACTTTCAGTATTATGTAGAGATAATCTGCAATTGGCTTTCCGTTATTATTATTTGTGGTTTTTGAGTTATTTAGCTTTTTATTCAGGAGCACTCCAGTTTGCAATTTCAGCAATCTGGTTGCTTTGGTCCAAATTACCATAGCAACCATGCACTGATTTGAATAAGAGACTGGAAAATGAATAGGAGAGGGAATGCATTGAAAGGCGAGTAATAAAAAGTAGCAATAACTATACATTTGTAGCCTTAGAGAGCGTTTGCTTTTAGATGGGGTCAGTGACCCCTATTTGAAAGCTGGAAAGAGTCAAAAGAAGAAGACAAACAATTCAAAAACTATAAAAAAAAATAAAGAGGACAATTGAAATGTTGCTTACAATTGGCTATTCTATAACATACTAAAATTTAACTTAAAGATGAACCACCCCTTTAAGTCCAGCAGAACACAATAGAGCAAGGTTTACACTTGACTAAAACACAAGGCAGGGCCTTCGCTATGTGGAAAGGCAATGTGTAGCTGAACTACAACTCACATACGCAATGTAGTGCGAGATGGTAAATGGCAGGACAGTCAGGCAGAGACAGCACACATGTGGAGACAGCTAGGAAAGTTTAAGGTACACCTCTAGGTTATAAATACCCCTTGTGGTCTAGAACCCGCACAGATAAATGGATCAGGGAGAAGGCATATGCCTGAATCCCTCTTCAAATTGCATTCCATTCACTTTAGGCAAATCAGTGCCTAGGGGATTTTTACTCCCTGCTATCCAGAGACGGAACTAGGTGGGGGCGGACCCTGGTGCGGGCCATGCCCCCACCCTGGCCCAATGTTATTTCATTTATACAAAATACAGTATATAGTTATTATAGTATAGTGTAACTGCTATTTAGGTCTTTGTGGCATCTGTTCTTCCTTTGTGCTGAATTGATTTGATGGTCTCTGCATATGTGTAGGTGTTACTGGGTTCTGCAGCAGCGTAGACATGGGAAATGGCTCTGTAAGCCTAGAGAAGAAGGGCTAAACCAAAATAACCCAGTCATAATGCCCTTTGATGACGTGAAGACCGCACAGAACTGCATGGACAAAGGTCTTCTTAAAGGGTTTGTTTGCCTTTAAATTAACTTTTGTTATGATGTAGAGAATCATATTCTAAGACAGTTTTCCTTTTTTTATTATTTGTGGTTTTTGAGTTATTTAGCCTTTTAATCAGCAGCTGTCCAATTTGCAGTTTGAGCAATCTGGTTGCTACCGTCCAACTTACCCTAGCAACCATGCATTGAAATGAATAATAGACTTGAATATGAATAGGCGAGGAGCAGAATGGAAAGATGAGTGATAAAAAGTAGCAATAACAATAAATTTGTAGCTTTACAGAGCATTTGTTTTTTTTTTTAGATGGGGTCAGTGATCCCCCATTTGAATGCTGGAAACAGAAGAAGAAGGCATATAATTCATAAACTATAAAAAGGAAAATGAAAGGTTGCTTAGAATGAGCCATTCTATATCATTCTAAAAGTTTACTTAAAGGTGAACTACCCCTTTAATCACCTTAGCTAGGAGAATAGAGCTGGAGCAACAAAGTGGGGTGAAGAAATAGCCCTGCCATTTTTATGTACGTGAAAAGAAAATCGTCTTTAAATGGCTCAACATCTTCTTTTGACCCCCACAATTGTTCAGATCAGTAACATAACAACCCCTCTCCAGGGCCCAGATGCAGACTGTGCAGCCATGCCCCCACCCCCCTCCTGTCGCAATCTCCACAGTGGATTTCCATATAGTCGGCCCCGAGGGGCTGCAGGTCCGAATGCAATCGCACCACTACCTCTGGTAGTTCTGCCACTGGTTCAGATTGAAGAGCAAGTTAATGAAATGGTATGGTTTGATATGTGAGTTTGTCAGCCATCAAAAAAACTTTTTAAATACATGAAAGATTTATTATTAGGTCCAGCAAACTTATTTCATAAATAGACCTACTTGTCACAAAGCAGCAAGAGATCATGCTAGGTTTTATGTTCATAGAAAGATGTACCGCTAATTCGCTAAAGGGCTACAGCGAGGGATGAATCACGCTTTTGACCTGAGACTCCAAAACGGGCAAGGATTGCAGCAAGTGCAGCGTCTGCATCCGACAGTCGTGCCGGGACGTATTAACGCAACTTCATCAGACATTTCTATCTCTTACCTTATTTCTGTCGCATGAGATTTGTCGCATGCGGTTTTTCGCAGCGCGTCGGATCGTGCCGAAAACTTCCGTGTAGTCCTACCCATATAATGAGACAATTTGCAGTTGGTTTTCATGTAAAATTATTTGTGGTTATTTATCTTTTTATTCAGCAGCTCTCCAGTTTTCAATTTCAGCAAATTGGCCAGTGTCAGTGACCCTAATTTGAAAGCTGGAAATTCAGGAGAGGAAGGCAAATAATTCAAAAACTATTAACTGATTGTACTAATTAATTAATTTAAAAGTTGCTTAGAATTGGCTATGATATAACATACTAAAAGTTAACTTGAAGGTGAACCACCCCTTTAAAGCATAGCCAACTCTACTAATTCTACCAGGCACAGTAAAGACTTAAAGGAGAACTAAAGCTTAAATAAAGAAGTAGGCTAGAAATGTTGTACATTGTGTTTTGGGCTTCTGTACCAGCCCAAGGCAACCACAGCCCTTTAGCAGTAAAGATATGTGCCTCTGAAGTTGCCCCAATAGCTCCCCATCTTCTTTTCACTGCACATGCTCTGTGCTGCTGTCACTTACCTGGGTGTAGGGACCGACTCCAGTATATAAATGTCACAATAGAAGGCTGATTAGTAATTTATACAGATAATTACTACATGGCAGCACAGAAACCAGTACAACTAGAATCAGAATGTAATAATCAGCCCTATGGCATCAGCTTATATTATAGACAAACCTCATTTTCTGCTGGATAATTTGCGACAACCCCTAAGCTTAACTGTTTAGAGCCCACTGAGCATATGAGTGTCACAGACACTTTCTAAGATGGTGACCCCCTGTGACAAGTTTGAAGTCCTGAATCATTGCTGTTATTGAGAAACTGAAACTTTAGGCTGGTGCAATACGCTCAGTATATAAGATATGGCATTTTTAGCCATATTAATGTTTAGGGTTTAGTTCTGCTTTAAGGAAAAACTTCGATAAACACAGCTCCTTCTGTAGAGTTATGTATATGCACATATCTATATACAGTCTACATATACATAAAGAGCTTGATACTAAGGTCAGTCATTTTCATGCACATTGCAGTAACCTCTCATGTACAGCAGCTCTATGACTAAGAAATATGCTCAGAGCAAAAATCATTTGTGATTGGTACAGTATGTCCCTGTTTCATAACATCAGGGAGCCACACACACATATACGTTATAGTACAAAGCAGATTTACAGTTACTGCCTATTAAAGCCCTGTTCATAAATCAAGTGGTACAGTGTTACTGTATTGCCAGTGATGTAAAACATTCCGGCCAGAAGCTGCAGCTCAATGACTCCAGGTTATAGCAGCCTCTATAAAACACATTGCGCACCCTTTCAAGGTCAGAGTAAGTAGCCTTTGTGCATCCCTTGTGGATCATAGCAACACACACATCCTGCCAATTAGCATTTATTAGAATTATATATTCTCCAGAGGGCCATTGATGGGTGAAACATTTATGACTATAGTTTAATGAAGAAAAAATACAAATGTGAAAACCTAAAGTGAACAAATAAAAATGATCTCATGAATGAGTGGCCGTTTTTTGCTTAACAGAAAAGTCAGGGTGTGTGTGGTTTAGAGTTCCTACAAATTTAGCCCTTTATTTACTGGTTGCGTGTGTCCTTGTCTCAGGAAGGATTGACACACAACAATCTAAATGGGGAACAGGGCTGCTGGGCTGAATGCTGACTTGTACTGCCCCCTGAAGGATATTCAGGGTCACTGCAACAGTATATGCCAAGCAGCCCAGTAGGGTAGCACAGACAAGAGCATCATCTACTAATCACAGCAAATAGTTCCAGATCCGTCTCAGCGCTGCTGTATTGGGAGCATCGGGATTAGCTGCCTGCTGTACTCAGGCTTTGGTCTGTGCAAAGAGAAGGTGAGTGATGATCCTCCTCATCATCATGTTAATGTTCTGTGAGCTGATGAGCAAGGCTGACAGTAGGCAAGCTACAGAGTTACAATGCTAATAGTAGGAATGTGCTGTAGCACATGCTGAGGGTTCAGCACAGGCAGGGAGGCTTCTGCATTTTGCATTACCATGTCCCAATATACAGTATCCTGCATATGAGTGAGTAGAATGGCTCTTTCTGTTTATGAAGTCTGTGCAATTCTGCTCATTAGTCTACCTGTGTTTCAGCCTTGTACTATTTGATCCTATCTACTTGTCCTTGGTATTTATAATATGTCATAGATATTAGTGGGGGCATAGCTACTTGTAGGCAGGGGTTATTTATGCTGATGGCATGCATCATGAATTTGAATGTAGATTCTTTTGATTATCATGTGCTACCTCCATTTGCTCCTGGCCACTCTTCAAACTGCCACATTGTAATTAATCTTGTGATTGTGAATATTCAGCCATTCTAGCAGTATTAGGACTTGCTGGGGCAGAATAAATGAAGTTTTAGGCCGGTTACTTCCAGGATGGGAAAAGGCAGCTGGTAATTCAGATAATCAGATAAGCATGTGGCAATGCATATGCACCTGTTGAAAGATTCAGTGGCTTTTGGACAAACTATGCACAAATATGATTTCTATCAGATATTCAGTGCCTATATATGATCAGACCAATTCAAGTACAGGTATGGGACCGGTTGTCCAGAGTCAGAGTGCTTGGGACCTGGGGTTTTCCAGATAAGGGATATTTCTGTAATTTGGATCTTCATGCCTTAAGTTTACAAATCATTTATACAAAATGAACCCAACTATTTTGCTCCTAATAAGTATTAATTATATATTAGCTGGGATCAAGCACAATGTACTATTTAAAAAAAAAAAAAAAGTACATAACTTTTAAAAAAAATGTAAATGATTTGGAAAAATAATAGTCTATGGGAGATGACCTTGTAATTCTGAGCTTTCTGCATAAGAGATTTCCAGATAACAGATCCCTTACCTGTATATTCATATGTTTTCAGAAGAAATGAACACATAAGTATCTGTTGAACTACTATTGCCCAGCATCACCCTGTTGAAGGGGTGGTTCATCTTTATGTTAACTTTTAGTATGCTATAGAGCGGTCAATTCTAAGAAACGTTTCAATTGGTCGTCATTATTTTTTATTTATAGTTTTTTTATTCATTTGCGTTTTTCTTCTGACTCTTTCCAGCTTTCAGATGGGAGTCACTGACCCCATCTAAAAACAAAAGTTCTGTAAAGCTACAAATGTATTGTCATTGCTAATTTTTATTCCTTATCTTTTAGACCCTCTCCTATTCATATTCCAGTCTCTTGATCAAATCAATGCATGGTTGCTAAGGTACAGTTAAACCATTAGTGGGATGCTGTACAGTCTGAAAAGACAACTGATTATTCAGATTTAAGAACTGCCCACTGTGCCTGGCTTTTCCCTGGTAGCTTTCTGCCCCCATGTTCTAATGAGGCCTCCACGTATAACCTTTAGGATCATGTATGACCTTCATCTTACTTCTAGGGAAAGTGTCATTTGTGTGTGCATCACTGTGTGTGTGACTGATTAACCAAACAATTGAAGGGTGAATGTGTGTAGGTGCTGTTCCATCCAGGTCCCTGCTACACAATTCTCCCTCTCATGACCCCTTACTGTAATAGTGAAGCTCGCTACAGACTCCTATCATCAGGTTACAAAAAGTGTATAGAGCCTTATAGTGCATTTTAGGGAAATTTCTCTATGCCCGAGCCTGAGTCTGTTTGAGCCCCTATGATGACAGGAGGCACCTCTCCTCATTAAAGCTTCTGGCTACTTTAATAGATACCCTAAGCCTGGCAGTTACACCATAAGCAAGAAATGTCTCATATATAATCCTCATTTATGAAGTCCCTCTTCCTGACTTCACTGAGTAATATTTTGGGGGCCACTCTTCTCTGCAGACTCTTACTTTGCCTCAGGCTTATGGCATCAAAGAGGCAAAACCTCGCATCCCAACCATACCTCAATAGCCTAGCCCCTGGCTGAAATAAACACACAAAAGGGGATTTTCTAGTTAAAGAGGTTGTTCACCTTTAAAGGAATAGTTCAGTGTGAAAATAAAAACTGGGTAAATAGATATTCTGTGCAAAATAAAAAATGTTTCTAATATAGTTAGTTAGCCAAAAATGTAATGTATGAGGGCTGGAGTGAACAAATGTGTAATAAAACAGCCAGAATCCAACTTCCTGCTTTTCAGCTCTATAACTCTGAGTTAGTCAGCGACTTGAAGGGGGGCCACATGGTACATTTCTGTTCAGTGAGTTTGTAATTGATCCTCAGCATTCAGCTCAGATTCAAAAGCAACAGAAATGACCCATGTGGCCCCCCCTCAAGTCTCTGATTGGTTACTGCCTGGTAGCCAGGGTAACCAGTCAGTGTAAACAAAGAGAGCTGAAAAGCAGAAGTGAGTAGTGTCTGACTGATATGTTACACATAAAATCACTCCAGCCTTTATACATTACATTTTTTGCTAACTAACTATATTAGAAACATTTTTTATTTTGCACAGCCTATTTATTTATCCAGTTTTTATTTTCACACTGAACTATTCCTTTAAATGAACGTTTAGTATGATGTACAGACTGAGAGACAATTTGCAGTTGGTTTTCATTTTTTATTAATTGTTATTTAGATTTTTATTCAGCAGCTCTGCAATAACAGCAATCCAGTTGCTAGGGTGCAACTTACCCTAGCAACTGGAATATGAATAGAAGAGGCCAGAATAGGAAGATGCGTAATAAAAAGCACCCATGGCAATGCATTTGTAGCCTTACATAGCATTTGTTTTTAAATGGGATCAGTGAACCCCATTTGAACGATGAAAAGAGTCAGAAGAGAGAGGCGATTAATTAAATAACTATACAAAACAATTAATGAAGATCAATTTAAATGTTGCTTAAATTTGGCTATTCTATAAAATACTAAATGTTACCTTAAAGGTGAACCACCCTTTTACATTTAAATCATTCAAAAAAATTGTAAAACAAATGCAGATGGCCCTATAATTAAATTGTCTTCATCATAATAAATAGTTATTGCAATGTGACCTCCCCCTTTTAGTCACAGATAACCAACAGGTTTACAAGTGGACACTGCAACCTCAATAATGTTGAACCTGGTGCCAATGATCCCCATAGCTAATGATTCCCACAACCCTGGGTCTTACTATACTAACCCAAGTTGCTTTTCCCTGCACGAGTCCCCATTTAACAAAAACTGCTATGAGAAACATATCACTAGGTAGGGCTAAGTAGAACATGCGGACCCACATTTGTTTCCTGCTTCATGTAATAATGGAATGTGGAGTTGAAGGGATCAACACAGCCTTGAAAAATACTTTCTCATATTGTAGCTTTTTAAAGGACAATGCTGGAAATCAAGTGTATATTATATTCCCCTACAGCAGTGCTGTCCAACTTCTATGGTACCGAGGGCCGGAATTTTTCCAATCTAATGTTGGAGTGCCGATAACCGAAGCCAGTGTTAGCCACTCCCTGTTTTTAGACCACACCCACTTTAAACCACACCCATGTTACCGCAAGACCATGTCCACATTAATAGAACACCAAAAAAACAGATGGTTGGTGCTCACTGCAGGGATCAGGGCTGGAACTAGGGGTAGGCAGAGTAGGCGGCTGTCTAGGGCGCCATCATTGAGGGGCGCACTTTTTTCAAGCGTTTATTTAATAATTTGTTTCAGTAATCATGGTCACCCAGTTGAGTGGAATCCATCTCCTTCCCCTTCTCTCTCTTGCCGACAAGTAATAGCTCCTTCTGTGCGGTGCACCGCGATGTGCGTACACGCGTCAATGACGTCACTGATGTGATGACAGAGAGAGGCAGAGAGCTGGCGGCCTGTTTGGTGTGGCTCACTCTTGCTGCTCTCAGCCTTGCACAGTTGCACTGAACTCAAGACATTCTTTCTATTAATGTGAAAGTTCAATGCTTCCTGTTGGCACAGCCAAGTACAGATTTGGGGCCCATATGTTTGCTGTTGCTGCTGGGCTGGGCGCTGGAACAGATACATAAATACTTGGGGGGGGCAATATAATGTGATCAGATTTATTTTTGTCTGCTGCTGACACAGGTAAAGATTGGGCAATATGATGGCTGCAGGAGGGCTGTATGATGGATGGCTGCTGAGCTTGCTTGCCCAGGTACAGGGGGGGTGTATTATGGATGGCTGCTGAGCTTGCTAGTACAGGTACAGGGGGCAGTAATATAAATGAAAAAGTGCTGTACACTTTCTTGCTCTCTTTATTTAAAAACCATCATGGTAAGGAGGGAAATGGTAATGCAGGACAGGGGGGCACTGATTGAAGCTCTTGCCTAGGCTGCCAAACTACCTTGTGCCTGCCCTGGCAAGGATGCCGCTCATATGTGAAAAAAGTTACGTCATATTAAGACATACCCATAAATCCATATGCCTCCTCCTCCCCCAGAACAAATACCAAAGTATGTCACACACAGGGAGCAGTAAAGGCTTTAGGGGAGTGAACAATAGAGGTGTCACAAGTGTGAACAATACAGGGGGATCACAGGTGTGAACAATGCAGGGGATTAGTCTGAATTTGAGGTTTAGACAATGCAGGGCCAGTTAATCTCAGTACTGATACCTTTTAAAGTTCACATATGGTAAACAGACACAGCAGGCAGACTTTGATGTGGAGGGCCACATGAGGGGGGGTCGCGGGCCGCATGCGGCCCACGGGCCGACAGTTGGACAGCCCTGCCCTACAGCATTGATGTGTATTAATATGCAAGCACGCTAACACTGTCAGTTAATGAGGTGCAGAAGAGGCTTTTACGCTGCGCTCATATAATATTTATCTACATCAAATTTTGTGTCTCTGACCTTCATGACTCTTGCTTGGCCTTGTACCGTTCCAGAGAAGAGCTCAGCTTCATCCCTCTGAATGGGAAGGCACATGCCCCTCTTGGGGATAAACCGCAGAATATTTAATGCTGTTTGTTTTAGAGGCAATAGAGATAAAATACAGAAAATGCTTTTACTACTGCTAGAATCTTGCAAGTTTATAGCTTTACAACTTTACTAGGGAACAGGCGTGAACTCTGTTAGGGACCTGGTCAAAATGGGGTCTTGGACAAATGTTATTGATCACAATCACGAACTGCAAAAAAGAAAAAATAAAGGTGGTCAGGGTATGTTTGGCAATAACAGGGTGTGACTGGGGTGTGCTCAAACATGTTCTACTTAGATAATCCTTTTTCTTTTTTCATTCTTAGTTGGAAGCACCCACCTCCCAGAGTTTCCCTATGGACACCTAAAAAATAGAATTACCAATTTACAGCTATACTGCATAGAAATCAGTGTGTCATGCAGCAAGTATTTAATGTTTTCCTTATTAACCATGCAGCATATGGCTTTTATGTGTGACGGATTTTGGGACTATGCTTGTACACCATGAAAGATCAGATTTTGTAGCATGCCACAAATGTTTCATGTGTTAGGTTCAGTGGAGAAAAGCATCACCCTTTGAAGAAGAATTTTAGAAGGTATGGCTCAGAGGGATTCTTGTAACTTGCTTAAGAAACTAAATTGCAGTTCAACAATTTTGCATTAATCTAAAAGGTTGAGGAATAGTGAGAAGCAAAACAGCAACCAGTTGGTGAAAAATATCTTGAACAATATCTAACTGGCTACTGTTTGGAGGCATATAGGGGCCTCATGAGCTGCCCCTCAACCCTTGTGTACCTTTGTTAAGGCATTAGAAGTGTTAAAGGACCAGTAACATCAACACATTTTTTTTGATGTTACTGGTCCTTTAGGAGATTATACTATGATAATTATTACCAGTATCAAAATAAGTGAAAATGTGCAGGATATAGATAAAAGCACTGATAGTGTAGTCCTTAAAGGAGATACTGAAATAGGCTTGTTGTATAATATGTTTTGGGCTTCTGTACCAGCCCAAGGCAACCACAGCTCTTTAGCAGGAAAGATCTGTGTCCCCAAAATACACCCAGTAGCTCCCCATCTTCTTCTCTGTTGATTCACTGCACATGCTCTGTACTGCTGTCACTTACTGAGTTTAGGGACCGACTCACAATATACAGGACACATAGGGGTAGATTTACTAAAGCGCTAAAACGCTAGCGACTTTTTGCCAGCGTTGCCACCCGCAGGGACAACGCCAATTTACTAACAGGTCGCAGGAGACAATTCGCTAGCGAAACAGACCTATGCTAGCGTTCATTCAAACTCTATCTCCAGGCGACTTTTCGCTCTGGCGAACTGACATAACTCCACAAATTCAATAAAATGTGGAGTTTCCTTTGCCACTTCAGACCAGGTGAAGTGTTATAAAGCAGCTACAACTTCCTCAATCTTCTGTCTCTTACATCATATCCTGTGAGCCGAAAATACATTAAAGTTCAAAAAACGCTGGCGTCTTTTCCTTTTTTCAGCGTGATTGCCTGCAAAAGTCCTTACAAACTTTTTTTGGGGAACTGCTTTTTTTCCAGACATTTCCTAACATATGGAATATTCATTTTACATGTGTAGGGCATTATATTAACTCTCTTGCCTTTAGTAAGGTTCCCTGGGCATTTGTAATATAAACCGGTAACTTAAACCATTTGCAGCAACATTTATAATAAAGACGTCCATACAACTTTAAATTAATCGCTGTATGCAAATTGAACCGAGTGCAAGATCACTAGCGAATTTTGGCTAGGCTGAAATGAATGCTAGCGCATCTTGAAATGCTTGCACTGCCGAAGTAACGCTAGCGAAAAGTCACCAGCATTCGGCACCCAGGACGAAACTCTGCATATTAGTGAATTGGCATAGTCAGAGCGCATTTGCCCTGGCGAAGTGTTGCCCTGGGTACGAAACGGATGCTGGCGAAAATTTGCCGGTTAGTGAATCTGCCCCATAGAATATAAATGTCACAATATAAAGCTGATTAGTAATTAATTCAGATAATTATTACATAGCAGCAAAGAAACCAGTGCAATTAGCATCGGAATTGTATAATCAGTCCTGTAGCATCATCTTATATTACAGCCCAGCCTCATTTTTTGCTGGATAATTTGCAACAACCCCTAAGCTTAGTTTCGCAACAGCTGCTCAGAGCGGACTGAGCATGTAAGTGTCACAGACACAAGATGGTGACCCCCCTGTGACAAGTTTGGATAATTGCTGCTATTAAGAAGCTGAAACTTTAGGCTGGTACAATATGTTTAGTATATAAAATATGGCATTTTTCACCATATGCATTTTTATGGTTTAGTTCTCCTTTAAATGGGGGTATGATCTATACCAGATTATGGATTTATATAATGAGCTTATGTCTGCCTGCCCTGCAGCTCATAGTTTTTTCCTGTTGAATAAATGGAATTTCAGTATTTCATAGTAGATTAACCACTGAACATCATTAGGGTATATTTAACCTTTATATTCCTAAGGTGTATGTGCTCTATACAGTTTTCTGGCAGTACACAGCTTTATAAATTTGTCGAAAGGATGCTCCTTCTGTTCCATTGGCATTCACGGGTGGGCAATCTCTGGAATTAAAATGATACAGACATAGAGTTGCCACCTAGCCAATATTTTGCCTGGCTGGTAAAAATGATGCTTGATGCAAATGTCATTGATAGAGCAGAAGATATTTTTTCCAGAAAATGTGGCAACCACATACAGATACAGGTATGGGACTTGTTATCAAGAATGCTGGGGACCTGGGGTTTTCCGGATAACAGATCTTTCCGTAATTTGGATCTTTATACCTAAAGTCTACTAGAAAATCATGTAAACATGAAATAAATCCAAGAGGCTGGGTTTGTTTCCAATACGGATTGATTATATCTTAGTTTGGATAAAGTATAATGTATTGTTTTATTATTACAGAGAAAAAGATAATAATTTTAAAAAAATTTGGATTATTTGTTTATAATGGAGTCTATGGCTTTCTGTAATGCTGAGCTTTCTGGATAATAGGTTTCTAGATAAAGGATCCCATACCTGTACTATATTTTCCAGTTTTCGACAAAATGTTCCCGTATCACTTTTGCAACATTATCAATGCTGCCAAGCCCATTTACTCGATTTTATTTTGCTGCATCATCTA
Organism: Xenopus petersii; assembly: GCA_038501925.1. Taxonomy (NCBI): domain Eukaryota; kingdom Metazoa; phylum Chordata; class Amphibia; order Anura; family Pipidae; genus Xenopus; species Xenopus petersii. Next base: position 39,354,397 of record CM076675.1, read on the forward strand.
AAGTAGAATCATTGCAATTATACAGTATATCATAGCGACATTTTATTGCTCAGGAGACACCCCAAAAATAACTTTTGTTAACATCACAAGCTGCCAGCACACCACAATATTTTCTCTCAACTCTGTGCTAAAAACCAAGTCCACTTTATAGATTTACTGAAGGGTTCCCTGCAACACAAATCCAGAAAGCCTTAAGCACAGCACACCATATACTTTCATTGTGTTAGTGTTGTATCAGAATTAGAAATCTCAAGACATGGCTCCAGACATAAACCAGGCTTGCCTTTAAAAATAATAATAAAGCATATTTTGCCTAAGCATCAGCGCTTTCTGTTCTCATCCTTAGCTACTTGCATATGTACCCTTCATTTCTGACCCATAGCCACTTGCTTAGATACCATTTGTTTCTCACCCTTAGCTACTTGCATAGGTACCCTTCTCTTCTTACCCATAGCTACTTGCATTGGTACCCTGTAGCACTAAAAATGTGAATCATCTGTACATATGCAGAATCCTCGCAAATAGATACCATTCATAATGCAGCAGCATCTTCAACATCTTCAATTTATAGTCTATGTGTACTGTATATTGTGAGTGGGTCCCTAAGCTCAGTGTGAAAAAAGAAGATGGGGAGCTACTGGGGCATCTTTGGAGACACAGATCTTCCCTGCTAAAGGGTTGTGGTTGCCTTGGGCTGGTACAGAAGCCCAAAACATAACATACAACATTTCTAGCAACTTCTTTAGTTACGCTCAGGGGCGATTCTAAGGCTTTTGCTGCATGAGGCGACTCCTGCGAAGCCGCCCCTCCCTACTCCCCAGCACTTATCTTTTTTGCGCAGGAGCGGGTCCAGGGTCCACTAGAAGAGCTGAATTTCCAGTTTAATGACTAGAAATGCGTTTCTTATGTTACCAGGAGCAGCTTTTAGTAGCGCCCCTGGTTATGCTTTAGTTCTCCTTTAAGATTAAGATTTAATCTAGTATAAGTATGCATATATATTACTATATACAAGAGTGTTGAAAGGTCTATATTGGCATCAAGACTGGATTTCATGTTAGGGCGCTCAGAGGCTGGCATCATCCATGTATCCCCAAGATTGCTTGCACACAGGCCTGCATCCTCCATCGCCCCCCCCCCCGGATTGCTCACAAACATTATCAGTTGATCTTATGGAGGGATCAGGAAGCGCACAGATCTGCACTCCTAGACCCCAGAGTACACCGAATGCGGCTAGAGTCCTGCCATAGGCCTGGGCCTTTGTGGTCGTGCCACAATTCCTTCTTGTACACCCATATTATATATACTGTATGTACAGTGACTAGCAATGTTATCAAAGCTGGAAATGCACCGAACCAGCATTCATTTACACTTAGAGGGAGCTGTAATATAGAGTGTAAAGTCTGCTACCGGTCTTCAGGTATGAAGTGGACCGGGGGTTGCGGCTGGGGAAGGGGGACCTGATGGAGAGGACCTGGGGGGGGTTACCAACGCTGGTAACCAATAGCACCCAATCAGTAGGTAGCATTTAGTGGTCAGCTGTTTGTTTTGGGTTACTACCTAGACAACATTTGCCCCTGTGAATTCATGAACCCGTTAGATACAAATGGAAATATTTGAGTGAACTATATAGTGCAAAACTATATGGTGCAAAAAAAGTGTTTAGAAATCCTTAAGTTTGTGTGATGTAGATTTGTTCAGCTGTTGCCTTCTTAACACTGCTGCAGAACCAGCATTTCCGCCTTGGAAATGCGAAAGAACAGAAGGGTTTCCAATTTACCTTTAAAAAGTTGGGTCAAGATCTGCTCTGCTTCTGTGCATGGATGATGGGTATTCAGTTTTGCCCTTGGGATTTGTGTCTTCTTATTATATTTTACTTATAGGAATCTAGGGATGCACCGAATCCAGGATTCGGTTCGGGATTCGGCCTTTTTCAGCAGGATTCGGATTCGGCAGAATCCTTTTGCCTGGCCGAACCGAATGCGAATTTGCATATGCAAATTAGGGGCAGGGAGGGAAATTATGTGTCTTTTTGTCAGAAAACAAGGAAGTAAAAAATGTTTTCCACTTCCCACCCCTAATTTGCATATGCAAATTAGGGTTCGGAATTGGCCCGATTCGGGGGTTCAGCCGAATCCAAAAAAGTGGATTCGGTGCATCCCTATAGGAATCTGAAATTGCTTAGACTCACCATACCTTGGGGGGTGGTATTGATTATTACATATTTGCAGTACCAGGAATAAACTGCTTTTTCTGCATTACATACTGTAAATGGATTGTGACATGCAGTTAAAAAGGAAACAGCATCCAGCCAGCTAACATTGCCCGAAGACCTGATTGTAGGTGGTAGAATTTCTTAATTCACTGAACTGTACAAAGTTCAAGGAAGGGTTATAAAATAACTAGATTTACTTGACATGTTTTTTTCCGACCTTTACAGTATTGTTTCAAATTAATATGTTCCCACTACATATGGATAGGGTGAATGTAACTATTGATGTGGTTTAAAATGAAGTATGTTACTAACAGGAGTATAGGACAATTCGCTAGCGAAAGAGACCGTCGATAGCGCAGTTTTGCGGTCTTTCGCCAGGCACATTTTCGCTCAGGCGAATGATCGTTACTCAGCAATTTCACTGAAGTGCAAATTTTTAAGGATGCACCGAATCTACTATTTTGGATTCGGCCGAACCCTGAAAGAATCCGAATCCTAATTTGCGTATGCAAATTAGGGGTGGGAAGTGGAAAACCTTTTTTATTTTCCTTTATAAGCCACGTGAATTCCCTCCCTGACCCTAATTTGCATATGCAAATTAGGATTCGGATTCAGTCAGGCAGAAGGATTCGGCTGAATCCGAATTATGCTAAAAAAAGGCCGAATTCTGGCCAAATCCCAAACCGAATCCTGGATTTGGTGCATCCCTACAAATTTTACTGGACATTACTTCTTTTGCCAGAGTTTCCTTCGCCATCTTAGACCTGGCAAACTGATAAGATGAAGCTTTATCCTCCTCAATCTTATGTCAGTGACATCATATCCTGTATGCCGAAATGTTATAAAAATGATAAAAAAAACGCAGGCTTTTTTCATATTTTAAAGCAGGATTGTCTTTAAAAGTTGTAACTATTAAAATTGTTTGTTTTAACCTTTTTTTTACCATTTAAGGGGCATGCCACATTTGTTTTAGGGTAGGCTCATGTCGCTTCCTTGGATATTTTTAATAAAAAGCAGCTACTTCAAGTATTTGCACCAACATCTCTAATAAAGACATATATGTGACCTATATGTACCTGCCCTGGTGAAGTGGCCCAAAGTGTGCCACTGCCTTCGCAGGTGAAAATTCTCCCTTTAGTGAATTTGCCTCATATATTCTATAAAGAGTTAAGAAAAGGGTTTAACTACCTGATTGCTCAGGTCCTACATACTTTAATTTAAGGCAATTGGTTGAATGAAAGAATGGAAGATGAATAGAAGAGGGCTTGACATATTTGCTAAATGATGAAACATAATAATTCCAAACTAACTTTAAGATTAATATGCCTGCATTTGATCTATGTTTTGTTTGCAAATAGGCACAATTTGTATTAGGGAGAGGCTGTGGATAGGCAAAATAGAAATTGAAAAGGGTTTAAGTTGGCCTACCCATATAATTTTAGTGCCAATTATAATGTGCTATTTATAAATGGTATCTATACAGTGCAATTGTCATTACATAGATACCTGCCATTATTTAGTTATTAGGAACTGCACAGATGTGATGTTTCATTGTACAGGTATGGGACCTGTTATCCAGAATGCTCAGAACCTGGGATTTTTCCGGATAATGGATCTTTCCATACTTTAAGACTACTAGAAAATTATGTAAATGTTAAATGAACCCAATAAGCTGGGTTTGCTTCCAATAAGGATTAATTCGATTTTAGTTTGGATCAAATACAAGGCACTTTTTTTTATCATTAAAGGAGAAAAAGGAAATTGTTTTTAGAAATTTGGATTACTTGATTATAATGGAGTCTATGGGACTCAGTCTTTCTGTAATTCGGAGCCAGGGTTGGACTGGGCCAGAGGGCCACCACCAGCCCAGATCTGCTCCCCTGGCTGACCAGCTGTTCACACAGTGCGGTGTCTTTTGCGCATGTGTGTGGCGTCTTTTGCGAGGCGTCTTTTGGAGTTGAGAGGTCGGGAGGTGGCCCCCATGGACTGCCAGGAGAGCCCTTTGTTTTGCAGCCCCAATGGGCCCCCTAGACTTTAGCCCAACCCTGTTTGGCGCTTTCTGGATAATGGGTTTCCAGATAATGGACCCCATACCTGTAAAACGTGATCGTTCTTCTTACACCAAATATATTTTCAGATTTTATTAATGCTGCATGATGCATTTTAATCAAGCTTTTCTCGTCAATTTTTCCTATCATGTAATTTAAAAAAGGACGGGGTGTTGCACAATAGCTTGAAAACTATGCTACAATTACTTTAAGTGAGGATAACTGTTTACTGATAACCCAAGGACGTTTATTTGATGACAGAAGATTGGCTCTTCACTTTAGGGGGAGCTTCTGCGCAAATAGCTGCTGACACCGAATTAACATATAGGGGAATGGCAAAATGGCATTAAAAAAAAAGCTTTTCTTATAATTACAGAATAATTGTGGCCCTAGGTGTTGATGTCCTGGCACAATTTCAATCAACAGGTTGCACATGCACTTCAATGTGACAATTGTGCTGAAAATATTTGTTTGGATGGCACCATTTCGAGAGCTCAGTGACAAATGGCATCATTTCCAGAGCTCTCTTTCTAAGGGCCCATGGCTCATACACTGGTGTTTTACCTGTGCTCCCTGTGCTCTTTGATTCCTTCTGGGCCTGTACTCACACATAATAGTTTTCCCGTGTAAACTTACTGTTAGTAATATTTTTTACTTTGCAATATAAAGTATTTCTGGGATTTCTGGTGCTTCAGAAGAAGTCAGTTATATTTTCAGCCTAATTGCAAAACATTTTATATTTGAGAATAATATATTATATAATACACAAAAGCCATGAATATCTTGTAAATTATATCCTTATAAACGGTGAGTTCTGATGTCATCAGTTATAAACGGTGAATTCTGATGTCATTTCTGTCACATGACTCACTGAAACTTGTGTATTATAATAAATAAAGTACCCCCAGTTGTAAAATATAAGGATATTAGAATTTATCTCGGAGTTCCATGACCTGTATAAAAACACTCGGCCTTCGGCCTCGTGCTTTTATATGGTCATGAAACTCCTCGGTAACTTATAATATCCTTATATATTACAAGAGGGGGTACTTTATTCACTATATATTTCAGAATAAGTGACGCAAAATTAGCAATACTCCCACTATGATACCTATCTCTAATTAAGACTGCATGTTCATTGGGGCAAAAAGAAACAAATAAAAGGTATTAAATATGAAAAATATGTAAAGAATGCATAACATCAAAGGTAGAATTCATGGTGTTTGGTTGTTTAGTTGACAGTTTAAACTCCAGTTTATTTAGTGCATAACAGGATAATAAATATCTTTAAAAAAAAAAAAAACTAGCGCATAGGGCAAAATAAGGACAGAGTATTATGGGCTAAAGCTATGAACTGTACAGTATATGCTGCTGAAAATAAAATTACATAAGAGAGTAAAAAATATATTTAATATTTCATTGACTAGCACTGGAGAAACTAAAATGAATAGAAATAGAAAGTTGCTAAATATTTAAACACAAGTCTTTGTTTTCTACTGCTGAACTAGAAATGCTTCGGTTAGGGATGATCCCAGCAACTAATGGGTATTATCTGAAACTGAGATAGAGAGAGATGTGGAGTCCTTCAAGCAAGGAAAGCAGGGTCCTAAAATAAAGGACTAGGAGACAGACCAAACAAGACATGAACAGGATGTAACAGACAGAATAGGGCTAGAATACAGGTCAGACTGGGCTAACAAAAAGCTAAATAAAGGGAAGACTGGCCACAGTACTTAGGCTGAGACTTCATATAGGGTCAACTAGATGGGATTGGAATACATACTGGAAAATCCAGATTCACCAGGCTTCTCTACTAGCCCAGTGCCACTGGATAGCTGAACGTTGGGGGACCACCTCCGAATGAACAACAGACTGGTAGGATGGCACCTGAGGAACAACAGACAGAGAGAATGAGAAGTATAGATTTTACAATGCGGTTGCACGCGGTTAAATTTGGAAAATATTTTGTTTGAAACGGGAGCTTGCTTGGATGGCCATCAAAATATCTGACACAGTCAAACCAAAGACTTTAATGGGCGTCGGCGACAGTTCGCTGGTGGCAAATTTTCTGCAAAACTAAATGGGTCAAATTCGCCCATCCCTAGTGAGCACCGTAGTGTGATTCTCTTCCTGCTACTTTATTTTTTGGATGGGTGCGCAAGAGCAGTAGAGTGAAAAGTTTAACAAAAAAAATCCAGCTTTGTTACTCTACTGCACATGCATCGGCCCTGGGGTTTGAAAGAAAGAAGAAGCCATCGGTAGGTGGTGCCATTTTTTTGCTAACAGGATTGCCTGTCCAGTAAGTGATTACAGTCACTGGGGGTGCCTAACATTTGGCCCCCCTAGTGATATTAACTTTCATGCAAGGTACAAGACAGACAGGACTCATAATAACTGCTTTTTCACACGCATGGGGATTGGGGATGTGATGAGATCTTCAGACAAGGACCATGGGGCCCATAATGCAGACTAGGAACAGACTATACAAAGCGGGAATAGGCAGGAACAGATTGAAGCAGGTGTAGAACTGTTCAGTGCAGGAATTGGATGAAGTGGGCACAGAACAGGACTAGACAGAGATCTGAATAAGAGACTGAAATATCAACAGAAGAGGACCTGAATAGAAATATGAGTACTGTAATAAAAATTAGCAATAACAGTACATTTGTAGCCTTACAGAGCATTTATTTTTTAGATGGGGTCAGTGATTGGAAGTCTGGAAAGAGTCAGAAGAAGAAGGCAAACAATTCAAAAACTATAGAAAATAAATAATGAAGACCAATTGAAAAGATGCTTACAATTGTTCATTCTATAACATACTAAAAGTTAACTTAAAGGTGAACTACCCCTTTTTAGCTGTCTCCAAAACCCTGGGCTCAGGGAAAGGTGTCTAGAAGGTGGGCGATCCTTGTTTCAAATACCAGTAGTCCCTTGCAGGTGTTTGTGGAGAAATCTCTGTTATTTTATCTTACGTGTATCTTGTTAGCAATTTTTGTAAATGTGTTTATGTATTTATATTCTCCTGCCCAATGCGATCTTCGCGACTAAAAATGTTCTTAGTGGATAAAAAGAAGACTTTCCATTTGCCTATATATACTGTAACTACTCACTTAATTGAAATGCATAGCTGTATTATGCTGTAAGCAGTGGATCACTTTGCCATTAATCTAGGAGCCTTTAAATGGTCTAATCCTATGCTATCCCCCTTCTGCGGTATAAATTCTAAATAGCCATTAATTTTGTTTTCCTTTCATAAATGTAAGAGCTGTTCTGTGATGCTCCATTCTGTCTTGTGCTGCTTCCAAAAACTTGGGGGTGCCACTTTGAATCAACAACAATACAATTCCCGTTCCCTAGGCTTGAATAAAATGTCCCAGTGACAAGAAGACAATTAAAATAAGATGTGATTAGTTGAGTTAGCTGAAGCTGAGACATCAACCTTCCAAGGGAACGTTAACATCTCTGCTGAGGTGTAGGTTGCAAGAGTCAGGCATAGCAAGTAATGGGTATAATAAGTCAATATGTAATAGTAACTAGTAAGTTTTTTATCAGTGTTACCCAACCTTGTCATTAATCTATATTTATATAAATAGGAAGAAATTAATCTTTACAAACACTCTACTTTTATACGTGGCTCGATTTATTCACATTAGAAATATTCTGATCCTGAGTGCCTCTTTCCCTATGTCTGAGAAGATGAGACAGTTGGCTATTATTTTTATTGGACAATCAGTGACTGCGTTAGCTACACTTGCTTATCAGCTGTGGTTCTGCAAGCAGTGATAGGAAAGAATATGAGCAGAGCTACTCCAAGGAAATCTCTGAGCACACGTCCTCGCTCTTTCCAGGTCACCAAGCAGGTCCTTGGCATTCAGCATCTTTATTGTAGGAAGCTTTTTTTCCTAATCTGTACATGATGGGTCGATTCAGGGTTTTTATTGCCAGAGCTTTAATGCTACTCTTTGTGCATTAAATGGCTAGCTAAGAAGGCACTAAAGGTGAACTGGATTTGCAGTCAGCAGACTTTAGAATATTTTTTCTGGAAAGTGCATTAGGAACAAATAAATGATGGAAAAGCTACATTAAGCACATAGCCATCTGTTTAAAAATATAATTTCAGTTGTGCAATGAATGTTGCAGAGATGAGAGTTGGAAGGAAAGGCGTTTACCCTGGGCCCCAACAATAAAGGACCTCTTGGGGTGACGAAATAGGTAATAGTACAAGTATCCATTACATTAAGTAACAGCTGCTATTTTCAACAGTGTTGGACTGGAGGGTCCCAGGCCCACTGGGGCTTCTACCACGGGGGCCCGTGCTCCCCCCAGGCTCCCTGCCATAGCCACAACCCCTCTCCAACATCCCCCCACACACACACACACAAGTACCTGTTCTCTTACTGCAGCCACAATCGGGGGCCAGTGGGGGAAGTCAGGGAGCAGTGTTGGGTCTCAGACAGGAGCAGATCTGGGTCCGGCGGGCACACCGGGTTGTTTCCCAGTGTCCTGTCGGCCCATCCTTAATATAACTATTAAGGATGTCCAACATGGAGCACTTGTTGTTAAACTGCAAGTCTGGAGTTTGCTGTAGTTGAAGTTTAACACAAGTTAAATATTTTCCCTTCTGTAGATGGGGACTCCAGCCCACCTGAATTTCCAGGACCCACTCCATCTCTAACTTCAGCCCTGCTTAATGGTGTAAATAGTAAAAAGAGGATTGTGTAATAAAAGGAGCAAAGCAGGTCTAATCACCTATAGCAACCAACCAGCAGTTGTCAAACATCCTATTGGGTGCTGTGTTACTAAACCTTGGCAAATTGTTTTTTATTGCACATTAAAACTTCACTTTGATATGTTATATACTACTAAACACATTTCAAGTGTGAGTGGGTATGGTGATCAGATCACTCTATAATGTAATAGGGGGGGGCATCACATTCTTTCAGTACTCATTGGTATAAAGATGTTGACCTTTCTAACTCCTTTTATACTGGGATAATTCCAAGAACACTTTTGCCTTCAAGGGGTACAGTGTGTGGCTATAGTTTTTGTGCTTAAACGTTCTTTTCCATGATGAAATGGAAGTGAATGCACTTACAGTATATATGGATATCAAACACTATCCATACTGGGAACACCTACATTTAGATCTAAAACAAACCCATTAAACATTTTTAATCCATTTACAGTCTGGATTAAAATAGCAACACCATCATTTCCATTGCTCCATTTGCTTTTGAAAGCAATTCCCCAAAAGCTTAGTAATTCTAATGTTTTAACTGAATGGTAGTACAGGTTTAATGTCCTCAATTCTCATGTCAACCTTAAAGTAATATTAAGAAAATAAAATGACATAAAAGCATTTGCACATAATGTTCCATTTACAGGTACTATGAGCAATAGAGGCCAATAAAGACTTGCAGCAGAAATAATACAAAAAAATGGAAAAGAGGTTTGCTAAACATTAATCACTTTTCTAATTATGGATTTTTGGCACACTTTTTTGCTTATTATTGACTCGCCAAGCCAACATGCGTAATATGAAATAATGCCACAAAATGATATAGTGAGTAAGATTTGATGTCAGTTTTTACATGACCAGATACCAGCAAACATAAATGCTTTTGGGGTGTATAGAAAGTAATGAAACATTGTCAGAAAAGGCCAGGCCAGACTTTATCTAGACTGTAGATTAAAGGGGTAACATTCACATTTAAATTAACTTTTAAGATGATGTAGAGGGTGCTATTCTGAGAATTTAAATTGGTCTTAATTTGTTATTATTATTTGCAGTTTTCGAATTATTTAACTTTGATTCAGCAATTCTCCAGTTTGGAATTTCAGCAACTACTACCATGTATGTGGTTGCTAGGGTCCAATTTAATCTAGAGAACAGTTAGTGGTATGAAAAAGAGACAGGAAAATGAAGGAGGGAGGGTCTAAACAATAAACAACAAACAAACAATAACAACAAAATTGTAGCCTCATAGAGCAATCACTTTTTGGCTGCTGGAGTCATTGGTAAGATAAGCAAATTATTCAAAGCCAATTAAAAAAAAAAGACCAATTGAAAACTTGCTAAAAATCAGCCATACTATAACATACTAAACATTCACTTGAAGGTAACCCAACCCTTTAAAGATTGCTGAACACCCCAGAGCCAACAGAAAGCAAACTACAGTAAAAATCAGGTTACTGCTTCACAAGCTTTCCAGTACTAATATTATTTCCATTTGTGCCAAGCTGCCACCCGGCAATCCGTGTCATAGACATGTGCCACTAACCAACACAGTTCTTGTTCCCTCTGACTCTTGACCTTATGTAGGGCTTGGGGATCAGGCCAAAGCCTTGATTAGTAAGGTATGAAACACACAGGCAGAATATGGCACACACAGGTAGGTTAGAGCAGACGAAGATTGGCACACACAGGCAGAGCATGGCACACACTGGTAGGGTACAGCAGGCAGAGTATGGCACACAGGCAGAGCTGGACAGACAGAGTATGGCACACACAGGTAGGGGATAGCTGGCAGAATATGGCACACACAGGCACAGTAGGGCAGGCAGAGTATGGCACACAGGCAGAGTAAAGTGGACAGAGTATGACACACACAGGCAGAGTATGGCACACACAGGCAGAAAATGCCAGTGCTGCTCCTACAACCTGGTGTAAACAGGTGAACAATGTGGGCACTGACAGTCTGAGGTGTGATTAGTGTAGTGTCTTACAGGTTTGAACAAGACAAGGTTTTACAGACTAAATCTAAGGTGTGAACAATGCAGGGGATAGTTCTGATACCTTTTGAAGCTCACTCAAAGCTTGGCAATCAAAGCAGCCAGACATTAATGGAGGACCACACAAGGGGAGCTGCGGGCTGGATGGGGCCTGATCTAGCTCATGAGGTGCCTGGGCCACCTCTTTCTTTTTATTTTGGTAAGCAAAACGTGTAGTCGACTGGGAGCATGGCAATCAATCAGCAGATTGTAGATTAAAGGAGTAACATTCAGATTTAAATTAACTTTTAAGATGATGTAGAGGGTGCTATTCTGAGAATTTAAATTGGTCTTAATTTTTTATTATTATTTCCAGTTTTCGAATTATTTAACTTTGATTCAGCAGTTCTCCAGTTTGGAATTTCAGCAACTACTACCATGTATGTGGTTGCTAGGATCCAATTTAATCTAGAGAACAGTTATTTTGGTAAGCAAAACGTGTAGTCGACTGGGAGCATGGCAATCAATCAGCAGCGAGATTTCACAGCCGATTTAATTTACTTTAGGGTTGAAGAAAGACCTTAAGGAGATTGCTTAAAAGTAAAACCTTGGGGGGGGGGTGCATTTGTTTATAGCTGTCTATCAAGCATAGAAAGTAAATGTAATCTTAATGTAGCTGTAGTATGTGGTTCCCCACGGATAAGGTTAAACACACCTGTGATTAAAAAAAACATTCCAGGGTCACGTGTCCTTTACATTAAGTAAAGTAAAGGGAGCACTTTCAATTGAATAGAATAATAAGCTCAGTTGTAGGTTCCATGTGTTTTAGTCCAATGCATCATCTACAGTAGCTGGGTGCAGGTTAGATAATCAGTCCACCTTTCAGGATGCTATTGTCTTGCTGCAGGATCTATTCAGGGTAAAATATAGCACACATAATTTTACTCTGCTCTTTACTGGCAACTCGTTCTGCTCTGTGCTGACTGCTTGTTCTACTTAGCTTTTCTCATTGTGTTATGCACTGTACAAGTTTTTTTTTTGCTTTTTATAGACAGCTTATTCTACTCTGTTTTGTGCTGACTGCACATTCTACTATGCTTCTTATAGTCTGAATCATTTTATTCTGTTCTGTGCTGACTACTCATTCTAATTTGCTCTGTACAGGCTGCACATTCTTGTCTGTTCTGCACTGGCTGCATATGACACGGGCAGAGTCAATCTAATAGGCCCCTCCCAACACCTTCTTCCCTTCCTTAAAAAAAACCAAATCACAAAGGCTGCAGCTTGTTTAGTAAATCACATAAACAACAACCAATATAAATCAAAAACAGTTATTTAAAGGAGAACTCACCCTAAAAATTAATATGACTAAAAATGGCATATTTTATATACTGAACTTATTGCACCAGCCTAAAGCAGTAACGTAGTTAGAGGGGGGCGGGCCCTGGCACGGGACGTGCTGCCAGCCCCCCTACGTACGCTGTTTTCTGCGTGCGTGCAGTGGCACGCAAGCTTCCGGGGGGCCTTGAGGGGATGCGAGCCCTGGCCCAATCGCACCCCCTGTTCCCCTGGTAGTTACGCCACTGGCCTAAAGTTTCAGCTTGTCAATAGCAGCAATGATCCAGGACTTCAAACTTGTCACAGGGGGTCACCATCTTGGAAAGTGTCTGTGACACTCACATGCTCAGTGGGCTCTGAGCAGCTGTTGAGAAGCTAAGCTTAGGGCTCGTCACTAATTATCCAGCAGAAAATGAGGTTTGTCTGTAATATAAGATGATGCTACAAAGCTGATTATTACATTCTGGTGCTAATTGAGATGGTTTCTGTGCTGCCATGTAGTAATTATCTATATTATTTACTAATCAGCCTTATATTGTGACATTTATATTCTATGTGTACTGTATATTGTGAGCCGGTCCCTAAGCTCAGTAAGTGACAGCAGCACAGAGCATGTGCAGTGAATCAGCAGAAAAGAAGATGGGGAGCTACTGGGGCATCTTTGGAGACACAGATCTTTACTGCTAAAGGTCTGTGGTTGCCTTGGGCTGGTACAGAAGCACACAACATAATGTACATAATTTCTAGCTACTTCTTTAGTTAAGCTTTAGTTCTCCTATAAGTGTAGTGCAATGTAAGCAATCACATTTATATATTATTTAACCATTAACTTTAGTAACATCTGATAGCTGCTGAAGGCTGCAAACAATTGTACCCAAGAGTGAGGGACCCGTCTGTTGTCCCTCCTAGGCGTGGATTTCCTCCATAACTCATGTCCCTTCCACTAGGTCCCCTTCCATCACTTTGGCCCCAGGCCTAACCCCTGTTGCATCCTACACTTCATATCGCTATAACAGAGCAGTTAATTCCCCTGATTTTTTCGGGAGTTACCAGATATTACAGTCTGTCCCCATGTTTCCCGTTCTCTGATGAATTTTCCGAATTTCTGATGATTTCTTATAATTTGCAGGCAAAACATCCGGTGTGCACACACGCAGAACATTTCAGTGATGTCAGCAAAGGGAAGTGTGCATGCGGAGTGCCGTTTCGGTGGCTTCAGGCGAGTTTCTGAATGTGACATAACTTTCGCTGATGTCATGTCTTGTGACGCCAGAAACCCAGATATCCCCCAAAAAGCCTGTTCAAAAAGTTGACAGCTCTGCACATTCTTCTCTGTTCTGTATTGGCTCCTCATACTTCTGTGTTCTTTACTGGCTGCACATTCTACTTTTTATCTTTATTATAGACTGTTCCTGAATAGACATCTGCAGATCAAATTTGTCCATTCTTCGTTGACGTTGTCATAATATGGAGGTTTATGTAATATATGCCAGTTTAAAGGACTCTCTTTTGAAGATGTCTTGTAGTTGAGAAAATAAGTAATTATCCTATGCCTTTAATGTGCCGAGTATCAGAATATATTGTTGGAAATTGTAGCTTGATGTAGTGCAAGAATACTGATAACAGCTAGTGACAGTGACTAAGGACAAAACCTATAATTCTCTTCATGGGAGATAATATTCAGTTAGCCTTGCTTTTATATATGATATGGAGTCTCTGCCTTCACAGGAATGACTGACGCTCTGATTTGTTTTCATGAAAATAGGATTGCCTTGCTCAGATTCAAAGTACAGCAATACGGCAGCAATAAATATATGTCATCGTGCTACAGTCTGTGCCATTCTCTCTCTCTATGCGCAAGAGGGTTTTATCTCACAGTGCAGCTTGGCATACTTCTGTTTGTTTCTGTCAAGGCTGAAATTGCAGAGGATTCTCTGCAATCTGTAGATATTCAGTACGTGCACACATACACACACATACTGTATATATAGATAGACATATATAGATACTATATATGTCTTTGTTCGTGCAAGATCAGTTGTAGATCCAGCTTTTTGCAGGAATACACTTCCATAAAGAATGCACACAAAACAGCCAACACAGTTCACTACTGAGATAATTAGAAATATGCTATAATATAAGATGAAGAACTGCCTCTCCATTGTTTGTAGTAAGAACACACTTGTAATGTCAGTATCCCTTATGTTGTAGCAATAAATTATATAACTATCACCTGGCATTAATTCTATTCCAGGATCCCAAATTTTTTTATTTACCGCCTGGAATCCCTGCCTCTTTATGTGCACAGCAAAACTGTGTACCAGCCAGGAGATATAAATGCAAAAATAATAATTGAAGTAAATATATTCATATCACTTCTGAGCTTTTTGTGCAATTTATCTTTTTATGAGATATATTAGCAGTTTTAGACAGTTTTATGCTGATGGCAGGATTTCTTTTCAACAGCTGTCTTTGAAAGCCAAGAGTGTAAGCAAAATTATGGAGTTGATTTATTAATATTCACATTTGAATTGTTACCTTGATTAAGTTTTGTTTTTTTTTTTTGCCCAAAAACCCATGAATTTGAAATTAGGAAATTATTGAAGGTTCAATATTTATTAAGCACAAAAAAAATCTAAATTAAGTTTATGAAACAATTTGTTTTTTGTGTGTAGAGCCCCTTTAAAGTACTCTTTAAATGGTAGTCCATCAGTGCTGGCTTAACATTAGCACTTGAGTGACCTGGTGTACAATACAAAAGCATACTTCCATGATATTGATAAAGTTGATATTGAATACTAGGGATGCACCGAATCCACTATTTGGGATTCGGCCAAATCCCCGAATCCTTGGTGAAAGTTTCGGCCAAATACCGAACCAAATCCTAATTTGCATATTCAAATTAGGGTCAGGAAAGGAAAAAGTGGGAAAAAATCTTTTTTTGTGACGAAAAGTCACGAGATTTCCCTACCCGCCCCTAATTTACATATGCAAATTAGAATTCGGATTCGGTTCAGCCAGGCAGAAGGATTTGGCTGAATCCCAAACCGAATCCTGGATTCGGTGCATCCCTATTGAATACACATTCTAGTAATATGTATGCCATTTTGGTTGGGCACCTTGCAACACTCATTTAAACGGGAACTAAAGTCTAAAATAGAATAATGCTAGAAATGCTGTATTTTGTATACTAAACATAATCATGTACTTACTGCACCAGAAGCCTAATAGAAAAAATGATTTATGCTTTAAAAGTTGGCCGAAGGGGGTAACCATCTTGTAACTATGTTAAACTATACTGCAAGACCAAGACCATGCACATGCTCAGCGTGGTCTGGGCTGCTGTTGGGGATCACCATAATTTATCAAATATTTCTGCCATAGAAGCTGATACAGAAAGACTGATCAATAATTAGAATATGCAGACTGCACTGGGTCTGTGGATACTGCACCAGAAGCCTAATAGAAAAAATGATTTATGCTTTAAAAGTTGGCCGAAGGGGGTAACCATCTTGTAACTATGTTAAACTATACTGCAAGACCAAGACCATGCACATGCTCAGTTTGGTCTGAGCTGCTGTTGGGGATCACCATAATTTATCAAATATTTCTGCCATAGAAGCTGATACAGAAAGACTGATCAATAATTAGAATATGCAGACTGCACTGGGTCTGTGGATACAAATCTCTACACGGTCGCTGGCGGCTCTACAGGGAAACAAACAAAGCTGCTTGAGTTCTGGGAAGTAAGGTGGGGCTGCCATTTGAAAGTATGATCGTTTCCTGCAGAGCAGCTAGTTTACTATCCACAGCAGTCAGAGCAAATAAAACGATGGGGGAATTTCACTGCATACCGTCCGGTTTCACATTTACACATTTTTTAATTAAAGTATTTTGGAGATAGATTTCTTTTTCATTAAAGAAAGTAAAAAATGTATTTTACATTCCCTTTAAGTGGGCCCAGTGGCTACCAAAGCATAACAACAGGGCACATAGCCCCTCCTCCAGACCTTTCATAAAGTATGGGATATATTATCAGGAATGCTTGGGAACCTGGTGTTTTCTGGATAAGGGATTTTTCCATAACGAGGTTTAGCATGCCATAAAATAACAAAAAATAGAAAAGTATTGAATCGCCATTAACAGGCATTTATGCTAACATAGTTATCATGAAATATAAAGCACTAATTTAGTATAACCGACAAAGCAAATCTGACAAAAATGAAGTTTATGTAGATTGCTATGGTAAATGGCATTTCCATATTCTCGAGCTTTCTGGATAACAGATTTCCAGATAATGGATCCTATTCCTGCACTAGGTTGAGGGAGTGCCACTTATTATCGTGTGGCTTGGGTTATTTAAAGTTTTGAGATTGTGTGTTAAAAACTGCAATGTAAAGCTCTTTAAAGTTCAATGGTGAGATGACTTACCCTGAGTAGAATTCCTTGGTATCAGATTCTGGCACAGAAGTGTAGATCCACAAAATCCTTTTGTTGCTGCTAACTTTTATTTAAAAGAGATTCACATAAGAACCCCTATTTACTCTACAGCAGGAACAACTAGCTTCAGACAGATATCACACACTCTCACAGGAACAGGAAATAATCATTCAGGAAGACACAGAGGAACCAATCAGCAGTCATTTACATTATACATAGGAAATAGCTTTGTAACATGTAGAGGGGAATTCTGGGAACTGTAGTATCTACTATATATAAAACATAACTAACATAGAATAGGGGGCACATTTACCTTGGGTCGAATATCGAGGGTTAATTAACCCTCGATATTCGACCGTCAAAGTAAAATCGAATATCGAAGTTGAAGGATTTTGCGCTATTCCTACGATCGAAGGAATAATCATTCGATTGAACGATTAAATCCTTCGAATCGAACGATTCGAAGGATTTTAATCCATCGATCGAAGGATATTCCTTCGATCAGAAAATTGTTAGGAAGCCTATGGGGACCTTCCCCATAGGCTAACATTGGCCTCGGTAGGTTATAGGTGGCAAACTACGGGGGTCGAAGAATTTTTTAAAGAGACAGTACTTTGACTATCGGATGGTCGAATAGTCGAACGATTTTTAGTTCGAATTGTTCGATTCAAAGTTGAAGGTCGTAGTCGAAGGTCGAAGTAGCCAAAAAAACATTCGAAATTCGAACTATTTTTCCTCTATTCCTTCACTCCAACTAAGTAAATAAGCTCCTAGAAGTCTATAAAAAAGATTCAACATTTCAGGGCCACCTTCAGGGGACTGTTGACCTGGCCTGACAGACTGCGTAGCACAAATTGCGTAAACTCATGTTAAAGGGGTTGTTCATCTTTAAATTAACTTTAGTATGATGTAGAGAGTGATATTCTGGGACAATCTGCAACTGGTTTTAATTTTTTATTATTTGTGGCTTTAGAGTTATTTAGCTTTTTATTCAGCAGCTTTCCAGTTTGCAATTTCAGCTATCTGGTTGCTAGGATCCAAATAATCCGAGCAACCATGCATTGATTTAAATGAGAGACTGTAATATGAATAAGAGATGTCCCGAATAGAGAGATGAGTAATAAAAAGTAGCACTAACAATTTATTTGTAGCCTTTCGGAGCATTTGTTGTTTAAATGGGGTCAGTGACCCCCATTTGAAAGCTGGAAAGAATCAGAAACTTTGTGACTTTCGGGCGCAGTTGGAGGCATTTGCCGGTATGGAGCTACAGCGCATTCGCCCGAAACTCACGAAGTTTCTCATTTCTTTTTTTTCTGAAACTTTGTGACCTTCGGCGCATGCGCAGTAGATCCGCACCGGCAAATGCCTCCTACTGCGCATGCGCCAGAAAACGCTGCTGAATCCAGGAAGAAGAGCGCTCGGGAGAAGATGGCTGCTTTGAACTCAGCAGGAGAGGACCTGCATGGAGGGGTAAATAACAAGTTAGGGGCATTTGCTCAGGTGGGCAGGTAGGCCGGGGGGAGGAGGGAGGGGGGCCTACACAGGGGAGGGATTTTTGCTCGTAGGGGTTGATTTATCCTTTAAGAAGGGACAGTCAGGTTGGCAAAACAGTCAGGTTTAGGAACTTCAAGTGACAATTAGTAAGAAAAGCAGAATTATCAGCGAAAAACGATCAACATGACCTATAGGTTACTTTTGATGTAGATTAATATATTTTAAAAAAATCTTAGTGTCACTATCACTTTAATATTGGAATCTCTTCACTGAATTGTATGAGTTCCTACATGAACAATTAAAATCTGGCCTAATAGCAAGAAACCCAGGGCTGTATTTAGGACCGGTGCCCCCCCCTCCTGTTGGCGAACTGCACATGTGTGTGACATCACTTCCGCCATGGCATGTTTCCCATAGACCCAGGTACAGCTCTCCCCTTAGTTCATCAGCAAGTTAGCAGATAGCAAGGACTCTAGTGACTGGGACTTTTTTTTTCCTTTAAAAAATCTTTTTGATTTTTTTTATATAAGCACCCAAGGGTCACCCCCATAAAGCTCCCATCCCAGGCACAGGCCTTTATATAAATACTGCCCCTAAACTTTGGAAACAAGCTATTTTCCATATATTGCAGCTGCTTATCAATCAAAGTCCCATTAGTTCTTAGACCCTCCAGTATTTTAAAGCTCTTTTTTGCACAAAATAATCTTTTAAAATTCAACCTTTTATCCTAGCAAAACCTACCTACATGCTAGCTGATCATTTGTAGTGCTTACAAGGAACCTGGCTAAAATGTTTGGTACTATGTGCTGGTGTTCTTATTAGTTGTATGGAGCCCCAAAATTTTGGAACTATGTTTTTCCTATCAGCATTTTCCTGCTATTTACACAATGACAGGGACCTGTGTATTCAATTGCATTGGCCACAGAACAGCAGATTCTGCAACCTTGGGAGGGTCACAACACCTTTACTGCCCAGATTCCCAGATGACAACCCTAAGCACAATATCATTATACTATTGTTCAAGTGCTGTGGTGCAGCTGAGCTGCCATAGCCCTTAAAAATCTAGGAGGCAATCTGCAGCAAGTATTGTATTTAATTTGAAAGGCATGACTAAAAACCCTGAGATAGTTGGTTTAATTGATGTGTGGTACCTTTGTAGCAATGTTACTTTACAAGTATGTTAGTAAAGAGTTTCCTCTGCAAAAATAACAAATATAGGCACATAAAAGAATACTGGACTAATGAAGATAGAATCCAGATTCAATCCAAAATTTTAATAAACAAAAGAAACTCGGAATATCATTTAGGAAAAAATTGTTAATTGTTTAATATTGCTTTTATGTGTGCTTTTATTGAGGACACATTTGGAATGCAAGGGTTGAGAAAGTGGTCATATGGTATACACCAAATACACATACTTGAAAAAGCCATATTTCTTAGGCTTTACTTGCCCTTTAAATATGCAAGGACATTTTTGCCAGGTACTGTATTAAATATCACAATGGAGCACTTCATTCTGCTCTTTTGTTCAGACTAAGTAGTATTCGCTGCACTGATATAATCCATATCACAATATTTCACACACTGTATGGAGAGAATGATTTAATTAGCAGCTTTGTGCACCAGGGAGTGTAGCTTTTGCCACCCTATAGTAGATTTTGTTATGTTGAATGACCTTGAATGCACATTTTATTATAGCCTCGTCATATAAAACCATGAAGTTGTTTCTCAGCCACTATAATCCCTATGCTATATCTGCTATGAGATGGTGATGATATGCCAACTTGTGATGTCTGGCACCTATTATCACATTATCTTTGGCTTCAGCCTTTGTTACATTACTACTTTGCCTTGCTGGAACAGTGCAGCCTCTGCTACCCACAATTTATTCTTAGGTGCTGCTGCTTCACAGTGGTCACATTTGGTAGCTAAGGCAAAACAAGCTGCTATAGAAAAATATAGCATTAGAATATAACCGAGGCCTGTGTGTGTATGTACAGACCAGTATGAGCTTTGTGGTGTCACTGTCAATACAAAGAGCAAAGCATCTCTAACTTCTCAATCCTTGTTC
The DNA here is from genome assembly GCA_038501925.1 of Xenopus petersii. Taxonomy (NCBI): domain Eukaryota; kingdom Metazoa; phylum Chordata; class Amphibia; order Anura; family Pipidae; genus Xenopus; species Xenopus petersii. Next base: position 39,374,711 of record CM076675.1, read on the forward strand.
AGTGATCTGAAAATCATACTTTAGATGATGGAGGTGGCCAACCTTTCTAGAATGTTCAAAGATACATATTATTAACCCAAATGAATGAGGCATTTGCTGCCATGCAGCGAGTTGGATGGGCGCACAACCCCTTAGGCAATAAGCCAAGGGGCTTCTACCTAGAGTCCTGCAGCGCAATTGTCACAGGACCCGACTTTTACCTTTACTTTGACCATGAAGAACATCGTAGGACCCAACTTCCAGTGCCTCCAGCACTTTCCTGGCTTTTTTTTCTATTGTACACTCTTGCGCTCTTTTGCACATATTTACACACTCACATACCCATATATGCACATTTGCACACTTTTTAGTGCTGAACACATGTGCATAAACAAACACACAGTTATACTTTCATTCTATCATTTTGCCTCTTGTTATGAGAACCAAATCTAAATATATCACTTGAGCAGCAGGAACATAATTCCTGACCAAAGCATCTGTAAGAAATGTACTCCTCCAACTCCCCCTTTCTTGGGCACACAGTGACAAACTGTTGACCTGAAAAGAGAGAACCTGACATTAAGGACCTATTGAGCCTTAAAATATTTTCTTCCTGCTGAGACACTGGTATCCATATGGATATGCCACTTCATTGAAGTCTCTGTTTCTAAACAGAAACATTCAGGACTAATTCTGACTAGATGTCTGCGCTCTCCGGAGTGCTGTGTTTTTTGAATTATTGCTAGTACAAGCTGTGTAAGGCACAGAGCAATGTAGTAGATGCAGACAATGTGCAGACCATATCCCTATGGTTATGGTTGTTATGGTTGTTTTGATTAATTTATTGCTCCAGTGGCATAACTTTGGGGCCCTAGCCCCCCCCCTGCAAATTTCTTATGGCCCAAACCACCCCCTGTGCTGAAATTGAGGGTCATGCATTAAAAAATCCCAGGTTATCGTTCGCATACGTCTCTTAAAAAAATGTAACACTCCACTGTCCCCAGAAGTAGGAATTAATGATTAATCTGATACAATAATCATACTAATAATAACTTTTAGTTATAAGCTTTCATTTATAAACAATACACAAAGACAAATCACATGTAACCTTTAACCTTCCTGGAGTAGGAAGGATGCCTCTTCCTTGCTCTGCCAGTGCCTTCTCAATCCCACAGCTTTCCTGTGTGACCCAACATTTCTTGGATAATTATATGTAAACGTCTTTCAGTAAGAAATGCTTTTTTCTGTTTGTATTCCAGTTATATTTTTTACTTCCAGTTATATAACTTTACTCAAGCGGCATGTGGCAGAAGTGATGACACTCACACGCCCATTGCACCGTGATGGCACATCTGCAGACGTGGCGCAAAGGAGTGCTCACGGGTGTGGTGCCTAGAACAGTACAAGACCTGAACATGCTATTGTGTATGAGACAGTGATTATGCACGACAGACATCATATACTATACCAAGCTGTATGTGTTACTGACTGCTGAACTGTAATGGACTTGTCATAATCAATTGACATGATGGACTATGTTTTGGGGACAGTAGTTATCAGCTTGTAAAAGCTACTTCTAATAGAAATATGTCTGTCACCTTATTTATACCCTGGTACTTTGTGCATGACTAGTTCTTCTAGCATTTGATTCTACTTAATCTAATGGATGTAATGGAAATGTGGCATCATTTGTTAACTGCATATCACAATGTTAATAATAAAATGTGATGGTTAACCTATTAAATAAACTGTTGACTCAAATAAAGTTTCGACGTTTTCTCAGTTAACTGTGGAGTAAAATAGTTGGTGGCCTGAATGGATTTTTCTTGTGAGCAATACTAATACAATTTGAGACAAATTACACACACAAGCACATTTAACACTAATGCCTTCACTTGGTACAGTTTACAATGTGAGAGTCACAGGGGGGCATTTGGCTAATTCTGAACCAGGAAAATAGGAGAGGTAAAGAAAGAAAGGAATGGGGAGAAACAGGAAAGGTTACATGTGGAAGAAATGGATCTGTGAAGGGTTTTCTTGTGCAGAATTTTGACAGGTGCCAAACCAATAACATTCCCATTTTATGGTCAACTATTACCAATATTCCTACTAGGAATGTGATAGTTTGGCCAGTAAATAATACAGCAATCAGTACTGTACTGTTTTCCCCTTTTCTGTGTGAGTTGGAAAAAATGTTTTCTTTTAGGGTGCCTTCTAACTCATCAGCCAGATTGTACTGATATCCAGCTGACCATCTGCAAGTTGGCAAATCTGTGTCCAGCATAATGCATGTTTGATAGGCTGCATGCAAGCAAATCCACACTTTGCATCTGTTCCCATCTAAACAGTCTACTAATGTAATTTGAGGCACTTGCTTCAGTTTGCATGGGCAGCTGCTGTGGCCAAGCTTAAAATGTGTTATTATTTCTTACTTCATTTAAAAATATAGGAGCATTGTGACTTTTCAAATCTAGGTTTGCCAGTTGAGCCAAACTCCAAAATGATTAGCACTAATTTAACTTGTGTATTAATGGTAAATTCACTTATTACAGTAAATATCCCAAGCACCCAAGTATCCATTATCAAACTGGTACTATTTTCAAGTAATTTGAGTCAGCGTTGAGGAAAAGAAGAAAAGCTTTGGCTTAATTACTTTCTAGATAATGAATGTTCCGTTTAATATAAAATTCATTGTATGTTTTTGTTTTTCTATTTTCACTTACTGTATATACCATACAGAAAACAGCAGTGCTACTTTTCACATTTCCATAATGTACAGTCTACATTGTCTTCTAGTAGTTTGCCAAGCCCTAATATACAATAATTGAGTAATGTTTTCTTTGCAAGAACATTGACCCTAGAGTCTGCAGCATGTAGGTATAGTAGCAGAATGGTCATTGGCCATGCTGTCTACTGAAACCCAGTGGGGTTTTGCACCTACTTATTTCCTATTGTTTATGGCTTCAAATGGCATAACTAGGGTCGGACAGGCTCAGAAGCAGGATTTGTACATGGTCCCCACCTCCAACCAAATGTGCCTCCCCCATCACACGTTTAATTTAATGTTCGTTTGCGCAGTACTCATTTCTGTCTGTCTGGAGGGCTTCAATAGAGGGCCACACGGTCTGGAGGGCCAGGTGGAGTGGCACCCCCATTAATTAAGGTGATTTCTTCACCTCTAAGGCAGGACCCATCAAATTACATTTCAGGCAAAAACAGGCAGGCGCATGCGCGCTTCGCGGAGGGCAGGCATGCTGAAGGTGGCTGTGGCCTAGGGCTGCCCCAATCTCGTCTCCGGCCATGGGCGCTTCAAAAAACAGGTACGCACATATGTGTGTGCTCTACGCGGTGGGAGCTCGTGCTGAAGTTGGCTGCGGCCCCAATCTTCCCCAGTAGCCTCAGGAACAGGCTGAAGGTGGCTGTGGCGGGGGGAAAGACTTGTGGCAGGCTCAGGGTATTTGATTCAAATTGTACTGCTACTAAAAAATGCCTTACCCTTTAAACAAAACAGGGATTGTTAGTCCATATATTGCAATATATTTAAGATGGCCAACTACGTCAAAGTCATCCCATATCTGGCTAGTCCTATGCTCAATTTTCATCTGATTCATTAAGAATTCTATTGCTTCATTATACATACAAAGGGACTAAGTTTTACCAGCAACTTACTAGCTGCTTTCAAAGTAAAACTCCCAAACTTGGCTGCCCTTTTATTAGACACCAGTGGGATCACCTGACTATAGTTGGGAAGGGTGGGGGCTACAACATGGAGCTGGTCACTGCTCCTGTATAACTATAACAAACAAGGGAAAGTTGTGCTCACCACTGATTTTTAAAACCATTAGGCAGGGGTGCAATGAGGCTGTGACCACAAAATACATATAGACAAATACAAGAGTTCTGAACACTCAACCCATTATAAATATATTTAAGACAGAGACATTTTGTGCCTACTGCTACTGAAAGATGTCTTACCCTTTAAACAAAACAGGGATTGATTGTCCATATATTGCAATATATTTAAGCTGGCCAACTACGTCAAAGTCATCCCATATCTGGCCAGTCCTATGCTCAATTTTCATCTGATTCATTAAGAATTCTATTGCTTCATTATACGTTTTACAAAGGGTATAAGTTTTACCTGCAACTTACTAATGATTTCCGTGATTTTATATAAAGATTTTGCTGTTTGTGAATGTTATTACTAGTGAAATATAAAGAGGTCTACAATATTAACCAGACGCATTACTTGGCATAGTTCTGTGTGTAAATAAGTCCAATTAGTCTGCACCTCATACAGTCATCTACAAATCACTTAATGCTTTAGTTCAGGGTGCCCAAACATTAGATCGGGATCTACCAGTAGACCTTTAGCTGTGGTCAGTAGGTCTCAAGACACTGTTAACAAACAGCTTGTCATAATCACCCTTCTGTTTCATGCTTTTTATTATGTTAAGGTTACCTAAGAAATAGTTGATATCTATAAAATAAAATAAAAAAATATAGATTTTCCCATAAATCAGTATTTAAGTAATATTTTCCATGGAACAGAATGCTAACAATACTTTTATGGATGTAGATCATAATGGGACAACATCACTAAAAATAGACCTCACATTAGTAAAGTATGGGCACTCCTGTTTTAGTTTGTACCAGGCCCCAATTTTTTGGTGGTGTAATAATTTTGGATCTAGTCCATTTTATCAGTACCACCCATGTGCTTACATAGTTGGAATTAAGCACATGGCCATCTTTTATTATCTCAGAGAAAAAGGAAATTGTCTATGGAAGAGGACCTTCTTATAATTCAGATCCACTAGTCTCACTTTAAAAGGAACCTTTTTTTTTTTTTTATTTTGGGCACTAAATAAGCAATATGGAAAAATGCAAAGAAAAAAATGGAAATAAAATCACTCGATCCAATAAAGTTACCCAAAGCAATAAACAAACACTTTTTGCCCTCAGTGTTGTGAATAGATGTAACCAACTGTAGGACTAACTTTGGCAGACTTTTTTACCCTTACTACCTTTTATCCTCCAGCAACATGGCTCAAAGTGCTCAGCAATCCTCAACCCTGCTCTCCTTGCTATAACTTGCATTTGTTCAAAAGAAGAAGCACTATGAAGCAGAAAGAAGGACCTCCTGTTCTTACCCTTATATAGAGCTTTACTTTTTGGCACTTCCTGCTTCTGGGCTGCTCTCATTCCCATGTTCAGCCAGATGGTTAGGAATTTCATCTCTCATTACCTTTTTTACACAAATGCAAATAAAGATAGAGATTTCACAAATAAAAATACAAATAAAAGTCTGGAAAGTGTGTACCACATCTTCCCCGTGTTAAAAACAAACTTGCTGACGTTTTTACTATTACTATTAGCTGCCAGGTACATGGTACAGCGAGTACATTTTTATAGGCTGACAGATGCTTGATCAGAACCATCCAGAACAGTCTGTTTCCCACCCCTTTTTATCACCACCTTTATGGAAGACATTTTGTCTGTGCAAGTTTGAAAGCATAAGACATTGGGGTCTACAATTGTTCTAGGCTCTGCTCCTCTGGAGATTCTAAAAAGCTTTATCATATTGGACACTAGGGTTGCCATTTGGCCATATGTTACTGGTCTGACAAATTAAAATACTGCTTTGTGCCAATGATATAGACTTATATGGAAATATAGGTAACAGAAAAGGTAGCAAACCCATTACTAAGTAAATCACGAGAGACCATAAACATCTTAATTGTATGGCAAGGTAGGTTTGTTATGATGACTGTTTAATGATTTGTCATTTAGCTCTCTAGTAAAACCAGAGGTGCCCCCTTTCACTCTCCGCTGTACATTGTATGTGTCTGTTAAGGGATAATTGAAAGTTACATTTTTGCATGCTTCGAGGAAACTAAATTACGTAAATGTTTAAATATATGTTATTTTCCGTTCCAACCACATCTCTTCTTGTGACAGTTTATAAATGACCCAAGCACACATAGATAAGTGTTGGCAGTTGTTGCTCGTGGTGTTGCAGCTGTGAATACAGATGGAGCACATTTGCTCAAAATACCAAGTAAAATAAAGCACAAGTCATATCCAGCAGCTACAGTATATATATTAGCAATTCTCCGCATCGCGCACTTTATACAACAGGCACGGCCTGTATCATTATGCAGAAACGGAAGCAAAGCTTATGGGTATGAATTATTCTGCTTTTATTCAAATTAGCTCTGGCTACTTTCATTTGTTAAGCCTATAGGGTAACACGCCACATTGCTTTCTTGCACAGGCAAATTCATTGAGATTTATTTATTGTATAGTGATTTGGAATAGACTTTATACTTTATAAATAAATGGTAATAAAATGTAAGGTATTTTACGCTTTCAGTTGGCACAGTAACAAACATAAACAATTACCATATCTTCCTCCCCCAATGCATAACAGGGAGCTCTATACACTATATGGCTCTACTCAAAAGCAACCTTCAACAAAGTCGCCCACTAAAATACAGAGCCAAGCAATTAAATTTGGTCTCATATATACAAGCAATTTAACTGGTCATAGCTTGCTCAATTAAATCTGAGCAACAGCAAAACATATTTAACATTTATAGGTTTACACCAGATAAACTAAGTATGGGATTTCTTATACAGAAACCTTATATGCAGAAATGTTTGAATTTTAGGAAGGTCCTCTCCTATAGACTGCATTCTAAGCAATCAATTCAGAATTTTAAAAATTATTTTCTTTTTCTCTGTAATAATAAAACATTATATTGTGCTTGATCAGTAATCTATTTTGGTGGCAAAACAATTAATTTGTATTTATTTAATGTTTAAATTATTTTTTAGTACAATTAAGGTATAGTGATCCAAATTATGGAAAGACTCTGTATCCAGAAAACCAAACATATATACTTTTAAACACTATGTTACCTTTCCTTTAAGAAATGCAATGCTCTAGGTCAGGGATCCCCAACCTTATGAACCTGTGAGCAACATTCAGAAGTAAAAGAAGCTGGGGAGCAAAACATACATGAAAAATGTGATTGGGCTGCCAAATAAGTGCTGTGATTGGCTATTTGGTAGCCCCTATGTGGATTGTCAACCTACTGTACATTGAGGCTCTGATTGGCAGTGCATCAGGTTTTTATATAACCAAAACTTGCCTCCAAGGCTGAAATTCAAAAATATGCACCTGCTTTGAGGACACAGAGCAACATCCAAGGGGCTGAAGAGCAACATGTTGTTCATGAGCTACTGGTTGGGGATCACTGGTCTAGGTGGATTGGGGTCAGCACCGTTGGGAGGTATGACAAGAGATGTTTTCTTAAAAAAATGCATACGCTGTAATAAGATATGGCAATGTATAGTAATAGTGCTAATCCTGACATCCCACCAGTGTTAACAGTAGTTAAAAAGTTATGGGTTGGCTTCATATGCTAGTGGTGACTAGGGCTAATACAGCAAGAGTAATTGTTAGAGAAGCCTAGACCAAATTTTGTTAAGGGGCAGATGTATCAAGGGTCGAATTTTGAGGGGTTAAATCCCTCGAAATTTGACTATGGAAAAGAATCGAATAGGCAATTCGGGCGAATTTACGCGCTGGCGAATAGTCGAATGGGCGAATATCGCACGATCAAATGTTCGATTGAAGGATTTTTATTCGATCGAATGACCGATCGAATGCCTTTTTATTCGATCAAAAACTTAGAAAACAAGCCTATGGGACTTTCCCATAGGCTTTTAAAGCAATTCGGTGGGTTTTAGGTGGCGAAGTAGGCAGTCGAAGTATTTTTAAAAGAGACAGTACTTTGACTATCGAATGGGTGAATAGTCACAGCGTTTTTGCGCTCGATCTATTAGAATCATTCTACTCAGGCGAATTTACGCCAATTCGATAGTAGAAGAGCACAAAAAACTACTCGAAATTCGAGTATTTTTCCTTCTATTCCTTCACTTGAACTTATTGAATGGGCCCCTAAGTGTCCCATATATTTATGTAGCTTAATATTATTACATATTCTTGCATTATAAGGGGGTTGTGGATGCACTCCATGGCTAAGTAAAATAAAGTTCAGCAAGAGTTTAGTCAGCACTTCCAAATCGTTTCAATCTGATGCATGTTCCACAGTTTCCACCTTCATCTTTACTTTCGTCATTGACAGCACCATTCACAGGAAAGTTTTCTTTAAAACATGGGCACCGACCGGTGCCAATGTCTAAATAAAGGCGTTTTAAAGAAAACTTTCCTCTGAACTGTGCTGTCCATGACGAAAAGTAAGTAAAATAAAGTAAAATGGAAGTGCAATTGATTCAGACACATTTTTATTTACAATCTAAATTTGACTAGATCTGTCACTCTTCTGTTTTACTTAACTTTTATTTACGTTGCCTTGGTCAGAACAGGATTTGTGGGAAGGCCAAAGGTCCTTATTACTTACTAGGCATACAACAACTGCTTATAACCTGCACAGAGGCAGTAGGGTACTTTTTTAAAAAATGGATCCATCCTTCTTACAGTATATATGTAATAACTCACCCTGGTGGTCTAGCGGGCCTTGATGATGCCACAACGTGGTGCTTCTTCTTCCTTGTTTTCCAGTTCCTAGAGCGTGTCGGTGCACACTTCTGGGTTTTACGCGCCATGCACGTGATGTCATCACATTCGTTTGCCGGGAAATTAGAATACTTAAAGGGGCTTTGCGGCCAAGCTCATTTCCTGGTGTTAGGTCTAACTTGTTTAGTATATGGGTGTGAATTCTGTCTGTTTGATTCCAATTTTGATCCATGCCTGCCTGAATATTCTGAACTCTGCCAATCCTGGCCCTTGCCTGCCTGACTATTCTGAACTCTACCGGTATTGACCCTTGCCTACCTGACCAGCGCCGATTCTGGGGCTGCTGCCGCCTGAGGCAGCAGCCCAGATGCCGCCCCTTTCCCTCTCCGCGCTTAAAAATTTGCGTCAGAGCGGGTTTCAGGGGGCAGTATCGCTAGTGCATTGAGCGCTAGAGCGCTCTTTGCACTTGCGGAGCCGAATTTCCGGGTTAAAACCCGGAAGTTCGGCTCTTAAAGTTACAAGAGGCGGCTTTTTGCTGCCCCTTGTAACTGGCCGCTCACTGCCGCCTCAGACAAGGGTTTCACCTTGCCTCATGGCAGAAGCGGCCCTGTATCTGACTACTCTTTGAACGCTGCCTGTACCGACCCCAGCCTGATTGACCTTACTTGAACTCCACCTGTACTGACCACTGCCTGTCTGACTATGCTTTTTGTCTATTCCTTAAAATGTTGCCTTCCGTCCAAAACCTTGGAAAGGCACATGCCCCTTTGCTCGTTCAGAACATCTGCTTTGCTCCTCTCAAGTTAAACCTGACGGCAACTGAGTAGCTGAGGGCTCCTCCCGACTGCTACAGGCAGTAGATTGAGTCGTGACCAGGGAGCTTAGCACTTGTTCTGAATTTAGTGCGAATTTACATCACAATATATTTCCCTTAGCGTTGTGAACCTCTCTTGGGGCCAGTTTTTTTTAACTGCCTTAAATATATTTTGTCTATGTAGGGGCCCCTATGGGTTAATGTGCCCTGCAGCTTTAAGGCCCCCACCTTTTTCTTAGAGTGATCTGCCAGGAGAGAATGACACTCCCCTGCTACACTGCTATATAGTGTGTGTAGGGAGTGGCCACTTCCTCTTTGTCCTGTGGATGGTGATCCAGGTGGGTGTGCTCAGTGGTTGTGCTCAGGGAAGCCTTGGTACAGCTAGGCCCAGAAAGGCCAATGTGCTTTGGAGAAGAAGTCGGGGACCAGGAAACCCCGTGAATGAGGAATAGTTACACTAGGGCAGACTTGTCATAGTCTCTCTAGGAGAGAAAGGCAGAGAGGTGAGAGAGAAAGAGCAGCTGAAGCTCCAACAAGGATTTGCAGTAAGGGAGTAGCTTCCCAGAGGCTCTGTGTGTTGCCTCCAGTCAGGGACCTCAGTGAAGAGGGACTGTAGGGTAGAAGCTTCTTTCCTGACAACTTCCAGGAGGGAATGTGTGTAATACTGCAAATGCCTAATGGAGATCTTTCCTCTGTGAGAAATGCCTAATGCCTGCAGCTCTGTGTGAGAAATGTGCTATTGCCTCTGCTCCTGCGTGACTACTAAACCTGTGGTCACTTGCCTTGTGCATAGTTAAATAAACCGTTTCTGTTTTACTGCAAGAACCTTCTGGCGCCCATCTTTTGTTGTATGCACAGTAGCCTGGGGGATGTAGTTGCACTACACCATAGAGGGAACACTTCCACATGGTGAAGGCCCTGACCCTGTTGTGTGAGTCACAGTGTAACCCATGCTTCTACTGCTAGCTGGACAGTTAAACTACTTGTGTGCTATGCAGCCCAAATAGGTGTTACATCGACATAAATGAAAGTGTAGAAAACTCAACTGCATTCACTGCAAGTGGGGGAATAACTAGTTTTCACCTCATGCAGCTCAGAGCATAAAGGAACTGCCTGTGGTTTTGTATAGATTCTGGGCACCAGGTGGTGCTGCTTGGTTCATATAAGAACTTCTCGATCTGAAGCATTTAACAAATATTCTTGTGCTTTAGTGGACTAACGGTGTGTTTAAATACCTACCTACCTACGATGTGTTTAAATGCCTACATACCCATATAGTGGGCATAGATATTGCTTTGCAGCAAATGATAAATTGCCTATACAAAAACAGAATTCAGTTTACTGGTCACGAGTTTGTTTGTTTTCTGAGAAACAGCCACCAAGAAGAGCAACTAACAAACTTTAGAAATCCATGCATACAGTGCCGTTTTTATATGTAGGAACCCATGGGCCTGTGTCTAGATTGCCAGCTTTAAATGGGTGGCCCTTGGGTGCCTATATAATAGCTTTTTTTTCTCCTCCCTGAGCTGGCGGGGTTATGGGTTATTGGGTGCGGAAGTGACATCACACACAGCCGTGCACATAACCTCACTTGCGCCAGCTCAGGAGTGCACATACAGTAGGTCCAGTGCCTGGAGTGGTACCAAACCTAAAAACAGCGATGCATGCATATATTGACAAATACAGGGATAACAGGAATAAATTTAAGAGAACAGGAAAAAGATGGGAGGGGTGAATAGGGTTGTATTTCAAACGATATAGGATGACTTGTTTATAGAAGAGGGCTAGAGGAAGGGGTAGGCAAAGCTATTTTGGGATAGGTGTTATGGTTATTGCGTGATCTTCTTGTCATGCTTAAAAAATGCATTCAATGCAGTTATAAGCAGGGACTAGCCCTTGCTAAATTTATTGTGGAAGTGCAATGTTTCAGGGTAAGTCCACCTTGTCAAGCACACTTGACAAAGGGGACTTACCCTGAAACATTGAAATTCTGCAATAAATTTAGCAAGGGCTAGTCCCTGCTTGTAACTGCCTTGCGTGCCAGTGAATCATTCTTAGCAATTTGGCTTTGAAGCAGGTGACATCATTTGACATTAAAATATGCAAGACCAGTTAGTAAATTGTAGTAGTTTATCCTGAAGACTGTAAGGACCTAAGTCAATGTTTGGCAGGAGATGGGCATAATAGAGATAGTATACCTGTAGTGTTGGAGCTATGCAGGGGCGATCCTGGCCCCTCCGCCGCCTGAGGCAGCAGCAGTTGCTGCCACCCCCCCTCCCCAGTGCGCTTACCTTTTTGCACCTAAGGGTGTCCAGGAGGGCATCAGAGAGGGTGAATACGTTAGCGCAGAGAGCCTAACTGCGCTCTCTGTGCCAGAAGAGCTGAATTTCCGGTTTGAGAACTGGAAATTCGACTCTTAAAGTACCAGGAGCGGAATTTTTCCTGCCCCTGGTACCTAGTGGGGCGCTGCTGCCTGAGACGACAGCCTCATTGGCAAAGCGCCCCTGGAGCTATGATATAAACATCATGTCCTGGTATGGGATCCACTATGGGTAAATACTGACAGCTATCTTGAGAGTGACATTGTTGACAGTATGTTAAATGGAGGAAGGTGGCCAAGTTTAGGAAGGTACATGAGAACTTTGGTCATGTTCCATTTCAAGTGATTAGCAGCCATCTTAACTGCTATGGCAATGAAGTGTTGAGTTCCTAGCCTGAACAAAAGGGAGGAGGAGGGTAGATGTGTTGTCAGTATAAAGGTGGCAGTAGAAGCCAAAAGTTGTGAGTTTAACAAAAAAGAGTATATAAAGAGGCTCTAGGACAAACTGTTAGAAAAAGTTACACAGAAGTTACATATAAAATGACAGTAATCAGATCTCTGCCTCTTTTTTAGAATCATTATTGAATACGTACAGTACATCCAGTATGTTCATTAAGTTCCGTTTGTGACTTACAAATGGACATGTGACGAATGTGTTCAGAGGTGCAAAGCTGGCAATCTGTATCTAAGTGCATCCACAAGAGGAATGAATTATTCTGCTTTTTATGTGAGATGTGCCTAGCAACTACAGGGTATTCTTAACCTGAGTCCAAGAGATGAACTTATAACACTGATAATAACAATTCTGTTGAAAATGTTATGTAATGATTTATTGTAGAGCACAGTTGCTAGGGTCAAATAAACAGGGGTTGCTGGGTAATAACTGCAGACATGTATTCATCTTGCATCTCATTGTTCATTTTGCGCTTTCGGAAACTTGGTGTTCGGAAAGCCAAAGTATTGCCAATGTGCTCACTGAAACAAAGTGGGTGGAAATAGTTGAAGTCTTCTGCTCTCTAAAAAGAGCTAGCTGGAAAGAATCAAATTCCCAAGACTCCTAACTGAAAAGGCAAAATGTCTGAAATTAAAAATTAAAGAACGGGAGACAAGGGACATTCAACAAATAATCGGGGACAATTGTATATGGCATGAAAAACAGAACTGCCCTGTTAGAAGCCATGACCATTCACCATGACTATCCTTAGTGGTGCTACTTCTCCCGTATTACTAACTTTCTTTGCACCAATAATCTGCTTGACCCCATGCAGTCTGGCCTTCGACCTGCACACTCCACTGAAACTGCCTTATGTAGAGTTGCAAATGATCTCCAGACTACAAAGGGCATTACTCTATTCTCATTCTCCTGGACTTATCTTCTGCTTTTGATACTGTTAACCATTTTGTTCTAATGCAAGTTTTCCATTCAATTGGCATCCGTGATCAAGCTGCAGCCTGGTTCTATTCCTACCTTTCTGACTGCTCCTTCTCTGTTACTTTTGCAAACAAATCCTCTCCTCTGGTTCACCTTAATATGGGGGTGCCTCAGGGTTCTGTACTTGGTCCTCTGTTGTTCTCCTTGTACACTGCCTCTTTAGGAGACCTTATACAATCATTTGGCCTTATATATCACATGTATGCCGATGACATTCAGATATGTTTAGACACTCCCTCGCTAACCGTTCAAACCCAGATAGCAGACTGCTTAGTAGCTATCTCTTCCTGGATGAACCAATGCCACCTCAAGCTCAAATTGGCCAAGACTGAGCTCATGGTCTTTCCACCCAAGCTGAGCCCTTCTCTTCCTTTCACCATTAGTATTGATGGCATGACCATTAACCCAGTTAACTCAGCACGCTGCTTGGGGGTCATCTTTGACCAGTCCCTCTCCTTCTCTAATTATTTTAATAATACCTGTTGTTTCTTCCTCGGTAATATAGCCAATTTCTTTTCACAAACCACAGCCAAAACATTAATCCATGCCCTTATCCTATCCCGTTTAGACTATTGCAATCTCCTCCTAACAGGTCTTCCTGACTCCCATCTCTCTCCTCTCAAATCAATCTTAAACTCTGCTACCAGGATCCTTCTGTTCTCTCTCCTGAAAGGGAACCTGCTCAACCCCAACTAAAAACCTTAGCGTGGCTGCCTGTTAAGCAAAGGATAGCATATAAAACCCTTCTACTAACATTCAAAGCCTTTCACTCCTCTGCTCCTTACTACATTTCTTCTTTTGTCTCTCTATATGTTCCTAGTCGTCTTCTCCGCTCTTCTCAGAGCCACCTTCTCTTCACACCATCCACATCCACTGCCACCTCTCGTCTCAAACCCTTCTATCTTGCTGCTCCTTACCTCTGGAATTCCATCCCTGAATTCCTCCGTAAGGAACCCTCTCTCAATCTCTTTAAGAAAAAACTAAGAGCCTACCTTTTGGAGCACTAAACATTAGCCTAGTTCTGTGCCTACGGACTATGCCTTATCATGTGCACTTTTTTCATCTCCAATTTGTGCCTGTATGTTGTCCTTCCATCCACTTAACTGTAAGTTCTATGGGGCAGGGACCTCCTAATTACTATGTCTCTTACCACATAGCACTTAAGCTCCTTGTCCTAATATGATTCTTTATATATTTATTATGTGATTTGTCTTCCCTGTGTATACTTATATATATATATATATATATATACATTTTACTTTTATGCACTGTACACGTTGAGGCTCCTTAACAGTGCTTTACAAATAAAGTTATACATACATACATACTGTGCCCCAAAATAAGAGTCAGTTGCACCATGGAATGATTTTTCAAATGACTGCCTGGCCTTTCATTGCATAGTTCTTATGTATTCGAACAGCACCCAGCCAAACATGCAACAATTTTCAGTGTAAAAGGTTCTACCAATGGCAGAGGTGTAACTACAGAAGAAGCTGATATTGCAATTGCAGGGGATCCAGGAGTGTAGAGGGCCCAGTGAGGCCCGTATTAATGAACAATTTCATTATTTCTTGGTAGAATAGGTCAACTTACCAATATTTTGGGGCTCTAAATTGAATTTGCTGTGGGGCTCGGTAACACCTATGTCACTGGGAAGTGCAAAAAACGTTGCCAAAAAAGAGTGTCTGTAAGCTGGCACTGAGCTACCTTGGTACATTTGCTTCAGTCTTTGCCTGCCTCACACATCCGAATATCTCATTTTAGTGCTTATCTTCAGGGACTTCATGTGACTAGTTTGAGCTTCCAGACTGTCATTAAACTTGACGCTAGCCATACAACCTTAAAAATGATTTACATGGAGAAATTTTACCAGTTTTTTTTTAAAGTAGGCATTATGAGCTTCATCTATCAGTTTTTTTTATATATATTTTTTATTATTTTCCCTCGTCATGGACACAAAGGGATTTTTATGTTCAGCTAAAGTGAAATTACATTTCATAACAATTGTGTAAGCTGCTGTAAGTTATCTAATGCTGGACACACACACAGTCTCAATTTTTCAATGTCTGTTTAAAGGGCCCCAATCACAGAAAAATTATCTCCCCAACTAGAGGTGGGGGGTTATAGAGCCCACACTTCTTTCAGGGGAAACAATACTATTTTGCCTCATAAATGCTTGTAGTGAGCGTTTTGCTGCTCACACCAGCAATCTTGTCTGCGGATAAAATATTTCATTTAAATGAAAGCAATAACATGCAATTATTAAAGATTTGTTTTTTTTATTTTGGACCAACCCTGTATGACACACATCTCTAAAATGTTCTCTCTCCTTATATCATTCAAACTGAAGCACCATTGCCATGTTCAGGATATAAAGAAGGGATTCACAAAACAGGGGTTAATTTAATGTAGTTTTTATTCATTGGAACCAAATTACCTTTTCTTATTTAATTTGAAATAAGGCAGGAATTTATGAAAAGGTCTATTTAATTTCTGAGGTTCACAAAAGGGGCAGCATATATTTGCCCCAATTTTGCCACCCATGCGGTAGATCATCTCTTTTTACTGGCCAGGCCGGTAAAATACCAGCCAGGTGGCAACCCTAGCCCCACCATGGCTGCCTGCGCAGAAGCTACCTCCCGGTGCGGGCAGCCTATGACTGGAAGGGGTAATCTTTTTAAAAAAAAAAAAAATATTGTATTCCTCAACTGGCGTGTGGGCTCTATCAGCCTATCACTTTTGTCAGGGTAAAAAAATAAGGACGTGGTGCCCTTTAAGGGGGGGTATATAAACAACATCTTTCATATATACCATCTTTATACTTTGTTATAGAAACCAAGCTTTTTAGAATTTATCAGACTTAAATGTAAGATTTAGCGGGGTATGGGTCACTGCAGACAGAAACCTCAATAACGAAAATTAAAGATATTTTAAAACATTCAATATTCTTTTCAACAGTTCGGGATCCCAGTTTAAATTCAGTAACTTGAAATCACTGAAATGTACCCTTTCTTTTTACTTTTTATGTGGACAGAATCGTTTCTTAAAATTAATATTCAATATTACTGTGCAATACTGGGTTGTTTCCACTTTCTTACTCGCATTTGTTTTTTTTTTTTTAAATATCACTCCATTCATGCCCAATATAGAGTGGGTTCTGTTTAGTAAAATCAGAGGGGCACAGCAAGAATCTAAAGCTAACAAAGCACTAGCAGAAAGACTAGCTGCAGCAACCAGAAAAGCCATATTGCAGGAATGGCTCTCCTCTACCCCACCATCTATGAACCTAGTTAGGAACAAACTGCATTTTTTGTTCCACATGGATTGGTTGGAAGCTTCCTTAAATAAAACTATCCAAACTGATTTGAACTATCCAAACTGTTTTTTTGACACCTGGACCACAAATATTTTAAGTCTCCCCACTGATCTAAGACAACTTACAGTATCTACCTTCCGCTACACTTTGTGGTATGACTTAGAAACCCTGAGAGGCACGGACCCATTAATCCAGCCACAACAACTTCAATCTCACATAAACAGCTGCCTCCCAGAGTCCACCAACATAGGTAATTGAGGATGACCTATATCTCACAAGACGAATAATGGGTATGTTTGATTCTAGTTCAATTATCTTGTTTGTTTTGTGGTTATGGTTTTCAAAAATATAAAATGAATCTTCAGTACCTACGTAGGTGTGGTGGTAATTAAAGAAGTACAGGTATGGGACCTGTTATTCAGAATGCTCGGGACCTGGGGTTTTCCAGATAATGGATCTTTCCGTAATTTGGGTCTACATGCCTTTTGTCTAATAGAAATTAATTTAAACATTAAATAAACCCAATAGGCTGGGTTTGCTTCCAATAAGGATTAATTATATCTTAGTTGGGATCAAGTACAAGCTCGTGTTTTATTATTACATAGAAAAAGGAAATCATTTTTAAAAATTTGGATTATTTAGATAAAATGGAGTCTATGAGAGACAGCCATTCCGTAATTCAGAGCTTTCTGGATATCGGGTTTCCGGATATGGGATCCTATACCTGTATAAACACCGCCACCCCATCATAACAACTTTTAGATTTCACCTAATGTGCTTTTCTTTTGCATACATTCATGCAATATGTACGCTTAAAAACAAATATTTAAGACCTTAATATGTGTAAAACAATATTTTGTTAGTTATACACTTATATGCAATAACACAATTGTACCTTTACAAAAGTGAAATCCATTGTTTAGATGTGCTGGACTTTCAATAAAAACAATTATGGAAAAAAAAATATCACTAATTTTTAGACAAGAGACATCTGCTGGTAAACATTAGCATTTCTATATTTTGGACATCAGCTGGAACCCCAGCAATGGCAAGACACTGAGTGCTGCAGGTCAAAGCCTCTGCCTGTTACTATTGTTATAGAGCACATCATTACTGTACTGCTGCCTTTTATAAATAGCTCTTGTCAAGGTCAATGGCTATAATTACCATAAAGTCAAGTTTCAGGGCTGATGGAAAAGAAAACTTCATTGTCCAGGAAAAAAAAAGAAGTCAGTCAGGTGTTCTGCTGAAACAAGTGCAGCGAGCCATATGGCTGTGAGATCATCTCATTCTTAGTCTGACCCATCATCAGGCACATGATATGACCTGGAGTTTAAGTGAAGGACAATCTGTAGTCTATGATAGATCCTGTTTCTAATGATGGCAACTCATAATTGCAAATATAAAGTGGCTGCTTACCTTATAATTAAAAGTAAATAAGAAATGAATCCTAATCAGGAAGACCCCAACATGCTCCTGCATGCGCTATTACTAGGGTCATTAGAATCACTCTCACTATCTCCCATGCGCAAACTGAAAGACTCTAATCCCTTACCACCGGTGCTGAAGGCTCCTTACCTAGCCTGGCAGTAGGCTCTACGTATTAGCAAGATTAATCCATACCAGATTTCTTCTTACACTCCACTCTGGGGTAATTCACACTTCCCTCACTTCAGGAACCTCCTACCTAGACTTTATATATTGGCCCAATATGCAGATCAAGTCCCTGGGAGACCTGCTAGACCAGGGTACTCTCTTGACTCTGCCGCAGCTTCAGCAAAAACATCCGGATAATCCAATAGTCTCCTTTAGATATATGCAATTAAAGCATGCGTTTAGGGGACAATTCAATGGATATAACCCTGTGTATCATAAATTTGAGGTCAGTATTGCACTACATTCGCTGGAACCTCAGAAACTGGTTTCTGTCTTTTACAAGGCCCTGTTAGAGGCAAAGCTTTCTCCTTTTCAGTCAGCTTTTAGTAAATCACAAATGATTCTGCCTTCAATTACGGAGGACATATGGGAAGAGGCTACTGACAGAGCATATTATTACCTGCCACGCAGGATAGGTTGATTAGCTTTAAAATACCGCATATGTACTATTTCTCCCCTAATAGACTGCATTGAATCTTCCCAAACAAATCTCCTATGTGTCCCCGATGCCAATATCCTTCAGCAGATTTCCTCCATGTTATCTGGGTATGTCCCAAGATCCAGAATTTATAGAGAAAAGTGGTTCAATGCCTAAACGACTATTTAGATCTGCCTCAAGTCATTTCTCCCGAAGCTTGTGTTCTGGGGGTTCTAGATGACTTAGTTCCACATAATTATACCAGAATTTTATACAGGACACTACTGTTTTATGCCAGGAAAGCCATTGTTCAACACTGGCTGCAATCCAAACTTGCCTCCTACAATCACTGGATATATTTGGTGAATCGTATGCTTCCAATGATTAAAATAACGTATGAAGCTTGTGGTATGCCCATTAAATTCAACAAAAAATGGGAGAAATGGCTTGATGTTTATCCCCTGCAGCAAGAAGGGTAATTAACCCAGATCATTACTAACTTTGTGATGTAACAATATAAATCTGTCAAGTTATTGCATTGTCATTAAGATTCTATGGTATATTTTTGTTATATGCATGTTACTGTATTGTCAAATGTGAAATAAAAAACTTAAAAAAAGAAAAAAAGAAAATAAGAAAAATGTATATTTGTTAAATTTTTATAGAGGCAAAGGAAATATCCCATGATATACACAACCCACCGAGATTACAAGGAATGTAAAATAGTAGATGTTTACAATTTGCTTAATCGTTCACAGCCACAATTATAAGCCCTAATTTTAACTTTGATTTTAACAATTACCTTATCCAGTGGAGAACTAGAGTCAATGGCCCTAGGTTCAAAATTTGTAAGTGCCCCCCACTTCAACAGATGTGAGGTTTCCTTCACCCACCGGATGCCTCCCCCCAGGACACACATACCTTCACCTTCCATCCTCACACCTACATGCTTCTGCTAACACTTGCAACATTCCCCGCACCCACGGTAGTAACACCACTGATCTTAGCATTATCAATGCTGTAAACGGCATCTGAGGATAAAAAAGACCACCCTTTCTTTATGCCAGTGATTATAGATTACTTAGAACTTGTCCCAATAAGACACTGACGTTTTAATGCTCATTCAAAAAACACTTGTGCCCCAAGTCTGAATGTGCTCTGCACTGGTACTGCAAAAAAGAAATACTAGTGGGTGCAGGGCAGCCAATTACAAACGAATTACAGTTTATAAGTGTTTTCAATTAACTTGCCTTAAACTGAAATAAAAAGTAGGACGCTAGAGGGAGTCTGATTTGATTACTACTTCTGGGTAGTTAAGTATGCGCAAAAAATGGTGTGACAAGGGGCACAAAATGCACACATTTAGTTTAATATGTGGGTAATATCACAGTTTAGTCTTGCTTTGTATTTTTGAGCTTCGGTCAGTGGTATAAATATAGAGGAAATATAACCCTTGTACACTGGTGGAGCCTGAAAAAGTCCTCTGTACCTCTGAACTATACACTTGTGTCTCTTTGTCCAGTAACGATGGGCAAGGTTAGCAACCTGAATTGTGGTTAGAATGAAAAATGTTTTATGTCCACAAAAAACACAAACAAATACACATTAAATTAAATTATTAATACAATGTGAACTTAATATTTTCTAAACAATAAAGCATAATTCAATGCATTCAAGGCATTCACTATGCTGCACACACCGTATATACATTGTAAAATGTTAAATTAAAGAATTTTCTTTGCATGAAGACTTCATGAGAACTTCATGAGATGATATAGTAACACACATCTATTGCATTTAACGTTTTTTTTTTGGTCTAAATGAAACCTGTGTAAAGACCTACAAATACTGTTTAAAGGAGAAGGAAAGCTACGGAGGCATTTTATTGGCAATAGATTAGCTGCAATAGTGCAAGCTAGAATGCTATATTTATTCTGTATAATGTTTTACCATACCTGAGTAAAAAGCTCTAGAAACTCTCTGTTTGTTTAGAATAGGAGCTGCAGTATTAACATGGTGTGACATCACTTCCTGCCCGAGTCTCTCCCTGCTCTGGGCTCAGATTACAGTAGAGAAGGGAGGGGTTGGGGAAGAGGAGCAAACTGAGCATGCTCTTGCCCAGGGCAATGAGGTTTAAGCTGAAGGCAGGAAGTCTGATACAGAAGCCAATGTGTACACAATAGAAGGAAAGAAATGCAGTGTTTCTTTTGACAGGGGACTCAGAGCAACATTACTTTGGGGGTTTACTGGTATATTTAGATGGACCTTTCTGATAAGGCTTACTTAGTTTTAACCTTTCCTTCTCCTTTAAGGTTAGTTTAGATTAACATAATTTTCTCCTAGTGTCAGACTGGATTATCTTTGGCCCAACAGAGGAACAGGCCTCGAGGACCCCACTGCTGCCATCTGCCCCCCCCAACTGACCTCAGCAGATGGACCTGGGGTGGTAGGGCCCATCAGCATTGGGGCTGGTGCAAGATTAATTTCAGTCTATGGCCATTTATTTGTTCTTAAATTATGTTTCACCTTGCCTTTACCTCTCCTCCTTATACACAGTCTTACCTTCCTCCTTATAGGAGTGTTTTCTGTCCAGCCTCTTCTGTCGTGAAACCAGAGGTGGATTAAATGTGGTACCTGCTTTGGGCTCTGTTTTCAACATTAACCAATCCTAAGCATTCCCATGCCTCCCCATACACCCCTCCAGCCTGCTCCTCCTCCTATTTAGAAAACTGATAAATTAGGGTGCTGGGTCCCTTAGGGACTATGGGCTCCAGGTGGATATTCAGGTCACATAGCTAAATTAGTCACTGCTGGAATAGAAATACTTTTTCCATGAATTGTCAACATATTTAAAAATATAGCTCTGTTGTTCCCTAGACCTGATGATCAAAAGGATGATCAAATATTTTGGTACTGTATATTCTTAGGGGCAGATTTATCAAGGGTCAAATTGAAAATTCGAATTTCCAATTTGAATTTTCGAGTTTTTAATGGCCACACTGTCAAATTCGACTAGGGAATTTTTAAAATTCGATTTGAGTTTTTTTAAAATTCTAATTTGATTTTGGAAATTTACCGTACTCTAGCCCTTTAAGAACTTGAGTTAGACTATTTGCTTCATAAAACCTACCAAATTGCTGTTTTAGTCAATGGGAGATGTCCTTGGAAAAATTTGGAGTTGTTTTCTGCCTTCCTGACATTCATATTTTTTTAGGAGAAAAAACTCTAATTGAATCAGATTTGAGTTGTCGGGTCGATCATATTCACCCGAGTTTAGAAAATTCAATGGGAGTTTTTAAAGAATTCAAATTTGACCCTTGATAAATCTGCCCCTAAAGCTGGCCATAGACGAAAAGATCACTTGAATCCTCGAACGATCGGACTTCCCCATCTCCCGACCTGCCATTAACCATTCAGATCAAATAAAGTACAAAAGAACAGATCAGCCGATGTTCTGCCCCTGACAGCAATCGTACGAAAGTTATGTCCAACAAAGCTGGTGACAGTCTCCCAGTGAAAATCGTACGATCGGCAATACATGCAGAGATATTATCGTCAGCCGTCAGAAATCTTTTAACCTGGCCGATCGACCAAACGACTGATCTCCATGGGACAAAAATGTCAGGACTCTCCACACACCATCCGAAAATCATATGAATCGGACCTTTGCGTCCAGGTCCGGACTGAGAATTAAAATAGGCCCTGGCATTTCAGGTACACAGAGGCCCAAACAGCTCCCACCAGCCCACTAAATACTGACTTTCTATGGCACCTTATAGCAGCCCCTCTGGTATTTGCCAGAACCCACAGATTGCCTGTTTGCGTCTATGGCCAAGTGTTCAATCTGTTATATCAGTGTATGCCAAAATACATAATTGCCAATAGTTCCTATTTAGGTGGCTAGGTCCCAGTTGTGCACCTCAAAGGGGTGGAACATGGCAGATAGTAGGTGGGGTTTGTTGACAGGGTTTGGTGTTTGTCAGGAATGAGTCTAGTTGTAAATGTGTGTGGCTGTGACATAACATTGATTGGCATAAAGAGTCCTAATTTCCAGGCCCGGATTTGTGGAAAGGCCACCTAGGCCCGGGCCTAGGGTGGCAGGATTTTAGGGGGGCGGCATGCTGCCCAACCACACCCACATTGGTTCAAAAACACTGGGGATGTGCAGAAGATACAATAATTTTGTAAATTTCCCGTGCCCAATCCACATTGCTCAGGTCCCGATTATGAAAATTTGCTTGAATGAAGGGGGTCACGTGTGACGAACGGCAGTGGGCCTAGGGGCTCCCGCTATGTAAATCCAGCCCTGCTAATTTCAAAATGTTGGGAGGTGTATTGTTAGTAACAGCCCTTCTAAGGACATGTTTATTATGCTTTGTTTATGTTTATTGCTATGTAGCACGGCTAAAACTAGAGGGCACCATCTACAGCAGTCCAGGGAGAATCCTAGAGTATTCTAGGATTCTATAGTTATGACACTTTCCATGTGGAGCCAGCTAGGCAGTTCTGCAGTCTGTTGAATAAAGACTACAACCAAAGCCTGCTGTGTATGTATGGGTCAAGATTCTACAGGAGGCAATAACAATAAGAGAGGGGGTATAAAATATACATTAAACTTTGTGCTTTAGTAAGTTTTCTGTGCCCATGATGTTTGTTTTATAAAGCTGCATGATACAGTGTCACAACAGCTCAACCAACAGTCCACGAAAAAGCTGGTGCACACTAAATTCAAAACAATGCCTGGGTGCTGGTTAAATAACTCAATAATAAGCAAACCATAAAGAACCGCACTCACAGGACTTTTTTTTTGTTTGTAGTATTTTATTTTGACGTTTCGGCTAACAACTTAAACTTCCTGATAACGGCTTAAGTTGTTAGCCAAAGCGTCAAAATAAAAATTTGTTTGGCACTAAAAAAAGTCCAGTGAGTGCGGTTCTTTTTGGTTAAATAACGGTGTTTATTAGTCCAAAATAATAAGCACCGTTATTTCTTTGTAAGACCTGTGAGTGTGAGCCTTATTCTGGTATATACTTTTCTTTTTGGGCTTTATTTGCACCCAGGCAACTTACACCTCTACACGAGTTGTGCCGGCATCCAGACAGATATATACTGTATGTATATATATATATATATGTATATATATATATATATATATATATAGAAATATATATAGAAATATATAAAATCCTAGGAAACTGTGAGATACATAGTTACATAGTTAAGTTGGGTTGAAAAAAAGACAGAAGTCCATCAAGTCCAATCGCTATTAAAGAATCCCTGTGGTGCATTAAAAAACAACAAAATGTATATAAAGCATACAATATTTTGTGTACTGTATGTCTCTGTGTGGATGGGTTGTAGTCCAACCTAAACTTCTTGTGGACAGTGTTGGGCTTTTTTGACCTACTGGTCATCAGTTCTACTGGTAGATGATCATCTAGCCCAGGTATCTTTGCACTACATCTGGTTGATGATGTTAGAGGTTGCAGTTCTGCATGAAAATTTAGTCCTTGTCCTGTCTGCCTTGGGTTTAATACACAAACATAATGCAGCAGTCTGAGTAATATACCAAGGACATCACAGCTGATCTACATGATCTGTGTGTTAGAAATGTTCTACACAGGTCTGTCAGTTAAAATGAATTACTTAATTTAAAGTGACCTGCCTCTAGGGCAATATAATACAGATTTGATGCTTGCACATTTTCTCTGCTAAGCTACACTGATGGAAATGGAAGAAGGATCATGCATAAAGCACCATGTCAGACTTGTTTGAAGAGACAGCCGCGTTCTGGACCACTTACATTTTGATGTGACAGCTTTCATTGCCTGTACATTTCTATGCATGGCAGATGCTTTCATGTCTATGCTCTAAGTCTTTTTCGCCTCCTTTAATGATAAAACAAAAATCCATGGATTAGAATATTTAAGCATCTGTGTTTTCCCTCTAGGGCACTTTTTTTTGACAGCTCAGACTGTTCTGGAATCTTTGATAATGAAACAGAAGACAGCTGAAATCCCCACATAGACATGCATAAGATATACAGTATTACTAACCTAAACAAATCACTTTTCACCAAATAAAAAGAGTATGAGATCCAGTAACCCGTTATCTACAAAGCTCTGAATTATGGGAATGCCATCTCCCATAGACTCCATTTAATTTAAATAATTCACATTTTTAAAATGATTTCCTTTTTCTCAGTACTAATAAAACCGTAACTTTAATTTATGTTAAAGTGATTTGTAGTAGACTCAAGGTATGGAGATGCAAATTATGGAAAGATACCTTATCCAGAAAACCCCAGGTCCTAAGCAGTCCCATAACTGTACATCAGTTGGCAATATTCATGGTAATTTTTTTCCTACCAAGGCCTCCATTTCCAATCAGTGGCAACACTTGGAATTAACCATTTGAAACATTACAAACAATATTACAATATAGAGCACATATGTCTGCAAACATCAGGATTGCCTTCACAAATTGTAGGGCCCTGATTTAGAAAACTGGGCAGTCGGTTTTGTCTCAGGCAGCCTTTTTGAAAATAAGTTGTCAACCCCTTTGCTGGAAGCCAAATCTCTTTTGCAGAAGTCGAGGTTTGTAACAGCTATAGATTTGGAAGATGTGTTTTCTGTCTATCAGGGCAAACTTATGTCTTTTTTTCATAACTTCTTTAGCCAGTTTTGGACTGGCCCACCAGGATACCAGGAAAACTCTCAGGGGCAAATTCACTAAGATGCGAAGTTGCGCCAGGCGCAACTTCGCCGCACTTTGCCAGGCGTATTTTCGCCAGCGCTCCGCAAATTCACTAAAATCCGAAGTTGCGCACAGGGGTAGCGTTAGTTTGCAAAGTTGCGCTAGCGTTAATCCGCCAAGCAAAGCGAAGTTTTGCTAGCGATGGTTAATTTGCATACGGCGCAAAATTCAAATTTCAATGGAGGAATACGTATCAGCACTACAAATGCCTAGAAAACCTTCAAATCAGCAAATATAAATTTTATTTTGCCCTACACATGTGCCCACTGTCTAGGTAAGTTGCCATGAGTCAGGAAATGTAGGGGGGAAGGAGGGGAGCCCCTAAAAAAATTTCGATCTTTTTCAGCGAACACCCATCATGTAGAAAACACGCCAGCGTTTTTTGGGACTTAGAAAAAAATTTGACTTTTTTGGAAACAATCCCTATCTACTCTATTGCGCTTTGCCAGGTCTGAGGTGGCGAAGGAAGTCTAGCGTAAAAGGTAGCATTCAGTACACTGCGCAAGTTAGTGAATTTGCGTAGTTACATTGCTAGTGAAAATTCGCCTGGCGTAAGTGTGCGAAGTAACACTAGCGAATTTACGCCAGCGTTCGTTAGTGAATTTGCGAAGTACCGAAAATGCCAAACGCTAGCGAATTGACAGTGAGGAGTGGAAAAAAATAGCTTGGAAAATGGGCCCATGGTCTAAGGTTTTCTGGTGGGCCCCTGGCAACCCAGTCCGACACTGTCTTTAACCACAATTTGCCACTACTAGCAGATTACCCTCAGCAGGTGCAGCACGGCCTTGCCCCTTGTAGCATGGACCAGCAAAGCTGCTTTTCCTTACTACACACTGTAGAATAGCCAGGGAACTTCCTTTTCTATACCTTCCTGTAAGAAACTTTATTATTACACCTGAATCGTGCACTGGTGCCAAACATTATCATTAGGAAACTTGTTATAATGCCACTAGAGAAAAAGTTACTTTGTTGCTTTCTATTTAAGATAAATAGAAGCCTTTCTTTGCTTATATTGTATGTACCTTTTGGTTGATTTATTTCGCTCCCTGGCTATTAAGGGGTTACTAGCTAATGAACACTATTTATTCATTATTCTGATAAGGTCAAATTTTAAGCATGGGCAGTTGCCCTGGGACAACAACACCCAGGACGCCCTTTATTTGTAAACAAATATTTTGTGTAACAATTTTAAATATTTTCTTTAATGTATTGGACAGTTGCTTAGAATGTCAATTCCTTCATTAGGCATCATTTTATTTTTGGGTTTACATCCCCTTTAGTACTGTGAATACTCGGTGCAGCAAATGTTGCTTTGGCTCCCTAGTTTGCCCAGAACATATAGATGTGCCCCTTTGCCTCATACATCCACCCCACTCCACACACATTATTGATATTGGAGGAGGCTATATATATTAAACCAGAACAGAAGAATCTGTGGGCTATAAAAAGTAAGAGCCCAACCACAAATATATATATATATATATATCTATATATATATATATATATATATATATATATATATATATATATATATATATACATATATAAATTTGTTGTTATTTTTCAACTCTTCATTCCACTAATCTTGGTTCTGCAGAATAAACATGCCAGGAGGAGTCTCACAAAGTTCCAAATGGTCCCTTACTCAACCATTTAGTACAGGTATAAGACCTGTTATCCAGAATGCTGAGAACCTGGGGTTTTCCAGATAAGGGGATCCTTCATAATTTGGATCTTCATGCCTTAAGTCTACTAGAAAATCATGTAAGCATTAAATAAACCCAATAAGCTGGTTTTGCTTCAAATACATATTAATTATGTATTAGTTTGGATCAAGTACAATGTACTGTTTTATTATCACAGAGAAAAGGAATATAATTTTAAATATATGATTGCTTGATTATATTGAATCTATGGGAGATAACCTGTTCGTTTGGAGCTTTCTGGAGAACGGGTTTCCGGATAACGGATCCCATACCTGTCACTGCAAAACATGGGTGATAGACAGTCAATGGCAGATGAATGTGTTGGCAATGGATTTTTTTATCACATAACAATGGTGCCCCTGCCACACAGAGCTCCAGGAAATACACTTTCCCTTCATTAGATATTGCCAGCTATTCTCTTTTTGAAGTCAGGGATCTGTCAAAGGGCTCAGAATGTATCGGGAACTATAATGCTTATAGATACGAGCATGAATGTATTCTTGAATTCCTTTGCCAGATCCATTATATCCCCCTTATGGAAATATTGATTATACAGTATCTTCACAATTTTCTATGGTCCCAGGCCAGCATGATATGGTTAGAGTTCTTAATAACTCACTGTGTTCTGGTTTTTAAATTACAAGTACAGTCAATTTTCTTCATTTAAATTAGAAAAATCCATATTACTTTTCCTGAACTGACAGACTGAATATTTACATTAGAGAATAGAAGTATTTTCAACCAATTGATGTGAAATGTGAGTTTCTCACACATAACTATATAAAGCTGAAGTCTGATTCAGCAAAGGGAGATATTGAACTAAATGCAATGTATAATAGCCCTCAGGTAGAAGGAACAAGAACAAACAAAAGGAATATTGGGGTTCAGCAACCACAATGCAGTTAAGATAACACAATAGCAACAGCAAGGTAAACTGGGTTGTTATCCCTACAAACTATAAAAGCTATTACCGAGATGATAACTGGAAAACTGGAAAATCTTACTCATTGAAACTTTTGTAAAAATATCTTTCTATGGGAATAATACAGAGCTTATAACCTAAGAGAAACCTAATTTTTACTTACTACTGTATATGATGTATACTGTAGTATAAACATTTCTTAATACAGGCATGGGATCTGTTATTCAGAATGCTCAGGAACTGGGGTATTCCAGATAATGGATCTATCCATAATTTGGATCTCTGTACCTTAAATCTACTTGAAAATAATGTAAACATTAAATAAACCCAAAGAGGCTGGTTTTGCCTACAATAAGGATTAGTTATATCTTAGTTTGAATCAAGTACACGCTACTGTTTTATTATTAAAGAATTTTTTAATTATTTGATTATAATGGAGTCTATGGGAGACAGCCATTCCTGGAAAACAGGTTTCTGGATAATAGATTCCATACCTGTGTTGCTATGAGTTCCTGGCTGTACCTGTTAACCCTGGGTCCGATAATGTTGCAGACTGCACAACATGATTTTCTATGACAAGAGGACATTTCTTTCACATACATACTCAGCAAGGCTGGTTTTCCTGTAAATCGACATGAACATCCACCCACATTAGACAATCGCATATCCTTGCACACTAAATTGGCTTATAGAGATGTGAGTCCCAGCTTCAAGGCAAGCACTTGATCAAGAAATCTGTAGCAAATATATATATATACTGTGCCTGAATAAGAGGACCAATGAAAGCATAAAGCAATAACTAGCTCAATAACCAGCTCTCCTCCACTCAAAACTGTCCATACTGGAATCTTGGCTGAAAGAGAAATGGCTATTGCAGATTAGTGAATTGGGAAACGGCGAAAAATTCGGGAAATGCATTGAAGTCAATGGGCATCAAAATAATTTTGATGTGAGCGTCAATTTTTATACGCGCTACTATTTGGTCCAAATGCATTAAAGTCAATGAGTGTCGGAATTATTTTGACGCGGGACAATTTTTATGTGTGACAATTTTAACATGCGTCAAATTTTTTTGGACACAGTGTATTGGTTATTGGTTGCTATTGGGTTATACTGCTTCTGGGCAGTTCAAATTCTGTCCTGCTTCTGGGTAATGGGTCCTCTGGGGCTGATTGCATATCTCCTTACTCAATGCTGTTAAACAGTGCTAGGCAAAGCTGGCCACTTCAGACCCCCTGCCTCCATGCGTATGCACACGTGAATCATGAGGTGCCATGTGATGGTGCGGGAATGACCTGCAAGTGGTGGGGAGACAAGGACCGGGGCTAGGGGTCGGCAACAGAAGAGTCCTGTTCTTTCTGTTATGTACAGTACAGTATGTAAGTGTCCTTATTCATTAAATTATTCTACCTTTCAATTGAATATGAGTAATGAACTACACTGCTCCAGTCATCTTACAACTTGAATAAGGAGCCTACATTAACATCAGTGCTATGTCTTACAATTGGCTAAACCTTTATTGGCCCAGTAATTACTCATCCTCTCTGAATGCTGTTTGCACAAAACCGATTTGCGTCTATTACAAATCAGAAATGGTGAAAATACCTGGTGTATCCTTTATCCCTGTCCCCAGACAAATTCAGCAAAGGAACTAGACAACATCAAAGGAACTTTCCTGTCAAGAACTCTGCGTTCTACAGAAAAACATAAACAGATAGAGCATTTATTTGTCCCTTTCTGCGTCAGCAGAGTGGTTGAGGGCCCTTAGAAGATAATTTAAAATGCAAAAAATCCATGTTAATGTAAATGGCAACTTTTGTGTTAAAATCAGGTCTTTGAAGACCATTATAATTTGCCAGCGGGTTGAAAAATTACATCTGAAAGGGAAATTCGGCAGCCTCAAAAGAAAAGATTGTATAACATATGAATGTAATTTTCCTCTGCATGCTGCATGCTATGTATGTTACTGTAAGTTAGTATCTGTGCCAATAAAGAGAGAATATCTAAAGAGGCAGGGACATACATACCTTCCTTATTGCTTAGAATAACCAAGTGCATATCAGAATGTTAGCTATGTTTACTAAATGGACTCTAACACCTGTTTTTTTTTTTGTTAATAATTCTATAACGTTTTGTATTAATTTAACTACATCCATTTAAATTGTATACACATTCAAATACCTCTTGTTGGTTTATATGTGCCCACCAGGGACTGGTTCACTAAAAACCCTAATATATATATTATATAGACCTATGGCGTGAAGAAGAGAGCTGAATTGTCCTTAGTTGGGGCCCACTGTGAGATCTTATTTTACAATACCGTTGCTCTGTGCAGCAATATATTTTTTATTGAACATTTAATATTTCTACACATTGGAAGTAGGTCCCCTTAAATGTGGTTCAGCTCTGCTTAACAATATCCAAACACAATGCCGACCCCCAGAGACACTGGCATAACTATAGATGACTAGGAGCACAGGATTTTAGTCTGGACCCTTTAAGGAGCAGTGAAATTCATGTGAAACACACAAAGCATGTACAGCACTCACCTGAATTAACACATTTTTTGTATAGTTTAAATTCAGCCAGGCAATAGGATTCAATTTTTTTTATTGTATGCTTTATTTTTTTTTATACTGAAACTTTTACATTTCATTCTTTATTTCATGGATATAACTACCAAGTTTCCTGTAAAATATTAAGAGTTGGCTTGTTCTCACAATGAATGCAAACAAACAGGAAATGACAGAGAACAGAAGTCTCTGGTCTGCTGAGCAGGAAAATATTCAATGAGATACTGGGAGAGAAGCACTGAGTGACTATAATCTCAGCACATAGACAGAATCATGTTAGAAAAGGCCCCTGGCAATGCAGGTTGGTAATGTACACGGGGCAGATTTACTAAAGGGCGAAATGGCACTGGCGACTATTCACTGCTTTCAGGGACTTACAAATGGACACAGGCGTCACTTCGCTAGCAAAGGAGATAGACGCTAGCGGTGATTCACACTCTAACGGCAGGCGACTTTTCACTCTGACAAATGGATGTTACTCCGCAAATTCACTAAAATGCGGATTTTACTGAACGTTAACTCTTTCGCCAGACTTGCCTTCGCCAGCTCAGATCAGGCGAAGTGCAATGGAGTGCATAGAACATCCTCAATCTTCAGCTACTTACATCATATATTTTGAGTGCAAAAACTTTTAAGTCCAAAAAACGCTGGCATCTTTTCCTTTTTTCACGGTGATAGGCTGCAAAAGTATTTAAATTTTTTTTTTTGTGTAACTGATTTACCCCAAACATTTTATACCAGATGGGAAAATTATTTTACACTGGACTTTTTTGGGCTTTTGTGTAGGGCATTATAACAACTCAATTGACTTTATTAGGGATCCCTTGGCATGTATAGTTATCAGTGTAAATGTAATGTATAAGATGTGGCATGTAACATAAAGAGGTCCATTGAACTTTAAATTTCCTGTATATGCAAATTAGCCTGAGTGTAAGACCTCTAGCGAAGTTGCGCTAGGCAGAATTTTAACGCTAGTGCCTCTTCACTTTGATTTGCTTGCATTGCCGAAGTAACGCCAGCGAAAATTTGCCAGCGTGCGTTGGCCAGGACGAAACTTTGCATTCTAGTAAGTTAGCATTGTCCCATTGAATTTTCGCCTGGTGAAGTGTTGCGATGGGTGGAAAGCCGTCACTGGCAAATTTTCGCTGCTTAGTAAATTTACCCCATGTGATAAGCGTAACAATTACATAACTTAGGCTTACCAGCTGTCATTAAACTACTGTAGCACACCCATAGGTGGGCCTGAGATATGTGTTGATAGTAGTGTGACTTGCTGCCTCTGTATCCCTGATACCCTTAGGCAGTGGGCAACTCCCTGCAACTCCCAGCAGTGTGTAGTGCCCCCTTTAAGCACCTTACCCTCAGGTGAATCCTATGTGTCTCCTGGTCCACAGCTCAACCAGGATAAAAGTAACAGCAGTCCAGAGGGTTCCCTCAAGCCAACAACTTATTTATTGAACGAGTAAAACTTGGTCACAGCATTCAGGCAGTATAGATCTTTAGGTACGTTCAAAGCAAACCATGGAAAACTTTCATACTTTGAAATACTGCAAGTAGGTCTCTCTTAGGAGGTAGTGCAACCTGTCTTGGTGATGCTCCACAGCACTAGGGATCTTACGTGGTATCTTGCCTCTACACTACAACACCCACATTTCCCAGTGGATTGCTAGTTTAACAGATGGATGGCTTCAGACTGGAAATCTACGATGTGTATTTAAAGGGGAGCTCCAAAAAAAACATAACTTAAGCTTTTGAAAAGTAAACATTATTTCAAACAACTTTGCAACATACATCAATTAAAAAATGTGCAGACTTTTCATGATTTTTAATGGTTTCTGACAGTTCCCTAAGCCTTACCCCCTGCTCTCTTGCTGATCTGTCTGACTACTTTGCTGAGCTGTCTGACTAGTTACTTTGTATCAACAGCCATCTTTCCTCAGCCTGCATCCTCCAAACCCCACAATTCCCTGCACATGTGATTTCAATAGGGAACAGAATATCTCAGTGCAATGCATTGTGGGTTATGTAGTTCCTACATGCTGTCTGTAAGCTGTGGAGAAGTTGTTACAATTTGTAACATCAGTGTTTAGTCCCTCCTTCCCTGCCAGGATTTCAAATGATGCAGAAAGAGAAGAACTTTTAAACAGCTGGATTTTAGCATAGAAAATGGCATTTATTCATAATTTTTGAAGAAACAGGTAACTGTGATGGGTATATTAGAGGTTTCTGTGTTTTGTGGGCCTCTTTATCAAATTTTGGTTTGGAAGCCTGAGTTCCCCATTAATTACAACTTTAAGATGTGGTTCACCTTTACATTAACGTTTAGTATGTTATAGAATGGGTAATTCTAAGCAACTTTTCAACTGGTCTTCATTTTTTTTTAATCATTCACCGTCTTCTTTTGACTCTTTCCACCTTTCAAATGGGGGTGGATGGGTGTCACTAGCCCCATCTAAAAAACAAATGCTCTGTAAGGCTACTAATGGCTACTTTTTATTACTCATATTTCTATCCATGGCCTCTCCTACTCATATTCCCATCTCTCAGTCAAATCAGTGCATGGTTGCTAGAGTCATTTGGACCCTAGCAACCAGACTGCTGAGATTGCAAACTGGAGAGCTGCTGCATAAAAAGCTAAATAACTCAAAAATCACAAATAATGATAAACTGCAAATAGTCTCAGAATTTCACTCTCTACTTCATATAAACTAAAAGTAATGTAAAGTTACTTTTCATTATAACTGATTGAAATCAATATCTGGCTGACCCTTTCTGTCCTGTAGTTATGTTTTTTGAATCAATGTAAAAGAAGCCAGCTGATTAACAAACTTTCATGTCAAAAAGTCAGTTTTTTGCCAAAAATCCACAATTTTTATAGCAGAAAATGAAGTTTCCCTAAATTAAACCCGAAAACTCTCAACTTGTCGCAATGAATGCTGACATTAGCTCCTACATATGTGTAACTAACACCAACTATTGTGAAATATTTTAGATATCAGCGTCCACAGAAAATTTTCCAGGAGTGGCAAAGTCATCAAGCAAGAACAATCTGTTTTTCTAGACTAAGCCTGTATACAGGCTTAGTCTATGGAAAAGCCCATAAGGGTGGTGGCAGACGTGGCTACTGGGGGAGATTCCCCATGAGGCAACTCCGGGGCAACTTTTGAAAATTAAGTATTCCTAGTGCCATCCCACTGGCGATTTACATTCTAGCCAGTGAGAAGGCATTTAGGAGAGATAAGTCGCCCGAAGAAGAGGTGATTTGTTGCTGGGTGACTAATCTCGCCCAATAGTAACTAGGGATGCACCGAATCCACTATTTTGGATTCGGCCAAACCCCCGAATCCTTGGCGAAGGATTCGGCCGAATACCGAACCGAATCCGAACCCTAATTTGCATATGTAAATTAGGGGTGGGAAGGGGAAAACATTTTTAACTTCCTTGTTTTGTGACAAAAAGTCACTCAATTTCCCTCTCCGCCCCTAATTTGCATATGTAAATTAGGGTTTGGATTCGGTTTGGCCGGGCAGAAGGATTCGGCCGAATCCGAATCCTGCTGAAACAGGCCGAATCCTGGCCGAATCCCGAACCGAATCCTGGATTCGGTGCATCCCTAATAGTAACGTCTGCCACCACCCTAAAGTCGCTCAAAACGTATGTATCCGTGGGGTAGAGAATATAAATCATGAAAATTAGGGATGCACCAAATCGAGGATTCAGTTTGGGATTCGGCCAGGATTCAGCCTTTTTCAGCAGGATTCAGCCAGGCTGAACCGAATTCTAATTTGCATATGCAAATTAGGGGTGGGGAGAGAAATCGCATGACTTTTTGTTACAAAACCAGGAAGCAAACAATGTTTTCCCATATGCAAATTAGGATTTGGATTCGGTTTTCGCCTGAATTTTTAGAATCCAAAATAGTGGATTTGGTGCATCCCTAATGAAAATCTACTCCATGTCGTTCTGCAAAAATGTTCTGGCCATGTGCACCTTGTCAACATATCCTCTAAAAAAAACACCTGTTTACTAAAACATACCCCAGACATCCCAGTATAATTACTACAAAAAAACAATAGGCATATCAACCACTGATGAGCCAGTATAATCAATAAATTAAATAGATAATGGGCATTTTAGCCCCAGATGTGCCATTATAATTTTTACGGAAAATGGACAATCTGCATATCAACTAGGGATGCACCGAATCCACTATTTTGGATTCGGCCGAACCCCCGAATCCTTTGTGAAAGATTCGGCTGAATACCGAATCCGAACCCTAATTTGCATATGCAAATTAGGTGTGGGAAGTGAAAAATAATTTAACTTCCTTGTTTTGTGACGAAAAGTCACGCAATTTCCCTCCCCACCCCTAATTTGCATATGCAAATTCGGATTCGGTTTGGCCGGGCAGAAGGATTCGCCCGAATCCGAATCCTGCTGAAAAAGGCCGAATCCTGGATTCGGTGCATCCCTAATATCAACCCAAGAAGTACCAGTATAAGTGATACAGAAAATTTATGATCACCATATTACATTGGAATGTGCCAGTATAATGGCTACAGAAAATCTATAATCAGCATATTAACCCAAGATGTGCTAATATAATTGCTACAGAAAATGGATAATCTGCATATTAAACCCAGACGTACCAGTATAATTGCTACAGAAAATGGATAATCAGAATATTACACTAAAATGTGCCTGTATAATTGCTACAGAATCAGGGTATATTAACCCTCAATATGCCAGTATAATCACTAAATAAAATATATAATAGGCATTCTAACCACAGACTTGCCAGTAAATGCCCAATGAGCACTCCTTTAACCCCAGAGTAGAGCCAGTAAAATCACTGAAAAATGCCAGTGAGCACTGCATTAACTCCAGACATAGCAGTAAGATGAATACAGAAAGGGTTAGACTGAAAGCATTCCCTCACCTACACTTGCAAAGCTAGAATATCGACTCCAAAGTTCTTCATTTCTGCTGCTCCCAAGCTTCTTGTCTCTCTCTCTCTCCGCCTCCCTATGCCTGGCTTCTGTAAACCCAAAATCGCCTTGCGTTCCACAGTGGAATGCACAGCCATCTTTAATTTTTTTTTACAAGAGCTGAGAAGGACAAATTGGGACATTTAAACCACTATCTGATACAGCAGTCAGCTGTGAGGTATGCAAAATTCACTCCCCCCCCCCTGTTTGTGGACACCCATGATTTTATACGCAGTATAGTTTAATAAACTTGGTCACTGTTTTAAGTTGAATTTGCAGCATGAATGGATAATGAGTTATAGATAATGTTAAGAGTCCTTTAGTAAACAGATGCCACAGACACATTTCAAGTGTGTCATTATTTGACATTAGTTTAGATCCAGACTTTCCATTCATTTATGGGCTCACATTGATTGCTGTGATGGCATCCATGGTGAGTCTCTAACCTTAAAGGAACAGTAACACCAAAAAATTAAAATGTCTTAAAGTAATGAAAATATAATGTAGTGTTTCACTGCACTGGTACAACTGGTGTGTTTGCTTTAGAAAAACAACTAAAGTTTGTATAAACAAGCAGCTGTGTAGCCATTCAAAGCTGAAAAATTAGAAAAGGCACATGATACACAGCAGATAAGCTCTGTAGTATACAATGGGATTCTTCAGAACTTATCTGTTATCTGCTGTGTGTCCTGAACTTAAATGGCTGCCCCCATGTCTACACAGCAGCTTGTTTATAAAAACTCTAGTAGAGTTTATAACCATTTGTTCCTTTATTCCTTTAAATCAGTTTAATGTTTTAGTGTTACTGTTCCTTTAATATCTAATATGTGGTGACAATCATCACTACAGTACTGTGTTATCAAACGAAATCCTTTCTTTAAAGTAAGAAACCAATTAGTCATTTTCCTGTGATTGTGGCCCTTTTATAGTGCAATTCTTTAATTAAATCTGAAATTATTTTTTTTCAAAGGGAAAGTGCCATATTTAAAGAATATTGATTACAATCCCCACTCTCCAGACATGTAATAGCTACAAAATGATGTTCTAATGAGAATCATCCCTACCAGGACTTCGGGAAGATAAACTGGACAGTTTGGGATTCCAATATTACCCAGTAATTAGACATCAGAAAGGTATACAGAGTGATGTTTAGGTCTTCTGTAAAACTCCAGTGTTGCTGGACTATAGCTGCTAGCAACATCACTACTGGAGGCATACCTGGAAGCCTGAGGCCAGTTGTTGGCAGACTGCTCTTAATAAAGTATGAGTAAAGTAGAAAGTACCCCAGCCTGGTTCACTTGAAGAGGACCACTGCCAGGGGTAGGATATAAGCAACTAGGAGGTGCCCAACCAATTGGCAACCTCCAACAACTATGGTTCTTTGTCCTCTAAAGGGCAGTATACCCCCTTTTCAGCTCAAATGTAATGAATAGGACTGAACATACTTTTTGCCTATTGTTTTAATCCCGAAAAATATATGATTTTTGGGATTTCTTGAGCTAAACTGAGAAATGAAGGCTACTTACCGTATGTTTGGTTCTTATAAGGCAGATAATTAACTTACCCATGCATAACTGACTTCTGTTTATGCAGTATGTGCACTGATGGATATTTGTGAAAACAAAAGGCAAAAAGTAGGTTCATTCCAAACTTTATTTTTTGGACTTTTGTTAAAAAAGGGGTATGCTTCCTTTTAAACCCTTAAAGGATCAGTCACATCAAAAAATGAAATATTTTTAAAGTAATAAAAATATAATGCAGTGTTGCCCTGCACTGGTAAAACTGCTGTTTTTGCTTCAGAAACACTACTATTGTTTATATAAATAAGCTGCTGTGTAGCAATAGGGGCAGCCATTCAAAGGAGAAAAAGCTCAAGTTACACAGCAGATAGCAGATAAGCTCTGTAGAACATAATGTTATCTGTTATCCACTGTTTATCCTGTGCCATATAGCATTTTTTCAATGGCTACACAGCAGCTTGTTTATATGAACTATAGTAGTATTACTGAAGCAAACAGATCAGTTTTACCAGTGCAAGGCAACAGTACATGATATTTTCATTACTTTCATTTTTTGGTGTTACTGTTCCTTTAATAATATGTCGCTGGCCTCTGTAGTTCAGAAATTATTTTTATTGTATATGGTACAAACAATTATAAACCTGTATGCAATATATTGCTTAGGTATTTGTGGTTTTGCTACTTATAGGGTTGCCACCTGGCCGGTAAAAATGATGGTTGATCCCAATTTCATTAATAGGGAAAAAATTGAAATATATAGGAAGGCCGGTATTTTTTTCCAGAAAAGGTGGCAACCCTAGCTACTTATAATTTCATGTTTATAATCTTTTCCCTCTCTGTTACATAATTTAATTAATACTTTACTTTGGTATAGTAAGGTTAGTAGATTTTCAAAGTGAAATCCGGGGACACCTCCCTGCAACCGGGCCAAACTGGAATCAATACTTGAAGATGGTCACTTTTTATAGGGACCAAGGTTGGTAAAGGGAGCTAAAACAAGGATTAATGGGAACCCACTACAGGTAGTGAAAACTCTAAAATGTGGAGAAGCATTTTAATTGACATTATCCATTTCTGATCAAATAGTTTGATTTAAAAATAAATAAGGTCCAATTGTGGATTCTAGTTTGGTCAGACTTTTTGATTAAAATACTCAGAGAAATTCAGACTTTGATAAATAAGGCCCACAATGTTTATTACCAAAAAATTATGCTAGCTGTAGGGAAGCTAACAACTGAATAATTGGTTTTTAATCTATCAAACATTAGTTTGATTGAATTATTAAGCTGCTGGGAAGCTGTAGTGCATACACATTTATTTCCTGTATAGGTCTGTGCTGTGGGAGTACTCAAATCTATAACATGTATTAAAAAAAACTATAACAATGAAAATATCACATGTACCTTAGTGGTGTAAAGCCAGAAATAGCTGAGAAAGCTTCTGCAATGCAACCAGAGCTGTGAAACCAGATTTATGAGTAAGGAACTGCAATGCAATTTGGTTTCATGGTGACCCCTTGGTTGCCTAAGTGAGGGCACTGCTGATACCAAACTCCTGCTTCTCACTGTTTCTTCCTTGCAGAAGTGCTTAGTTTTCCCTCTTCTTTAAAATCAATAGAGTTGTTCTAATAGGTTCTAAAGGCTTGTCTGGTACCCAGATTATGAACAAGGCGTAGAAGGAAAGGTGAATGTTCAGAACAGAAGTCAGTGTTAGACAAACAAGGGAATGAGATACAGTAGCCAGTTGTTCACATGATTCATTGCTGATAATGGTTAATTAAATAAAAAATAGTAGCGAGCAAATAGATGCATAGCCTGGATATGAGAAAACACAGCTGATAAAAATCTTTCCCTAGTTACATAAAATCAAGTTGTAGATGAGATGTTTTAAAAGATACTGAAAACGCAAAATGAACTTTAATTTTATTTTCTTAACCATGATGCAGAAAGTTGCCCTACCTCTTACCATAGAAAGGTGAGGAAAGATTCACAAGCCTAGAATAGTACTTAGGCCTTGTCCATTTGAAATTGCAAAGAAAATAACAGCTTAGGGTACAGTATGTACAAAAATACTGTTGTTCTGATGTTTGCAGGCAAAATGTGGTTTAAACCACTTTAATGTTTGGAACACAATGCACAATCCCCATAAAACAATGTAGGTCTGTCTAGTCTAGGTCTTTGCCAGGTAAGCTATTCATGAGGCAGCCCACTAGACTTATTGTTTTTGTTCAATTTAAGTTTTCATTTTCACTGGCTCGTTCCAATACAAGAAAAGGTTGAGTGTTAATACGCAGTAAGTTAAAGATGTGAAAAGCATACAAGCAGTGCAGGATAGCTCCAATTTACGGGAAGGCTGTATCCCATAGGCTCAATTCTAATAATTTTTAAAAATGATCTCCTTTTCCTCCTTTCCATTCCTTTTCCAGTAATAAAAAAACAGTACCTTGTCATACCTCCCAACATATTGTAAACAGAAAGATCTGGTGCACATAGCGCAGCAAAATTATTTGATCATGCCCACTTTTGCGGCCACACCCCCTAATTACTGTGTACATTTTATAAAATGTCCAGGTTATGAAAGTTTGAACACATTTCTGTGTTGTTTATGTGTTATTACAGTTTTGCTAATGAAGGTGAATTGCACTCTAAGATGTGAGTCTTAGTTCTCCCAAGAGACCTCCTTATCTAAAACTGTTATAAAAGTATCTAACTATCTGTTCTGGGCTCTGTGCCAAAAGCCAATTAAGTTAGAAACTTTGTATCTTTTTCTGGCTGTTCAGTGCAGGAGATCGGGACAATTCAGAACATATGTGGGACTACGGGTTGAGCTGTCAAAAGCGGGACTGTCCCGCTCAAAACGGGGCAGATGGGAGGTATGCCTTGACTTCATCCTAACTAAGATTTAATTACTCTTTATTTGAAAGAAAGGAGAAGATCTGTAATGTAGGACTAGTTTATGTGAAGGCTGCCTCCTGCTATAGATCACTCTAGTGTGAGAGAGTGAGCAAAGCAGCCAGTGGCTCCACTGAGGCGAGCAGTCTGGAGAATGGCCACCTTTTAACTACTAAGTCTTGACATAATCCTCTGCGGTAGCCAATGCCATCAGGGATATGAATATGCCAAATGATGTGAATTGAATATACTGTATACCAGCCTAAAGTAATACGTGTGAGATCTATGAGTCTGTTGAAAGAGGTTCGAGGTGGAGTTAAAACAAATAAGCAGTCAACTGTGTTTTCAAGAACCACTGGTGATAGAAGTAGGTTTGAAGTGTGTGTGAGAAGTTAGCATGTATTCCTTCCTCCAATGCTACAGTGAGAGAGTTGTATGGAATGTATGCTCTAGTTGTAGTTGCAGAGAGTTGCCGCCAGTCAGGCCTGAACAAGTGACAAATTGTTAATGTACTGTAGGAAGGGTCAATGTATCTAAAGCAGGTACAAGTCCAGCATCCAAAATAGTCTTACAGAAATAGGTGCCATTTTTCCAGCAGCATGAAAAATGTCATTGTGGTTCATGAATTGCAAAGCTGCTATGACACACAAAGGCATGTTAACCGATTCCCCTTTTACTCGCTTTTTTAAATGGCCTAAGTGGATGAACACATTTTATTATAATTATAATACTGGTTTTGTCTCTAACTTATTCCATGAAGACTTTTCAATAACCAATGATTGTTTTGTGCTGCTGTACTTAACACAATATTTACAATATCTGAGCATATGTGTAACATAAGGTATCCCATAACCCAGAACAAACCCCAAGGTCCCATTCTCGGCTCACGTTTTACCTCTAACAACCGTCTTTCACTTCAGGAGGAGCCCTCCGCTACTCGAATGCCGACAGGTCCTAATGTGAGAGAACTAAGGGTGAAGTTCTGGGCAGGCAAGGGAACAGTAAGAAATGCAGGAAGGATAGGGAACAGATAGTGTAGTTGGGGAACAGGCAGGGACAGTACCGATCAGATCAGGACAGGATCATGAGAACAGGATCAGGAACCAGAAACACTGCAGGCAGGATTTCACAATAGGTCAGAGGAAGGGACCACAACCACAAAGTTACACTTGAAACAACTCTTTTTCTTCACTAAAAAAAACTTTCCATTTCCCTGTTGAAGGTAATTGGGCATGATTTTTGTGCTCCAGCACTTTTGCTGATTGTAAATAAGGCCCATTATCAATACTGCTGATATTACATCCTCAGGACCATGAACCTAGCAGTGGCATAACTTTGTGGGGGGCTGACCAGTGATCTCTCTCCTGAATGATGTATAATATCTGTAATATAATCTCTGGAAAGCGCTACTTATATGTGTCAGCACTGTATAAATACCAGGAAATAAATAAAATACATGTCTAAATATGCATGAAGAACTTTGGAGCATATTTTTCAACACACCTTATTTATTGCTTACTGTTCATGATAGAAATATGGTTAATTTTATAATTACATTTTTTATTTAACAATATATTTTCTGTGCTAGTAACTCAGCATTCCATAGTTCGACATTTAATAAGTAGAACCTCCTCTGTATTCCTGACACGATCTTCTGCACAGACAAAACAATCTGCTAATCCTGGTTTCACGGGTTCTCAGGATACCGTATACTTCTGAACCCAAACAGTGTTTCTCTTTCATACACTTCACCTTTACAACATCAACCTCAATTTCCATCAAATTATATATAAATATAAATGTGAACCACAGTAAATTATATAAATACAGATATGAATCAGTGCTATACAATATTACTGTACACAAAACTGATCCAACCTCCACCATTGTCCTAAAACCAGTTTTGCCTCTGGCTGCAAGTTGGTAAATAAAAAGCAGAACACAAGTTCCAGTTCCTCTTTTATTTTGTGATGCAAAGGATTATTATAAGCCTAATGTTCTTCCCTTTTTAAGCAATTATCCTGACGTCAAAACCCCTTCTAAATTATAGAAAGGAGTTACCACTGATGTTGTATAAAGCTATATATTTACTAAACTCTGAATGTGAAAAGCACAAAAAATGTGTGATTTTTTTAATAAAATATTTCGCTTATACCTAGCAACAAACCAAAAAAGTTACCTTTTTCATTACTTTTTT
This sequence comes from Xenopus petersii, assembly GCA_038501925.1. Taxonomy (NCBI): domain Eukaryota; kingdom Metazoa; phylum Chordata; class Amphibia; order Anura; family Pipidae; genus Xenopus; species Xenopus petersii. The sequence continues at coordinate 39,416,747 of CM076675.1, forward strand.
GCCACTTTTTCCTTGTTCCTGCTTTTTCAGTTTTGATCTTTTTATAAATGACTGACATTTGTGGAAACGAGTTTACTGGTGGTTTCTTAAAGGGGTGGTTCACCTTTAATGTAACTTTTATGTTATAAAAATGGCCAATTTTAAGCAACTTTTCCATTGGTTTTCATTATTTATTTTTTTATAGTTTTATAGTTATTTGCCTTTTTCTTCTGACTCTTTGCAGCTTTCAAAAGGTGCGTCACTGCCCCCTTTTATAAAGCAAATGCTCTGTAAGGCTACAAATGTTTTGTTATTGGTACTTTTTATTACTCCTCTTTCTATTCAGACCATCTCCTATTGATATTCCAGTCTCTTATTCAAATCAATGCATGGTTGCTAGGGTAATTTGGACCCTAGCTACCAGATTGCCTAATATGCAAATTTCAAAGCTGCTAAATAAAAAGCTAAATAACTCAAAAACCACAAATAATAAAAAATTAAAACCAATTACATATTTTCTCAGAATATCACTCTCTACATCATATTAAAAGTTATCTCAAAGATGAACAACCCCTTTAAGAATAAAAATGAGAACATTTTGAGTTTTAGTAAACCCCCCTAAATCTTTGCCAAACTCTTGCTAAACCTAATCCATTTTAAGATCCAACAATCAAGACTGCCCTGTATAAAGAGTGCATTTAGTACTGGCATTACAAAAATATTTGTGTAACGGTCATTTCACTGATGTGCTCCTGCAGTTGCCACACAGATTTGGTATGTAGTAGTTTGGCTTACAGGTTGGCTTCCCTGATTTTAGGGCAGAGACACACGGTCAGATTTGGGGAGATTAGTCGCCTGGTGACAATTCTCATTTTTTTTTCGGGGCGACTAATCTCCACAAACTGCCTTCCCCTCAGCTAGAATGCAAATTGCCGGCGGATGGCACTCGGAGCACTTCGTTTTCCGAAGTCGCCTGAAGTTGCCTCACGAGGAAACTTCGGGTGGAAAACGAAGTGCTCCGAGTGCCATCCCGCCGGCATTTGCATTCTAGCCAAGGTGAAGGCAGTTTGGGGAGATTAGTCGCCCCGAAAAAAAAAGAGAATTGTCGCCAGGCGACTAATCTCCCCGAATCTGACCGTGTGTCTCTGCCCTTAGTAAATCTTCCCTTGGGGGATATGGTGTTTCAATGCTAATTGCATAATGTAAGTTAATTGTTAATGCATTTGCATTATTGGAAACTTGCTACATTGTGGTCTTAAAATGTTGGAAATATAATATATATAAAGATATCATAGGATTTCCGCAAATGTTGTGGTTATGAGCAAATAATTATAATAATATTATTTTGCTCATTATTGTTTCCTAGATACCACCACACTCTTGTGTGCAGTCTGATGCTGAATGGGGAAAATACTGCACAGTAAAAAGACACAAAAGGCACAAATAAATAAACAAACACAAAACAATTCAGTTTTATAACTGTACTAGGCAAACAAATAGAACTTAAAAAGTAACCCAGAGGAATAATGTGATAGGAAATGCTCTGCTTTCATAAGGGCCTAATTAAATATTTATGTTGGCAACTAATAAAAATCACAGAAAGAATATGCACAATGCTGACAATTTCTCCCCTCCCACTTTTTCCTTTGTTCATATTTAATACAAATTTAGGAAACCCATTGAGCCTTGGCCACCAATCAAGAGAGGAATGCATATTTGTGTAGTTTACAGTAGTTCTTTAAAGAGAAATATACCTTTTTTTAACATGAGTGCATTCAGTTGGGCTCATGTCAAATAGGAGCATAATCTTTAACTGAATTGAGGAAAATAAATATACGGTACATATATTTTGTTTACAAACATATACCTGATTCCACAGTTCAAAATAATAATTGTCTATCTGCTCGCTGGGACAAGTCACTTAGGCTCACAGTGTAATGCGCCCCTTCCCTTAGGAACCACGTGGGTGAAAATTGAAAATAAAAGGACTTCCAGGTCATGGGTTCAATGCCCGAATATAGGAATTCCTGACTTGGGTTCCAAAAATTCCTAAATTGTTGACTTCTGCTTTGACTGATTCTTGCTGCCTGCCTTTTGGACCTTTGACTAAATTTGACTACGTATTCGTCTGACCCCTGTTGCATACCACTGAACCTAGACTTTCACCCGAGCTTCCTCCTCGGCTCCTGATGGGAGCTGATAGGCCCCCTGACATCATGTCAATTATTTGAATAGATGGGCCTGTCACAAGTTTTCAGGCCAAAAATACACATTTTCACCTTTTTAGGATGGAAACCTCAATGGTTTACAATCCATTCATATGAATTACACGAATCTGTGCTAATCAGTGAATTTCAAGTGAAAATAAAATAGGGCAGGAGTGATGGAGGTCATTTCATTTACCAATTGCACAGGAAAGGTTAAAAAAACAGGAACGAAAAAAAAAAAGGAGTAGCGTAGGGAAAAAACGGAAAAACACGTTATGAGCAAGATAAGGATCAGTGTTAATGTTTAAAGGGACAGGGGTGGGCGAGAAAGAAAACATGATAGGGGAAGAACATAGATGTGAAAAAAGGATAGCCTCTCCACTCATGCACAGATCCAACCACAACCATTCCTCTCCACCCTGGACATCCAACCAGCATCACCCCAACTATTGACGACACTTAGTACCTTTATTGTCACAGGGAGCTCCCTGAATCATTGCTCCCCCTCTTCTGTTGCTCAGAGTACTACTCTCCCACTGACTTCTGGCTTGCTTTTTCACAAACTGATAGCTACAAAAAAAAACCAATAAATGTGCAATTGATACCAGTTAATTTGCCTTCTGCAGATTATGAACATATTCATATGATAATGCACAAACACGTTTGGCTGAATCAGACTCTTCCCTGATGCCTTTTCTTTTAGGTTATTCTGTTTTATGGGTAGAATGATTGGATTGGGGAGTCTTGTTCAGCAAGGGATAATGATAATTGTGTTTGTGTTGCTTTGTAAAGAACTCAGCTCCATTATGCAATGGCATTTTTATTTCTAGACAACAAAATGTACATACAGATACAGAGAAAAATTAGATATGGGGAAGAGAAAATGTCAGTTATGAAGAAAGGAAGTGCAAATGTTTTATTTTAAACAGTGGGCAGAGAATGCTCTGTGGTGCACTTTCAATAGTCATTACATATAACCAACATTACAGTATATCAGTTTTCATCCAGGATTGTTTTAAAATGAGAGCTGTAAATTAATGGAGTGCACTACAGGTATGGGATCTGTTATCTGGAAACCTGTTATCCAGAAAGCTCAGAATTACTGTAATTACAGTAATCTCCCATAGACTCCATTATATTAAAATAATCAATTTTTTTAAAAAATAATTTCCTTTTTCATTGTAATAATAAAACTGTAACTTGTACTTGATCCCAGCTAAGCTATAATGAATCCTTATTGGAAGCAAAACCAGCTTATTGGGTTATTTAATGTTTACTTGATTTTCTAATAGACTTACACTAAGATCCAAATAATGGAAAGATTAGTTATCTGGAAAACCCCAAGTCCCAAGTATTCTGTATAACAGGTGCCCTACCAACATAAAGTTTAATTTCCGAAAATACGTATGAACAATTATATAACTGGTTACCTTCAATCAAAATCCCTTCTATTCATAGTTATCATGGTTTTGAAAAATCTATGATTGGTGTGTAAGACATAAAATAATAAAACAGGCATACTTTAAAATTATATTTTTAGTAAGTTTCTTTTGCATTTCAAATTTGTAAACATTTTATATTTCTAAACAAGAAAAAAATTATATGTAACAGATATATTTGTAGTGACATGGTTTGTAGATCTAGATCAAGTACATTGTAGTTACATAGTTAATTTTGGTTTGAAAAGACAATATTCCATCAAATTCAATCCCCCAATATGACCTCCATATCATGACCAGCATACAATCATATACACTCACCTAAATTGTATGCTAAACTAACTGTAGATTAACTGAGATCACTACAGCCTTGGTTGTTATACCACGCCACTCTTAAAGGCATTAATAGAATCTACCAACACAACATCATCCTACAAGGTATTCCACAACCTCACTACCCTTGCTGTAAAGAACCATTTTTACTGCCTCGTGTTGCTTGTTCTTTTCTATGTGAAGAAGTATACCCTGCTCTCTGTAATGTCCTCTAATGTACTTGTAAACATTAATCATGTCCCCTCAAAAGCACCCTTGTTAGCCTACATTCATAGTTAAAGTCTTCCATCCCTCTAACCAGTTTAGTTGCACGTATCTGCACTCTCTCCAGCTCATTTATATCCCTCTTAAGGACTGGAGCCCCAAACTACACTGCATACTCCTGTTAATGCCCTTTTATACAGTCGACTTTTTTCCTTTAGTAGCCACTGACTGACATTAGAGTTCGTTATCTACAAAAAACCTCAAATCCATCTCAATTTACAAGATACTATACTACCATTTAACGTATAAATTGCATTTGTTATTTGTATCAAAGTGACCAACATTTATTATAGAACTTCATTTGTCAATTTGCTGCCCGCATCTTCAGTTTAGTCACATTTCTCTGCAAAATGGCAGCATTGTGCAAGGAACTTCTAGTTTTGCATAGTTTCTAGTTTTGTCCAATTTAGTATCATAAAACTGTTCTCCATTAACAACACCAGTTTAATTAGAAAATGTTCCATTTGCACCCACAAGTTCTGGAGATAAATTTGGTGTTATTAGTTATTACCAGATCTGAAAGACCATCTTTCCTAGCAGGATCCTTAACTATCTGAAATAAAAAGTTGTCATTAAGCATGTTAACATTTTTTTTACCGACGTGGCTACCCCATCACTCCATGCAATGTCTGGATAACTGAAGTCACCCATAATAACAAAATTGTGAAGCTTCTTCCATTTGTGAAAGTAGATGGGATTTATTCACATAGGTTCGGATTTGTAGAAAGGCCATAAAAACTCTGGGCCCAGGGTGCCACGATTTTAGATGCATAACTCAATTGCTCAATTTTTCTGAAGTTCTGGGAACCTCTGGGAACTTAAGAGTGAGAGCATGTACCCCTCCTCCCCACAGGTAGTGTTGCCACCTTTTCTCAAAGTTTTTACCGGCCGGTGGGGGGCAGGAACAAAAGGGGCTTACGTGATGCAAAAAGGGGGCAGTGCTACATAGCGGCCACGTCACGCGAAAAAGGCAAAAGGGGCGGACCACGTCAACGCGATGCCCAGAAGGCCAAAAAAATGGTAAGTGCTAAGCGAATTGGGGCGGGCCAAGGGCTTTTTTTTAAGGGTATTACAAACTACATTGCCAGTAAATTTGTACTACTGGCCCCCGCCTTGGCAGGTGTTTGGCCGGGTGGCAACCCTACCAACAGGATGGGAGGGGGAGAAGCTGTCAGATTGTTGGTTGGCCTAGGGTCCTCATTTTGAAAATCTAGCCATGCATTCTCCTCACTTATTCTGGGCTGTTTGTAGCATACATTTTAATTCTGCCTTTTTGTAAATACAAACTCCTTAAAGGGATTCTGTCATCGGAAAATATGTTTTTTTCAAAACGCACCAGTTAATAGTGCTACTCCAGCAGACTTTGCACTGAAATCCATTTCTAAAAAGAGCAAACAGATTTTTTTATATTCAATTATGAAATCTGACATGGGGATAGACGTTTTGTCAATTTCCCAGCTGCCCCAGGTCATGTGACTTGTGCCTGCACTTCAGGAGAGAAATGCTTTCTGGCAGGCTGCTGTTTTTCCTTCTCAATGTAACTGAATGTGTCTCAGTGGGACATGGGTTTTTACTATTGAGTGTTGTTCTTAGATCTACCAGGCAGCTGTTATCTTGTGTTAGGGAGCTGCTATTTGGTTACCTTCCATTTGTTCTTTTGTTTGGCTGCTGGGGGGGAAAGGGAGGGGGGTGATATCACTCCAACTTGCAGTACAGCAGTAAAGAGTGATTGAAGTTTATCAGAGCACAAGTCACATGACTTGGGGCAGCTGGGAAATTGACAAAATGTCTAGTCCCATGTCAGATTTCAAAATTGAATATAAAAAAATCTGTTTGCTCTTTTGAGAAATGGATTCAGTGCAGAATTTTGCTGGATTAGCACTATTAACTGACTAATTTTGAAAAAACAATTTTTCCCATGACAGTATCCCTTTAACCTTTTTATACCCTTTTCCTTCTGTGCGCTTGTGTCAAAAAAACTGACGCCATCCAAGCTTTTCAGTGCAATTGTGCAATCTCCCCAGCCACTGCCAAAGACTTGTGAATAAATCCAGTGGCTAAGCTTGGGATGACGGGTGTGAAGCACATTTCTGTGTGTTGTGGGTGGAAATTACATCAGAAGTGATGTAACATGCAGTTGTGATATTATGCCACACATGCAAACTGGGTGTGCTCTAAGTTCAAATGCCTAGGGTGGGAATTGTGGAAAAAAATTTGCATTACGTATAAAAAAACATACAGTTCGCACACTGAACTGCACCTAAAATTGCATTTTGCACACTGCACTTGCAGTAGTAAGTAAATTAATGTTCATGTCTGCAGGTGCTAAATTTTTTTTATTGATTTTGCTTGGAGTCTGTAAGTAGTAAGAGTGCAAAATAAGACATGGCTGCTACTAGGGCCAAACCCAGTACCAACACAGCTGTGATCAGGTATATAACAAATAAGACAAATAAGAAGGAATAAAGGTGTGTGGGAATTACTGGTTTCCCACCAACAGTCAGCCAATGGGGTTAGCCTATGTATAAAAAAAAAACAGAGTTTGGCCCCAGTAGCCAATGCCCCCCCCCCCCCCCCCCCCTGTGTATAAGTCTTGGGTGTGTTTTCTTATCACACAACTCATGTTTTTTTTGTCTTCCTGTTTATAAACACATATTTATGCCAACAAGGAAAAAGCCAATCCGCTGTCTTTTGCATTTCATATGTGTGTGACTGGCACAAGATTAGCCTGTTAGCACAGAGTGGATTTTGTATTTTTGGGGATGCATCATTTTATATTAGCCATTAGCCTAAAGGTAGAATACTTTTGTATGAAGCTTTAACACACTTGCATGCACTTGCACCTAAACAGTATCAATTTAATTTTTACAATAATGTATTGATAATTCCAGTTTTTAACAGCAATGTTAAATGACAATCACATTTCTGTGACATCCTAACATGCCTGTTACAGCCAAGCATCTTCTTGAATACAGTACTTGGAGGAATTGTTCATTTACTGTATTTAAATAATAGCATGTTTATTCTGCCCCAGTTAATACAATGGCATGGTTCTGATTTCTGGCTTTATTCTTTTGCTCTATTGTGTGGGTGCATATTCTGTATATTTTAATTGTAATAAATACATTTCTATTTTAAAGGGGATGTCCAAAATTCCAAATGTTGTCCAACAACTCTCCAAACTAGGCAGATCAGACGGTATAAAAGTGACCATACACGGGCAGATTAAAGCTGTGGACATCGGCCCTTTAGACCCATTCAGCAGCTTATCTGCCAGTGTATGGGGGCTTCCAACGGGTCTCCCCGCTCAATATGTGGCCAAGATATCGATGGGGAGGTTTGATTTTTTTTGGCGATCAAGGACCGCATTGGCTAGTTGAGGCTTCAGCCTGTTCCGCCCATTCTATTTGTTGTAATCCAATATTTCAGCCCTGGGGCAGAATTTTCAGATTAACACTATAGCTATCTGCCTTTGGTTGGCATATTGGGAAAGAGCCACTCGTTTGGTTACCTCACCAAATGAGCAGATCTTATCGTGAATGGCCACCTTTTCAGATCTGTAGTGACCATCAGTCAGAATCCTGCCTGCCATTGATTATCTAACAACGGTAATGTTAAAGTGACTAATGTGCAAATTTTTCTTGCCGATGGGAACCATAGGGTTTAATTGGTATTGGTATAGGAAGTCCCAGTTTGCAACCTACTGTATGCCCTGTGGGAGGGAGGCTTGCTGCTATAGGCCCATGGATCTAGTAACTGCCCTTAGTCTATATAACAAGAGGCTCCCTCTATTGTTCTGGACTGCATCCTAGCAGTAAGTGCTAGATGACCTGAGGTCTAAGGAGTTAAATAAAGCCTGTGTGTATTGCAAGCCAGTGATAAGTCAGTAAACATGGACCCTGTGAATGAGACATAGAAAGTGAATAGTAAGCACACTCTTGAGGGGTCATGTGCAACCCCAGGGGAGCATGATTTCAATAATCTATAATGTATAACTTTAAAATCCCTAATAAAGTATACTGGAAAATTGCTTAGAATTAAAATGTATTAAAAATACAAAGTATAAAAATTAGTTGTTAGGAAAGGTTTTACTTAACTTTACAATCACTTTGGTTATGGGTGGCATACCATCAAATGCAAGACAGTTGCCAGAACGAAAATTCAATTGCACTTTATTCACTTGCTAAAGATTTTTAATGGAATGTAAATGAAATCCTGAACAAGTGTTGAGAGATCCCAGGAGTTGAATGGTGAACTCTGTGACCCACTTTCACCCCCCCAAAATGACTCTGTCTCAACATCAGTGGTGTAATTAATGTGGTCCTGATTCCCACCACCAAATAATCCCCACCAACTCTCTGCTGGCATCTTCAGGCCACCTACATCCTCCATCCCAGCTTGCAGGTACAAGTGATTAGGGAGAGGGGAATCATTTTCAGCAATAGTTCTAGTACTAAGTATTTATAGCATTTACTGTATGTATGCCATCTTTGTGGGGAGATAAAGGTTATGGGGAACAATGTTAAATGTCGCATGGCTTAGGCCTCTCTTGCCCAGCAGTTATAAATGCCAAATAGTTGAACGATATTTAGCATGCAAGTGTTAGTGCAAATGGTTCTATGCATGTGGTATTGAACTTAAAGGATAAGGAAAGGTTAAAACTAAGAAAGCCTTATCAGAAAGGTCCACTTAAAAATACCAGTAAACCCTCAAAGTAATGCTGCTCTGAGTCCTCTGTCAAAAGAAACACTGCATTTCTTTCCTTCTATTGTGTACACATGGGCTTCTGTATCAGACTTCCTGCCTTCAGCTTAAACCTCCTTGCCCCGGGCGTGAGCATGCTCAGTTTGCTCCTCTCCCCCCTCCCTTCTCTTCTCTAATATGAGCTCAGAGCTATGAGTGAGCAGGGAGAGACTCAGGCAGAAAGTGATGTCACACCAAGCTAATACTGCAGCTGCTATCCTAAACAAACAGAGAGCTTCTACAGCTTTTTGCTCAGTTATGGTAAAACATTCTACAGAATAAATAGCATTCTAGCTTGCACTATTGCAGCTAATCTATTGGCAATAAAATGCCTCCGTAGCTTTCTTTCTCTTTTAAAGATCCTTTTAAAAACTGTTTTGCAATCCAAGGCATGCAGTTCTTCACATTTCTCCCTGACAATGTGTAACGGGCACTGCTCAGGAACGAAACCAATTGTATTCAGCTAGAAAAAAAAAAACAGTAAGCAAGGGAGCTCCTCCTCACATAAAGAGAACTTCAGTTAATCAGATAATGTGAAAAGGCTCAGTGTGCAATCCATAGCCTAGTGCAGGAAACGATACTTTCCTACTACCCTCGAGAGTTGCAGCCTGAGAGTTCAGTGGTGAACAAGCAGCATTTTGGCATTTATACCAGGGGCTTCATCTTTTCTCATCTGGCCGTGCTGAAGCCAAGTGCAGAGGTGGTTGCTAGTGACGCCAGGCTGATCTGAAACTGCCAAGATGTTCAGAAGAAAACGCAGCGTCTCCTTTGGAGGTTATGGCTGGTGGGTCTCTACTTATTCCCTTTACTTGACCATTTTCAATTATTTGCTTCCAGTGAGCAAAATCTTTTTTTTTTTGTCCCTGTCACTGCCTAAAGGGGAACTAACACGGCACGCTGTAGGAAACTGCAGGCATCTTCCTGCACTGGCAGCCTGGTAAACATGCTCTGCTAATGAAAGGAACCTGGCTCTGAGGATTTTAGAGGGATTTTGACTGCTTTAACTATTTCCCGCAGCAAGCTCAGTACATGAAAGCAATTCACACTGTGCTATTGCTCACAGCCTTGCCACACATTTATTCCTTGTCAGCTTTCTTCTCTCAGTGTCTGGGTGCACCAACAAAAAAACTAACTGAAATCTCTTGCAGGTATATTCACTTCACAATGCTCAGTGCAGCAATTAAATGGAAAGATCAGAAACAAGAATGGTTTTAGTGTAAGGCAGAGAGAAATTACATTTGCCATGGGTTCCTTGCTCCTGAGGGGTGCCATGAGAAATGTTTTGTGTTTGTTGGGTGTTTTCAATATAAATAGTGTATATTAGGGATGTTCAACCTGAAAAGCCTTCAGCTGCTTTTGTGCTGCCACTTCCAGAATGTACTGGTGGAGGTTCTGGGAGTTGTAGTTTAATAGTAGTTAAAAGAATCTAATTTTGGACCTCCAAGATTTTCTCTCTGAGATTGAGGCCCCAGCTCTCCTACATATCTGGAGACTTTTTAACATACCTGTCACCCTACCCTGGTGAAAAGAAAGGATCTAGTTTTATTGTTTTCTAAAATGCTCAGGTTTGTGCATTTAAAGGAGTAGTTCCACTTTTAATCCTAGAATATCCTATTCTTAGCAGCTTTTCTGTTGGTCTTCATTTTCTCAGCTTTTTTTTTTAATTTTCTTTTTAACGATTTGTCTCCCTTTTCTGTCTCTTTCTAGAGTCAGCTTTGGTTGACCTTAAAGTATTATAAATGCGATTGCACTGATTTTGTGTGTCTAGTAATTGCCAGAACCATTTGGTCATTATGGCATGCAGAGTTCCAGACGTCACTATTAGCAAGGCCAGAGAACCGTAATCAGATTCTGTAAATGATAAATAACACTTTTCTTGTGCCAGTGGCTGTGAGGGTTTTTGCTGCAAATCATAAGCCAGTGTAGTTGTGCAGATTTCCATCAATTACAAGTGGTGCAGTCAGTAACGTAACTGGAGGTCACCTGGAGATTATCTGGCCGGAAATCAGCCGATGTGGGCGGAAATCGCCAGTGCGCAAGCTGCCGGGGGGCCCTGAGAGGGTGCGGGCCCTGGCCCAATCGCACCCCCTGCTGCTCTGGTAGTTCCGCCACTGTGCAGTGGTGTTACTAGAGACCAGGGGCAATCCTGAGGCAGCAGCCCCGATACTGCCTCTCTATCCATCTACATGCTTAAAACATCAACGTCAGAGAGGGTCAAAGTGGGACTGCATCGCTCTCTGCACTAGCAGGGTTAAAACCCAGAAATTTGGGTCTTAAAGTTACAGGAGGGGGCTTTTTGCTGCCCCTTGTAACTGGCCGCTTACTGCCACCTGGTAATGTTCTCACCTTGACTCATGGCAGTAGTAGCCCTGCTAGGGACCTTGGGCCATGGTGCAAGAGCTGAACCGTGGCTCCTCGTCTGCCCCCCCCTACCAGAATATGTACAACTTGCACTTACCTTTGGGCTTCGGGGTATGTGCACAGTGACTTTAGTGGGCAAGCATAGTGGCTCTTTGGGGGGTGGCAGCCCCAGATGCTTATACTCGTAAGCTGCTCAACTGTTAGTTACATGACCGAAGGGGTCATTTACAAACACAAATACAGTATGGCCACAGGTATCTCTGCAACATATCCCTTTTATTAACTACTTGCATCAACATGTGCTCCTTGCACTTAGGCCTTCTTTTTTGATACCGGGGAGCCCTGAAGCTTCTGTCACCTCTGAATAGGTGCTAGAACAAGCATTTCCTCAGTAGCCTGTGTTAGTCTAAAAAGAAATCTCACTGTGGTGTGATAAGTAAATGTGCCCTATTTACTCGCTACGAGGCCTGAGCACAGGTTTAAAGCAAATGTCAGTGCAAAACACATTTTCTAAACAACTTGTGAATATATATTCATTACAAATTGTCTATGGTATTTGTTATTGGTATATGTATTTCTATTGAAAGCAGTGTTTGTCCCTTTCTATTCTCTGCCCTGGTGGTTCAGACTGTTGATACAATGTAAGACAAGGCAGCTGATTAACAGACCTGGGGATCCAAGACTTTTGCAACATTGTTTAAAAAGCAATAATCAGGAATTAAGCAAATGCTGCTTTCAGTAGCGATTTTACAAATAACTTTTAAAAGCACTGAAATTTGTAATAAATGTATATTGGAAAGTTGCTCAGAATAATAAAGATTCCAGTCCGGCGGCATGCTGAGTTAGTGAACAAAACACTTTTATTGTCTGGACTGTAATCTTTATATTGGATGTTATCCCTGGTTGTGGGAAATCAGCATGCCCCTGACACTACAGTGAGTGATAAAGATTTGCTGTGCTGTGTTTTTATGGATGATGCTCAGAATTTTTTTTTCTTTATTTAGGGTTGCCCTTTAAATATCTATATTCTAGTCTGTGAAGTAAGGTAATAAAAGTTGCAAGGTCTTGTAACCCAGAGCAACCAATCAGCAGGTAGCATTTACTGCCTTTTTGAAATCAAACAAGTGATTTGTTGCTGTGTGTCACCAGACTTTGCAAATGTTTAAAGGCGTAGGTGATGCTTTAAGTCACCATAGATTTAGGCTTCCTTTGCAAAGTAATACAGTTTTCTTTGGTTTGTAGCATCCAGAATAAAATCTGTATGTATAAACATGAATACATGTGCTTGTATGTTTATGTATGTATGTCAGCTCATAATTGCTTTCACAGTCGCAAGAATATAACCTCAGTTACATGTAATGGAGCAGAGGATTATTAATATTAAATTCTAGGACTGAGAAAGGTTTAGGTCATTAAACCTCAGTAGTTTTCGCGTTTTTCAGATGTTAAAGTCTTTCATTGGCAGCAATAATGTCACTGTCATGGGAAATTAGTTCAGATCTCTGCTGATTCACTCTTTCTATGTGTTGCTAGGAGGTTTCGCTTCACTTCACTTAGTATTCGATACTTGTCTTTAATCTCTCTAAGTGCTAGACACCAATTACCCTTTTATTTTTCTTTGATATTGATTTAAAGGCAATAAAGAACTTTATTACATACCATGGGCACAGAGATCTGACCGATTTAGCTTTTTGTGTGATGTAAAAGATGTAAGGAAAAGAAGGTCTGATAGGAATGTACCTGTGTACCATTAAACCCAGAATGAAAGTGCAGTGGAGCAGTTGTGTAAACAGACAACATTTTCCCCTCTGCTCGAGGCATCATAGTCACTGGGGAGCTGGTTTGCTGTGGATGAGTGAATATCTCTATTTAGAAAAGGGAAATAAAAGGCAAAAATGATCATGGAGTTTAGAAAGTATATTTACTAGAATATGTACGTAACTAAACTTCCAGAGAAATGAGCCTTATAATACCCCAGAAGCATGTAGGATATCTGGTCCAGAGATCAGTATTATGCAATTCATCTTAAAACTTGCTCCTAAATGTTCTGTTAAAGTACTGTAATCAATTATAATACGGTGAATAGAGTAAATATTTCTTTATATGACTCTGTATAAGCTTTGCTATAAAATGCCTTGAAATTTAAAATTAGAGGTACACTGAGATCCTAAGCAACATATAGGTATCCCATTTTCACTCATAGTTGGATGGGTATGTTATAACGTGGGAGGAGAGGAACTTTAGCCCTAAGGGAGTTTTTTATTACTAAGCAGGTGTCATATCACTTAACTTCCAGCATGTTAGAAAATCTGTGTTCCCTTGACACATCACACAGATACTAATAAATGCATGGTACTCTTAAAATGGGTGCAGGTATGGGGCCAGAATGTTATCCAGAATGCTCGGGATATGGGGTTTTCCGGATAACGGCTCTTTCTGCAATTTGGATCTTCATGCCTTAAGTCTACTAGAAAATCATGTAAAAATTAAATAAACCAAATTAGCTGCGTTTGCTTCCAATAAGGATTAATTATATCTTAGTTGGGATCAAGTGCAAGGTACTGTTTTATTATTACAGGGGAAAAGGAGATCATGCTTAAAAATTTGGATTATTTGATTATAATGGAGTCTATGGGAGATGGGCTTTCCATAATTTGGAGCTTTCTGTATAACGGGTTTCTGGATAACGGATCCCATATCTGTATTACATATGTTGTAACCTATGGGCATGCAGTGGTTGTTAAAGTACACATTCGAACAATTGTAAGTTAGCCAGCATCTATGCTGTAGAATAGGGGGTTTGCCATCCCTTACTAAACTTACCTACTTATAGAACAGTTATAGACTTTATCTGGAATGCATTATACTAGGGGTATGCATTATACTAGGGGCAGCCACATAGGAGGCTCTGTTTTTTTTTATGCTGCCAAAACTTGCCATGAATTCAAAAATAAGCACCTGCTTTGAGGCCACTGGGAGCAACTTTCAAGGGGTTGGTGAGCAAAATTTTGCTCGTGAGCCATTGGTTGGGGATCACTGCATGATATTTCTGTAAATTAGATCACCGTACCTTAAATCTGGTAAATTTAAACATGAAATACGGTACACCCAATAAGATTATTTTGCCACCAATATGTATTCATGAAGCTTAGTTGCTATAAAGTATAACTGTGTTAATTATTACATAGAAAAAGGAACACATCTTTAAGAATTAGAATTATTTGCGGGAGATGACTGTATGGGAGATGTCCATCCCATAACGTTTTGGATAATGGGTTTCTGGATAAGGGATCCCATTCCTGAGTATATCACTTGCCATAGTTCAGAACTGGGTTAAACTTTTATCACAAAAGTTAAGCAAATATGTTGCTTAACTATATATAAAGATGAAGAGTGATTATTTTGGCATTGCTGTCTTGCCGTGCAGGGTTCCTGGGACTAGCAAAATATCTTAAAAGTCTTTATTTACCCCTCCGTGCAGATTCTGTCCAGTTGAGTTCACCACAGCCATCTTCTTCTCTTCAGTTTATTTCGTAATGAGACCGGCGTAGCAGCGCATGCGCAGTTGGAGCAGTTTTCTGTTACTCAGCCTATTGGGTTTACTTAATTCTTTTCTAGATCCAAATTATGGAAAGATCCATTATCCAGAAAACCACAGGTCCCAAGCAGTCTGGCTAACAGGTCCCATGCCTGTATAGTATTAACTATTCAATACTTACACAAAGAGCTGAAATTTACAGGCATATTGAGGTTAACTGATTAATCTATAATACTGTATATGCAGGTATGAGACCTGATATCCAGAATGCTTGGGACCTGGGGTTTTCCGGATAATGTATCTTTCTGTAATTTGGATCTTCATACCTTAAGTCTACTAGAAAATCATGTAAACATGAAATACACCAAATAGACTGGTTTAGCTTCCAATAAGGATTCATTATATCTTAGTTGGGATCAAGTACAAGGTACAGAGAAAAGGGAAAGTATTTTAAAAAATTTGGATTATTCAGATAAAATGTAGTCTTTGAGAGACGGGTCCATAATTCAGAGCTTTCAGGATAAAGGGTTTCCGGATAACGGATCCAATAGCTGTACATGGATGTGTACATGGATGTAATGGGAATGTCAGTGTAGTAGATGTAACGCTTCTTCTCCAGAATGTGAACAGTGGGTTCAAAGTAGGTATAAATAACATATTGCTTTAATAAGGTGCAGAGCATGGCCACAGAACGTTTTATACTTGAATACACCGGAAAAACAGTTTACGGAAGCTGTTATTTTTATTATACTGACAAGGTAAAGCATCACCGGCTTGGATTCAGTTACACGTAGAAGAATCAGTATCATGGCAACGTTTTCTTGAGACGTGAGATTCTGAATACATGGGTTTTAGCTTCTTCGTCAGTTCCTGAATCAGCTGTTTAGGAAGTTGATGTCAAAATAAATCTGGATCCTTTTTCTAAGGAATTCATATAGTCAGCAATAGAAGTCTCTAATAATATTTTGATTCAAAATGATTAATAGCATTATTATTTTGTATATATATACTTTACATATTTCATATTACTTTACAGACCTTATACTATGCCACTGCACTGCATCCACATGCATGGTCAGTTATAGTCAGTTTTATGTCTAAATTAACCTGTCTATTTGTTTTTAGAATGTAGGAGAAAACCGAAATAATTAGAGGAAGCACAGGGAATACATACAATATCATTGCAGATAGTTCCCAGGGTGGGATCAAAAAGGACTCCAGCCCTGCATGGTAACAGTGCTAACCATTGCACCAACATATCAATTATAGGACAAAATACTGGATTAACTATGATTATTGAACTGGTCACATTTTTATTATGTACCATCTAGTGTTAAAGGGGAACTACTGCTTTCAAACTAAAATTTGATGAAGAGGCCCACATAGCACAGAAAACTCTAATATATCCATAACAGGGGTTGAAAAAGTATGAATAAAAGCCATTTCTATGCTGAAATCCAGCTGTTTAACAGTTCTTCTCTTTTTGCATCATTTGAAATCCTGGCAGGGAAGGAGGGACTAAAAACTGATGTTACAAATGGTAACAACTTCTCCACAACTTACAGACAGCATACAGGAACTACATAACCCACAATGCATTGCACTGTGATGTTCTGTTCCTTATTGAAATCATGTGTGCAGGGAATTGTGGGGTTTGGAGGATGCAGGCTGAGGACAGCTGACTGTTGATACAAAGTAACAGTAGTCAGCCAGCTCAGCAAAGTAGTCAGAAAGATCAGCAAGGGGGGAAGAGCAGGGGGATAGGCTTAGGGCACTGTCAGAAACCATTAAAAATCGTGAAAAGTCTGCATATTTTTAATTGATGTATATTGCAAAGTTGCTTGAAATTGTGTTTACTTTTCAAAATGCTTAAATTATGTTTTTGTGGAGTTCCCCTTTAAGGGAAAAGTACAAGCAACATTAAAAGAAAGAAACTATAGTTATTATAATTAAGCTGCTGTGTAGCCATGGGAAGAGCAATTCAATGTTAAAAAAGGTTTAAATAGAAGATAACAGATACGCTCTTTAGAATACAACAGGATTCTAAAATTTTCTATTATCTATTCTATTTATTACTAAAGGTTGTCATACACGGCTGATATAAGCTAAGTTGGCAGCTTATTGGGCAGTGTATGGGTGTCCCCAATCGATATCTGGGCAAAAATCAGACAGATGTTGATCGGGCAGGTTTAAAAATCCTGTCGGGTCAAGTACCACATTGGCTCGTTAATGTGGTCCTCTGTCTGACTGCTTGTATTCTCGGCATTGTGATCTGATCTTTTGGCCACAGGGCTCACAATCAGATCAGCCTGATGTCGTCCAACTCAAAGTGGCTATTTTTAGGAGAGATCTGCTTGTTTTGTGACACTGCCAAAACAGTGCATCTCTGCATGTATGGCCACCTTAACCCAGGTTGATTTTGTTGGAGGGGCATGAATTCTCAAAGCAAGGACTGGAGTCGTCTACAGGGGAATTGACAGGGACATGCTAACACCCATGCTACAAAAGATGAAATGGCAATGTACTGTATATGCATAAATACGGGCACATGTATGTCCGCAAGTGCAGTGCAGTTTAGCCATGTTTTTTCCCCACAATGCAGTGTTTTCCCCCTGAATTCTGCCATCATGGCAGTCACAAATGGGCTATGATTTTGATGTAATTACACTGTGCCTACCACAGTTGCATCTAATTCAACAAGATTAACACAACTGAGTTTGTGCTTCCTCACAAATCAGGTGCAGCCGAATATTTTTGAAATGTGCCTGGGGTCATTTCCAGTGTTTGCTTTATTTTCTTTCTGTTCTTTTTGGACAATTCGGCTGTGTCTGGGGGTGCTGGTATCTCAAAGGTTCTCCTGTGTCAATAAGTGCAGCAGTGCCTATTGCAGTACAAGGGGTGTTTTCTTAATAACAGAACAGTACCTTTAATGAACGTGGTGTTATTCGCAACTAACTGCGAGGAAAGTGCAGGAAACCACAACAGACTTTTCTTCCATATTTGTAACAATTAGCAATCTTTAACGGGTTGTTCACCTTTAAATTAACATTTAGGGGCAGATTTATCAAGGGTCGAATTGAATTGAGGGAATTTCCGAAGTAAAAAAATTCGAAATTCGAAGTGATTTTTTGGATACTTCGACCATCGAATAGGATACTACGACTTCGACTTCGAATTCCATTTGAAGTAAAATAGTTTGAATATTCGACCATTCGATAATCGAAGTACTGTCTCTTTAAAAAAACTTAGACTTCAATATTTTGCCAAATTAAACCTGCTGAAGTGCTATGTTAGCCTATGGGGACCTTCTACAGCATTTTACTACGTTTTTTGAAGTCAGAGTAAAATTGTACGGTCGTACGATAAAATTGTTCTAATCGTTCAATTCGATGGATGTAATAGTTCGATCAAACGATTTTACTTCGACCGCAGAATACCCAAATTTGATGAAAAAAGTTCAAATACGATATTCGAATTCGAAGTATTTCAATTCGATGGTCGAATTTCGAAGTATTTTTTACTTCGCAATTCGACCCTAAGTATGACGTAGAGAGTGATACTCTGAGACAATTTGGTTTTAATTTTTTAATATTTGTGGCTTTGGGTTATTTAGCTTTTTATTCAGCAACTCTCTGTGTTCCTATTTTAAGAGACTGGACTATGAATAGGAGAGGCCCTGAATGGAAAAATGGGTAATAAAAAGTAGTGATAATAATACATTTGTAGCCTTGCAGAGCATTTATTTTTAGATGGGGTCAGTGACCCACATCTGTAAGTTGGAAAGAGTCAGAAGAATGGGGCAAATAATTAAAAAAACTACTGAGAAGAAAAAATGAAGACCAATTGAAAAGTTGCTTAGAATTAACCATTCTATAACATACTAAAAGTTAACTTAAAGGGGTGGTTCACCTTTAATGTAACTTTTAGTATGTTATAGAATGGCAAATTCTAAGCAATTTTTCAAATGGTTTTCATTATTTATTTTTTATTGTTTTATAGGTATTTGTCTTGTTCTTCTGACTCTTTGCAGCTTTCAAATGGGCCCTGACCCCTTCTTAAAAGCAAATGCTCTGTAAGGCTACAAATGTATTGTTATTGCTACTTGGTATTCTCCATCTTTCTATTCAGGCCACTCCTATTTATATTCCAGTCTGTATTTCAAATCAGTGCATGGTTGCTAGAGTAATTTGCACCCTAGCAACCAGATTGCTGAAAATGCAGATCGAAGAGCTGCTGAATAAAAAGTTAAATAACGCAAAAAACACAAATAATAAAAAATTAAAAACAATTTCAAATTGTCTCAGGATATCACTCTCTACATCATACTAAAATGTATCTCAAAGGTGAACAACCCCTTTAAAGGTGAACCACCCCTTTAAAAGACTGGGTAACTCCAGCTCTGGCGTGTCTGATGAAGAGACTCTTTTGCAGTAGGTACAGCATGTACATACCCTCCCTGTATTCTAAAAAAAAACATTCCTAAAGTGCTCTGTTATATTTAACCCAGTGGGAGGATACATTTATTGCTGTTGATCTTGACAGACCTTTTGTGCAGGCAATCCTCAAATGAAAAACTTACCCTAGCTTTGGAACAGTGAACACATTTGAGCAAAAAAGAAAGAAATAAAAAACAAACTTTTAAAAACTTGTTTTTTCCAAAGCAGGAAAAAAAAAAAGATGCTTAGCAAGCAGGTTAAAATATTGGTGGAAAAACACACAATTTACTTTTTCAATAAGCTATTTTTAATTTTGATCCTTAAATAAATTCACCTTGCTTTTGGGAACATGGTTACTATAGTTGAGTCTCAGCCAGGGCTGATCCTATCAAATGTGGGGCCCAATTGGGACCATGTTGGCGGGGCCCCTAGACAAAGTGTTGCTGGCTACTGACACAGCAAGTATTTAGGAAAATAAGGGCATACAGGCACAAAATAGAAAGGAAAGGGGCAGTGCGGGGCCCCCAGAGGTGCGGGGCCCAATTGGGCCCAATTGGTCCAATTGGCCTAAGGCTGGCCCTGGTCTCAGCTATATTGAGGGGGGGTTTAAAGGACTTCATTTCTGTCATTTCATTTTTTGGTTTAGGCTTAATGTTGTGAGAGTCTTCTACCCTGTATGTTTTGTGACCAGTTGTTTCTTTTAATCTGTTGTTTTATTGTACAACCAAGTAAGGGCAGAGACACATGGTCAGATTCAGGAATATTAGTCGCCCGGCGGCACATGTTCTCTTCTTCGGGGCGACTAATCTTCCCGAACTGCCTTCCCCTGCCATCCCGCCGGCTAGAATCTAAATCACCGATGGGATGGCACTTGGAGCGCTTCATTTTCTAAAGTCGCCCGAAGTTTCTTCGTTAGGCAACTTCGGGCGACAGTCGTGATTTACATTCTAGCCGACGGGATGGTAGGGGAAGGCAGTTCGGGGAGATCAGTCACCCCGAAGAAGAAGAGATTTGTCGCCGGGCGAATAATTTCCCTGAATCTGACCGTGTGTCTCCGCCCTAATACAAATGTCCACTCAAAATTCAGAGAGCTCTCTCTATTAACTTTTGGCTCACCAAAGCCATTGGAATGTCATGCAAGTGCGTGTACATGAATTAACATGCTGTAGCCAGTGCCTATGTCATTGTTCATTGCTGACCCACATTTATTTAATGGAAGCACAGAGCCATTCATTATCACTTGGCTGAGTCATCGGGCTATGCAGTCAGCCAGGTGACACATATAAAAATGTTCTAGTTCTAGCGTCTTTTTCATTCCAAATGGAGCATGGCGAGCGGCATCTAAAATATAGATCACCAAAGCACCAGAAGTTACAGGTGTCTAAAGAAAATGGAATTTAAGCAAACATGTTCTACTTAAAATAATTTTTTTGCACTTGTTTAAAGAAATATTACAAATTAATATTAAATTCTAAAAAAAAAAAAACCCCAGCATGTACGGTACATAAAATCAGCCTCCAACCAGAAATCAAAAAATGTCTCTGGTAAAAGTACACATGAAATATTATTAGCTAATGTAACAGGGAAATGTATTGTTCTCTGGATTTGATCATTTTTTAGGAAATGTCGGTGAAGGAAAAATTCTCATTTGTGTCGACTTATTCATAGAAAAATGTTATGTCATTTTCCCACCTCAATTTTCAAAAATTGTTGTTTAAAAGTGATTGGTTATTTTTCATATGTGTGACCCTTTGAGAATTAGTTGTACCGATGACTAGTGATGGGCAAATAAATTTGCCTGGCACGAATTTGCTGCAAATTTCCACGTTCGCCACCAGCGAATAAATTAGCGAATCTCATGTGAAAATTTGGCCGCAAAATTTCACTGGTGTCATTGACTTTAACGCCAGCGTCAGCTTGGACACGGGCATCAATTTACAATTTTCACGATTTTTTCTGAAAATGTCAGATTTACTCGATTTTTTCGTGAAAATGTCAGATTTTCAAGATGTTTTCGTGAAGCTTTCCGATTTCACGATTTTTCAGTGAATTTTTCGCCATTTTGCTAGATTTGCAATTTTTTTCGTGAAGCAAAACGTGAGAAATTCGCCCATCGCTACCGGTGACATTTTTACAGACACTTTGCCCCCCCAAAATGTTTTTGCCATTATGAAAATGTTGGGGAAAATGTTGATAGGTTATTATTTTGACTTACAGGGGTGGTTTACCTTTAAGGTAAATTTTATTATATAACCAACTTTTCCATTGGGTTTTATTATTTATTTTTTATAGTTTTATAGTTATTTGCCTGACGCCCTTCTAAAAAACAAATGCTCTGTAAAGCTACAAGTGTATTATTATTGTTACTTTTAATTACTTTTCCTTCTATTCAGATGCTCTCCTATTCATATTCCAGTCTCTTATTCAAATCAATGCATGGTTGCTAGGGTAATTTAGACCCTAGTTACCAGATTGCTTGAAATGCAAATTGAAAAGTTGCTGAATAAAAAGCTAAATACCTCAAAAACCTTCAATAATAACAAGTGAAAACCAGTTACAAATTGTCTCAGAATATCACTCTCAAAGTTATCTCAAAGGTGAACAACACCTTTAAGTCTGTTGTAAAAAAATCTATGGGCACAAACTACATTTTACATTTTTTTAAGATAAATTCATAAAACTATAAAACTATAAGACACTTCCTGTCAATTTGTTGTGCTTAAGGAATTTTTACAATTTGGCAACCAACACTTTAAGAACTGTCTACTTACTGAGAATCCTCTCTTTAATGGTAAAGCTACTCAAAGTTCTCAAACTCTTTTCAAGTAAGCAGGGTTTTTGAAAGTTTATTATCATAATTTAATTTATCAAAATCGAGGATAGTTGGCAGTGAAAAGACTGCAGAAAAGGTGTGTGAAATTCTAAACTCATTTGCATTGTTGCTAGTTTAAGGGTGATGCTCTGAAACTGTTAAGGCATATGTAATGTAATGGTTATGTAATAAATGAGCTCCTGGGCAATAACTCTTAACAACCATATCAGTGGTATGCTTGTTTCAGCCATCTACAAGTAGAGTAATGAGAAAACATTTTTGGTTGCTATGGGTTACTGCCCAGGTGTAAATTTGGCACCTTGATAAATGACCCCACTGATTTTGCATAGGTGCAGTAACTTATAGCAACCAATAAGATGTTTGCTTCTTAGTTGGGTCAGGAATATCTAGCCCATACCCCTTTACCCGTTCAGTGGGCACTGCAGCTGCCTAATTTTTGTCATTATTTTAAATCTTGTAAATTGGATACCCCAGGCATCCTGCATTACCTGGAGACCCAACACTGCACTGGTGGTCTGTGGTCCCACTGTGGAAAAATGCCTCAACCACTGCTGCTACTAAGTTTAAGGTGGTGGCCACAGCGGAATGGGACTGGTGGCATGAACTGTGCCAGAGCCCAGTGGAATCTGAGATGACCAGGATTCTTCCCATTATCCTGGAGGACCAGTCTGTCTCTGTCTCCAGCGTGTTGTAGGAACTCCAGTTCTTTCTGCATAAATAGGGTTTTTCATTGACAGAATTGCTGTCACCCTTTTTAATAGTTTTGTTGTTTGGCTTTATAGAGCCAAACAAGCCCATCAAGATGAAGTTTATTATTAATAATAATAATAATAATAATAATAATAATAATAATAATGTGAAAGAGCAACAGGTATGGCCTCCCCCATTTATAGCAAACACAAATAGTCTCACATATACAATTTATATGCCACAATCTAGCTTATTGTGTGAAGTCTGTATTTTCCTGTGATTAATTGCATGTCAATTTTCACTTGGCATTCCACGTGGCATTCCCCATTCATTTTAACGTGGCATTTCCCATTCTTCCATTACTTCTGATGAGAATAGAATTAGGGCAACCTTAAAGGGATACTGTCATGGGAAAACATGTTTTTTTTTACAAAACGCATCAGTTAATAAAGAGCAAACAGATTATGTTATATTCAATTTTGAAATCTGACATAGGGCTAGACATATTGTCAATTTCCCAGCTGCCTCCAGTCATGTGACTTGTGATCTGATAAACTTAAATCTCTCTTTACTGCTGTACTGCAAGTTGGAGTGATATCACCCCCTCCCTCCCCCCCCCCAGCAGCCTAACAACAGAACAATGAGAAAGTAACGAGATAACAGCTCCCTAACACAAGATAACAGCTCCCTGGAAGATGTAAGAACAGCACTTAATTGTAAAAGCCAAGTCCCACTGAGACTGATTCAGTTACATTAAGTAGGAGAAATAACAGCCTGCCAGAAAGTAATTCCATCCTAAAGAACAGGCACAAGCCACATGACTGGGGCAGCTGGGAAACTGACAAAATGTCTTGCCCCATGTCAGATTTCTAAATTGAATATAAAAACATCTGTTTGCTCTTTTGAGAAATGGATTTCAGTGCAGAATTCTGCTGGAGCAGCACTATTAACTGATGTGTTTTGGAAAAAACAATATTTTTCCATGACGGTATCTCTTTAATGTTAATTGTAGAAAAACTGAGATTTCTCAAGAAATATTTTCATTTAAACAAAAAAGGATTATATATATATATATATCTGCAGGCGAAAACATTTCTTATCGTGGCAAAGCATTTCTTTTGGTTTCATTATAAAAATGGGCACGTAAAATTTTAAGTTCTGCTTTCACAGTCTTTCTTTAAGCTCCTGTATCTGTATGTATTGCAAATAATTGTAAGGTGAACAGCATCAAAGCCATTCTGGCAAAAAATTGAATTTCACAGATTAAATTAAGCATTGTTAGTTAGGGAACTAAATTACTGTACACAAATTGCAGTGGAGGAAGTGAATTGCCGGCATTGTGGTGGAACAAAGGGTTAGATTAATCAAGCATTAGGAAAATCTATTCAAATTCTCTGCTGCATTATGAAGCTTATTTATCAAGCAAGTACTGTATGTTGGTTAAACATAAATAGTATATGTATAAGTGTACCCCTCCAGCACTTCATAAAAAGAATCTTCTAAATAACCTTTTGCATTTCAATCTAGCTCCAAGAGCCAGAGACGAAAATTGGTCACTTACTGATCTCACACAGTGACTTGTTTAATTGGTAAATATATGGAATGGCCAAAGTGGTTGACTCATGTTTACCCAGAATCACCTGCTCGAGGTGAAATTACCAAGTACATACTCTGCTCAATGATAATCAATAATTGCAATGACATCAACCTGTATGTGTAGTACAGGTACATGGTAAAGATGGAAATCATCATGTTTAGTTTACTGTTAGCTCATCTTAGCATGTTTTTGTTTCCTGAACGCTAAGCTTGCTGAGTACCAGGACAAGAATCTCTTCTCCTTATATATACATTTTATTAATACCCAGGGCCAGGCCAAGTGGCTGGCCACCACACTCCTCCCCCCCCCCCTGCTCCCGAAAACGAACATGCAGGAGAGGGGAGGATAGGGGACGGAGGGGAGAGTGGCAGAGGGGAGGGAGAATGACAGAGAGGAGGGGATGGAGGGGAGAGCGACAAAAGGGAGGGTAAAGTGCCAGAGTGAGGTGAACAAGGACTGGGCTAGGCAAAATACACTGTAACAGGTATAGGTATAGGACCTGTTATCCAGAATGCTCGGGACCTGGGGTTTTCCGGATAACGTTTTTTCCCGTAAATTTGGATCTTTATATCTTAAGTCTACCAGAAAATCAGTTAAACATTAAATAAACCCAATTGGCTGGCCTTGCTTCCAATAAGGATTAATTATATTTTAGTTTGGATCTAATACAAGGCACTGTTTTATTATTACAGAGAAATAGAAATTATTTGGATAAAATGGAGTTTGTGAGAGATGCCCTTTCCGTAATTCGGAGCTTTCTGGATAATGGGTTTCTGGATAACGAATCCTATACCTGTACCTGCCCAGTGCCCCCATATCGTTGCGCCCTAGGCAGGTGCCTCTTCTGCCTACCGGCCCTGTTACTACCTATACTATTCTTACTGTATATACATAATATTCAATATGTTATAGTAATCATAGTTACAATGCAGCATTCTCTATCTCTTTAAACTTAGAAAAAAATTATTTTGTTAAGGTTTTTAATGACATTGGGCAACCCACATTAATCTCTTATTAACCTATTTCTACTCCAGTTCATGTAGTCTAAAGTGAAAGATTTTCTCATGTGGAACTAATGGCTGTTTTATTATTCTAGAATCTTTTAGCTTCAACTCATTTGAAGCAGTGCAGGTTTTCACCATTTCCTGACGAGAGCACAGCTGACTTTTATTAGCTTGGCTGGATCTGCCAGCATGATGACAACTGACTGATTTATCTATACCTATTTGGCAAATAACACTCTGATCATTTGCATAGTATAATACTTTTTCAGGGATTTAAGTAAAACGTATGCATGGAATCAGCACAGTTGCATTAATTTTGACAATTCAGCAGCAGTTAAGTGAGGCACAATGCAATTGCATCATAAGCAATGCCTCCTTGCAACTGCAACAACATTGGAATTATGGGAAATAATACTGCATTGCATTGGCAAAAACATGGTGATTGCATTTGACATTGAACTTTGCACTATGGACATAATTAATGCTAACACTGTTGACTTCACTGTTCTCTTTGGTTATACAAACACACTTAAAATCAATGGAAATCTATGATTTATTGGTTCAGATGCTGCGACTGTTATTATAAAAGACAATAGCAATTGATTACAATTTCATGGTCAGGGCAGATATTTTTCCTCTTTTGCAGTTGAGTTATCTGCTACTGGTGGTTTTATACCCATTTCTATGAATCACTGCAGAACATTTCCCAAACTGTGGGGCTACCCTCCTAGAGGAAGAGAGCAGTAGATGAGGGACTCCAATCTATTTAGCACCTCATGCGTCTTTCCTTATCTAGATATCCATAGAAACATGGCCGAGAAGCCAGTTACAGAGTGAGTTAGAGGGTACGTTATGGATCAATGCTGATTTGATGCTCTATATGTACTTGTGAGTATAAAGGTGGCTGTACAAGGCCTTCCGATTCGTGTCCTGTAGACCAATTTGGCAGCTTATCTGCCAGTGTATGGCTCCCTGCAATGGGCCTCCCCAACCAATATCGGCCTCATCGCGATTGGACAGGTTTGATTTTCCAGACTGATCGAGGACCTCAGCTAGTTGATGTGGGCCTTGTCTCATCTGCTGGTATTAAAAACATTGTAATCCAATCATTTGGCCCTAGGGCCGAACAAGGGGGAAAGATCTGCTTGTTTGGCGACCTCAACAAACATTTGGATCTTATAGTGTATGATCACCGTAACAGGATCAATGATACAGTTTTATTTTCCCTCCTAGAATATAAGGGGGACACGACTAAATGTTGTACTATAACAACAGCTTGAAGTCTGAAAAAGAGGCTTTTTACTATGTGACTAACCGACCAAGCGTTATATTCCATTAATATCTGAAAGCCCCAAATCCAATATTTGGACCATCGAAAAGAATATATTTACATGATTCTAAATTTTTTAAACTAATGCTTACCTATGTTGAGTAACTTAGAAAACTAGGTTTCTTCTTTCAATTATATCAGTTTCTTAAACTACCCCACTAAATTCTCATTAGTTAATATGCAGTATAATCTACTATAGATTTTAGATTTTGCTATTGCCTTTTTCAGCAGGATTTGGATTCGGCCGAATCCTTCTGCCCGGCCGAACCTAATCCGAATCCTAATTTCCATATGCAAATTAGGGGTGGGGAGGGAAATTGCGTGACTTTTTGTCACAAAACAAGGAAGTAAAAAAAAAATTTCCCCTTCCCACCCCTAATTTGCATATGCAGATACCAGCATGTGGTCCATATGCAAAGTAGGGTTCGGATTCGGTTCGGTAATCGGCCAATTTTCACAAAGGATTCGGGGGTTTGGCCGAATCCAAAATAGTGGATTCGGTGCATCCCTACAGGAAAAACTGGTGCAACTCCCAAAATATTTGTGATGTTTACATTCCCCATAAATGCTTAACTATGTTGCAAAAATTATACGTTGCACTACATTTTGAAATTCCATCAGATTCCTCTAATGTCAAAATTATGTGGGAATTCCATTGATTTTCTATCTTGGGAAAAGAAAAGTAGCTGAATCTTCTTTGCAAAAGTAATGGTAGTGACTTTGATTCAAGGGCACACGTTATGTTTTCCAGTTTACATGATTCTGCCCAGAAAACATCTGTGACATGATGACAACTTTCATGGAATGGTAAATGTGGCATAAACCCTATCAGAATAATCGCTTGCATTATTCAGATGGACCACATGCTGGTATCTGGCCTGTGGGTAGGGCATTAACTTCAAGTGAAGTGACAGCCTGGGTATTGCATAATGTTAGGATATGAAATAAAAGCGTTGTGCTGTCTGCTCAATTAGCCTTTGCTTTACCAACCAGTTTTGCTTTTAGCTTGCCCTCAAAATACTTTTTTGTCTTCTCATGTTGAAATAAGCAACTCTGAAACATGGGGATAGGTGATTAAGCAGGGATTATTGTAGGTATTTTAACAGCAGGGACGTACCCAAAGAGTAAAAATTTCAGCATGGGTGCCACCTAATTTCCAAAACAACAACATGCACAACCACAACTGTACTACTTCCTGTATCTTGGTTAAAAAGTGTTTTAATAGTCCTGGAGTCACTGTGCTGCTACCATCAGGTCTCAGATGCTCATATGTATTCTGCAGGATACTTGATGTGCATGTACTACAGCATCACTAGAGCAGTGATCCCCAACCAGTGGCTAGAGGGAAACATGTTGCTCTCTAGTCTTTGGCTGGTGCTCCCAGCGGCCTCAAAACTGGAGGCTTAGCCATTCCAATATATTCATGGATAATGATATGTTCTCAAGTGTAAACTCCCCAAACAAAAAGGTCACCTTTCTCCACTGAGAGGAACAAACAAGCACTCACCGGGACTTACAACAGCAAATACTGATTTCATTAAACTATAACGTGAGTATTGGTCAATCTTTAAAACATAGTTATGGCCTTGGAAACATTGAATTCATAGTTTTATTCAAGTACTTGCCTGATGCAGTTAGCCTACTTGTACTACAGAAACATTGCTCCTTTGACCTCAATTCTGCTTGAATGAAAGGGGTCATAGAACTTTAAAATTTAAAAAGGATTGTTGTTTTTTCACTGATTATTTCTTGAGCCTTGGCTGGAGGCCCATCTGTCCTGCTGCTGGTGATTTTATAAACAGGTGATGACTCATATATTTTTAAGGTTTTTTCAGTTAATAGAAATTCTAATTGTCCACTACAAAATGCACCATCATCTTTTTTATTTAAAGCGGTATTAACTACACATGAGCAGGTGGTTACCTAGGGTTTTTTTTTATAATTATAGTCCAATCTTTTCTGGTCAGAGTTTTAAAGCACATTTTTTCATCATTTATTAAACCTAGAGACTGGTAAAAGTTCAAATAAAAAAGTACTCCATCTCAAACCTGCTAAGGTCATATGGAAGTCAATGTCAGATGTCCCGTTTACAATTTGAAGATATTATGATCTGCTCTGGGTTTCCAATTAATTTGTGGATTTCGAGCGATAATCTAAAAAACATTTTTTGGGCAGCAAATCCGAAAAAAAGTACAATATGGATTTTTTTAGAACCTTTTCCTGCACCAGATTTTTTTTAATTAATTTGTTGATAAATGCAATAAAACTGTGGACTGACGTTTCATCAAAGCAGTTTTAAGAAAATAGTAAAAAATTTCCGATTTTAGTAAATAAGTGTAGTCATATCAGAGTTGAAAGCAGAATGCAAATAAAACCTTATTCTGTAGAATCACAAATGCCACCGGTTTAACACTAAAAGAGGACCTCGCGGAAGCACTAAGGGCTAGTCCACACGGGGAGATAGCGACGCGTTTGCGGTCGCGGCGACGAAGCGCCGCGACAGTCGCCGCGACCGGCGCAGGCGACAGTTTTGTATGGGCGCCTATGTAAAAACGCCTGTGATAACCACACGAGGCGATGCGGTTAGCACAGGCGTTTTTACATAGGCGCCCATACAAAACTGTCACCTGCGCCGGTCGCGGCGACTGTCGCGGCGCTTCGTCGCCGCGACCGCAAACGCGTCGCTATCTCCCCGTGTGGAATAGCCCTAATACACAAACGGTAACAAATACCTTTGGAAATTGATAAGCCAAATTTTTTCAGCCTCGAAACAGGTTATAGCTGCAGCTTGGAAATTTCCTATTTTAGACTTCCACCTAGTCAAAGTAAAACTGGACACCATTTTGGTCTTGGAGAAGCTCACTAGCCTAAGTACAGTAACACACAGAAAACTTTTTATAAAGTCTGGATGCCCGGCTGACTTATAGGAGCCTGTCACATGGCTTTCTTTTGTTGGATTTTTACAGGGAACTAATCAGTGAAACAGCATTCGGGGAGAAAACCGAATTATACTTCCCTTTCCCACTCTGACACGACTCTTAGGGGCAAATTCCCTAACCGGCTAAAAATTTGCAAGCGACGGCTTAGCAGCCATAGCAACACTTCTCCAGGAGGAAATTCGCTAGGACAATTCACTAAAGTGCGAAGTTGCATCGTGGGCTCCGAACGATGGCAAATTTTCGCCAGCATTGCATTGGCAATCAAAGCGAAGATGCGCTAGCGTTGCCTAATTTGCATACATCGGGAAATGATAAAGTTACATGGACGTATATGTTGCAGCAAATACATTACATTACACAAGTCCAGTTAACCTTAATAAATAAAATAGAGTTGTTATATTGCCCTACACATGAGCCCACTGTATAGTTTACGTTCCATATGTTAGAAAATCGAGGGGGGAACCCAGTTACCCAAAAAATATTTTTCCGGACTATCACTTAGAAAAAGGAAAAGACACCAGGTTTTTTTGGGACTTAGAAAAATTTGGCACAACTACGGAAGGTCAGGCCAGGTGCAGGTCGTGCAGCCAGGCCCCCACCCCCTCCAGACCCAGTTTTCTGTGCACCTTTTCATTGGCACGAGCGTCCTGAGGGCCTCAAGGGGGTGTGGGCCCGGGTGCGATCCTGATCCCCAGGTAGTTACGCCCCTGAAGCTGGGGATTGTCCAGTGCTTGCGGCCCCTGGACTATGTTTTGTTTTCTTATACTAAATAAAACCCACTTTTCTTTATAAATACACAAAAAGAGAGAGAGTAGAGTGAAGTGACCACAGATATATAACCCCCAGAAAGAGAAGAAATCACCACTCTCAATAATAAGAAGTGTACATGGAGCACCTTTACAGTTGTCAAAAATGGATAATGGTGGCCAGCTTCCTTCCCACCCTCAGAAGCTAAAATGGGTCTCTTTCCCTGCTGGTGTGTATTTGCCTGTGCAGAAAAGCCAATCTTCTGCCTTTTGCACTTTGTATGTGTGTGCAGTGACCTCTCACAGGATGGATTTCAATGCTGAAATGCTGATCCCGGCCCTGTCATCGCACACACATATGAAATGCCGTTAAGAAATTACCTAAAACTAATATAAAACTGCATGCATCACAGTACCATGTTTCTTAGAAATGCCAAAACGAGGCTGATTATGAAGGTGGCGTGAGCTGAGCAGCACAATTCTGTTTGCATTAGTGACCCTATATTTTGATGGCAACCAGTATGAGGAATACCTTTAATATTGTCACACTGCGCCTCAGCCCCCATTAGACCAGATTTCCTGCACCATCAAAGAAAGAACAAACTTCCCATTACCTTGTTGTGTCTTAAAACAATTGCATTTCCTCTTTACTGCTAGATGGTTATAACCAATATGACCTCCTGTTTTGAGGAACTTCCCCCAAATTTCCAGATATGCCTTATGTTCCCTGTTCAGTCTAATAAAATGGTGGGATTTTCTGATGCACAACACTGCCATGCTTAACTTTCTGGCACAACCCCACCTATTGGAATAACTTTAACTAGCAGAGATTGGAGCTGTTTTGAAGCGACTTTAAGTCCTGTAATTACCTAATTTTGTCTTGATTTTAACCTAAACTCTTTTTGACTGTATCTATTTCAGTCCCAAGAAACAAATTGGTCATTGGGCTGGATCAGGAACCAGAAAAAGACATAATCAAAATTGTTCCATTGAGCTATAGTACCAGTCAAAAATGCTAATGGGGTCCCCAATACCTGACTACCTAACTCCTTTGTATCTGAAGACTTTATGCTGTAAAGGTGTAGGACACTGTAATGATGATTGTTCCTGCTGCCCCATGATCCCTGCAGCAGTCCTATCCTGCAGAAGGGGTATTGCTCTTTTACTCCTGCATTATGCAAACTAGCTGCTATGTGGGATGGCACAGTCAAGCAAACCCTCCTCCCAGGCTACACAGGTATCCATATCCAGGTGTTCATTGGTCTGGGATAACAAATCCTGAACACTCAGATAAAGACATAACAACATACTAATACAAATGTTTATTTATCAAGTGAAATGAATAGGCCTTCTATCGGTACTTCAATGTTTGGGTATCTTGAAGCAAACCTGTCAGATAAG
This sequence comes from Xenopus petersii, assembly GCA_038501925.1. Lineage (NCBI taxonomy): Eukaryota > Metazoa > Chordata > Amphibia > Anura > Pipidae > Xenopus > Xenopus petersii. The sequence continues at coordinate 39,448,587 of CM076675.1, forward strand.
GTGCCTTTGGGTAATTTGGAGCACCATGCCTTAAGCTGACCATAGACATAAAGATAAAATTGTACGATTTTAAAGTTTTGTACAATTTTTGGACCATGTGTGGATCATGTCAACATTTTTTGTACCATGGAGATCAGTTGTTTAGTCGATCAGACTTTTTAAAAGATTTCTGTTGGCTAATGATAATTTCTCTGCATGTATTGCCCATCTGACGAAATCAATGGGTGATTTGTTCTTTTACTACTTTATTTAATCTGAATGGTTAGTGACAGGCCTGATCCGATATTTCGTAGGATATAAGGCTAAACTTATAAACCATTTCAACAATAAAAACCCAATTGGATTTTACCATCATTACGGATTTATGCAGCTTCATTAGCACAAGGTATTATTTTATTATTATAATGAAAACAGTCAGCAGCTTCTGTATGCAGAGGATTACAATACATTTTAATGGCATGTAGCAATAGGTCTGATAAGAGAAAATATCTGTAGGGAATTTAAAAAGAAAACAAGGCCTTCCAGGGAGAAAATGTTCTGGAATAATTGAAATTCAACACTGTTCCTGACATGTAGGATTTGTAACGCAGATGACATTTTTACAGCATGGATCCTTCTCTGCATGTATCTTTGTAGAAATTCTGAATTCCACTAATGAAGTATCATAGGGTTTGGCAGGAAACTATTCTCTCTAAGGTTAAAATGGTAAACGATAGATTGATAGGGATTTTTTGCATGGGCACAGGCCTGGCAGCATTCTCCAAGCTTGAAAGAAATGCACCACTCAAGTTTCTATTCTTTATTTTGAAAATATTTTATTTGATTTTCATGTTAAACAAGTAATAACAGCATGACAGCAAATATTATGCAGATGAAGAAAGACATGTTGTAATCGATACAATGGCATAGTGTTATTAAAAACTAAATACCATTTAAAGAGACTGACAACAACTAACTGAAATTAACTAAAATTAACTAAGCCAATGGATGTACACATATTGAAAGAAAGAAAGAAAAATGTCTGAAAGCGCATCTTATAATTGGAAAAATCGTCCTATTTGTTCACCTCAATTAGAGTTACAAGCTTTAAGATAAGACCAAATCAGTTTAAAAGAGTATATGGAATTATTTCCTTTGGTTTTGGATAATAAGGCTTCTTGCCAACTAAGCTGGTTCATAAAAGAAATAGCATCTGCTAACGAGAGGGGTTCACTTTGTAACCAAGAATTAAATAAAGCTTTCTTGGAAGCAGCTAGGAAAAAAACTGTCAATAATTTATTTTCATGGGAAATAAAATTTGTGTTAGGAACTGAAGAAAACACTATATTATCTAGATGCAAAAAAGCAAAGCACGGAGAAAATTTAATCCTTATCTTCAATTGATAATTATCTATGGACAGGAACATAGGTAATGGAAAAGTGACACATTAGTCTCGTCGCATTTAGGACAGTATGAAATAAGGCTATTTGAAGAATTTTTCTAAAACAATTTTCCATTGCCTAGGTGGGTAAGCTTAAAATGTTGTATCCTCCAACTTTCTGCTAAAATTAATTTACTGTAATCCCTCATTGATTTTACCAAATCTGAGGGAGTTATTTGACAACGTAAAAATTCACACCATTTAGTGGAAGGTTTCGATAACGGGTGTGAATCTGTACTATAGACATTCCAACATTTTTTTAGAAAGAGAGCTAATAGAGATAGAACCACGGAATTCCAGAAATTCTGCCAAATCGTCTGCAAGCTTGTGTTCAGCTGAAACCAGGTTTTTATTATTATGTAGCAGAGAAAGACCGCATTGACACGCTAAATAATAGTATCTATCAGAATCCTAAAGCTTCTATTGTTCTTTGAGTTTTGGCCAGGATCAAATATATTTTTTACCAAAACCAGAGACTTTCTCTTAATTGAAAATATAAAAGTATCAGACTTTTGATAATCTGAAGCTTTAAGTAAGAGTTTGGCTGGCATGTAAAGAGAATAAATGTTTCCACACAAATATAGAGTCACGATAGATAGGATTCCTCTTAAAGTCATAAGGAACATTGCCCCATTTGCTATGCAAATCAGCTAATATATCAAAAAAGGGTTCTTGAAAGATCTCAATGTTGGGGTTTGTAAATGTATTGCCTTGAGAGATCCACTCAATAGGATATCTGGTGAGGGCTGACAAATTAAAAGCTCTGAAATCAGGAAGGTTTAATCCTCCAATCTTAACTAGATTGTATTCTTGATCTGGATCTTCCAGGTAGCATTTAACCAGGCAAAAGGTTGAACTTGATGAACATCTTCTGTCTTTTCATAACCTCAGTTTCTATGTAAACTTATTAGATGTATATGCTAGTATATGCGAGTCGACACCAGCCTAGGTGAACTTATATCAAGCCATGATGGGCCTATATAATGTACTGTACTATTGGGCACTTTGTGGTAATATTACTGTAGTGACCTATAGGATCTTCTAGGCTCCTATAGCTTTAAATCCCTACCTGTCTCCTGTTTTTGCATAACCAGTCGTTATTGGCCAAAGGGTGTAATGACCACTTCCTGCCACACTTCCATATAGTGTTTGGAAAGGGGTGGATCTTCCTCTTTCGCTCCTGGTGTCCTTCCAGCTAGATGTTCCCATTGAGCCTGGGTACACCAAGGCCCAGTAAAGCCACCGCCCCCTAAAGGGACAGCACCTTTAGTGATTAAGTCGGGGACCAGGAAACCCAGTGAACGAGGTTAACAAGCACAGGGTAGATTCTTTAATAGACTCTCTAGGAGAGTAAGATCAGATTATATAGAAAGAGTGGTTGTGTACTCCATCAAGGATAATAGCAGGGAGTAGCTTCCCACAAGGCTTCCTTGTATGCTTTTAGTAAAGGGACCACAGCGGATAGGGTGTTAGGCTAGAGTTCTTCTCCCTAACCACTCCAGTGGATGAGATCCGGACCACTTAAACGTGTATCTGCCTGAGGGAATAGATGTACGCTTAACTATTTGACTTATGGAAGTGACATCTGTAATTGCTGTATCATCCTCCTCTATCTACCCTCCCCTGTGATTTATTACACCATCCTCATACGTGAGTAAACCTGTGGTCACTTGTATTTTTGATCTTTGTACAAAAAACCATCCTTTTTGTTTTCCTAAGAACTTCCTGGCGTTCAATATCATTCCCATTGTTGTTATACAGTAGGCTTTGTGTTATAGTCACACTACACCTATTTGGGAGACTTCCACTTAGCGACGGCCCTGATCCTTATGTGTGAGTCCAATGTAACCCATGCTCATTCCCATTAGCTGGACATTAACTTGGGGTTACTAGTGGTTTGTGTGCGGGGGGCAGAAGGAGTGAGTGGACTAGGGGCGCACCATCTTTCAAAACCAGCAAAAATAAAACCAATATATACACATGGATATTAAACAATAATTTGATGAAACAACTAGATAAATTCCAAAACCTTATACAAACATGTCCTAGGAAGTGTGGCTTTCCTATAAAAGTAGTTTATCTTTATAATTGCCATAGTCTGCATATTTGCAGCTGGATACAAGATATACTTTTGCAATTCACATTCATAACTTATTATTTCAGTTTTAGAGCTATTTAATTTCTATTAACTGACAGTACAATGAATTTTGTCACAACAGCACCACCAGATGGTCGATTTCTGAAACTGTACAGTCAAAGAATAAGTGTTCTAAGGGTAAGGTCACACTGGGAGATTCAGGGAGATTTAGTCGCCCGGTGACTAATCACCTCTCCTTTGGGGCGAATCGCTGCTAAAAACTGCTTTCCCCTGCCTTCCGCCTGCCAGAATGAAAAATCGCCAGCGGCATGGCACGTTTTCCGAAGTCGCCCGAAGTTGCCTCATGAGGAAAATTTGGGCGACTTCGGAAAAAGAAATGCCGTGAGTGCCATGATGCTGGCGATTCATTGATTGCGTGGCTCTGTATAAAAATGCAGGTTAAATGGAAGCGGCCATTTGAAAATGGTATGGGAAAATGGCATTCATTCGTCATATTTTTTTCCCTGTATATTTTTGTGATATTTTTGTCACTTGAATTTTCCCATTGACTTAAATGGTAATTATTTTACCAGCGTTCATAAAATAAAACACACACCTATATATATTTGCCATTTATTTTACATATTTCACACAGTTTTTCTGGCATTAATTGTTTTACACAGTATGATAAGTAGGCCCGTTAATGTGGAACATTACGCTTCAAAGAAACACTTTGAATTAAGACCAAGCTCCAGTATGAGTATAGAAAAATGTACCGATTTAATGCAGTCAATAATTAGTAAATGTCAGTCAGCACAATATGTTTTTCTGCACTTTAAAGGTTAATCAATCATCTTAAATTTGTAAAGATGGTTACAGTAAGTTGATGGTTACCGTAAGTCAATTTAAGCTTTTCATGTACCAAGTGCACTTTACTTGCAAAGCGAATAATTCATTCTCAAATTGATTTTGCAGGATTGACAAAGCCATGCTGGCTAGCCTGAAAGTCAAGTAAGTTATTTTCTCTTTAATTTTAACTTCTGCTGGTCATAATTGCTATTAAAGAAGGGCTTGGCCTGCAATTCCCATCCCTTTCATATCACATTAAAAATCCTTTCTCTTATGCCACTCTTAACCATAACTCTTCTCTGAAACCTTGGACAACCTGCATATTAGCACATACATTTTAAAACAGTTACTTTCCCAATTGTATCCATCACTGCCCCCCAAATAGGAAGTCTAAGACTGATGACTTAGCATTGCTACTTATTAGATGTCTTGAAAAACCCTGAAATCGCCTGCTGCCTCCCATTGATCCACTGTCAGGTGTTTCTTACTGAACACAAAATGAGAGGCAGAAGAGGTGATTTTGGATGCTGCATTATCATCATAATGTACTCTCTCTCTCTCCAGAATATGCACAAGTTTTGCCTTTATAAGGGTCCCCTCTTTGTTGCACCCTCTTCTGGTATGATATGCAACCCCCACAAATGTGAATCACAAAGATGACATCCCTTTCTGCTACTCAACAGTGATGGGCGAATTTATTTGCGGCGAATTCCCGCGATTCACCACTGGCAAATAAATTCACTAAATTCAATAAATTCGCTAAAATTCGCCAGCAAAAAGACGCCTGCGTCAAAAAAAACAGATTCTGGCATCAAAGACGAGACACCGGCACCGTTTCTCAAATTTTTTTCGCTGAAAAATTCATGAATTTCCCTTGAAATTCACGAAACGGCCCAAATTTGCCCATCACTACTACTCAGCATTGGGATCATGACATTATAATTGCAGATCACAAATATGTGCTCTACTGGCTATACGTAGCACAGCACTGGCATTTCTCTACCTAGAGTGACTCCTTTTTGCCCCAAGTTCTCCAAAATGCCCTTTTGCTTTTTAAATACAGTAAAAAATACAGAAAAGTCCATAAACAGTCCTATTTATTGTTAGGATAGGATAGAATAGAAGGACAATATGCCACAACCATATCCCCTTTGGAAATTAGCTTTTGTAACTCAAGGTATGCTGCACCAGTGGCATAACCATAGTCACAGGTCAGTGCTAGTGATGGGCGAATTTATTCGCCAGGCGCAAATTCCTGTGATTCACCGCTGGGAAACCGGCAAAAATTCACCGGCGTCAAAAAAAAAAAAAGGACACTGGCTTCTGTTTTTTTAGACAAAAAATGAGACGCTCGCGCTGTTTCGCAAATTTTTCGTCATTTATTATTCGGCGAAGCAAAACATCACAGATTCGCCCATCACTAGTCAGTGTTGTTCTTTAGCAGTGAAACTATTGCAGCCATAGAGAATTTATTCCACATTTACATGACAAGAAATTGCAGAAATTACCTTTAAAAGTTGTTTATGCATCAGATTACTGCAGTGTTCGTAATGGCCAACTTACACAACTGTTCTGGACAAAGTTAGGGGCAAAGCAGCAACAGTGAAGTACAGGGCTGTATTGCGCTGCACTAAGAAACAGGTTGCCCCACCCCCTTCAAATTGGTGCATGCTTAGTCTTTGCACGTGCACCCATTGTGAACATTAGTGTTTGGTGGCAGGCTAAGGGAAAGTTCATTTTAGAGTAAATTTTTTCCTGTATAGTCTCCCAAGAGCGACCACCTATATATAAAAAAATATGGCTAGGGGGCTATTTACTAAAGTCCGGTTGGGCAAAACTCAAATTTTTCGGGATTTATTAAAGTCTGATGCTGCAAAAAGTCAGAATCCAAAAATCCGCCATCTCAGACCTGCCAAGGTTGTGTATGTCAGTAGGCGAGGTCCCTATCCTATTTGAAGTTTCTGTGATCTGCGCTGAAATTAGCCCAAAAATTCTACTATTTCAGGCAAAAATCCGAACAATGGTATGATTTTGGAAAAACCTCAGAGAAAACGTACAATCCAATTAAATAGTGCTTTTTAAGTAATACATAAGGTCCAATCGTGGATTCTAGTGTGGTCGGACTTTTTTATTTAAATAATCAGAAAATATATGACTTTAGTAAATAACCCTCATAATGTTTTAAGAGGGGATTTACTGTAACCCCCAATAACTAATCTAAAGCTATTCTAAAAGGCCATACACTGTAAAATGCAATGCTTCTCCTGTATACAGCAAACAAATAAAACAAATTCTGTTTGTTCCAATTCCTGAGAGAAATGCCATGTCTATATGCTTTTGTCATTGCCTTTCTTACCTTATGTTATTGAAGGGGATAATGCTACAAATGTGTTGAAACTGTACAGGTATGAGAGCTTTTATCATGAATGCTTGTGACCTGTGGTTTTCCAGATAACAGATATTTCTGTAATTTGGATCCCCATACCCTAAGTTTACTAAGAAATCATTTAAACATGAATTAAGCCCACTGGGATGTTCTTTTTGCTTCCAATAAGGATTAATTATATATTCTAAAGGATCTAGTATATGATGCTGTTTTTTTGTTAGAAAAAAAGGAAATCATTTGTAAGCTCCATAATCCAGAGCTTTCTAGATAATGGGTTTCTGGATAATGGATCCCATACCTGTAATACAAATCACTGACCAAAATGGCATTAAACTTGCATTCTTTCCAAATGCTGGGAAATATAAATGGGATTTTACATCTTTCCAGTAGTATGCTAATTTTTATTCAGACTTGGGCACTTTTCATTTAAAGGTAGTTTTCTATCACTTATGGGCGTGTTTATAAAGATATTTTTTTACGAAAAAAAGTGTCAAAAGTCACATTTACTAAACTATGTTGTTCTGTTGTTGATATCTTCATTCAAAGGTGTGTATTTTGATTTATTCGAGAAATTGATACCATCATCTATGAATGTCAATGGGACCAGTTCTAGAAGAGATTCCATTCTTTAAACATATTAATAAACATTGCTCAGTTCACCCATAGAGAGCACGCTACCAGCAAGAGACCAGTCAAAGATTTTTTTTATAATCGCTCATGTGGCTCTTATGGGGTGAGCGCATTCACCTAAATGTATTTTTGTTATTTGCACCAGACTGCAAGTCATGCAGCTCATTGAAATCATGCGGCCGGTATGGTAATTATAAGTTTGCCCAGTAAGTGGAATCTCATGTCAGACAATATACATGTGATTTATGATGCATGGAAAATAAACACTGTTATTGTTGCTGGGATGAAGACTTGTGCAAGGGGTTTGATAAATGGATCCTATTGTACACAAGTCATTCTGCTGAATGTAATACATTGTGGCTGGAGAAGTGCTTTTACGGGATTTTTATTGGAAGCACAAGACAATGAAACTGTGCAAAAAAAAGGCAGGAGAACATTTTTAGAAACAGAATGCACTAGTAGTATGGGAAAAATGTATTGATCACAGACAGGGAGATATTGTACTGTATATTCTGTCTCATTATTGCGTCATTTTTTGCATTTTTTAAATTATTACTGTATAAGTGTCTGCTGATTTGTATATCTTTTTTGCTATTGAACAAACATATCCTCTATCTAACAATGAAGATAGATTGGTAGGGTCACTTATTTCAGTAAGACTGGGTGCTTTTAATCCATGTCAGCTATTATTTTTATTTATATTATTATTTATATTATTATTGACGTTTATTGTTAGATCTCAAACATATTGCACTGCGTTGTAAAATAAATATGTTTATACAAAGAACCTAATGAACTATATACAATGCAACGAGTACAGGGGTCACATGAAGAACACCTGCTGCATCTGCTGAGGGTCAGGGATGCTGCCACTTTGCAGAGTGATTTGACTAAATTGGAACACTGGGCAGCAGATCGCTTAAAATTGTTCAACGATTCGAACGATTTTACGCGATCGATCGAATGATTTTTTATTCGATCAAAAAAAAAACTTAGAAAAGTGCTCTGGAAGGTCCCCATAGGCTAACATCGCACTTCGATAGCTTTAATGTGGCGAAGTATGAAGTCGAAGGTTTTTTTTAAAGAGACAGTACTTCGATTATCGAATGGTCGAACGATTTTTACTTCAAATCGTTCGAATCATTTGATTCGATCGAATTCGATCGCATTTGACCAATTCGATGGTCGAAGTACCCAAAGAAATGCTTTGAAATTTGAATATTTTTGCATTCAAACTATTCACTCGAGCTTAGTAAATCTGCCCCTAAATGTCAGTGTATTGGGAGTTTTCTTAGCTAAGAAGGATTTAAGGGTTTTTGTGGATAACAAGTTATCTAATTCTGGGCAATGTCATTTTGTGGCTACTAAAGCAAATAAAGTTCTGTCTTGCATAAAAAAGGGCATTAAAGTGGACCCGTCACCCAGACATAAAAATCTGTATAATAAAAGTCCCTTTTAAATTAAAAATGAAATCCATTTTTTTTTTATTAAAGCATTCATAGCTGTTGTAAACTCATTTAAAAATATCAGCTGTCAATCAAATATTGCCTACCACTCCTCTATGCCTAGGCATAGAGGCGGGGCAAACAATTACTTTCACTTTCCATTCAGCACTTCCTAGATGTCACTGTTCTCCCTATATTCCCCCAGCTCTCTTAACGATTTAATTGTGTAACCAGTGCATGGGGATGGACATTGGGTCCCTGTCCCCTGGTGCACAAACAAGATTATGAGATGATACAAGGCTTGCCTTAATAACAGTGTACACAAAATGGCTCCTTCCTGGTTGCTATAATTATGAGTTCCCAGACTGATGGAAACAATATTCAAATAGTTTATACAGTGTAATTAAAGTTCATTTTGCTTGACTAACATGATAAAATAGGATTTGGAATAATTTTGTTTGGGTGACAGGTCCCCTTTAACTCAAGGGATGAAAACATAATTATGCCTCTTTATAGGTCCGTGGTGAGGCCTCATCTGGAGTATGTGATGCAGTTTTGGACTCCAGTCCTTAAAGGGCATGTAAAGTCTAAAATAGAATAAGGCTAGAAATGCTGTATTTTGTATACTAAATATAAACATGAACTTACTGCACCACAAGCCTAATCAAACAAATAATTTATGCTTTCAAAGTTGGCTACAGGGAGTTAACATCTTGTAACTTTGTTAAACATCTTTGCAAGACTAAGACTGTGCACATGCTCAGTGTGGTCTGGGCTGCTTAGGGATCATCATAAACAAAGCTGCTTGAGTTCTGCATGGCTGGGAAGTAAGGCGGGGGCTCCCCCTGCTGTTCATAAGTATGATTGTTTCCCTGCTCAGCAGTTAGGGACCATCTGACAATTCCTATCCACAGCAGTAAATGAAGGGAGAATTCCACTGCATACAGTCAGGTTTCTTATAAAAACAGTACACATTTTTTAATTAAAGTATATTGGAGATAGGTGTCTTTTTCATTAAAGAAAGTAAAAATGGGATTTTATTTTTTTGCCATTACATGCCCTTTAAGAGGGATATAAATGAGCTGGAGAGAGTGCAGAGACTAGTGCAACTAAATTGGTTAGAGGTGTGGAAGACTTAAATTATGAGGGGAGACTGTCAAGGTTGGGGTTGTTTTCTCTGGGAAAAAGGCGCTTGTGAGGGGACATGATTACACTTTACAAGTACATTAGAGGACATTATAGACAAATAGCAGAGGACCTTTTTACCCATAAAGTGGATCACCGTACCAGAGGCCACTCCTTCAGACTAGAAGAAAAGACCTTTCATTTGAAGCAGCGTAGGGGGTTCTTCACAGTCAGGACAGTGAGGTTGTGGAATGCACTGCCGAGTGATATTGTGATGGCTGATTCTGTTAATGCCTTTAAGAATGGCTTGGATGATTTCTTGTATAAGTATAATATCCAAGGCTATTGTGATAGTAAACTCTATAGTTAGTGTATGAGTATATAGAGTTTACGGGAGTGTATGGAGAAGTCAATGTGTATATGTGTGGATGCTGGGTTTCATTTGGAGGGGTTGAACTTTATGGACTTTGGTGTTTTTTCAACTATGAATACAGAGGGCCCTGTTAGGCCCTGATTAATTAAGAAACAGAAAATCTTCATGAGAAGTGTGTGGCCGAAAATACATTTTTCATGGGCCTTGTTAAGTTTTTTTGTACACAGAGAGACTTATGCTACCTCTAATAACACAGTTCAGCCAACCAGATTTTCAGCAGAGTAGTTACTATGAATTATAATACCAGGAATAAATGTTACACAGTGTGCAATGAGTATTGGTAGTAGTAGGAAGTTCAAGGGCAAAGCTCTGAGCAATGTTATGCGTGTTTGTCTAGTACAGGTATAGGATCTTTTGTCTAGAATTCTTGGAACCTGGGGTTTTCCACATAAGGAATCTTTCCATAATTTGGATTTCCATGCGTCTGCTTAAAAATAATAATAATATTAAATAATATTAAATAAACCCAACATGATTCTTTTTCCTCTAATAAGGATCAATCTTATCTCAGTTGGGATCATGTTCAAGGTTAGGGATGTAGCGAACTGTTCGCCGGCGAACTAGTTCGCGCGAACTTCGACTGTTCGCGTCCGCCGAATGTTCGCGAACGTCGCGCGACGTTCGCCAATTGGTGTTCGCGTTCGATTCGAGGTAAAATTTCGTTCGACCATTCGACCGTTCGATCGCTAAAATCGAACGATTTCCATTCGTTCGAACGATTATAAGCATTCGATTGAATTAAAATCATTCGATCGAATAGCTTCGATCGTTCGATTCGAACGAAAATCCTTCGATCGTACGAATAAAATCCTTCGATCGTTCGATCGAACGATTTTATCGAGCGTTCGAAGTTCGCGAACTGTTCGCGAACTGTTCGCTTTTTTGCCGGTGTTCGCGAACGGCGTTCGCGAACACATTAACGGCAGTTCGCTACATCCCTATTCAAGGTACGTGAGAACAGAGAAAAAGAAAATCATTTTTAAAAATTTTAGTTTTTTCCTTATAATGGGGTCTATGGCCTTACTGTAAGGTGTCATTCTCTGGATGAAGGGCTTTTCCGTTAACAGATCCCTTACCTGCAATAGGACCAAAAAAACATCTGCAGCACTTCTATATTACAGCCATCCATTGTAATTCTTACCGCATTATACGTCCCCAGTGCTGTGGATACAGTTATGCAGATGTATTTATGTTATAATTAGATGTCTACCCGTTTCTTTTTCATTTAGGGCACTGTAAAGAAAATGCAGTTTAGATATCTTGATTTTACATCAGGTGTATTTCATGCCAAACCAGTTGTGAAGGAGAATTTTACTCTGAACACAAACACATCCTACAAATTAAATGGCAGAGAAGTTGAAACATATAATAATAATAATGGTGGTGGTGATGCTGTGCTTGATTAGTGGCTGTGCAGACCATGTGATCCATTATTTCCAAAGGCACAATTTAAATAAAATGCAAATCAGGCAGAAAGTTGTAGCTGCCAGACAAGCAATCCTAAATGAAGCTGTGATCACTGAGCTTATTCTTTGTTAATGAGGCAATTGTCTTCTGCAAGCCTGGGGTGCGCTTGTGCCTAACAGTATATTATAGCTAGTGATGGGAGAATTTATTCGCCAGGTGCAAATTTGCGGTGAATTCCTGCGAATTCCCGGCGTCCGTTTTTTTTGGATGCCGGCGCAATTTCACCGGCAATGTGCGCCAGCATCCAAAAAACGGACGCCGGCGTCCAAAAAAATGGATGCCGGCATCAAAAACGAGTCGCCAGTGCCGTTCTGCGAATTTTTCGCCAAAGCGAAACACCCCAAAATTGCCCATCACTAATTATAGTGTGCGGTCATCTGTGAGTAAAAATATTTATAGATTGTGAGAGTTCTGATGACTGCCTTATATGACAAAATTGATCCTAAACAAAACACATCACCATACATATTATACACACAAACCGCATGCACCAACACTGATATCAATGAATTGTCATCCTAAAGGCTCTGATCATTGTGGTAGAAAATATGTACTCCTTGCATATTTAATATAAATAGGGTCTGCCTAAACCATTCTCAACCAGAAGGTCCTGCTTGAGAGCAACAAGGGTTATACAACCCTTTATATGTTGCTCCCAGTGACAATGAAAACAGTTGTTTATTTTTTAATTCCAGGCTTGGAGGCAAGTTTTGGTTGCATAAACAACAGGTTTTCTGCCTAGCATAGCCTAATGTAGACTTCCAGTCCACATGGGACTACCAAATAGCTAATCACAGCCCTTTTGTGGCACACCAGGAAGCTCATGGATAAGAAAGGATGACTTAGATACACCTTCAGTCATTAAATAAATCAACTTCATGTCTTTGTGATGCCTCCAATACCTGTCAGCCTTGGGTTGGTGGATACCAGGCAATTAATTGCTATGCTCTTAAATATGTCAACCTTATCCTGTAAAAGTTATAAAAGTTGTGTGGTTTGCCAGTTGAATTGAATCTTATAATATATAATAATAAACAATATCATATTCAATAAAAATATAATATATATAAAGAATATGATATATTATTATACTTATATATAGTATGTAGTGATGGGCAAATTTATTTGCCAGGTGCAAATTCGCTGCGAATTCTCGTGATTCGCTGGCGGTGAATAAATTTAGTTTAGTTTGGATATTTCTAAAAGCGAATTTAACAAATACCAAAACCTGAGACATACCTCCCAACTGTCCCGTTTTTTTCAAGGGACAGTCCCGATTTTGAGAGCTCAATCTGCAGGCCCTGTTTTGTTACTGAAATGCCCCGACTTTCTCTTTGATCTCTTGCAATGAACTGTCAGAAAAAGTTTCTAACTTAACTGGCTTTTGGCAGAGAGCCCTGAATATATACCTAGATACTTTTGTAACAATTCAAGATAAGCAGGTCTCTTGCAGTTTAAAGGGCAATTCGCCTTCATTAGCAAAATTGTAATAACATATTAAAAACCACAGAAATGTGTTCAGACTTTCATAACCTGCCAAATTTTTTAAAATGGTCATGTTAATTAGGGGGTGTGGCCACAAAAATGGATGTGTCAAAAATGTTCACTGCGATCTGCGCACCAAATCGTTTTGCCCCTAGTTCTATTTCTAAAATGTTGTGAGGTATGCAGCCTTTTTACCTACAAGAACAGTCAGTTGCACTCAATGTCAAATCACAGAGCAGGTAGGGCTGTTAATAAAGGGGCATCACAGGGTCAGAAGAGTGAGAACAGACAGGTATGATTATCAGCAGAACACAAGGCATGTGCTATGTAACACAAACAAATGGTAGGAAGACCCAAGTTGACTTTTGGTTTCATAATAACAGGCTTTAGCTACCGGGGTTATCAGGAAAATATCAAGAAATCTGAGTAAATTGACATAAGGACATTTAAAAGTCTGCTGCACATGACTGTCCTCAGTTTTTTTGCTCCAGGCATCAAAATTAGCACACAGCTCATACAGTGCGTGTTATCTTCACAGATGTTTGGGAATTGTAATAATTTTACTGCCAAGAGAAATTATTAAAAAAAAAAATGTTAATATCAGATGCCATTTACATCCTCATATAAAATAAATACTTTCAGCGATCGTTGTGGGAAAGGTGTTTATTACAATTGCATCAGTTTATTACAAGAAAATATATATTTTGTGATGTACCTGCTCCCCTTGGATTTTGTCTCCAATCGCAAATATCCCATTTAATATTGATATGGGACAATAGAAACAAATGTGTGCTTTAATGCCTACTGTCCTTGGATTTTTGTCATTGGTAATGGTCTTTGCTAGTGATGGGCGAATTTATTCAGCAGACGCAAATTTGCGGCGATTTCCGCATTCCGTCTCTGTCGAATAAATTTGTGAAATTGCAGTGAAAATACGGTGGCGGATTTTTTTTTACCCCGGCGACAATTCCGACACTGGCGACAAGTAAACAGACTCTCATTGACTAATGCACGTCAAATGTCGCCGGGGTAGGAATTGTCGCCGCCGTCAAAGTGATGCTGGCGGCAAAGTGATGCCTGCGTCAAAATTCTCGCGTTTTCTTGCAAATCTTCTGCCTGTTTTGAGAATTTCGCACTAAAATTCTTGAATTTTGTGGCGAAACAGGACAAATTCGCCCTAGTCTTCACACATAATGTTACAAAATTCAGATCATTTTTTTAGGGATTATGGGCCATAGAATAGTTTCAAATACTATTTACATTGCTTATTTTAAAGGGATTGTACACCTTTAAATAAACTTTAAGTATTATGTAAAAATGTATATTTTGATACAATTTTCAATTGGTTTTAATTTTTTATAATTTGTGGTTTTTGAGTTATTTAGCTTTTTATTCAGCAGCTCTCCAGTTTGTAATTTCAGCAATCAGGTTGCTAGGGTCCAAATTACCCTAGCAACCACGCACTGATTTAAATAAGAGACTGGAATATGAATAATAGAGGGCCTGGATACAAAGATGAGGAATAAATATTACTGATAATAAATTAGTAGCCTGACAGAGCATTACAGAGTTTTAGATGGGGTTAGTGACCCCCATTTGAAAGCTGGAAAAGCTCAAAAGAAAACTATAAAAAAATGAAAATATGAAGGCTAAGAAGCATTCCTTATAAAAATGGACTTGTTCAGTTGAAACATAAAGGACAGAAGATTGAAGTTACTGAAGTATAGTGATATTGATTTGCAGCGTATGGGCCTATGGGATAAATTACATTAACTGCTGCCACAAATGTATATGCTGCAGCCTTCTAGAAGAATTAAACAAACCTTCTGGGAACTGTTCTTGGATTGAGAGTATCATAAAAGTTAATAGACCTTTTTAGGGTACTTTATATTAAGGCTATGTAATCTGTTTTACTGAAAGGAACAGTAACACCAAAAAATGAATGTGATTTAAAGTAATAAAAAGATAATGCACTGCTGCCCTGCACTGGTAAAAACTGATGTGTTTGCTTAAGAAACACTACTATAGTTCATATGAACAAGCTGCTGAGTAGCCTCTGTGGAAATTGAAAAAAGGTATATGGCACAGGTTAAATAATGGATAACAGATAACACCATTATGTTCTACAGAGCTTATCTGCTATCTGCTGTGTAACCTGAGACTTTTCTGCTTTGAATGGTTGCCCCCATGGCTAAACAAACTATTGTAGAGTTTCTGAAGCAAGCACGACATTTTGTTTTAGCAGTGCAGGGCAACACTGCATTTTATTTCTGTTACCTAAAAAGGCTTGCATTTTTTATGTTAATGTCCCTTTGAGCAAATCAGATTGTGTAGCCATCAGCATCCCTTTCTCTGTACTCGTCTGCCTTTTTATACCCATGTATATAAACAGAATGGTTTATCAGTCTGAAGCACAGCCAGTGAGATGAACATAACCTTATGTCATTTGCTATAATATGTGATCAAATTCCAGAAAGTGTGTAAGAGCACACTTTCAGTTATGGGACCTGTGATCCAGAATGCTTGGGACCTGGGGTATTTCAGATAATGGATCTTTCCATAAGAACTGAAAAAAAACACAATTTTTTATTTGTTTGCTAAAAATTCACATGATTTTAAGGTGTTGGATTTGGTTTGGCCAGGCACTTGGATTTAGCTAAATCCCAATATTTCAGGGCAAATCCTGAACAAATCATGGTTTTTGGTGCATTACTAATGAGTAACACCACAATAAGCACATAATCCATGCCCACCTTACAGTATTCCAACTGATAACTGGATATTCTGGCATATTGAATTGAATAACATTGAAACCAGTGTTGTTAATGGCTGATTGTATTGGCTGCAAAGAATAAAATAAACAACAATGAAAAAAAAATGAAAGCCAAAATATGAATATTGCATTTATTTAATGCTGAAGCTCTATAATACTAATCCACTTAAAACTGGTTTTGAAGAATAATGTCTGATAATTTATGGTTTGTGCATCATATATGTGTGCTCAGTAATGTGCACCAAGTAGGAGAGTTAAATAAAAGTTAAATTAAAGCTCCTTTGTAAAGCATTTCGATACTTCTCCCAGGTCTGATAATTATTATTATTGTTATTATTAAAATGTATTTTTAAAGTGCCAACATATTGTGCAGTGCTGTAAAATAAATGTGTTTATATAAAGAACATACAGAATGACAAACCTAGCGACCAGTAACCAATACAAAAGGTGAAAAGGGCTCTGCCCAAAAAGAGCTTACAATAATAAAATACCCGAATGCAGTTTGGCATTAGGCTTAGCAGATGCAGAAAGACTAATTACTTCATACATTTTTTCCCCAATTGATGAAAAAAATTGTTCCGCATAGACGTGTCAGATTTGCCCATATTCACAGTTGTTCCTAAAAAACATTTTTTGCTATAGATTTTTTTTTATTAATATGTGAGCCTTGCTAGAAAGTATTATATGGTTGTATGTCTTGCAGAATCATTAGTGCAACTGTAAGCTGCACAGCCTTAGCTTTGACACTTAATAATATCTATTATCTGGTGCAAGCTGAAAAATAATGATTGCTATAAAGCAACTACTTTGCAGAAGGGACCATGAATGTTGTTGCATTGCCGGTAATTGCCATCTCTCTGGTTTGGCCTGTGTCATTTCATTGTTGGGAATTTGGCATACAGAACACGTACTTGGTTTTCTTGACTGACAGCATGCAAGGTTTGAGGTCTGCTTATTAGGAATGTACACCCACCTCATTCATAGTAGACCATACCTAGCCCCCCTTAACTGCTATATAAAGAAACCAGATGCTTCCTAATTATCCGTTAGCCCATAGGATCATTACTTCATGGCTTTCTTTTTTAATTGTAGTTTGAAATGACAGACCAGAGAGCAGACCGCCAAGCATTTCTTAAGGAATATACTATATATAGTGGTGACTATATATAGGCCCATTATCTAAACCATTAAAATAGAATACAATGTGATGATCTGGGGGAAAATTGAGTCACCTGTTTAAACTGCATTTTGTCCAACTCGAAGGAACATTAAATTGTTTTTGATATCAAAGCATAACGAGTATGTGAGCATTATACCCAGTGTTTCCTGCACTTCCTATCATATCCTCCTTCTCTTTCTGCCTCTAAATCTCCTTGTAAATCCCTATTCTTTTCTCCAGTTTTGTGGTATATGGTCTTTTTCTATTTCATTTTCCGTTCATTTAATCACTTTTCTTCACTTTTTTTTCTGGGGGGCTTCCTGGTGCACTGGCAAGGTGCACAATTTTGGAAAAATTGGAGCTTTCCGTGTAAGGAATCTTCATACCTTAAGTCTATTAGAAAATCATGTAAACATTAAATAAACCCAATAGGCTGGTTTTGCGTCCGATTAGGATTAATTAGATCTCTGGATCAAGTACAAGGTACTGTTTCATTATTGCAGAGAAAAGAAAATCATTTTAAAAACATTGGATTATTTGGATAAAATGGAGTCTATGGGAGATGACCATTTCATAATTCGCTTTCAGGATAACGGGTTTCCGGATAATGGAATAACACATTTCTCTAAACTAAAGGCTATGTTATGGTTTTGGATCCATTTTTGTTTCTGAGATGTCCTTGCCACCTAGTGTAACATATGGTTTCAAATGATTTATTTGTTTTTCAGTAAACGGGTTCAATGTTTTTGCGTCTAAATCGGTAAAAGCCAATCACACCTAAATAAGAACATGGCTCTAACCTACCTGCTGTATCCTTTTTCATGTAATGAATTTAAAGTAATTTTGATTACTTCCCCAACTGTATTTGATTTAATACACTGCAAAGCCATACTTTTTATTTTAAACTGAAATTTCCCTAAAGGTTTATAAATGATTAAAGAATAAAGAAAGACCACAGAAGAAAATTGAACTTCATGACAATTGTATTAAGGGGTTGAATAAAATCTGATTCCCTGTAATATCCAATATTCCACTTGTTTATGCACCGAAACCAAATGTATTATATATTTGATGCAGGCAGCCTTGAAACTAGAGCAACTTGACAACAGTTGCTAAGGTCAGTGAACCACTTCTGTTTTGTTTTTGGAGATCAAATAAAAGGCTGATAAAATAATTTTCAGCCAGACCTGAGGTTTGCTGGATAGGGGTTAATTCTTGAATTTGAATCACCATATTTTAAACCTACTAAAAAATTATGTTGACATTGAATAAACTCAATAGAATTGTTTTGCCTCCAATAAGGATTATTTATATCTAAGTTAGAATAAAGAACAAGGTACTTGGAAAAAAGATCAAAATAGATTTAATAATAGGATAATCATTTGTAGGGCTTCATACTCGACATGCACCAAATACTTTCAAATCCTCTTTAAAAGATTTGACCAATTACAGAGCCAAATCCAAATTTTAGGGACAGATTTATCAAGGGCCGAATTTCGAGGTGATGGAAAAGGTGTGCAAGTCTCCACCCAGGGGCCAGGTACTGTTACAAAAAATGTTTCTGGTCCCCCAATCCCCTATGGGTTATCGATGCCATGAAAAAATCACGAGTCACTCTTGACATTAAGGGCACTAATTTTAATTAAAAAATTCAGACCAAACTAGAATCCATGATTGGACCTTATTAATTATTTAAAAAGCACGATTTAATTGGATCAGGGACAAACTCGATAGAATTGAGCAAAAATTCAAATTGTGCATTTTTTCGGATTTATTTCCTGAATCGCTCTAATTTTCGGGTCTTTTTCCTGAAAAGTCCAAATTTTTCAAATTTGCCTGAAAATCCCACAATAGTTGGATTTTCGGGCTAAATCCAGCACAGACCAGAGAATCTTCCAAATAGGATAGGGACCTCTCCCATTGATTTATATACAACCTTGGCAGATCTGAGAGGCCGGATTTTTGGATTCTGACTTTTTCCATCCTCAGGGTATAATAAATCTTGAAAAATGTGAGGTTTTTCTACTATGAAAAATTTGGATTTTATACAAAAAAAACTCTAATTTTTCAAGTTGGCATTCAGACTGTAATAAACAACCCTCTTAAAAAAAAGATCAAGGGTTACCCACATTGCACACCAAATCACAGACTACCCATGCATCCACCTACAGACCATAGCCCACAGAGGTCATTCATGAATTTGGAATTCTTTTGAGCAATGACTAATTTCTTCTGTATTAGATATAGTGCTTTACATTGCCCTGTACATGTAGCATAAAATTGCCACCAAGAATGTTTAATCTAAGTACCGATTCTCTGGTTTCCCACATGAATTGCCAAGACCAGTGAGCACACTTGATTCTATATAAAAGTAGTGGCCCATCAGTCATTGCTTATCTAATGGTACACAACAGTTTAGCTGCAACTTCAAGCATCCATAAATAAACAAGGACTGTTAAAATTTTTCTTCCTGGTCTAGTATCCCATAGCAACTAGATGTTTGCCTTCAAGCAGCAGACCTGTCAATTCTACATGCAGGGTCTGACTGGGGGCCCGGGCCGATGTCCTAGTGCCTCCGGGCCCCTTTCCACGCTGCTGCGATTGCGCATGCACGTGCATACAGGTTTTTGCTGCAACCAGAAGATCATTTCTGCAGGCAGCAGGTCTGAGCCAACGGGGCCCACAAGAGCTGAGGCACAGTCCGACCCTGGCTACATGCTGATTGGATGTTGTGAGTTAGGAAATTACATATTTGCTTGATTCAATTTGGTAATTTTTAAATTACATATTTAATTACAATGCCCCGTATTGTTTTAAGTACTTGAAGTGGAGCAATAATTTTAGGGATGCACCAAATCCACTATTTACTGAACCAAATCTGAATCTTAATTTGCATATGCAAATTAGCGGTAGGAAGGGGAAAACATTTTTTACTTCCTTGTTTCCTTGTTTTGTAACAAAAAGTAATGTGATTTCCCTCCCTGTCCTTAATTTGCATATACAAATTAGGATTTGGATTCAGTTCGGCCAGGCAGAAGGACTCGGCCGAACCGAATCCTGGATCCGGTGCATCCCTAAATAATTTTAGTAACTTTATAAGCTTTCCGAGTACTATCCTGCAGTGTTGAATGGCCCTTGTAGGACACCAAAGCAGCTTTATGTTTTGAAGACTTTCCTCAGATCAATATTTTAGCTTCCCTACTTTATTTTTTTGTATCCTTTAGCATTAGGACATGGAATTAGTAATGCTGTATCTAGCGCTTAAAAGAATTCCCTATCTCCAATGAAAAAGCCTGATGCTGCCAGTATCCTTAAATTTAAAGTCTGTGCTAGTGACAGCAGTTCATTGCCTTACAGAAATGCACTGACACCTCTGCTTTGGGTGACATCTCATTGCTGAAAACTCTGAATAAATTACAGCGAGGAAGCTCTCGGCAGAAATGTTGCTGTTACACTGAGCCCATAACCAGGCTTGAGCCAGACAACATAAACCTTGGGCTGTCCTATTATTCTGCCAGCCCATCCAGTTATTAATAAACGGAGTCGCGCAGGTGGTGCTGAGCTTGAAAGCGTTCTCCTTTTTCTCATAATTCAGTTTTCATTAGTCACCATGGCAACTTTGAAAACGCCTGTTGGGGGAATTGAAATCTGAGAAAATAAGTAGACATTACAGCATGGAATCATTTGTGGAGAGTAGCTGAATTGATAAGCCTCAGCTTCTGAACAGTCCTGCTGCAATTAATTTGTCCAAACGTGAGGGCTCACCTTGAATTGGACGACTGCTGCCCTTTAACTTACTGCCACCGGAGACACCAGGAGGTTACCAGCTGCAACTTAAAAGTCCAGTCAGGTCAGCGATTCAAAATGTACCGCAGGATGTGGTGAGTTTCTTTATTTCCTATATGTATAGGGAGCATGCTCTATTGTAAAAGTCATGGGGTTTAAAGTCTAGCTTGCAAGAAGGTGCCACTCATTGTGAAGCAAAGCAAAGCAACAGTTGCCAGCAGTGGGGCATAAATACATTTATTTAGGGCTGAGCTCCACAGACGTTTTCAGGCAGATCAGAGCGCAACGACGAAACATATGCCGCAAGTTGGATGCAATCGCAGGCGGCAAAATATAACTGGACACTAAGGGGCCGATTCACGAAGGGTCGAATATCGAGGGTTAATTAACCCTCGATATTCGACTGGGAATTAAAATCGTACAACTTCGAATATCGAAGTCGAACGATTTTGCGCAAATCCTGCGATCGATCGATCGAAGGATTTTTCGTTCGATCGAACGATTAAATCCTTCGAATCGAACGATTCGAAGGATTTTAATCCACCGATCGAACGAAAATCCTTCGATCAAAAAATCACAGGCAAGCCTATGGGGACCTTCCCCATAGGCTAACTTGACTTCGGTAGCTTTTAGCTGCCGAAGTAGGGGGTCGAAGTTTTTTTTAAAGGGACAGTACTTCGACTATCGAATGGTCGAATAGTCGAACGATTTTTACTTCTAATCGTTCGAATTCGATCGAATTTAACCAATTCGATGGTCGAAGTACCCAAAAAATACTTCGAAATTCGAATTTTTTTTTATTCTAATCCTTCACCCGAAATTCGTGAATCGGCCCCTAAAAGTCGCATTTTAGTTAAGTCCAATTATATTTTATATAAGCCTTACAGAACTTTTGTTTTGCTTCATTGGTGTTTGATTCATTGGAACTATTTCCCCCGGCTGTTTTGTGTACTGTTTGAAGTTATTTAGGAGGCAAATGTGCAAAGCAGAGTCTTGCTGTCAAACACTTTTCATTGTATCTGCACTTTTTTCTTGTAGCTTTTATGTGATTACAGCAAAGAAAAATTCCCTTCTAAATAAATAAAGCAGTTAGAATACTTTCTACCATAGGGATTTCAGTAATGATCTGACAGTCTGGCATGGTTGGCTGCATTTGAACAATTCCAGGGGTGAATTTATAAAGCTGAGTAAAAAACGACGCATAAATACAGTTTTCAGTCCTGTGTTTATATAGTGAATAAAGTACCCCCTCTTGTAAAATATAAGGATATTATAAGTTACCGAGGAGTTTCATGACCATATAAAAGTATGAGGCCGAAGGCCGAGTGTTTTTATACAGGTCATGAAACTCCGAGGTAACTCAACAGAAATGACATCACTACTCACCGTTTATAACTGATGACATCGGAACTCACCGTTTATAAGGACATAATTTATAAGATATTCTTGGCTTGTGTGTGTGTGTGTGTGTGTGTGTGTGTGTGTGTGTGTGTGTGTGTGTAATGTTGTAGTTAGTAAAACCGTGTAAGATAAGTACATTCTATGATGTTACACTAACTGCTAATTTCTACATGTGTTTACTACATTTACATGACTTTGTTCTGACTTCAGTTACCTTTGCAAAGTCTATTTTGTATAATGCTTTTCTAAATTCTGTATAACTCTTTTGTAAACTGTATGCAGAGCCTTTAAAAACAGAATTCAAGCGGCAATGCAGAAGAACAGGATTGAGAACAGAGTAGTTCTGGGGTGTTTCATTTGTCCCCTGAATTCGGCATTAGAGCCAGAGAAGATATGATCTCTACTATATGTGATTGAGTGAATTGTGTTAAAGTAAGACATGGATTTTTATGTCCTGTGTGAATTTACATGTTGCTACATATGTTTTTATAATACTCACATTTCAAGTTATAATGTATTTAGATGTTCTTTTAAGGACATTTAGGGGCTGATTCACTAAGGGTCGAATATCGAGGGTTAATTAACCCTCGATATTCGACTAGGAATTGAAATCCTTCGACTTCGAATATCGAAGTCGAAGGATTTAGCACAGATAGTTCGATCGAAGGATAATTCCTTTGATCGAAAGATTAAATCCTTTGAACCGAATGATTCGAAGGATTTAAATCCAACGATCAAAGGAATATCCTTCGATCAAACATTGACTTCGGTAGCTTTTAGATGGCGAACTAGGGGGTCGAAGTATTTTTTAAAGAGACAGTACTTCGCCTATCAAATAGTCGAACGATTTTTACTTTGAATCCTTCGATTCGAAGTCGTAGTCGAAGGTCGAGGTAGCCCATTCGATGGTCGAAGTAGCCCAAAAAATACTTGAAATTTGAAGTTTTTTAACTTCTCATCCTTCACTTGAAGTTAGTGAATCGGCCCCTGGGTGTTGTCCCAATTGAACATTTTGAAATATTTTGGACAATTTAGAAAAAAAAATCTTATGGTATATTACGTGAAAAGTTTTAACATCTGTGGGGAAACTGAATTAGTCTAGCTTATTATTAGACGCTCTCTTATTGATTAATAAAACTAAGGTATATAGGAAAATAATTTTTAAGACAATAAGATGAGCTGTGCTGTCTGTGCCTAATAGGAGTGCAGTCCCATTGTTGTTTAAAGCTTTCCATACATGTAAGAATATGTTTCAGCCATTTGATAATTTTTTTGGCTTGAGCACCCAAACATCACTGCATCTGTGGGTGAGTCAGTTTATCAATACAACCTGATCTACTGGCGCCTCTTCTTCTCAACATGTACAGGCGACAGGGGCGTAACTACAGAGGAAGCAGACCCTGCGGGTGCTGGGGGGTGGCAGGAGGGCCCCAAGAGGCCTTAATATATACAGTTTCAATAGATATTTGTAAAATAGGTCAACCTCTAGACATTTTGGGGGCCTGAAAAATAATTTGCAGTGGGGCCCAGTAACATCTAGTTATACCACTGACAGGAGACATAGACAGATCTTCCTGCTTTCAATTCCTCTTGTTTGGGCCATCAGGCAAATAAGTAGATCAATGCGATTTGCATTCCTTCTATTGACTGCAACTCTTAGAGCTTTAGTAAGTGAAAGCTTAATCTTCTGCTGTGCATCTTCCCGGGTGTTTTACCAAATTAATTACCGTTCAGATCTAGGTAAGTAACTTTTGTTCATTGCAGAGTTTCAGCCAATGTTAAATTATTGCTTTAGAATCATGTACAGTGGTTTCCCTACAGCTGGAGGGATGCTATAAGGACACATGTTTAGGAAACACTTGGGCATACATGAAGCATTTTGATGGCTGTGGTGCTCTAAGGGAGGCATTGTTGTAAAAGCTTTTCTTTGCATATACTTTCCATTCAAAAAATTGGGAACGCCTCCACCTATGGCAGACACTAGTGACCTCATGTAACATAACATTAGAACACTATTGGGGGAATGTAATAAAAGTTGATATGGGAAAAATATTTGCAAATGCGAAAAGTTATGCCTTTGTGGAACAAATTTTCCTTTACTATTTAGTGACCACTTCCGACAGTTGAAGAAGGTTTGCGAATTTTATAGTTTGCGCCAGTGCGCAGTGAATGTAATAAAACTTCTTACTGAAAAAGTTCTTATGTTTACTCCAAAAGACTACGACACCTTCAAGCACTTCTTAAAAGTGGGCAATGCGCAATTAAAATTTGCAATGCGCAAATAAAAATCACAATGTAATAACAGTTTAAGGAAGATTATTACATTGCAAAATTAGACTTTTAATTCTTATTTGTGCTAATTGTTTTGCTCTTTGTGACTTTTATTACTTTCCCCCATATGGGCCTTATTTATCAAAGTCCGGGTTTTTCTGATTATTTTAATCAAAAAAGTCCGACCAAACTAGAATCCAGGATTGGACCTTATTTATTAATAAAAAAATCACAATTTAACCGGATCAGGGACAAACACGAAAAAATCCAGCAAAAAATCCGAATCGTACAAGTTTTTTCCCGAATCAATCGAATTTTCCAGGCTTTTTCCAGAAAATCTAGAATTCTTCAGATTCTTGCCCAAAAAGTCTGACATAGTGATATTTTTGCCCAAAATGATGGCATAGCCGGATTTTTGCTGAAAAGTTCGACATAGTAGGATTTTCGGGCTAATTCCAGCGCAGACCTCAGAAACTTCCAAATAGGATACGGACCTCTCTGTTTGAAGAGGTTTGAAGTTTTTTTTTTTTAACACAAAGAATTCAGATTTTTTTTTTAGTAACGTTAAGTATAGTTTTTGGCATTCAGACTTTAACAAATAACCCCTAATACTGTAATCTGTTTCTTTCCAAACAGCTAAAGGTAAAAACCTTTAGCTCGTCTCAAATCTTTAATTCTTTTTTATATAGTGCCTTACTATAGGGTCACTTACACTTACATACCTCACTAAAGTTGTACCACAGCCACACATAACTCTGGATATAATGCTAACTGGGCTTAGAAATATTCCTGTGGAATTGCATTTGTACAAGTGCATCTGCATAATTCATATTTGAATCAGGAGCAAGTCCCCCTGGCGACTGCAATGACTCTGGAATTGTGGGTGGAAAAACTGCACTATGGGTAAAAAACATGGAGATGCATGCAAAATCATACTTTGCACACTGCGGTGCACTAAATAAATGATCCAAATGTATTTATCTTCAGTGACTAAAGCCAAATATACTGTAGAATGTCTATGTTGGCACAATAAAATTCATATGCAGAGGAAAACTCTGCAGTAAGGCCTGTTTACTGTAATGATGCTTTGACCAAATTATATTTGTGTATTCCCTTAAAGGAACAGTAATACCAAAAAAATTAAGTGTTTTAAAGTAATGAAAATATCATGTAGTGTTGCCCTGCACTGGTAAATCTGATCTGTTTGCTTCAGAAACTCTACTATAGTTCATATAAACAAGCTGCTGTGGAGCAATGGCGGAAATTGAAAAATGGCTATATGGCACAGGTTAACTAATGGGTAACAGATAACACCATTAGACAGACAGAGCTTATCTGCTATCTGCTGTGTAACTTGAGCTTTTTCTCCTTTGAATGGCTGCCCCCATTGCTACACAGCAGCTTATTTATATAAACAATAGTAGTGTTTCTTAAGCAAACACACCAGTTTTACTAGTGCAGGGCAACATAATTGCATTATATTTTCATTACTTTAAACCACTTATTTTTTGACGTTACTGTTCCTTTAAGGATCAGTGCAGGTTCATTATGCTTATATGGAAATGGGAGAAATCATGGCATGTGCACCATTGTGTCAGGATTCAATGGTTTTTGAACTCAGGACTCTAGGCTGAGCTACTTGTGCACCGACCTGCTGTGCCACTGGAGCTCCTCAGTCTTGTCTTATTCTTTATACTTGTTGTTCCTGGTATACTCCTGTCTTCTGCTTTATCTCTTCTCCCATCTTGTCATCTCTATCTGTTTCTTATTATCTGATCCTGGCCCTTTATAAGCCTGATCTCTGCCCAGTGTTTGATCTTTAAGCCGTGACCTTGCTGTTGGTTCCTGTAATTTTTTATCTAGTTCCAAGTTGTTGTGACCCCCTCTGGTTCCTTGTTCCTGATTCCAAGTCCTGTTCCTGTACCCTGTACCCCTCCTTGCCTGCTTTTGGATTTCCTGGTTCTGAATCCTGGCCTGTCCCTCGACTTTGTTTGTCTGCCGCCTGCCTTGACTCTTTGACCTGCTTCTGGACTGTGTCTCTGCCTGTTGATTTCTACTATTTCATGTTTGTACATATATTGTGAGCACAGTTACTTGTATCACTTCTCTAAGTTAATTGAAGTATTCTTTCACCATTATCATGGATTCTGACCTCCGTAATGCTGTGTATGGTTACACCCCGGGTTACCCAGTCCTCAGGCTCCCAACTTCCTGGTACTGCACGATGTCTCCCCAGGGAAGACGTGACACACTTTTTACAAATCTAGAGTTCACTGATCTCAACCTAATATTACTGTCTTTGGGACCACTTGAAAAACCAACTGGTTGTTGTTCAGATGTTGGCAACTTCCAGAAAAGAGGCGACTAAAGCTATAGGAACAATTCAGCAATACAGAATCTGCAGAACAACTGAAAATATGTCTCCGTTGATTGCCTACTATTCATTTGTTTGTGATGTTTTAAATCATGTAGAGTAAGAATGAGGATAATGCATACTCTGACCTTCCAATGTACTGAATTGCTTGCATTAAATATATGCAGATCTGTCACTCCTGAAGGCTTATTGTTCTCTTCAGCATTATAGGTTCACAGTTCCATAGTGACATATAACAATCATGGCTGGCCTTTGGGGTATTATAACTGTTCTGCCACAGAATGTGGGGAAGAATATCACTAGAATGGCCATTGTCCTTCTTTGGAGGAAAAGTATGACCAGAATGACCATTGTCCTTCGTTAAGTACTCTTGCAATGCACAATATGTATAGAAACTTGTTATTACTAGTCAGCAGTCAGTGAATGTAAAGTGAAGGCCAATATATTATATACTGTAAATATTCATACTACAGGTATGGGACCTATTATCCAGAATGCTTGGGACCTGTGGTTTTTCACATAAGGGATCTTTGCATAATTTGGATCCTCATACATTATGTCTGCTTAAAATGAATTTAACAATTACATAAATCCAATAGGGTTGTTTAGTCTCTAATAAGAATGCATTACATCTTTCTTTAGACCAAGAGTCAGTACTTATTACAGAGAAAAAGAAAATCAATTTTAAAAATCTGAATTATTTGAATAAAATGGAGTCAGTGGGATACGGCCTTCCTGTAATTCAGAGCTTTCTGGATAATGGGTTTCCAGATAACAGATCCCATACCTATCTCTATCTCTATATATATATATATATATATATTCACATACAGAGCCTTTTAGATTTGGGTCAGCCCTCACAGCAATGTGTATTGTAGACATCTGCTTACTATTGTATCGAATGTGGTGTTTGAAGTAAAAAAAAAAAAAAGTAAATATATAGCAAAATCCCTTCTGCATCTGTTTTATGCATAGAGTAGTACTAGACAAAATGATTTGTATGCTGCATGTGGGCAGTGAGGGCTAATCAGTGCTTTTTGTTTATTCTCATTTCACACAAAGAAGGAGAATTATGAATCCACACAGTATTGTTCTGCTTAGCAATGGAACAAAACAGACATACAATATTATGAGAATACAGCCATTCTCCCTCGCAGACTGGCCCTCAATAGCTCAGTAAGAGATTTCCTAAAACCTTTTCCAGGCTTCAGTCTAATTAGGTTTTCATTCGCTAAAGTCTGACTAAGAAAACATAAGGTCATATATGGATAAAGATTCTAGTCTCGTGTAAAAGATAAAATAATTGACAAATCTAATCTGCCCCCTGGCAACTCTCTAGCTATCAAGTTTATATTCACTAACTAAACACTAATGGACCAATAGAAAAATGGGCAAGATGCACAAACACTGATAGAAATTGGGATGTTTGAATCTATTGCTGGGTTAAAAGGTTCAGGTAGAACCGTAGATGAAGTTATTGTACCTGTACTGTATGTAGCCCCGAATATCGAGGGTTAATTAACCCTCGATATTCGACCCTATGTAAATCTGCCCCATAGTGTAGTATAAGTATTAATAGCATAAAAAAGTATTTATATAATTATAAAGTGCCAACATATTCCACAGTAATGTACGATAAAACTGTATTTATACTGGAGCTAAGGCTTTTTTTCCTCTGTCTTTTGTTGCTTTAGAAAGGCACTGCACCAGAAACAAGTGCATTTGTCAGAATGGGGTTCCCTAAAAAATAGCAGATGTTGCTCTGCCTCAGGTCTGCTGAACCGTACAATGGCAGCCATTTTTTTTCTGGCATCTATAAATACATTTTGGAGAAAGTGAAGGCAAGCGAAGGTGTCCTCCAGAGTTGAGAAAGTATGGTTCAGCTGCACAGACCATCTGGTTATAAATCATGCATACAAAATACAGAAAAAGCTGGTTTCACCGCTGTTGTATTTATGCATTTTCTCTCTATTTTGTTGCCATTTTTAGAAGCAGTTGCTTAGGTAATGCTGAGAGAGAGAGAGAAGTGCTTCCTTTTATGTAAGGTTACAAAAGATTATGTTTGCCTCACAGAGTTATCTACCCTTCAGTATAAATGGTTACCAAAAAACAGTATTGTTCCACAATATTAAATATACTGTACCTTCTCTTCACTCACCTCCAAAGGCTACACACTCTACACATTGCTGCTTTTGGCCAACAAAAGGATCGTTGGGTTTTAAATGGGGACTTGAACTGAAAGCAAAGGTTTTATATGTGCTCCATTCTGCAATCAGCTCATTAATACCTGATTCATCAAAGATGTAGGTGCTAAGGTGAAACAGTGCTTTATTTGAATTTCTGAGACTTGCACAGTAATGCTCCCAAATTGTATTGTAACACAGTAGAGAGCATCGGTTTGCCATTTGGATTCTGCTTAGTTTTCTATGAAAATGAATTTGTGATGTTGTGCAAAAGTCTCAGAGATTTAATTACAATCCTTCCCATAACTGCTGCCTTTATTTCAGGCTTAGCGCTCAGGAGATGTTGATTTCAAAGAACATGACAAAATGCCCAATCCTAGTTGTTCTGAAGGACCAGAGGTGGCATCAGTATAAAATAAAATAAAAGGCTTTTTTTTCCAAGTCCAAGATAACAAAAGCTATATATATTTTTTTTCCTAAAACAAAAACCACAATTAGTGAACTTATCGTGAGCATTGTTGTAAATAGTCCTGCTAAAGGGAGGTAATAAGCTTTGTGCAATGTGCTCGTCCCCTTCTTTAATCGCAGCAAGTGTCTCAGGTTTACAGAAAATGTGCTACACAGGACATAAAATGGGGGTGCACTTGTGGGATTGCTGCCTTCTCAGCACAAATACCAAGTACGAGGCAGTGGCACAACTACAGAGGAAACAGCTCCTGGCTGGAGAACAGGAGTAGTGTTGCTACAGTACCTACACAACTGAAAATGACAGTTTCAGTGCCTGTCGGGCCCCTCTGAACAGTTTTCTGCAGGGGAGCCCAGCGCTCTGGAGTTACATCCCTGGTACCAGGGATGGGATTTTCTGCCTCATGCCAGGAACCATATGGTCATGAATTATCTCATTCCTTAGCCAGTGGATAAAAATCATAGATTTTCTTTAATAAAAATATACAGAATGCATTTTCAACACGTTACTTTAACCATTTGTTGGCACACTCTTTTTTTTACTGTAGCACAGTTTATGGCAATCAGGAATACCTGAACCTGTATGCATGAACGATACTGGGAACTGGGTTTTTAGCTTAATTCCTCCAGCTAGTGGGCACTGAGGAATTACACCTCGGGGGAGTTTAGGATAAATAAACCAACACAGTAAACCAATATAACTTTATTAAATATTGAAAAAAAACAAAAATATGCAAATACAGCTCAAACAATATAGCCCTGCCCTGGGGAACCTGTGTGGGCTACATACGGTCCCACAATTCACTCCAGGTGGACAAATGCTAACAAGCACAGTTTAGTACAAATTTCACTTCTCAAGAGCTCTTACACCTCAGGTAGCACTACCTTTCCCAAAGTACCTCTCCCATTGGAACTTTGTAGCCCCTCCCACATGGCAGGTGCACAAACAAGACCTGTCCTCATACTGGGGACATGCAGGAGAGTATCCACATGCAGGAAACAGAAATAGGGCTCTCTTTATGGCTGGAGCCCAAATGCAACCTGATTCAGTTTGAATTTTTTTCCCATGACAGTGTCCCTTTAAATCTTTGCAGTTCCTTAGAATTTATTCAATTGCAGTCCAATGCAATGCTTTCTTTATGGGGAGTCAACGTTTAGTGGTAGCGCTTATCTATAATACTTGATCAATGTATCAAGTCTTAAAAAAGAATGAAGAACTGCCCCTCTGGCACAATTTTGCCACATGGAAGAACCTATCCTGTCTATCTGTTTCAGAGACTGATGCCATGAAAGAGTACATCCTTGCTAGAAAATCTCTCCAGTTGGTGTTGGGGTTTTTTTTTTTGGGGTGGGTTGCTTGAGCAAAAGATGACAAAACTTTGATACACTGAATTCGCTATTGTGGCCTTTACAAAAAAGACCCATTACCTTCTTCTTATTGTCACAAAACTTATTTATCATCATGACAGGACCAAGAACTTCATCTTTGAGGTTCACAGTTCTGCCATGAATATACCGTAATGCTCTTAGGGTTTAGAAAGGCACCCATGTCTTTCAATACATTATTTATATATTTAATATAATTATATTGTCCAAGCCTTCCTTAATTCTTTAGTCTTTGTCTACCTACATAATATTATGATCTACTCTTATTTTAAAAATGAGCGCATCTTTTGCATTGTCAATTGTTGTCTACCCTGACCTTTGGCATTTTGGGGTCTGGGTCAGTCAGTGGTCTGCTGGACCAGACCCACTAAAAACTCTGTCTCCATTTGTCTTGGTGGGTCAAACTCAATCTGCAATTGGTTGTGCAATCATATCCATTAACCATTACCTTGTGTGGTGCTGAATACATTTATTCCTATTGGCCAAAGAATGCAGGTATGCCATCTGGTTGGTACTTTTTTTTATGGAAATTATTGCTTGAATATTCTGAAGTAGAGGACATGCAAAGAGGACGCTATTTATTGGATTACTGTTTGGGTCTCTTCACTTTGCTTAAAACAGATAGTTGAGTTTATACAGAGCCCCTCTGCCCCTTCGTTGCTCAAATGGTACATCCACTACTGATGGGTATAACAAGTTCTAACATTCTCTGTCTGAGATTAAGTTTGTGATTCTTGCAAAACTAAACTCCATGGGATTTACTGTTATTACAACTCACCATGGCTTGCCATTCATTTTAATTTTAGTTGCAAAATCTATATTAAACATTTGGGCAGAGCTCATAACAAGGTTATAGATATATGAAAACATTCTGGCATCAGTCATGCACCCATAGCTTTAAGAAAACCAAATATTTGTTCAAATCTAACCAAAGCTGTCCTTCATAATGTCCTATCCCTTCCAACCACTGGTGTGGAACACTCCTTTGGTTAACAAATTAATAATTGTCTTTCAAGGTGTAAAACAATTTGATCAAGATCCCAAATAGAGACACATTTATCGGCACAAAAAAAATGACTGGGACAGTCAGAGAGATATCAAAGAGTTTTTATAAAGTGACAACTGTAACCAGTCATGTTCTATGGAAATTAGAATTCCCATTTGAAAATCATAGCTAACCAGTATATAAAGTGTTCTTTTGCCTTCAGTGTTAAACCGTTTGTTGTGCTTACAATCCAGACGGCATCATCTTTTGCTGGTCAGTTGACATCTGTGCATCAGTTTGCAGACTAGGGATCTCCACGTTCCGAGTTTGTAGTTCAGCAACAGATGGCGAGCAAAAGTTCTGAGCTCTGTAGTGCAGAAGGACAAAGTGGCAATTAGAATACTTCAAACCCTTTCTAAACGGAAGGATTTATAAAGTCAGTTTTCTTTATAATTAGTCTCTGTCTAAAAACCTGCCACAAGGTGCAGAGCACAGCACTGGCCAGAAACACAGTCATCAGTGAAGTAGACATTTTTTCAGTGGCAGGTAAGGACCCATGACCACATGGTGGAGGAAGGCTTATGGGGGAAGTTGGGATGGGGTGCAAAGTGCAAAATATGCACCTTTAAATAAGTCCGACTTCAATTATGAAGATAGAGCCATTTCTTCCATAAAACTGAACATCATATAAATACACATAGAAATAAAATAATGAAGATAGTGAATAACAGAAGACATTATATTAGAAAATATGGTAAAATAAAACTAAAATGATTAATAGTGATGCTGGTTTGGGTTATCCCTGTAACAGATTAAGGTAACCAGGACTGGTACAAAAAATATCTTTCTTTTCTTCTATCCTCCATGTATGCCATGCAGAACCAGGAGGGGGCTCAGTAATGGATCCTTCATTTGTTTTATTTTTCATAGTTCTTATTCTTGTTATTCTACTTCCATACACAGTATGGGAAAAAGGCAAAAAAAGGGTAGTTATGACGCAATACATCTATACATTATCAAAGTGCTTCAACTTGCATATTTAAAATGGATATTTAACCAGTGGCGGAACTACCGGGGGAGCAGGGGGTGCGATTGTACCAGGGCCTGCACTGCCATGGGGCCCGCTAACGATTTGTGAACCCTTGTAGCTGCCTAGATCTCTTCTGGAGGGGGGGCCTGGCTGCACGGCCTGCACCAGGGCTCGGCTCTGCCTATTTACTTTACTGTTTTTAACCTCCAAAAAAAATCTACTTCTGTTTTTTATATACTGTATGGTAAGCAATTGACAAACCTGCTGTTCTTGGTAACCCCGATCAAGTTTAACCCAGACAGGACGTTTAATGGCATCTCCCTTACATATGTCTATAGTCAAACATGCAAAGGCGGAATATTCTGTCAGTCTCTTATGTTTTGTTGTTTATCCAAGGGGAAATTAAAATGAAACATTATTTTAATATTTTAACTTTAAAAAGTTGTATGTTCTTTGTATCTTCACTTGGATTCCTTATTAATAAACATTGTTACTCATCCCCCTTATTCTTTCAAATTGTAAGCCCTGTTTACCTCCTGTATCAGATTTTCATTGCTGCAGACTATATTGGTGCTATAGAAATGCTTGATAATAATTGTAACTGTTGAATTAGCCCAGGCCTCTACACCAGCTTCATAAGGACAGTGCAAAACACAATACTT
Organism: Xenopus petersii; assembly: GCA_038501925.1. Lineage (NCBI taxonomy): Eukaryota > Metazoa > Chordata > Amphibia > Anura > Pipidae > Xenopus > Xenopus petersii. The sequence continues at coordinate 39,482,380 of CM076675.1, forward strand.
GCTTCTATTTTCAACAGGTGACTTGTGCTCCCCTCTAGTGGCAGTAAAACAGAATGTGGATTCTAAATTCTTAAATATAAACATTCCGTTACTACAATGTATTTGCTCTTACATATTATAATATTGATGCTACTTCTTGAATTCTAGAATATCAATGCTAATTCTAGTGCAATGAAAGTGGTCCCAGTGCAGAATGGCAAGGTTGGTCCAAAAAAAAAAGATGAAAATTTGGCTTTTAGAGGGGTTAAAATTAAATTTTAGCACTTTGCAGACATTGATATTGTTAGACAATGTGCATTAGCCTTAATCTTTTACAATTTGTAGTTTTATATATATATATATATATATATATATATATATATATATATATATATATATACACTTATTTATCTTTTTGTTCAGCAGCTCTCCAGTTTGGACTTTTAGTAGCTATCTGGTTGTTAGTGTCTTTATTAACCTAGCAACAAGGCAGCGGTTTGAATAAGATGATAATATGAATAGCAGAGGGCCTGAATAATAAGTTAAGTAATAACATGTAATGATAACAATAAAATGGCACCCCCCCCATTAAACGTTGGAAAGAGTCATGGAGGGCAAATAATTTAGAAATAAAAAAAACTGAAGACCAGTTGAAAAGTTGCTCATTCTTTAACTTACCAAAAGTTATCTTATAGGTTTTTCATTTCCAAAAGGTCTTGTTTGGGAAGAAAAAAATTAGGCATAACTCATGATATGACTAACATGACTTTTTACATGTGAAATCAAGGAAAACACATCAAACCTCAAAAACGAACTCATAGTTAGTAAATTGTCCTTTGATGGGAAAAAAAGAGATTAGGGGGAAACCTACCACTAGGTGTCATTGTTGGAAAAGCAGAACTACAGACAATTGCTAAATTGCTAAGAGGTCACATAAAATAAAGTTGCTGGTTATAGGGCGAGCTTACTTTTCTCAGACGAAGTCAGAAGAGATTGTACTCTGTTTTATTCAGATGTTATTCTGATTCCATGTCCACAGGATAACTCCCTTTAAGGAATAATTCCCCTTAATTAGTTTCATTAGTCTTAATAGGAGTCATTCTAGTAGATGATCACTAATTGCAGCTTATATAGAAATGTGCAAAGAATCAAAGAAACGATTAATTAACCAAAACATACATTTCTTATTATCATTAATACCTAGGTAACAAATTAAAGGAGACATGTAGCCTTAAAATAGACTTGTTTGGGCAAGGGCCCTCTTTAGCTTTTGTTTTGTTGTTTTTGTATACAAATCTGTATGTACCGTATAATGTAAAAATGCTCCAATAAGCGCAATTTGTCATATTATCAGCTATTACCTGAACAACCCTGCTGTTTAGCCTGTCCAGCAGCAGAGGCAGAATGGCAGCAGAAGGGAAGGGCAAGGGAGGGAAGGAGGTAGGTAGGGGAGAGTGACTGAGGGGAGGGATGTGAGAGCGGCAGAAGGAGCACACACATAACCTGGATTAGGGGAAGGCAGAAGACCATTTAACAGGTATTCCCCCCCCCCCATCGTTGCACCCTAAGCACGTGCCTCTTTTGCCTACCACTAGTTCTGACCCCGAATGACCATATACTGTATATACTGTATATTTAATTGCACAAGTGTTAAAGGGACATATAAACGCTATGAAATCATTTCAAATCCTCTTCTACCATGTTAATAAAGCAAAACAAACTTTTTCCTTCATTGTTCCACAATCACGTGGCACATTGTCTAGGTTGCTATCTAAATCTCATGTACATGTTATATCCAGCTGCATTTTCTACTCAAGGGTTTGTGCCTTGGGGGCAGCTTTAGGGGGCATAAATGCAATGGTGATTACACAGCTTTTTAATTCAGGTCCCCTTTAATTCTGTGTGTATTTATACAGCGTCTGTTATCCGCACTGATCTATTGCATTGCAGTAAATATGGGCCTTTTAAGATGACTTGAAAGGACAATTTATTATGGGAAATTATTTTTATATCTTAAATATTACAGTCTTCCTTGCGTAAATGATATGTATAGAAGATGGGACCATAATTGTCAGTATCCAGAGAGAGAAAAATATGTTATTGCAGCGATTGGGAAATATCATTCACTTTTTGCTAGTTCTAAAAATTAGACTGCAGGCGCAGTGTATCATAACTTGTCATCAATGGGAATATGTATACAGTCACAGGCAGTCACGTCTGTGCTACTTCTTATTTACTATGGCAATAATAAAGCAGCAGATTGAAAATTATATTTTATGTATAAAGTCTGTGCATGTCAGTGGAAAGAGGAATAATGAGTACATGCAGCTATTAAAGTAAACCGCTGTTCTTGTAACTCTTGTATTACAGAATTAGCTACACCTGCTGTACATACATAGATCATGATGGTGGCTGGGGGCCACTTTTAAAAATAGAACTATGGAGTTTTATTACTCTCCTAACTATCCCAACTTACTGAAGAACACCAATTTTGTTTAAGACCATTTCACGATGCAGATGCTGTTCAAATTCATCTATGTACTGTATGCTGGCAAGGAAAGGCCCTATTGTGAGCAATTTTGAGTGTTCATGGATGAATCTTTAAGGGAAAATGAATGCAAGCTAAATACACAATAATTCCCCTTTAACATATACATTGCCACAAGACCCTATTTTGTTCTCCACTTCTCCCCTGTGTGAGCTGATCCTTCTATGAGTCTGCCTTCTCTATTATTCTACCCTCTGTATTCTGGAGAACACATTCTCAAAGAAAACCCTCCTTTTAGAATACACTTGCTAGACGAGTCCTTAATTATGTAGATTTAAGGAAGAATGTATAAACAGGGGTGTATTAATGCACAGGCTACCCTAGGCCCATCTAGCTTTTTTCAATAATTATTTCTATTTTCTTTTAATAATCATTTTTTTTTTGCACTGGTAGGACTGGTCTGACGCCCCTGCGAGGCCATCCTTACCTGGTGCAAATAGTTTGGGTGCATGAGTGTCTGGATCTGCACGCAACTGGTCCCAGCAGTAGCCTAGAAGAGGGGCCTCTGTGGATGTAGCCTAGGGGCCCCACATGTCATTAATCTACCACTGTGTATAAAGTGTTTATTATAGAGGTATTCAGTGTTAGATTGGGCCTCCTAGGGCCACTGGTGAAACTGAAACCCAGGACCCCCTCTTACAGGAATTAGATGGATATAATCAGCGCTGTATTTATATATAGGCCCCCGAGCGTCTGTGCCTAGGGTAGCACGATTTTGGGGGCGGCCCTCGGAATGGATGCTTACTTTTTAGTTATTCTTTTTTAAACCCTCCCCATCCTCCGCCAAGGATTTCCAAAGGAAACCCGGTGATGGAGCTGAGGGTGTGAGGGGTAGGGGGTCCAAGGAAGACTGCGTAAGTGATATCAAGAACACGGCGCGCTGACATCACTTCTGCTGACTACGTCACGTGAAGGCAGCACGTACCGCTCGTGATAGCGCTTACGGCGTGTGACATTAGCGTACACGACGTAGGGGCATCATCACCTAAGTGCAGCTCTGTATATAGTACCAGATGGTACAGAGTTTCTATAGGCTCATGAGAAGAACAACTAGGATGTAGGGCCACTGGCACAGGGAGATATTGTGGTCCTCTTTTGGCCGGCCAGTCCAACCCTAAATATATCCACTGTGGAAGAGATATGATCTGAATATGAATTATAAAATTAATATTTATCTTTTAGCATTTAGAACAGGGTTGTCTTCTGGTATGGACATCTAAGACAATAGGGCAATGGAGAGGTGACATGATTGTTGAAAAACAGAACTAGCAATGTTGCTTATGTGGCTTATGTGGTCCTGCACGCTGTGGTGCAGTCTTCTTAGGTAAATGTATAAAAGCAACATACGATATGTCCTTCTTTTTGACATGCTGTCAGTACAAATAGGTATAGTGTGAAATTTAGGAAACAATGAATCGATTGCAAAATATAAAGATAAACTGAGTGAAGAAAGTCATGTTAGGATTTTTGGAAGCTGATATTTATTTTTAAAGTGAAGTCTGGAGACACCACTAACAATATGGCAAGTTGTACTTTGCATCTGCAATCACTGCTGTTGTTACATTGCTGCTGCTGTCAGGTCAGCCAAAAAAGAGGGAAATACTTCAGCCAATAGTAACTGTATAGTTCCCTCATAGTTGTTAAACAGGACTGTCCCAGGGAATAATGGGAACCTTACAATAGAGATGGCAGTGCATGGATGGCAGAAAGGGTAGGTTGACAGCAAGGTAGGGGTTGTCTTAGAGACCAGAATGTGTCTAAGACAACCTAAGATGAGGGGACTGGGTATATAAGGTATAATGATTAAAGAGCCAAAATAATAATCTTTAGGGGTATGACAGGTTCCCAAATAGTAAGGGGCACATTTACTTAGTTCGAGTGAAGGAATAGAATAAAAAAAGTTTGAATTTCGAATAATTTTTTAGGCTACTTCGTCCATAGAATTGGCTACTTCGACTATGACTTCGACTTCAAACTAAAAATCGTTCGACTATTCGACCATTCGATAATCGAAGTACCGTCTCTTTAAAAAAAACTTCGGCCCCCTACTTCAGCAAGTAAAACCTACCGAGGTGCAATGTTAGCCTATGGGGAAGGTCCCCATAGACTTTGTAACAATTTTCTGGTCGAAGGAAAATCGTTCGATCGATGGATTAAAATCCTTCGAATTGCTAATTGCGGTAAATCCTTCGACTTCGATATTCGAAGTTGAAGGATTTACCTTCAGCAGTCGAATATCGAGGGTTAATTAACTATGTAAATCTGCCCCTAAAGGTGGCCATAGACTCCAAGATCCGCTCGTTTGGCGACATCGCTAAACGAGAGGATCTTTCCCCGATATGCCATTAAACTGCAAGGCTATATCGGGGGTAAATCGAACGTTCGGCCGTATGGCCGAACGATCGAATTGCGATGCACCAAGCGGCTCCGACGGGGCGGTCGGGTAAAAATCCAACCTTCCCGATCGATATCGTGGCCAGATATCGATTGGGAAGACCCGTCGGAAGCCCCCATACACGGGCAGATAAGCTGTCAAATCGGTCCAAACGACCGATATCGGCAGCTTTATCTGCCCGTGTATGGCCACCTTTAGGGTAGGGGCACACGGCGCGATTTTGCCGCGATTCTGCGCTGGGCGAGTTGCGAGTTGCGAGTCGCTGCGTTTTTTAAGCCGAAATAGCTTTGTTAACTTTGGCGCTGGCGTCAATGCAAATCGCGGCGAAATCGCTGCGCTAATTCACACGCGGCGATTCGTTTTCTATTGTCGCCTGAAGTTGCCTCGCTGGGCGTTTCCGGGCGGCAGTAGAAAACAAATCGCCGCGTGTGAATTAGCGCAGCGATTTCGCCGCGATTTGCATTGACGCCAGCGCCAAAGTTAACAAAGCTATTTCGGCTTAAAAAACGCAGCGACTCGCAACTCGCCCAGCGCAGAATCGCGGCGAAATCGCGCCGTGTGCCCCTACCCTAAGTGTCAGGGCATCAAAAGAAAAATGGATATTATTTCAGCCAGCAGCAACAGGTTGCAAAATAAAGGCAGTTTTCTTCCAAAAACAGTTTTAACAACAAAAAACGTTTTTTTTGACAGCAATAAGAGTTCAATAACAACTTAAAGTAGCATAGTTACAGACCTCAACACTGTGTGGCTGTGTGTGCACATGCACATATAGATTCCTTTGCATCAGGATTAGGGATGTAGCGAACTGTTCTGCTGCGAACTAGTTCGCGCGAACTTCGACCGTTCGCGTCCGCCGAATGTTCGCGAACGTTTGGGAACTTTCGCATTTTGAGTTCGCGTTCGATTCGAATAAAAATCGTTCGACCATTCGAATTCCTTCGACCGCAAAAAATCGAACGATTTCCATTCGTTCGAACGATTGTAAGCATTCGATTGAATGATTTTCATTCAATCGAACGCTAAAAATCGTTCTAATCGAACGATCGAACGATTTTAAAACGTTCGATCGAATGATTTTTCATTCGTTCGAATGCTTAAACCGTTCGATTCGAATGATTTTAGCATTCGATCGAATGAAAATCCTTCGATCGAATGATTAAAATCCTTCGATCGGTCGAATCGAACGATTTTAGCGGGTGTTCGAAGTTCGCGAACTGTCCGCGAACGTTCGCATTTTTTGCCGGTGTTCGCGAACGGCGTTCGCGAACACCAATCGGCAGTTCGCTACATCCCTAATCAGGATCCCAGACCTCTCTCAGTGTCTCTCTTAGGCAGTCAACCCTAAGAAACTGAACAACCTGGATTTTAAGGGCTACCAAGTCCCAGCTGGTCAGCCTGTAGCACCTCACTCTTTTACAAGTGGAACAACAGTTTATGGTATTTCATGGTACAGGCTATGAGCAAACCAAGGGTTAGCCCTGCTTCTGCTGGAAGTTGAGTCTTGCATTAATGAACATTACTTTTATAATATTTCAAATCAATTCAGATGACTTATAATGATAATAAAAAAGTCTGCACATTTAGGTTTTTAGAGGGTTTATAGGTTCTTGGGATGAGATTTTTGCTGTATTTTGAAACCATTCACTCATACCCAGCACAGAAAACCCTCAAATTAGGTCTATGTCACCTGCCTTTATTACAGGTAACTTGCTAATGCAAGTCCGTGTCAGGTTCTGTGGTTGTTAATGGTACATAATAACATAATCTTCTCATATTCTGCTTTCCAGTTAATAAAAGGACATATTTATTTACTTTTTTCATGGAAAATGAAAACCACACCCTCGTAAACCTTTTTGTTTTGTTAATTCTTCCAGGAAACCCGTTTGGTGTTTCAAAAAATATAAAATTTTTACGTGGAAACGTATAGGTACTACTAATCCTATCAATCCTATCTCATAGTATAACATAGCTCACAGGTTTCTGATAACGATAATGGCGAAATCCATAGCTCTGATCTGCTGTATTAATTTTCAGGCTTTTTACTAGAAAACCGCAGGGCTTAATGTTCCATCTGTGTCATGAAAATAAACCTATTTTTGTTTGGGTGTTTTGTTTCCTTGCATAGGTCACAACTGAGATTAATGACATTTCTGTAAAGATAATTGCGTTGAAGATCCAAACCCAACTCAAACAACATCAATAAGTGTTATATTAGGGTATTAAGATATATAATTCAGCTGTGGTTAGCAATTTAATTTTAAGAGACAGTGGTATAACCATAAACCAATCACCCTGGTTTCAAAATTTGGTCTCCATCATTAGTTTCTAATTCCATGCACTTTTTCTTCCCATATGCCAAACATATTGTAATTTCTCTGCCGTCTCTTGCATCTTTATTGCATTATACCATCCTATTCTCCCCCATAGGATAATGGTACCTCGAATCCTAATGATTAGGGGTACACCAAGGGATGTGAGATCAGGTGGTTTTATTATTCCTTATAGGTTGATGTGTCTCTTCCTTTTGAACATATACAGTTTGACATTTAAAGAAATGTCCTCTGTAGTTCATTTACTCAATAACTGACTCAATTACAGGCACACAAGTTCAAAATGTTAATGCTTATCTGTTCTGCTATCATTATAATTCAATTGCTTATCCAGCGCTGATCATTTTCCTCTGAGCTGTACAGTTTAAGTAAAATAATGGGAAAACTAAAAAAAATAAGTACTTGGTTAACTGGTTGTCATGGTTTACTGCCCAGGTGCAAACTTGCTTAGAGTAAGTATACAAGCTCCATATGGTCAGCTGCTCAACACATTCAGACACGTTCATCATCTTTTCATAAGTGTGTCAATTCCTTTAAAACATTTTGCTTTCTTTGGACAGATAGGAACAAATCATGTCATTAATCTAGCACTATTTATGAAGTGTTTTTTATAGTGGTTTTCAGTATTCGGTGTTAGATTGGGCCTTTTAGGGCCACTGGCGAATGTCAGGCTTGGCCACAGGTGAGTGGCTGGTGGTAAGGAGCCTTGGTGCTGTATAACACGAGTACATCGAGTATTTGAGGTTTTGATAGGCCGGAAACATGTTATGCAGAATAGTCTTTTAATAATGAAAAGTATGGCAATATAACTTATAACAAAAGATAAATAATATAAGTTCTTACGCCAGGTTGGTGGTCAAGGGCAGGCAACAATAAAGCAAGTCTGAGAAACAGGCTGAGGTCGGGGGCAGGCTGATAGCAAAACAAGTCCGTATGGCAGGCCGAGGTCGGAGGCAGGCTGATGGCAGAGGGTAGTCCAGAAAACAAGCCGATGTCAATAACCAGGAGATCAAACAGAGAGCAGGTAAGGGGAACTGTAGCAGAGAACAAAGGCACAGGGAACAAGGCAGGAATCTCAGGAACAAGCAGGAATCTCAGGAACGATAGCAGGAATCAGAAGTCACAGGAACAAGGAGAACGCAGGATCTAGCTTGGGAGCTTCAATGATCAAGCACCGGAGTAACATTGGTAACAGGCTTATAAAGGCCCTTAATTAACATATTACCAACACCTGGTAGAACAAGAAGGAGGAGGAGGAGGTGAGCAAACGTAAAAGGTAGAACGTCTTTAATCATACCAATAGAAGCAGGTTCAAAAGGTCTCCAGTGGCTCAACGAAATAATGCAGGAGCTTGTGAGAGTATAGTTCAGAGTTCGATCCCAGTTAGCTCCTGACAGCGAAACTGAAACCCAGGACCTACTCTTACAGGAATTAGATGGATATGGTCAGGGCCGTATTTGTATATACTGTAGGCCCCCGAGGGCCTGTGCTTAGGGTAGCGCAAATTTATTTACCTTTAAGGCTGGATATATTTGGATATGTAAAACCTGAAAAATAACGTTGCTGGAAATAAGTTGTGCGAATAAACACTGAACACTTGTGTTCTGCCTGGCGAACTTTTTCCACATTTTCTCGTTTTTAGGAAAATTTCCAGGGCATTTACCTCACTGTATATTTACATACGTCACAAAATGAAATACTCTCATTAACCACTTGTGTGCCGAGGAGGCCTGATGGTATGCTACAGAGCCGTATACTGATACTGACAGTATATCATATAATTATTTTTAGCAGAAGAATAAGCTAAATATAATCTGTGATGTGTGTTATTAGTGCCCTGTCACTTCTGCTGACTTGACAGTATATTCTGTTTGCACTGCTGAATGAGTAAAACATGTGGGGCCCCAGCTGTCACTGATCAGCCGCTGGCTATAGACATTAGGGGGCAAATTTACTAAAGGGCGAAGTGAAATTTCACCAGCGTGACGTCATTTTGGTACTTCGCCAATTTACTAACGGTCTGTGTCGTAACTTCGCTAGCGAAGGAGATAGACTCTAGTGGTACTTCACTCCCTAACGCCAGACGAATTTGCGCTCTGGCGAATGGATGTAACTATGCAAATTCACTAAGATGCGGATTTTACTGAATGTTACCTCTTGCGCCAGACTTGCCTTCGCCACCTCAGACTCGAAGTGCAATAGAGTAGATAGGACTTCCTCAGAAAATAATTGAAAATTTTTGTAAGTCCCAAAAAACGTTAGCGTCTTTTCTTTTTTTCAAGGTAATAGGCTGCAAAAGATCAAAATCTTTTGGGGGTACCCGGCTTCCCCCCTACATTTTATTACATATGGCACATAAACTATACACGGGGCTCATTGGTAGGGCAATATAACAACTCTATTTTCTTTTATTAAGGTTTCCTGGGCTTGTATAGTGGGATGTATTTGTTGCAACATATACGTCTATTGAAATTTAACTTCCCGCCGTATGCAAATTAGGGAGCGCTAGTGTAACTTCGCTTTGCATGGCGCACTAACGCTAGCGTAACTTCACCAGCGTTCAACGCCCTGGATGCAACTTTGGATTTTAGTGAATTAGCGTTGTTCTAGCGAATCTACGCCTGGAGAAGTGTTGCACTATGAGCGAAGCCTTAGCTGGCAAATTTTCGGAGATTAGTACATTTTGCCCCTAGGAGTCCATGTTAGCCAGATTGTCCCAAACTGAACTAATGTAATATAGGGATAGTTTGACCAGTGCTCAGACTGTGAGGGACTGAAGCACAAACATTCATTAAAAGGACACAGGAAGGAGAAATGTAAGGTACGGGCATCTCTATAACACTTTTCTAAAGCACTTGCTTTCTGTGCTACTTTCACTTTCCAGTCATTTAGAACCTCAATAATTCCTATTCCTCGTGTTGTCTACATCTGCCATCCCCAACCCCTTCTCTTCATCTTGGTGCATGGACAGTTCTCTTTGCAGAAGGCTTGCACAGGTCTAACTTCAACAATGATTTGTTGGTCATATGGGTAGCCGACATTGCTGACATTTTTTATGCATGCCCTTTCTTTTTTCAGATCTAATTGGAAGCCAAACTAGAGATGCTTGGTAGTGGAAATAGGCATTCCCAGATCATATTCAGCACTGATGGTTTAGGATAATACACTTATTTCTGCACGAGCCAGACATGGTCCATGTTTGCTGGTAGGTCATTCAGCATAAGCATTATTGAACCTAAGAAAATGTTAGCCTTGCATGCAGATTTAAAAATAACCCAGTGAAGAATAAGGTGTCCAGCTTTCGAAATTTCCAAGATCCATCATATCACAGCAAGTAAGGGATAAAGGAAGTAATGGACACTTGTGTTTATTAAAACGCTGCACCCTATTACTGAGCTTAATGACCCTTTTCAGGTAAAATTAGGTGAATTCCTCATCCTTTATTGCCTGCATGATGAAATACAAATCAAATCGATTTAAAAGGCATGTCTGGCACCAACCAACTATACCTTTAACTTATGTCCCTGTACTCTCAGCTCTGCCCACCTGCCCTACCAGATATATGTGCTTCCATCTTGAAATCAAAGAAAAGCAGTCTATGTGCTAACGGCAACACTCAACATCTAACCATTTGGAAAACAAGGTGCCAAATGACACGGGGGGGGGGGGCAGCAGAAAGAGACGATACCAGATGAAACTTCAGGAGAACGAGGCACATTCTCACTGGTTGCTGAGTTACTAATATGTGCATATTATCTGTGTATTATTATAGATAATGTACATCATAGTTTAAACACAGCATACATCATCTCACAGACGGCTGGACTATTTATGTTTATTGACAATGATAAACTGAAATACTATAACATTTTACAGTTATTCCTTTCAACACCATTAGGGGGCAAGAGTGAATAGCAGAAGCCAGATCTCAGTTTAGAAACAAATGGAAAGAAGAGGATCTTGCCTGTTTCTGAGCAGTAGATAAAAGTGGAGGTTTGAACATGAAACCACTTTCATGATTCCTACTCATTCATAAAAATATAGGCTTTAAATTGGGCTAATCACTATAGTTATTGAAGCAGCAAAAAGTTCAGGTTAGTGTACAGCTCTTAATGGAAATTAAGTGTGAAATATTGTGCACCTTTTTTATCTACAGCTTTTTTATCTACAGCTATTATAAGGACAGAGACACACGCCAGATTTGGGGAGATTATTTGCCCGGCAACAAATCTCTTCTTCGGGGCAACTAATCTCCCCGAACTGCCTTCTCGCTGGCTACAACGAAAATCGGCACTTGGAGCACTTTGTTTCCTGAAGTCGCCCAAGGTTGCCTCATGACGAAATTTCGAGTGACTTCTGAAAATGAAGCGCTCGAGCGCCATCCCGCCGGTGATTTTCATTCTAGGCGGCAGGAAGGCAGGGAAGGCAGCTCGGGGAGATTAGAAGAAGTGATTTGACGTTGGGCGACTAATCTGCCCGTGTGTCTCTGCCCTAAAAAGGAAAGGTGGACAGTTTGTTTTGTAATGTAAGAGACATCATTGTGCTAGGAAAGGTGATTCCTCCATATATGAGCTGAACACAAAATGATGAACCTGTGGACCCTTAATCTTTGGCTGTTCATCAACACTGTCATATCTCATACATCTACATACATATCTCATACATCTAGTTAAATGCTAAAATGTTTAAAAAAATGGATGAGGCAGTATGGTGCTGTGACTGTAGTATAGTAAGTATCTGGCTGCAAAGCCTAAAAACTCTGTGATAATTCACTGGTATGATTATAGCATATGCGCCAACATTGATCCTTTATGTATCTTTTTTTTATGGCTACATATGCTAAAGTGGTTTTAACAGCAGAATGACACCCCCATTGCCTGGTTACATATGCTCTGTGGAGTTAAAAGCCTGGTCAGATAGGGCCCATCTGTCTCCCTTGCATATGAGCTATGGGAAGAGGCCATTTCATATTCATGGGCACATTGTGAATCAGTCTTACGCATACAAAGCACATAATTCACATCTCGTGTTTTCTAGCAAAGCCTTTATAAAAAAAAAGCAGCTCTTGTGACACACAGTTGTACATATTGCAATGTCTTGTTATGATAAACAAATAATGTGAAAAATGAAAACCTCAATTGAATTAAGTGAATTTAAAAAAAAAAGTTAACGGTTCAAGGTAAAGCATTCACTTCTATTAAAAAAAAAGCAATCTTTTAATCAGTAAAATGTACCATTTTATGTGAATAGAAAGATATGAAATGGCATATCTGGCACAGTTTTCGATTGACAGCTGTACTGTTCTGCATAGTTGTAGTTTTTGGCTTCTGGCATCTTCAATGTAGGAGCTACCCAGCAGTGCCAGACTCGACAGATGGGCAGGTCTTCAGGAGAAGGAACAAAGTAGTGATGATGAAGAAGGAAAGTTTAGTCACTCATCAGGAGCCCTAAGCCTCTAGACAAATGGAGAAAAGGCGTTTGTGTATTCAAAGTGTGTGTGATTTAGGCTTAAATTGATTTAAGTTAAATATCTGCGTCCTGTTGAATTTTCCTGCCACAACAAAACTTCATAGTTAGTGCTGCTATGATATTTTTCCTTTTCCGGCGGTGGGTCAGTTCAAACACCTTGCTCAATAATACGCTATTTATTTTGTACATATTATGTGCAGTCATTAACGGGGACAGTTTGTAGGCAAATGTGCAGTTCATTTGCTGGACTAGGCCTCCTAGGCCAGGGGTAAGAAGAAGATCTAGGGGTAGGAAGAAGAGGTAAATGCCTAGGGCGCAACGATAAGAGGGTGCCTGGCACGCACCTTTTCTCTTTATGACTATGAAGATTTTCATTCATTCAGGTCATGGTATATCTAGTATAGGTAAAGCTAAAACAACTGGACTTGCTGAGTAATCTTTGAAGACGTTTCACCACTAATCCAAGCAGCTTCTTCAGTTCAACTGACTGGTGTGGGAAGTTCTCGGCATATAAACTCTTCCACTAATCCAATCACAATGGCACATTGTAACTTTTCTGTTTACTTACAGAAGTCTGTCCTAATTCTAGCCCTTGGTGGGGGGAAACTTCTGTAGAGGCACTTGCAAAGGTGTGTGTCTTTTCCCCCCCTCTGCTCACTTCTGTTATTTTACAGTTGCACCCATGTGGGGGTGCCAATCGTGGGTGCCTTGCCTTGGGCGCACAGGTGGGTGGGCCCTGCACTGCAAAATGCAGACTTTTGAAATTAAAGAACAGACAGGTGAAAACCCTACCCCAATGTAAAAGGGTTAGGGAGACATGTCAAATGGTCCTTTTTCACATGCATGTACATAATGAGGGAGCTACTAGGACTTACTTACAGTATATGCATGCTTGTTCCCCAATTTGGCATTGCAGCAGGAGCTCCCTACCAGTACTCGGGCAGAGCTGTCGCTTAAATGGAGTAAGTTAGCCCACACATCCGGGTCTTTAAAGTGTTCTGTTATAGTTCAATAAAGCTTCAGCCATTACACCACTCGGCTCCTCTTGTCTGTGTGCATTTATGAAGTTATTGGTAAGCATGAAGCTTGCTCATCCCATGACATTGGCGTGGCATCTGTGGAATGTGCCTTTGTGCAGTAAGTATGACTGTAACTTTCTTGATCAGAAAACAATCTTGGGAGACCAACTAGGAGAACAAATGAGGATTTTGCACTTGTTAATCATAGAAGGTGTGGGGTTAATAGGGATGCCTGCAGCATCATGTGCTAAATATGGGGGGATTTAATGATATACAAGGCAAAAACTAAGCTTTGTGATATGGAATATCACATCTGGATATATATGTCTGGATATTCACCAAATATCCAGACATTTATATTACAGTAGTTTAAGGAGAGAGCGAGCTTGCCTTGAAAGTGATTATATTCAATAAGGGGCTATATAAAAGAGTTTCAATAAGTGATTTTGTCATTGAACAGATGCAGATTGGAATACTAAATGCCTGCATCAATGAGCTACTGAATTAAACCAATTTAATACTGTAATTCAGTTGGCTGTGTTTCACCTCATAGCAGAAATATAATAGATGAGATTCATGTATTGCTAGATAAAGATGTCAGATTTATTACAAGCCCTTTTTTTATGCCATAAATGTGTCCAAATGTGATCAGCTTCTAATGTAAATTACTCCACCAACCCAAGAAGAAATGAGATTATACGGGGCCAGTTATAGACATTTATATAGTATAGAAAAATGATCTGCAGTCCCCACCCCAGCACAAATGATTTGGCTATATGAAACATGTACAAGAATAAGCATTAAGCAAGGTGTAATATGTGAGATAAGAGAGAAGTAGTCTCTGGAATATGGGATGTAATGATGTAAAATGTAATAATACAAATTATTAGCATTGACCTTCTGTATAGAAAGACATACAGTATTAGCATAAAAAATGCGTAGAAACTGATGGGATATCAGGCGCTGGTAATTATGGGGTGCCGTTTGTCCAAAATACATTCTGTATACAAAACTATCCCTAATACACAGAATGAATGTCTATCATGGTATATAAGTATTTGTGACCATACACAGAGAAAAAAAATATACAAAAGACTTATTTCTATTAAAGAATGAAAACAAAATCTGATTAGTGCACAAAAGGATGTCATTATATCACAAACTCCATTCTGTACAGTTTAACAAGCAATCTGTCGCACAAATGTATAACCTCCATGTAACGTACACACTTTTGTGCAAAGTTACTTACAGAATGAATTATGTAAAAACAAAGTTGACATAATATATAATAGTGTAACTAACTAGTGCTTGTCTAGCTAGATTTGACTGACAAAATAGATATCTGTGACAAAAAGCAAGATTTTATAGCACAGGATTCATTTTTTCCACAAAATGACAGTTTTGTTTCACAAAACAGATAAAATAACCATTCTGTGAAGCAATACTGTCAGTCATATTCCTGAACCAATAAGAACAAAGCTTATTGCCATATACAAACAAGATGAGAAGTGGCCAGCTCTGCTCCACATATCTAAGGCAAAGTATCTGACCTGCTATAGAGGGCGCCCTCTAATGTCCCCTGTGCTGCATAGTAATAAACATGAACAAACCTTTCCTAAAAGAGCTGCTTTTAAACACTACAGGTTCATAAATGGAAGTTTTTAAAAATGGCTGAGAAATATAATGCTGCACTTATAATGGTTGAAGAGAAAGAAAAATATGCAAAACTTATATAAATATGATCCTTTTAGGTGATATGGCTATTCTTATTGTAGTAACCTGCTTGTGTGGCCATTTTGATTAAGGGCATTCCTGCTGTTTTGCCATTATCTTATGACTTCCTCTTCCTGTCTAAGCTGAGAGCAATAATGGGACAGGCCACACCCACCTGCGATGTTGTATTAAATGTACCAGAAGTTACTGTGCTTGTCTGGCTGCTTTGCCTGACTCTCAGAGTCAGTTATACGTTTTGTATGTGATAGTTAGACTCCAATGTCTACTCCTAGCTGTAATCTTGCACCAGTTAGCTTGTAGTAGTCTCTTAATAGTGCTTACCTATAGTTCAACTACTACATAATAGCTTTAGCCAGAGACTTGGGACTGATCATGTGCACACACATTGTGTATAGTATGATGTGTAGGTTATATGAGCATACCTCCCAACATTTTGGAAATAAAAAGAGAGACAAAATTTTTTTTGACCACACCCATTTTGTGGCCGCACCCCCTAATTACCATGTTCATTTTACAAAGTTTGGCAGGCTATAAAAATTTGAAAATATTTCTCCTTATCTAATCTGTTAAAATTACTTATTTTCTTATCTCAAAATTGTTACAAAGTATCTTATTTGCACCTGTTAGCTGTACTGGCCTCTCTGCCAAAAGCCAATTAAGTTAGAAACTTTGTTTCTTTTTCTGGCTGTTCAGTGCAGAGAAAAGAGGGACTTTCCAGTACAAATGAGGGACCTCAGGTTGAGCTGTCAAAAGAGGGACTGTCCCTCTGAAAAAGGGACAGTTGGGAGGTATGCACTGTGCACATGATCAGTCCCAAGTCTCTGGCTAAAGCTATTATGTAGTAGTTGAACTATAGGTAAGCACATTATTAAGAGACTACTACAAGCTAATTGGTGCAAGATTACAACTAGGAGGAGACATTGGAGTCTAACTATCATATACAAAACTTATAACTGACTCTGAGAGTCAGGCAAAGCAGCCAGACAAGCACAGTAACTTCTGGTACATGTAATACAACATGGAAGGTGGGTGTGGCCTGTCCGATTATTGCTCTCAGCTTAGACAGGAAGAGGAACAGGAGTGAGTCATAAGATAATGGCAAAACAGCAGGAATGCCCTTAACCAAAATGGCCACACAAGCAGGTTACTACAATGATAATAGCCATATCACCTAAAATGATCATATTTATGTTTTGCATACTTTTCTTTCTCTACAATCATTATAAGTGCAGAATTATATTTCTCAGCCATTTGTAAAAACTTCCATTTATGAACCTTCAGTGTTTAACAGCAGCTCTATTAGGAAAGGTTTGTTCATGTTTATTACTATGCAGCACAGGGGACATTAGAGGGCGCCCTCTATAGCAGGTCAGATACTTTGCCTTAGCCATGTGGAGCAGAGCTGGCCACTTCTCATCTTGTTTGTATATGGCAATAAGCTTTGTTCTTATTGGTTCAGGAATGTGACTGACAATGTTGCTTCACAGAATGGTTATTTTATCTGTTTTGTGAAACAAAACTGTCATTTAGTGGAAAGAATGAATCCTGTTCTATAAAATCTTGCTTTCTGTCACAAATATCTATTTTGTCAGTCAAATCTAGCTTGAAAAGCACTAGTTAGTTACACTATTATATATTATGACCAACTTTGTTTTTACATAATTCATTCTGTAAGTAACTTTGCACATAAGTGCGTCCGTTACATGGAGGTTATACATTTGTGTGACAGATTGCTTGTTAAACTGTACAGAATGGAGTTTGTGATATAATGACATCCTTTTGTGCACTAATCAGATTTTGTTTTCATTCTTTAATAGAAATAAGTCTTTTGTATATTTTTTTCTCTGTGTATGGTCACAAATTCTTATATAACATGAGAGACATTCATTCTGTGTATTAGGGATAGTTTTGTATACAGAATGTATTTGGGACAAACGGCACCCCATAGGTAATGCTACAACTACTATACTGTACCTTATTTCAGTTTCTGTACTGATACCATTTTATTAGCTATTATAATGTATAAATGTATATATCTATTCATTTTTGGCTGTAGAAAATGCTCCCCAGTACCAACACAGGTAGATTTAACATTGTTTTCTACAAGTGGAAGCTTTACTGCCCATATAGCATACAAATAGCAATACCTAGTCATCCCTGCACTGAAGCTTTGAGTATATAATGAAGCAGTGAGAAGGTGTAATTCTCATCTATTCTGTGCTTGAGTCTGACTCTTTGCAAAAGTGATATGAGGACACTGTAATGTGCAGATTCAAGGGCATGAAGTCTTTCTAGGCATACTGTATTAACTTAACTGTAAAGACTATGTACATTAGGTGGCCAGTTATTATATATTATTATTATTATATAAGAATGCATAATTATGTAACAGAAACCTACAGTCAAGTGTTGCACAGGAGAATATTTGTTTGTTTTTAATGGCATAAATTGTGGTATTAGTCTATGTAAAATAACATACGCACATTTATAATCACAATTGTTATCTCTTTATAGTGGATGATTTTTGCTGTCACAATTCATGGAGTTAAATCTACTTGTAATGGCAACAGCAGGCTGTTAACTGATCTTAAAGTGGCCATACATAGTGAGATCCGCTCAATTTGGCAATGTCGCCAAACAAGTGGATCTCTCCACAATATGCTCATCTTGAGGTGGGCGATATCGGGCTGATCCGATCGTGGACCCTTGGACCCAACAATCGATCATAACGATGGGTAAATGGGCGGTCATATCGCAGGACCGCATCAACAAACAGATAATTTCTCTGCATGTATTGACAATCTTACGAAATCTCACTGTAATAATACCTGTGCTCTAGCCGCGCCAGCGTGTATTCGCTGGCGCCGGCCCTTCCCTAAGGGCGTGCACGGTGCGTTCCCTTGTATGTAAAGGCGCAGGCGCGCTGACGTATGATGTCAGTGCGCAAAGGCGCGAAATTCAAAAAGTATTTACGCCATTTTTGTCCACAGCACCTTGCCCGTGATAAGATTTGTTCCTGGTGCTTCTGAGCTTAAGCTATTTTTGTCTGAACCTGTTTGTGATTCCTGTTGTGACCCCTGCCTGGCTTTTGACTATTCTGACTTCTGGATCCTGACCCTTGCCTGATTACCAACTACCTCTTTTGATTAGCCCTTTGATTGACAACCCGGTTTGACCCTTGCCTGCCTGACAATTCTTGATATCTGCCTGCCTCGACCCAGCCTGTCTGACGATTCTCTTGCCTGCTCCATTTGTACCATGACCTTCGGCCCAATAGACTATCTACCTGCCGTGCCCCTCTGCTAGCCAGAACATCTTGCCTTGTACCCCTTGTTAAGTCCAGGTGGCACCCAAGTAAGCTGAGGGTTCCTCCCGAAGCCCAACGGTGGTCACACTACTGGTGAAGCCGAGCCGAGACCAGGGTACTTGGCACCTGTTCGGTATTGGGTGCCGGCCGTGACAGTCACCAGCTTTTGTCGGACATAACTTTCGTACGATTGCTGTCAGGGGCAGAACATTGGCTGATCTGTTCTTTTACTACTTTATTTGATCTGAATGGTTAGAATTGGCAGGTCGGGAGATGGGGAAGTCTGATCATTCGAGGATTCGAACGATCGGATCTTTGCATCTATGGCCAGCTTTATTTTCCCTAGCAATCAGGCCGGACTTTGGAGGTCAGAATGGAAATTAAATAAAAAGTCCAGCATTGGTTGCCAGTCAGAAATCCCACTAACAGCTTAAATGACAAGGTAAGAAAAACAGATAAATAATGAATTTCAGTTAAAAGGTTGCCAAGAACAGCTTCATTTATAACATAATACCAGTTCATTAAAAGGTGAATTTATACTAGGACATTTCTTTAAAAATATAAATCTGTAACTGCCATTTTTCTACCAACAAAAAATCTTTTTAGTGTGTTATTTGCCAGCCTATACAAGACCAGAGTTGTTGCTATGCCAGAGATGCCATTAGATGCCACTGATTGCATTTATTCTTATTGACATATTTGGAAAAGGTAAATACAGCTGGGGGTCAGATTTATACAGGGCATATATACTGTATATTTTTATATATATGCTGCATTTGTGGGCTGCTAAAATTGTTGTGCTGAAAGTGCTTGAAGTAGCCGGTGTGCCATTACCCTAATAGCAGTCCTTGATTGGTGGAGAGACTTTCAAATACCTTTGCTAGTAATTCCAACTGGGGGGACAATGCCTTTTATTTAAACAGTGGAACTGCCCTAGCCACGTGGTAGGCACACACTGAAGGGGGTATAATGGGTAAGGTGGGAACAGAATTTTCATTGGCAAAAATATTCATATTATTATTGCATCACATCTTTTTAATATGTTTTTCATGCTACATGTGTATGGTAGGCTGCCAATAATTCTTGATCCTTGTTTATCACTTCTTAAGTATTAAATAAACTGTATTTTAAATAGCTTATCTGTTATTTGCAGTGTGAAATGAATCTTCAATCCCCAGTTAATCCTGCACTGCTGCTCCTTATTTTACAGGTTGCTTCAAAAAGAAAAAAACACAGCAACAACAGCTTTTTAATAATCATGGAAATGCAGGATGTCATCTTGCTAGCTCTTCGTTTTAATTAAATGCATAGTAACATAACATTACAGTTTTAAATTTTAAAGACATTACTCAAATTCCATATGTTTGTGCTAGAATCCTCCCGTTGACAGTCCTGTTCTATATGCAGGATATATACAAACTCTTGGGATACGCTTGGTACAGTTTTATGAAATTCGTGTTTTTTGACACTCCTAGAATTTTGCCATTCATCTTGTTTTGTAAAAAGAATACAAATTTTTGTACTAGAAAAAACGGAGATGTCAATGTTATGCTCCCCTCACATCAGCCATTCGGATCAAAATTTACCTGTTTAATTGCTGTGTTTGGAAGAAATTGGCAATATGGCAGCTGTTTTGTTTCTATGAAGGACAGTTGTACAATGGTGGAATGAGCAAGGTTGGGCATCTTCCCATTTACTCCAGTGCATTTCTGCAATATTTTTCTGCAATTTCACTCATCACTAGCGGTTAATATGTACGTATAAGGGTACTCAGATAATGTGCTGCAGCCTGGAAGATGCAGTTTGCTTACAGGCTACTGAAGTTTCTTCAAGGGTTTTCTATTTCTCATTTAGGGCATTATTTATTATATTACTATTATATTACTATTATAGTATTTAAATTAAAAAAACTCCGACCAATCTAGAATCCACGATGTAACCTTATTTATTAATAAAAAAAGCACAATTTAATCAGGACAAACAAAAAAATAGAGCGAAAATCGGAATGTACAATTTTTGAATTTTTCAAGTTTTTGGCATTCGAAATTTGATAAATAATGCCTAAGTGTAACTGACATGGCAACAGTGGACAAATGTGCCATTTTTTAAATATCTATTCATTTTTGGCTGTAGAAAATGCTCCCCAGTACCAACACAGGTAGATTTAACATTTTTTTCTACAAGTGGAAGCTTTACTGCTCATATAGCATACAAATAGCAATACCTAGTCATCCCTGCACTGAAGCTTTGAGTATATAATGAAGCAGTGAGAAGGTGTAATTCTTATATATTCTGTGCTTGAGCTCTTTGCAAAAGTGATGTAATGTACAGATTCAAGGGCATGAAGTCTTTCTAGGCATACAGTATTAACTTAACTGTAAAGACTATGTACATTAGGTGGCCAGTTATTATATATTATTATTATTATATAAGAATGCATAATTATGTAAAAGAAACCTACAGTCAAGTGTTGAACATATAGGAGAATATTTGTTTGTTTTTAATGGCATAAATTGTGGTATTAGTCTATGTAAAATAACATATGCACATTCATAATCACAATTATTAATTCTTTATAGTGGATGATTTTTGCTGTCACAATTCATGGAGTTAAATCTACTTGTAATGACAACAGCAGGCTGTTAACTGATCTTAAAGTGGCCATACATGGTGAGATCCACTCATTTGGCAATGTCGCCAAACAAGTGGATCTCTCCACAATATGCCCACCTTGAGGTGGGCGATATCGGGCTGATCCGATCGTGGGCCCTAGGACCCAACGATCGGATCATAACAATGGTTAAATGGGCGGTCGGGATTTTTCGTCCTATCCAATCGACATCTGGTGACTTTCAGCCAGATATTGATCGGGGAAGCCCGTCGGAGGGCCCCATAAACGGGCCAATAAACTCTGTCGGCAGCTTTTATCGGCCGTGTATGGCCACCTTTAGACACCTTTAAAAAAACTTTATTTTATACCATTTTTACCATGTTTTGTGGTGACCAGATTGACAGCTGTATAATAGTTAGGGCTAGGATTTGTTTCTATTTGAATCATGTTTATTAAGGTGATTGTTTATAGGTTGAAAACGCCCTCATGCAACAGCATTGCACAATGTGTTGGTGCTCTAAAAATACATGATAAGGGTCAGATTTATCCTCAAGGATATCCCAGTTGAAATGATTCCTTATAAACAGGTGCCTAGTAAATGTTACCCATTGACTGATTCCAGGTTGTTGCTAATAGCTTTACTCCAAACATTTGTGGTTATTTTATAAATTGGTATTTTTAACCAAGGATAGGTAGTCTCAAATACTGTTACTGTTGCGGAGCCACAGCTCTCATTAACCATATCCTGGCTAACCTACTGTTCTGTTTTTGTTTTGCAATACTTGCAATGGTACCTAATGATTATGCCTGTATTATGTCACAAGATCATGCCAAGTATATATAAAAAAAATGCTTTTGTCAATTTCAGTCTTAAACTTTATACAAGAATCTATGGTTGTCATAATTGTCAGTAGTTAATAGATATAACTATATTTATTCTAAACATGTCATCCTCCCTGAATGACGAATTGAAGAGAATTCTGTGTCTTGTTTCCTAATTTGTCTTTGTCAAAGAGAACAGGATATCTGTACAAAAAGGATTTGTGCTCTAAGAGTTTCTTCTTAATTCATACAACAAAGTATAGTACAGAGCGTCCAGAAAAGAACAATCGCTAAAGAAAGAGTGGGAGGCCCTGTATAGAAATCTTGCTTTAAAATCATTGCTTTATAAGCACAATGACACCTGTCTGGAAGCAGACATATTGCCTGTTATTCTGGATATCAGCCAGCTGTTCTTATACTACAATGCTTATAACTGCCTGTCAAGCAATACTGAGTTATATTCCAGCTGTAGCTCAAAGGCTAAGTAACCTTATGGGCTCTTTCACACGGGTGTTTATTTGTGCGCTCCCCTGCGTTGCACTTTCTTCCGTTCAGCCGCAGGGGAGCGCAGAAGTAGACGCACTGAATTATTGTCAATGGGCTGTACTCACACAGACGCATGTAAGCGCTGGAGGCAGGTAAAATGCAACATGTTGCATCCCAACCTTTTTGGTGCTTATACGCATCTGTCTGAGTACAGCCCCATTGACAATAATTCAGTGCGTGTACTCCTGCGCTCCCCTGCGGCTGAACGGAAGCACAAAGCAGGGGATCACACAAACAAGAGCCCTAATGCATAGGGTTTTCTTGTTTTAGGGTCTGGTTGTCTCGCAGTACAGGTATGGGACCTGTTATCCAAAATTCCCGGGACCTGGGGTTTTCCTGATAAAGGATAATTTTGCAATTTGGATCTTCATACCTTAAATCTACTAGAAAATCATGTAAACATTAAATAAATCCAATTGACTGGCTTTGCTTCCAATAAGGATTAATTAAATCTTAACTATAGATACTGTTTTATTATTATAGAGAATTAACACAATTTGGGAAATGACTTTTCTGTAACCTGTAGCTTTCTGGATAATGGATACCATACCTGTATTTTAAACTTTAATTCTATTTTGGTGATGGTAAAAGCCACAGAGCCAATCGTTTGTGCTGTGAGCTATTGTGCTACAGACAGCAGTTTTGTTAAGTATAAAGGATTTGTGCTCTTCTCTGTGCGATAAGAAGTCTCCTTATGCGATAGAAAGATGTCAGGAACCGATCTTAAACTGTGTGATTGCCTGCTCACCTTGTCAGAATCCATCTGTATAATTATTTAACTTGGTGAGACGCAGAAAGCATTCATACCCTTGAAAAGGTCGCTTTGCTCTATTGTCACTTCTGCAACTTACTGCAAATGAGCCATAGGAGATTTTATGCTCCCATCCATAGGCAGCAGAACCGGGGGGGGGGCACAGGGGCCACGGCCTCCCCAAAAAAAATTCTCCTGTATTTTTTTTTTTAAGAATTCTGCTTATAACAGCTTGAGCAGCCTTTTCAAAATACTTGCGCCAAAACCCGACACCATTATCATTTATCTTGGGGCTGAAGAAGACGAAAGCTATCATGACTAAAACTGGCCAATCGCGTTCTGCGGTTACACGCTGATTGCTGAGAGAGAGGATCTGGTGTGCGGCTCTGCGTGGATGAAGACGTTCTGCCTGCTGCTCCATCTCCAATAAACTCCGTACAGACAGACACGTGATGTATTGCTAAAGATTTAATTATATGCTGCAGAGGTTTCCCGTGTGTGTGTGTGTGTGTTTAGCCGGAAGATGGGAGGGGGCGTGTGTTAGGGGAAGGAGAGATCACAGACAGCTGGACTTGCTGCACCTTCCTTCTGCCTAGTGCCGGTCTTAGGCTAATGAGACCTATTGGGCCCAATCTGTCCCCATGCCCATGGGGGCCCCCACCATAGCAACATCTTGCAATTGACTTCCTCCCGCATCAAACGATGTGCGTGCAGTAACCTTAACAGATCTCTTTCTTTAGCCTAGCCTTTAGCCTAGCAATCCATTAAGCACAATGGGGAAGCCGCAACTTCCCAGAAGTTACATTCATTGCACATCATTCGGTGGGGAGCTGTGAATGATGTGCAATGAATGTAACTGCTGGGAAGTTGCTGCTTCCTCATTGCTGCTCATAGGATTGCTAGGCATGCACTTTGATGTTTTGCTGCCTACTGCTGTTTACTCTTTCCGTGCCACAGTGATGGGCACACATGCTGTTAGTCCTTAAAGGCCTATGTGTGTCATTTGTGAGGGGTAGGGTCTATGCCACAGGTCACATTAAATTTCCACTGTGCCATTCAGTCTGGGGGTATTTATACATGAAATTTCCTGAAATGTGAAATTAAAATTGAAATTCCCTGAAAATTCAGTGAAAACACACGGGAAAGTGGGTGGAGTCAAAGGGGAGTGGCTAAAATGGGCGTGGCCAAAAAATTTGCGGCGCGGTACGCGCACCTCCATTGCTCCTCGTCCTGGCCCCCCCAGCTCAAACCATCTTCTGCTGCCTATGCTCCCATCAGAAATGCACAGCTATATTCTTTTAAATCTAATTTATATCTAGAATTTATTTATCAAATAGAGGATGAATCCTTATTTGGTGAAGGCACTATTGCAAGAGAATTCCTAGTGTCAAGGACAAATGGTCAACACTGAAAATAGGAATATCCACATTTTATATATATATATATATATATATATATATATATATATATATATATATATATATATATATATATATATATACAGGTATGAGACCTATTATCCAGAATGCTCCGGATCTGGGGCTTTCCGGATAACGGGTCTTTCCATAATTTAGAACTTCATACCTTACGTCTACTAGAAAATCATGTAAACATTAAATAAACCCAATAGGCTGGTTTTACTTCTAATAACTATTAATTATATCTTAGCTGGGATCAAGTACAAAGTACTGTTTTATTATTATTACGGAGAAAAGGGAAATCGTTTTTAAAAATGTGTATTATTTGATTATAATGGAGTTTTATATATATATATATATATATATATATATACAAGCAAGATCCGCACTCACAGGTCTTAAAAATGAATAAAAGTTTTTATTGTGAAGGGCTAACGTTTCGGCCTCCTCCGAGGCCTTTTTCAAAGTACATAATACATATTACACACGCATTAAATACCGAGGTTGGCGGGAAACAAACCAACTTGAAAATGACGTATACACCTCATCATCAGAAATCGACTACTACTAAAATGTCAAGTGTTATACAATTCTATCATACTAATCTGCCACATGCAACAAATAATATAAATAACACAAACTCATTGATACTAATTAAAATCAAGATACTGTGCAAATAGATCCTTAACTTCCTTTTTCAATTACTATGTCTTATATGTTGCTATCGAAGTTACACAATGTATCGTCCTGTTGAAAAGAGGTGGAAGGTCTGTACGGGGCTCGCTCAATCTTAAACATAAACGTATCGTTACATAATTTAACATCCCAATGAACTAAAAATAGAACTTTAAAATAATTTTTAGTTAGAGATTATACAGTTGTTAACCGCCTGCTACGGCTGTGTATTAAACTCACTGAAATTGACTATCTAACTCTGAATATTGTCAGAACCCTCATCTATTGCATGACATCCCCCGGCCATTAATAAAGGAAAAATCCCTACCCTTCCCCTAAAAGCATTATAGTGACTGTATTAAATATTAACCCAATCAATAAAATTAACCCATTCTATACCACTCGTGCTATATGTAAATACGATAAATTACAATGGGACAGTGAAGAACCTGTGCATAAAAAATAAAAAATAGAAAATAAAAAATAAAAAATAGAAAATTAAAAAATAAAAACAAATATTAAATTATGAATCACCGTGTCTCTGAACAAAATACATAAATCACAATAAGAACCCAACGAAAGTCAATATAGAATCGTCCATAGAGTGACAAATGTGAGAATCCAGGGGGAAACTATTAGAAAGTCATGGGGGTATCTAGTTGAAAGTCACTTCAGTGTAATGTAAAAGATCACATCAATCCGGAGAGGTGAGGTTGGATATTAATCCACAAGCGGCTCATACCTAAGCCGGGGTGTATCGCTCGCAGGTACCATTACCTTTAGGTATTAACCAACTTCACTTCACGTAAGGCTCACCTCGCCATATGTATCAGGACCCGATCCTTCAGCGTCATGCGCTACAGCGGCTCGAAAATACTAAGAGCCGCTCATCCTCATGTACGAGTCCCGGCGGAATGTGGAGCTCAGGCGGATAGAGGGTTGTAAAGCTCTGGGCTCTAGCTGGTACCGGCATCAACTTCAAAGCGCTGCACATCTCCCCTCATTAGAGCTGCACCAACCAACTGCACGAACACAGTCCCCCGTCCGTGCTTTTAGGGGAAGGGTAGGGATTTTTCCTTTATTAATGGCCGGGGGATGTCATGCAATAGATGAGGGTTCTGACAATATTCAGAGTTAGATAGTCAATTTCAGTGAGTTTAATACACAGCCGTAGCAGGCGGTTAACAACTGTATAATCTCTAACTAAAAATTATTTTAAAGTTCTATTTTTAGTTCATTGGGATGTTAAATTATGTAACGATACGTTTATGTTTAAGATTGAGCGAGCCCCGTACAGACCTTCCACCTCTTTTCAACAGGACGATACATTGTGTAACTTCGATAGCAACATATAAGACATAGTAATTGAAAAAGGAAGTTAAGGATCTATTTGCACAGTATCTTGATTTTAATTAGTATCAATGAGTTTGTGTTATTTATATTATTTGTTGCATGTGGCAGATTAGTATGATAGAATTGTATAACACTTGACATTTTAGTAGTAGTCGATTTCTGATGATGAGGTGTATACGTCATTTTCAAGTTGGTTTGTTTCCCGCCAACCTCGGTATTTAATGCGTGTGTAATATGTATTATGTACTTTGAAAAAGGCCTCGGAGGAGGCCGAAATGTTAGCCCTTCACAATAAAAACTTTTATTCATTTTTAAGACCTGTGAGTGCGGATCTTGCTTGTATGTTGGAAACCTCGTGTTTTGATACTGCACCCAGGCAACTGTAACCTGCTGTCGAGAGTGCCGGCTTTGGGATGGACTGGATATATATATATATATATATATATATATATATATATATATATATATAGACAATCATAGCCAGCTCTTATGTTTGATTAATCTTGTGCAGTTCAGTGTCTTGTGTATAATATTCCTAGAGAAAGGAACCCCACTAACAGGACTTAAAAATTATTTGTTTTATTCAGGGAGACTGATGTTTAAGCTAACTATATTCGCGCATGCGCGACTGGTGCGTCATAGTAGGGGGGTCGGAGGGGGCCCTGGACAGTAGTGGGCCCCCCAGTCTGCTTTTAAATTATCTTTTAGTATGATGTACAGAGTGATATTCTGAGACAATCTGCAATTGGTTTTAATTTTTTACTGTTTGTGGTTTATTTAGCTTTTTACTCATCAGTTTGGAACTTCAACAATCAAGTTGCTTGGTCAGAATTACCCTAGCAACCATTAATATGTATAGGAGAGGCGCTAATAGAAATATGAGTAATAAAAAGTAGAAATGTATAGCCAGACAAATGCAAATATTTTGGATCCACGATCTGTTTCAGGCATCAGTTGGTGGCTCAATCATACAGTGATCTGGTTTTGCCAAGTCCAGAAGAAGGTATCATGTAGAAGAAAGTTCACTGGAGAGCAGTATTTTTAAGTGATTTTATTCAAGTTGCAAGCACAACATGTTTCGGACCTCAAGGGTCCTTCCTCTGGTGCACCAGAGGAAGGACCCTTGAGGTCCGAAACATCTTGTGCTTGCAACTTGAATAAAATCACTTAAAAATACTGCTCTCCAGTGAACTTTCTTCTACATAGAAATGTATAGCCTTACAAAGAATTTGTTTTAAGATGGGTCAGTGACCCCCCCCCCCCACAATTTGAAAACTGGAAAGAGCCAGAAGAAGAAGGCAAATAATTCAAAAACTAAAAAAAAAAAAGAAAAAATGAAGACCAACTGAAAAGTTGCTGGGAATCAGACATTCTATGACATACTAAAAGTTAACTTAAAGGGGAGCCAACCCTTAAAACCAAAACTAAATTGTCCTGTGGTTCATGGTGCCCTTTAATTGATCCCACTTTGGTTTTGGATCCCCCTCTTGTTATGTGTCTCCCAGTCCCATGAAACCTATAGAAACATATAGCAACATATTGATTGATACTGCAAATAGCACCCAGTATAATGCAACGCTAAAGCTGTTTTATCTGTAAATGTTATACCTGTAATGTTTCTGATTGTGAGGTTTAAACTGTTCATAAAGACACAGGAGATATTCTTGTTGTAAGGGATCTGTATTTCTATCAGTATCCAGCAAAACTTAAGATGGCCACAGGACCTCCCACATCAACAAGTTACACACTGTTATGTATAAAGCATTATCATGTTATAGCGACACCTAGTGTGCGCCACATTATATTACAATACCTGCTTTTCCAAAACTAAAGAAACAACTCCCGGCATCTGTTTTCACATGGATGTGATGTTCCTTTGGGACAAAAGTTATTGCAAAATCTTTTTGATAAGTGGAAACAGTGTGAAACAGAATGTGCAGTAAAAATAACAACTCCTTCTTGGAAACTTTAGTAACACATGTTTAAATCCAGTTTTTTTGGAGAACGTTTTGTAGAAACAAAAAAATTCATGTTATAGTACAGTATGTGTGAAAAAACCAACAAAACACTGAGTACAGGTGTGAACTGCAAATGCATTGTAAAACACATACTAGGGATCATTTACAACCACAAGCAAAAATAGATGCAAAATGTGCATGTTTGGATGCTTTAAATGTACTTTACGTTATAAATTCTCTTTATAACACCTGCTCTCATCAAATTTGCACGTATACAAGGCATAGAGCCCACAGACCTAATGGAACTCTGGAAGTAACACCTACCTTAAAGGGGTTGGTTCTACCCACAGTTCCTTTAATGTGTTGCATTTACACATGCAAGAGGCTATTAGCAAACAAATCCACTAAGAAAAATATGCAGATGTATCAAGGGTCAAATTCAAGTTCAGACTGGGGGGCCCGGGGCTGTCCCCCCTACTGTGATGCCGCTTGCCATGCCTACTCGGTTACAAATCCTGGGGCCCTGTGGGACGCACATGAGCGAACGGCACTGCGCGGTGCCGCAACTTGTATTTTGTTAGCGCCAGCAGATCGGGAAAAGGGGTCTGGGCCGGGGGGGTACATGAGGGCCAGGGCCCACCAGGTTTTTTCCCTGTGTCCCACTGGCCCAGTCCGACTCTGGTCGATTGAAAATTCGAATTTTTGAGTTTTTTTATGGTCAAATTAGACTAGGGAGTTATTCAAATTCAAAAAGTTTTTGAATTTTCGAGATTTATCATACACTGGCCCTTGAAGAACTCGAATTCGACTATTAGCCACCTAAAACCTGCCAAATTGATGTTTAAGTCCAAGGATCAATTTAGAGTTATTTGCAGCCTTCCTGACAATTGAGTTTTTAAAATTTTAATCGAATTTGATTCGAGTTTTTGGGTCAATCCTATTTACCCCGAGTTGAAAAAATTTAGATTTTTATAATAAATTTCGATTTCGGTTGAATTTCGAGTTCAGGGAAGTTTATGGGAGTTTTAAAAAACTCAAATGAATTCGAAATTCGACCCTTGATAAATGTGCCTCCCTAATTTGCGTTACCTATACAGCGTACACAAGTTTGCCTGCAGTGATGCTGGAATTGTGAGAAAATGCGGTATTGTGTAGCATTATGAGGTCTTAAGCAGTTGGCAATTTTCAGTGTTTTTAGGGGCAGAATACATGCAATGTGCATGCTTTGATGCAGCTCACAAAGGTAATTAAAATCTTGTAGTTAGAGCCAGTGCACTGGTACAAGCTCCTCTAATGAATAACATGCTATTGTGTACAAGGAAACTCTGATGTTAAGACCTGCATGCGGTTATAAAAAAAAAACATACCACATATGGTTCACCAAAGTGGCATCTAATTTGTACTCAAAATCAGTAAATGATGTGGAAGTTGAGGTGCATAATTTTGAGCTGGAACAGGTAAGGGCACTGGAAGCCTGAGAACAAATGCTGCTTTACGGATTAATCTTTGAAAGGTTTCGGATTTGACAAATTCTTTCATCCCAGCTAAACTCATCCTTGGGACGAAAATTGCACATTGTTTGGGTACAGGTCCCTCCCCTGTTGAAGTCCTTCTCATAGCTTCCCATATATTAGAATTGCTAATAAAGTCCTTCTCATACGCTTCAAGGTCCTTCATTCCTCTGCACCTCACTACATCTCGTTTTCCTTTTCCTACATTTCCTCCGCTCTGGGGATGGGCGAATTTGACCCGTTTCTTTTCACCAAAAATTCGATGCCGGTGAAATGTCGTCGACGCCCATTAAAGTATATACGTTTTTTGTCGCGCAGCGAATTTTTTTTGACGTGTGTTTTTTCTTTCGCACAACGCCATACAAGTCTATGGGAGTAATTTCCACGGCAAAACAAGGCGAAAAAATTCGCCCATCCCTACTCTGCTCCTCTTAGAGCAACTGCTGGGTCACACCCCCCTCTAATACTGCTGTTTCCCACTTTAAACCTTTCTCTCTTGGTGCTCCTTACATTAAGAATGACATCCCTGAATTCCCCTGGAAAGAATCCTCCTTCAGTCTCTTTAGAAATAAACTCAAAGGGGCAAATTTACTTACCTGCGAAAATTCGCCAGCGCTGGCTTTGCGGACATGGCAACACTTTGCCAGGTATAAAAATCGTCTGGACAACGCTAATTCATGAAGATCCGAAGTTGCGCACAGGTTACTGAACGCTTGCAAAGTTGCACTAGCAAAAATACGATCAGCAGTTCGAAGTTACGCTAGCATTGGCTAATTTGCATACGGCATGCAGTTAAAGTACAATGACCATATATGCTGCAGCAAATACATTACATTACACAAGGCCAGGGAACCTTAATGAAATGATATAGAGTTGTTATAATGCCCTACACATGTGCCCATGTAGGGGAGTACTCCAAAAAAATGTTTTGCTCTTTTTCAGCCTATCACCCTGGTAAAAGGAAAAGACACCAGCGTTTTTTTTGGGACTTTTTTTTTGACAAACTCCTATCTACTCCATTGTACTTCACCAGGTCTGAGGTGGCGAAGGCAAATCTGGTGATAGAGGTAACGTAAAATCAAAAATTTAGTGAGTTTACGTAGTAACGCTCTTTCGCCAGAGCCAAAATTCGCCTGACGTTAAGAGTGCGAAGTTGCGCCAGAGTCTATCTCCTTCGCAGTGTCAATCACTGTAACCTGAAGCATTTAGAATCCTCCCCTTTTGTGTCTGTAAGTTACCCACCCACTTAGATTGTAAGCTCTGTGGGACAGAACCTCCTTCCTCTTGTATCTTTAATACTTAGCTCTAAGTTTTTTTTTCTTTTTTTTTTAATGCAACTGTATTTGTATTTATTATTGCAATGACTTCTGTTCGTTCTATTAATTTATACTTCTTCTGTACAGTGCTGCATTAATAATAAGTGTTCTATAAATAAAGCTATACATACATACGTTTCCATATGTAACCAGGGTAGGTGCAAAGGCACAGAGTATAAGTTCACTCCCTCTAGTCAATGCCTGTCTTTAGCCCTGGCACATGCACTTATAGTTAAAGGCTGCCCTTTTTTCCATGTAGCACAGATATACAAATGGCAAAGAATTGCCAGTGGCAACTGAACAGTATTTTCATGTACATAGTATTAATATAGAAATGATGCCTGCCTGTATAGCCCATTCTGTAATGCTAATGTACCAATGAGCAGCCTTATGGTTACAGTGTGTACATAACCAGGGGCACCAAGTCCATCATTTATACTGTATATAGTGGTTCCAGAATCCTGTCACTGCTTCTAATGTGGTTGTGGAACATAATAACAATATCTCATTACTGGATATGATTTCATTTGACATCTTCTTTACTTACCTCCCTATCGTCTTCTCTCTCTTTGTGCTACCTTGTATACGTTAAAGCCCTGCTTCTAAGTGAAGCAGGTAAAGTCAAACAAAAGCTCAATTGAAATTTGACTTTCCTCTGTGTCAGCCTTTGCTTTTAATATAGAATTTCGTATTAAGCAAGTCATTGTGTTTGCTCTTTTCTTTGCTTCTACTTGACAATTTCTATCACCAGCCTTTGTAATTGTAGAACTAATGTTTTAGACCAGGAACCTTAAATTTCCCTAGATGTGGCTGAACTGAGATTTCTGCTGGCTGTGGGACATGACGGGAGGGTTCAACTGTAGCAGGATAATGTTCCTATATTTGAATGGAGATGGGACTTATAATGAACTTTAAAAGAAGTCTGATATTTTTATACAATTTGAAAACAATATAGAGGATTTTTAAGATGAGTAAAGCAGTGGGTGAAATTTAGCCAGGGTTGTCTTTAGTGATAATAGGGCCTGTGGCTAAATACTCTTTGTGGGACCTTATTATTTGCAATTATACCTGAATCTTTTCAGAACTATAGCTCAAACAGACACTAAGGGGGTTATTTATAAACGTCCGAATGGCCAAAACTCGAAAAAAAAATTTTTTACTATAAAAGCCAAATTTTTCGTGAAAAAAACTTTATTTTTTTGTGATTTTGTGATACTCCGAGGATGGAAAAAAAACGTAGTGAATTTGCGTAGTAACGCTCTTTCGCCAGAGCGTAAAAACGTCTGCCGTTAGAGTGCGAAGTTGCTCGCTAGCGTAATTATGCCAGCGCCCGTTAGTAAATCGGTGAAGTGCCGAAATTACATCACGCTGGCGAATTTTCGCCAGCATTAGCCACTTCACCCTTTAGTAAATTTGCCCCAGGTAGTTTTCAGGCAGAAAATCCACAAAATTCGTATGATTCGAATTTTCGTACGATATTCACAATTTTTGAGTTTTTTCTCCGCACTGGAATTTTTCCGGAAAATGTATTGATAAATAAGGGGAAATAAGCTGTGCAGATTTGGTCCGAGTATATTTCTGAAAATAATGAGATAAATTTGGATTTTGATGTTTTCATTATTTTAGTAAAACCAACTTAGACCAAAGTCCTATCCACAATTTTACCTTGTTTATCAATAAAATAATTCGAAAATTCGAAACGTACGATTTTTCCGTATTTTAGCTTGAAAACTCAGACTTTTTTGGATTATCACCCGAAAACCACAATTGTTTTGAATTATCATGCGCAGATCATGATATCTTCCAATTGTAAAAGGTACAGTACATCTGCCATTGAATTCTACATGACCATGGCAGGTTTGAGATGGAGTATTTTTTTATTCAGACTTTTAGCAGCCTTGGGGTATAATAAAGCTTGAAAAACTTTTTTTGTGTTTTTCCCTTTAAAACTCAGACCAGATAAAACTAACCCCCTAAAAGTCACAGCTTTGAATGCTGGCAGTTTTAGTTCAAGCTGCAAGGCTGCAGTTTTTTATTAGGCATGATATACAGTAAAATCTTACTGACACTTGTGCTTTACTATATTTACTATCCCACAGTTTCAGCTCCATTCTATAAATGTGATGAATCTGTCACTGCAATGGGGAGAGAGGGGCCTAAACACAACCACCCCCAGGGCAATATTGCTCTTGGGCACTTCCATACTTGAGTGATGTGCTTTCAAGTAATCCCTTTACAATACGATTAAACCATTCATCATGACAATTTGCAATGGCACACAAAATAAAAGCAAGGAAGAAAAAGGAAAAAGGCTTTATTGTTTGTATATATTTCCATTCATGCTGTTTGCTGTTGAAATACAGAAATACAGCGTTTTGGGTTACAGTACACACTCATATTTAGTTTCAATGTTTTCCAAATCTATTCATTTACAGAATTCTTTATTCTCTTCTCTCGGTATAAAAGAAATGTGCACCTTATGAACTGTACAGAGGGATTTCGCTGCATATCTATTATTGTTAATCTTTATTTATACAGTGCAACATATGCTGCAATGCTTTACAGAGATCCATCATTTCATGTAGCTTACAGTCTAATGCACTTATTGTATTCACATTTACTATTGTCAAATTTTTTAGAAGCCAATTAGCATACCTGTGTTTAAACGGGCCCCCTTGGATGGTAGGCGCCCATTACGGTAAGATGTAAATGCAAAGCCTTTAATGTAGGAAGCAGACATACAAAGTTGAGATGAACAAATGCATATTATTGACTGCTTCTTGCAGGGAGGCAGGTTACAGACTAGGGTACTGGTTGCGGACGCCACAATGCACAATACTTCTGCAGATTCTCTCTATCTGTGATGTTGGCGATGCACAGGTAGAGTGCCGTTAGCCATACAGGGGATTACTCTTACTGTAAACCTCCACCCCTAATTCTTTGCCCTCACATACAGGGCCCAAGCTTCTCCTGTAGGTTTTCTTCTAACCTAAACCAAAGCACTTCATTTCCTTTACTGGCGCACAATAGCCATAGGGCTCTACGCCAATCAAATCATTTCTCGTTGAGGCAATAGAGTACCCTTTCTCACAAGCCTAACTACCTTTCACTTCTTGAGTGAACTCACGCCACCTTCTACACTAGCTAGCCCTAAAGGAGTCAGTTTGATAAAAATGGTCTGACCGCATGGGTCTTTATCTGCTTCTAGATGTTCCTTGGCCAAAGAGGAAGTGCACAGCTCCTGCACTTCCTTAAATAGGCTCCTGCAGGGCAATTCCCTACAGGCCAACCTTAGGGGTCTGCGCCACCTGCTGGCTAAACTGTAACTTTGCCCAACCATTTCCATTATTAAAAAGTAGGAAACCTATGCATTGAACAAACTTCTTGCAGGTAGTTATCAAACCTAGGGACACAACAATGCCAGGCAACAGCACTGACCATATTAGGTTATATTAACTCACTTCTTCTCACACAACTTGGTCATTGCCTACCTTGTTTTTTTATATTAGTTACTGCCATTTTCATTCATGTTCTTACTCAGGGGCGTAACTATAGAGGAAGCAGACCCTGTGGCTGCAGGGGGGCAGAGGAGGTATAGGGGCCCCACGAGGCCCTGATACATATATAAGTTCAATAAATAGTGGTAAAATTGGTCAATCTCTAGACATTTTGGGGGCGTGAAAAATAATTTGCTGTGGGGCCCATTAATATCCCTCTGTTCTTACTGTGAACCGGCCAGGGCCGGGCCAAGCGGTAGGCAGAGTAGGCACATGCCTAGGGCGCAAAGCTAGGGGGGAGCCAGGAATGTACCTCCTGTGTTGCCTACCCCCAGTCCAGTCCCCTCTCTGCCCACTGTGCTTTTTGCGTCCTTTTTCGCGCATGCGCACTTGCCCTAAGCTGTAGCCGTAGGCGGGTTTGCGTAGGGTGCCTGTGCCGCATGACCAAGCCCTGGACCGGCCTACCATACTATGTTATGTCAAGAGCTTGCAAAGGTTAACAAAGAACTCGGCATCTGGGGTGGGGTGGTTCTAGAAGGAAAAGCTCTTGCGGTTACACAAGTATTATGGTATCAAAAATCACAACTCACAGCATACGTAATTTGCAGACCTCATCACAACCTAAGAGTCCAAATGTTTGCAGTATGCAAATGTTCTGTACTGTAATATGCTGAAAGCATGCACTAGCCAAATACTTTGCATCTCTAAAGTCAAATACACCTGGAATATTCTCAGCATATTTGTATTTATACATACATTATGAGAGATGTTATTCCTATTTCTTATTCAGCTCAATAAACATTAACAGAACAGAACAATGTGAAGACTAGAGGTTCTGTCACCTCGACTTTATGAAGTGTAGCAGCTCCTTATTATACTATATATATACATAAATATAAATACACAGGGAATACATTTTCTGAGCACATAATCTATACCCTCCTGTTTAATGTGAATATACAGAAAATGAGTGATATGTGCATATAAAGAGATGTGCCTTCATACTGTTCTGTCTAATAAAACCAGGGCACTGTACAATCATCAAGCCTGCCTATACACAAGTGATATGTCTTTTTCTTTTTATTGATATTTATTGTCAAAATTGAAGAGACTTGCGGGAGAAACTTGGTTTTGACAAGAAATATGGGGGGAATCTGAGCCCAAGTCCTAAACTATAGCAGCTACAGTTTGGAATTAAATGAGAGCTCATGCTTCGATGCACATTTTATATCCAATATATTTTTTCCAAAAACATAGTGGTCTGGACTAACAATTGCTAAACAAGAAGGAGAGGTTCCTTTCATCCCTCAGTGCTGCAAGCAATATAAAGGCACAAACAGCAAAGCGGTGAGCAACAGAGGAACAAAGGCTAATGCAGGTCTAATAAAAGCAGGCAATGGCTGTTGTAGCATGAGAAGAGAGATAACAGTAATGGATATATTTTAACCTCAGGCATCCTACTGCTATCTGCCAGTGAATTACGCACAGCCTTTATAACTGAACTAGGCAGTGATTGTGGATCACAACAGCAGAGGAGAAGCTCATTAATAATGTACACAATGTCTGGGAAACATTAGAAATTTGTAATAACTGTAAGTGGTAAATTGATATAAATATAGTGTGTTGTAAGTATAGGCTAAAGTGGCACCGTCCGCCAGCGGCAGGGGCAGTTCCACAATATGCATAAATATTATAAATGGGGAGAGAATAACCAGTAAATAATTTCCGCACTATGGAACTGAGCTTCAGAAAAGGAGCTAGGAAATAGTGATGTGCTGGTCGGGATTCTCCCAACTCGCACCCGCTCGCAACCTGCCCTCCCTCCATCGGTGCCCGACTTCCGGGCTCCTTTTATAGACCTACGCTGACACGCCCCGCCGATGACGTAAAGTAGGCGAAGCAAAGTCCCGGAAGTTGGAATTAGTAAGGTGTAAGAGCTCAACCTGCAACCGCCCGCGACCCGGAAAGAGGGGTGCGAGGTCGACCAGAACCTCTCTACTTGGAAAATATAGGGCCATATGTTATGTTTTTATTGGCTTACTGAGTAACTTTGTTGAGCAAACTTTCATGACCAAGTAGTTCTCTTCTCCAGACTTATTATAAAATGAAATCTGAAGTGCCTCATACAGTTTTCAGACAACAGTACATCGAATAGTTGGAAAGGGAGAATACAGTCACACAGAAGTGGTAAAGTGGGAGGCAAAGCTTGATTAAGGCTTCATTCATTATCACCCAGCACTGCAGGACAACTGCTATATCGCCAACTAATTGGATAACTTAATATATTAAAGTCAGCAGGGCTGTTCACAGGAGAGGCTGATAGTTGTGACGCAGTAGCACTCAAACACCCCACCAGTGGGGAAAACACTTGCACTCGATCAAAACCAGAAAAGAATGTGATAATTACGTTTACATCTTACTTCAACGCATTAATTCTAAAAAAAAATCTTTTCTTTTTAAATTTCTATAAACCAAGGTCATTTGTATTTGGAAAAGCTTTGTTAATTTTACATGTCCTTGTGCTTTATGCTCAAACATTGTAATATTTATGTCAAATCAGCAGAAAAGCTATTAACTACTGGGGGGAAAATTAACCTAATGAGATATCCAGTATTATGAAGACGAGTTCACTTAATGAACAAATCACAAGACAAAATGCTGAATCTTTAGCAAATCAGGTTCTCTCTTTTGGAATTTTTATTTGCCAGTATCACTGATTTAACAGAACTGATTCTGTCGCATAAAATGTTTCATTTTATAATCCACCAACCTAAATGGGACCTTGGAGGTATCTGAACAGACTTAATCATATCTTGAATAAAACAAATTTTTGTTCACTTTAGGAAAGAGGTCTGTCCATAGCGAAATGTTTCCGGTGAGATAATTTAAGATCCTGTTGGCATCATACAGTAAATCCTGATAAACTCAGTACTTACCATCTCTTCTTGATGGACTAAGAGAGTCCTAGATATTAAACCAAATATTTGAAGCGACTGGTCCAATGACTAAGAATCACTTTTAGAAACTCACTTGTATATCAGAACGTTTTTTATTACAGGTATGGGATCCTTTATCCAGAAACCAATTGTACAGAAAGCTCAGAATTAATTTAAGTGCCTAAAATTAAAATTTTTTATATAGTTTCCTTTTTCTCGGTAATAAACTTTCTACTTGATGGTAACTAAGCTCATGAATCCTTATTGGTGGCAAAAAATACTTTATTTATATTTATTTCATGTTTAAATGATTTTAGTAGACTTAAAGGGCATGTAAAGGCAAAAATATAAAATCCCATTTTTACTTTCTTTAATGAAAAAGAAATCTATCTCCAATATACTTTAACTAAAAGATGTCTACAGTTTTTATCATAAACCTGACTGTATGCAGTGCAATTCCCCCTTCTTTTACTGCTGTGGATAGGAATTGTCAGATGGTCCCCAACTGCTGTGCAGGTAAACGATCATACTTTCAAATGGCAGGGGGAGCCCCCCACCTTACTTCCCAGAGCTCAAGCAGCATTGTTGGATTCCCTGTAGAGATTTGTATCCAGAGACACAGTGCAGTCTCTATATTATGATTATTAATCAGTCTTGCTGTATTGGCTTCTATGGCAGATATTATTTGACTTGTGCTGTTTTGATAACTTATGACGATCCCTAAGCTTAACCTCCCAACTGAAGCCCATACCACACTGAGCATGTGCGAGTTTTGATATTGCAGAAATGTCTAACAAAGTTACAAGATGACAGCCCCCTGCGCCAACTTTGAAAGCATAAATCATTTGTATTATTAGGCTGCTGGTGCAGTAAGTTCATGTTTATATTTAGTATACATAATACAGCATTTCTAACATTATTCTATTTTAGACTTTAGTTGCCCTTTAAGGTACTGAGGTTCAAGTTACACAAACCCCCATTATATGGAAACCCCAAGCATTATGGATAACAGATCCTATAACTGTATTTTATTTTCGAACTGTGGCTTGCAAGTTTTAGTAGAGTTAATTGCCCTAGCAGCAGTTTTGTGATCAAACTGCAAAATGAATAGTAAAAAGCTGAAAATTATAAATAAAATGTAAGAATAACCAGTTTTTAAAAACTAAAGACACTCAATCAGTCAATCATTTGTCAGTGTCAGTGATCCCAACATTGAGACAGCATTTCAGAATGGGAAGGATAATATTCACAAACTTTCAATAAGACCAGTTGGAAAGTTGTTTAGGTACATTTGTAACATACTGAACCTACGCGGAGTAGCACTTGGTCCATTGTAAATAACCCATTTGTATATCCATAAATGAGAATCCTTTTTTCTCCTTAACAATGCTGTTGAAATCAGACACCACAGTTAGGGTTAAGGTATTCATGTATATGCAGAAATTAAAATCATATGTTGCTCTCACTAGTCTGAAAAAGTTTTTTTTTTGCCCTGTTAATTTAATGATTTACTGTACCTGTAGTTTAGGAGGCTTTTTTGTGTTTACTTTAAAGGGATACTGTCATGGGAAAAAACATTTTTTTCAAAATGAATCATTTAATAGTGCTGCTCCAGCAGAATTCTGCACTGAAATCAATTTTTCTCAAGAGAGCAAACAGATTTTTTTATATTCAATTTTGAAATATGACATGGGGCTAGACATATTGTCAATTTCCCAGCTGCCCCATGTCATGTGACTTGTGCTCTGATAAACTTCAACCACTCTTTACTGCTGTATAGTTGGAGTGATATCACCCCCCTCCCTCGCCACCCCCAGCAGCCAAACAAAAGAACAATGGGAAGGTAACCAGATAACAGCTCCCTAACAGAAGATAACAGCTGCCTGGTAGATCTAAGAACAACACTCAATAGTAAAAACCCATGTCCCACTGAGACACATTCAGTTACTTTGAGAAGGAAAAACAGCAGCCTGCCAGAAAGCATTTCTCTCCTAAAGTGCAGGCACAAGTCACATGACCAGGGGCAGCTGGGAAATTGACAAAATGTCAAGCCCCATGTCAGATTTCAAAATTGAATATAAAAAAATCTGTTTGCTCTTTTGAGAAATGGATTTCAGTGCATAATTCTGCTGGAGTAGCACTATTAACTGATGCGTTTTGAAAAAAACATGTTATCCGATGACAATATCCCTTTAAATCAGAATTATAATGTTCTCTGTAATAGCAAGTGTAATAAACAATCCAGCAATTAAAGACAGCTGCAGTCCATTGGAGGTCCAAAGAATGATTTTTTTTCCAGAAAGCTTAACCTTAGATTTTAAATCTGATAACTATGGTAGCAGAAAACAGGCAAACACAATGATAACAGCTGAATCCACAAGAAAGTGTTGCAATTAAAGCAATATACAATATAGGAGAGCTGCAATTTCTCACAGCAGGAGGTGTTACCTATAGAAGTGTTATTCAGAGATTGACTCCAAGCAGCAGTGAACCTTTGGCAAGTGCAGTAGATAAGCAATACTAAAAGTGGAATGAGAATGAATGGAGTGCAATCATTAAACTGGGCCATTGCTCTGAAAGCAGATGTAAGTCTGACATTTAACCTGAAAATAAATAAATGAAATGGGAACTTACATTTTTCAGCTTGTTTTCATGATATTCTAGCTCAATCACAATCCTTGTTAGCATTATCTAAACTGAGGGCTCCTTTAATATGACTGTTACACTTAAGAAATATATATTTACACCTTCAGAATTTAGAATGATAACTGTCCAATCTGATTTAAAATAGGAATAAGGAAATAATAGGACCCTTTGCATTGGAGACCTTTATAACCCTCATCTTTATGCCTTTTGAACTAGCTAATTGTATATAATATACACACATCTGTAATGGACCCAAGGAGGCAAGAAAATGGGGCTCATTTATTTAGAAGGAACTTGAGCAGAATTATATGCAAATTACATCATATTAGGACAGCTGTCCTAAGTAATTCCAAAAATGCAGTTCATTTTTGTTTTAGGCACATTTACTGTTGCTAATAGCTTACTATTATGTCTATGTGTCTATGGCATTTTGTACACTCTGCTGCAATAAATGCCCTACACCAATGCTGTCCAACTTCTGTGGTACCAACGGCCAGAATTTTTCTGGCCTACCTGGTGGAGGGCCAATAACGGAAGCCAGTGTCCACCACTCCCCCTCTTAAACTACACCCATGTTATCTCAAGACCATGTCCTCATTAATTGTGGTAACACACAAAAAAAACAAATAGTTGGTGCTCACTGCAGGGATATCAGTCATCATTCATATGTGAAAAATTTAAGTAACACCCTTAAATATACCATAAACAAACCCTTAAATCCATATGCTGCATCCTCCCATGTGAATAACACAGCCCCCCCCAGTACATGATTAAACACTTTAGGGGCCCCTAACAACTGTTTCCAAATGCTAACTAACCCCCAGAACAAACCCTACCAGCTCATGTCTCACAGGGTACAGAGTAGGACACACAGAGTACGACACAC
The DNA here is from genome assembly GCA_038501925.1 of Xenopus petersii. NCBI lineage: Eukaryota > Metazoa > Chordata > Amphibia > Anura > Pipidae > Xenopus > Xenopus petersii. The sequence continues at coordinate 39,524,087 of CM076675.1, forward strand.
ACAGGGAGCATAGTACAGGCAGAGTATGGCACACCCAAGGATCATAGGGCAGGCAGAGTATAGCACACACAGGGAGCATAGGGCAGGCAGAATATGGCGCACACAGGGAGCATAGGGCAGGCAGAGTATAGCACAAACAGGAAGCATTGGGCAGGCAGAGTATGGCACACACAGGAGCATAGGGCAGACAGAGTATGGCACACACAGGGAGCATAGGGCAGGCAGAGTATAGCACAAACAGGGAGCATTGGGCAGGCAGAGTATGGCACACACAGGAGCATAGGGCAGACAGAGTTTGGCACACAGGAAGCATTGGGCAGGCAGAGTATGGCACACACAGGGAGCACAGGGCAGGCAGATTATGGCACACTCAAGGAGTATAGGGCAAGCAGACTATGGCACACACAGGGAGCATAGGGCAGGCAGAGTATGGCACACAGGAAGCATTGGGCAGACAGAGTATGGCACACAGGAAGCATTGGGCAGGCAGAGTATAGCACACACAGGGAGCACAGGGCAAGCAGACTATGGCACACACAGGGAGCATAGGGCCGGCAGAGTATGGCACACAGGAAGCATTGGGCAGGCAGAGTATAGAAGACACAGGGAGCATTGGGCAGGCAGAGTATGACACACACAGGGAGCATAGGGCAGGCAGAATATGGCGCACACAGGGAGCATAGGGTAGGCAGAGTAAAGCACACACAGGGAGCACAGGGCAGGCAGAGTATGGCGCACACACAGGGATTATAGGGCAAGCAGACTATGGCACACACAGGGAGCATAGGGCAGGCGGAGTATGGCATACACAGGGAGCATAGGGCAGGCAGAGTATGACAAACACAGGGAGCATAGGGCAGGCAGAGTAGGGCACACACAGGGAGCATTGGGCAGGCAGAGTATGGCACACACACAGGGAGTGTAGGGCAAGCAGACTATGGCACACACAGGGAGCATAGGGCAGGCAGAATAGAGCAGGAGACAGGGACCCTAAGATGGACAGTTCATACTGTGCTAAATACGGTGACACAATGCTGGTGCCCCTCCAGCAGTTTGCTGAGGTGGGAACAGGTTAACAAATGTGGGCACTTTTAGTCTGAGTCTGAGATGTGTACAGGGCTTTAGGGGTGTGAATAATAAGGGTGTTACAGGTGTGAACAATGCAAGAAATTACAGTCTGAATTTGAGGTGTAAACAATGCAGGAGCCAGTGAATCTCTCTTTTAAAGCTTACACATGGTAAGGAATCACAACATGAAGACTTTCATATGGGGGCCACACAAGGGGGGTCACGGGCCAGGCCGCCAGTTGGACAGCCCTGCCCTATACGATGTGATGCGAGGTCCAGGATACCATAAATATAATGGCAAATGTCTATAAAAATATGCCTACTAGAATAATGAGAAATACTGTTGCACAGTTTAAAGCTACTTCTTATAGGGCTTCTATGTAATAGCAAGTTGTCAAACCATAGTATCCAGTATCCCATTCTCTTAATACGTCTTACAAATAAAAATAATATTATAACAACAGATAGTTAACTAAATGCAAAGCTTATGGGAATAAGGAGGCAGTCTAGTTTCCATGTCATTGCTTTGAGAGGAGCCAATGGCAAGGACAGCAAGTCATTTTTCAAGACAACTTTGATTTTTTTAGGCACAGCTATCAACCTTATAGACCTCAATGTTGTGGAAGTCTTTCTTCAGATTGGTACCTCCAAAGATACCCCTGTTGCTCCCCATCTTCTTTTCTGCTGATTTACTGCACATGCTCTAAGGCTGATCAGTAAATAATTCAGATTATTGGCACATGACAGCTCAGAAACCAGCACCATTAGCATCACAATTCAACAATCAGCCCTGTAGCATCAGCTTAAGACAGGCAAACCTCATTTTCTTCTTGAAGATTTGTGAAAAGCTTGGCTTTTCAACAGCTGCTGAAAACACACTGGTCATGTGAGTATCACAGATACTCCTAACAAAATCCAAGATGGGAAACTCCAGTTACAAGCCTGAATCATTACTACTATGGAGATGCTGAACCTTTACGCTGGGTCATTAATGTACTGTAAAATATGGCATTTCTAGCCAAATTCATTTCTAGGCTTTAGTTCTCCTTTAAATATGTTTGGACTAAACCATTTTCTCATAATTAGAGTAGCTTTTTTATGATCTCCATTAATGCAGGGAAACAGGTTGCACAATGGCCTCACTAAGATGAAAAAAAACTAATGGAGCCACCTTTATTTTGGTCTCTTTGAAGCTGGTTTTATGTACTGAACTCAGGCAGAATAAATAAGCAAGCACAGCTTTGTCATTACTCATATAGGTTGTGATTTCCACGATGATGAGCTTACGATTCCTAAAGGTCATCCATTTGACGAGAGGAATTTCTTCATCAGCTTAAAAATATAGAGCAGATCAGCATGACCACTTATATTGTCTTTGCAATGAGAAATTCAACAGAAATGGCCAGAAATCCATAATCTGCAGAATATAATGTTTGATTTGCGCAGCGCTTCTTATTGGGTGGCATATGCAAATGGAACATCAAAGTTCTATATATGGTAATTTTTATAAACTTTATTATAGTGGTGATGCACTGGCCCAGGAAGGAGCAAGGGATTCCTAGGATAATTATGAAGATGGCAGTGCCATGCTGTAATAGAGAGTACCCTGTACTATGGAAAGAAGCCACCCCATAGTCACAGGTTAGAGGTTATAGTTACAAGGGGTGCCTAATAAATTAGTACTCCCTGGGGAATTTTGGTTTTGTTGTCCTTAAAATGTAGATAGCTGGTAAGCAGCCTTGTGCCTGGCAGTTAATAAACAATGGCTAATAATTTATATTGTACCAGTTACTCACTGCATGATGCCATGTTACTGTACATGATATGGCCCCTCTTTTTATTATTATATCACCAGTAAGATCAACGTTTCAAGCGGGGTTTAACCTCCCTTCATCAGTGGAGAACCAGCACCACCAGTGCAGTAAAGGAAAACAGCGGTAGAAAGCGGTAGAATAAACACAATACTGTATAGGATATGGCTTTGTAGAGAGATCCTTTTGCTTTCTAGATGTGCCAGAGAAAGTTCAAAGAGTAATTTCCTTTGATTTAAATCATGTTAAAATATAAAGTTCTTTAAAAATACTTTTCTGTGGTTGGATAGAAACTCACAAGTTCTGTTTACGACTACAAGTACATAACCCATAGTTTAAGCAGTCATTTTGGGATGTGCTTGATTTAAAGCTAAACACGTTGATTATTGATGCTACAATATGGTGCATCCGGGAGATGTTCCAGGCTTTAAGGGAGCCTGAGCTGGTCATGAACAGATTTGCTGATGGTTTGTTTATATCTTTTTTCTCCTATAAAGGTATAGTTATATAAATGCAAACCAGATCATTACTGTTTGGGGAAATCAAAGCTAGTATTTTCTAGTCAACTGCTTCTTAAAATAGTTGGTTACATAGGATTACATTTAGAAAAGAAAAACAAAATAATAATAAGTTTTGAGTCCCAGTGGCCATGCCTATAGCATAAAAGGGGACCTGTTATCTTAAAGGGCATGTAAAGTCTAAAATAGAATAAGGCTAGAAATGCTGTATTTTGTATACTAACTATAAACATCAACTTACTGCACCACAAGCCTAAGCAAACAAATAATTTATGCTTTCAAAGTTGGCTACAGGGGGTCACCATCTTGTAACTTTGTTAAACATCTTTGCAAGACTAAGACTGTGAACATGCTCAGTGTGGTCTGGGCTGCTTAGGGATCGTCATAAACAAAGCTGCTTGAGTTCTACATGGCTGGGAAGTAAGGTGGGGGCTCCCCCTGCTGTTCATAAGTATTATTGTTTCCCTGCAGAGCAGTTAGGGACCATCTGACAATTCCTATCCACAACAGTAAATGAAGGGGGAATTTCACTGCATACAGTCAGGTTTCTTATAAAAACAGTACACATTTTTTAATTAAAGTATAGTGGAGATAGGTTTCTTTTTCATTAAAGAAAGTAACAATGGGATTTTATTTTTTTGCCTTTACATGCCCTTTAAAGGAAAACTATACCCTCAAAGTGAATACTTCATTTCGTGACTCTATCTGTGCTGCCTCAGAGATCACCTGACCAGAAATACTACAACACTAACTGTAACAGGAAGAAGTGAGGAAGCAAAAGGCAGAACTCTGTCTGTTAATTGGCTCATGTGACCTAACATGTAGTTTGTATGTGTGCACAGTGAATGTTACGATCTCAGGGGGCGGCCCTTATTTTTTAAAATGGCAATTTTCTATTTATGATTACCCAATGGCACATACTACTAAAAAAGTATATTATTATGATAATGGTTCATTTACATGAAGCAGGGTTTTACACATGAGCTGTTTTACTCAGTATCTATTAATAGAGACCTACATTGTTTGGGGGGTATAGTTTTCCTTTAAGTAGTAATTCCAAATTTATGATTTTAGTTGAAACTTTTACAAGATGCCAAAATCTTGTTTATGCATCAGAATGGGACACCTGGTACCAGTGCACTGGCTAAACAATTAGAGGGGGATAGTGTTGCCACCTGTCCAGTTTTGACCCAGTTGTTTGAAGGGCTGCCCAGGTCAAAACTGCCTGCCTGGTTTTCCAGATTAGGAAAACTGGGCAGGATTCCCTATGATTGACACAGCGATCGGCCAATCAGAGTGCAGTAATGCAACAACACATATCATTGAAAATACACATTAACCGAAGAAGAGGAGATTTGTTGCCGGGCAACTAATCTCCCCAAATCTGAGAATGTGCCCTGACCCTTAGGTTTCCAAGTGCAACATTTTAGAAGCCAACGATGGTTTGTGCCCGTTTGCCTCTATTTCTAGTCTACTTAATGCAAAAAGGTGCAAAATAAATGCCTGAACATTTGAAAAATTGTGCTCTATTTATCTTGCCTTATTTTAATTCCACCAACAAAGGTTATAACTTTTCTCTGAAGTTCTTTTGGGATTCCTTTCCTATATTTTGAGTATATCTGGTTTCCCAAAATTATTGTAAAAGTTCTGTGATTCAGCACTAATGGACATATTTTGAATGGTTGAGGTTTAAAATATGTCCAATCTGACAGAACGGTTTCACTCCTTTACTACCCAACTTTGATCATAATTTTCTTACTTTACTTCTGCATTCTGTATGACCAAAATTATACTAAAATGGCTTTCTCATCTGTGACCTGGCAAACTCAAGATGTTTCCTGTGGAAAGATGAAGAATTCTGTGTAACAAAACGGGAAAGGAAGTCCTTGGTAATGTAATACTCGTAAGCAATCAGGTTAAAGTAATTAGAATTCTGTTAATGAGATTTCAGTAACATTTCATTTCTTCCACACTATTTCCATTATAACTTCAACAATTTCTTTGACCTCTCTGAGACTTCACAAGACATTTTTGGAAGTTTTATAAAGCAGCATTTCCAACACTTTACACTGACAGAAACCAGGTTCAAATTCTATTCTTCTTACTAATCATTACAAATCTTATTTTAAGTACAAAAACTATATTTTACAATATATGTATATCCACATATAATGTATCCATATCCTACTGCTCAAAGTGGCCAGGGAGTAATACACACTAATTTCTAGGGATTGCTTCATATTTCCTTCTATTACTCTAGTCAAATATGTGTAAATAGTGCAGTGCTCCAGGGGAATATATGCTTGATATGTGTGAGTCCCTAGGGTGAAGAAAATGCCTAGCGTCATAGGAAATTTTCCCTAGATACAGAGTGTAATTACTGGTTGTTTGAATAACAAAGTGTTCACTTATTTTTGGCTTCAAACCGTAAAACAGATTTTGACATGACAGTCCAGATTTCTTTGTGCACAGATTTTTTTTCAGATTGAATGTTTCATATAATGTTAACAGTAGGGTCTCTCCAATTGATATGTACACACATCGATTTCCAGAGCTTCAAGAGATCTTTTTATCTTGAAGATTTAAATTCCGACCATACCGTATAACACACACGTCAAACTTAACCATTTATGAGTAGGAATGCTGGAAATCATAGTTCATCAACAGCTAGACAGTCAGACTTGTAACTATTACCAAATGCTTTAAATGTTTAAATTAAAGGAGAAGGAAAGCTCCAAGACAGTTTATTGCCAACAGATTAGCAATAATAGTGCAAGCTAGAATGCTATATTTATTCCGCAGAATGCTTTACCATACCTGAGTAAACAGCTCATGACACTGTCTCTGTTTGTTAAGGATAGAAGCTGCCATATAAGCTTGGCGTGACATCACTTCCTGCCCGAGTCTCTCCCTGCTCACTAACAGCTCTTAGCTCAGATTACAGCAGGGATGGGAGGAGGGAGGGGGAGAGGAACAAACTGAGCATGCTCAAGGCCATGCCCTGGAGGTTTAAGCTGAAAACAGGAAGTCTGATACAGAAGCCCATGTGTATACAATAGAAGGAAAGAAATGCTGTGTTTCTTTTGACAGAGGACTCAAAGCAGCATTACTTTGAGGGTTTACTGGTGTATTTATATAGACCTTTCTGATAAAGCTTACTTAATTTTAGCCTTTCCTTCTCCTTTAAGAATTCTGTTGTCTATTAATGTTGTGTACTGTGGCCTATGGCACACAGCCTACTGTGGGGTTGCACCAAAGACATCACTGAGCTGCTATGGTGAAGTGATGTCAGCATGATTCTGAACCAAGAAGCCAGGGTCTGAGTGTTTGTGATGTCTGTGCCAGTTCATTTGGCCACCCTGTTGCTGGTTACCCATGCTGTGGTGGGCCATGTTGCATTCTCGCTGTGATTATGCTAATCCTGATGTCTGGTATTGACCTCTGTTTCTGTCTTTGTTTGTACACATATAGAATCCATTATCCAGAAACCCTTTATCCAGACAGTTCCAAATTACAGGAAGACCATCTCCCAATCAAATAATCAAATAATTCCATTTTTTAAAAATTGTTTCCTTTTTCTCTGCATTAATTAACAATACCTTGTATTTGATTAGCGCACATTCCCTGTGTGCGACAAATCGTGTGTGTCATTGTCAATTAATGGCCATCTGATTTGTTATTTTTCCTACTTATTTTAATCTGAATGGGAATTTATAGACCATTACATTGAAACAAACAATCTTTCGCCATACAAGGTATAAAATCTGCATGTCTATGTCTGTAAGAAGAATGAAACTGTCAGTAAAAAGCTAATGCGTTCTTCTGCCATGTGAACAAGGAGCTAATTTGCCCCAGTTCAGTTAATTAAAGGAGAAGGAATCCCCCTGGGCGCAAAACCCCTCCCCCGTGTTGCCCCCTCCCTCCTCCCCCCGGCCTACCTGCCCCCTGGGAAAATGCCCCTAACTTGTTACTCACCCCTCTGCGCAGGTCCTGTCCACGGAGTTCACAGTCGCCATCTTCTCCCACGTGCGTCTTCTTCCTGCTTTGACCGGCGTCTTCCAGCGCATGTGCAGTAGGAACAGTTACCGGTACGGATCTACTGCGCATGCGCCGATTTCACTTCGTGACATTACATCTACATGTTTTAGATTCAAAGCCATCAGAATAAAAACTCACCCTTGAACAAAGCCCAAACTGGAAGTCAGCATACATAATTCATGCTTGTGGAACCCTGTATCCCATTGCCTCAACGTTTAATAAAGTAAAACATGGGTGTGTCAGTGGGATATTATCAATAATATAATTAATATGTTATATTTGTTTTTATTTTTTATGATTTAGATCTGTTATTTGTAAGATAACAGATTTTAGTGTCTCCAGTAAGCTTTTTTTGGGGGGATGGCTGGGTCAGTTGCACCCCTTTGGGTAGTTATGCCACTGCCTGTGTATTTTTGGTAGTCATACTAATGGATGATAAACCAGACAGGACAAAGTGGTAAACTGAAATCATGAGTCACCATTTATGCTTGATTTATAGATTTATTGGATTTAATATAACTTGATCTATATATGTATATATATATATATATATATATATATATAAATATATATATATTTTTTTTTAATCATGTTATTATCATTCTTTATTTACATAGTTCTGGTGGTGATCATTAATTCATTAAAATATATAAATATAGGTGATTTCATGCAATTTATTAGTTTGAAAGGGAAACTGTCTTCCTGGCTGCGCCAATGAGTAAAAATAAAATATAATAGTCTAGTCTTTTTGCCGGGTTACACTTCATTTACTGCAATTTTATTTTAATCAATATTCAAAATGTTCCATTAAGAACCAAGAAGATGGTGGTGAAACAGACCAAATAAGACAATGTATGACTTCATGCTCAGCTCAGTTTGTAAATGCATAACCTACACTAAATGTATTATGATTTCCAGGGCCCTTTGCATATTACTACCTAGATCCTGTGTTGTTCTAGTAAAGTAATTTTGGATTTATTTTTACTCAGGCTGTTATGGACTAGATAGATATTTTCTGATGATGTGTTTAGCATTCAGACTATTTTAACTCAGATGGCAGGAGATGCATATTATGTTTTCATAAGGTATGGACAAGTAAGTCCTTGATGATAATTTGTGCTTTCTGGGCAAGCTAATTATACACTCGCTTCCATTTTATTTTTCAATTTGTTTCATTCAACCTCATACAAAAAAAGTGAATTACAGAGCCAGAGTGGGAAATAGTTCAACAGACTATAATTCATTACATTAAAGGTTATTTCTCCTTGTTATAAATAAAATGAAACTATAAATGAAGGATTGGCTACTTGCTAGATTTATTAATGGACAGCGAATACTTCTTCTATCCCTTTTGAAACAGTGGCCCCCCAACACAGGTATCACATTTCTTTCTCTGAAGCATCAACTGCTGTCCCAGGGGCTTCCCCTATACTGATTGTGTAAATGCAGAGCAATACAGTGGGGTTGCCATGTCTGACCAATTCACATCCAGGGCACAGGATCTATTGGACTAGGACCAAGTTGTCTTCCAGTGTTTATGTTACTATTCAGTCATCCACAGTAGGGACTTAAGGCACCTCATGGGAGGATCAAGGCATGGCAGCTGCCAACCCTGCTGCACCATTTTACATTTACTGACCCAGTATTAAGAAAGGGGGGAGCCCCAGGGGGAGAGGGTCATGAGGTTGGGTAGGAGGAAAGGGGAGTTATGTCCTACTGTAATATCTGGAGGATCACAGGTTGCCATTATAACAAAATATATAAACAGCAGAACCAAAATAACATGTATGGTTCTGAGTTCCCAAATCGTATTTTAAAAATTGAGGCTAGTGGTGTCAGCTTCCAATTTCAAATAAGGGTTTGTAAAGTACACATACAAACAAAGCTTTTTAAAACGTTTTTGTGCTGCCCACTTTAAAATCAATAGCATTGGCATCATGGGAGAATCAGTTTAAGTTTTTTAAAAGTACCATAGTGCAAACTAGTGAGATTCTTGAAAGTTCAAGTTCCTACAGAGAGGAGTTTGCATACAATTAAAATATATCTAGTGAAAAACAGCAATAAATAACTTTTGCAAATGTTAATTTTAATGAACCTTGCAGAACAAATTGACAGGATCATGTGCTTTAATTGGTAGAAGGCATTTTCTTGGAATACAGTACTCCCCAAATGGAAGTGTGGAATACAGGGAAGGGTAGTTAACAGATGGAGAGCATTTTCTTTCTGACAATAATAACAGTTTATATTAAAGAACTATTGATTTTTCTCTATTTGGTAAAAATAACTGCAAAAAACTATGTACAACAACATATGTCTATATTGTCTACATATGATTAAAATAGCTCTGTCTTTTAAGGAACCTACTATTTTAAGGAGGCATTGGAATTTCAATACAATATGGAACATAAGCAAGATTTGAGAAACATTTGGATGTATTAGAAATTAGAGCACTTACTCGCTGCTACTATGCCACGAGGACACAAGTTCAGTTACAGCTGCTAAAGAGCTGCCATTTTAACAGTGTTTGTTGAACTTTTAGTTGAAGCTCTATTTGAAGGTCCAATCTTATTTCATGGTTCCCTTTAGCATATGTAACTAGTACAAACAGGTCAGTATTGGGTTACAAATAGGCCCCAAGTACAAAAAATGAATTTCGCTAAGATGCCATATTTTATATACTGAATTTTGCACCATCTTAAAGTTACAGTTTTTCAATAGCAGCAACGATCCAGGGCTTTAAGTATGAGCATTTATATAATTCTTGCCAAAGTGCATAACCTGCATTTATCAACATTGAACCTCATTTTCCAGTTTGCTGCCCAGTTTTCCAACTTAAGACAAATCACTCTGCAAAGTGACAGCATCCTGCATGGAACCTATAGTTCTGCACAATTTAGTATCATCTGCAAAAATAGAAACAGTACTTTCAATGCCCACCTCCAGGTTATTAATAAACAAGTTGAAAAGCAAGGGACCTAGTACAGAGCCCTGTGGTACTCCACTAACAACACTGGTCCAATTAGAAAATGTTCCATTTACCACCACTCTTTGTAGTCTCTTTTACTTGAATACACTGCAAAGGCATTGCAAATCACATTTGAAAACTGTAAAAGGGGACAAAATGATGTGAAAATTGTTTGGTCATGCCCATTTTGTGGCCACACTCCCTGAATACCACATCCATTTCACAAAATTTGGCAGGTTATGGAAAGTTTGAACTCAAAACATGACAGTTGAGAGGTATGGTGCCAGCATGGTTTTATGTGTATGAGATCTTGCCAGATTAATTTAATAGCCTCCTTTGAAAAGGCTAGCAACAACCTAGACCAGACTAGTGGCTATGACCTCATACCTTTCTTTCCTGTGTTAAAAGGAAAAATGCAAGTAAGACAAACTCTATGTAGCAGTTATTTTGTTTTGAGCATGGCTCAACCCAAAATGGCAAAACTGAGTTATTTGGACTGAACAGGAAATGTGACCCTGTAATTTAATACCAAATGCTTAATGGTTGGTGCTAGAGATTGAAAAGAGAAAAATGGCAGTGGATGTGATTTACTTAGACTTTGCTAAAGCATTTGATGTAGTACTACACAGAAGGATAGTGATTACATTAGAGAATAGTGGCCTGGATGCAGGCATTAAAGTCAATGAGAATTTTTCTAATGGCTACTATTTTGTCTCTGCTACATATTTGTCTTGGCAACGTTTTTGTTGCAGCAAATCTATGCAGCAGTTTGGTGAAAAAATTGCAGATGACGAAATGCGGAATTTCGCCCGCGAAATCATTCATCACTATACATCAGATGTTAATAGACAACGGGGGACCTTTTTCCCCCATAGAAAAGACCACCAAACACCTTTGCGAATGTTAATAACCAAGATTTTGCGTCCTTTATGACCAATGTGTAAGGTGGCCATGACACACTTAAAGGGTAGCCCCAAAAAATGAAAGGGATTTGTAAGCATTTAACGAGCAAAAATATTATCGCCAACCAAAGGTGTGGGCTAATAGAGCCTGCACTCTGTTTGGGTGTAACAAATATTAATTGTAAATTAATTGTTTCCTTTAAATTAATCTAGTCTATTAAGATGTTAGAATAAATAACATGTCCTGTTTAAATTGAAATATGCAGGAGAAGAAATGTTCTGTGCTATAATCTATGTCTTCATTATACTCAACTTAATTAGGAGACTATAGATGGAATATATATTTTACTCTGGAACATTATACATGAGAACAGAATTAAGTAGCAGTGCATTCATATAAAGATTGCTGGTGCACACTTTCTTGACAGAATTAGAAGGATAAAATATGTTGTTGGTGTTTTTAATGATTTGTCAAGCTGGATAAACAAATCTTCAGAATGTTGCATTGGTCCATGTATGTTGTTTGTGACTGTCAGGCCCCCCATTTTATTCCAGGCCCAAAAGATCAGATCAGCCTAATTTAGCCCATTGTGTGAGACCAAATGCGCTAGCATTGCCAGGTTTATTGTTCTGGTATTTTCAGTAGTTCAGGGAGAGCTCAGTTAGACTCCATATCATGACTCTCTATGTAATGACTAGGAAGTAGATATACTGATCCAATTTTATATTGAAATATCAACATATTAACAAAGTTAACTAAGTAAATTAAGGCACTAGCCCAGGAGTAGGCAACCCGCGGCTCCGGAGCCTCATGCGGCTCTTCATCCTGCTTGCTGCGGCTCGGTCTTGCGGCTTTGCCTGTCAGGTGTCTATACACGACTTGAGTGTGCGACCACGGTAAGCTAATGGTTAGCTTACCATGGTCATACACTCAGGAAGCCGCCAGCAGATGGGAGGGCTGTATAGACGTCCCAGGAGTTACAGGCAAGACCGAGCCTCAGCAAGATGATACATTATAGTCCTTACCACGGTCACACACTCAAGACAAAAGAGAAGCCTCCATAGTCCAGCTGCAGCAGGTGCGAGGGCTTTATATGTGGATGTGACGCATATTTTAATGACGTCTATAGCCCTCGCCTTTAAACAGATGAGAACACTAGCATTTAATAGGGCTATTAAGTGTTTAATTTATTTCAAAGTAGGCCTACAGATACACACTGCACTTTTGCTTGTTGTAACAGTTAATATTAAAAAAAGGTTAAAACTTTTAAAAGTTTATAAGCTGTGTTATGTTTTGCGGCTCTTGACTATTTTTCTTTTGTGGAAGAGGGGGCAATAAGGCTCTTTTGATTGCTGACCCCTGCACTAGCCAATGAAGTTTAATCTATTTCTCTGAACTGTAGCAGTTGCATAGGGTTGGACTGGACCAGCGGGACACCATGAGAAAACCAGACACGCTCTCTGATCTTCCCTACTGGCCCCAATTGTGTTGCATTCATAAGAAAAAAAAGGTGCCTGCAGGGTGGGGAGTGGTGGAAGGTTGCGGCTAGGGTGGAGCCTCTGACATGGAAACCCTGGTTGGCCCTGGACCACCAGTCTGGCGCTGCAGTTGAAATCAATCCCCAGTGAGGCAAGTATCAATTTATCATCATCATGGGGGGGGGAATGAAAATTCCTTCTTGGATCTAGTTGAATTATTTCCCTGATCAGCCTCTCTACCTACTAATAATATAAGATTTTATTTTTGTACAAAAATCATCCAAGGCTGATTTTATAACGTATATTAATGACAGAGTGCTATTCTTGATGTAAAGAACAAACTGAATTTAACCATTGTCATACTTATTCTTTCTCAGACTGTGGGAAGTACTTTACCTCTTGCACTGTTGTGAAGTGGCCCTCTAAATGTTACATGAACACTGCTTTTCATTCCAGAACTGAAGGGATGTCTAAATAGTTTTATATACTTATAGTTTCATTGATGTCACAGTCAGTGATATACTTGCTGTATTTCTTCCTTCGGTTTGGTGAGATGAAGTCATAAATGTAACTGCAATGCATCTATCAAGAGACTGATTTCCTACTGACTTCCATCCATATTTATTCTTAGCTGGAGAGAAGGTTTTATTAGACTATATCTCGGGTAATAAGTCACAACAGGTTGTTCTGTATGTGCCTGGATACACATTTACTCATCCAATTTTCCTTCTAGAAGGCTTTTTAACCCTTTTACGTTTTATGAGAATAACTTGATTGTGCCTCAGGGCTTTTTTTTAAAAAAGCAACATACAAATCAGTTTAATATTTCATAAACTTCTTAAAGGGACGTCTTTTTCAATGGTTATTTTTGCTTCATGCTATTTAAGCTACTTGTTTTTATTTTAAACAGTACATACAGTATATATCTTTATACTGGTATGGGATCCCTTATCCAGAATTATAGGGAGACCATCTCCCATGGGATATTATAATTATTTCTAATTTTTAAAAATAAAAAATGATAAAACAGTACCTTGTACTCGATGGTAACTAAGCTGTATGAATCCATATTGGCAAAACAATCCTATTGGGTTTATTTAATGTTTAAAAGATTTTTAGCAGACTCAGCTTCTGTGCCTTTCAAGACAACAAATGAGATGCTGATATATACCAGTACCATATACCATAGTAAGTCTTCAGTATGCAACATAAAATATGACAAATTTGGTACAGTGGGTTATTAAAAAAACAATCCGTTTCAATATGCGATAGAGGAGCTCACTGCAAAAAAACTCCAAACAATGTGACATACTCACAGCTCAGGATCAGCCGCACTTTCTCAAAAGTAGTGGTAAAATATTTCCTCCTTTATGTAATCCCTTAAAGGTGCTGTGCATAATATTACAAACTACTGAGGCGTTTCATGACCCATAATGGTCACTTCCTCAGTCCCAATGTACATAAAAGGCACAACTTTATAGATAGCAGCACATACCATCTTAAAGACATTTTTAAAGTTAGACACACTCATTATGTCCATGTAAAATTTCTTTAAAAACAAAACCTTTACTTTCTCAACCTTTAATATGTAATGAAGAAGTGTAATATTATATCTCATATTACCTAATTTTCTCTGAAATATCTTTGTGTGTGTGACTTCTCTCATTCCCCTCAATACAATCTTTTCTTTTCTTACATAAACTCTTTGTGAAACGACGCACACTCTCCCTATCAGTTTAGGTATCTATTTAGTATTTGATTTCCCAATATTTATAATATAATATTTATAATATTTATTAAGCCCTACTGGTTGCTCAGTTTCTAATGTAAACCAAACCTCTCTCTGATTCAAAAGTTTCTCAATATCTCCCCTTTATTTTTCTTCACATGTTCTATAGCTTGAAAGAAGGTACTTTTCTCATTACCATTATGTTCACTCAAGATATGATCTGCTGTCGCAGAGGAAAACTAGTATAGAGAGATATTATCGCTTTATAGATGATTTGATTGACATATGGAAAGGAAATGAAAATCCTATAGGCAAATTTCTTAAATAAAGGAGGAAATATTTTACCACTACTTTTGAGAAAGTGCGGTTGATCCTGAGCTGTGAGTATTTCTAATAAAATACAACCCACCCTTATTTCCTGGAACTGTTATTAAAGAGTCTTCCTAACGCACAGCATTATTCTGATCCTGAAGAAAAGCTCAAAATCCTCATAAAAAAAGTTAAATCCTTCGACTTCGAATATTGTTCGATCGAAGGAATAATCGTTCAATCGAACGATTAAATCCTTCGAACGATTCGAAGGATTTTAATCCATCGATCGAACGATTTTCCTTCGATCAGAAATTGGCTAGAAAGCCTATGGGGACCTTCCCCATAAGCTAACATTGATGCTTGGTAGGTTTTAGGTGGCGAAGTAGGTGGTTCGAATTTTTTTTAAAGAGACAGTACTATCGAATGATCGAATAGTCGAACGATTTTTAGTTTGAATCGTTTGTAGTTCGTAATACTTCGTAGTCAAAGGTCAAAGTAGCCAATTAAATATTTCGAAATTTGAAGTATTTTTTATTCTATTCCTTCACTCGAGCTAAGTAAATGTGCCCCATAAAGTATGTCTGTTCTAAACCTCACCTTTCTTAGAACCAATTTTGTCCTGTCAAGCTAGGAAATATGTCAATCATGTCAAGATCCCAGAACCTGCCTTAGAAGGTGTTAAATGAATAGGAGCCAAATTTCATGTGCCTCTGATTATTTTTTCACGCCTATTTGTATCTGCATCACTCTGCATCAGTAAAACATACCTTAAAGTGGGCTTGTTAGCCATAATTTGTGTACAATTAGGTTTTGAGCTGAGGCAATTAGTTGAGAGCCTAGGATGTGCAGAAATTTAATGAAAGCCATTATTTGATGTTTAGCGGACGTTCTTATTTAATTTACCGTAATTGTGATGTACTGATGAACCTGAGCTGATGTGACAGATTCATGAAGTGTAGTAGGAGGAAGGTGGGGGCTCTACTACAACCTTTTCACACTTATTATGAAGTTAATCATGGCCGGAAAAAAACTGTCTGGCATGGCAACAAAAAAAATTAGTTTTATGGAAAGATAAGCATCTGGTAAAGTACAGGTATGCAATCTGTTATCCGGAAACTCCAGATCCATAAATTTCCGTAGGCCACCTCCCATAGACTCCATTTTAATCAAATAATTTCAATTTAAAAAAAAGTTTTATCTTTTCTCTGTTGAAAGAAATCAGTACCTTGTACTTGATCCCAACTAAAATATGTTTAATCCTTGGGTTTATTTAATATTTAAATTATTTTTAGTTGATTTAAAGTATGAAAAACTGAAAGAATCCTCCATCCAGAAAACACCAGGTTCCAGGCATACTGGATTAGTGCTAAAAATGTGCCTGTGGAGAAACTGCCCAGTGTGCCATTTGCTGTAAGGTGAAATAAGGATAAAGCTGTGTATACTAGATAACTACCCAGTATTGTAATTACAAAGAAATAGCTTTCAGACAGCACAGAGACCCAATCAGAGGAAGACAGAAAGGTGTACAAGGACAGTCAGAATAAGGCATAGGCATTAATCAGATGTGCCACAGCCCAGGCAGAAGAGAAAATAGCCCATCCTATGAGACAAAAGACAAAACATGTTTTTAGGTGTATCTTTGACCAGGAGGAAATAGAAGGAAATAGAAAGGCTGAAGACTGAAGATGTGCAGTGAAAGATAAGATTATAGAAAAAAAAGTTTTTGCTCACTGTTTAGGGATCCATAGTAGTAGTAGTAGCAGCAA
Organism: Xenopus petersii; assembly: GCA_038501925.1. Lineage (NCBI taxonomy): Eukaryota > Metazoa > Chordata > Amphibia > Anura > Pipidae > Xenopus > Xenopus petersii. The sequence goes on from CM076675.1 coordinate 39,540,675, forward strand.
AATTCGCTAGTGTCCTTTTTTTTACGCTGGCGCATTTTCGCCAGCGTCAGCTGTGTTTCGCAAATTTTTCGCCTTTTTTGCAAATTTCGCAGGGACGCTCCAAATTCGCCCATCACTAATCCTTAGTTATTAGCAACTTTTCACATAAGGAAAGCTCTTCAATGAGAAAGAAGTTACTAAATTATACCAATGTACAGCTTCATGCAAGAATGGAAAACTATGACATGGATTTATATATGGTGGCCTAACAATTGCACTCATACTGTTTAATTGAAAACAAAGCATACAAGGGGCATATTTATCAAGGGTCGAAGTGAATTCGAGGGAATTTTCAAATTAAACAAATTCAAAATTCGAAGTCATTTTTTGGGTACTTCGACCATCGAATAGGATACTACGACTTTGAATTTACTTTGAATCCGATTCGAAGTAAAATAGTTTGAATATTGAATATTCGATAATCAAAGTACTGTCGCTTTAAAAAAAACTTCGACTTCAATAGTTCGCCAAATTAAACCTGCCGAAGTGCTATGTTAGCCTATGGGGACCTTCTACAAACTTTTTCCAAGTCTTTACACATCTTTAAAATCCTTTGATCGATCGCTGAAATCCTTCGAATCGATCGATTGCCAATTTTGTTGAAAAAACGTTCAATTAGATATTCGAATTCGAAGTATTTAAATTCGATGGTCGAATTTCAAAGTATTTTCAACTTCGAAATTCGACCCTTGATAAATCTGTCCACAAAATTTATACCCCAGGAAATCCCTCCCCAAATGTTAAAACCAATCACGTTTTGCCACCTCACATTATTTCTTAAAGCAACATATACATCAATTCGGTCCTAATAGGACCGAATTGATGTATATGTTGCTTTAAGAAATAATGTGAGGTGGCAACACGTGATTGGTTTTAACATTTGGGGAGGGATTTCCTGGGGTATAAATTTTGTGGCCAAATGTGACAACAGTAATGCCTTTGAATAAGTGCCTGTGGGTGCGAAACGCGTAAGGCGAAGCATCAATTGGTCTGTATGCCTTTTTAATATTTTTGATGAATAAAAAGTGATTTTTTAACTTTGAGAATTGACTGGGAATATATCTTTCTGAATTTTTGACTTGGGCGCCCTTTGGAGTTGGGGGCTATATCCCAGCGTCTTTGGCCCTTTTTGACAGGCCTATATAGATTGCAGCAGTTAAGTAAGAGTATTTTTTTCGGACCTTGATAAATCTGCCCCCAAATGTATATATAAGTGGGGATATCTCATAGGCTTGATTCCAATGTATATACACACTCTTTTATAATACAATATTTGGAAATACATTACATGCTTAATTAAGCAGTATTTAAATGAAAAACGTTTGACCAAACTCGAATCCACGATTGGACCTTATTTATTATTAAAAAGCACAATTTAATAAGATCAAACTTTATAAAATTGATTGAAAACCCAAATCGTACAAGTTTTTTTCTGAATCACTCGATTTATTTTGCCCAAAAATTGCCGGATTTTCAGGCTAATTTCTGCGCAGACCACAGAAACTTTCAAATAGGATAGGGACCTCTCCCATTCACTTAAATACAACGTCGGCAGGTCTGCTATACTAGATTGTCAGATTCTGACTTTTTCCATCCTTGGGGTATAATAAATCTTGAAAAAAAAATTTTTCCTCTAAAACTTCAGATTTTATAGTAAAAAAAACTCAATTTGTTTTGGTTTTTGGCATTTCGGACTTTAATAAATAACCCCCTAAATCTATTAGATTTTTTTTCTAAATTATATTAACAATCAAACCATGGCTTGTAATCTTGCACTCTTCCAATAAGTAGGAAGGGTTGCAGGTTACTTTTGCTTACTACAAATAAAACATCTCCATAACATGCATGCTTTCACTCTTAATTCCCATCTATGGTTTTACTCCTAATTCCCACATCCAGGAAACAGATATAGAGAGGTCCATTTTTCGAGTATGACATATGGATGATGGATGTGTCGTAATTCTGTAATTCTCTAGACTATATTCTGTAATTACTGCACAAACACTGGGAATCAACAAGAGGAACCAAAACAAGAGCAGATGTTATTTCCCTGAATGTTTGATTTGCTGTCAATTATATGCAGAGATAACATTTGGAATTCAATTGATTAGAATATGCTTATTAAAAAAAATGTTATTTTATTTATAAGAGATGACAGGAAGGGCTAATGGTTGCTTGATTAGCCAAACCCTGAGCTTATAATAGAAAGGTGAACTACTCATCTAGCTGCAATTTTTTTCTGTTTTGTTTTTGTTGAGTAAATGTCTGTCATGTGCAGATGCAATTCAAATCAAGTGCGGATTAAAGTAAAATCTCTGGCAAACTGCCATTCATATTCTTATACTGTATTTGAATAAAAAGATGCACAAGGTCATATTGACATGGAATTGTAACTGAATAACCAGCTCCTGAAAACATAGCCACCCGGTTCCTTTTCCCCAACTAAAAACAAATTCATGTTAACATGGAAATAACTAGGGCAACTATTAAGATTGCTATGGGACGCACTCTATAAATGAGAATCATACTGGCACTTTGTAAATTCAAGACATTTATCTTTTGCCTGCACATTTAGAATGTCTTTATTTGGCTTTTACCAAGTCAGAATAGGAAGTCAACATCTGCAGGTGGGATGTCTGCCCAGCATTTTATCTCTTCCCATGAGAAATTGCAATGATCAATCTTATCATAGCAGAAAATAAGCATAACAGCTCATCTTTACCCACCAGATGTGCAGCAATTCGATTAAGTAGGCCCTGCAGATGAGGTTTGTTTAATGTCCTGATTTTTCCTTCTTTAGCTGTAGCACGAGTGACACTGATGTAAAGGTACACTGAAAAAATGTTTTTAAGATGCACTTATAAAGGCATTCAGCTGCTCTATGACACTAAAATGAACATATTTAGTTTCTATCACTCTATTAGTCTGACAGAAAAGAAGCAATACTTGTTGCTCAAGCTCAGATAGCTGGCTAAACCGGTGATAGATGCAGCAAATCAATTCTGAAAATTTTCTGAACCTAATTAATGTATATTGTGGGCAGTGATGGAGTAACCATAACCATGGTGAAAAACCATAACATCCACATGTAGCGCACCCTTAGGTGTTGGCAGTAGTATATATGAGTCTGCGTTCCTTAACCCGTTGACACACCAAGGCCCCATTAAAATCAGGCACTCAAGATGGCAGTGCAACAGGAACAACTTTACTTTATTAAACAGTTACAGCTGTAAGTAAGACTTGGTTAGAAAATGAACACTAGTCGGACAATTAGCAATCTGCTAACACTGCAGTAACTATGACACAAGGTCACCAGGTTTTTGGAAAGAAATCCAGGGACAGGGGAGAATGTAGCGTGCACGCAGTGTGCCACAGCAACATTTTTAGACCATGACCACTTTGTAGGACACCCCCACTAACCACTCCCCAATTTACAAACACACCATCGGTGAATATATTAATCAACGTAGTTGCAATTCAGTGTATAATACCTCCACTGCAGGATGGCACAAAGGAAATTTCCATTTACAATACCCCAGAATTCATAGTAGGATGGCATAGAGGCAATTCCATGTACAATACTCCCAGAATTCATAGTAGGACGGCATAGAGACAATTCCTTGTACAACAGAAGCAATTACAAGTACATTACCCCAAAATTCATAGTAGGATGGTATAAAGGCAATTCCTTGCACAACAGAGGCAATTCCATGTACAATACCCCCATAAGTCATAGTAGGATGAGAGAAAGGCAATTCCACGTACAATACCCACAGAATTCATAGCAGGATGTCATAGAGGCAATTCCATGTACAATACTGTCAGAATTCATAGTAGGATTGTATAAAGGCAATTCCTTGTACAACTGAGGCAATTCCATGTACAATACTCCCAGAATTCATAGTAGGATGGCATAGAGGCAATATTGCTAATTGGCATATCTGTGCCGTTGGACGTGTGCAGCAATGCTGTCAGCTGTCCTTGCACAATATGTCTCACCCTCCAATGGACTAGCAGGATAATGTCTGTTTCTAGAAACCCCAATGTTCCTTAAACTGGCCACACAAGGGTTAATAAGTGACAGTTGAGAAGGAACTTTGCTTCTCTCCACACTATAGCTTTCTTCAAGATGGCTGACTGCTGTACTCCTGGATCACAATGGGCGCCTGACAACAAAACTTCCTCCAAGGAACAGCAGCACACAACTCCAAGCAGGCTGCACACTGCAGTGTTCCCCACTTGTAGGTTAATAGCAGTCTCTCGCTCTGGCTGGTCACTCAGCAGGCTGGAACACAAACTGCCAGTCTCTAGATCTCCCAGCACATCTCTCCATGCAGGCTGGTTCCTCCTCCTGTTCCAGGCTGATTCCCCTTACTGTTCCTGCCGGTGTGGACAGGACACAGACTGTCTCCTTTATCATTGGCTGGAGAAAATCCTGCAGGTTGAAGCATTAACTAGTTCCTCTGTACTGTAGTGGAATGCACAGGGGACTAGATTACCCAGCAGTCTTACAGGTTACACACAGTTCCAATGGAATGTTACCCAGGAATGTATCTGAACCTTGTGTACTGTAGTAATACTGATGTGGGGGATTATACACTTTGCTGCCAACAGCTCCAGAGCATTGGATTTCTTAGGTTCTACAAGCAATCACTGATTATGGACCCGTATACCTTCACTTGGTTCAGTATTTCTATCATATCTACTGCCAAAAGGCAGTGTTGAAAATATAAATTGTTCTTTAAATGATTAAAGTTCTATGACAGTCCACTGTCTTCTGTACAAGCAGTTCGAACTTAGGCTGGCTGTGTTCTTGAGACAACAGGTGACATGACATTGCAGGGTGCATATCCAGTCACATTGGAAAAACCCCTATAGAAGTAGCAGCAATGATCTAGCTCATAGCTAAACATAAACCAGCCAAAGTCTCCTGTGAACTAAACAAAATTATACAGTCAAATGCAACTGTATAGTGGGCAGAATACAATACAATATGATAAAAACAATTCTGCATCATTTCTGAAATAATCAAGTTTATCTTCATTATCCCTCTCTCAGCATCTGTCTCTCTTCATGCAGGAGTCGGGAGTCCGATATTCATTGACAGTTAGATCCAATATATCTTATACAATGCTCCTTTTGACTAGACAATGTATCACAGTTCACTCTATTAAAATCACCAGACATTGTGTCTCTCTACATGCACGATTTGTGCAAAAGACAGTTATTTTGTTAGATTTTGTTTGTACTGAAATCAGCTGTTTGAATGAGCTCCACTACATCTGCTAGGAAAGGGAGCCCCCTGTAAGATATATTGGATCTAACTGTCAATGACTATCTGACACTCAACTGCTGTATTAAGACAGAATGAAGAGAACCAGATGCTGAGAGAGGGATAGTGAAAATATTTAGGTATTTAGAAAGTTTTTATTCCGTATGATGAAGCTTATATTAAGTTTTCATTGTTGCGATATTTACCCTTTAAAAAGGTCCCTTTTTTCAACAATACTTCAGTAATTATGGTTTGTGCTGAACAAACTATTGTTTTAATGAGAGAGAATGCATTTTTTTGTTAATTCGTGTATTAAATAGGGCATAGAAACTGAAAATAAAATGACCTTTACTTCTACATTCTAAACAATGATCATAACAAATCACCAGCCCACTAAGAAGCCCTTTGTACAAATGAACCCCATGTGAGATAAAGAGAAGCACATTATAGAGGATATCTCAGTGGACAAGAAACAACAAATATAATAAATAGTTTTTAGTTAAAAGAAATAAGCACAATGTATGTTCAGCACAAGCCCTATTTAGTGCACAGAACTCAAACTACAGAATTCAGTTTTCTTTGATTTGTAGACCAGGGAGTTCATTTACCTTACTCCTTATCATGATGGATTAACTCACAAATCTTTCATGAACAGCTATGACAATGTGCACTAAACAGCCCATAAATAATTTGACCTTAAATCATTTATGTAGGTTGTAGTGCAAACACCAGCGAATCACATATCAGTAATCAGCAGTGATTAAAAGCCAAGACTAAATACAGTATGGCTGTCCCCCACGAATAAAATCCTGATAACCCTCAGGTTATTCCATTTACTATGGCTACACTCAGTTAATGTAACATTAGTGTAAAGGGTTTTGACATGGGAAATATTTTTTCTCCAAAATACATCTGTTATTAGTGCTGTGCCAGCAGAATTCTGCACAGAAATCCATTTTTCAAAAGAGCAAATAGATTTTTAAAAAATCTGATATGGGGCTAGACATCTTGTTAGTTTCCTAGGTGCTCTTAGTCATGTGACTTGTGTTCTGATAAACTTCAGTCACACTGTACTCCTGCATTGCAAGTTGTGATATGATTCCCTCCCTTTCCCCACCCCCAGCAGCCTAACAACAGAACAATGGGAAGGTAACCAAATAACAGCTCCCTGTTAGATATGAGAAAAGCACTCAATAGTAAAAATCCAAGTCCCAATGTGACTCTTTGTTTTCATCAAATACTAAAAAGAGTTTTCGGCCTTTTTTGGCCTAAAATCCCCGAAATTATTAGATATCAGTACGGACAGCACCCAGGGGTGCTTCGGTCGCCTCAGGTGACAGCGCCCCACTAGGTACCAGGGGCAGCAAAAATTCTGCTCCTGGTAAATTAAGAGCGAATTTCCGGGGGAAGGGGGGCAGCAGCAACTGCTGGTGCCTCAGGCGGCGGAGGGACCAGGATCGCCCCTGACAGCAGCGCAGACACTGGGACCTTCCCCATTGACTTATACAGGACCTCGAGAGCTTTGAGATGCCGGATTTTCGGAGTCAGACTTTTAAGACCATCAGGCTTTTTTTTTTAGTCCGAAAACTACGAATTATTTGAATTTTGGATATTTGGTGCATAATAAATAACCCCCTAAAAGATCACAAATTTTTCGGGATTTTTGCATTCGGAGTTTAGTAAATAACCCCCTTAATCTACAGACCCACCAGCAAATGCATTTATTTAGGTAACACAGTCACTAACTATAATCCTCTATTGAATCATAATGGAGCTTCATTTTCAAGGAATGCTCACAATGCCCTTGTTTCACAGTTAAAGATGCTGCTAGAAATAATGGAAGATTAAAATGATTTTTGTAGTACATTGAAAATGTAACAAGTAAAGCAATGGCCATTACTGTTTCCAACTTCAATTCTTCAGATGCAAATAGAATTTCCTCTTATTATTTAGTATGAATTAGTCATTCTAAGATAGCACAAAAATGTGTAATTTTATTTTTCTGATAGCAACCTAGTAAGTTTGCAGCATATATTGATTCCGCTTAAAAAAAATTCAAATAAATGTCTATTACAAAAAGACCTTTGGCTGTGGGCAGATGCAGCTTTGTTAACAGATGTGGCATTTGCATGAATATTCCCAGCTTGCTGCAGGCAGGGCCTTCTGTGAGTATAACAACAAAAGTCTTAGTTACAGTTACAAACAGGAAAACAGTTTCAACTTTTTTGTCCAAAAACTATTATTTCACATAAATAATACATATATGCAAATAGCAAATTTTTTCTGATTTAAAGGAAAGGGTTACAGATGGTTAAATGTTACATTAACTGGTAGATTAGCTGGTTTGAATATCGTATAGTGTGTGCCAAATTGAATTCCTTTGTATCAACTGCTGGTTTCTAGTAGAGCAGATAGTAGTTGGGATAACAGAACAGAAGCAAAACTCAGTGGAGCTCATTTATAAACAATGGGCAAATTTGCACCTGGGCAGTAACCCATATCAACAAATCAGTGATTAGCTTTTTTCAACTAGCTGCAAGTTGAACACTGAAAGCAATCATCTGATTGGTTGCTATGAGTTACTGCCCAGGTGAAAATTTGCCTGGAGTTAATAAATGACCCCCAGTGTATCTGTAATATTATAGGGAAACCAGCCTAATTTAGATGTCATATAAATGTAATATATGTTAACCAAATTATCTGCAATTCTGTCTCTTTTGGAGTTTCGCAGCATGTACATACAGATGTTTGTAGTTGTGATCAAAATACAGAAGGTCTTTATGACATATGCTAAAGGTACTGATTGATGTGTGAATCCCTGTAATTTCAGCTAAAAGCACTGTCTATGTCAGGCAACATATATTTCATGCTTTATCTTCCTCCTGATGCTATAATAACTGGTGTTTTGCTGCAGTTGTCTTACCATCTCTCTTTAATGGTATATTCCAGGTGTCTATGCTGGAATTAGGGATAGACAACCATTTGTCACTATCTCTACCAAACAGGGAGAAAGTAGTGGGACTCCAAACAAGAAAGAGCTTCAGATTGCCATCCTTGACATGGGGGGCTCATGCAGCTTTAAACACAGAGCTATAGGGGAATCCCTCCAAAACTGTTCTTAGTTATCACATATAGAACATGTTTTCTGAATATCCTTATGGAAGCAAAGGAGGGTATGCCAATATTTTACTATTGGTTGTGCCAAAGAAGAAGTGGGTAAACTTCTGTTCTGTGAAGGCAACCAAGAAGTGCTCTGGTAGCAAATAGTTTATAGAAAACAATATGCTTTTGATGGGGTATAGTGGGTGTTGTAGCTAAATACCACCCGTAGAGACATACACATATAGTCAAAGCATTAACAACTCATATAACTTTCCTTTCTCCACTGCTTCTAATAGCCTTATAATTTACAGTAGGTGGAACATTATCCATATTCTCCAGTATAGGATGATGATGGCTTTTAATAAAAGTTGAAATGCTTGTTTGAATATACTGAATATATTCTCAAGTCTGCAAGGAAGGGAAGTACCATATATCAGTTTAATATACCTTTTGCTATAATATATATGTCTGCTGTATCAGAGGAACTGTATGAAGTGTAACCCAAAGTAGTTTTCTGTTTTGTGATTCCAGGCATACAGTGCCTTCCATAAAAAGCTGTTGCCATTGATACAGCCGTTTATACTGTATATCTGTAGATAAAAATTTATTTTCCAGGATTGAATGCAGCAGTCAGGAGATATAGAAGCTATTCTGCTATGTTTAAAGATAGACTGGATATAGTATCCAACTTGGTTTTAAGTAATAGTACCCTGGTCTGAGCTGCGTAATATCATAGTGGGGCGAATTTCCCCCGTTTTGACGCCTGCGGCAAATTTGTGTCAAAATGGGCACTGGCGTCAAAGTTGGAACCATCACCGGCGGCAAAAAACCTTTGACGTCGGCGTTGAAAACGGGTGAATTGGCTCCTGGCAAATAAATTCGCCCATCACTAGTGGATGTGTTAATGGTAAGCCCCACTCTTTATTAGCAGGGAGAGGGCTTAGAGATGATATACTGAGTAATTATGGGCCACAAAATCATACGTTCCTTATGGTTTTCTGGTCTTGTAAAACAGCTGTTCTGCCATGTCTTTGAAGTGCTTTGGTAAGAAGTTATTGTTGGTATTGTCAAACTAGCATGGAGTCTATGGATGTGTCAGCAGAGCCCCAACTTAACTAATAAAAATAAAACGCTCTCAATAAGCCTTACTGTTTAGAAAAATCTTTTTCACATCTTTGTTTTTTAATGATTGTTTACGGAACAAAACAGGAAACTTAAATTCTTAGAAAATAAAGAGCTACAGAACACATAAACCACAAATATTTAGCAAATGTGCTCTGGTAGCATGTAGGTTATGAAAGACAACAATATATTGATGGGTATGGTGAGTGTTGTAGCTGAATAGCACCTGGAGAGACATCCACATATAGTGAAAGCATTAATATCTCGTATAACTTTTTTGCAGTGCTGGGAAAAAGTTTTGGCATGGAGTAGCCTGACAGCAGATACCACTACCATAATACTGAAGAAATAGTTAATGATTCATTTAGCGGATATTTCATGTTCACCTTTGCTGCACTTGTTTTCCCCAGGCTGTTAGAGAAGTCACACAATCATGGAACATTCTGCCATTGTGCTAATTAGCTAAATTAATTTATGCTAATTAATATAGTTCTAAACTTAAAAGGAGAACTAAACCCTCCAAACTAATGAAAACCCCTACCCCCTACCCTCCATAGTCCCCTCTCCCTGCCTCCCCCCCACAGGTGTTAATACCTGTAAATGCCCCTAAGTCTTTAATTACCTCTTGATGCAGAGTCCACGGGCGCCATCTTCACCTCTTCAGGAATCTTCAGTAAGTAAGCAGTGTATCGGTGCATGTGTAGTTGTAGCAATTTCCTGGTCCCGAACAACTGCGCATGCTCCTACAGCCACGGAAATTGCCAAAGCGACCTGAAGATTCCCAAAGAGGTGAAGATGGCGCCTGTGAGCTCCACTGCTCTGACTCTGCATTGAGGGGTAATCAAAGACTTAGGGGCATTTACAGGTATTAAAACATGTGCAGGGGGAACAGTGAGGGGGGGATATGGAGGGTAGGATGTATGGGTTTTGATTAGTATGGGGGTTTAGTTCTCCTTTAAACTTGCTCTTGTATATAAGGTTGTTGTTGTTGTCATCATCTCTATACAGTATCCTGTAAATTTCATTAAATAGTTTAATTTATCCCCAAGGACTAAAAGACTAATTATATATGTGCATGGCTCTATTAAGATGACGATACTGTATGAGATACATAGGTAGGATCTATTAAGGGTCCTTTCCTAATGATTAGCTTTGTGTGTATGTCTTATGGACACTCGTTTGACCATTATAGTCATTTTACGTTCCTTAGCATCATGTATCAAGGGCTGTTTTATTACAGATAAAAAAAATGAAGAATTATTTCTTTAAATAGATTTCAATGGGAAATGGCACTGTGCTTTGTAGATAAGGATTTCCAGTTTATACCTGTACTGCAATGGCTGCTTTTCAGGGATATAGGGGACAACGATGCCAATAATTGGTGTAAATTTCTTCTTCTTGTCATCTATAAAGGCAAAGAGGTGAATGCCTCCACTGCACATCACTTTTTAATATTTATTTGTAAGTATCTATTATATAAATGTCACTGTAGCCAGAGATAAAGGAATATCTTTATAAGATTATTGGATGATTCCGTGCAGGAAAAATTCTTCACAGCTTATTAAAACATGCCCTTACATTTCAGCTTCCATGTGGTTTTGATAGTAGCACCTATATATGTTTAGCAAAAACCAAATATAGTAATGAACCATTCCAACTCCTTTTCCAACCTGCACTTAAAGAAATTGGATATGTGCAGTCATTTATTTGAGCTGCCCCATACTTTCCACTGTCATGACAAAAGATAGTTCTTAAATCTAGGGTAAAGATTTGGGTTACTCTCACTGTTTATTCTGAAGTGGTCCACACTCTGCCCTTGCTCTGCCCTGGATCTTACCGGACCCACAAAGTTAATATTCAAATATAACCTGAACCTGCCCCCCCCTCCGCAGGTGGATCTATGGAGCCCATGTGGCTGTCTGCATTTAAATATTTGAGCGTGTTTACAAAATTGTGTTAAAAAATGAGGGGAAAAAAAGCATAAATACATGCAAAATAAACGTAAAACTTTTTTATAGCGCTTTTTTTATTACTCACTTTGATTACGTTAAAATGTTTTTAACCATTATTTTAACATAATTTTGCAAACACGCTAAAGTATTTATTGACATCCAACACAGGAAAAAAATGATAACAATCTGCAACATAATAATTGGTGGATAAAACAACATCACATTGCAAAATGAAAAATGTATTCCATTTTAAAAAATATCTCTTAACCAAAAAAGGGACTTAACCTCCAAGAATTTTATCCTCCAAGATTTTTATCCCTGAATATTGAATGTCACAACCATGCCCTAAGTATTATTTAAAAACAGAGGTGCTGCGCATGGGAGGAGGGATCCCTCTCCTTAGAGTACTCAACCACCCAGCACGATTTAAATAAATCAGGTGGAAGGAACGTATAAAACTACGTGAAAATTTGTACACGTTATATTTATACTGCTATAAGTTACAAGACAAATCTGTCTATAAAATGAATAACATGTCAGCAATCAACTTATGCATGCATCTATTCCACAGTATATATCATGTCCGTCATTGGTTGACACCCGGCTGATCCCAAAATGGGAATGACTAGGCAGTATATTGTGGCAATGGGAGGTTTAATGGGCAACAAAGTAAGGGTTGCATAAGTTGATTGCTTGATTGCTCCATGGAAGAGGCTGGGCGTTTTTTTTTAATTTCAAAAAAATAATTTATAGGCACCCGAAGGCCACCCCCCCAAAAACCTGCCATCCTAGGCTGATCCTGGGTCTGCTACCTCTATAATTATACCATTGTGTGTGCATAAATATTATGTGCTTTCACCACAACAAAAATTGTGTGTCAAACAAGGAGCCCCAAAGAAACGAGAGATTACGAGGTTCAAGGACAAGGTGAAACCCAATTATGTAACAAACCGACCACACAGGAAAAGGGGCAAGTATTAAAAATGATAAATCTATCTGAACATAAATTGAGTGATATCCACATAAATGTATTAAATAAGGGTCTCTCCTTCTCACCCTAATGGAGAGAGTGAGATCATGGATGAATCACTAGAAGCACAAGCATTAAGGGACCTAGAAGAACTATTAAGGGAAGGGAAGAGGCAATACCAAAGGAAGGGGATATAACACCCAATAGTGAAATTGAGAAGAAATTAAAAATAAAATCTATGTTCACCCCTCCCTCTAATATATGTCCCAATATAAATATATATATATATATATATATATATATATATATATATATATATATATATATATATATGAACCTAGTGATTGAAGACATTATAAAACTCACCCCCAAGATTTATGAAAAAAAATCTGAGCCAGGATGAATTAAAAGCGATCAAAGAGATCAGAATGTGAGATGATGTGCAAATTAAAGGGGTCAACATAATAATATGGCCTAACAACATGTATCTAGAAAGGGCCGATAGACAAGTCAGATTGTTACAAAAAAAAAATTGTAATTTATGAGAGAATATTAAATGAAGCACAGAAGTTTTTGCTGATAAGTAAAAAGGAATATAAATTTTTGAAAGTAGAGAGCACCCCAGAGTTGCAACGTTTTACTTACTGCCCAAAATGCACAACAAATTAGAAAAACCTCCAGGGTGACCCATAGTATCTGGGAATGGTAATTTATTTGAACAAGCCAGCCAATATTCAGATTTGATCTTCTTCAAACCAATGGTCAAGTCCCTCATGTCCTATGCATATAGAAAATATGGAACTTAAATGGCGCTCGTGAGCTCCGCTACGCTGATTCTACATGTGCGGTCAGTATTTCTAGAGGGGACACAATTCTGGGGTAACACTGTGCAGGGGGGAGGCAGGGAGAGGGGGCAGCGGAGGGGGGCTAGCAGGGACTTTTGCCCGTGGAGGTTTAGTTCTCCTTTAAATGCTACTTGCTTATTGGCTGCTATAGGTGAATATAGGGATGATGTGTCATTTCTGAAAAGCATTGTATATATATATATACATTGGTGCTATATAAATACCAGCAAATAAATAAATAAATGGCAAATTTGGCACCTTTCGTTTATTCATTCATTCATTCAAAATATCATTAGCTATATGACAAAATGATAAGAAGCAGTTTTGGGTAGAGTAGTGACATTATATATAAATTCTAGCAGGGAATTGTAACTAAATTACACTAAGGGGGTTATCAAAATCCGTAATTTTCTCGGTATTTTCTGCAAACCCCTCCAACCAAATCCACACAGACTCCCCCCCTATTTATCAATACATTTTTACAAAAAAATCTTGAGGGAAAAAATTCATATCAATCTTTTCAAACTTGTCCCCAAAAACTGTGACTTTTTCAAATTATCGCCTGAAAACCACAAAATCTTCGGATTATTGAACGAAACCCAGCGCAGATCAGTATATCAATTGTAAATGGGGCATCTGCCATTGACTTCTACATGAGCTCGGCATGTTTGGGATGGAGTACTTTTTATTTGGCTTTTTAACACCATTGTGGTTTAATAAATCATGAAAACATTTAGTTTTTTTTTTCTATGAAAAATTTTTGTATTCCCCTTAAAAAAAATGGACTCCGGGTGCAGGTCCAGGCCCTTTGAAAAAATACAAATCCAAGAGGTTCTCTGCAATTAACCCTTTATCAATAATAATGTGTATCCTTTGATAAAATAGGCCTATCTTTAATATCAGAGGGTCCTAAGCATAAAAAATGGACAAAGCTGTTAAAGGGGTTGTTCATTTTTGAGATAACTTTTAGTATGATTTAGAGAGTGATATTCTGAGACAATTTGCATTTGGTTTTCATTTTTTATTATATGTGTTTTCTGAGTTATTTAGCTTTTTATTAAGCAGCTCTCCAGCATCGGGTTGCTGGGGTCATAATTATCCTAGCAACCATGCATTGATTTCAATAAGAGACTGGAATATGAATAGAAGAGGCCTGAATAGAAAGATGAGTAATAAAAAGTAACAATACATTTGTAGGCTTACAGAGCATTTGGGGTCAGTGATCCCCCATTTGAAAGGTAAAAAGAGTCAGAAAAAGAAGGCAAATAATTCAAAAACTATAAAAAAATAAATAATGCTTATAATTGACCATTCTATAACACACTAAGGGGGTTATTTACTAAACTCTGAATGCAAAAATCACGAAAAATTTGTGATTTTTTTAAAATATTATCTGACTTTTAAAAAAATTACACATTTTTCAAAATTTATTAAACCCCATGTATGGGAAAAGTAAGAATTTGAAAATCCGGCATCTGAGACCTGTCGAGGTTGCATATAAGTCAATGGGAGAAGTCCCAATGATTTTTTTGATGTGCATCGGGTTTTTGACAATACCCCAAAGTTTTTGGAGTTTTCGGGCAAAATTCAGAGTGAAAATCGGATGAAAATCCGTAAAAATTACGAAAATCTGATTTTTTACAATTTCCCCACAAACAAAATTTTCGGTAAAGTGTATTAATATAGTATTTGGTCAGAGTTTTTTTTCAGAAAATATTGAGATAAATTTGGACTTTGATTAATAACCCCCCAAAAGTTAACTTGAAGGTGAACCACCCCTTAAATAAGAAAAGTATTTGCTTTATTATTATTATGTTGCGTCTATTTGCAGGTTCCTACTCCTTCCCCCAGAATGAAATTGCAAGTGATGCACAATCACAAGTTATATGCATCCATCCATCCCTCCTCACAGTTTCTAAGCTCCCCTGGGGGTGATTTCTGGTAGATTCATAGGGGCTGCTGCCATCTAAAACAGCTTATCACTAATTGGGAATAAAGATAACAGAAATAGTATAGGCTGGTATATATATTTTTTTAGAAATATCATTAGTATGTCAATTATTGAGGACATTTTCAAGACATATTTCCCTAATTGCATGTTCAGTTCAAAAAACATAGCAGTCCAGTCCATAGCAGCTCATAGGAGTATGAGTTTTATGTCGATACATTCAAATCCATCTCTTTTCTAAATATCAAAAAGCTTTTTCCATTTGTGGTAGTATGATACCACTCTAGATGTCTTTCTAGTACAGAAAGGGAGTGTCACACAGTAATGTACCAGAGCCATTTAGCACTCAAAAAGGAGAGAAGGAAAGGCTTGTTGGCCATATTCTCAAATCACAGCAGCCATTCACACCACAGATTTATGAGGACTAAAAGCAGAACATGAAGAAAAAGTACAGAATATTTCATTACAGGATGTTCTTTTGTATATATATCAGAAAGAAAATATAATTATGATGGATACTCACAATGTTCATTTGAATGGTGTTTCTGGGAGCCTTGAGATTTATTTCATGAACATTATATTGAAGGATGAAGAATGAGTCTTTACTGATATGTCCATAATAAATAGTTTGGGGATTTAAACAATTACGGTAACCATGTGGAACGCCGGGCAGACTGCATATTCATTAGTTATGAAAATAATTGCTCGCTTAATATTTTAATTTTGGCAGTTTTATGCATAACCTCTGCGAATGCATTATTTTAGGATATTTTCATATCATACATATATAAAGGGATTCAATTATAGGTGCGTGTTGTTATAATTTACATTTTGCAGAAAGCCTTTTATTATAAAAGTACAGGACATGTACTGAAGGTATACACTGTAACAGCCTGACACCCAAGCAAAGAATACATCTGAAGGTTCCTACAGCCTAATGCCTGCACCTTCTGTGGGTTCTTCTGCCAATTGGGGTAACTCATCTGAACCCCATGAACCAAAAATTGTGTTCCCTGAGAGATTCAGCGGGGATCGCACTAAATTTTTTGTCTTTAAAGAGGCATGTAAGTTATACCTTAGTTTCTTTCCTCATTCTTTCCAAACTGGTGAGGAGAAAGTAAGGTTCGTCATGACCCTGCTTTTGGATGACCCCCAAATTTGGGCCCTCAGGCTGCCTTCCTCTGACCCTGCTCGTTATTCCCTAGACACTTTCTTTAACAGCATGGCAATTCTTTACGATGACCCGGATCGTGCATCTTCTGCCGATACCACCATTCGTAAGTTGCGCCAAGGGAAAAGGGATGCGGAGGTGTACTGCACCGAATTCCGCAGGTGAGCAGTGGAGACTGGGTGGAATGATTTGGCTCTACGGAGTCAATTCCGTTTGGGATTATCTGATTCAGTAAAAGATAGTCTGGTTAATTACCTCTTACCTTCTAACCGGGATAATCTCATGTCCCTTGCCATCCAGGTAGATAGAAGGCAAAGGGAGAGAAGGGGTGAAAGGAGTACAAACTTCTCTGGGGTTACTAATATAAGGTCTAATGTGGTAACCAATGTAAAATGGGGGGGGGTGGGCTTCTTTTTTGTTGGTAAAAAAGATGGTGGTCTTCGCCCTGTATTGATTATAGGGGGCTCAATAAGATCACCATAAAGAACCGCTATCCCCTCCCTTTAATTTCTGAACTCTTTGATCAGGTCAAAGATGCTAAAATCTTTTCCAAGCTAGATCTTAGAGGGGCTTATAACCTGATCCGTATTAGGGAGGCTGATGAGTGGAAGACTGCATTTAACACCAGGGATCGCCACTACGAGTATCTCGTTATGCCTTTCGGCCTCTGTAATGCCCCCGCAGTGTTTCAGGAGTTTGTCAATGACATCTTCTGGGACCTGCTGGGGATCTTCATAGTGGTCTACCTAGACGATATTCAGATTTTTTCCTCCAACATGAAGTAACATCAAAATCATGTTCGTGAAGTCTTACGAAGGCTAAGGGGAAATAATCTTTATGCGAAACTAGAGAAATGTACTTTTGGGGTTTCTTCTGTTCAGTTTTTGGGGTTTAACATTTCCAGCAAGGGTCTAGAAATGGATCCAGGCAAGGTGAGAGCAGTCCTGGATTGGACTTGGAGGGTGCTAAACATCTGGTGACGGTCTATACTGACCACAAAAATCTACTATATATAGAGTCTGCTAAACGCCTTAATACGAGGCAGGCTAGGTGGGCTCTATTTTTCACAAGGTTTAATTTTTCTTTGACTTTCAGGCCTGGGACTAAAAACACCAAGGCGGATGCACTCTCTAGGAGTTTTGAATCCATTTCTTCTGACTCTAGTGATAGTACTCCCATTATTCCCAGAGAAATGATCATAGCAACCCTTGAATCTGACCTTTCCTCTTTATTGCTCCCTCTTCAAACATCTGCTCCTTCAGATACCCCTTCGGGGAGATGGTTTGTACCGCAGGAGTTAAGGGAGCAAGAATTGAGGTTCATGATTCTAAAATCGCAGGGCATCCTGGCATTTCTAAGACGGTGTCCCTGTTATCCCGTCATGTTTGGTGGCCATCATTCAAACATGATGCTAAAGCCTTCATTAATTCCTGCCCAGTCTGCCAAAGATCAAAGTCTTCTCGAAATTCTTCCCAGGGTCTGTTAATCCCCTTACCCATTCCAGGAAAACCTTGGTCCCATTTGTCAATGGACTTCATTGTTGATTTACCCCCTTCTCAGGGGAAAACGGTGATCTGGGTGGTGGTGGATAGGTTTAGCAAGATGAGCCATTTTGTTCCCCTTCCACACCTCCCTTCTGCTAAGACTTTGGCTGACTTATTTTTTACCCACATTTTTAAGTGTCATGGTTTTCCTGAAAATATTGTTTCTGACAGGGGGGTTCAATTTGTTTCTAAGTTTTGGTGTGCCTTCTGTTCTTTGGTTGGGATTAAGTTATCATTTTCCTCTGCTTATCACCCCCAAACAAACTGTAAAACTGAGAGGGTAAACCAGTCCCTAGAACAGTACCTCAGGTGTTATGTGTCTGACAACCAGTCCACGTGGGCGAAACTGTTACCCTGGGCAGAATTTGCATATAATAATGCTACCCATTCTTCCTCTGGGGAGTCCCCTTTCTTTATTGTAAATGGGTTGCATCCCAAAGCTTTTTCTTTTTCTGGGTCTGGTTCCCCTGTACCTCGTGCCAATTCTTCTGTCAAACAATTCTCTAAGGTTTGGTCACAAGTGCATGAATCTCTGTCAGCAGCTACTTCTGCTCAAAAAAAAGCTGCTGACAGATCACGTAGAGAGGCACCCCTGTATAAAGTGGGGGATCGGGTCTGGTTGTCTACAAAGAATATCAAGTTAAAGGTGCCCTCTCTCAAACTAGGACCCAGGTTTATTGGTCCATATCCCATTTCCGAAATCATTAACCCATCTTCAGTTTGCCTTCAATTACCTGTTAATTTTAAGATTTCCAATACATTTCATATATCCCTCCTAAAACCTGCCTCTGATATTCGTTCTTTGTCTGTTCCTCCCCCAGTATTGGCTGAAGGTCAGCCTGAGTTTGAGATCCAAGAGTTCCGTTATTCCCGCCTCGTACGAGGTAAGCTACAATATCTTATTAAGTGGAAGGCCTATGGCCCTGAGGAGAACTCTTGGGTCTCAGTAGATGACATCAAGGCTGACAAACTCAGGAAGAAGTTCCATCTAAAATTTCCTGGTAAGCCTGGGGGTCCAGTGGCCCCCCCTGGAGAGGGGGGTAATGTGAGGGGTATGGGGTTACCTGTGCGGCGGGGTCGCCCAACACATGGTCCTTGAGCCGGCGCTGGCGCCATCTAGGTATTGGGTGCCGGCCGTGACAGTATCTTACCATGCTGACTTGTTGCCAGGAGGTTGTAGGCCTATCATTAGTGATGGGCGAATTTATTCGCCAGGCGCAAATTCGCGGCGAATTTGCGCGATTCGCCGTCGGCGAATAAATTCGCGAAACGGCCGCAAAAATTCGCCGGCGTCAAAAAAATTTTTTTCGAAAAACGGACGCCGGCGCCAAAAACGGGCGCCGGCGCCAAAAACGGGCGCCGGCGTCGAAAAAACGGGCGCCGGCGTCAAAAACGAGACGCCGGCGCAGTTTCGCGAATTTTTCGCCGTTTCGCGAATTTTGCGCGAAATTCGCTAATTTTTCGGCGAAGCGAAACTGCGCAAATTCGCCCATCACTACCTATCATGGTCTGTTAGACCTAGGGAGAAAACCAGCATTAATATTTAGTAGGTACAGATTTGGCTCAGTTACAGTAGGTATCACAAATAACACATTCAACAATTATGCTTGCAATAGTTTAGGAGAAATTGTCAGATTAAACGAAAATTGCTTTCCAAAGGATTTAAAGAAAAGTACAGTTCATTATTCTAAGGAGATAAATAAAGGGTCATGAATTGCTCTGCCTGATGTAGGATAAAAGGATTTTGGTTGTTATAGAAGGAGAACTTGAAAAGAAAATGTGATAGATGTGTGAAATATAAAAGTGGAAAAAGCAAAAGGGAGACACTGACAGAGAAGTAGGTATGGGAAGGGTGGACATCAAGAAAGGAAGATGGAAATAGGGCGAGGGAGAAGGAACAAGGCCAAATACGTTTTAGGGACCATGTCACCACCCACAAGCAGCACAGTAATATTTTAATCTTTGATTTCAAAGACAGTAAAACAATATTAAAGGAAGATTATAAAGATGGTTAACTAAGTTAAAAACTTTGTTTCAGGAATGTAGAAGAAAAGGTTCATAGAAAAACCTCAAGCAACTACAACTAGCACAACTAAAATGTCACAGCAATTTGGAACTGGTAATGTTCCTGAAAAGCACAATGGACTCCACTAAAATCTGACCACTGTGCTATGCCTCATTATTCTTTCACATGTACATATTATTACTTTCAAATTTAGCCAACAGAGTGGTACAGTTATCATGAAGGTTCATTTGCAATCCCAGTACAATATGCAAGGTGCAATTGTCTGAAATACATTTCCACGCTTGTAACTCACAATGCAGCATTTTTTCCCAGAATTCTACCACTCATTAAGTTGTGCAACTTGCAGTCACCAATATGGGCACATATTAGTATTTTAGCAAATCATGCACAAGTTGTGATACTATTTCCATTGCTTTTGTCACCTCTGCTGTCGCTGTAATGCACTTATTGCAGAAAGAATGTCCAGCATAGTGACATCATTTAGAAGCTGGTATTTGAATTAGGGATTCACCAAATCCAGGATTCGGTTCGGGATTCGGTTCGGGATTCGGCCAGGATTCGGCAGAATCCTTCTGCCCGGCCGAACCGAATCGGAATCCTAATTTGCATATGCAAATTAGGGGCGGGAAGGGAAATCAAATGCCTTTTTGTCACAAAACAAGGAAGTAAAAACATTTTTCCCCTTCTCACCCCTAATTTGCATATGCAAATGCTTTCGCAAAGGATTCGGGGGTTCGGCCAAATCCAAAATAGTAGATTCGGTGCATCCCTATTTTGAATAAACCTTATGGCCCATCTTACTCAACTCTTATTCAAATATTGTCCCTAGCTGTAAAAATTCTGTACTTAAAGGGGTGGTTCTCATTTGAGTTAATTTTTGTATGATGTAGAGAGTGATAATCTGAGACAATTTGCAATTCATTTTCATTTTTTTATTATGTGTGGTTTTTTACTTATTTAGCTTATTTTTTAATAAGAGACTGGAATATGAGTAGGAGAGGGCCTAATAGTAATAGTAATAGAAAGACGAGTAATAATAAGTAGCAAAAACAATACATTAATACTTGTAGCCTTAAAAAGCATTTGTATTATAGATGGGGACAGTGATCCCCATTTGAAAGCTGGAAAGAGGCAGAAGAATGCAAATAATAAAATAAACTACAAAAAATAAGTAATGAAGACCAATTGAAAAGTTGATTAGAATTGGACATTCTAGAACATACTAAAATTTAACTGAAGGTAAACCACCCCATTAAGGAGGATGGTTGCGTCCTTTAGCTCAGGGAAAATCAGATTACACACAAACAAAAGGATTTTTAGGCAAGTCAGACTTTACATATTTTCCAGCATTGCAGAAGAACAAGGATGTTATAAATGATAGTATGAATAAGCTAGTATTCA
Organism: Xenopus petersii; assembly: GCA_038501925.1. Classification (NCBI taxonomy): domain Eukaryota; kingdom Metazoa; phylum Chordata; class Amphibia; order Anura; family Pipidae; genus Xenopus; species Xenopus petersii. The sequence continues at coordinate 39,562,067 of CM076675.1, forward strand.
TAAAGTTATAATATGTAGGATACCATAATCTCTAGCCTGACTACCTTGCATCAGAAACTGTTAAAGAGGGGAATAGGCCAAATCATGTGTCAGAGGTCTGCAGCTGGGGCCCAACATGTAAGACAGTTATTATAAGATCGTTTACAGATCACCCTGTTCCTCACTGTGGTTATGTAGAGCTCATGGAGATCATCATACTGGATTAGTTGATTTCTAATGAAGATCAGAAAATGATTGGCTTTTCGGAAGTACAATAAATCATGTTGATATACTACAAGTAATTAAGTCAAGTAGGAATATAGATATGGACACATACTTGCCATACTTAAAGGAGAATTCAACCGTTTTCCAAAAAAAACCCTACGGCCCACACCACATAGACCCCCCTCCCTCCTCCCCCAACATAGCTGCCCCCTGGGGAAATGCCCCTAACTTTATACTTACCCCTCGGTGCAGAGTCAGGCATAGGAGTTCCATGCTGCCATCTTCCGGGTCTTCGGTAAGCTGAGTGGTAGACCGGTGAAGTGGCGCATGCGCAATTTGCCGGTTTGCGACAACTGCGCGTGTGCCGAAATTGACGGAAATTGCTGAAGCGTCAGAAGAAGACATGAAGAACTCCAATGCCTGACTCTGCACCGAGGGGTAAGTATAAAGCTAGGGGCATTTTCATGGGGGAGGCAGTTATGCTGGGGCGGAGGAGGGAGGGGGTCTACTTGAGGTGGGGGGTAGGTTTTTTTTTTCAAAACGGTTGAATTCTCCTTTAAGGGACTCTCCTAAACGCAACAATAAGGTAAGCAGCAAAATAAAGCTAATAATTAAAATATGTTAACAAAAAAATGCATCCAATTGTGATAATATTATTTATTTAAATTTATTTTTTTTAATTTAAATTCAATAGCCGGCTGGTCATCTGACTAAACAAATCTAAAGCCACCTAAACCAGTAAATATGTTTACAACTCAAGTAATACAATTTGAATCTGATTTTGAAATGAATTTGGAAATCTAGTTCAAGGTTCATGAAAAGCCTAAGCCAGAGAATGGAACCATACTAAACTGGCTGACCAGTTACAAGTTATCATGATCAATTGAATCCATTTAGGATAGATTCATTTAATCATCTACCACAACTGCATTTATTTTGAACATAGTTTAATAATTGACCATATCTTTATCCTTTTCAGTAGTCTCATGCCAGTCCTTTTCTTAAATCAGGGTGGAGCGCATGCTGTTTATTGTGGGCCACTCCATAGTCTAGTATAGAGGTACAGGTATACAATTTTAGTAAATAATTCTAAATCTTAAAAATAATTTTCTTTCATGCTGTAATAAAAAAAACAACGTACATTCTTATTGAAGGCAAAACCATCCTGTTGCATTTATTTAGGGGCACATTTACTATTGGTTGAATATCGAGGGTTAATTAACCCTCGATATTCGACTATCGAAGTTAAATCCTTTGACTTCGAATATCAAAGTCAAAGGATTTACCGCATTTACTTCGATCGAAGGAAAAATCGTTCAATCGAACGATTAAATCCTTCAAATCGAACGATTCAAAGGATTTTAATCCACCGATGGAACGTTTAAATCCTTCGAATAGAACGATTCGAAGGATTTTAATCCATTGATTGAACGATTTTTCTTTGATCAAAAAATGCTTATAAAAGCTTATGGGGAAATTCCCCATAGGCTAACATTGGTGCTCGGTAGGTTTAAAGTGCCGAAGTAAGTAGTCAAAGTTTTTTTAAAAAAACAGTACTTCGACTATCAAATTCGAAGTCGAATTCGAAGTCTTAGTCGAAGTAGCCAAAAAAAAACGTCGAAATTCGAAGATTTTTTCATTCGAATCCTTCACTCAAGCTTAGTAAATGTGCCCCTTAATGTTTAAATTATTTTTAATGATTCAGATTACAGAACGATCCCTAATCTGAAACACCCCAGGTTCCAAGCATTCCGAATAATAAATCCTATACCTATTATATCCTATAATATTTGCATTCATTAAAATAAATCATTACATAATCCTAGCAGTTTATATACAGGACACATTTAAAGCAGGCCTCTGGCCTCTAAAATCTGGCCTCTTTGCATTATAATTGGGCTGAAGAGTGAAAACTGGCTGAGAAGATCACTTCTGCTTGGGCAGGCCTTTTAGGAAATTGTATTCAAATCCTAAAGAAAAAACAATGAAGTGGAGCCACTGTGTGATTTGTATTTAGACAAACACATTGTATCTCATTTCTAAGGTATAAGAAGCTTTCTCATAAAATTCAGCGCATGTGCCATAAACTGAACACCATGGCCATCACCGACGGTCTCAGAGGAGAAGTAAACAATAAAATGTGTTATGCTGAACACTATGCTCATTAAAAGGAAACAGAAGGATATCAGGCATTTCTGAATTAAACACCAGACACTTGCGTGCGACTTCATAGGAAGAAGGCCTAATGGGCTTTAGAAAAGAAGACACGGCTGTAATCTTACTTATTATTTAGAGTTGTGGTATTATTATATTACACAAGAAAAGAAATCACATTCTATTACTATTAGCTTTTTAATTATTACATTTACTTGATTTGCAGTGACTATAAAATTTTAAAAAACAAATATAAATGATGCATCATGAGTGCTTAAAAAAATGGGTTACAGATGGATGTTCCAACAATTCACTAATATTAACAGGAGCTTTCAATCCATTCCACTTTTGTGGTTTTCGTAACAGGAAAACGTAGTCCTAGTCTAGTAAACCCTCAGAGCCTATCAGAAACTTACTTTAATTACTCTGTAACCCTTATTTGGCTTAAAAAGGCAGATACCAACTAGAGGGGTAGAGCATGGGCTACACTAGACTGGGCTTTTGAAAAGTGGAAAGATCATGTGAGGATGAGCATGTGAGGCTGGCACAATACCCAGGCACATCTGTACAACATGATGCTCTCCAACCACTTGGATGTTGCTCCCAGTGGCCTCAAAGCAGATGCTTATTTTTGAATTCCTTTCTTGAAGGCAAGTTTTGGTTGTATAAAAACCAGATGCACTGTCAAACAAAGTCTCAATGTCGGTTGACAATCCACATAAGGGCTACCAAATGGCCAATCACAGAACTTATTTGGCACCTCAAGAACATTTTTTATGCTTGTGTTGCTCCCCAACTTGTTTTTCTTCTGAATGTTGCTCACAGGTACAAAAGGTTGGGGATCCCTGCTTTAGAGCACTGGGGGCTGGACACGCCGGACTGTTACAATCTTCTGTGCACCAAGTTCCCAGTGTTCTGGTTGTCAACAGTAATGAATGAATGGAGATAGTGGCCAAGTTATGGGAGCCCATTTTGGTAATTCAGCCCTGTTTTTTGGCCAGCACATTTTCAGGATTCAAATTTAGCTGTCAGGTTTGCAAACAATGATTACTCATCCCTGGGTTCCTCTTCTTCCCAGTACCCAGACAGACGTATCTGCTGCAATGTCAAGTGTTGTTATTGGCTGTTTCCCAGTTCTGCAGCTGCATGAAATGTGCCAAAACACTGCATAAATGTATGGGACATAATATGTTGTTTTTTTAAAAGCAGAGATAGTATAGGCCAGATCACATAGAAAGCAACATCTTTAAGAATTTTTTTAAAATTGATGTAGTACATTTGTAGTCCACATGGAAGCAGAAATCATAATAACAAATTAAAAGATACACCACAGGATTATTTTATATTATTTCTTCATGTATACAGTTTTAATTTTTTGCAGTCAATTTGTGCTTTTGAACTGGCTTATTTGGCACAACCCTGAAATTATTCTTTGCTAGCTTGGCTAGCTCTCTGCTGTCATTATGCTGAACATTATATACAAATATTTAATGAATAACTTCATAACTTATTTCTCTCTTTTTTTTCGATGGGAAATTACTGGTTTAAAATAACTGTTGTCAGCGTACACGGTCTATTGCTAAAGTCCACCTTTCATACTGCTCATTCAATTAAATAATTAAGGGCTTCTCAAATCTAGGTGTGCCCCCTGGACTGTGTCGGACTGTTACACCTACCTAAATATCTTAGACCAGGGGCCCACCAAAGAACTAAAGACCAGGGGCCCACTCTCAGTACTATTATTATTATTCTCCTCAATCAACCTCTATTCTCCTAGTCTCTTTTCTTTACATATTATAATCTATTATTCCATCTATTTAGCCTGTTTGTTCTCAAAGAAATAGGAAATGACCATGAAATAGCCCAAATCTTTAGCACCTGACACCCGGGCCCACCGGGAGTTTTCCTGGTATCCCGGTGGGCCAGTCCGACACTGGTGCCCCCTATATATAACATTACAAATTACATTTAAAACTCAGTAATGTTGTTTGACTAGGTGGAGCCTTATATTGAGGACAAATGGACGGATTTTAAAAAAAAACAACTTTTTTTTCAATGTATGCATTTGTTGGAAGAACACAATAAATAAAGAGAAAAAAATGTGTTTTGTTTTTGGGTATTGTAAGTAACCCCTTTGCAAGAGCACACTTATTTAATCGTTGCCAAAGGGTGAGGCTGGTCTGTAGCAGTGGCAAGGAGAGGGTGATTGGTTTGGGGGTTCCTGCCTGAAGGGTAATTTGGCGGAGATTTAGGGACAATGGTTATTACTCTGCTAGACACCAGCAATAAATAATGCTTGGGTATTTGTCCTCTGCTGTGAGATTCTAAAGTTAAACTAGAAACACTTTTTTTTACATTTGTATTACTGTCTTTAGAATGGATATACCATCTTCTAGAGGCAATGTTGTTGGGAAGACGATGTGACTGCAATGCAGTGGATGAGACTAGCATGCATTAGCTCTGCAAACCCCTGTGTATCACGATGGCACAGGGATGAGTAATCTGCACTCTTGGCTTCAAAGGTAAGGTTATCTGAGGCCTTGACATGTGCCACATCCCATCCTTACTACTGTATATATGGGCATTGCCTTAGTGACCTGCATGGTTTCATAAATCAGTAATTCTCTACTATATACAAGGGTGTTAAAAGAGAATGCAAAAATCCAAATATCCCAAAGTCTCTGATGTTACAAAAATAACAATTACATGTTCTGTTGTTTTGCTTTCCTCCTCAATTTTGCAATGTAATTATAAAGGCAAGTGCAGTCTTGTCCCTCTGGTGGTTACTTAGTTAACAATAGTGAATTAAAAACAGCAGCGAAAGAGCAATGATAGGAACATCTGCAGTACTGGCCAGTGGATAGCTCAGGAGTTGGCAATTGAACATACGTCTCCAAGCTATGTCGTTCACTTAATGTGCCTTTATTTCATTTGCTGAGCATTAATTGCCATAGTGGCTGGCATGCCCGGCAAGTAAAATAGGGTCACAGAGAGGTGACAGCCACTGTTAACTCTTGCATGACCAAGAGATTTTTGCTCAGAACAAGCAGTTCACCAAATACTACAAGAAATAAAAAGGGGGTCCCCTTTAACCCTCTACAACAGCCCGACAATCTCACTGAGCAGTCAGATTTCAGCATTACATGGGGAGCTCAAATGTTACAAAACATGTACCTAGGGGATAGGTGCTGTGAATCAATCTGCCATCTGTTGACCATAAATCACAGCTCATCTGCTCAATGACATTGTGCCACTCCAAAGTATTAGGGAACCGCTGAGCTGTGTATTGTGGTGAATGGCAAAACATACTTTTCAAAGGGTTTTCAAAGGACCTGCTGGACAATACAATTGCTATATTTATACAATTGTTATAAATGTATAATTCACCTAACTTCACCACCTCTCTGCCAAGTTTTGCCTCCAATTTGTATCTAAATACCTTCATATCCTACCAAATTCACCACAGCAGCCCACAAGTTCCACTCTCCATCACACCATGCCATCGTCCTGCCCCAAAATGTCTTAACCCCACTCCTACAATTTCATACCTCTATTCAGAGATGTCACCCCACCTCACCTCCCCTAATGACCAATAAGTAATGCCCAAAAAGTTGTCAAGCTTAAATGTGGTCCATTTGCAAACCTGTTTGATTTCACAGGCAGTTCTGGATATGTGCCTTTTACCTCTATGACAAATGATGTTACTGCATTCCATATTGCTGTAAACTACTTAGTAAGTTTTGCATGGCAAAAATGTTTTTAATTAAATTACTGGTATTTTTTAAGAAGTATTCCCAGGTAACATCAACTATATTTGCTAATGTTTGGTTGATCTTTCCAAAGACATATGAATCTATGAAAACAATGAAAATGTATGATGCAAGATCCTCTGCAATGTAGCTGTTTCAGTTGCCAATAGGCACAGTTCTTGAAAATAGGCAGTATTCTGCATGCAAAGGAACATGCTCATACATGAGTCTCTTGATATCACTGCTCCAGGTGGCTCAATGGCACTTGTATTGGCATGCATTTTGAAAGTATTATAGTATTATAGTACTTTCATTACTGTTCTGGCACTATAAACAGGGCTGGCTATACCCGGTAATTCTTATAAAGAGTTGTAACTTTTGCCAGCATTAAGTATGTATCAGTAGAGAAATGCTTCCTGCCTTATGGGCTCTCACAAACCAGTTTTCTTAAAATGTTTACCTTTTCTCACATTTAAATGCTCTGGAGGCTTTTAGCAGAGTCATTTTCTAAAGATGGCCATAGACGCACCAATAATATTGTACAAACCGAATTTTCGTATGATATTCAGTGCGGGTATGGTGGGAGACAAGCTGAACAATATCGGCTGGCCAGAAAATTTTGATTGGGCGCCTTTGAAGGCACCCGAACATCAGCCATTATTAGTGCTGAATCAGATACAGGTAAAATTCTATAGTTTCTACCTGTATATCTGACAATTCAGCTCTACATTTGTGTATTGAAACGAATGATCTTGGAAATGATCCTGGAAAGATCTTTTCCAGGAAAGAATGTAATTGTAACGTCTATAGCCACCTTAAGACACTGAAATGGATACAGTCCATTGAAATGTCCCTGTACATATTTGTATGGTTTCTCTGTACAGGAGATAAGCAATTGTAGAAGCTGGGGGGGATATATTGTAGATGACCGATATATATCCCCATTCTTTAGGTTTTAAAATTCCCTCTTTAAAAGACACCATGGGGTTAACCAGCCAGAGGTGGGCTGGACATCCAAGGGGTGTTTAATGGAGGTGAGCAGCAGGTGAAAGGTGTGGAAACTCACTGCTGTGATATACTGAAAAGTTTGGTTTTTTTCATGTGTGGCGACTCACTGTGGAGTTGGAGAAAAATTCCTTTCTAAAAGACTAGGGAGTTCACTCCCGGCAGACTGGACACTGCAAGTTTTCATGGCAAGTACATGGCTCTTTTGTTGGGACTTATTTTGTTGCTGAATTGAAGCTGTTTTGATTTTTTATGCCACTGCTTGTCTGTGAGAGATTTATTTGAACTGAAGAAAATAAACTAAATGTTTCCTTTAACGTGGAGTGGCCTGCATGTTTGGTGAAAGAACCCCGCTGTGATCCCCCAAACATCACAACTGGTGCTCGGATGCGGGCAGGCACTACCAAAGGGTAAAGACATTTTTTTTCTTCTCTCTCTGAAAACTGACATTTAAAGAGCCAGTAACCCATTTTTTGCTAAGATGGAGGAACTGTTGAAGCAACTGGCTCGAGCTACAGTTCAGCTACAGCAGAGCATGGTCGTGCAGCAGCAGGCTACAGATGCTCAGCAAAAGAGCCTGGAGGCCCAGCTATCGGCCATGGTATCCCAACAGCACTCCACAGATGCTCAGTTGCTTGTTTTGCGAGAGTCTGTAACTTTACAAGCCACCGCCTTACACGAGGCTACAATTGCCCAAGCCAAGGCATTGGCTGAGGCTGTACAGCAGTGTGCTCCAGGACGGGAGTCCGTTGCCGTGGCTCAGGGGAACCAGGTAACCACCCGGGCAAGTTATTTTCTCCAAAAGTTGAGTCCCATGGATGATGTGGAGGCCTTTCTTGCCACGTTTGAGAGGACTGCAGAGCGAGAAGGGTGGCCCCGAGATAAATGGGCTGGCCTAATAGCTCCATTTCTGTCTGGCGATCCACAGAAGGCGTATTATGATCTGAACCCAGATGACGCCATGAATTATGATCGGCTAAAGGCAGAGATCCTGGCCCGCCTAGGGGTAACCACTGCAGTCAGAGCCCAAAGGGTACACAGGTGGAAATATCAAACCAACCTACCTCCTAGGTCACAGATGCACGACCTTATCCATTTGGCCACCAAGTGGCTGCAACCCGATGATCTGAATGGACCCCAGATTGTGGAGCGAGTTGTGACAGATCGGTACCTCCGGTCCCTCCCTGTTGACCTACAGCGTTGGGTGAGTCATGGGGACCCCAAAACAGCGGATCAGATGGTCGAGATGGTTGAGAGGTACACGGCTACGGAGGAACTACTGGCTCCCAACCGTCAGCGACCATTCGCCATTTCACGTCCGGAGAAATCTACACCGGCCAGGAAAAGTTCCCCGCAGAGTCCTAGGCTTAGTGTGAAAGAAAGTGGAGAAGTGCCATCACCGGCCCAACAAGGGGCACCCACAGATACCTCTTCACCCTGGAAAGGGGGGAACGTGCAGTGTTGGAAGTGCCAAGCCTGGGGGCACACTAGAGCACAGTGCCCGTGGAAAGACGAGACCATGGAGTGTGGAGCTCTCACCCAGCTTTCTTGTTATGCACAGAAAGTTTACACTGCATGCCCTGACTTGTTTGAGGGACAATTTGAGTGTGATGTTTACATCAATCAGGTTCCTGTCAAGGCTCTCCTAGATTCGGGGAGTATGGTAACCCTGGTACTAGACAGTGTTATTGGAGAATTCGAACCAGCAGCCAAATCACTCCGGGTAATTTGTATCCATGGGGATATCCGGTCCTACCCGCTAGTCCCAGTGACCATCACTATTGCCGGTGAATCCATTGTGCATGAAGTTGGGGTGGTGAGTAAACTGTTGCACCCCGCTATTTTGGGACGTGACTTTCCAAAGTTCTGGGACTTGTGGGAAAGTGTGGGGAAGGAAACCACTGACTTGAGGGTGGGATTGGGTCCCCAAAACCCAAGGGATGTGATAATTGATATACCCAGTGATATTGAAAATGATGTGATGTATGATTTTCAAAATGATGATGTGTCACTGCCCCAAACCCAGGAGAAAAGTAATAAGGCAATGGAGGATCCCAGTCAGAAGACCGAGCTGTCCTCTGAGGGGGGGATTTCTCTCCATTACAGGTAATGCTGGGGGAGGATGATGAGAATGATTCATCAAATCCCGTCTCTCCTGATCTGGATGTGTCAAGGGGAGCCTTTAGCACAGCCCAGATGCAGGATCCCACCTTAGTTAATGCTAGAGAACAGGTGGTGGTGATAAATGGGGTTCCCCAAGAACCAGGTGCAGATAACCGATGGCCACACTTTGCTGTAAATAGTGATCTCCTTTATAGAGTCACCAAGGTCCGTGAGGAGGTTGTTGAACAATTGTTAGTTCCCCGGCCATACAGAAGAATGGTACTTGACCTAGCGCATAATGATGCCCTGGGTGGACACTTGGGGGCAGAGAAGACCGAAGCAAGAATCACAGACCGGTTTTTCTGGCCAGGTGTAAAGTCGGAAGTAAAAACCTACTGTGCGTCCTGTCCCACCTGCCAGTTAACAGCCCCGGCTTCTCATTTTCGTAGCCCCTTGGTGCCCTTACCCATTATCGAAGTACCATTTGAACGTATAGCCATGGACTTGGTAGGTCCCCTGCTAAAATCTGCCCGAGGGCATCAGTATATCTTGGTAATCCTTGATTACGCCACACGATACCCGGAAGCAATTCCCTTAAGGAATGCCACATCTAAAGCCATTGCCCGTGAGCTGTTCCTAATGTTTTCAAGGACAGGTTTCCCAAAGGAGATACTCACTGACCAGGGTACCCCATTCATGTCAAAGGTTATGGCCGGTGTGTGTAACTTGTTCCAGATAAAGCAGTTACATACATCTGTCTACCATCCTCAGACAGATGGCTTGGTTGAACGTTTTAATAAGACCTTAAAAACAATGTTTAAGCGGGTGGTGCAAAAAGATGGTAAGGATTGGGATTGTTTATTACCTGCTCTTTTATTCGCAATTCGAGAGGTGCCTCAGGCGTCCACAGGTTTCTCCCCCTTTGAGTTGGTGTACGGGCGCAGGCCCCGGGGACTGCTTGATATTGTAAAGGAGGCTTGGGAGAGTGAAGCTACTCCCCACAAAAGTGTTTTGGAATATGTCTCTCAAATGAGGGAAAGAATTGCAGGAGTGATGCCCCTGGTTAAAGAACACATGCAAAGTGCCCAAGAGGCTCAGCGCCGGGTATACAACAGGTCTGCTAAAGTGAGGCAATTCCAGGTGGGAGATAGAGTAGCAGTGTTGATTCCCACTGTAGAGAGCAAATTCTTGGCCAGGTGGCAGGGCCCATTTGAAATTGTAGAAAAAGTGGGTGAGGTGAACTATAAGGTCCACCAACCTGGTAAGAGAAAGCCCTACCAAATCTATCACATAAATTTGTTAAAGCCTTGGAGGGATAGAGAACCAGTTTCGGCACTGGCTAGTGGGAAACTTGAGTCTCAGGTTGGTGCTGACAGTGTCCGCGTGGCAACAGCATTGTCAAAAGCTCAGACCCAGCAAGTCAGGGAGTTTCTGCAGAGAAACAAAGATATTTTTTCTGATTTGCCTGGGATCACTAATGTCATAGAGCATGACATAATTACAGAGCCGGGAGTAAAGGTGTGTCTAAAGCCTTACCGTATTCCAGAGGCTCGACGGAAGGCTGTCTCAGAGGAGGTAAAAAAAATGTTGGAATTAGGAGTTATTGAAGAGTCACAGAGTGAATGGTCGAGTCCTATTGCGTTGGTACCAAAGCCCAACGGTACTCTGCGATTCTGCAATGATTTCCGAAAACTCAACGAAATTTCCAAATTTGATGCCTATCCTATGCCCAGGGTGGACGAACTTATAGAGAGGTTGGGTCCTGCCCGGTATATAACCACTTTGGACCTCACGAAAGGGTATTGGCAAATACCCCTAACTCAGGCAGCAAGGGAGAAAACTGCATTTTCCACTCCAGATGGCCATTTTCAATATAGGAGAATGCCCTTTGGTTTACAAACAGCGCCCGCTACGTTCCAAAGGGCAATGGACAAGCTTTTGAGGTCCCATCACAGGTACACCTCCGTTTACCTGGATGACATTGTCATCTTTAGTAGGGACTGGGAGTCCCATTTGCCTAAAGTCCAGGCAGTTCTTGACTCCTTGAGAGAGGGAGGATTCACAGTGAACCCAGAAAAGTGTGCCCTAGGTATGGAAGAGGCAAGGTACCTTGGGTACATCGTTGGAAGAGGGCTAGTAAAACCCCAGTTAAATAAAATAGATGCAGTGCAGAACTGGCCCCGCCCTAAAACAAAAAAACAGGTACGAGCCTTCCTGGGAATAGTTGGGTACTACCGTAGGTTTGTCCCCGATTTTGCCACTATAGCTGCTCCATTAACAGATCTGACCAAAGGTCATAAGTCAATTATGATTGAGTGGAACACTGATGCTGAAAAGGCCTTTCTGGAGCTCAAGTCCGCACTTTGTAATCACCCCATCTTGGTGGCTCCAGATTTCTCCAAGGAGTTTATTGTCCAGACCGATGCTTCAGATGTAGGTTTGGGAGCGGTACTCTCTCAGGTCATTAATGGGGAAGAGCATCCCGTGGTGTTCCTCAGTAGAAAGTTGACTTCAGCAGAGAAAAACTATGCAATAGTTGAGCGAGAATGCTTGGCCATCAAGTGGGCCTTGGACTCGCTCCGTTATTACCTTTTAGGTAGAAGGTTCAGGCTGGTTTCTGATCATGCCCCACTCACATGGATGAAGCAGAAAAAAGGGGCAAATGCCAGAGTAACACGGTGGTTCTTGGCACTCCAGGAGTTCAAGTTTAGGGTAGAGCACAGACCCGGAAAACAGCACCTGAATGCTGATGCTCTTTCCCGAGTCCATTGTTTGGGCTCTTCTGGTGCCTCCACCTCCCCTGGGTTGAGGCAGAGGGGGGGGATATGTAGAAGCTGGGGGGGATATATTGTAGATGACCGATATATATCCCCATTCTTTAGGTTTTAAAATTCCCTCTTTAAAAGACACCATGGGGTTAACCAGCCAGAGGTGGGCTGGACATCCAAGGGGTGTTTAATGGAGGTGAGCAGCAGGTGAAAGGTGTGGAAACTCACTGCTGTGATATACTGAAAAGTTTGGTTTTTTTCATGTGTGGCGACTCACTGTGGAGTTGGAGAAAAATTCCTTTCTAAAAGACTAGGGAGTTCACTCCCGGCAGACTGGACACTGCAAGTTTTCATGGCAAGTACATGGCTCTTTTGTTGGGACTTATTTTGTTGCTGAATTGAAGCTGTTTTGATTTTTTATGCCACTGCTTGTCTGTGAGAGATTTATTTGAACTGAAGAAAATAAACTAAATGTTTCCTTTAACGTGGAGTGGCCTGCATGTTTGGTGAAAGAACCCCGCTGTGATCCCCCAAACATCACACAATCTTCAGGGTTCTTTTTTGTTGACACTTTGGCATTGTTACCACTTTCAGATATTGATGTTTCAGAAATGGAAGAACGTCCCTCTTAATGTTTTCTTGTAAGGATGTTTTCTTGTAAGGGGATCTTTGGATTAACCAGTGAACTGTGGGAGATGACCAAAAAATGGTGGGTAGTTGATATATACATTATAAGGCAAGTGGATTATTATAAATTTGATAATTGGCTTGTAGCTTGTAGCCAATTAACAAATACCTATGGTCACGAGGGGGTTAATTTAACCACTTAATTAACTGTGCAACATCTAAAAGTATCCCACATGGTTGATAAGCAGACTTAAGATAGAAGTGTATCTCCTAAGTGCAGTGCAATAATTTAAATTCATTGATTTAAATAAATACCTAATCAAATTATAGGGTCAATGCTTATTGAGAAATAATGAATTCATTCAACCATAAAGTGCATGTATCAATTCATTTTCAATTCATGAACTTATTTAGGTATTAATTGATTCAAAGTGCAGTGCAATAAATAATAATTCATTTTTCAATTAATTGTAGTTGATAAATAGATACATCATTTCTGTGACCATGAATAAATAAGGATAAGTTATAAAACCAATGTTCTCAAATTCATGTAGTATTAGAATGTATTAGAATGAAAAGGAAATGAAGGCTGGTGAAGTTTTCCCAAAAGCTGCTGCCTAATATATTCTATCCCTGGGACACCAGAAATAGTGATGGGCGAATTTGGGGTGTTTTGCTTCGCCAAAAAATTCATGGCGAAATTGCCCCAGCGTCCATTTTTTTCCCAAACAAAATCCTCTTCTCACTCTCCTCTCCTGCTCCAATACATTGTTATATACATGAATCTTTTTAACATTTCCACTAGAGGAAAGAATACCAAAGGAACCTGATATAAAGTGGCCCTCAAAAGTCAATCTCATTTTAAATTCTATATGAGAGCCATGTCACCTGAAGAGTAGAAAATCAGGGTTTATTTAGTTTACAAAAGGAAAGCAGCATGTCAGGATTACCAGGGTTAACTAAATACAAGTGCCATGATAAAAATATAATGATAAGATTATTTGAAGGTGTTATGGACTGCTGTGGCTTTATCAAACATGTATTAGCCCTGTAACTTTATGATGTATTTTATTGTTTGGTCTCCTCTGCTCTTTATCATTTTCATGAAAATAAGATAACAGCTAAGGAAAACGATTTCCCATGCGATGGTGCCTGTTATAATAATTTAATCCCTCCCCCCTTGCTATGTATTTTTTTTTTAGTTTTTGAAGAATGCCATTGCTCAAGTGTAGTGCCACATATGCCAGATAGCATTAGAGCAGGGATCCCCAACCTTTCGAACCCGTGAGCAACATTCAAAAGTAAAAGGAGTTGGGGAGCAACAATAGCATGAAAAATGTTCCTGGGGTGCCAAATCCAGTAAGTGCTGTGATTGGCCATTTGGTAGCCCCTATGTGGATTGTCAACCTACATTGAGGCTCTGTTTGGCAGTGCATCTGGTTTTTATACAACCAAAACTTGCCTATAAGCCTGGAATTCAAAAATAAGCACCTGCTTTGAGGCCACTGGGAGCAACATCCAAGAGGTTGGAGAGCAACATGTTGCTCACGAGCTACTGGTTGGGGATCACTGCATTAGAGAGTGGGTCATAATGTGAAATGTGTATTTAATCTGCTGTAGGCTTGCCCCATCTCAGGGGCTGCCTTATCCAGGTTCACCATCATCTGCTGAGCAGCTGAGCATCCAGATAAGGTGACACAAGGGACATGGGTCAGGCAGATTGACAGAAGCTTTGCCATCTAAATTTTTGTTGCTGACATCACAAAAGACAGAAAGGTGCTGTTGCAGCATTGCCTTTTATAGTTATCATCCTTAGTCGAAGTTTCCATTTAAAGACCACAAAAAGTAATCAAAGCAATAGTGTTTAGAAGTTGATTGGGTCTTGTGACATCTGCATAACTTTGATTTATACAAAACAGATTTTCCAGCATTCCCCTTCACAATGCATCTGCTAAACTTATTACAGTATACAATTATAAGTAACAAAAAGTTAAAAAAATTTCCAGCAGATGGGCATTTTTTTCTGTGCTTTTTCACAGTTATCTTTATGCTTTCTAGGCAGCCTAAAAACCATAAGCCCACAAACATAACCTAACACAAGTCTCTACAAAAGGGGTGCCCAAAAGGTAGATTGGGATCTACCAGTAGACCTTTAGCTGGTGATCAGTAGTTCTCAAGACACTGTCAACAAACAGCTTGTCTAAATCACCCTCCTATTTCATGCCTTTCATTCAGATATTTATTATGTTAAAGGACATGTAAAGGCAAAAAAATTAAATCCCATTTTTACTTTCTTTAACGAAAAAGAAACCACTATACTTTAATTAAAAAATGTGTACCGTTTTTATAAGAAACCTGACTGTATGCAGTGAAATTCTCCCTTCATTTACTGCTGTGGATAGGAATTGTCAGATGGTCCCTAACTGCTGAGCAGGGAAACAATCATACTTATGAACCGCAGGGGGAGCCCCCGCCTTACTTCCCAGCCATGCAGAACTCAAGCAGCTTTGTTTATGACGATCCCTAAGCAGCCCAGACCACACTGAGCATGTGCACAGTCTTAGTCTTGCAAAGATGTTACAAGATGGTGACCCCCTGTAGTCAACTTTGAAAGCAAAAATTATTTGTTTGATTAGGATTGTGGTGTAGTAAGTTCATGTTTATATTTAGTATACAAAATACAGCATTTCTAGCCTTATTCTATTTTAGACTTTACATGCCATTTAAGGTTACATACAAAATAGTTGTTTGTTAAATCAATATTTAAGTAATATTTCACATGGGATAGAGTACTAACAATGCTTTTATGGATGTACATCATAATGGGACAACATCACTAAAAGTAGACCTCACATTAGTAAAGTATGGGCACTCCTGCTCTACAACATTCTCTGATCCAATTATGTAACAAAGCTTTGAGAGTGTAAGTAGATATTTATACATTGCATGCCTTCTGAACCACAGTGTTATACTGCACTTCATTTAATGCTAGTCACCAAGAGCTTGCCATGGAAAAAGGAATGATCCGCTATTAATTTAGATGTTTTGCACAAGAGAGAACATTACTGCAATTAAATGAACCACCTTTCACCGCTTTACATCAATGCTTCTCATCCTGTCTCCTAAAGGTCCTTATATCCACCTTTTTTTGTTTCAATGACCCCTCCCTCTTTCAAAAATGCTAAAATGTACCCCAATAATGTAGTTATTGAAATTATTTGTACATTAAAGCAATTAAACACTTATTTATGTTATCTGCTCCCGCCATGTGTGCACTTCCCACAAGCAGATGTTTGTCCTATTTTACCACCCATTGAGCTGGTCTGATTACTGCCTCACTTTGGCAAATCATATGAGCAGCCAGTACAAGTGTACTGGAAGATGAATGCGTCCTACCTAAATGATTTCAGCCTTCCCAATCAAATACAGATAAAGGAGCCTATTATTTTTACCCTAGTACACAAAACAATAAACTGCTGACTAGATCAAGATGTGGCCAATAGTCCCATGTAAAGCCAAGTCAGCAGCCAATATTGTTGCATCTAAAGCCATGTTAAGTGCACACAGTATATATAGAGTCACAGAGATGTTCGATTAGGCACATTGAATGCAGAAGACACAGGTGGGGATTGTTGAAAATTGAGAGAGGCTTAGCTTCCTCAAAAAGAAACAGCAATAAACTCATATAAAGTATAATTTACAAGCTCTCCAATGGAAAGTCTTTTGGTGGTCTCTCCAAACGACTACCACTTGATGGCAATGTTTGCAAGCAGCCTATGGACAATAAACCCCGTCAGCAAACTACTACTGCAGTGGAATGCACTGTTGCTTGCTCTTCAGCAGACAAGGCAGTTACCTAAACTTTGCCAGCCCATTCATGAACTACATTTGCAAACTGCTACTACTTCTTTGTTCATAACACTCCATGATACTGCGGAGTAGGTAAACCCAAAATGCTGTTAGCTGAGCTACAATATGGAAGAATATAATAATAATAATAATAATATCCTCTACTAAACACTTGCCAGACAGCTTTATAGCTGGCTATAGTTTGCTGGAATACTCAGTAGGACCATTTATCAATGTCACTTAGTGGCACTCTGGATCGGTTTACCTATTGATTCTGTTAAAGTATTTCTAATGGAGTATGTAATTTCTAACAATTAGCCTTCCTCGCAAGAGGATTTTGTTTGCTATGTATACAGTAACCATGGCATAATAAACTGAGCTGAACGGAATACCTTTTTTTTATGTCTTACCACTATTAACTGGTACAATGGCAAGTATATAAAATAACGTACTATTAATATTTTAATTTAAACAAATGTTTCTTACACAGGTATGGGATCCGTTATCTGGAAACCCATTATGCAGAAAGCTCCAAAATTAAGGAAAGCCCACCTCCCATAGACTACATTATAATCAAATAGTCCATATTTTTAAAAATGATTTCTTTTTTCTCTGTAATAATAAAACAATACCTTGTACTTGATCCAAAGTAAGATATATTTAAGCCTTATTGGAAACCAAACTGTTTATTGGGTTTACTTAATGTTTATATGATTTTCTAGTATAATTAAGGTACACAAAAACAAGATGCCGGCGCAGTTTAATGAATTTTTTCTGTTTCACGAATTTTTCGCCGCTTGTCATGGCCAATATCCTTTTGAATTATGTTGCATTACCACAGCTTGTTCCATTCATGCACCAATGAATTTCAATTCAAGATGTTCTGAAGTGGTGTTCGAATTCATACCTTGGAAAATGTTCCATTACACTTGGAAACTGTCCCATGGTGGGCTGAGCAGCATCCTTTACATTCAGACAATGTATGCAAGTTAAGGGGATACTGTCATGGGAAAAATGTTTTTTTCAAAATGCATCAGTTAATAATGCTGCTCCAGCAGACTTCTGCACTGAAATGAAATGCTCATCAAAAGAGCAAACAATTTTTTTAAAATTTAATTTTGAAATCTGACATGGGGCAAGACATATTATCAGTTTCCCAGCTTCCCCAGTCATGTGACTTGTGCTCTGATAAACTTCAGTCACTCTTTACTGCTGTACTGCAAGTTGGAGTGATATCACTCATTTCCCCTCCCCCAGCAGGCTAACAACAGAACAATGGGAAGGTAACAAGATAACAACATCCTGGTATAAGAACAGCACTCAATAGTAAAATCCAGGTCCCACTGCGAGACATTCAGTTACATTGAGCAGGAAAAACAACAGCCTGCCAGAAAGCAGTTCCATCCTAAAGTGCTGGCTCTTTCTGAAAGCACATGACCAGGCAAAATGACCTGAGATGGCTGCCTACACTCAAATATGATAACTAAAAAAACATACACTTGCTGGTTTAGGAACAAAATTTTATATTGAGAGAGTGAATTATTTGCAGTGTAAACAGTGTAATTTAGAAATAAAAACTACATCGTAAAAATAATGGCAGAATCCCTTTACCGGTAAGTATATCTTCACATGTTAAAAGATGCAGGATTTGGCATAAAATCCACTTATGTCAATGAGGTCCATCTATGGATTATATTGAGGCAACTTTCTCTGTTGGGGACCTTTGATCTGTGCAGAAGTCATGCAGGAGGGTGCAGTGGCTTACTGTGCTGTATTCTAAAGGTTAATTATTGCAGATTATGTTTTAACAGATATAATACTGTACAGACATATTTTTCATGGGGTAAGTCCAGTCTGCATTTGAGGCTTTTACCAATATATATATATATATATATATATATATATATACATACTGTATAATACACGCACACACATATATGTGTGTGTATTATACAGTATGTGTATATATATATATATATATATATATAACTTATCAAGATGGACCAGCACTCCTGGAGTGCTGGTCCATCTTGATAAGTTGTATAATACCATTTGACCGGGCACCCACTACGAACTGAGAGGGTTAAAGTGCAGGTACTTTCTGATACTTATATATATATATATATATATATATATATTTGTAAAAGCCTCAAATGCCGAAAGGAGTTACCCCATGAAAAATATTTCTTTAATGGAATATGGACTAGGCAACAGGGCTCTTCAGCATGTGCCTTTCTTTCATGGCAAATTACAGATTGTGCAGAGATTTTGCAGATACAGTAGACCCATATCAACAAGGTACCTTGTGCACTGAAGTGAATCTACACAGCAAACAATAAAGCCAAGTTTTAGCACACGTGGAGGTTATTTAACGATAAAGCAATGTTTGCTCCAGTTGTGACCCATGGCAACTAGAAGGTAGCATTTACTTGTTTAAATGCAAACATCCAAATTTGGTTGCTGTGATTTTCAAGGCCTGGATCCAACCTTTTGACACTAGTTCCTAGGGCAGTGGTTAACAAATTGTGGGACTGGTATCTACAGTAGGACTATGGGATTGACTGAGGGGCCCAGATTGAAGCTAGGGCGAGAGTTGGGATAAAAATCTATTTGCTCTCCTACATACACTTACACATACACAGCTTTATTTAAATTAAACCTTCTTTTAACATTTGGATAAACACTTATCTTCTACGCTAACATTCATGGAACCATGGGGCAAAAATTTGCTAGCATGACATCATTTCGGAACTTTGCTTATTTACTAATGGTCGCGGGAGTAATTTCGCTAGCGAAGGAGGAGACTTTAGCGGTATTTCGATCGCTAACACCTGGCGAATTTGCGCTCTGGCGAATAGACTTAACTTTGCAAATTCACTAAGATGCTGATTTTACTGAACGTGACCTCCTGTGCCGGACTTGCTTTCGCCACCTCAGACCAGGCGAAGTGCAATAGAGTAGAAAAAATCGTTGAAAAAACGCTAGCGTCTTTTCCTTTTTTCAGGGTGATGGGCTGCAAAACAGGGTAATTTTTGTTGGGGATAACCGGCTTCCCCCCTACATTTCCTAGCATATGGCACATAAACTATACAGTGGGCTCATGTGTAGGGCAATATAACAACTCTATTTTCTTTTATTAAGGTTTCCCGAGCTTGTGTAGTGTAATGTATTTGCTGCAACATATACGTCCATTCAACTTTAACTTCCCGATGTATGCAAATTAGGCAAAACTATCGCAACTTTGCTTCGCTTGGTGCAGTAACACTAGCGCAACTTCGCCAGCGTTAGGTGCCCTGGACGCAACTTCGGATTTTAGTGAATTAGCGTTGTCCTGGCGAATCTATGCCTGCCGTTGGTGTTCGGCTGTGAGTGAAGCCGTCGCTGGTGAAGTTTCTGAGGTTAGTGAATTTGCCCCTATTACTGAACTACATAGATATGTAGATACCCTGCCTTGTATTAAACTGGGGGGGCATGACCAAATGTTGTATTTCAAACTAGGGCTTAAACTGAAAACATCTGATAGATATGGCTATAGTGCAATATGTAGATAATGGTTAGAGATGTTTAAACCGGGTTGTATTCTCTGCTCTGTCTCAGTTGGACTTTTCTGTAAAGAGGCAACTAAAACTCCTATTCTCTTATATAACCCAGTGGGGATATACAATACAGTAAACACTTTGTATTGAACATAATTAAAAACAAGCCAATAGATAACTAGGCATGAGCAAACAGGGGATGAAAAAGTTAATCACCACCACTTTAGTTGCTGATTGTTTGCTATGGGATACTACACCTTGTGCAAATTGTATCACTTTTATAACCATTTACTAGGCTAATGCAATGTAATAAAAAGAACACAATTTGCCCATTTAGTTAACCATAGCAACAAATCACATGTTCATTTACAATCCGCTGACCAGAAAAGGCTGTTTGCCGATTTGTTTCTATAGGTTACAAGTCCAGTAGAAACCTTTTAACCTTTTATTAAGTTACTCCAAATTTGTCTAATATTTATTTCTAACAATATTTAAGGAGCTGTGGCTACTAGGAATGACTACTCAGGACCCACAAATAGTTGGGTCCCACAAAGTAGCATTGACTTGAAGGAAGACTTGGGCTATAAAGTATACTAGGGTAAAATGGTAAGATGTAAGACATAATCACTTTATTTAAGCGTTGCCTACCTGCTACTTCATATACTTCATATCCTACTTCATATTAATACTCAGGTCCCATATTATGTAGACCTGCTATGTAATTTATTTTTAACATAAGCTCTATTCTACTTATAGGACACTCATCTACCACACAAGGCAAGCATGAATCTACAGTGCCATGTCAAAATAGCCCTATGAAATATCATCTATGTGTTAGTCTTTAACTTACTGTATAAGAATAGCCGTACTGACTGTCACCTCTGCTGGATTCTGAATACAGTGAATTTAAAACACCATACGGCAGCCCTTCTCATTCTGAGTTACATGTTGCTTACGAGACATTTTATATGTGATCTCTTTGTACAAGCTTAGGAGGCAGCGGAATTATATGAAGAGGATTAAGATTTGGCATAACATTATAGAGTCTACAGAAAACAGCTGATAATTCTGTGGCTCGGATTCCACAACATTTTCTATTGTCTGACATTGTCCTACAGTAAGGAAAACCCTTTAAGTGCCAGGCTCTTCCATTGCCTTGCCCCCACTAATCACGGTTATTGTCCCTGGATGGGAATGATTCCATTGAATTACAGCTAATTCTAATGTAACCTGGAGGAGGCGCCTTCAAAATTCACAGAACACATGCTCTTTTTTCCTCTTATTTCAATCCTATAAAATACACAATTAAGCAAGTGGAAAAGATAACACCTGCTGCTTATGCCTTTCTTTTAATTTCTTCCCTTACCCTTTGTATGTGCTTAGAAAAAAATAATTTCCATTTATTATCTCAGTTGCTTTCCAAGTAACCTCATATATAGAAAACATCCCAGAGATACAAATACCCAGAAAATAGCTTCAAACAATCCCAAATGTTCATATAATAAAAAGATGGGCAAAGACATTTGATGTTTAGTAAGCAGGCCAGGATGCCCTTATTTGGTGCCCTTAGGCCTCCAGGTGCTAGAACCCGCCAGCTTTGGCACGCACCCGCCTCCCCCATGAGCGCTGAATCTCTGGGGAACTGTCTATAATGCCACCCCTGAAATTTTGCCACCCTCAGCCTGGGCCTTTGTGGCCTTGCCACAAATCTGGGCCTCTTAGAAAGTATGAATTAACATACTGAAGTGCCGATTTACAAATATAGGTTCTCAGTTGCATCAGTGCAGTCACCCATAGCAACCATTCAGACCACTGCTATTGTTTTTGTAGCCTGTTTAAAGCTGATTGCTGATTGGTTGTTATTGAGAACTGCCCTGGTGCAATATATCACCTATGTTAGTAAATTAGTCTCTGCATCTTTAATGAATGTTGCCTTATAGGAATTTGTGTTCCAAAGTATTATTTTTCTAAAGCACAATGCTGTTACAACCAAGAAAATATATTTGCAAGCTCCTATGATTTCTCAGATTAAATTGCCTTGACCCATAGATGCACTTGTTTTTAAGTGCGTTTACCCATATTCTATAAATGGGGAATATCAGGGGCACATTTACTAAGCTCGAGTGAAGGATTCGAATGAAAAAAACATCGAATTTCGAAGTATTTTTTTGGGTACTTTGACCATCGAATAGGCTACTACGACCTTCGACTTCGATTTGAACGATTCGAACTAAAAATCGTTCAACTATTCGACCATTCGATAGTCGAAGTACTGTCTCTTTAAAAAATGCTTCGACCCAAAGTTAGCCTATGGGGACCTTCCCCAGCTGTTTTCTAAGTTTTTTATGATTGAATAAAAATCCTTCGATCGATCGATTAAAATCCTTCGAATCGCTCAAATCGATTTTTATTCAATCGTTCGATCGAAGTATTTGCGCTAAAATCCTTCGAAATCGATATTCGAAGGATTTTACTTCGAGGGTCGAACTCGAGGGTTTATTAACCCTCGAAATTTCGACCCTTGATAAATCTGCCCCACAGTGTTAGTGATTTCTCTACTATGTGCCCACCACCATCTATACCCATTACTAAAATGACAGCTGTTTGCACTCCAAAGGCCAAAATGTAATATCTTCAAATTTGATCTCAGGATTAATCTTCTTTCTAGTTGCCAGTGTGAGCCTCCTCACTCCTGCCCTTCTGGGATACAGCACATGTGCAAAGCACCAACTTCTGGGCATGGGACAAGAGGGCATTTGCTGCACCCAGAGCTTGGTAGCTGTGCTGGTGGAACCTCAATGATGTATGGGAGGCTCTAACAGTAATACGGTGCTGGATGTAGGAAGTGCTCAGTAGTCTTATACCCTAATAAAAGAAATCAGGAAAAGAAAACCCAAGTTTAACCAGTGATTTACTTGCTCTTTCGTTGTATAAATATGTAATGAGACATACACTATGTTGTTGCTAAGAGGCACTAACTGTTCACTTGCAGAATCCTATGGACTTTAAGTCTTTGGTTCTCCTTCCCCTGATAGTTTGTTAAAAATAGATGCCCTTGTCATATTCATTCTCTTTAGATGGAAGAGAATGACCTTTTTGTATTTGCAACACCTTGCGATTCCTTCTCTCTTTGACCTTCCTTTGTCAATATACTCTGGATAAAACAACTGCATGTGTCTTTCTCTATTTAGTAGATGGTCTGTATCAACCTTTATAAAAGTGCTAGACAGGAAGCCCGTATAAAACATGCATTTGTTTTAACTGTATTTTATGCACTGGTTTTTTATATATATATAAAAAGGTTGAATCAAAATGTCATTGAGCAGTGTTTGATTCTGGCATTGGTGTTAATACAAACTAGTTGTTCAGACTGTACATACATGTTTTTACCATGCAGGGCTGTCTGTAGTATTCATGGGCCAGAAGACCCAAAACTATTCCAGGTCTTTTATTATTTATATGGAGTAATCTACTGAAACCAAGCTACTGTTGAAATGCAGTTCTTAGCCTACAAATTTATATTATGCCCATTTAAGTATAATGCTATTTATACTTTATGAATTTAAAGGATTGTTGTGGTGTTCACAGAATATTTATGACATCTCTGCATATTGCTTCCATACTTGGTGCCTTCTCAAGGCATTTTTTCTACATTTTGAGAGCTTTGAGTGGTCTTAAACAGATGGTGCTGTGCTACAGAGAATGCATAAGTAAAGGCAGAACTCATTGTTTTGGCACACAATACACTATGGCCTCACAGTTGTTTTCTATTCAAGAGAAATAAATGGAGGTTCTCCCCACAAGGTAGAAACACCAAAGATGTATTATGAAAGGACAATTCACAAGGCCAAATGAAGATGTTATGGTATAGGAAAGGACAGAGGGTTGGGAGCACCTTTTTCCTGAGCCCTGTGAATGAAGAGGTTATGGTATAGGAAAGGATAGAGGGTTGGGAGCACCTTTTTCCTGAGCCCTGTGAATGAAGAGGTTATGGTATAGGAAGGGATAGAGGGCTGGGAGCATCTTTTCCTGAGGCATGTGAATGAAAATGTTATCGTATAGGAAGGGATAGAGGGAAACTGGTTATCATTGGGGACATAGGGGTTTAGGGAGCATAATGAGGCACTGGCTGTTCTGGGGTTTACCTCTGTAAATGGCAGCTGTGCAAATAGAAACGACAACGCATAAAAGTTAACTCTGAACTGGGTCTATTTAAATATACATACCCTCACTCTGCCTTGAAACAGTCGGAGCTTTACATAACCTGGCTGCATTTTATTTCTTCCATTTGGACTTTGCTTCTCTTGTAGGGAAAAATGGCTTTATTGCCTTTTTGTAGCTAGAGCAACGTAGTTTATTGTGATGTTCAGTGTACTATTATCTTTAAGCCATTGCTACACGTTTATACTAACTACGCATGTGAATGCCATGCCCATTACGTCACTCAGCCCTTCATCCAAGACAAAACCTAGACAAGTGGTAAAAACATTAAATATCCTTGTCTTAACAAGGGACATTAGTGCTAACACCAGGTTTTTATTTTAGTGATGAATTCCTGAATACAGGTTTTCCTGGCTTCAACTAGACGATATCGCTTGAAATGGTCTTTTTAGTTGGTGGACAAATCTTACATTTAAACCATTGTTTCAAAATAAGCTTGTCTCGAAAAGATCTTTTAAAAATCATAACATCTATGGCCACCTAATCTGAAGGGGCTGAATTAACCCCTTAAGTGCAATGGCACAGGGAACTGTAGGCTTCGCTGCTCTCAGCCTGCATATTTTTGGATCCGCTCCTTGAATCTTTGTTGCTTCCACTTGCACGTAGATGGACAGGCCTGGCCAAGGGCAGCAGGATTTTAGGGGACGGCATGATGCCCAACCACACGCACATACGTTCAGAAACACTAGGGATTCACAGGAGATATAGTCGGTTTTTAAACTTCCAGTGCACCAATCCCCGTTGCTCCAAAAATTTGCTCAAATAAAGGGGAGAGGATGGAACGATGAACAACAACAGGCCTAGGCAGCCCCGGAGTGACAATCTGTGGGTTCTAGCTAATGTCAGAGGGCCTGCTATACGGTGCCATAGAGTGTCAGTATTTAGTGGGATGGTGGAGACTGATTGGGCCTCTGTGTGCCTGAAATCCCAGGGACTATTTTTATTTAGTCCAGATCTGGGCCTAGGGGCATCCGCTATGTAAATCCGGTCCTGCAGATGGATACAATTTAAAACAATGGAGCAGGGGCACAGAGTGGATCCGCTTCTCTCATCCTCCAAAAATTATACAGAATGAGACCAGTGATGCCTACAGCACTGTCAGGGCCAGATTTACATAGTGGGTGCCCCTAGGCCCACTGCCATTTGTCACCCTGTCCCCTCCCCTTTATTTGGCCAAACTTTTGTCATTGGGACCAGAGCAATGGAGATTGGCGAACGGGAAATTTTATAAAACTATTGTATTTCCTGCACATCCCCAGTGTTTCTGTACTAATGTGGGTGTAGTTGGGCAGCATGCTGCCCCCTAAAATCCTGCTGCCCTAGGCCTGGGCCTTGGTGGCCTTTCCACAAATCCGGGCTTGAGCACTGTGTGCCTTGCCCTAAATCTGTACCTATGTGAGCACAGACAAATTTTGAGGCCAGCACTAAGCATTTTGTTTGAAATCAGATAATTTACAGCCATCTACCTCTCTGCGCACACAGTAAAATTTAATTTGCACACCAGTTTTAAAAGATATTTTTGCCAGCACAACTAAAACAAATCAGAGGGAACACTGGCAGTAGTTTAATAAGAGCCTCTGGCATACATCAGTTCCGATTTATTGCTCCTGTGGACCCCAAGGATGCTAAATGATCCTATTAAAGAAAGGCTGCTTTTATAAGAAATCCCCATGACTAATTGGTAATTGATCTGGACAAAAGCCAAAAGTGTGGCATCTGAATGAGCTGCTTAGTAGGCAGAGCCAGGGGGCATTTAGGTGTGAGAGTGCCCAGTGGGAGGGAGCAGATTGGGCAGCTCCATGTGCAGGACTTGTGTGGCACCAGGCAGCAGTGAGTTGCAGTGAGCAGTGGAAAAAATGAGGAAAAGAGGAGGAAAGACGCCGTCTGGTAACACCCACCTTCTATCTCCTGCTCGTCCAGCCTGGGCAGGAAAAATGCTCAGTTATTCGCCTCCTCTCACTCTCAGCATCTCCTGCCTGGGGAAAGTTACAACATAAAAAGCAGCAGGTGCAGGACAAGCTCCGGGCGATTGTGCTCTGTGTGTCCCTGTGCTGTGATTTCCCTGTCATTCCTGTCCAGCTGGATTGCTGCAGTCGCTGCTAAGTTATGGATCAGCAGAAGTGGATGAGCGTTCGCTCCCCGCGCTGCCTGTGAGGGATAATAATACGCCGACGGTTTGGGAATCGCAGCGGCCCCACACCCAGTGACTGCTGCTCAGGTGCAGCGATTTTACGCGGCAGAGCTGCAGTACTTTCCAAAGTCACTTCCCCGGCTGCTCATTCATTCAGCTTTAGGAGAAGCAAGCAGGGGTGCTTGGGGAGCTGCTGTGTGTGTATTGGGGAGCTGCTGTGTGTGTTTTTGGGAGCTGGTTACTGTGTGTTTTTGGGAGCTGGTTACTGTGTGTGTATTGGGGAGCTGGTGTGTGTATTGGGGAGCTGGTGGGTGTATTGGGGAGCTGGTGGGTGTACTGAGTAGCTGGTGTGTGTATTACGGGGGCTGGTGCGTGTATTGGGGAGCTGTTTACTGTGTGTATTAGGGGGGCTGGTGTGTGTATTGGGGAGCTGGTTATTGTGCGTATTGGGGAGCTGGTTATTGTGCGTATTGGGGAGCTGGTGTGTATATTGTGGATCGCTAGAGCCCGAGCGCATCGCATGGAGCTGCTACTAAGTGGAAGCAGATGACTTGCATGAAGGTCACTAGTGAGCGCGGCACCTGTATCGGTCCATTTGGCTCATCTGAGAGTAAACAAGGGGGAGGAGGAGTCGCTGGATATTTCCGAGGATAAGTTCTGGTGTCACTTTGCTGTTGGATCCAGTCAGGAGCCATGTCCCAGGCGGCGGAGAGGATGCACTCGAAGAAAGCGGGGATACGGGCGGCAGTGGTGCTCATTGGTTTGCTGCACAAGTCACGGAAACAGAGAAGGTAACACTTGTAATGTGTCTGGTCATGTAAGGCTTCAGCGGGAGAAGCTGCCATACTGCAGTGGTCTTACATCTCTCTCTGTATATATAAAGGAATATGAAACACAGACGGGCAGCTGGTGATTGAACCTGTACATCCAGCAGTGTGGTAGCCACTGTTACTCCTCAGCTTATGTCCGGCCTGTTCCAACTCTCTGTGGGTCACAATCACCAGCAGCTTTAGGAGGGGGGGATGCTGGGAGTTGTAGTTCAGCTGGAGGGCCACAGGTCGGCAGCGAATCAGGACCGTTTGATTTAATGAAGCAGCTTTTAATTCAAAAAGGTGAAAATTGGGCTTAAAATAAATATCCCCAGACTTGTGTGCGGTGCCTGTGAATGTGAGACTGGAGGAATCATGAGTCATGATCACTGGGTTGCTGTTTGTTATAGAAATGACTGGGAAGCCGCATCCCAGGACACATGGAGAGAGACACAGGTAGTGACAACTTGTGCAGTGAGGTGCTGGGGTGTCTGTGGCCCCTGACAGTTGTGGGTGCAGCTGCTCATCCCTGGTCTGTATGATCCTGTAGCAGCTGAGGGACAGACATAGGAGAAAGTAGGAGCTGAGTGGAAGAACTAAGCATTGTTATAGTAGATGTACTGATTTCCTTGTCCATCAACCCTCTCCATAAACTTGGGACTGTTTAGATTGATTTGAGTTGTTATCTGTCCCACACGGCCAATGGCATTTTCATCTCTATGTGCTTTTAGTTCTGGGCCTGGCAGCTCCCGTGGGCATCGCTCTGTTGGCTTGGGACATGATCAGTGGCATCAGGGCAGAGAAATGCCAGCACTTTGGCTGAAATAATGCTCTCTGCACTGAGATTTCTCTGACATTGGGTTGCAGCCTCAGACAGAGAACTGTTATTGCCAAGTCTTGTAGAAATTTAAATCACATGGTAGCCCACGCTGACAGAAAAAGCATAGGGAAAGTTCAATATCTGTTGCAGGAAAAGCGATCCATATATTCTAGCAATGCTTGGTTTCCATCCCTGACAAAAGACTGTTCTTTCAACACCATTGCACCTGCCTTGTCTGCAGCTCTGACAAATTGTACAAAGGCAACTGTGACTGACAGCTCCTAATCATGATTCTGCTGGTCAGTTTTTCTGTCTACGTCATTTGGGGTTTATTTACCAACAGTGGCCAATTTTGCACCAGTGCAGTTACCCATAGCAACCACTGCATTTCTCTGCTTGCAGTAGAGATGCACAGAATCCATGATTTTGGATTTGGCCGAACCCTTGAATCCTTTGAGAAAGATATGGCTGAATACCGAACCGAATCCTAATTTGCATATGAAAATTAGGGGTGGGGAAAACATTTTTTACTTCCTTGTTTTGTGACAAAAAGTCACACGATTTCCCTCCCTGCCCCTAATTTGCATATGCAAATTAGGGTCCGGCCAGGCAGAAGGATTCGGCCAAATCCGAATCCTGCATCCCTAGCTTGCTGTAGACTGATCAAAGCTAAATGCTTATGCTTATTGAGAAGAATAGTAAATGCAATTTTTTCCTAGTGGACCTACATTTGCTGCCTGCTGCTGTTAGAGGTGACTACATTGTGGAAACTTTAAATATCACAGAGGGCTGTCTATGACGAATAAACAAAGTTAGATGGCATTTACCATATAGTTAGGATTCTGTTGAACATCTCACAATTGCTGCAAGAAGTCATATTTAAATGACATTTACAGTATGCGATTGTTGAATTGCGGGGCTGTTAGAAGGACTTTGATGGAAATGGCCTCAGTACAACTCAGGTGTTTCTTAAGGTGGCCATAGACTCCAAGATCCGCTCGTTTGGCGACATCGCCAAACGAGCGGATCTTTCCCCGATATGCCACTAAACTGCATGGCTATACCGGGGGTAATTCGAATGTTTGGCCGTACGGCCAAACGATCGAATTACGATGTGCCAAGCAGCTCTGACGGGTCGGTCGGGTAAAAATCCAACCTTCCCGATCGATATCGTGGCCAGATATCGATCGGGAAGGCCCATCGGAAGCCCCCATACACGGGCAGATAAGCTGTCAAATCGGTCCAAACGACCGATATCGGCAGCTTTATCTGCCCGTGTATGGCCACCTTTACCTAGAACTTCCAGGATCCTGATCCTCTGCCAACCAAGGACTGTTAGAAAATACTGCAAAATCTAGTTTAAGTGGAAGAGCTTTTATTACATCTCAAATGTGTAAAATACAACAGAGAACACTGGTTGCTCTGAGCACGTTTGGTTAAATTGGTGTAATTCTGTGTCCCAGGTAATGGAAGGTAGATTGAAGCAAACCTTTCTTAAAGGGGCTGTTCACCTTCCAAACACTTTTTTTCAGTTCAATAGTTTTCAGATAGTTCACCATAAACAAAGACTTTTTTTTTTCAATTGCTTTCCATCTTTTATTTTTTACTGTTCTGGAAAAAATATTTATTTCTGGTGAACAATATAAAACCAACTGAACTGGAAAAGTGTTTGAAGACGAACAATACCTTTGAAGGGGTTGTTCACCTTTGAGTATGATGTAGTAAGTTATATTCTGAGACAACTTGCAATAGGTTTTAATTTTTTATTATTTGTGTTTTTTGAGCTATTCAGCTTTTTATTCAGCAGCTCTACAGTTTGCAATTTCAGCCATCTGGTTGCTAAGGTCCAAATTACCCTAGCTACCAGGCATTGATTTGAAAAAGAGACTGGAATATGAATTGGAGAGGACTGAACAGAAAGATGAGTAATACAAAGTAGCAATAACTATACATTTGTAGCCTTAGAGAGCATTCGTTTTTTAGATGGGGTCAGTGACCCCCATTTGAAAGCTGGAAAAGGTCAGAACAAAAGGCAAATAATTAAAAAATTATAAAAAATAAATAATGAGGCTAAACTAAATCTCCCAGCCTTTAGCTCTTGGTCATATTGTGGGAATTGTAGGCAGGAGCTAGGGGGATATAGGTTAGACACCTTTTAATGTATACATGGAATAATTAGCAATTATTGAGTAATATAATATGTACTTTGTATTATTATCAATGTCATTCCCACTTTGGACCCTCTCATTTTGGGCCTGGTGACATTGCAGGAATGAATTCAGATATAAAAAACTGAATATTTAATTAGCCCTCGTAATGTGTTTGTTTTTCGGCACACTGTTCATTTCCCCTTGTTTCATAAACATGGCAACAAGGCTTCACATAGGAAGATGTGTGAATGACTTGTGGGAGTTTGATACCATAAATCAGCCTCTAATTAGCATCTCAGTCTGTGACTGGCTAAGCATCCTGGGAGTAACTGGAGAACCAATTCCCTGTTTACGGGTACATATTCCTATTTCACTTATTTGTTGCGCCTGAGCTTTTGGTTCACATTCTTTCCTAGATGTGACTCATGTTGCTGCTAGTAGTAGGGTATTTTGAGTTGATGCACTGAAGATGCTTCTCTTTGGCAGAACATCAGAAACCATTTCTACACCTCCTTTTAAATGTTTAACATTCTTTTCCTAATCTTAGCTTCAATAAGAACCCCAGCCCAACTGGGACTTTCATGTGGTTCTGGTTCCCTGATGAACGGCTCTATGAATATATAGCACTTGGAAATATTAGATGTTTATTTTGCCAGATTACTGCTAAGTGGAACAGTAGAATTGTAGAGAAACACTGATAATTGTCATTCAAATCTACAATATAAAACTTTTAGGCAGCAGTTGCTTTCAGTTTGAACATAAATTGTAGGTTCCCTCCATATGTTTTGGCTCTGTTGTTTGACTGGGCTTTCTTGTTCGCACCTAAGAAAGTGATATGATGGGCCTACTCTCACAAATATTAGACATTGAAAGTGCTAAATTATAAAAGCATATTCGAGGCCTAGGGTGGAAATAATAAAGGGCTGATTACAGGTCCAGACTGAATTTCAAAACCGGCCCTGTCATTTCGGGCACAAAGAGCAAACAGCCCCCTGCAGTCCCAATAAATAGTGCCTGTTTATGGCATTTTACAGCAGTCCCTGGAATTTGCCTGACTCCAAAGATTTCCAGTCTGAGTCTGACTGGGAATGTTTAATCTCTGAGACCCACAGGGGAATTCTCTGTTGCTCTTGCATGTCTGTAAATGTTAACATGAAATATCAACCTGAAATTTGCTAAGGTGTCCAAGATATTCATGGTTGAAAACAAAACTTTTTTTTCCTTTTTTTTAGTAAAATCACTTTCTATACAATTGAATCTGGCTCCCTTGTTCTGTCCGAATGCAGCGGAGGTAAAGAGCATAGAGCACGGCCCCCTATATGTTTTATTCCCCTTCCAACATACAACACTGCAGTCGTCTCTGTAGTTTTCTGGAACCCGTGTTGCTTAATGTTTACCATGGCGTGACTGCTCCATGACATCTAGTCATTTCCTGGCCTCTTGAGACCTATAAGGGCATCATCTGGCAAAAAGCTAATTTTAGTAGTGATGAAGACTTTGGTAAGCCAGTCTCTGACAGACCTTACTATTTATTGTCACCTTATTTCACTCATGTTCAACTTACGGCACTTAGCTGTGCAATAGTCACTCTTGCTAATCTGCAACCCCCAGCATGCATCAATTGCTCTGAGCTATAGGTTAACCTCATCTGGTAGACTTCAGCTTTGACATTGTGATTTTGGCTAGAAACACTTATTGCCAGCTAATTTCACTATTTGTGTAGTCATCCTTTAAAGCTGTGGATATTGCAATACTCTCATCATATACAGGTTGTTAATGTATCTGTTAGAAGGCTTGAAGATTTATCTGAACAATACAATAATGTTTCGTGCTTCGTTATACTTGCACACCCTGGCTCTCTGTGTCGTTAAAGCCCGGTGCCCGGTGAAGAAGGCTTCGGTATCTTCCAACGATAGTAAGTATAATAAATTCAACCGGCACTCAGGTCAAAAATCAAGCAGGGACAAACCCTTGCTGAGTTTATTTGCAAGGTGCAACATTTCGGGGTAAACCCCTTTGTCAAGCCCCTTTGCTTGAAACGTTGCACCTTGCAAATAAACTCAGCAAGGGTTTGTCCCTGTCGATTTTTGACCTGAGTGCCTGTTGAATTTATTATACTTATATCCGTTATACTACAACCACAGTTTCGAATGCATCGCTCAGATATAATGCAGTGTAATTGTAATATGTCAATCAAACTGTCGACTTGAGTCTTTCAGTTTTTCGAATTTGACACAATGATAGAATTGCAAGCCTTTCAGACTTTGTATATCCAATCAAACTGCAACCTCTGAGGAGAGAGTATACATTCTCCCAGGCTCTTAGAAAATAGCAAATAATAAATCTTCTGTCAAGATATGGAATCTGTTATGGGTAATTATTTACCAGATATGTTGATGGCTGCAGTCTTCTCTTTGAAGAATCACAGTAAAAAAGGAAATTGTGCTGTAAAGGAAATGGTGCTATTTGTGATACATGGTAGTGAGTATTGTGAGAGAATGTGGATGATACATGCATGACACTTGCATAAATGTGCCATAGGCAACACAATTCCTATTTAGTATAATAGGAAGAGCCACAAAGCATTTCCAGGAGCTATCACTCTGAATTTTCTAGAAGAGAATCCCTAGTATTCCATTCAAGTTTTATTAGATGGACTGAGCACTAATATAAGATTAAACGTTGTATGAAACCCTTTTACCAGTTGTGGATGAGGTTTTACAGCTTTCCAAATCCTATATTAAATGCATGCGGTTCACATTGTGCATATTCTTCATTGCATTTCCGCATATGATAGTTAAAATAGTATAGTGATCTGTCGGTCAGGCACCTGAACCCAACCAGCGCTTGACTGCAATGTTGCCAAGATATGAAAATGCATGTTGCAGCACTACTATGTTCTACTTTCAGCATTAAAGATATAGGGTAGCGATAGGTAAATTGCCTTGTCTGCAGAGGACGATGCTTACTAGAAGTATGCAGGTGTATGAAATGCAAATCTGAAAGAAAACAACTGGTCATTGGAGACACAATTATTCAGCTCATTAAAGGAATACCATGTTTTAGGCCTCGCAAAAGAGATTTCTCCCTTTTCCCATATTTGGGTATATATATAATTGCGCTTTGTCATTTGTACATGATTTAAAATAATCATGGCCACACAGGCAACCATAACGTTACCATAGAGCAAGCTAGGTCCTTGCTTAAGTTAGGGCTGTACCAGAAGGGCTAGCATTTAGACATACTGTATACTGAGCTTTTGTCATTTGCGAGCAATTAGCACTGGTAATATAATGAATTTTGTAACAACAGCATCACCTGGTCAGGTCCTCTGACTGTACTGTTGAAGAGATTTTAGAAGGAAAACAGAGAGCTATTCTGATGTTGCTGTGCTCAGGTAAGAGATGGGGACAGTCATCTGAGGTTTCCTGAGCAGAGCAACCTAAGAACGGTTCTCTGTTTTCCTTCTGAGTTTAAATCTCGCCATCAGTACAGTCAGAGGACCTGACCAGCAGTTGCCATGTTGTTACTAAATTCCTTATCTTAGTAGTAAATAAAGAGCTTAAAAGCACTAAAATAAACAAATAACATAAATTGCAAAAGTCCTCAGGAAAAGCACACTAAGCAATTTTACATTAATGTTTTAAAAGTTTACATACCCTATAAAGGCCAGTGTTTGTTTTTTGTACTAATTCTACCAATGCCAAGATTCATTAATCTGCTATCGAGTGATCTAATAAACAAAGTTAAACTGCCTTTCTGCAACACTTCATGTATGATTAATTATATTAGTAACCAAGATTTTAATCTGTTTGTGGATTTTTTTTGTTTGAATTATGTTTGAAAATCACTTTCTGACATATATACTGTCAATACAACTATTCTGTCCTTTATGCTGCCCTCACGTTGATGTACTTGACCGCTGTTTGGTATGAATTGTTGGGAATTAAGCAAGAATGTTGCTAAATCCCTAAGTCACTTCTAAAGAATACATTAACACTATATTAAAGCAGTATATGCATTTAATGAGGCTCTTTACACAACGGGCTTAATGCCTTAGGTCGTTTGCATTATAAATCTCTTGAATGAAACCAAGACCATAAAACTTGAATCTTAAATTCATATCAGCACTTACAACTCTAACATTCAAACCCTTGACTCTTTTGGGCTCTTACTTAAAACATGGTACAAGTCACAAGGGATCAGTGTAGTACCACTATAAAATATACACAGCAGCACACAGAGTATATAAATGAAAATTGTTAGCTCTGTGAGGCAGGGACCTTCTTCCTACTGTGTCACTTACCACATGGCACATACTTTCTGTATACAGGTATGGGACTTATTATCCAGAATGCTCAGGACCTGGGGGGTTCTAGATAATGGATCTTTCCGTAATTTGGATCTTTCTACCATAAATATACTAGAAAAATATGTAAACATTAAATAAACCCAAAAAGCTGGTTTTCCTTCCAATAAAGATTAATTATATCTTAGTTTGGCTCAAGAACAAGGTACTGTTTCATTATTACAGAGGAAAAAAAAGGATTATTTGATTATAATTTATTGGAAACAGTCATTGCATAAGTCAAAGCTTTCTGGATAATGGGTTTCTGAATAATGGATCCCATACCTGTATTTATACTTTTTAATTTTACTATTATAATCCTGGTGTCCTTTTGTGTAATTTTCTACATTGTAAGATTGTACAGCACTACATGTCCATGTAGCAGTTAATAACCTTGAAGCAGTTAATAATTAAAGTTATTCATACATATGGGCATCTTATTTATCTGTTCTGTAACTCGAAATTATATACATTGTGGCTGTCTTCCCTCATCACTAGGCTATGGAGGCAGTTTACCAATAGAGCATAAGTGTCCTGTGTTATCACATACAACCATGTGCAATGGAACGCACATGAGTTGCCATTTTAACATGAATGGCAGCTGTCATAGCTACAAAAGCGTATTTATATAAACTTGTCTTTGTAAGCAAACAAGTCATTTTTACCTATTCAGGGTGACAATGCAGAAAGCGGTTTCACACAGGTGACAAATTACCCTTACAAAAGACATACAGTATATATATATATATATATATATATATATATATATATATATATATATATATATATATATATATATATATATATATATAACCAAAGGAATGGTGCACTCCGTAGACAAAATTAATACCTCGGTGCCAGCATGGGAAATAAGCAGTGAAAAAGGATTGCGGCACTCACAGGGTTTTAGTGAAAAAACAAAAAAATTTTTTATTATTAAGCCTCAACGTTTCGATCCCCCACAGGGATCTTCGTTTTTGCTCCTGACGAAGATCCCTGTGGGGGATCGAAACGTTGAGGCTTAATAATAAAACATTTTTTTGTTTTTTCACTAAAACCCTGAGAGGGCCGCAATCCTTTTTCACTATATATATATATATATATATATATATATATATATATATATATATATATAGATATAGATATATATATATATATATATAGATATATATAGATATATATAGATATATATAGATATATATATATATATATATATATATATATATAAAGACACCCCACTGTACCCTATATATATCTCAGTTGTAAACTTATATGACACTGAAATTATACTTTTATACAAATTTTTTCTTAGTGTGTGTGGACTTTTTTACTATTTACTCTTTTGTCAGCTGTCAGCACAGTGGGGCCAAGAAGTTTAGGGGCCCAGTGTAACAGTGTAACAAAATATGAAAATGCACAAGAATAAGAAATGAATTGTAATTCTTAATGTAATAATATGTATTGTACAGGTATTGAAAAAGTTTTCATATTGCATGTTTATCTTCCTCTAGAGCCATTTGTTACTTCCCGAGGTTAGAGTAACTAGACCAGCTATTCTTCCCTCGCTCCTCATTCTGCAAGATCAGAGTTTCTGTGGATCTGCTTTTCTTGCAAATCAGTGATGCGCATAAAATCTGCATTTTTGTCCTGGGGTCCCTAGCCTCTGAATGTGTCTTTGCCCGTTGGGAAACATTTCAATGCTATAGTATTCATTAAATTAGTAATTGTTATATTCTCTCTTCAATTTACGTCAGAGATGTTCAACTGCAAACATTCAGGTCTAAGTGCTTTGGCTTTTGGGTGTTGCTGGGAGATGTAGAGTTACAAGTAGGACATGCGTTATTTATACATCATCTTTCAAGGGCAAATCCACAGGCCACCTGGATTGCTCTTTGTCTTATCTTTTAATAGATTTGGGTCTATGCCCCCAGAGCCATCAGGGTTGGCAGTGTACCTGGCCAGTATTGTACTAGCCTTAGCAGTGAAATTAATAACCTGATCCCAATGCAGAACATAAGATAGAGAATGGAAGAGCAGTATATTTAGAACACTGTGAAACATCATTAAAGAGGCTTTATGGATCTAATTGCTACGATGTAACTACACAGTCTTTTTTATATAATGTCACTTCTAATGAGAAAGCTCTTATTGTTGGTAAATGTGTTGCTTTGTTTTTGTAAGAGTCACTTCAGAAACTCAGATCTGAATAATTTCCAGGATGAGTACACACTTGGCTGTATAATGTTGAAATTGACCTATACCATATGCAGAATGCTTAGCTAAAAGATTACAAATGTTGCATGATGAGCAATTTCAAGCCAAATACATGGATACTATTCTTCCACCCAATGTTCTCTGTCAGCATCAGTTAACAGCCTTTAGTCATCGTCTGTTTACATTAGAAAGTTACATGTGTATCTGTGTGTGTACCTACATCCTCTCTACTGATATAGATCCATCATCAATAACTATTTTCAGTTAAGTGCCATCTCCATCCTGCGGTGCATTTTTCTCTAGTGTGAGATGGCAGCCTGTGGAGATACCAGCTCTCAGTCTGCAAATGCACTGATAAAGACAAAAGATATGTTCCTTCAACCCTGCCTCTCTCCTGCGCTGGCCACCATAATCTTCTTAATGTGCAGTTTCATGCGGCCGTCGGCTTTTTTAAGGCCTTGGACACACAAGCATTTTCTGGTGGTTCGCACCACGGTTTTTAAAAAAGCTGACTGCTGCGTAAATACGGTAGCGCAGGTGCCTTACCTAAAATTGAAACTGCTTATCGTATTTACGCAGCGGACGGCTTTTCTTTAAAACCGTACCGCATTTTTGTGTGATAAGACCACTTTTCTGTGTGGTGAAACCACGAGTGTGTTTGGGGCCTAAAACCATAGAGCGAAATGCTCCAGAAAAATGCCTAACTCCATTCATACCAGTCTGGACACCTCTGTATCGACCGTTTGGCAGGACATTTGGAAAAATGTTTCAGATCTTCGTCTAGTTTTCACCACGCTGGGGTTTTTGAAAATAGCAGACCACCACTTAGATACGCTTAGCAGTTAAGCTTATGCAATGGTTCAGAATGTCTATGCGTCCACTGGCTTAGTTAGTGATAGTTAGTTCTTGTTAGTTTCGATTTTATTTTACATATTACTTCATTGTAAATTATACATTCTGTATAATATGTCATTGTATTAATCTTCTTATTCTGCATACTATTTGTTATCATATTGATTTTTATGGTTTATTGTGAAAACCAAATAAAATATTTCAAACCGTAAGCTTATGCAATGGCACATTACGCTTGCATATATACGGGGCACAATTTCATCGGATCTGGGACAAACTCGATAAAATCCAGCAAAAACCCGAATAGTACATTTTTTCTGAGTTTTTTTCCAAAAAGTCAGAATTTTCCAGATATTTACTTGAAAAATCCGAAATAGTCGGATTTTCTGGCTAATTTCAGCACAGATCACAGAAACTTTCAAATAGGATAGGGACATCTCCCATTGATTTATGTACAACCTCAGCAGGTCTGAGATGGTGGATTTTTTGGATTCTGACTTTTTCCATCCTTGGGGTATAATAAATCTCGAGAAATTTGTTTTTTTTCCACTAAATATTCGGATTTTATAGTTAAAAAAAAACAAATATTTTTGGCGTTTTTGGCATTCGTTGATGACAGATGCACAGCATGGAATGTTTGGCTTCAGAAGAGGTCTGTACATTCACAAAGCGTCACTTCCACAGATGTCACTTCCACAGACGTCACAGACGCAAAATTTTTCGTGCAATCTCGAATGCCACAGATTCCCCGGGAGCAACTGTGGAAAGGTTGACAGCTCTGGTCTTAAAATGCTTGTTGAAATATTGTTAGTAGAGCCAGGAAAGCACTCTACCATTGGTTTTCATAACCAAGAGAATAGGTGACTTTTAAATTGATCCTCTCCTAAAAACTACTTTCTGCACGGTGACCAAAAAAGTCATTCTAAGCAATGTTCCAATATACATTCATTATTAATTTTCAATAGTTGTAATTTTTGATTGTAATTACTGTTAAACCAGTATCTGCCCTTTTATACTCTATGTACTTCTGGCCCTGACTCCTGAAACAATATTGCAAGGCAATTCATTTAAAGCTGATTAACAGTGCTGGAGGAGAACTGACTTCTATTACATCGCTTTAAAAGAGAACAAAAAGGGACATACACTGCTTTCAATTGCTTTCATTCAACTGCCATTATCTCGGAAACAATTGAAAATCTTTAATGAATGCCTATTGGAAACTTACAAAGTATTACATCAGACATCTGGGTGGAGAAAGCAACATGGCTGCAACCACTCAGTAAATGGAAAAGTGCATGTTTTTAGAATTATAGTACAGGTGTTACTTAATTAAAATCAAACTGAAAGAAAAACTGCAAATTTGAAAAAGATTCAATTTCCTTATTAAATAATTAAATATATATTACTGTAAATAGCCTTAATGATGGCAAGGTGAATGCTGAAATTAGCAGTGCATTATAGTGTTGCTGTTCTTTGCATATTAAAGAGTCAATCAAAGTCACAAGCACATTCCTCTCCTCATCTGCTGGGATGTTGTGACTGTGAGCAGATTGCAACACACTTGTGCCAATGAGGCTGAGGGACAAGAATTGAAATAGGAAGTACATTGGGCTTCTGTAGGCATCAGCAAACATTCCAGCAGTGTATACATTCAAACCGACAGGCTCCCACCAGTCCACAGTTCCCTTTTAATTCTCCTCACTTACGTCATTGATTATAATATGGGCAATGTTGCATGGTGTCACAGATTTCCTGTGGAACGGCACCAGCAGGGTTAACAGGGAGTTGCAGCTCAGCAACGGCTGTTTATCGTGATGTTGGCAAACTGCTACACCTTTCTGCATTGTACTGTATTATTTATTTCAGTTGCTTTACCCTCAGAAAGAAATTAATATATAAAAATATAGAGATTTTATTCA
Source organism: Xenopus petersii (assembly GCA_038501925.1). Classification (NCBI taxonomy): domain Eukaryota; kingdom Metazoa; phylum Chordata; class Amphibia; order Anura; family Pipidae; genus Xenopus; species Xenopus petersii. Next base: position 39,601,526 of record CM076675.1, read on the forward strand.
CTGCTGATAAATGCTGGGGAGGTAGAAAGTTTTTAGAACTGTGTTTATACAAATATCCCCTAATGGGCTATGTATCATGAACCCTGTAACTGTCTAAGGAGCCTGTTTACAAAATCACAAAGGTCAATAGGAATACATAATACCGGTTCCCTAACATTGCATTTTATGATTGCTAAAGGTTAGTTGCATTTTCTAAAGAAATCATTGTGAGCAGGGCCTGGGTTGGGTGATAGGATAGAATGTATTCCCACACACTAAAAGGCACTTTTAGATAAATATCTACTTTTTCTGAATTGAATAGTACATTTTTGTGGTACTTAGAATAATTTTTGGTATTAAAATAGGTGCTATTGTTATGTCACCGCTGTGGGAGGGAGGTCTCTATAGTTGGGATGGGTTGCTAAGGAAGTAGCATGGGAAAGGGGTTGACCTTACCCTCTATGTTGGGCCCTCTGAGCTGGACACACGTGGCTGGAGGAGAGGACCTTCTAGAGCAGGGTTCAGCAACCTTTACTATCAAAAGAGCCATTTTGCCCCCTTTTCCACTAAAGATAAATAGTCTGGAGCCGAAAAAACATAACACGGCTTATTAACTTTAAAAAGTGCAGTGTTCATGTGTGGGCCTACTTTGAAATAAATAAACACTGAATAGCCCTATAAAATGCTAGTGTTCTCATCTGTTTAAAGGGGACCCGTCACCCAAAAATATTATTCGAAATCCTATTTTATCACATTAGTGAAGCAAAATGAACTTTAATTACACTATATAAATTATTTGAATCTTGTTTCCTTCAGTCTGGGAACTCATAATTATAGAAAGCAGGCAGGAGCCATTTTGTGGACACTGTTATTAAGACAAGCCTTGCATCAGCTCAGAATCTTGTTTGTGCACCAGAATGGGGGACCTGATGTTCATCCCCATGCCCTGACTACACAATTAAATGGTGAAGAGAGCTGGTGAATGTGTGAAGAGCAGTGACATTTAGGAAGTGTTGAATGGAAAGTGAAAGTAATTGTCTGTCCTGCCTCTAGGCCAAGGCATAGAGGAGGGGCAGACAATATTTGTTTGACAGCTGAGATTTTTAAATGATCTTAAAACAGCTATGAATGCTTTAATAAAAAATAGAAATTAGATTTCATGTTTAATTTGAAAATGACTTTTATTATACAGATTTTTGTATCTGGTTGACTGGTCCACTTTAATGTGACTTCTGTTTCTGAAGTTCCATGCTGATCTTGAGTGTGTGACCGTGGTAAGGACCATGATGAATCATTTTGCTGCAGCTCAGTCTCCGGAGCTGCGGGTTGCCTACCCCTGTTCTAGAGAAACAGCAAGGGGTTTGGTGACTTTACCCTTTTAGCTGGGCACATGCAACTCTGGAGCAGATGGGGCAGGTCAACCATCACTCCATTATTAATAAAAGAAAGTAAGTTTGGTATCCAGGATGAAATTAAATTGTTTTTGAATGTTTGTGTAAGCATCCTAGTCTACCACATGGGCAGAGTAAATGGTAATTTGTAGCTGGATAATGCTACAATTTCCTAAGTCAAGTCTCCTGGCCAGTGTAATGTTTTAGTGGCTTTGGCTTTTCATACTTTTCCAGACCTCTTCCAGATTGATTGATACAGACGCTACTACTGCTTGTGCTAGGGAGCAGCCTGTTTAGATTTCCTATCATCGAGACACTGCAGATGCAAGTCTGGCAGCAGGGCTGCTGAACTTCTCTCATGTTGGCAGCAGAGCATAGAAGCGATCTCTTGTTAAATTCTGGCTTTCGAATATTGCCTTGGGTTAAGTTGGCAAGGTCCTATTTATTTGATAAAATGTGAATAAATGCAGAGACCATTTTACACCTATCTCTGTCTCCTGGTTTCATTAAAGTATATAATAATAGGGTTCATTGGGATGGCTCAAGGCGAAGGGTCAAATTAAGGAGTCCCCTTGTCATGGGCTATGTTACTATGTATCATGAATCCTGTAACTAAGGAGCCGGATTACAAAATCACAATGGTTAATAGGAATAAATAATCGTTGTTCCCCAACATTGCATTCAATCTCACCCAATAAAAGGCACTTTTATATAAATATCTAGTCATGGGTGAATTTGTCCCGTTTTGCTTCGCCCTGAAAATTTGCGAATTTCCAGCAAAATTCACGAAACGGCGTAAAATTAGCAAAATGCAAAATCAATGCCATCGACAATTCCAACGCCGGCAACAATTCCGACATGCATTAAAGTCAATGACATGCATTTAATTGTCGCCTAAGTTGGAAAAACTTTGACACAGGTGAATTTTCGAGGCGAAAAGCGGAAATTTTTCTGAATTGGATAGTAAATATTTGTGGTGCTTAGAATAATTTTTGGTTTTAAAATAGGTGCTATTGTTATGTCACTAACAGAACAGAACACATACTTTGTCCTGAAAGGTGGCTTCCTAAGAAATAGGGTAGAAATTCCACACTTTTGAATTACACATGTTTTGGGTTTCTGTAAAAGCCCAAGCTAACCACAAGCAGTAAAGTCTGTGCCTGTAATTATGCCCCAATAAATCCCCATTCATCTCTTCTGCTGAATCATAGGCACGTGTTCTGGGCTGCAGTCACTTACCTGAGCTTACTATAGGCACCATCTTTCCTTACTATACCTGCTATCCTACAGCCAGTTTCTTCCCAGAGACTATTATTATTAGAGGCATCATTTTGGAAGAAAGCTATTATCCCCTCTTCTACAGGTTGTGCTATTCCATTATGTTCCATAAGTATTTGTGTTACATTACTGAGCTTCTTTATGTTATTAGGCCTGCATTTTACATATGTGCAGTTGGTTGTTGCTGGCCTGGTTAAGTTGGTTATGCTTGGACAACCCTGGAGACAATTCAGCCTCAAACTGTTATTTTTCATTTACAGTCCATATAAGTCTTGCATACTGTATAACTTGTTTTTCACTTTGTTATCGCTGACTAATGTTTTAGACTTGCATTCCAATGGCAGTCTGTGTCAGTTAGTGTTTTAGGAGTAGACAGGGAATATGTGGTGCTTGTCTCTGGGTTCTTGTTTAACAACTTTACTCCTAAACATTTTCCTTTCTAAAGTTCTAAAACCTAGTTCCCCAATGCCAAGTATGAATACTAGGGAAAATAAGGAATTCATTAGAAAAGTGAATTAGAAAAGTGGGAAGACACTCAGTACAAGTTATAGGATAATAATTGTTTTGGGGGATAATATTTTTGTCTATAAACCAGGAAAAATTAGTCAACCTAAATATGCTGGCAGACTTTAGCTCCTGACTTTTGGGTTATTGGCATTCCATTGGCTCTTCTTGGAGCCAAAACAGTTGCACTATCACAGATATATGATCAGTGTATAAAGGGCAAGGTAGAAGACTGGCCAAGAACAACATCAGGCTGATTTTAAATGGCCTGAATCATGTATTTGGCCCTCCACTTGGGCTCCCAGGTGAGTGGCTTTATGTTGTAGGCAGCACATTATTAGAGATCAATCCCATGTGTGTGATGATCAGCTGCAACATTAGATTTTAAATTCTTGAAATATCATAGCAAAAGCACCTCACTCTAATGGCAAGCAGAGTACAGAACATTAAGGTATCAGTGCTCTGAAAAGTTTCCCTTCAATTTAAAACTAACCCTGTAGAGAAATGATAATCACCAAGACAATTTTCATGCTTTAATATACTTTACACAGTTAGCACATCAGGCAATCACCAGCTTTTTTTCTCTGAAGAATCATCATTTCCTAACAATTCCACGAACAATGCATTTGAATGGCTTGACAGGTACTGTAAGAGCATTGGACAGTTTTCTAATGCAGTGTCTAAAAGCTCCTTTACACTAACAAGGTAGAATAATGTTCCTTTATGTTGTCCTTGTATCTCAGTGGTAGAGTGACAATCAATATGTGGTTACATATGAATGGCAGTCACATACACAAATGGAGCAGTCTTTGCGGGCAACTTTGTGCTTTCGGTTGCAGTGAGCATTGTGCCTTTATGCTATCATTCAAAGAAAGGTCAGACTAGCAGGACAATAAGAAAATAATTTCGAATAGGTTTTTTACTGTATTCCCTACTGGTGATCATGGTCTTAATGGTCACTCAAATTTGTAATGTTTGTCAATATTTTTCTGTTGAGATATAATTCTAGAGCAGCAGATCCCTCTTAAGGAGAACTGTGGTGGTCAGAAGGTCGTTTCCTACTGAGGTAGCATCTAGTCCTACATTGTAATGCCATTTATAAGTATCTCTAGAGAACCCTGAGTTCCAGGTCCCCAAGTAATAATGTCCCATAAGGAAGACCCTTAGGCATTCTACTGAACAGATCTGCCCATATGTTTATGAACTAGAAATAACCATTCTTTAGGAGTTTGTTCATAAATAGATAAGCTGGACATAATAAGTGGGAATTCAGAATTTGGTTAATTTTTGTTCATTTACCCCTGCATACTTGATATTTATTTGAAAACCAATAAACTTCAACCCCAAAAAATATGTGATTTCTTGGGAAGAATGTAATCAAAAGAGTTAATTGTAATCAATTTACTATTTTTCAAAAACAGAAGGAAGAGGCAGTTATCACTAAACAATAAATTCACGATAACATGAGGTTAAAAGCTCTGTAGCTTAAATTGCCAATTATGACACAAGTGCTGCTCTTACTCAAGGACTGACTGCCCTGTGTAATTTCCTTCTAGAAGAAGCAGTCAGTGAAAACTCTGCCTCAGACAATCAGAGATAAAAGCGCATGCATTGTTCTAGGAAGGCGACATATGTAGGTTATGCTCTGAATTACAGAGAACACATTTTCCATATTTATACCAAATACAAGAACATTTTCATTCCAAGAAGTTGGGGAACTATTTGTATCCCTTACTCAGTTCTGTCTTATTTTTTACTTAGATAATAAAGTGTCAGACTGGAAGGTGTTTGGGTCACAGATTAAGTCAAGAAAGAATGTTTTGCTGCGTAATGAACTAGATCATATGATCTACAAGTTATTATGGTTATTTTAGAGCATAAGTGCATTGGTGCAAACCAAAAAAAACAATCACATAGTGTAATCCAATTGGACTGAGCTGAGCTATACAGATTAACATTTCATAGAATGCATAAAAGATATTTTTTGAGCCAAAGAGAAATTACCAGGAACACTGGTTGAACTTGGTTTTGTGAATGACCCCCATACATGCCTGAAAACAAGAGCAATATTATATCTTCTGTCCCTGTGGCTGCAGCTGTAGAGGTTGAGAGACAAAATTTCCCAGAATGGAAAGACATGGTTCCTGGATGACAATTTACTGAAAACCTGAAAGTGTGTGGTCCCACTCACAACCTCTTCATGCCATATAGTCACACACCAGCGATTTAGAATCCTCTATATATTTCTTTCTCAAGTATACTCAAGTCAGAAAAGGCTGTTTTTAAAGAAAAAAATAATTGCTGCTTCTAACAGTTGTCACTTGGGCCATGTTTTCACTTCTAATTAGCTTCCCCGTGGTCAATTAATAATCCCTTTATTGTTCCCTTTTAACTGGTGTTGCAATAACTTTTAAATAAACCAATCTCGCCTTACAATAGCCTGCTGGTTTCTTTGGATTGGGAAGTTCAGATGGAGGACAACTGAAAATCTTGTATTTTATATAAATGGTTTTTTGAGGAAAATGCTTTTTTTTTAAATACAGTGTTTTTTTTTTCTTAAGTGACCTTGATTAACAGCATACTTAAGCTTATTATGGGCACTCATTATTCAGTCTCTACTCATTAGTAATAGTGTGTACAAATATAAGAACCCATATTAATGCACTTAAAGGAGAAGGCAAGCTACAGAGGCATTTTATTGCCAATAGATTAGCTGCAATAGTGCAAGCTAGAATGCTATATTTATTCTGTAGAATGTTTTGCCATACCTGAGTAAAAAGCTCTAGAAGCTCTCTGTTTGTTTAGGATAGCAGCTGCAGTATTAGCTTGGTGTGACATCACTTCCTGCTTGATTCTCTCCCTGCTCACTTATAGCTCTGGGCTCAGATTACAGCAGAGATGGTGGGGGGAGGGGAAGAGGAGCAAACTGATACAGAAGCCCATGTGTACACAATAGAAGGAAAGAAATGCAGTGTTTCTTTTGACAGAGGACCCAGAGCAGCACTACTTTGAGGGTTTACTGGTATTTAGGTGGACCTTTCTGATAAGGCTTACTTAGTTTTATCCTTTCCTTCTCCTTTAATAAAGGCTTTTTCCATAGATTCTTACTGCACTGCTTAGCTTTGCAAATGATACAACTCCTACCCTCCAAATGCCACTAAGCCTGTAATTACCCCTCATTGCAGAGTCAGCGCAGCAGAGCTCATGGGGGCCATCTTCAGTGCTTCGGTAATCTTCGGAAGAAGACCCGAAGATAACCGAAGCGCTGGAAGATGGCGCCCATGAGCTCTGCCGCGTTGACTCTGCAAAGAGGAGCAATTACAGACTAAGGGGCATTTACAGGTGTTAACACCTGTGCGGGGGGGGGGCAGGGAGGGGGGATTATAGAAACTAGGGGATTTTATTAGCAAGTGGGTTTAATTCTCCTTTAAGGCAGCAGATTTGAAGCTAACAGCCCCCCCCCCACACCACAGCACTTGCCTCCAATGCATTTACTGGTTCTAGGATCACTAGTGTAATCTTAAGCAGATCAAGACAATTTTATCAGTAGGCTATATAAGGAAATTAAAATTCCTAGTTTACTTGTAGATGTTCCAGGGCCTGGAACTAGGGGTAGGAAAAAGAGGCACCTGCCTATGGTGCAACAATAGGGGGTGCTGGGCAGGAACCTCCTAAATTGTCTTCTGCCTACCCCTAGTCCGTTTTTGCTGGGGAAACAACTTTTCAACCAAATTTTTTTTTTCACATTCCACTTCTAGTTTCTGTCTCTACAAGCATGGCAATACAATCCCTCTAAATATTGAGCTGCTTCTTATCTCACAGCCTCCAGCTGGAAGAAGAAAGGCGTTTATTTATACAGAGAGCTTCCCAGTCACACAATTAATAGACATGTCTTAGTTTTTTGCCTATTGTTTTAAATATTTTCAACACAAGCCCAAAATATTGAACTAATGTTGAAAAGGGGAGTATACCACTCTAGTGCATAGTACTGGAACCTGAGAATGATTATCCTTTAAAATGTATAATGTAACATTTTTTGCAACCTTTGCAGTTAGCACTTGAAGAATATGAATGATTAGGATTCATTGAATCAACACTAAGGGGCCGATTCACTAACTTCGAGTGAAGGATTCGAAGGTAAAAAACGTAGAATTTCGAAGTTTTTTTTGGGCTACTTCGACCATCGAATGGGCTACTTCGAGTACGACTTCGAATCAAAGGATTCATAGTAAAAATCGTTTGACTATTCGACCATTCGATAGTCGAAGTACTGTCTCTTTAAAAAAACTTCGACCCCCTAGTTCGCCATCTAAAAGCTACCGAAGTCAATGTTAGCCTATGGGGAAGGTCCCCATAGGCTTGCCTAACTTTTTTTGATCAAAGAATATTCCTTTGATCGTTCGATCGAACTACCTGCGCTAAATCCTTCGACTTCGATATTCGAAGTCGAAGGATTTTAATTCCTAGTCGAATATCGAGGGTTAATTAACCCTCGATATTCGACCCTTAGTGAATCGGCCCCTAAAGGTTTTGCACAACATCGATTTATTTCAAAATGACTTTTAAGGACAATCATGGGATACATTTCAAAATGTGTTCTTTTGAACGGGGTGGAAGATTGCTACAGAGCAGTACCCATAATTTCATGTAGATCTCATCTGGATACATTGTTTACTATAAGTAATGAAAAAGTAACAGACTGCATGTACAGATCAGCCTGTTGGCTTGTCCTGCAACTTTAAGGGCAAGGCCAGACGTGGCGTTTTTGCGTTGCGTTTTTACGTTGCGTTTTTAAAAAAGAACAGCCAGGCGTAAATACGCATTAACTGCACGACCACTGAAACTAATGGAAAACGCACTATGGCAATTCACACAGGGTGCTTGCAAGCTGGAATCCGCCACAGGACGCCAGTATTGGCGTTTTTTAGCAGAAATGCCAATACGTCAGGAAACTACCAGATCAATAGACTCTATGGGATCTGCACATTTGAAACCACACTTTGCATAAATATGCAGCGTATTTTAAATATGGCGTCCAAATTCTCAATGAGAACAATGAGAATTGCATGCTGGGAAAAGAATCCTACGTGCTGAAAAACGCATGTTGACGGTCGCATGTGATTTCAGTGGCTTATTTATGCCTGGCTGTTCTTTTTTAAAAAAGCAACGTAAAACGCTGCAAAAACGCCACGTCTGGCCTTGCCCTAACTTCTTTTGGAAAACTTAAAAATTGAAGGAGAGGTTAAAAATGTGAACTGTCATCTGTAAAATATCCTTATAAAACTTACTGGGCTACTGCATTGTGCCTTCTTCCTTCAGAGTATCCACTTACTTTCCTCTAGCCATTAGAACTCGTACATATCACCAGACTTCTGTCCCTTTTTCCCACCACCATAGACAAAACTCAAGCCTTCCACATGCTCTGATTTCAGTGGTGTTGTGTGGGTAAGCAACGGTAGTAAAAGGGTGGTATAAGGGCTCATGTGCAGAAAATGCTAAAGGCAAAGGAAAGTGACTTGTCTATGAAAACCAACATGCAATTGACAATGTTTTGCAATATTTTCTTTTTGGATTTTGGATACAGTGCTTCTTGTAAAAACAAATTGTGGTTTGGAGACAAGAACCAGGGCAATCAATGGGCACTTAACTTCATTAGTACCTTTCCTTCTTCTTTAAGAATACATTCCTACTACTCCCTCTTGAATATGCCCATATCGCTAGATTTTAATCTGTTACAAAGAGGTCATCAAATATGTATTGTGCAGAGAACAGTTTGCTGAAGAAGTATAATTAATGAGCAAAACGAAATCTTAAATACTTAAACATATCATTAAAATTCATGAATGCACAGCAGCAGTGTCATTCTGCGATGCTTTCTCAATTCTGTTATGCAAATACTTAGGTAAAGGGTATACTACATTCACATTGTGTATAATAGGTATATTATAATGATACTGTATATCTTAGAAAACAAATATAATAGCATTAAGTCTCAAGTTATGGAATGTGTCACATAGATACAGTATAAGAAAGGAAAAGAAAACATAGACAAAAGTTTTAGGACCAATTATATCACAATAAGTATTACAAAACGAGAGATTAAAAAATGAGAAACTGTCCACTTTATTATTTTGAAAAAACTAATAAAAATAAAAAAATATTTCAGTCAGGAATAGAAGAAAAAAAACTTCAAATTTCGAAGTGTTTTTTTGGCTACTTTGACCATCGTACGGGCGACTACGACTTCGACTTCGAATCTAAGGCTTCGAACTAAAAATCGTTCGACTATTCGACCAATCGATAGTCAAAGTACTGTCTCTTTAAGAAAAAACTTCGACCCCCTAGTTCGCCATCTATAAGCTACCGAACTCAATGTTAGCCTATGGGGAAGGTCCCCATAGGCTTTCCTAAGTTTTTTTGATCGAATGATATTCCTTCGATCGTTGGATTAAAATTCTTTGAATCACTCGATTCGAAGGATTTTATCGTTCGATCGAAGGAATAATCCTTTGATCGTTCGATCGCACTATTTGCGCTAAAATCCTTCGACTTCGATATTTTCAACTGAAAACTTTAAAAAAGTATTGCATGAAACCCAGCGCTCATTAAGAAATCATTGGGACTTTTCCCATTGACTTATATGTAACCTTGACAGGTCTGAGATTCCATCCTCTGGGTTTACTAAATTCTGAAAAATTCGTGATTTTTCACAATGTCCGATTTTTATAGAAAAAAAAAATATTTTAGAAATCGGAGTTTAGTAAATAACCCCCTTACAGTTGTTTTCCACTTGTCAATTACAGGAGAATCAGCAGAAATCCATTTTTAGCAAATGTTTTTCAGTGAACAACACGTTTTCCCTTATAATCTTTTATACTTAGGAGGAGAAGTTGGAACTTATATCCAGAGTAAACACTTATGGCTGAAGGAAATCTGATTATTGATCCAAAATTGTTTTATTCTATTACTGTTTCATATTAACATTGTTCAAAAATGAGTGGGAAGCTGTTCCTAAGTCTTGCAGTAAATACGCTAGCATCATGTGCCATTGCATTAGATTGAAACCGCTAAGCGTATTTACGCAGTCGTTTATTTTCCTTAAAACCGCAGTGCACACTCTGTTATGATCTGTTATGCAGAAAACCCCAGTCCAGAGCATTCGGGATAACAGGTCCCATGCTTGTAGTAGTAAATACACTACTATAAAAAAAATAATAATTATCTCCATTGAAAACAAATTTAAAAGTACTGTTTAGAAATAGTATGTAGTTGTAAAGAGATGCATATTTCTTTTCTATTTCTTTATATTCTGTAATTGTGTTAATTTTATTACTACCTGAGGTCTAGAAAATTATACAAAATAAATGAATAAACAAGGTTGTATTAGTTTCTTGAGAAAAAAATTGTGGCCTTAATCCATTGTAGTAGCTTTAGATAAATGCTCCAAGTGCAGCCTTGATCCAGACATTGGTCAGGAACAAATTGCTTTTTCTTGTAAGGCAAGTTACAGACAACTTCAGAGGGGGTTATTTGCCTTTCTCTGAATTAACTAGAAGTTATCTAGTTAATAACTTTTAGTTAATGTCCAGGCTCGGATTTGTGGCAAGGCCGCATAGGCCCGGGCCTAGGGCGGCAAAAAATAGGGGCGGCATGCCGCCCAGCCGCATTATGGGGATCTTTGCTTCCCTGTTGAACTACACCAGCTGCGCCGGCGTTTTTTCGCCAGCGCGCTGGGAAGGCGGGCGCTAGGACCGCGCGGTCGCCTTGTCGGACCGCGCGGCCTAGGGGCGGCTGGAGAAGAAATCCGGCGCTGTTAATGTCTAGTATTTTAATTAGCCTTGAAGTATCCTACTTTATGGATACTGTATGTGTAACCTTAGGCACAATATATACCCTCTGAACGTTCTATTTATCCTGAGAAACATAATGTCTTAATTAATAAATATTTGCCTTTGTAGATTTATTGGTCCAAGTAATGAATATGTATTATTTAAAGCTTATTTGGAATCAAAAGGGACTACAAGTGAACATACAAAAGATCAAAGATGTCTGCAATTAGACATGGTAAAATACACTACTATAAAATATAGGTAAGTATCGCCAATGAAAATAAATTTAAAAGTACTGTTTAGAAATAACTGCTGTGTGACTGTAAAGAGATGCACATTTCTTCTCTAATTCCTTATAGTCTGTAAATGTGTTACTTGTATTCCTACCTGAAATAAAATAATACAAAATAAATCAATATACAAGGTTGTAATAGCTTCTTGAGAAAAATATTGTGGCTTTATAATATAATTTCATGTAACAGACAAAGAAATAGAATGTTCTTATTGAACAGAATATATATTAAGCTGTGTGGTATTAATAGCAAATGGTATTAGGAATGTTGTGCCAAGGATAGACAGGCCTAAAGAATATTCTTCCATAGAAAGCGGTTGCCCTTGTTTTGATATGCTATTGGGAGAATACTGTTTTGAGCTTAAGGGGCAGATTTACTAAGGTTCGAATGGTAGAATTTTTTTTTGGTCAAAACTCACAAATTCTAATTTAAAACCACCAACTCGAATTTGAATGTGAGATTTATCACACCTCGACCCCGGAAACAGTTCTAATTTGACTATTCTTCATCAAAAACTTGCTGAGTTCATGTATAAGTCAATGGCAGAGGCCCCTTGAACTATTTGAAGATGTTTAATAGTAGTGATATGCAGTGCTGGAATTGAGGAGGGATGCACAGGGATGCCATCCCTTCACTTTTGTGAAATAGCATCCCCTCAGTGGGGATGCATGAGTTTTGAATCCCGGAACTTTCTTTTGCTCCTCTCCACTCCTACATGCAAATAAAATGCAGAGGTAAAATAAATTATAGCTAAATATAAAGAAGATAAAAGGAGAGATATAGAGAAGTGTTAAACAGGTAAAGCAGGTAGAGGCATCGAAGAGGGTTATAGCAAAAAGGAGAGAAGAAGAAAGCAGGGGAAACAAAAAGAGAAAATAAAGGTGTTAAAAAGCAGAAGATTAAGGAATAGTGACAGAATAATATATATGAAAAAATCTTGGGTAATATAGAATATGATGGGGTTGTGCTATATTATGACACACAAGTCACAGACAAGGAACTGTGTTTGCAGAAGCTAAAGTGGCAGGCAAGAACAGGAAGGATTTGTAGAAAGGCCACCTTGGCCCAGGCCTAGGGGATTTTAGGGGGCTGCATGCTGCCTAACCACACCCACATTGGTTCAAAAACACTGATGATGCGCAGAAGATACAATCATTTTGTAAATTTCCCATGCCCAATCCACATTGCTAAGGTCCCGATTATGAAAATTTGCATGAATAAAGGGGAGGCACAGGTGACGAATGGTAGTGGGTTTAGGGGCGCCTGCTATGTAAATCCGGCCCTGGGCAAGAAAAGTCATATGCACAAATTTCATTTTGGGAACCCTACGGGTCACATACTTAGGTAAATCTGTACATACTGGGCATTAAAATGTGCATTAGAAGGAAATAGCAAAATGGTTTTGCATTAAAGTGGACCTGTCACCCAGACACAAAAATCTGTATAAAAAAGTTCAAATTAAACATGAAATCCAATTTCTATTTTTTATTAAAGCATTCATAGCTGCTGTAAGCTCATTTAAAAATCTCAGATGTCTATCAAATATTGTCTGCCCCTCCTCTATGCCATATGCAAATTAGGATTCGGATTTGCTTCGGTATTTGGCCGAATCTTTCGAGAAGGATTCGGGGGTTTGGCCAATAGTGGATTTGGTGCATCCCTATTAAATAAAGGTGCCCATACACTGAGAGATCCGCTCGTTTGGTGATGTCGTCAAACGAGCGGATCTCTCCCTATGCCCACCTTGAGGTGAGCAATATCTGGCTGATCCGATCGTGATCCCTAGGGCCCAACGATCGGATCCTAACGAATAGCAATGGGCGGTCGCATCGCGGGACTGCATCAACGAATAGATGGCGCCGCGATCCGACGGGATTTTTTGTCCCATCCGATTGAGATCTGGCCAACTTTCTGACAGATCTCGATCGGTGAAGCCTGTCGGGGGGGCCCCATACACGGGCCAATAAGTTGCCGACACGGTCTGTCGGCAGCTTTTATCGGCCCGTGTATGGCCACCTTAACCCCCTAAAGGTACTGTGGATGCCAGTAGAAAATAAGCCTCACTTTATACTCAGGGACCATGTCACCTTTAGGCAAAGGGGAAGAAAAACATATATATATAGATATAGATATATATCTATCTATATATATATATATATATATATATATATATATAGAAAAACATATATATATATATATATATATATATATATATATATATATATAGATAGATATAGATAGATATAGATATATATATATATATATATATATATATATATATATATATATATATACACAGTATATATATATACACACAGTATATATATGAATTTTATATTGACTGTACCATGTCGGAAAGTCTTTGAACAATGAAAGAGATGTGACAAGTCACTCTGCTACAGTAGATAAGACTACTGTATACAACAAGGAGAACTTTCTAACACCCTCCTACTCTTGTCACAGCAAATTCTGTCACATAATTAACATGGAAATGGAAAGGTGTTTTTTTTTAGCCCAGGAACTTGTTTTAGTTATATGCTATTTTTAAAATATTCAAAGCAAAGTGTATATTCCATTCTTACAGGTTTACCTCTATCTGCTTAAGCCAGATAAAAAGTCTAGGGGGCAGAATTATCAAAATATGATATTAGAACTCACCATAAGAAAAGTCACTCACTTTCTATCCATTCCTATTGGATTTTTAAAAGCGTATTTATCAATGGAGTTCCCCATTTGCTAAATACACTTTTAAAAATCCCATAGGAATGAATAGAAAGTGAGTGAATGATTTTACTTCGACCGCAAATGGCCAAAGTCAATGTACAAAAACTTCGACTTCGATATTCGAAGTCGAAGTATTCCAAATCAATGGTCAGATTTTGAAACTTTTTCTACTTCGAAATTCGACCCTTGATAAATCTGCCCCTAAGGGTCAGGCCACACTGGGTGTTTTAGGGAGATTTGGTTGCCTGGCAACTAATTGCCTCGTTTTTGCGGCGACCAATCTCCGCCAAACGCCTTGCTCACTCTGCGCTGGCTAAAATGAAAAAACGCCGGCGCTAATCACACGCAGCGATTCGTTTTCCAAAAGGTCGACTTCGGAAAACGAATTGCCGCGTGTGATTACTGCCAGCATTTTTTTTTATTTGGTCGCCGCAAAAATGAGGCAGTTCGTCGGCAGGCGACCAAATCTCTCCAAAACGCCCAGTGTGGCCTGACCCTAAAGGGGTTGTTATCCTTTCAGTTAGCTTATAGTATGTTTTCAATTGGCCTTAATTCTTTTCTGTTTTCTAGTTTTTCTAGAAATATTTGCCTTCTTCTAACTCTTTCCAGCTTTCAAATGGGGGTCATTGACCCCACATAAAAAATACTCTGTAAGGCTACACATGTATTGTTATTGCTACTTTGTATTACTCATCTTTTTATTCAGGCCTCTCCTATTCATATTCCAGTCTCTTTCTAAATCAATGAATAGTTGATAGGGTATCATGCACCCTAGCAACTGCATTGCTGAAATTGCAAAATGGAAAGCTGATGAATAAAAAGCTAAATAACTCCAAAACTGTAAAAAATAAAAACGAAAACCGACTGCAGAATATCACCCTATACATCATACTAAAAGTTACATAAAAGGCTAAATCATCTGAATGTCTTTTCTCTTTGCTTCTCAAGCACTATATATCTAGAGGCCAGCTTTCAGAGCAGTGATTTGAATTATAAGGCTTTGCAGTTGGGCTTTACCTTCACTAGAATAATCACAGGCTGCAGGACACTGCCTGTTGAATGCTAGAGACTGTAGGTTAATAGCAGCTATTTGGTAAATGGAGGGACATTTTTTCTTGAACAAGTGATGAAAGTAGGTCAAGTCCTTGTGCTAAACAGGGATACACTACATAGCTTTGTGAAGGGACCTGGAAAGCACCTAACACATTACTACTAAAGATAGCATCCCATGCTGTGATTGGTTGGGATATTGTTTAGCTGCAGGTGAAGGCTAGAATTATGCATGAGCTCTCACAAAGAATAAATTATTGACAGAGTGTAATTCCTGTTAGTCTTTCCCACAGTTATTATCACTGCTCATTGACTTGGTGGTATAACGAAATAGGCTTAACTCCTTGCTTCCTTAAGGTGGCCATAGATGCAAAGATCCTATCGTACGAATCGAGGATTCGTACGATTTTCTGATCGTGTGTGGAGTGTGCCGACATTTTTCGTCCGGCGGAGATCAGTCATTTGGTCGATTGGACAGGTTTGATTTTGACCTGAACGATCCCGCCAGAGCCCATTGCGCATCATAATCGGATTGTTGGGCCATACTGGCGAACGTTCAGATTACCCCCCGATATAGCCATGCTCGTTAATGGCATATCGGGGAAAGATCTGCTCGTTTGGCGAACTTTGGTGTATCTCCTGGCGTCGTAGAGTTAGAGCCGAGCTTAGTGACATCCAGTTTTTAATTGTAACATTATACAATTTTATCAAAATATAATTTTTTCTATTTACATTAAAAAAGTCCAACCAAACTAGAATCCAGGATTTGACCTTATTTATTATTAAAAAAGCACAATTTAATCGGATCGAGGACAAACACTAAAAAATCAAGCAAGAATTCAAAATGTACCATTTTCTCTGAGTTTTTTCCCCAAATCGCTTAAAAAAAAAAGCCAGAATTTTTCAGATTTTTGCCTGAAAAGTCATAATAGTGCTAATTCCAGTGCAGACCACAGAAACTTCCAAATAGGAAAGGAAACTCTCCCATTGACTTATATTAGGGTTGCACCGAATCCACTATTTTGGATTCGGCTGAACCCCCGAATCCTTGGTGAAAGATTCGGCCGAATACCGAACCGAATCCGAACCCTAATTTGCATATGCAAATTACGGATGGGAAGGAGAAAACATTTTTTACTTCCTTGTTTTCTGACCAAAAGTCACGCGATTTCCCTCCCCACCCCTAATTTGCATATGCAAATTAGGATTCGGTTCGGCTGGGCACAAGGATTCGGCTGAATCTGAATCCTGCTGAAAAAGGCCAAATCCCGAACCGAATCCTGGATTTGGTGCATCCCTAACTTATATACAACCTTAGTAGGTCTGACATGCTGGATTTTCAGATTTAGACTTTTTCCATCCTAGGAGTATAATAAATTTAGAAAAATTCTGATTTTATAGTTAGAGTTTTTCGGGTTTTTGGAATTGACTTTAATAACAAACCCCCTTAATATAAGAGACTATTCTATTCTTTTAGATACCAAATCATAACTTTAAAAGTAGAAATTACAAGTTTTTTTTAAATTAAGAATGGCAATACATCATCATTGAAAATGTTATCTATCTAGCTATATACTGTACAAAGCTTTTTTCAGGACAATTAAGGCCTGTTTCATTTCATTCTTTGCTCTTTTTTTTTGTATAGAGTTTGTTTTGAGGTGCATTTTACCAAACCCTGATGTTCAGTGGGGCTGATTGAGATACACTTAAACATTTGTCAGTTCAAGTCTATTTGACTGCATTGAGAATTGCTGGAAAGGGCCATAATATTCCTATATTTGTAGCAGGCATTGGGCCCAGGGTTTTTATATTCTTGGCTGGCAATAGACACCTTCTGGTTGCTTAGTCCGGTAGATTTTGCTGTAATAATGTCTACTGTTTGTATTTTGTTTATATCCCAATATATGCATTCATTTAAAATAGTTTAGATTTCCAAATGTAATTGCTATTGAAAGCAGATTCTGTCTGTCCCTTGCTATTTTCCAGACTGCTGGTTCTGACTATTGAAACATTGTAGCTGAAGCCAGCTGATTAACATACCTGTGAAAAAAACATTCAATGTCTTTTTGGAAATAGAGAAAACTGGCAGTGCAGAAAGGGACAGACGTACTGCTTTCAATAGCAATTCCATGTACAAATAACGTGAAAACCACTGAAATGTGCAAATATTGGAAAGTTGCTTAGAATGAAATGGATGCAGCAGTATAAGCCCAGACTGGCAATCTGTGTGTTCGGGCAAATGCCAGGGGGGCTGCTATAAGGTGCCATAGAAAGTCAGTATTTAGTGGGCTGGTGGGGAATGTTTGGGCCTCTATGTGGGCTGACTGGGCCTCTGTGTATCTGAAATGCCAGGGCCTATTTTGACTCTCAGTCCAGACCTGCAGCAGTGTCACAATACAACACAATGGCCATAAAGAATGTGCTCCTAGAACAGGGCTCTGGGTATAGAAGGATAATACCAATCTGTATTAGTTGATTGATGCAGTGAGATCCAAACCAGTTGGGGCAGACAGGACAACCGTCGAGGCCCCTTACAAAAGGAAATATCCTCCGTGGATGTTTCCTATTATACACTGCATAGTATTTTGGTTAGATATTTCAAGTATTTGCTTTAGGGTTATCCATATCATACTAACCTCACCAAATAAAGACCATAATCTGGTAGGTCACGAGTATCTCAGCATAGTAATTGACTATGTGCAAACCATGTCCATCTTATACTACTACATCTCTCACAAATCTGTCGCACTGACAATTTTACAAGAATTCACTTATTAAAAGAAAAAATGTCAGCTTCGCTTACAAGGAGGGTAAGAAAACCTGCTACATCATTATGGAAGGCCCCGCACAGGATGTAACACTAATCCTTTGTGGTCAAAGTCAAGTCTTTCTGCTTTAATTGCAGATTCTAATACTGGAAACTAAGCATCCTAAGGAATTGTAAGTAAGTCAGTATTAAGGGGACAGACACTTGCTTAAAGTGAAAGACTATACATTAATCTAATGGCAATTAGTTACTAAAATAGTGTGGGTGCAGCGTTTAACCAGTGCATGCATTATAGTAACCAATCAGGAATTAGCTTTGATCAACCTATACTGTAGCAGTTAAAATAGTGGGTGGGGGCCAGATGAGGACAGGGTCAGACTGGTGGGTGCAGAGCCCACCAGTGGGACCCTGCCGCATCTCTACACATCCCCTACAGGGGCCGACGCCACCCACCCTCCTCCGCCTGCCCAGTCCCACCTTAGATGAGGATGGGAGCATCATTAAAGCCCTAACTGTAACATTTGGGGAACAATATCAATGTATAATTTTGGAACTGCAGAAGGGTGATTATTATATTAATATATATATATATATATACATTAATATTATATGAATGTGTATATATTATATAAATATATATATATACATTAATATTATATGAATGTGTATATATTATATTAATATATATATATATATATATATATATATATATATATATTAATATATATATACACATTAATATAAGTGTAACCCTTTCATGAGAGAAGAGGGCAATTCACCAAATGTTGTACTACCAAAGGTTGTAGAACTGAAGACTGAAAACCTCAGCTCTAATGGAACAGGAAAATATGTACTAATAAATCTAATGTTTCCACCCTCCTAATGTATAGATTTCACATCATTTCCTATTAAAATAGGCTGTTTGTTTCTTTTACATTACTGTACCTGCCATTACTGTGTATGTTTATGAATGTTAACCAAGCCAAATATCCAAAATGACATCAGCTGTTCTGGAAATATCATCAAACAGAAAACAGATATCAATTATCTGTTTGTGAATGACAGGATGATGGATGGCATGTAATTAAAACAATTTAAATGGACAGAATGGGATTTTACGATTTTTGTTGCAGGCTGAGGCTCATGCTAGTCATGGCTCATGTAGCTCAGTACAGACACAATAGGAGAGCAGCACTTAATGCCATTTCCGCCCAATATACAGGACTGGAAGGATGACTGAGTTTGTACCCTTTTAGTCTGCACAGCTGACCACCTAACTCAGATCCATAAACACTGCCTGTCTGTCATGTATTGTAGCACTTTGGTGCTCTCTTGACAATTGGACTAAATGATGTGTCACAGGTGTTAAAGTGGGTCTTACTACAGACAAATCTAACATTTGAAACACTTGATATTCAATAAACCAGATCCACCCCAACCTATGTTCAATACTTTTGTCATGTGTGGAAAACACTTCTGATTAGTGATGGGTGAATTTATTCGCCAGGTGCGAATTCGCAGCGAATTTCCACGTTTCGCAGCCGGTGAATAAATTCGCAAAAATTGCAGCAAAAATTCGATCTAAAAATCTATGGCATCAAAATATTTATAGTGCTGGTGCCAATTCCGACACAGGTGACAATTCTAGGCGCCCATTGACTGTAATGGGTGTCAGAATTGTCGCCAGTGGCGGAATTGTTGCTGGCGTCAAAATTAGCGTTTCACTAATTTTTCGCTGTTTTGCAAATATAGCGGAAATTCACAAAATTTTTTGCTGAAGCAAAATGGGAGAAATTCTCCCATCACTACTTCTGATAAAGTCTAGGCCATTTTCAGGGATGCTATGGCTTAAGCTGGCTTCAGGCCAGTAGACTTTTTTTGTTGTTACTGACCATTCCTCAAGTCACACAATAGTGATATTTTTTTATCTAAAGACTAGAAATACTCTTCTGATACTAGTTATCCTGGGTGCTCTTTTTACTAATATATATACAGGTAGATATTTGTCTTTATTATTTTTTGTCCATTAATCCTTTCTTTACTCATTACCAGCTGTTTTCAGCTGACCTCGTACCCAAGCCTATTACATTAGGCCACTCCCTCTCCTGAGAATGGTCAGACTGACGGACAGCCTTTGGCAGAAGATAAGTTGCCTGCCATGTTGAGTTGCTCAGTGTTACTAACAGAAATCACAGCACCCCATACTGTGCTGTTCTCCTCATAGTTAATTGCTTCATTATTATCAAACCTTCTTATCTATGTTATTTTCTGTGCATTGTTGTACTGCTGCTTTCTGCTGGACAAAATTTGCATGCTGCACACCTCTGTTCTTGTTAGTAAAGTTTTTCCTCTCGGGGGCGTGGTTTTCTGCAGCTCAGTCCTTCTCA
Source organism: Xenopus petersii (assembly GCA_038501925.1). Taxonomy (NCBI): domain Eukaryota; kingdom Metazoa; phylum Chordata; class Amphibia; order Anura; family Pipidae; genus Xenopus; species Xenopus petersii. The sequence continues at coordinate 39,621,728 of CM076675.1, forward strand.
CTTCCAGCAGCCATTTTTTAGTGCCTCATTACTGTGTGACTGGACATTCAGACATTTTGGGCTTGTGAAGGCATCAGTTTTTGACCAGCAGTTAGCCTCAGGAAAGTCATCTACAGGACAGTATTGATACCACTACTACAGAACAGTATTGTATCACCATATATTGTTGTATTCTGGATCAAATAAACTCAGGCTGATTTCATCTCTGTGTCTACGTTTTGGATCCATCCAACCTGAGCATCTGCCGGTCCGGTCTGCCCCACTGCTTGGATACGAAGGTAGGAAGTCACACAGCTACTATTAGTTATACCTTCATTCGCCTTCATGTGGGGACAGAACAGTCAAAAACTGCCTTAATGCCCATACCCCATGCCACAGATTACCTCACAGTTCAGTACCATACTCAGAAATCTCCCTGGCACCAGGCCCACCTGCAGCAAATCTGCCCAAAGCACCACGTGTCTGCAGTATCTATACTCTCACCTGAAAGTCCTCCTCAACCCATCAAGCCATTTTCTACATCCTGTATTAACCGTTGCTCGCATAGTACAGAATTGTGAATGCACGCGGGGTCCCCAAACTACCAAACCCCGCAATTCACCGAAAACACTTGAGGAACCTTGTCAGGGTGCCTCAGCGGAGCCGCACTGCTATTTTCAGCCCCCAATTCAAAAGTTTATTTTCTTAAAGAGACAGCGCACCTTAAATCAAAATGGCCGAAAAAGACCTCCCACAGTTCCCCAGTGATGAAACAATGATAATGCAACCTGATACTGATCATTATGAAGAACAGGAACCAGATTCCACACTTCCAGCAGACCAAGTCGTGCGATCAAGACGCTCGCTCAAACCGACAATAAAGGTCAGAGAAAACTATCAAACCAGGAAAGATGAGCTATGCGATAGCCTGGAAGAGCTATGGGAACGAGTCTCCTCCATCATGTCTGGACTTAAATCCTCAGGTGATGCCACAAGCTTACAAGTTGCTATAGGACGACTGAATACAGCTCATGAAAGATATAAGAGACTATCCACCAAGTATATAACCTTTTTAAAAGATGTTAATAATGATGAAGCCCCGTCAGAACTGAGCAAGGCAGAACTAATAGACGGACAAAGAGACGCCATGGTGCTGCGTGCTAGAGATAAAGCGGAACTCCGTATCTCCCATCTGCAAGAAACTAGATCCCACAGATCAAATTCATCTAAACATTCCTCTCGGTCATACAGATCATCGTGCTCAAGAAGCTCAGCTCTAAGCGACCGACTACTAGAGGCCCGCATAAATGCAGAGCAATCCAAGGTGAGACGCTCCTTCACTGAAAAAGAAGCTCTTGCGAGGGCAGAAGCAGAGACAAGAAGAGCAGATGCAGAGGCTAAGAGGGCAGAAGCAGAGGCGGAGGCCAAGAGGGCCATAGCAGAAGCAGAGGCGGAGGCCAAGAGGGCCATAGCAGAAGCAGAGGCGGAGGCTAAGAGGGCCGAAGCAGACGCAGAGGCTAAGAGGGTAGAAGCAGAGGCTCGGATAAAGATTCTTGAATCAGAGATGGAAGAGGAAATTGCATTAGCTAAAGTAAGACTACTTGAGCAAGCATTGGGCCAAGGCCTTGACCCAGTCTGCTTGCCACCACAGGAGATAGATGATCCAGCCGATCGCACCAGTGACTATGTACTAAAACAGTTACCTGCACCACCCCCAGTTTGCAGTACTGTCCAAGCCGACAACACTGAAACCTTCAAGTCAACTCTACCTACAGTGCCAGTGCCACCCACAGCACCTGAGCAATCTGATGACGTTCACCCAGCTGTGCCCTCTCAAGGACAGGTGTTACAGCAAAAAGGCTCCCCGGCATTTCCCGGCCTACCGTCACAGCTCAAGCAGCAGTCATCACAATCTACAGAGGCTAGACCACAGCTCAACCCTGCAGCAACATCATTCTACCCGGAAGCATCTCACCTTTTCACGCCACGCAGCCCACACGCCCTGGGGGCATCACAAGTTGTCATGGCAACAAGCAGTGAGAAATCGGATATGTCCGAGTTTGCCAGGTTTATGGTGAGCAGAGAGCTAATTAACACAAGTCTCTCAAAATTTGATGACCGTGCAGAGAGCTACAGAGCCTGGAAAGCAACCTTCAAAGCCGCCATTGCCAACCTCAACCTGACCGCAGAGCAGGAGCTCGATCTCTTGATCAAATGGCTGGGCCCAGGCTCCACAAGTCGTATTAAGAGCCTCAGAACTGTCTATGTGGGACAAGCAGAAGCAGGTCTCGCTGCCGCCTGGCAGAGACTCGAACGTACATTCGGCAGTGCAGAAGCAATAGAGAAAGCCCTATTCAAGAGACTGCAGAACGTCCCAAAGATCAATCTCAAGGATGTCCATAAGCTTCAGGATTTGAGTGATCTGCTCATGGAATTAGAGCTTGCCAAAAGAGACACTCGCTTGACCGGCCTGTGCTACCTGGATACAGCCCATGGAGTGAACCCAATTGTCGTGAAGTTACCCTACAGTCTGCAAGAAAAGTGGGCGGCATCAGTCTCAAGGTACAAAAGAGTGCATGATGTCACCTTTCCCCCATTTATTCATTTCTGCAGATTCATCGATGAACAGTCCCAGATGAGGAATGACCCCAGCCTCGATTTCCTGGAGTTCAATGCTACAGCTTCAGCGACACCATCTTCAAGGTACGAAAGTGTCTTGCATAAAAACAGAGACTTTAAAAGCAGCGTGAATGTCAGAAAGACTAACCTACCATCACCTGCAGCACCCACGGGTAAACAGTACAATACCTCATCAGGAGACAAGTCCTTCAATCGTGAGTGTCCCATTCATAAAAAACCACACTCACTGAACAAATGCAGAGGGTTTAGATCTAAAACCATACAGGAGCGGAAGAAAGTCCTCAGCGAGCTTGGGGTGTGTTTCAGATGCTGCGCTTCATTGGAACACATGGCTAAGGACTGTAAATCCATCATCAAGTGTGAGGAGTGTCATAGTGAAAGACATGCCTCAGCTATGCACCCAATTCCGCTCACCAGAGACTCACCAGCTGTCTTCACCACCAGTCCTGCTCCAAGTCATGGCGGGGAGCCTCAGAGTCACGCTAACACAGCCACCGCCGTTTCCTGCTCATGTTTGGAAGTATGTGGCGACAGCCAGAGTGAGAAATGTTGTGCCCAAATATGCCTAATCAAGGTCTATCCAGAGGGACTACCAGAAAAGGCAGTAAAAATGTATGCTATCATTGACGACCAAAGCAACCGGTCCCTAGCAGGACCTAAATTCTTCGATGCCTTTGGAATAGAGGGACCATCAGAACCCTACATCTTAAACACCTGCTCGGGCCGCATAGAGACTAGCGGAAGGAGGGCACAAGGATTCATTGCTTCTCCCATCAATGGGAATACAGAAATACCCCTACCAACACTGATCGAATGCGATCAAATACCAAACCATAGGGATGAGATCCCTACCCCGGAAGCTGTATTTCACCAGCCACACCTAAGGCACCTTGCCAACGTTATCCCACCTATGGACAACAACGCAGAGATTCTACTCCTGCTCGGCAGAGACAATCTAAGGGTGCACAAGGTGCGCCAACAATGTAATGGTCCCGACTACGCCCCATATGCCCAGAGACTGGACTTGGGATGGGTAGTCATAGGAAACGTATGCTTGGATCAACCAAGAATTAACTCCTTCAAAACGTACGTGCGTGGAGATGGACGCACAACTTGCATTAAGCCGTGTCCTCATCACTATGAAGTGAAAGAGAAGTCTCCAGACCTCATACAACCACCTGACATCATTTCTCCCCTCTTTGCTGACAACTTGGGGAGATCGGTCTTTCACACAACCAAAGATGACGATAAAGTAGCCTTGTCAGTAGAAGACAGAGAGTTTGTCAAGATAATGGACAGTGAGTTCCTTAAAGACAAAACCAATCACTGGGTTTCTCCATTACCCTTCCGAGCCACCAGGGTAAGACTCCCGAACAATCATGTCAGTAACCGCATAGCGAGAATCAGGAGGTCCTCCAAACCTGAACAATGGCACTATGTACCATCCGAACTCAATCCAGCAGATCATGCCACCAGGCCTATGTCTATATGTTCTTTTACTAACTCTTCTTGGCTTACAGGTCCAGAGTTTCTGCTAAGAGAGGCGGATGAATGTGTACAGGAAGATTTCAGCATCCAGGATCCGGATAATGATCCAGAAATCCGCGCTGAAGTTAGTGCATTAGTCACTGAAGCAAGGCAAACCTCCAGCCTCCATTGTCATCGCTTTGAACGTTTCTCCAGTTGGATGAAACTCATCAGAACTATTGCAAGGTTAGTGCACATCGCTAGATGTTATCACAATACCCAGGAAGATAAAGATTGTCATGGTTGGCATGTCTGCCATAAACCCTTGTCTGCTGAGGACATTTCTCATAGCGAGTCTCTCATAATACGTCACGTCCAGCAGGGAGAATTTAACGTAGAATGGAAGTGCTTGCACAACAGACAGCAGATTCCTATAAAAAGTCCTCTTGCCAACCTAAATCCATTTATAGACAGTTTTGGCCTGCTCAGAGTTGGTGGTCGTTTGAATCAAGCCCACCTAGGAGTTGCAGAACAAAATCCTCTAATTATTCCCAGCAACCATCATATTACCGTGTTGCTGATCCGACATTACCACAAAAAGGCCGAACACCAGGGCAGACAAATCACCGAAGGCAAGTTAAGGTCTGCAGGTCTTTGGATTATAGGTATGAAAAAACATGTAGCCCGAATACTGCATGACTGTGTGCACTGTCGCAAAGCAAGAGGGAAACTGCTACACCAACAAATGGCTGATTTGCCTGCAGATAGACTATGTTCAGAACCGCCCTTCACCTATACTGGCCTGGATGTCTTTGGGCCATGGATGGTGTCCGCACGCAGAACCCGTGGCGGTCACGCAAACAGTAAACGTTGGGCTGTGCTATTTACTTGCATGAGTGTGCGAGCCGTTCACATAGAGGTGATAGAATCCATGGACACATCCAGTCTCATTAATGCCTTAAGACGGTTCTTCGCAATCAGAGGACCAGTGAAACAGTTGAGGTCAGACCGAGGAAGTAACTTCATTGGAGCCTGTAGAGAACTGAACATCGACACTAAGCCCATTCAAGATCAGTTGGCGGAGAAAGGTTGCACCTGGATCTTCAATCCTCCTCATAGTTCCCATATGGGGGGTTCCTGGGAGAGAATGATCGGGATCTCACGCAACATCTTAAATTCTATGTTGATGGATGTAAACTCTTCAAGACTCACACATGAGACTCTCGTCACCCTTCTTGCTGAAGTTTCGGCTATTATCAATTCAAGACCCCTTGTACCAGTGTCTATGGATCCTGAAACACCAGCCATACTGACTCCAGCTACTCTACTTACCCAAAAAACTGAGAATATACTAATGCCTAGTGGAGAATTTACTCACGCGAATATCTACCAAAAACACTGGAAACGTGTACAATACCTGGCGGATTACTTCTGGAACAGATGGCGAAAGGAGTATCTCAATATTCTTCAAGGAAGAAGAAAATGGCAACACCAAAAACCAAACTTGAAAGAAGGAGACCTTGTATTGTTGAAGGAGCAACAAACCGAAAGGATTGCCTGGCCTATCGGACTGATTACAAAGGTTTTCCCTAGCGAGGACGGCAAAGTCCGAAAAGTGGAGTTGAAGATCTTCAGGAAGGGCGAGCTTAAAACGTTCGCAAGGCCAATTAACGAACTAATTTTGATATTACCAATTGAGAACGTTCCTGAAGGATGAACAGGACTGAAGTTGAACTATAGACATTTTCTCCATTACAAGCCAAGAAAGCCAACTATATTATTATGTTTATTGCATTCTAACATGTTTTCGTTGCAGGTTTGTGTTATATTTCATGGACATTCGTCATAGTGAAATCTCCAAAGTAAATTTCAGATGGGGAGTGTGCTGTTCTCCTCATAGTTAATTGCTTCATTATTATCAAACCTTCTTATCTATGTTATTTTCTGTGCATTGTTGTACTGCTGCTTTCTGCTGGACAAAATTTGCATGCTGCACACCTCTGTTCTTGTTAGTAAAGTTTTTCCTCTCGGGGGCGTGGTTTTCTGCAGCTCAGTCCTTCTCACTTCCAGCAGCCATTTTTTAGTGCCTCATTACTGTGTGACTGGACATTCAGACATTTTGGGCTTGTGAAGGCATCAGTTTTTGACCAGCAGTTAGCCTCAGGAAAGTCATCTACAGGACAGTATTGATACCACTACTACAGAACAGTATTGTATCACCATATATTGTTGTATTCTGGATCAAATAAACTCAGGCTGATTTCATCTCTGTGTCTACGTTTTGGATCCATCCAACCTGAGCATCTGCCGGTCCGGTCTGCCCCACTGCTTGGATACGAAGGTAGGAAGTCACACAGCTACTATTAGTTATACCTTCATTCGCCTTCATGTGGGGACAGAACACATACAATTAAATACTGAACCAAAGAACCTTATTTTTTTGTCTATTATGAATGCCATGGTTACCAGCCTAGCCAATAAAATACCAAATTTACCAGGAAATTTGTAATCCCTAGTTATTTCATCACTGGCCCACCTACAAACCACCCCCAAACTCTTGCTCCTTCCCCCTGAGTACCCCTCAAACCCTGCCTGCTTACTGAATTTGCATAGGATCATTCCATCTCCACCCCTGTGATGTCATGGACCTGCCCCACGATGGCATGGCTCCAAACCTTCTTGGACCCAACCCTTATATCATCAGCTAGTACATATCATAAGAAAAGGTGGCAACCTTTCATGGGTGGTCCAGTAGTGAAATGGTGCCAGCTTTGGTCAATAGGAATAGGAATGATCAGAGAGAGTGAGTGCATTCGTTGAATGTATACACTGACCAAAAGGCTACATACTCAATGTAGGGGTGGGCAGCTTAAGAATATGAGTAATAGTTCCTAAACATTCTATTGAACTCTACTGGCATTAAAGGAAAACTAAACCCTACACATGAATGTGTCTAAAAATTCAATATTTTATATAGCTTCTTAATAGCAGCAACTTCAAACTTGTCTGTCTTGTTGAAAGCAGAGTAGCTTCCCAGGCTGTAAGATTTGCTTACAGTGAAGGGACACAGTGGATAGGGTGTCAGACTTTATTCTCTCCTTCCTGACCACTCCACTGGGTGAGATCCAGACCACATGGCTTTACTGCCTTGACTAGATCCTCAGGGAATGCACCTGCATCTACCTCTGATATACTGTCTGAGCTGTGTGCCTGTATACACTGCAAATGCTTCTGTGCCTGTGGCTCATTTGTCTCTGACAAATAAAAATTTGACTGTAATAACCTCCTGGCGCCCATTTCTTTATTGGTTAAAGCCCAGTATCCTGTGGGAGTTGTAGTTGCACTACATCACACCTTCATTTCTTCTATTTTGTGAAGGCCCTGCCTTAAGTGTTAGGTACCAGTGTAACCCATGCTGTAGTATACTAGCTGGTGATTAACCCTGTTGGTGTAAATAGGCCAATAACATGTTACATTCCTATTACTTTTTCTTTACTGGCCGAAAAGGGTAGGAGTGTCTGATTTCTTATCAATGGGCCACTACTAAGTTGTATGTTGTATTTTCTACATTCTATGTTGCTCAATTGATTTGCTCTGGTTTCCTTTTATTAGTGGTGCCAAAGTTAATGGATGATCCTAAAGGCACTATGCACAGCAGCCTTGGAGGGCCTTTATCTTCCCTACAGTGTCTCAATGAGAGTTCCTTGAGGAGGGAGGTGGCTGGAGGTTTAATCCACCCACAGGATAAAAAGCTAAATAAGTGATAAGAAGCTAAATAAGTGATGTAGATTAGGTTGCGTGTGGTTAAAAATGATAAATTAATCTTCTAGCCTTGTATAAGGGAGGTGTGTTTTTACACACATTTGCTGCATATTCAAAACTTTCATTCATTCTGAAAGGAAGTTAGGATATTTATGCCTCATTTGTTTCAATTTATAAGCATAATTTTTGTCACTTAAGCTTTTTATAGCTACATCTAAAATGCATAGATGAAATATATTTAGACTATTGGAGTCGGATACAGCAAATTTATGATCCTGAATTATGCAGAGAGGTTTTAGAGCAGAAATATGCAATGGAAATGAAAGTCACAGCCTGGTGCTTCCCAGAGCTCAGAACAAAGTGAAAACCTAATGTAAGTGTGTGGCACTAGCACTGGGAAAGGCCATGGTTCTTTTGAAAAATATTTGTCCTGCATCAACATCACTATGAAAAAATCTCTGATTCTCGAAGTCTTAAGATTTGTAGGGTAGTAGTGGATAAAACTCCATGGGCCTCATTTGCCTTTGCCCATGTTTTAAGGGGCAGGAACAAAATTATGCTCAGATGTCTTGTATATGTTCATCTGAATGACATGTATATATAGAGGGCAGAAGGAGGATGTCTACTTACTGAGGTGGCATCATTTTCAAGAGGAAGATCCAGGTATACAATTTATAAGGGCAAAAAACGGTGTCTATTCTGCAAAGTCCAGGGCAAGGTACAAATGTGTAAAAAAAAAAACATTGTTTTTGCTCTTTTCAACATGCCAGGCACTTTGTAAATGTGCATGATGTAAAATGCATATGTATTGCAAGCTGTACTTTTTTGTGCTATTATTTTTATTAAACACTGTTCTGCTGATTATTAAGAACAGTGTGTCCTTCCCTTATTCATGCATCTTTATAATGAGTGTAAGCTGGATAAAAAAAGAAGAAGCCCAAGGCAGAGACTGGAGATAAATATATTCCCAAATGTTATACTGTGTTGTGTCTGGTACTTGTGAGACTGTTGACTGAGCATAGAATGTAAAGGTGTGGAGACCAAGTGGATTTCAGTTTTTTCATACAGTATACACGCATAGGTTTAGTATTTACACAGAGTACTGCTTAGAAACTCATCTGCTAGTTTTTTGCTAGGGACGCTTAACAGATACCAGACTCATACAGAGTTGTTGGACCAGCACTTTTGCAGTTGGGTACTTATAGCATGGCACAAGTTTTCTTATGAATATTGCATAAACATTTAATGCAGTTAGTTTTTGTGTCCACTCAGCTTTGAGGTTGATGGTGCCAAAAGCAATCTGTAGTCACACATGAGGACTTCTTTACCATGGTTACAGCTGCAATCTCTTCAATTTGCCACAGAAGGGGGAAATTTCTTCCTGATTCCAAAAAGGCATTTAAATGAGTTGAATTATCTTTGTACTATGAGTTTATTGTTATGCAGTGTCTCCTAACCTTTGCAGCTACCCCCACAGGGGCATGGTGCAGTGACAGATGGGGCTTGACATAAGTTCCAATTTAGGTTTGGCGTTTAAGGCTATTTGCTCCCCTATATGCACCAAAAAAGTGCAGCTTGATATTCATAGAACAATGGTTGAATGATAAACTGCTGTTTTACTGGTTCTGAGCTATGGAAATCTTGACCTGAAACTGACAACCAGTTCCACCAGTGATGTAAAAAAAGGCACATCTTCACAGCTCTCAATTAAAAAGAAAAATTTGCTTTAATACCTTTAAGATGGAACCTCCTTTTTTAGTAATCAAGATATGCCTTTCCATCATCTGCAGTGATCTACTTATAACACTTTAAAATCTGGCCTTGATAAACAATTCCAACTTGGCCACCTTTCTTCATTACTGAAAGGTCCCTATACCCCTTGGGCAAGCGTACACGGAGCTTAGGCTACACTGCTCTCAGACTGAGAATTTTTGCAGGCTGTGAGAAGCGGATCCACTCCATGCCCCTGCTCCATTCATCTGAGCCGTTTCCACTTGTGTGTAGTCACAAGCAGAGGAGTGGAGGGTGGCATGAAATTGCCTCTTTTTCTGTATTTGGGCTGATCTCTGCTTCCACTCTTCTGCTTATGAGCTCATGCAGGTGAATCTAGTTTGAATTGATCAATATGTGGCATGAAGTAGCCTGCAAAAAATATGCAGGCTGAGGGCAGTGGAGCCCACACTGTGTGTCCATGGCCTTTATGAACTTAGTCACCCCTTTCTGGCCTATATTTCAGTAGTGTTGATTTTGAGCATTGGACTGCCAGCACTACATAAATGGAACATTTACAATTCTGCACACCATTCTAAAAGCACAAGCTGGGGTGTTAAGTTTCAAAGTGAAAAAACGATGGCTCTTTGGCAAGGTGCAAAATAAATTGTCCTATAGAGTCCTATAGAATTAAAATGTTCACAACCCAAAGGTTGGTGCAAACTTGTACAAAATGTTGTATTATAAATGAGTGCTGTTAGATTCTTTTGTTTACAACTGCAACATAATTTATGTTAAGTTACCAGGTGGAAGTTGATTCATTGGACGTTGCTTTGGGAGGTTCATTTTCTGCTGTGAATGGGCCAAATCTGAAGGAAATAGGCTTCCTTTTGTTCATTGTAGCTTCAAATGCCATTTACATTTAACAGTTTGAGTGTTGCCATCTGTCCATTTCTAAACACTCAGTCTGATGACTACGAAACACAACAGGGTTGAACATTTTGGTATAAGGTAACCTCTTTTTATCAAACACTTCCCCCAAGCCTAATACCCACCCAGTAAATGATCTCACACAATGATAAGGTTGAACATCCATAGCCAATGTTTGTTAAAATATTAACACATACACAGTGGTGCAAAAGGTTTACTCAATATTAGCCATGTTTTTTGTTTACTGGGTCATTTGCCCTAAAGGTTGAAAATTCTGAAGGCAGTAAACACTCTTGAGTTCATCTGATATCTATTACTGCTTGACAACCTAGTGTGTGTGTTGTATGTTGATCTGTCAAAGGCATTGCCTTATCCTTTCAGCCTGTAGTTATCTACAGTATATCTGTCTGTATAGAACACAAAATACAAAAAGGGGGTTGTGGGAGCACTCCTAAAGCTGGTCATAGATGTACAGATATAATCGTACGATTCCTCGATTCGTTCAGACCATGTGTGGAGTGTCCCGACATTTTTCATTCGATCGATCGTTCAGACAAGTTAGACAAATCGGCTGCTGATAATATCTGCATGTATTGCCGATCTGACCATTTTCAGTTGGAGCTTTTGTCGGACATTCAACTATCATACAATTGCTGTCAGGGCAGAACATTGTCTGATCTGTTCTTTTACTACTATATTTAAACTGAAGGTTAGTGGCAGATGTGGAGATGGGGACGTCTGTTCTTTCATCCGATATTGTAGGTAAACCTGCACGTCTATGGCCATCTTAAGGCTAAGTTAAAATGTGTTTAAGTACAATGGAAGTGCTACTGATTTGGCTTATTAATCAAAGCACATTCCCTGGTCCCCTGTCTAAGTAACTCAGTATATGTGCAAGTGCATGTGTTTTTTATATAGAACATCACCAAGAAACACTGGGAAATTGCTCTGAGATGATGCATCATATGACTGTTTCCCACATTTCCATTACTTCTTGGCACAGCACGTCTGACTGTAAGAAAAAGGTTTAATAATATTTGGGTATATGGTTTTGGGAATCAGCACTTGCAGACAGGGTGGTGATGTCAATGGCAGTACCTTTGGCAAACAGCTTTAATTATTTTAATGATTCATGCTATTATTCAAGACTCTCTGCTCAGATTTGGCATGTTGTTGTCAGTAAAGCAAGCCCAATCCATCATTCAGACATAACATATAAAATTTGTTAGCTTCAGTTCTATTATGCTCTGCTACAGTTTCACATTGGAGATAAGATCAGAAACAAAAAAAAAGGTATGGCAGCCACTACAACCTAAATGGGCTGTCTACACTGAACTATTGTCAAACTACAAGTCCCATGATCCTCTGACAACATTGTCTGCTGGTTGATTGGGTGTTAAAGTTCTACACCTGCTCTTGATGGTGTGACAGACATCTGTTACTGCAGAAAACAGAGACAATTATAGCTAACCTGTACTCCTTCTCATAGATGCTTTTTATGATGGATTTATTTTTTAGATTCACTTTTTATATCCTGCCCATGTATGTGGCCTACTTAAGGGCCCCTTTACTGATATCTGGATGAAAATTGGCCAACTATCAATCAAGCAGGTTTAAAAATTCCATTGGATGAGGAGTGCATTGTCATGTTAATGTGGCCCCCATTCAATGTGTCTCCATAAGACCCAATGGATGATGTGCCTAATTTGGTCCAGCACTGTACTGGACAAAACCTCGTTAACAAGATAATATGGCCACCTTAACTTTTCAACCACTGCCCACAAAATGTAGCATAATAAGACTTGTCAAACTCTGATTTGGAGGTGATATAATTGCTAAATTGCACTTATTTTTACATTGCATGTGCCATGCTGTTGGAAAATATAATAAACTATTAAAAAAACAACAGTAATAATGATCCCTTTTAGACATGTCCCAGGGCTGATTCCAAGGCATTATTTTAAATGGGTCCCAATTCAACAAATCCCACTCTGCAGGTTTCAGATGCATCCTGGGTACAGTGATTTGCTTTTCTAGCTGGCTTCTAGCAGTTTCTCAGGCTTCTGTATCTGTTTGAAGATGGATGGGTGCACGTGTCCAGCTGGTGTGAGTGTGGCGCCAACATTGCAGGCACCAGCACATCATCTCTTCCTCCCCCAGGGAAACAGTTACATGTTTGAAGGCTGCACAGGGATATATTGGGAGACTTGCCATATCCCAATGCCAGTTGCTCTTAATTAGCACTCATGTTCCCCAGAATAAATGAGTTTTTCAGATCATATTCTGTACACGCTGTTTCCTCAACAATCACATGCCTTCTTTATAACAATTAAGGCTACAAATTTGTGCTGCTGTGTCTAATCCGTCTGCTAAGCCATTATTATATAATTTTGATATACAATTTTCCCCATAGAGCTCAGTATTAGATGAAGATGCTAACATCTATAAATACCTGAAACTATGTGCTAAAATTGGAACAGGACTCTTTGGCACCAAGTGCAGTTCATTAGGGAATACGTTTTCTGGGAGGTGCAGTTGTGTATCTAAGTCCGTGATTATTGTGCCATGTCCTTGCTGTATATTTACTGTATATAGCAGGCAAGAGGCTAGTTCTCATTAGTAGACCATACACAGGCTGGTTACTTTGTGTGGTAGATCATGTGCAGCTTGTCCAAAAGCTTAATGGGCAATACACATTCATCAGGTCCTTCAGGATAAATTATTTTATTCTAGGTGATTTGTGCACTTACTTATTCAAGGTATTTCTTGCACTTACTGTTCATCTAGTTACATCCCTCCCTTGCTAATGAAGATCATTAGTCATTGCTAGTGATGGGCGAATCTGCTATGGCCGTTTTTCGCGAAACGGCGAAAAATTCGCAAAACTGTGCCGGCGTCTCGTTTTTGACGCCGGCGTCTGTTTTTTTGACGGTGAATTTTGGCGGCCGTTTCGCGAATTTAATCACCAGCGGCGAATCGCACTAATTCGCCGCGAATTCACGCCTGGCGAATAAATTCGCCCATCACTAGTCATTGCTTGTGGTTATTTTAGAGCCATCAGGACCCCACATACTGAATAATAGTTGGAGAAGTTGCCAAGTAATGTGGTGGTCTGGCACATAATCTTGTACTATTTTTTGATATAAGGAAGTAGGCAGGTGGAGGGAGGGCTGGGTAGGTGCAAGTTTATCCCCTCTGAAATGTTTTTTGCAAGGGGCCCTTTTTTTAGCATGCCCATATTCATTGTATTATTATTTAAACAGTCTGATATGTCACTCACAAACATCTAAGGCATGATAGGTGGATAAATACAGGCTGAGAATCAGCCACTGCACTTGAATCAGCCTAACCCTGTTATTGCCCCTGGAGACACATACAATGTCAGTGACTAAATGCGTACGCACATACTTTGATGAAAATCTGAAATCTGCTCTGTGTGCAATCGCAGGCTTATGCTGATTCAAACATAGGGGCTGATTCCTGATGTGGCATTATCCTTCAGCTTTGTTTCCTAGTGGGTAGCAGTGGTAATTCTTTTGCTAAGCTGAGGAATAGTTTTCCCACACTGACTGTAAGCTGGCCATAGATGCAAAGATCTGATCATTCGAATCATCAACTTTTTCTCAACTTTTTCTCACAGCTGTAATATACCTTTAAATATGCAGAGTATATTTAAAGTGCTTTTTCCCCCCTGTCTTTTACAGAAATATTGTCTGCATTTAAATGAACACTTATATTGTACTGGACAGTCATAATTAGACTATATGTGCATCAGCAATGCACATCTAGCTACCAATTAGGGTATGAGTTAGAAAACTATTTAGTAGGAACTAGGAAACACATAAAATGCATTTATTTTCCATTTGTTATTATCCTGCCAATTGTATTCATCCTAGAACAGCACAATAAAAATGTGGTCTCGGTAATGACAAGATAACCTTTACTTAATCACACTGGCAAAATGTCAACTTATTTTGAAAGCACATTGAATACTGGTATTTCTTCCAGCTCTTAGCTATTCAGCAAAGAGTTTTGGGCTAGCAGCAATTGGCAAAAAAGGAGATTTTAATTAAACTCGTTTGTATATGCACCTACAACAAGAAAGAAAACACAACACTGAAAATAATAATACAACACACTGAATGAAGGTGCTTTCAGCTATGTATGTTTGCTGAGTTAATTAAGCAATTAACATCCCATAATGCATAATAATGGTACAATCATTTTACTGTCATGGCTATAGACACCTCAGGGACTGATATGGATTGAGCAGGACCTGCAGTGATGGAGCCTGTTCAGTTTGTTGATGTTTCAGAGGCAAGTGGAGTGGAGAAGGCAATGGTCTTATGAAATTATGAGGGAAAACTATGAAGTGAGGCTAAGGGAGTTATTTATTAAAATCCAAAAATTTCTCATTATTTCCTTGAAACCCCTTTGACCAAACTTCCATCCACTTTTTTACCCTATTTATCAATAAAAGAACTTAATAAGAAATATGGTGCAGGAAAATACTTCATAAAATCTTGAAAAAATGTGATCCGTACAACTTTTTCGGATTTATTGCCCCTATAACTCCACAGATTTTTCGGATTATTGTAGGAAACCAAACACAGATCATGATGTCTTCCAGTTGTAAAAGGGACATCTGCCATTGACTTCTACGTGGCTTTTGCAAGTTTGAGATGGAGTACTTTTTTATTCTGACTTTTAGCAGCCTCTGGGTTTAATAAATCACCAAAAACTCGGACCAGAAAAAAAAATGGACTTTAATGAATGACCCCCTAAATGTGAGCTGTCATTTTGGTGAATGGGATCAACTAGCAAGACAGACAACCTGCTCTGAGTATATTTGCTTCAAATGTCAACTGTATAGCCTATCAATAACTTTGAAGGATGATACTATATTTTAATTAAAGAAGCAGTAGAAATTGGAGCAGAAGTAAACTGTGATATGAGCAGACAAGTCACCTTGAAAAAGCAGTTGAGTCCATTTATGTCTAGGCTTGGGCGAATTTGACCAGTTTCGTTTCGACAAAATGTATTTGTCGGCGACGCCGATTAAAGTCTATGGGCGTCAATATGTTATTTTCGACGTGTGATGCCATACAAGTCTATGGGCGCCGTTTCCACAGCGAAACAAGGCGAAAAATGTCCCCATCCCGATTTATGGCACACAAAATATAAATTCCCTTGGCTAAGGGGTCTGGATTCTTTCATAGTATGGGGGTGCCTTGGATGTTTCTGCTACCCTTCAGTTAAATTTCAGAATACATTACCAAATGTGGAAAAGAAATCATTTACAAGTAAGATTTGAGGCAATACCAGATTAGTAAATTTCATGATGTGTTAAATCAGAAAAAAAACAATGATTTGTGACAGATTTGCACTTTGAACATTATCATTAAATGAATGATTAAGCCAAAACGTGAAATCATGCAAATATAATCTGAGATATTATCTCCAAAACCCACATGAGCTACAAAATAGCTACTTGTTATGCATAGAAATGGCATCAAATAATATTTTTGGTAGGAAAACAGAGCATTTCTATTTTTACTTGTCTAAAAATGCTAATGTGGCTGCTTCCATCTGTTGTTATTATAGGGGTAAGCAGAAACTGGGGTTTGTGCACAAACCATATGCTTGCTATAGAAGACCAAAAAACAGCAGCCAGGCAATTCAGCCTAATAGCTCTTTTTTTTGGATAGTTGATTTATTAACCCACTAAAAATTGGTATACTTGGTTTACCTTGTAAAAAAAATTAGGAAGTGAAATTTATTTCTCATGTTTTACTGACCTTTAGTGAATAGATCCCTTTATATAAGGTTTTCCAGGCAATTGTTAAAGCTTAGTACTGTGTTATCCAAGCAAAAGGTTACAGGGTAGCAATTCTCAAATGAAAAATAATACTGTAGTTCCAGATGATGCCTGTGCTAACTAAGATTATACAAAAAAAGAAGGTTGTGGGAGCACTTAAATGTGTTTAGATACAATGGAAGTGCTACTGATTTGGCCAAGCTGCAGGCTAAGCTTCCATGTGGTTTGTAGCACCCCCACAACTGCCCTTTAAATAAATGTGGTTCTATGCCTGGGTGTTGGTTTGGGCGATCTCCCTCTCTCATAAAAGCCGCTATACTAAAGGTGGGGGAGGAATTAGCTGAAGCCAATGCCAAGGTCAGAAGACACTAATCCCAAGAAATGCAACTTTGCAGGGAGGCACAAGCCTTTTTACAAAATGACCGGAGGTAAATAGCGAGGGAACGCCATGTGAGGTTTACCTTGACGTGGTATGGTGGCTTACCAATTTTATGATCCTAATATTGTAACTAAAAACCCCTGTTTTTGTAAATTCATACACTTGCATATATATACTGAATATACTGAGACAGGGGACCAGGGAATGTGCATTGATCAATTGGCCAAATCAGTAGGACTTCCATTGTACCTAAACGCATTTTTACTTAGACTTGGAGTGCTCCCACACCCTTCCTTTTTTTAATATTTTAACTAAGATGATGTTTGTAACAGACTTTCAGAACATTCTAGGGCTTGATGCAGAGATTGCTGTTAAAGGAAGAGCTACGACAGCTGATGTAAAACAGTAGGAGCTTAAATGTCACTAACTGATCTGTTATGTTGTGTCTGTATAATACTATTACACCAGGGAGTATTGTATTAACTGGATAGCAGTGTTTCAGTGTTGGCAACATTTATGCACTTCATATATTAAAATGTTTTCATGTGGGCGAGGATGCACATTGTCTCAAAGTCACTAAAAGATCAAAGAACAAAGTGACTGATGGCTCTTGAACTGGCAGTGCTACCCGCTGAACTGTTCACTTATATATCAGTGTTTCTTCCTCCCACTCCTTTCCTTGGGATGCTTGCACTTCTCTACAGCCATTTCTCTTTTAGTTTTAGTTCTCTTTCTTTCAATGATAATTCTACAGGCTCGTTTCCATTATACTTTATGTTGACTAGATTAATTGAGATGCTCAAGTAACCTCTGCCATACTGACTTGTTTGCTAACTTGTATGTATATGAGTGGTGGCCCAATAAGAGAAAGAATGTCAGACTTTTTCCTCCACTAGCCTTTTGAGGGATAACAAAAATTCTGAGAATTAATAAATAAAGTGAGGAAAAAATCTGACTGCTACTTCATATTTCATTGCCCCAAAAAAGAATCAATAACAATAATTTATCATAATAAAATAGTAATTAACTGGCTGGCCAGTATACTACAAATATAAAATTAATAGGGAGGAGCATCAATCAATTAAGATGCAGAGATGGCAGCTTCAGTTAATACAGATCCCATATTAAAAAGTTCTTAAAAAAAAATCAGTTTGTGTGTGAGGTAATAAAACATGTTCAGTTATTTGCTGTTGATAGGCCAATAATGAAGGTATATTAATATACAAAAAATCGAATTCATCCGAGTCCTTAAGATTAATAATATAATAATATAATAAGAATTGTTTATTAAGAGGTTTCCAGAGCCTATTGAGCAAGGTTTTTTATGGGATGTGCCCCTCTGCCCCCTCAAAATCAATGCACTTTCCCCCTAAATTGTGGATTGGTCTCACCAATTCCTTAGTTTGGGGCTCCTATGCTGACACTGGGTCAAGTCCTCCTGTGAAGCTATATACTTGGGGATATATTTATCAATTCTCAATAGTTTTGGCTGTTTGCACTGATAAATTTGAGTTTTTCAGACAACATTAAGTGTCAGACTGGCCCACCGGGATACCAGGAAAACTCACGATGGTCCCAGATGTCAGTGGGCCTCTTGCTTCTAACCATTTGGCCTATTTCATGGCCATTCCCTATTTCTTTATGGGAAAAAGAGGCTTAGTAATGGAAGACTAGAGTATAATATGTAGAGATAAAAGACTAGGAGAATAAAGAGGTTGAGAGAGGAGAGGAGGAATAATAGTTTGGAAAGTGGGCCCACGGTCTAAGGTTTTCTGGTGGGCCCCTGGCATCCCAGTCCGACACTGACGTCAACTCGATAAATTTGAGTTTTCAGAGAGACAATTTCAATATGTTGCACAATTAGAATTCACGCTCAATTTTGTTGCTACCTTTTGTTGCACCAATTTTATCGAGAATAATTATTGGTAAACCAAGGTCATTCAGGTTTGGGAATTTGGTCAATTTTTTTTTAAATAAAGTGAGAAAAAGTAGAGTTTTAATAAATAACCCCCTTGATGTGTTCACCCCTTGGTGTCTCCTGATGCAACGGTGAACACATCAACTGTATAGCTTCACAGGAGGACTTGACCCAGCTCCAGCACGAGCCCCAAGCTCACCTTCCAGTATGTTATATAATGGCTAATTCTCAGCATCTTTTTAATTGGCCTTCATTTTTCCCTTCTTTTATAGTTGTTTAATTGTTTGTTTTCTTTTTCTGACTCTCAGTTATCAAATGGGGGTTACTGATCCCACCTACAAAAGCATAACATTTAACAGCAGAAAAAAAAGGCACATGTAGTCTGTCCCATAAGAAGCAATGTAACATTAAACATTACAGAACATCACCTTATAGTAACATACAGATTTCATATTGATATGGCACTTTCTACAAACATGATGGCATTTGGCACAGCAGTGTCTTTTTAAATGATAACCAATGAATCTCCTTCTGACGGAGAGCAAGATACAAAAATATAAAATAATTGTGTTGTACAGTAGATAGTGTCTGACAGTGATCAGTTTAGCTCACTGTGTTACTGTACTTGTATAAGTGACTATGAATGAGCCGGGCTGTGCTTAGATCATAGTTTATGACTCATGGAACAGATAGAGCTGTTGACAGAGATGCCAGGACTGTAGTAAATAGAGCCGAGACATTTACAACTTACACATCTTATAATAGCACTTTATTAAAAAGTCTTCTTATAACGAGATGGCAGCAGGGAAATATAAGTGTTTTTTATATATTATTAAAGCCTTTACAGCATAAAAGCTTTTACTAGGATATACTAACGACTACTCGTTTTTTCAGTGCTCTGATCAGAGCTGTAGTAGCAATCACAATCACTTGTAAAATGTTAGGGAGTATAAGCTATTTGAAAGTGCCACAGAGTATGGGCATCTGATGAACATCCTGGAGTGGATGGAAATAAGTAAGTGGGCAGTTTACTTACTATCACCTGCAGGTACTGCCCAGGGCATTCGTCCTTTGGTTCTCGCCCCCCATAAAACACTCTATTTTCAATATAATTAACACACAAAGCCTGTCAAAAACGATGGGCACGATATTAAATAACCTGACTAAACAGAATGTCCAAACTTATACTATTTAACCTTTAGTAGTACTCTTTTTATTGTCACTTAGGGGCACATTTACTTAGCTCGAGTGAAGGATTAGAAGGAAAAATACTTTGAATTTCGAAGTATTTTTTTGGCTACTTCGACCATCGAATTGGCTACTTCGACCTTCGACTACGACTTTGAATCAAATGATTCGAAC
Organism: Xenopus petersii; assembly: GCA_038501925.1. Classification (NCBI taxonomy): domain Eukaryota; kingdom Metazoa; phylum Chordata; class Amphibia; order Anura; family Pipidae; genus Xenopus; species Xenopus petersii. The sequence continues at coordinate 39,641,693 of CM076675.1, forward strand.
TAAATTAACCCTCGATATTCGACCCATAGTAAATGTGCCCCATTGTTTTCATTACTATGTTTTTATACTCTGTAGTAGTGATGTCAATTGAAGTCAATGGGAGGCTTTTTTTTTAGAAACTGAGATTATTCAGCATTCTTAGATTTACTAGCATTCAGTGTGAGTAAAAACTAGTATTTTTCCCTTTGTTATTATTATTATGAATAATAATAATAATAATAATAATAACACCACACACACACATATATATATATACAGGTATGTGGCCTGTTATCCAGAATGCTTGGGACCTGGGGTTTTCTGGATAATGGATGTTTCTGTAATTTGGACCTTAAGTCTGCTAGAAAATCTTTTAAACATTAAATAAACTCAATAGGCAGGTTTTGCTTCCAATAAGGATTAATTATATCTTAGTTGAAATCAAGTACAAGGTACTGTTTTATTATTATAGAGAAAAAGGAAATTGGAGACGGCCATCCCGTAATTAGGAACTTTTCCAGATAGCAGATCCCATACCTGTATTTGTTTATAATGCCAACATATTCTTCAGCAATGTGCAATTATCTACAAATATACAATGAATTACTAATACAAAAGGTAAAAGTGGACCTGCGTAACAGATAGAATTTGGCATTTTATCCATACTATTATTTTTCAAAAGTGAGTGTTTACCTCTATTTACTTATTTTTTAAAAAAAATGTAAAATGTTTTGCTTCTAAATGTAAATGAGCAGTTGAAAATAATTTTAATCATTCTAGTAATTTTCTTATAATAGCTGTCAATGAGAAGTTGGTGCTTGGGAGGGAACACTTTTTTCAAAAAAAAAATTTGCAGAAAAAAATTTTGAATTAAAAAAAAATATTTTATGTTTCAGAAAAAAGGTGGGATAGATTGAGAGGGTTTTTAAATGGAAGAATCAGAGTTTTGCTTTTTACTACTCTAACATTAAAATGGCATCTGAATATTATTTCTAGATTAATCAAAGCCAAGTATAAGATATTCTATTGTATTTGGCTACAGGAAGGTGACTGTATTGAATTTATGTGACCAAATCACTTTCTGTTAATGCCTGAGTAAGTGGAAGCATTTCCAGGATTCTGTTGTAATTTTAGCTTGCAATGCCAATCAGCTAAATTCATGATCAAATAAACATCACTGGAGAAAAGACAATCTGTCTGGTAATGAGGTTGTTTGAGGTATCATCTTCGGTATGTCAAACAGATGATGATTATTTCTTTGTGTCCTTCAGACAAGGAGGACATTGACAAGTAAAGTTGGCTATACATGTACCAGTAAAATGCCATTCTTATGATTGTCAATATGTGTGCTGATTCCAGCTGATATCTATAGACCATGGCTATTGGTTGGTTTATTGAGTGGATAGGTTTGAATGCTATTTCTGCCAATGCACCATATTAGCTAATCATTGGTGTATCACCAGTATCATTGGGGCCCCCATAAAGAAGCATATTTTTAGTATATTTCGTTCATAAGAGGTAGTCAACCTGCATATTGTTGTTTTTGACCTGCATCTATGTCAGGACCAGCAGAGTCTATTAAGCGAAGAGTCTAAGCAACAATGGCTACTGAAGTGTAGATGACGATTTGTAGAGGAAATAGCAAGCGTAGTCGAGGACAGGCTGAGGTCAGTAGGCTGGCTGAAGTTAGACGTAGTCGGGGACAGGCAGAGGATCAGTAGGCAGGTAGAAGATCAGAAGTATCCGTGGGCAGGCCGAGTCAAAGCAAGAATTCGTTCACAAGTTCAGGATCATAAAGCCAGAAAATAACTAAGCGCCGTTTACTTCCTTAGACGTATATTTAAAGGGACGATTTTGGCACCAAATGTCAGGGCAGAGCGTGATGACGCTGAGCGTCAAATATAGCGTGTCCGCATCTGATGCGACCAGCGGGATTCCAAATAAACGGACGCGCGCACAGGCAACATGCACCGAGAATGCACAGAAGTCTGCACACCCCTGCGCCTGCGTACAGGCAAATACGTTGCTGCATCTAATGGTGCCTTACAATTGCCTAATCTATTAGCAGATATAGATTCAATAACATACAAAATGTAATATGAATATATTGGGTTTTTTTTACATTATATAGGACATTTATTTAATGCTATTAAAGGTTGGCTCTGTAACCATTTTCCAAAACTTGGTATGTGTGGCAAGAATGGGAAAATTGCCTAAGTAAGGGGTGGGCAGATTTTCATGAACATGATTCACAAGTATGATTAATTAGCTATGTAGTGACTTCATTTTTGTATTTGAATGTAGAAAATCACAAAAGATTCAGCTGAATATGTAACAGAATCAGAACCCTTAATTGCATTGCAGTCAACTGAAAACGAAAAACCTTCTTTTTTCAGTTGTACGATTCACATGAGTAAGGTACAAGGTTTGCACAAGGTCTAGTAACCCATAGCAACCAAGTGACAGTATTTATTGGTCTGCTGTTTGAGATCAGGGATCTGCTGTGGGTTACTAGACCTGGTAAAACTTTGCTCCAGAAGTGTTCTGATGCAGTTCAACCTAAACACTAAGGATTCTACCAAATCCAATTCTTGCAATGTACTGGAATTTAACTAAATCCGGGATTTTGTGCATCTAACCTTTAAATGTGTGATAAATTAAACCAGTTTTTTTCCTCATAACCAGGCAGGCTGTCTAATTGTACCTTACCTTGTAAACATCAATAATATTTTAATGATTTTTGTTTCCCAATTAAAGCAAAACATAAAGATACCAAAGAAATGTATATCTTAGGGCAAGGTCAGACATGGAGTTTTTGCGGCATTTTTACGTTTCATTTCTAAAAAAGAACAGCCAGGCATAAATACGGTACTGAAACCACATGTGACCGTCAACATGCACGTAGGATTCTTTTCCCAACATGCACTTCTCCTTGTTTTCATTGTTCTCATTGTGAATTTGGACACCATATTTAAAATACACTGCGTATTTACGCAAAGTGTGGTTTCAAACGTGCAGATCCCATAGAGTCTATTGATTTGGTAGTTTCTTGACGTATTGGCGTTTCTGCTAAAAAATGCTAATACTGGCGTCCTGTGGCGGATTTCAGCTTGCAAGCGCCCTGTGTGAATTGCCATAGTGCGTTTTCCATTAGTTTTAGTGGTAGTGCAGTTTAGGTGTATTTACGCCTGGCTGTTCTTTTTTAAAAATGCAACGTAAAAACGCTGCAAAAACGCCACGTCTGGCCTTGCCCTTAGGCTCTTGTGATAGTTGCAACTGAATATATGATGGACGCCATGACACCATGTCTATTTACTGGCAGCAAGTTGCATAGGAAGAAACTCATGGGCTCTGTGTCAGGGAGCCGGGAGATCCCTCCAGGGAGGTAATCAGGATCGAGGAGGAAGCCCTCTTGAGGGAGCAAGGTCGCAGTGTCCAAAGGGTTAATCCAAAGAGTAGTCAGAATCCAGGCAAGAGTTCAGGGGCAGGCAGATAACAGCAAAGTCCAAAGTCCAGGCAGGGGTCAAGATAAGAAATCAGGAACAGGATTAGCAATAACAGCTCACCAGAAACCCAGGAAACACTTAGGAAATGTTTTCCTATACTTGGGCGCCATTCTGGCATCTAGATGGTGTTTTTATTTTGAATTTGGCGCCATAGTGATGTCATTGGTGTCATTGTGCTGACGTCGGCGCGCTGACGTCATCGCGCTGGCGCCGCTACCCACGTGGCGGCCTCGGGCGCCGCCATTTTGGGAGCGATGCCGGCAGGGGAGGACACGCCGCCCGGAGCTCCGGGCGGCGATCGTGACACTCTGTTGTAATACCTGACCCTTTTATTCTTATCTATATTGCCTCAAAAAAACCTATAAGAGCAATTACAGCTGTTCTTTATCCTACTCCATATATCCACCCATTTCCTTCTTTAATAATGGCATTTTTGTAACTTTAGCTCCGTTTACATCCAATAGATATGTGCTAACACACACAATATCTCTCCTGTTTTATGAATTGTATTTTCAGTTACAGCATACTCATCAATAGTCTGTATCATGGGCCTGCAGAGAAAAACAAACTTTTTGACCACTGTCTAAATGCTTCATGTGTTTCGGCAACTGACAGTAGCTGTTCCCTTGATCCAGTAGTATTTCATTAGCATGTAGCTGAATTTCTCTTCCATTCTCTAGAATCTTTTAATTGCAGGCTTTGCCTTTACAGCATAAGCAAAAGATTCAATTGCTTCCATGAATAGTAGGGACTACTAGGGAGAATAGAGGACATCCATGATGGTTGCCTGTAGTCAGCTAGAATAGGGGAGCCAGTAATTCATTTACTTGTACATCTGTTCAAGATCCAATACAAGATTTGTGCCAGCTCAGTATAATGCTTTGTGCAACTGGTTGGATAGATTGCTCCATAGTACTCCATTCACAAACATTATTACATTATTATACTCTTCTTAGTTAATGTATGTGACAAGTAGAAGTTTAGACTTGATTTAGAATAAGTGAAGAGTGGTGGGGGTCAAGGGCTTGTATCAGTTACAATCAAAGAGGCAAGTCTGTACTTTTTACAGCTTTGGTTATTTAATCTCCATCCAGAATTAGAGAAGGTTTGCCCCCTTACATGAATGCTTAAAGGGCAAGTTAACCCAGAAATAAGAATTTCCCTAATGAAAGAAGGCATACTTCTAAGCAACTTTCTGATAAACGTGTATTAAACATTTTCATTGCTTTTAAAGTTATGTGTAAAAAACATTGTATCAACAGGGCAGAGATTTGTAAGTGACATATACAAATAACTTAAAACCCATAGAAAATGTGTAATGAATGCAAAAATATATTGCAAAGTTGCTTAGAAATATATTTCCTTTTATTTGACAAAAAACATTTTTTTAGGTCGATTTTCCCTTTAATAAGCAGCACTGTCAAATAGCGGTGATTCAATCTACAATTTTTGCAGTTTTGTTATTGTCACTAATTGGATGTTGACAAAAATGACTTGTCAACGTAAAAGCAATCAAACATTTTCATTCAAATGCAAATTGTTGTAATAAAAGTTTCCGAATGTATGTGATTTGAAAATGTCTAATAGGAAATGTTTTGAAAAGAGCAGAATTAAAAAGATCTATTTTTACTGCTCTATGTAGAAACAACTCGAGGAATATGAGCAGTGGCTGCAAAAGAGAGGTGTCTCAATTTATTTTCCTATCACATGAACTGTGTTTCAGGGTGAGGCTGTACCTCTAAGTCACTGACCCCTTACATGTTGCTCTCAGTGGCCTCAAAGCAGGGGCTTATTTTTTAATTCTTGGCTTGAAGGCAAATTTTGGTTGCATAAAAACTAGTTGTACTATCAAGTAGAGCCTATTGTAGGCTGTCAGTCCACACAGGGGCTAGCCAATCACAGCCCTTATTTGGCACCTCCGGGAACTTTTTTCATGCTTGCGTTGCACCCCAACTCTTTTTACTTTTGATTATGGCTCATAGGTAAAAAAGGTTGGGGACCCTTGCTCTAAGTTATTGGGCTACATAGCAAAATGATTTTGTGGGTCCCAACGAAATAAGTCAGCCAGTGTAAGGCTCTGGGAACATGATCAGCTTTGAATTTGCAGTGACTATACTATTTCATTTTGTGTTTCTAACAGTTATCACCTTGCTATCATTCATTGGTCAGTGCAACTACACCACCTACAATTAAAGGCCACCTAGCAGCCACAATGTCTGCAGAACATCTGTGGCATACAGAAACCTTTCTTCCATAATTTTTATTGCTTTTATCTATTATTTCCCTTTTCACCTGGTATCTTGTAGTGGTACATCCAAAGCACATTGGACTTACTAAGCAGCTTCTTCAATGCAGATTCCCCTTTTATCCGTTTTTCACCGTATTTAACATACAGTATATTTATTAATTTATGTTGTTTCTCGGCTGGAGTAACTGAAAGCTCTTTACCAAATATGTGTTATATTGCTCATTAATAAGGTATCCAGTGGTTCCTCTGTTGCTTTCCCTGTTATTTAGCTCCTGTTCTTCACTTCCACTGCAGATAGATGCTCCACTACAGGAATTGCTGCACCATGTGAATTTAACTGCTGCACCATGTGAATTTAACTGCTGCTCTGCAGAAACTGAAGCTATTGCACCATGGGAACCTTATCTGCACCACCATGAAGTGGAGCATTGGTTATAGGCTTTAACAAAACATAAAAAACAAGTGCATCTTCTCCATAACCAGCTGTTATTGACATACAATATTAAAGAAGCAAATCTATAGTTATGTTATCAAAAACATTTAACACACCTTGATCCCCCATTGTGCATATTTTAAAGGTAAATGAAGTACACAGTGAGCAGATTTTGAAGCTGATACTGCACAAAGTCTCCCCTTTCTTGATTTCATCCTGCAAAGAAATGGCACATGATTTTTTGAACCATCTGTTCTTCCTGTTTTAAATGATTCCTGATTCATAATTTAAAAGCAATTCCATTTAAAATCAGGGAGATGTATTTTTGCGTGTTTGGTATCTAAACATAAAAATTAAAGAAAAAGAAAGAATAAGGTTGCTGTGGTTCAAAATAACACATGATCGAAACATATGAAGAAGAAGAAGATTGGTAAGGTGCTCAGGGGAGAACGGTAAAGTTTAGCCTAAATATCACTCCTTTAAAGGTCAATCCTCATATAATCTAAACCTCAGGACAGTTAGGAATGGAAGCAGATAATAAACATGGAGTGTACAGTTAAAAGAAAACAACACATAAAGCTTTAAGGGCACCATACATAGCAGCTAGGAATAATGGTAAAAGGCCCTAAACAAGGTAGGTTTCCACTCTCACTTTGCTAGAGAATCTCTACAACAGGGGTCCCCAACCATTTTCACCCGTAAGCAACATTCAGATGTAAAAAGGGTTGGGGAGCAACACAAGCATTAAAAATGTTCCTGGGTGGTGCCAAATAAGGGTTGTGATTGACTATGTGGACTGACAGCCTACAGGAGGCTCTGTTTGACAGTACACCTGGTTTTTACACAACCAAAACTTGTCTCCAAGCCAAGAATTCAAAAATAAGCACCTGCTCTAATGCCACTGAGAGCAACATCCAAGTGGTTGGGGAGCAACATGTTGCTCACAAGCTACCGGTTGGGGATCACTGCTCTAGAACTAAATGTCTGAGATCGTCACAAAGCTGTCTTCCAAGAGCAAGTGTCCAAGGCCTTCCCGAAGTGATCTGTGGAAAGGAGGATTATCTTTTAAAAAAAATTGGAAAAGTTGCAATTTTGGCAACATTAAAATAAATTAATGTCGACCAAGTACACTTGTAATAAGATACATGCTATTCTACAGTAGGCATATCTGTGCTACCTGCACAGTAAAATATACATATTTAGGGATGTTATTCAGCTTTTCTCTTCCTACCTACTAATGCCATTCTATATGAGGGCCTTGGACACCTGTTTTTGAAGACAACTCTGTGATCTTCTCAGCCATTTAGTGCTATAAAATGGGTGACCATATGTTGCATCTATACCCACCGGCCTTTGCTGATTGGATTGAATATGTAACACAAACAACCAAAAATCTGGTTACCCCAATCTCTGTGCGTATGGGATCACTGGTCAACCAAGAGGCTTTGGGAAACGTATAAACTCAGGAAAGATCATACGTTTACTCCTACCAGCTGCTGCCATCTCCCTGAATCACCATAGGCTCCCTTAACTCTCACACACAGATGAGTTCAAATTATGTACTGTACAAACCATAGCCATGAAATGCTATATCTAAAAAAAAGTGAAATAGTATGAAATTTTACCCTTTTTCAAACATTTGTCCCATAAAGCACAAATGCTAAGGGGGTGTTTGGAGATGTGTTTTGACAATCCAACTTTTTAGAAATTAAAAGCTATAGCATTACTTACCAACGCCGTTAGTTTTAAGGAAACTGAAACTCTGAATATGTGAAAAACTAACAGCAGGCATGATTTTTTTCATTCCTTTTGGATTTTTTAGCCTTTAAAGGATGCAGTAGTAGAAATAGTGTTATCTGATATAATGACTGTAAAATGTCAGTTTGAATGGCTTATGAGCTGTTCTACGTGAATGTTGATAAAAGGATCCGCACACACTTCTTTCTTTTGCAGTGGGGGGTCACCCCTTCACTTTATTTATTTAATCACCACACCATCAACGTTTCGGGGGGGAACACCCTCCCTTCATCAGGATCCTGATGAAGGGAGGGTGTTCCCCCCCGAAACGTTGATGGTGTGGTGATTAAATAAATAAAGTGAAGGGGTGACCCCCCACTGCAAAAGAAAGAAGTGTGTGCGGATCCTTTTATCAACATTCACGTTGCTAGGGGACCTTGCCGGGTCGACGGAAGAACGCACCACCTCTGCAGGATCAGTGAGATTGGGGTGCGGTAAGAAAATTACATTATGAGCTGTTCTGCCATTAGTTTGCTTCAAGAAAAAGCTGCAGGTTTCCATGCATTTTTCACGAGAGTCTTTAATTAGCCTCGTCGTCCAGGATACAATGGTCATCTGCACACTGGGATGCTAGGGAACAATGTGGCAAACCCAGCTTGTTTGCTGTGAGATAAAAGCCGTATAGAGTTCTACATTTAGGCCCAGCTGCTGCTGGTCTCACTTGACAGATGCACAAATAAATTGAATTTAACTATGTGACCTTGCCACTATTTGCGGTGTAATTTTGTGTAAAAAAATCTGCTTGCTTTTATTTCGTTTTTCATTGCTAATTAAATTGTTTTAACTGCTTTAATTGTTGCATTGGTCTACCTTGGTCTTCATCGCTTTAGCAGTGCACTGATTATGAGGTGACTATAATTATTTTTGCAGCACAGGGATCCTGAGTTGGTTGTGTCACACACCGCACAAAAAAATGTACACACCATATACAGGTCTGGGAACTGTTATCCATGGATTCCGGATAAGGGGTCTTCCCATAATTTGGATCTCCATATCTCAAGTCATTAAAACCAATAGGATTTTTCTGCCTCTAATACGGATTAATCTTATACTGATCTTATACTGAAGCATTTTTGATATCAATATAAGCACCACAATGGGAGCTGTTTTACAAACAGAAGACCAATTCTGGAATACAAGACATTATTTGTGACTTATATTGAACACTCACCCTTGAGGAATCAATCTTAATGACAATGGTGCAAACATAATTAGTCTGTAGCTGATGTATCTCTCTTTGAAATCTTTTCAACATACATATATCAAGCTTACAAGTAGGAGTGACAATACTTTGTGGACGTTGTATTCATTCTTGATAGACTTTTAGTTCAATATTAACAGCAGTTATTATTCACAGTATCGTGATAATAGTATTACTTTATAATACAATTGATTGTGCCACAGGCAGGGCCGCCATTAGAAATCACGGGGCCCCGTACAACAAAATTTTTGGGGCCCCCTGGGCCTGCCCACACTGATGACCAAGCTCCACCCCATATGCCGCCCACTCCACATGGCAGTTAAAAGACCACATAGACATCAGCGCTAAAAAAGTAACCCCCCCACACAAGTTATAAAAAGCTATTGATGGTCAGGGCCCCCTTATAAAAAATTGGGGCCCCAAAAAAAAAAAAAGTAAAATAAAAAATGTTTTTTTAAAAAAACATTGGTGGCAGGGGCCCCCTTATAAGTTAAAAAAAATGGGGCCCCCCCAAAAATTTTTTTAAAAAATGTTTTTTTAAAAAAAAACATTGGTGGCATGGGCCCCCTTATAAGTTAAAAAAATTGGGGCCCCAAAATTTTTTTTTAAAAAAAACATTGGTGGCAGGGGCCCCCTTATAAGTTAAAAACAAATTGGGGCCCCAAAGAAAATTAAATAAAAAAAAGTTTTTTGAAAAAAAAAAAAAAAGTGGCAGGGGCCCCCTTACAAGTTAAAAAAAATTGGGGCCCCAAAAAAAATTTCGGGTCTTTTCGGCGCATCGGCTTCGGCTTTTCAGCACTTCCGCATTCGGCAATGCAGAGGGAGGACGTACGGCTCGGGCGCTCGTTAGGGGGGCCCGGAAATTCAAAAAAGTGCAGCGCTGCCCCTTCATGCCCGGGCCCGGTACACTTGTCCCCCCCTGATGGCGGCCCTGGCCACAGGTAGGGAGTGGCCCTCCTCTTAGAGAAGTCTTTGGGGTTTTAATGTGTTTGTGTTGACAAGGTTAACTAATAAACATTGCCATTGTAGGGTAAGGGCACACTAAGATTCTGGGAGATTTAGTCGCCCGGGGACAAATCGCCTCTTCTTTGGGCAACTAATCTCCCTGAAAAGCCTTCCCACTGGCTAGAATCGCCAGCCAGGGCGCTTCGTTTTCCAAAGTCGCTCAAAGTTGCATCACAATCAGAAAATTAAGTTGCCTCGTGAGGAAACTTCAGACGACTTCGGAAAATGAAGCGCTCCAAGTGCCATCGCACCAGCGATTTAGATTCTAGCTGGCGGAAAGGCTTTTCGGGAAGATTAGTCGCCCGAAAATGAGGCATATTGTCTCTGGGCGACTAAATCTCCCTGAATCCTAGCGTGTGCCCTTACCCTTAACTATATTCAATATCATCAATTAAGTATCTCATTATCTGGCTTTCTGGGGATGAAGTCTTATTGTGTTTCTTGTTTCACATTAATTCAAGTAGTGGCACCGTTGATTATAGCCAAGTATATCTTATTTACCATTGCTCAGTAATTTTTGTTATTTTAGTACTAGTTGATTTAATTTGGGCCATTGATGTATTTATAATAACATGTCACTGACAGTAATCCATGGACATTCTTCTTCTCAATAGATTAGAACTGCAGTGGCAGTTAGCACAGGGTATAAATTCGAGATTGCTTTGCTACTTTCAGTGACGCAAAAGGGACTTTAGGTCAATGCACTAGGCATGTTGTGTTTATGGAGAGCACCTTAAAGTCAGTGCCACCTATCTAGTCTTTGATGATCCGTAGCATCTACCAATGTGATAACATGTGTGACCTTATGCCTTTGTAAATTAAATATTCACCATCTATTTAGCAGTTGCTACAGCAACAACTATAACCTTAGTGGAATGACCTGAAAAAACACAATCTTTTGTTAGTTATGTGTTATGTATGCAGGGAACTTCTTTTATGTTTTTTTACCTTTTAAGACTGTTCCCTTGTTTTTTTAATCAATGACATGACTGAACGAGAAGCTCTTTCATAAGGAGAAGACAACATGCTGAGGCCACAGTTGGGTATCTGATGGTGGTATGAGTGTCTCTGAATAGCTTGGCAGGATATAAAGCCCTTGTTAATGCTGGAGAGGCTGGAAGCCTTGTCATTTTCTATTTGCTTTTATGTGAGCCGTGCCTGCCATATATAACTTGTAAGTTGAGGAAGGTGAAAGTGTGTTTGTATTACATGACACATTGGTAGTTGTGACCTGGGTAGTGCAGACTTTATGTGAAAGTCCTATGAGATGAGGATGGCTTAAAGTTAGCTATTTTTTACATTATACTATTTGTGTTTGCAGATAGTAGGCTAGTTGAATTGCAGCTGATTTAAAAATCTCAAAATCCTATGCTGTAAGTTGTTCATTCTGTTGAATAAACAGATCTGGCCAAAGATTGACCTAGAACAGCCTTCAGCATGTGTCTGATTGCATGAGAATTTGTAGCACGTCAGTTTATTTGCTCTAATAATAAAACCACATCTCTGTGGAAAAATGTATTCACATATAACTTTCTAATAAATGCATGTCTACATTAAAACTAAGTTCCAATTTTTAAAGGTAAAAATGCTTTCCATTGACTTTCATGTGATGTGACCATATTGAAACCCCAACATCTCAGGTGCTTAGAAATGGGGGTGTAAGGATATTGGTGGTCCAGTGGGGCGGCAGGGATGCCTGTAGCCTGTAGCCATCCGTATCTTCTTGTTCTTGGTGCACGTCTTTTTATATTTGGCTCACTGCGTGACGCTGGCAGAAATTTAAATGTTTAAAGGCGCCAAAACCTAATTCCCATAGCCCAACATAGGTCTATTTCCTATTGCCTGGATGATCTTCAAGTCTGATTATTTGCCTTTGGATGTCTCTTATTTGCATATTGTTTTTAAAGCCCTTCACCCTTTTTTAATATTGGTTAATTAATATACTGTGGTGATTGGTGGGTTCAGGGTATATATTTGGTATACCAATATGTGTCTTTCTACAGCCTACAATTCCAAACATGTCTCGAAACGCGTACGGCTAAGTAGTTTTCTATTTTTGTGGCCTAAATAAAATTCTCAGTTCTTTTACAGGCCTGTTTGTGCCTGCCATTTTTTTCTCTTTTTTTTTTCTTTTGGTTGGATATCTGTTCTTTGACCCTTGCCTGTCCCTGACTTCTCCTAGTTCACTTCCTGTACCAACCTTTGCCTGTTACTGACCATTCTTCTGGATCCTGACTTTGTATTGCGATTACGGTTTGGTTTCTGTGTTGACCAATTGGTTTTGACCTCGGCCTGTTTCTCTTGTCTATGCTCCTGGTTCCTGTTCCTGTACTGTGCTAACTGTCTGGTTTTGGCAAAGCCTGTTCCACAACTACGCTCTCACTTTTCTCTGTTCCCCCAGTCACATGCTCTGGTAGCCTTGCCTGCCCAGGACCTTCACCTTGGTCCTCTCACTTTAAGTCCTGGCGGTATCAGAGTAGCACAGGGCTCCTCCTGACATGAACAGTGGCTATTTTAGGCAGAAGCGTGAGCTGTGACTAAGACCTTAGCATCGGTTCTGGGTTTTGGGATACTTGGGATACTTTACGGTTCTTGAAGCATGGTTAAGGAATATGGGAAAAAGTTATGTTATGTTAAGTTATGGGAGATAAGTAGTGGGGTTGATCCAAAACCAAGGGGCCCATAGTTATAGTCATATTCTAATTTCTAAACACGCCGCTGTTTCCATTGTATAACAGCTGGTTGCATGGAGATGTATTTAGATACAATGTCATGTGAATCTATTATCTATAATACAAATGGTTAGTTTAGACTTAATTTTCATCCAACTCTTGCAGTCAGATGGAATGGTATGGATGTTCCTAGGAATGCAGTTACTGGTAATAGTGCCCTTGTTGGCTGATCAGTATTAATCTTATTTTCTATTTCTTGGTTTTTTTTCATGCTGTCCTGTATTTGTTTCCACTTTGACTTCTATCTGTTTGCTAGGTTAATGAATTCCTAGAAACCAGTTCGTATTTAAAATTCCAAGCCTCAGAGCTGCAGAACAAAATATGTATACTATTCAAAAGGAACCCTCAAAAAAGATTAATTGCAAAATTTATCTGAATGCTGACTATACTAAAAGTGTAACTTTCATCCAGTTCGGCTACTGTTTCCTACTGGAAATATGTTTCTTTGTCTTGCTGGGAAATGGATTGTTGATGTAAAGTGAAGAGCCAGTCAGTGCTGAGGTGTATCATTCTGCCTCCCTGGAGGTAGGAAAATAAACTGTAATTAAATAATTTTTCTGTTTATTTTGTGAGCAAAGGTATGCACAACCCCTGCTGCTATTTAAAATCACAATACTTGTAACAAGGAAAGTTCGGAATTATTTCCTTTTTTTTTTGTAGTAATAGAACATATTTTGTAATCAAGCTAGCATACAATATATGTTGGTGACAAAACAATCCTGTTGGGGTTTTAATGTTTAAATGTTTTTAATTAGCCTTAAGGTATGGTGATTCAAATTATAGATAGAAAACGCTTATCTAGAAAACCTCAATTCCCAAGCATTCCACATTGCAGATTCCATTCTAAACAATGAAATAGAGTCAAAATAATATATGAGAATCTTATTATTAAAACGGCTCCCAATGGGTCAAACAAAATCCCGGTTCTAAAGTGACTGAATGGACTTAACGTTAAATATGCTTGAAACGCTAGAATATCTGTGAGTAAAATTGCAGTGGGAGCAGTTTTATTCAGAAGGGCTTTCTTGAGTTTAGCTGTGATGAATGAGGTCTAAAAAGAACATTCAGGTGATTCAAACATCTTTGAAATGATCAGCAAATATTTTAATTTAGGAATATAAGCCATATTGTGATTTCATCCTACCTCTGTGTTGCAAATTAACTATTTTTAACAGTGTCCGTCAGGCTCAGCGGGACACCGTGAAAAAACCCCGGTGGGCCCTGGCCTTCATGGGGCCACCCCCTGACCACAGGCTGCAGTTAAGTAGGAGGAAGGTAAAAGGTTTGGGTTGGGGGACGGGGAGTGTGGACACTGGTAGGTGGGCCCTAAATGCTAGGACTCTTTCTTGCTTTTAACTTTCTGCAATTTTTGAAATCGGCCAAACTCCCCTTCTCATTCCCTATCTTAATATCACAAATGATATAGCCTACCAGGAGATATGTAGACCTCCATTAATTTTTAATGCAACAATAAATTAAAGCCCATCTTTTAAGCAGCACTGATATTAAGTGCTACTGATGTCATAATTCCCTTCTACTGCCCCCCCAAACCAGCGCTGTGAGACCCTTTTCTTGATAGGACTTCTCTAAGTTGTTACTTATTTGTACTACAAAGCGCTTACCCTGAAATTGTGTGTGAAGCTTTTTGGCATTGAAAGTTCTTTATCTACAATAGTTGAAAGCTCTGTGTATTACAGTGGTTTGTGCTCCATGTATTATTTGTTTATTTGCAATGAACACAATTGTGAGAATAAGAAATGTAAAAAGTGGCAAAACATGAATATCTGGGGAAAGTAACAATATGGTTCTGGGCACTAAAGAAAGCCACGAGCACTTCATGTTCTACTTATTATTTGGAGGGTGAATTTATACATTTATTTTTTAGTTATGTTGATTGCAAAACAATCTATAAAGTGTAAATGCCCTAAATGCATTCACACATAATGTATGCTTAGTCTGCCATTTCAAAATATCTGGAAAGCATAATATTTTTATTCAAATGTCTTGCCTAAGCAATGAATATGCATTGTCTAAACCACCAATGAACACATAGGGGCCTGAGAATAAATCAGTAGTGGGGTGATAAGCAAATCAAGGGCTTCTTATTCAAGGATAATGTCATCAGAATGTCATCTGAGAATCTGTTATCCAGAAAGCTCCAAATTATGGAAAAGCTTTCTCTCATAGACCCCATAAAAATCAGCTCAAATGTTAAAAAAGAATTTCCTTTTTTCTATGTTATAATAATACAGTACCTTGTACTTCATCCCAACTAAGACACAATTTATCCTTATTGGAGGCAAAACAATCCTATTGAGGTCAGTTTACTATTTAAATTAGTAGACTTTGAGATCCCTTATCTGGAAAACTCCAGGTCCTTAGTATTCTGGGTAACATTTTCCATACCTGGATACATGGCTCATTTGCATTATGTTTATCAAGAGACTACTAACAAAGGTAATTGCATACGTACACACTTCCAAGGCTTTCCTTGTTTATGTATACCTCCCGACATTCTGAGAATAGAAAGAGGGACAAAAAGACACAGCAAATTTTAATCTTAATAGGTATTGGAGTGCTGGAAATTTAAAAAAAGTATTGTATCTCCAGCTCATCCCCAGCCCCCTAAAATCCTGCCACCCTGGGCCCAGGCCTTGATGGCCTTTCCATAAATCCAGGCCTGGTACTTGCCATGTATTCTGGGCTCTCTGCTAAAAGTCAATTAAGTTTTAGAAACACTATCTTTTTCTGGCTGTTCAGTGCAGGAGATCAAAGAGAAAGTTGGGACATTTCAGTAACAATCTGGGACTGTGGGCTGAACTGTCAAAATCTGGACTGTCCCACAAAAAACGGGACAGTTGGGAGGTACGGTTTATGTACCTGTGCAAAAAATTTTCACATAATAAATCATACACTAATGACTTTTCTAGCGCCAATATAATGCAGAAATGATGCAATTCACAGCAAAACACTGATGCAATTTGCCATCAAGTTTTACCAATGAGAATTCAAATTAGCCATATTGGTAAATTATGTGCAAGCTGCAATGTGAGCTTCTTTGTTGAAGCCTCCAATGGATTTCTGGGAACGACAGTAAATGTTGTGGGGTTAAAGAACAAAGTGGTTACTTTCTAATGGCTTGGATTTATAAATACTTTTGCTAGTACTTGCGCCTTGCATGACCATTTATATTTTAGATTTCATTTTTATAGCAGAGATCTCATCAATTTCAACACTGCAACAACATTTTGAGCTATTTTTCTTTAATGTCACTAGGTGGCATTGCAACAGGGCATTAGAAGTACAAATAGATGTATATTCCAATGTAAAGTGACCGTGTTTTCTCTGTTAGCGATGGGTGTCTACTGTAAGGTATGTAGTTTGCTGCAAAAATAAATCACCTTCTCCACACTGTCGCAAACTCAAATAAAAACATATAATGATGATCATTCCTAAATATACACCTTGCTAAACCATCAAAAAGCAAAGCAGTTTCAGAACTAAACACATCTTAAACTGTGCAAGCTGATCCCCTAAACTCCAATAAAACCATACAGGCATTTCTACATATGTCAAGGTCTTTTTGGCCATGAAACTTTGTGTATACATATCCAGTACATGAGTGTCTGTGTGTATGAATGGCTCCCAATCCCCTTTCATATAGAAACAGTATGAATAGGTTCGCTTAAAGCACCATGGCTTTTCAGGGAATTCTAGTGGCAGGATTACGTGCTCTTTTGATTCTGAGCTTAGAGTTCAGGCTTCGAGCATGTTCTTATTCAGATAAAAGAATTTTTGTAAAAGCCATTACATAATTACATTTGTTTGCTTTTATTCCCCTAGGGAACATCCTTTTTTTTTTTCTTTTTTTTTTTAAAGGCAGCTTTGAAGCTGCCTTTGGCAAGACATACACATTTCATTGCAGTTAGTGAGAGATACATGTTTTATCTTTTCTGTGCTTATATTAATTTCTGCAGTGGTCGCCTCATGGGTTCGAAGATGAAATAGGCCATCCCATTTTGTAACTTTTTGGGGGGACTTTTATCTTTGCACATAAGCATTCTTAGTCCTTCTTATTATAGAGCGCAATAACAGAAGCAAACAGAATATGCTCAATAACTAGCTAATACCGGATGGGAAGCAGGAGGAGGGATGCAGGAAATTTGTCGTAAGGAGGTTGTCATGGGAACGCAAATATATCGCTTTTTCCTTCTCTGTTAGGTACCTGATCGGACTTTTACCCTGCCTGCAGTGCATTTAGCAGCTGGAGATGTGCACTGATCCTTACAACTCATTTTGCACTATTTACCACTTTGCACAACTTTATAAATGTGTGTGGGGGGTGTGTGCTGGAAAACCTAGTCAAATAAGAATTCCAAGCAGGGAACTTTGAAAACTTTAGAGGTGAGAGTAGGGAACTGCTGATAAAAAGCCATTCATGTGTCCCTTGCACTCAATACAACCTTCTGCTTTTTTTTAACAGGAAACAGGAGCTGTCCAACACTTCAGAAGTGACCCTTCCTGATCGCCCTGTTTCGCCACCTGCCACTGCTCCTCCAACCATGAAGGTAATGACCCCATATGGCCTGTTTTTTGTGGGTGTACTTCTCTGTAGACTGCTTTGTGTTTACATAGAGGGTCACATTTCTGATATTGTGTTGCACAATATCTAAGCATCTCCCGGCATGCACAGTCAAGAATAAGAACAAAAAAATATTAGGGCAAGGGCACACAAAGCTATTGGGGAAGATTAGTCGCCCATCGACAAATCGCTTCTTCTTCAGGCGACTAATCTCCCTGAACGGCCTCCCGCCAGCTAAAATCCAAATCACCAGGATGGCACTCGGAGCGCTTCGCTTTCCGAAGTCGCCTGAAGTTTCATCGTGAGGCAACTTCGGGGGCGACTTCGGAAAATGAATTGCTCCGAGTGCCATCCCACCGGTGATTTCGATTCTTGAACAGTCCCTGAATCATTTAGTTGCATTCTGTGTCCAAATGAATTAATGGTGATCACATGAAATAACACTTGCGACCGGGCCCTTATGAGAAATAGCAGGTCATTGTGAGCGAGGCCCAATTTTTCTTGAACCAAAAGTAACTATGGAAGAGGGGATGGCCCTTGAGGAGTTTTATTTGAATACCATATAGGTATGCATACAAAACAAAAGAATAAACAAATGGCCATATTTTCATTTTTCAAAAGAATAAACAAATGGCCATATTTTCTTTTTTATATGTAAGGATGTTAGAGTCGGAACTAGTGGCATCTAGAAATTTATTGGCGCCTTCTATAGTTGGGGCTGTATAGTTTTGCACTGGCTACATTATCTGGGCCTTGTTTTGCAGGCTCTTTATATTATATAGCTTTAAATATAGAAAATTAGTACGGTATGTTGCAAATGTGAAGCAACACCCTGTGAAACATAACACATTGTAAATAAATATATATTTTATTTATATAATGGAATAATTTGTTTTTCTGCCTTTTCCAGAAAGTACATATTGTCCTTATTTCACTTTGTAAGAACAGTCCCTGAAGCATTTAGTTGCATCCTGTGTCCAAATGAATAAATTGTGATCACATGAAATAACACAGGAGACCGGGCCCTCGAGAAATAGCAGGTCATTCTGCACGAGGCCCAATTTTTCTTGAACCAAAAGTACCTGTGGAAGAAGGGATGGCCCTTGAGGATTTTTTTTCATTGAATCATACCATATATGTATGAATACAAAACAAATGACTAAAAAATTGGCCATATTTTCTTTTTTGTATATAAGGATGCTTGAGCTGGAACTAGTGACATCTAGAAATGTATTGGCTCCTTCTATAGTTGGGGCTTGGGGGACAGATCTAATTTGTAATGGAAACAAGGCTTTCTGGGAGACTGCAAACTCTAGAGGGCACACTAAATGGAAGTATAGTCACTTTGATTAATGTATAAACAGCACAACTTTGTGAATTCCAGTGCTGTGTTATACCTTTGCAGGCCCTGGTTATACTTTATTTTTTTTGGTTGTAAAACACAGATAGTCCCTTTTTCCACTCTAATGCTAAATGCAGGGCCGCATTTAAATATAGGCAAGTGTATTGCACAGCAGCTTGGGGGGTGGCCCTCAGTTGCCTATAAAAGGGGAAACAACTTTATAAAAAATCCCCCCCCCAGTTGCCAGCAGACACATGAAGCTAAACCTGGCTACATTTTTCAGTTACATTGAGTGATTAGGTTGGTAGCAGAAAGTTTCTTGTAGTCATTGTTTCCATTCATTTTAATGTATTTTCTCATTTAATCTGCTGTGATATCAATGTTCTTGCACCCTTTTTAAAATCTCATCACCCCTCACTGATATATTCTGCTTGTATTCAGGCTGCCATTATTGTTGGACTGGTGGTTTCAATATGAACTCTTATTATTACAGCTCTTGGCATTATAAGTCCCCCCGGCAGTCTGTGAAACTCATACAATAAATAAACTGTGTTATACTATAAGCACAGCCTCTGTACTGTAACTCTCTTACCAGAGCATCTAAGAATGTGCTTATGGGCTTTCAAAGGGAAAGCTTTTATAGCAGAAGTATGTATGTTTATGGGTGTAGTGTGTCTATTATATATATATTATATTACATATATATATATATATATATATATATATATATATGTGTATGTATGGTATTGGTTCTCTAAAAAAGCTCACAGTAAGGTGGCCAAACCAATCCAATTTACCCACACCATTCTAACTTTTCTGACTTTTGAAAGCAGCACGACAATTGATTATCTTCTCTTGGCAATACATGTTCTCTAATGTCCGCTTACCACCGGTATACCATGTGAAGGTCGGTTGGAACAGCACCACGGGTTAATTTCAATTAAAATGCCTTTATTGCACACTTAGGGCATTGCAGCAACTTTTTTTTTAGGCCATGCGGCCTTTTATCAAGCCTAAGTGTGTAATTTTAATTGAAATTAACCTGTGCTGCTGCTCCAACCTGCCTTCATGTGACTTTTAGGGTAAGGCCACACTGGGCGTTTTGGGGAGATTTGGTCTTCCCAAACGCCTTCCCTCACTCTGCGGCCGAAGTTGCTTCACGAGGAAAACGAATCGCCGAGTGATTAGCGCCGGCATTTTTTCATTTTAGCCGGCGCAGAGTGAGGGAAGGCGTTTGGGGAGATTGGTCACCGCAAAGACGAGCCGATTAGTTGCCAGGCGACCAAATCTCCCCAAAACGCCCAGCGTGGCCTTACCCTTACTTTTTACTAAAGTATAACGGTACAGACATATTGCAACATATCTGTAATATCGCACCAAGATCTAATTGAAGATTTGCTACAAACTGGTAAAGTGTAAAGAACCATACGATATAAGGGAAATGTTTCATACAGTATCAGGTTATTATTAGAAGCCATTTATCCTTTGTGTACGCTAACAGTATAACAAACACCTTTGCTACCAGCACAGTATGCATAGTGGCTGCTATGAAACAAGTCTTGTGTAGTTTGTTATTAACTTATTATCCCACATAAAAATTGGCTATGGCTGTGAAAAGCTCAGCAACTAACCACAGCCCATCAAGCTGCAGTTTGCTTCTCATTGCTTTGCACCTAAGCTTTATTCACTGAAAATGTTCAATATCAATACTAATGTTTTTAGTAAACATTACATTACTAGAATGATAAAGAAAATAGTATCTGAACACAATATTTAGTTGTTCATCATTAATATTTGTTTTGGTGATTGAGTTATTATTTAATTTGAGTTCTGAAGTTTAAACTAGGGATGCAACGAATCCACTATTTGGGATTCGGCCGATTCCTTGGTGAAAGATTCCAAGATGCAAATTAGGGACAGGAAAGGGAAAAGTGGAAAAATTCTTCTTTTGTGATGAAAACTCACGTGATTTCCCTACCCGCCCCTAATTTACAAATGCTGAATCCCAATCCTGCTGAAAAAGGCTGAATCCCAAACCGCATCCTGGATTCGGTGCATCCCTAGTTAAAACTGGTTGCTAGGTTCCTGCTTACCCAAGCAGGAATGTGGTTGGTGGGCTCCTGGCGCATATTTTTCTGGCGGTGGCAGGTCTATTCTGCTTTTTGAGAAAGGGTTCTATTAGTAAATTGACCCTTATTTTCAGAAGACCAGTTCACAGTCTTTATATTGGTTTGTGATACCGTTTATTGTTTTCTTTTAGTTTGGACATATCCATAATTTTATTATCTATTGTTTTCACTGTATTTATTTTAGTATGCTGCTAAATAAGTGCATTTCATCTCTATCCATGAAAGTAGGTGATCTCTCCCCAGCCTAAAGGCAGGGGTACAAGGGCAGATTTGGGTAGATTTAGTCGCCTGGCGACTAATCGCCTCTTCTTCGGGTCGATAAGCCCCCCGAACTGCCTTCCCCCTGCCCTCCGCCTGCTAAAATAAAAAATCGCCTGAGGCAATGCACTCGCGGCGCTTCGTTGCCGAAGTGAGGCAACTTGGGAGACTTCGGAAATCGAATCGCTGCAATTGCCATTGTGCTGGCGTTTACTCATTTTAGCAGGCGGTAGGCAGGGGGAAGGCAGTTCGGGGAGATTGTCGCCCTGAAGAAGAGGGGATTAGTTGTCAGGCAACTAAATCTCCCCGAATCTGCCTGTGTGCCCCTGCCCTAAAGGTCAAAATATATGAGAGATCCTGTCCGTATGTAGACTTTTGGGTCCAGCTATCTGTGATGGAATAAACAGTGTGAGAAAGTCAAATTAAACCATTGAAGTCCCTTATCTTCCGCTTGTTGAGCAGACAAATGGGGTGGTGACCTTTTGGTTACAAATTAACATAGTGGTTGTCCGAGGCAGAATGTTAGAAAAGATGGCTGATACAGGCTCTGGCTACACAGTGTAATAAAATTGTAATGATTTATTTGCAATATTTGTCTAACTTCTAAACATTTGTGTGATATGAAATTGAAATGATTGATACCCAACCACAATTAAATGCTACAAGTAAATTGCTGAATCTTTCATTCATCAAAAATGCTGTTGCACTCTAGGGACTTTAAAGTGTGTGCAGAAAAAGAAACTATATATATAGAGAGAGAGAGAGAGAGAGAGAGAGAGAGAGATAATCGGCACTCACCATTCACTTGGTCGATTGCTGGGTGCTAACCAATCGACGATGGCTCCAGGTGAGCCGAAACACGTTGATACACCATGCACCAATAAATAACCTTTTGATACACGCTGGATGGCGTCTGCTGTGAGTGCTTTCATGGACTGTGAATATATATATATATATATATATATATATATATATATATATATATAAATATAAAAAAGCTGCGAGTAGGGTTGGACTGGTGGGTGCAGGGCCCATTGGGGCTGCCATCCCAGGGGCCCACGCATCCCCCATAAGCCTCAATTGCGCTGCCTATAGGGCTGCCGCCACCCGCCCTAATCCCTCCCCTGAGAGTACATAAATTTAAAGTACCATCAGCGCGTCAGGGGAGGAAGATCTACGACCTGGGGAGAGCTGGCGAGGCTCAGGTCTGGGCCAGTGGGGCCCACCGGGTTTTTTCCTGGTGTCCCGCTGGCCCAGTCCAAGCCTGACAGCAGGGATACATCTTCAGTAATGTCTTCAAGAAGCATCCAGAAGAATCATTCAAACATCTTTACTGGTGCCTGTAAATCACTAATAATCTGAGCTCAACAATCGAGTGTAGGCTTATATCAGAGTTGGAGAAGAGAAGTCTGCATAGGCAAGAGACAGTCCATGGATGCCGAAGAATAACTATGACATTGCATTGCAGGCTGAAGATGTTTTAGAACATTTGGTCACTTGCTGATTTAACTCTTGTATAGATCAATAAAGTTTGCAAAACTGGGACATGTTTCTTTTTTACAGATATAGATATTTCCTAATGTTCTGTCATGCAAAGCATCAACTCAACCTACTTTTATTTGCCCTAATTTTAAAAGCTCTATATTTCAGATTTGTTTTAGTCTTTCTGAAACATCTCAATAGGGACAGTTCCTTGGAACATACTGATCCCAAACAAACTCATATATCATGGTAGGCTGCATGAGCGGTCAATGCATGACAGATCAATAATTGCGCTGGCTAAGTTGTGCTAATGACACAGTGTGTCTGTTAATCGATCTCCTTGCTCTGACTAATTGCCTATTAAAAGCTGCTGCCCCACATTTTGCTCTTGCACATTGTAGATTTCTTAAGAATAACTTTCAAAGAAAATTGCTGTCAGATATAATATTCTTTCAGATCATTTATTTTACATTAAAACACATGGTCCTTGTTAAAATGTTGATTCAGCTGATAAAGATCATACCCATTCACATTAATAGCTTTTAGCAACCTTACCAAAGAGGTTATTTTAATCTAGTAGAAAGAAATATAATTGTTTATACAAATTATTTTATTATATTTAGTGCGGAAGTAGATTGTACTGTATATCCGTGAAAACAATATTTTATTTTAATTACAAGAAAATAACTTTATTGTTTTGCTGGATAAATATTAATTGCCCCAGGCAAATTGTGTAGGGCCGTATGGCTTTAAATTATACACCATGTCAGGAAAAATATATTTTTTTGTAATTGGTGGCTAATTAGCTGTCCTAATTCTATATTCTTTACGTCAGTAGTTTAAATTATTATTTGCATTTTTTAATATACCAGGAACTTCACCTATGACTATCAAGAGCCTCAAAGGTTCCATGTTGTTCAGAGTACATAGCATGTCCTGGGCATGGCTGCAGAGTGACACACAGCTACAATGAACAATTGCTTGACACAACAATAGAATCTCTCAGATTTGAGTTACATAGTTACATAGTTAAATTGGGTTGAAAAAAGACAAAGTCCATCAAGTTCAACCCCTCCAAATGAAAACCCAGCATCCATACATACACCCCTCTCTACTTTTAATTAAATTCTATATACCCATACCTATACTAACTATAGAGCTTAGTATCACAATAGCCTTTGATATTATGTCTGTCCAAAAAATCATCCAAGCCATTCTTAAAGGCATTAACTGAATCAGCCATCACAACATCACCCGGCAGTGTGTTCCACAACCTCACTGTCCTGACTGTGAAGAACCCCCTACGTTGCTTCAAATGAAAGTTCTTTTCTTCTAGTCTGAAGGGGTGGCCTCTGGTACGGTGATCCACTTTATGGGTAAAAAGGTCCCCTGCCAATTGTCTATAATGTCCTCTAATGTACTTGTAAAGTGTAATCATGTCCCCTCGCAAGCGCCTTTTTTCCAGAGAAAACAACCGCAATCTTGACAGTCTACCCTCATAATTTAAGTCTTAAGAGTTGAGACTGAGACCATAGAAAGCTTTGGCTGTTGGTGGGCTAAAGATTTACTGTAATGGAAAAAAAAATTTTCCAAACGCATCAGTTAATAGTGCTGCTCCAGCAGAATTCTGCACTTAAATCCATTTCTCAAAAGAGCAAGCAGATTTATTTTTTATTTAATTTTGAAATCTGACTTGGAGCTAGACACATTGTCAGTTTCCCAGCTGCCCCCAGTCCTGTGACTTGTGCTCTGATAAACTTCAGTCACTCTTTACTGCTGCACAGCAAGTTGGAGTGATATCACACCAAATTTGCGCAGTGCTAAGTAATGAGCCCCAATGTGTATTGTTAAATAAAGCAGCATATATTCTACTATTTTTTAAAAAGTTATAGTTACTTTTGTGGTGTGGGCTAGTGTGTTCATGAGGTGATGTGTCCTTTATTTCACGAAGCAGCAATGCCATCATGGAATATGGCTGAGAGTTTAGCTATGTCCATAAATGAGCTTTCTGTCACAGTGGTCAGAGTTCCATTGTACCACGGCTGGATTTAAAGCTCTTAACGGGATTAATTAGCAGAATGACTGAGATAAGAAGGCTTGGCACAGCAAAGAAAACGAATGTTTTAAGCAGACTTGCATAAAAAATGATGAAGCACAGATATATCTATATACACTGCTAGGTAACCGTCATGAGAGAATATATGTAACCGCAAGGATTAATAGTATGCAATAGAAGTGTGAGGATTATTCTAGTCATTACAATATTTTGACACATTATTATTTATATTTTTTTTTTGAGCCAATTCTGATAATCTAGTAGTAAATAGTCTGACTGCTTTGTGCTCATTTCTCAAGTGAGAACTGTAGTGCATTTCCATGTTTCACGGTACTGTTGGGATCACGACGGAGCGACTGCTGAAACGAAACTGTGAGCAGAAAGTTCACACAAACAATGAATGGAAAGTAATATCTGCTTTATCAGCTGAGCTAAACCTATTTTTAGGCGACTGGGTCATTTTTAGAAAGACCAAGGACAGAAGCTGCAAGGTTTTTTTTACTAATTGATACCTTTGTTTAACATGAGCAAGCATAGTATATGTCTATTTTTTTTTGTAAATGTGATTCTTCACTCCAAAAGGCAGATTATTGTAATTTAAGTTGTCGTTTATCTAGTCTAATAGCACTACTAAAAGTACACACTTTCAGGACAAAATCTGCTGGTCATCTTAAACAACCAGATTCAGTGGCAGTCCTCTCTATTGCACTTGCCTATACACTGCCAGATCCACATGTTTGGTAAGGTCAGCACACAAACATATCTGGGCCTGATTTAGTCATTCACATGCTGTGCCAAATCGGGCTGATCCACTCGAAAATACGCAGGGGCCTACAGGCCAATTAAATATCCAATTGATATCTGGTCATTCGGTCGTGTGGGCCTAAAAACTAGTTTTAGACTCGAGTGGAAGAGAAATTGCATAAAGCTTTTGGGTCATGCCCCCGTTTTTAAACAAACGAAATGTCATAAAGATGTGTATCTGCAGTGTATCATAATTTTTACAAACATACCATAGCTGAACTGTAAATAAGTGATTCTCCATGGCATCTGGGAGATGATGACTGATGGTTTTTCTGTTACTATTCTGGACACCTTAGTACCTGGTTTAACTGCCTACAAATCATATATACATCATTGACATAACTTAAGTAAAATAACTGTTTGCATGTGACCTGGGACATATATTCATACAGGTGCAGTAGTGCATTTGCATAAGAAAGAACCAGGGTAGAGACCTGCATTGGTCTGGTAGGTCTGATAGTAGCTGCTGAGGAACAATCTGACCCAAACTTTCAGAACCACATTCTGGCTCCAAGCTATCAGAACCAGACTGAATGAGAAATTAAGCTGACCTGTACCATGAAGTGCATTTCGTGCCCATTAATCCTTTTGTATTTTAACGCTAAGCCCATCAAGTAACCTCTATACCATTTGGTCTTCTCTGTCTCCATCTACTGTAATTCTCATGATAGTGGGAGATTGTCCAATTATGTGGTAGCCTCAATTCTGACACAGCTAAAAACTGGAAGTTCATTGGCTGGGCAGCTAGAAGCCTATCCAATTCCCCCTGTTATGTACCCCAGACTACCCACATGGTTGGCAGATCAGGGCTTTTCTGCACAATTCTAAATACTTTGCGTGCAGACCTTTATGCCAGAGCACTGGCCATAATATTACAATTTTTTATCAACAGAAACAGTTATAAACAATGGTATTTATAATAATTTCTAAATCTTTTTTAATGTATAATCATTGATAAACCTTGCACAGGGCAGAATGGATCGCACAGTGAACATATTTGCTCTGCGCAAGGTTATATTTATTAAGCTGGATAAGAATGAATATTTTTATTCACACTGCAAATGTCCATAAGAGCTTTTTAAATATGACAAAACCGCAATTTGCTAATATTTATGAGCATACTCTGGTTTGAGTTACACCACAACTTTGGAGGCAAAGAAAATATTTGCAAAACAGTTTTGCTTTTGTGCATGCTAGGGGGCATGCTAGTGTGCATGCACACACAATTTTTGCTGGGGGGGGCAGAGGCGCATTGTTATGCCCCTGATTGAGAATAATATCAATTACCTTTTACTGTAGGCAGTTTTCTGCTTGAATATGCAAATTTGCATTTTCTGGGGTCAAAAACCACCTTTACTGGTCAGGTTGGTTGGTCAAGGTTGGTTTTGGGCATTTTTTTTAACATAAAATAACTACCTATTCGTAGTAATTTAAACCAAAACTTAATCCATGGTTTCAGGGATGAATCATAATTGTTTCCCCAGTGCATCTTTGTTTCTCCAGCTCTATTAATTTATAGGACAAGCATTTTTTTATTTATCAGTCAATACTGATGATATATTGACTGCCAGAACTCATTTGCTTTTCAAGTCAATGAGCTGCTGTGGGGTGTTAGGTACAGAATATCTGCTTCCCAGTTTATCATGGTCCTATTCAACTAATGAACTAAGAAGAGAATTTGAGTGTTGAGAACCAATAAATCAATGTCCAATCCAAGTCTACAGCCAGTGGACAGCTCTATATTGGAGGCCTGTCCTTTAGTTGTTCAGTAATTACAGCTTAAAAGGATAAGAAAAAGTGGAAGACAAATCTACTGGGAGCTGATTTTCACGTTAAGCCCATCTGCATTATGATGTTTGATTTTTTTGTAGGTGTTTCCTAATCCAGTCAATAGTAATCCAGATTGTTCAATATTAAATCATGTGCATTAGTACCTGGGAACAATCACATGCTTTATGGTGGAACTTTTTTTTATAAACCAACTCTTTATCTGGGAAGCACTGGCCAGTAAAGTAATGATTTTTTTTTAATTTTTTTAACTTTATTCCAGTTTTCTAGGAAATATCCAATGTAACGTAAATTGTGCATGCGTTAGTGATAGGCAAATAAATTTGCCAGGAATGGATTTACAGCGAATTTCGGCATTTCGCCGGCCGTGAATAAATTCGCAAAACTTCAGCAAAAATCCGCTGGCGAAAAATCCGCCTCGTCAAAATTGTTGAGCGCATAAAAATTGTCGCACATCAAAATTATTCCAACACCCCATTGACTTTAATGCATTTGGACAAAAAAGTCACACATATGTAACAGTAACCCAAAGCAATCAATAAAATGTTTGCTTTTAAATAGGTGACTGGTAAATCCTGTCTGTTGGTTGGGTTCTATGGGTTACTGCTCCTGGGCAAACTTTGTGGGGCTCATTTCGAAACACTGGGCAAATTTGCACCTGGGCAGTGACCCAATCAGCAACCAATCAGTGATTAGCTTTTTTCAGCCAGCTGTAGTTTGAACAGTGAAAGCAAACATCTGATTGGTTGCCATAGGCTGCTGCCCAGGTGGAATTTTGCCCAGTGTTTATGTCTTCTATTACATAACCCCCTAATTGGTTCTGAGTGAGCAACTATTAATCCCCATGTGCCTCATAGCACATTCTGTTATGTAGTCAATATACCTGTGTTTAGTGGCCTGAGATCAATCTGAAATCTGTGCCCCTGACCAAATGTTGGACCACAAAGGAAGGCTCGGGGCCAAAAAGTCTAAAACCAATGCCCTTGTCTGTCTATTGTTTGTACTGTACCTAAGTGAGCTCTGGCATGGTAACTATATTCCTTTAAGGTATTAATTTTTTTTATTGGTGTTTATACTGTTTATTATTGAGCGTGACAGAACTGTGAAAATATATCTGTAACATCAACTATATATTTTAATATACATGTAGTTGTTAATATGAAATGACAAGGAATATATGGTGTTAATATTGGAATACAACAGACAGAGATTGTTCCAGTGCATTTTACTTAACGCAGGGAGGGTCTATTGTTGCTTAGCCATGTCATGTTAAACATATGTGATTTTCTTCTTCCTGTGTGTGTTCTCTCTAAGAAAGTCATGTTATGCTGAAGTGTTTATTCTGTAAAGCAACCAATTTACTGTTCTCACAAAAGTTAGTGTGTTTGTCCTCACTTACAAAGAAGATGCACATGCAGTTTCATTTGAAATCACTGTGATTCTGATGAAAGCAGGACCTTAAAGGAGAACAAAACCTCTGCAATGTTAAGTCCCCACTGGCCTCCTCTGTTGGCCCCCTCCCTGCCTCCGCCATACACAGTCTGACCCCAGAATTCTGTCCACTCTTGAAATAGTCACTGCACATGCAGAGTGAGTGCAGCGGAGCTCATGGGTGCCATCTTCAATCCTAGTACAGTGAGGGGTGAAATGGTGCATGCGCAGTTGGAGCAATCTTCCGGTTCACGAAAACTGCGCATGCACCGAAAAAGAATAAATTGCCGTAGAGGAGAAAGACAACACAAAGATTACCGAAGAGAAGATGGCACCTGTGAGCTCCGCTGCGCTTACTCTGCATGTGCGGTCAATATTTCAAGAGGGGACAGAATGCTGGGGTAAGACTGTGCAGGGGGGAGGCAGGGAAGGGGCCAGTGGGGACAAACGGTATAGAGAAAAATAAAACCGCTAACAATTTACTTAACTACCCTTAAAGATGTCTGAAAACTGGTTTGGGCTATTTTCTCTTACAACATATGAATGCACAATATTGTATTTTGTCTTATTGGCATAGATTGAGAGATACCATTTAGGTTAGTGTTAGATGTGTTATTGTCTCCAGTTTCAGACCTCTATCTCAGTGATTTCCCATACTCATGTCTACTTTCACATTGGGGTCCATGACTTATTCCTGCATTGGCTCCCTCATATTTAATGAGAACCCCCCACAGACGCCTGTCACGAAAGGAATGCAGGGCAACAGGTCCATACACATCCATACACATCCATACACATCCATACAAATATCTCTGCGAAGATGTCATTATACAGTAATCACTGCTTTTCTCCACACACTTGTCTTGTTCTCCATAGTTTAACAGTGTTCTAGCTCTGACATCTTCTTTGCTTGGGGTTAAGTTATTCAGGATGTGACTTTTTAGCACTTCATTAAAATAATACAGCTAGGCCATGCATGGCATATACATGACTCACAAACATACTGACCTTCTCTGACAAAGGATAAATGTGACACATGAAGGGAAGGAATGGTTTAATTTTTAGTACAGGTAGATAGACGAGACACACTTTTCCCAGCATTTTCCAGCAATGCTCAGTGCTTTGATAAAGTCTATAAATTATAAGCACGCATCGGACAGGGGATCCAGCACAATATTATATGTGGGGGTTGGTTCAATATTAGAAAATACTCAGCAGTTTACTATATCAGCCCTTGCATAGTAACACATGGAAGTATCCTAGGATATGAAAGCTGGTCAGGCACTACCCTAAATCTTGACATATTTATCATGAAGTATGGGTGATGTCCAGCCATATCCATCTTGTGACTCTGCACTCTGTCTGGTATACTGGGCACCCTAAATACTAAAAGACTGGCTATTCATGGTTGCATAAAGTAATATATAATATAGTTTTCAGGCATATGAGCCCCTCTTGAGATCCTTTAAGAATTCCCTCCCTATTCTACAATAAATCCTGACTTGTGCACAGACGGTTTGCCGTGCCACAGTGCTTATATCACTTCTAAAAGCAAAGTTTGTGTATTATATACACTACAGTGACAGAAGCTGTGCACCTTTCTTTTTACCTACTAGCTGAAATGTATAGGGCATCCACAGCCACATTATTTACTCTCCCACTGTGCAGGGTATAGGGTCATTTCATTCACTTTTCAAGTGCCAGAGGTATTCCTGTACATTTAAAAACATTCCAGACACATTTTCAGAACTAATCTTCTGACACTGCACATTTTTTTATGATTTCTTATATTCCTTAAGTCAATGGCAGACAAGTGTGCACTTTAAAGCCTTTTTGCTCAATGTACCTGTCATGATTCTCCTATATTCAAATAATGGGAAAAGGACTGAGTGGTTCTCCAAACTACAGCATAAATGCCAACTTACAAAGTTATTCTCTGATGAATATGTAAAAAATATTTAGGGGCAAAATCACTGAGATTCGTAGTTGCGCCAGGCGTAACTTCGCCGCACTGCGCCACACTTCGCCAGGCGTAGTTTCGCCAGCGCTTCGCAAATTCACTAAAATCCGAAGTTGCGCTCAGGGGTAGCGTAAGGTTGCGAAGTTGCGCTAGCGTTGATTCGCGAAGCGAAGTTACGCTAGCGATGGTTAATTTGCATACGGCGCCAAATTCAAATTTCAATGGAGGAATACGTATCAGCACTACAAATGCCTAGAAAACCTTCAAAACATCAAATAAAAATTTGATTTTGCCCTACACATGTGCCCACTGTCTAGGTAAGTTGCCATGAGTCAGGAAATGTAGGGGGGAAGGAGGGGAGCCCCAAAAAAATTAGCGATCTTTTTCAGCCTATCACCCATAATGTAGAAAACAGGCCAGCATTTTTTGGGACTTAGAAAAAATTTTGACTTTTTTTGAAGCAATCCCTATCTACTCTATTGCGCTTCGCCTGGTCTGAGGTGGCGAAGGAAGTCTAGCGTAAAAGGTAGCGTTCAGTACACTGCGCGCATTAGTGAATTTGCGTAGTTACGTCTGTAGCGATAATTCGCCAGGCGTAAGGGTGCGAAGTAACACTAGCGAATCTACGCCAGCGTTCGTTAGTGAATTTTGCGCAGTAACGAAAATGCCAAACGCTAGCGAAGTAACGCTAGCGTTCGGCGCTTCGGCGCTTAGTGAATTTGCCCCTTAATGTTTCTTATTTGCTATAAAATATTTTTCTTTAATACATTGATTTTTCTGTTCTATATTACCTGTTGAATGTCAGGTTTTAAGCCAATCCTGTACTTGAGAGTCAGGTGGTTCCTGTGTGCAGCAAAAATCATTTAATGTGCTCTGCCCAGGTGAGCTAGGCCTTATTCCTGTGGACAAGACTCATTATGAATGTGTTTACCATGAGAATGTTGCCAACTTTGCTGAATAGCACAGGTATATGCAGTGGTTATAATTAAACCAGGTTTAAGAAAAAACAATAAAGGGCTGTCGCAGTGCCAGTCCTCAAAGATTAATTTAAAAGCAGCAGGAGGAGTTGTGACTTTTACCTGTTGCCTACTCCACTGCTAACCATTGCGCTCCCACAGTCGGCATGGTGTGATGCATTCCAAGCTGCTTAAAGTCAATAGAAGGAGTTAAGTGGCTTAAAGA
This sequence comes from Xenopus petersii, assembly GCA_038501925.1. Classification (NCBI taxonomy): domain Eukaryota; kingdom Metazoa; phylum Chordata; class Amphibia; order Anura; family Pipidae; genus Xenopus; species Xenopus petersii. The sequence goes on from CM076675.1 coordinate 39,673,608, forward strand.
AACAAAATTCAGCTTTAGCCTAGGAAAGATTATTATTTTTTCGATTGTTTTTTTTTATGTTTCAGGAGCATATAGTAAGCATGCAACTTGCCACTTGAGAAAAGGCATGAGAAGTCAATGAACTATGAATCATAGGGATTAGAGTTGCTGTCATTATGTCCTCTGCAGACAATAGAGATGAATAAATGACACTTTAAATGTATGAGTCAATCGCTGTGCACACCCACTCTAGGGACAAAATTTATGTTTAAGTAAAAGTGGCACTCCTAAAATAGAGTACTGTCTGGGTGTATACAAAGGTGTATTTACCATATAAGCACTCGTCTACCTGTGTCTGGGGTGGCAGCTTTACGAGGGAGGCCTCTGGATGCCTATATGGTTAAAAAAAATTCCATGGGAAAAAACACTTCCCTGCTGCTGAATAATTTCCTATGAAATCCGGCAACAGGGGTGGGGGTTGGGGGCATCCCTTTAGTGGTGCACATTGGAAGTAATGTCATACCCATGCATGCTGCACCGTGGCATCACGTCTGATCACGCACATGCACAAATGACGCTTGGGCTACACTGGACCTAAATATCAACTAATTATACAAATTTTAACTAATTGTATCAACTCGGAGAGATTTAGTCGCCTGGCGACTAATCATCACATCTTTGCGGCGACCAATCTCCCCGAACGCCTTCCCTCACTCGGAAAATGAATCACCGCATGTGATTAGCGCCGTCGATTTTTCATTTTAGCCAGCGCAAAATGAGCTATAAAAAGAATAATGTAAAATCAGGAAAATGGATTATGCATAGATATTGGTGGAACCACAAGAAACAGTGTATTATGAGGGAAACTTGGGGATGAAAAATTGAGGTTTCACTGTATATAGGGAGACTAAATCTGTACTTAATTGTGATGTCATAAGTGTATGCTCTGCAGGGCGGATGGTGGTCTTTTGTACAGGATTCTGTGTATACAGCCGTCATTAATTACAGTAATTCTATTCATAGTTTTTTCCGAGAATATGTTATAAAAAAGGAAGAATATACATTTGATTGCATGTATTCTATAGATGATAAAAGGACTTTTTCCAAAAGAATGCATGAAAGATTAAATAGAATGTGTTCCCTTTACAGAGGGTTTATGAAAATACTTTGTGGAACAGCTTAACATAAAAGCAGTGTTAGTGTGGGTAGCAGCTCATTCATACAACAGACTTTCAGAGAAAAGACAAGTGCTTTCTTTAAGAGCTTTTTTGCTCTGATAAATTCTAAGATTAACTAGAAGAAATGGCTGTGGGCTGAAGAACATAACCTGTTATGACATTTCACTGTCTGTTATGTACCAATCCTAGAGGTCAGAATTTAAATGATGCCTTGCACTTTTAGCAAGGTCTGGAATTGCCCATTAAAACAGAGAGATGGAGCTGCTGGGAGTTAAAAAGACAACAGATGGAGCAAAGTTTATTTCTTCAGGCCTAGACTTTAAGTACTTTTATCTGCAGTGTATCTGTGGGCAATGCAAAGAAAATACAGATAAATCATGTAGTATGTTAGCTGCTTTAGGGTAAGGTCACACGAGGAGATTCGGGGAGATTTTGTAGCCTGGCGACTAATCGACTCGTCTTTTGTGTGACTATCTCCCCGAACTGCCTCAGCATTTTTCCACATAGGCTACAATGCAAAGTCGCCTGCGCTAATGCACACGCGGCGATGCATTTTCTATAGTCGCCCGAAGTTGCCTCAGTGAGGCTGCTGGCTAGTTGCGTGCTTCTACATTTATAAATAACTTCAAAACCAAGTGAAATATTTTATCAATGTAGTTTGGAAAGTTGTTTTAGAATGACATTTTCTTTCATTCTGCAAATGGTCTTTTCTGGTTGGACATCCCCTTTAAAGGAAAAAAGATAAAGTGCACATTATTTTGTGGTATTGAGCATGTTTAGAATTCTCGGCTTCATCAGAACTTGATATTCTTGCACTGTTTAAAATGGTTAAGTGAGAGCCATAAAATTAATTGCTATTGGTCTGTCCTAAGGCTAATGCCAAAGGTAGTGCCTTCTCCACTTATGTTATTCCTGTGGCAGAGAAACATGTCACTGCCCATAACATTTTCAAGCCAAAATGTGCCTTACACCTTAGCCAACAAGATATTCCATCTTACAGAATCAGCTTTCATTCTATTGCATTAGAGTTTGGCCAATCAAAATAATGGTGTTCTTTACACAGCCATACACATACTGATCATTTCATTAGCTGACACCAATTGAATTAGCATCATAAAGTTGCTTCCAATAGGAGACTCCCACAAGGAAATTCCCTTTTTAAAAGATTACGAAATGTAGTTGCAAGCATATACAAAAGCATTTCACAAAACATTATGGCTACATCCAAACCCTCTACAGTATGCAAATAGGCCCCCTAAACTATCTAGAGCGTTTCAGTTCTGGCAGATATAGCTGGGGTTTGTTCTCCACCCTTGGCTGCTTTGGTCCTAATTAATTTTGACAATGAAATAAAGTCTGCACTGGACTTCATGTGTCATTATCATGAAGACAAAAACTCCTGCAAGGAAGCTTTCGCATAGGAGTTAAGAAAACAACTATACTACAGTTAAAGGGAACATTTTACTTTGCCTTTTCTTCCTTTTTATTGTTTAAAATTTGCTGGTTGTATTTGTAATCTGTGCCCTTTTGCATCATATCTTTATATTTTCTTTAGTTAGCTTTCCTTACCACCACTATTCAAACTTTACCTAAAGAACACACGTTTTCCTATTCTGTTTAGAAAGCTTCTCCTGTAAGATGCCAATTACTTCCTTTCATCTTCGCCATGGGGTGACCGCCAGCAGATTGGCGAGAGAGCTGATTAATGTAATATGCTATTATACAGTCTTAAAATTTACAATAGAATATTATAGTTTGCTAAGCAATGGACTTGTCAGCAGTACATTTATATATATTCATTCAAATTTTCAACCAGAATTGTTTGCATTGTTTCCCTTGCGACATGCGCTCATCTATACTAGTGCTGTTGTCAGTTCACCCATTCCGACTGCTTTGGTACATTAAAGAGCAGCACAGTCTGGCACAAAAAAGCCCAGTACCCAAAACATGCTTTGACCATCAATTAAGTACAGGCCTCCAATTGTGTTGCTTCTGTAGGTACTCAATGCTCCAATCCTCCACTTGAATAACACACATATAAATGGTATGTTAACGTACATCCATGTCCCGACCATGTTCTGCCCCTGTCCTAATGTTACTTTCTCACACTGCTGCTTTAGCAGCACTGTAACATCATCTTAGTTACCTTTTCCAGGTGTCCTACCTTTGAACAAACAAACTCTACCCTCAAAGTCAGACTGGGCCAGCGGGACACTGGGAAAAAAACCCGGTGGGCCCCGGTTCTTATGGGACCCATCAGACTAAACCCGCTCCTGCACTTCCTCCCCCGCCGTCCCTGAAGCCGGTCTCGCTGACGGAAAGAGGTAATCCCGAGCTTGTGCTCCGGGGGTGGGAGGGGGATAGTGCAGACAAACTTTGCGGCTGGGGGGCCCGGGGGATGGTGTGGGGGACCCTGAGGCTGCAAGCCAGATGGGCCCTGGGACCCCCTGTTCGACTATGCCTACACGCAGCAGCATTTGAGCAGCTCATTATCAAGGGCTTCTCTGTGGACTGCTAATTCATTTTATCAACTCCTCTGAATTTTTGCTGGATCGGAAGAACTAAAGTGAAACTAGATTTGTAATCTTGTTCAGGGTTTTTTTTCATTCAGGCAAGGTTTTTATTTATATATCAAATGTACATGTGATATTCAGAGACAATGTCCAGTTTCATTAGCATCACATACATCAATGATACAAATACTGACACCCAATAGCAGGTTTCAACATTGCAGATTAGGCCACCTTATTTTCCTTCAGGGGTTAGCCAATGCCGCCATACTGAATTATCTTTTCCCAAATGCTCTGTTTGAGTTTACATATAATTCTCTAGTTCACATCGCTTGTTACTTTCCCAGTGTTCATACAAGGGGTAAGGTATGGTTCCACTTCAATGTAATCTAAAAACAGTGCTTGGCATAGAAAAACTACTGCTGCATGCAATCTCCTCTGCAATGATATTTAGGACACACAATGTAGGATCTTTCAATAATATTAGCATATCCAGCTATTTCAGGGCAGTCTCATATTTTGTGTATTATTGTCTCCAGCTAATTACTACAGTGTTGACATTGGGGGAAAATTGTTGGAATATTCTATGTAGTCTCGACTTTTTATAGTATGATCTATGGATCACATACAATTGCATACATATGCATTTTCAGATCTTAAAATGCAATCACAAACCCCATTTTTTCCAAGGTCTGTAGACCTAGCTTAGACCATTCTGGGGGTCCAGAAAACTCTAGAATTTATTGAATATGATTTTTTAAAGGAAAGTAGACAAAATAAAATCACTGTGTCCTTTGTTCACCTTCAATATCTACATGTTCTTTTTGATATAATGAAGTTAACTCATTCTGAATTATTTAGAGCACAAGAAATTGCCTTTAATCTGTTCCCCTTTTTTTGTTATCAACTTGCAGCATCTTCTTCTTCAGCATCTTCTGAGTAAGAATTCCTTGTACAATCACATGGCCTAATCAAGTAATTCGGGCAGCATTATTTCTGTGGTCTGTCTCCCGCTATAACTGAGAGGTCTCTGATTAGCGAGACACTTTAATTGCCTGGCATTTCTTTAAGATGAACAAAGAAAAGAAGTGAGAAATCATACTTTGGGTCTCCTCTGACACCCATCAATATAGATAAGTCCCCACTGAGAACTGAAGATGCTGGCACAGCGGGGCAGTTGCGTTCATCAGTGGGATGTTAGCTTCCCAGATTCCATTGAGGTCATGCAGAAACAAGCCTGCAACAACATTTCTATTCAATGATAATTGTACATTTTTTTTGTTTGTTTTCTCTCAGCAGATTAAAAGGAATTACTGATATTTTTATTCATCATTCGGTTTAATTCCTGCCCAAAGCAGCCTACACGGCACAACTGTTAAAGCAAAGGAAGAGGTTTTTTTTTATGGTAATAGCAATTAGTGAAGGAAGTCAATTTATGCTTAACGGAAGATATTTTATGGTATTTATGCATTGTGCAATCGAGAAGTGCATTGATCGTTTTTTGCATATCTGATAGCCTTTAATAATAGAATAATATTTAAATGATATACTATATATAGATTTTAAAATGCATCACTGACCTACAAACCATAGTGCTGACTTACTCATTCCAGAGAGTTGGCTGTACAGGAATGACTGTCTGCCACAGGCAATATATTTACCATCTAAGTGAATATCAAAGAACTTTAGATTTTCATGGAGCCTCTTAAGAAGTCTGTTTCAAAAACACAATTCTGTTCGGAGCCTTAAAGGGACAGTTCACCTTTAGATCAGCCTTTATTATGTTGTAGGATGTCCTATTCTTTTTTATTTCTTTTCGATTGACCCTTGTTTTTTATATTTTTACTCTGTACGGCTACTAATTTATTGTTATTTTTAATATATTTTCTGTTCAGATACTCTATTTTTCGTCATTATATGTCTACAAAGCAGATTATTCACCTGAATCTTTGGTGGATAGAGGGATAGAGTGTTGGGGGGGGGCAATAACCTCTGCTTATACCACCAGGACACCGCAGAGGCCACAATCTACTGACCGTGCCATTTCTTCTTTTTTGTCTCTTTACTATTTATGGTCTTTTTGCTTTAGACTGTCTATTACTAATTTGGCCGGTGGCATACACATACTAGTAGCTTTTTGGTATATGTGAGCTGCCAAAGATAATCCCATCCGATAGTTATGTAACGTGTATATTGTTCAGTTCATCAGTCTTTATATACTGTGCTTCTGCACATTGAACCCCACCGCTGTCTGAATTGCTTGCAAACATAGTCTGAAAGGCAGCTAAATACGGCAAAATTGGATGCAGGCAGCTGATGATTCCATTAGAGCAGACCTAATGTTCCTGCTCAAGTTACAAAGCTGTAGGGATTTCTATTTAGAAGCAAGAAAATGATTCAGTAGTCTTTAGAGCTAATTCCTTACCAGGATAGCGAACATTCTGCTGTACATTACTGGATACAGTGTTGCCCAGTGCTAGAAGTGTGTGTTTAGGTGACAGTAAAATCTTTCTAGCTATATGTCCTCATTAACCTCTCTACCGTCTCCAGGGAATGTGCCAGTTGATCTGTGGTTAACTTGCTGCAAATAGGTATAAAATCTGTAATTAGTTAATCATGTCTGCTTCTCAAATCTTGTCCTTTTAAAATTAACGCAATGCTGAATCTGAAAACCGTAGACTTTATTAGAGAAACATATACAGAATACAGGTCTTAAACAATTCATTCCCCTGTACACTTAGGCGGAGTCCTGGGGAAATAAAGAAAGTGTCCGTAGTCTATCCCTGTTGGCTCTCTCAGTGGAACATTCCTGTAACACTTACATTACCCAGGGCTGGATTTTAAGATGTAGTGACACTAGGCCCCCTCTATGCGCACCTAACCTCCCGCTTGCATTTATACCCTGTTTGCACATATACACACACCACACCTGCCCCCCCCCAGACTAGAAACCTCCCCCTTCCTCTGCTCCTACAAATCTGCTTCCCCTGCCTGCTCCCAATTTTTGCCACCCTAGACCCAGGCCTTTGTGACCACAGTTTGGGGCATGACACATTCGCATACAGAGCGTTCTTGGCCCTTCTGCCGCTCCCCCCCAGCACTCATCTTTTAGGCAACTGAAGGGCTCCGCGATGCTAGCAGAGAGAAGCACAACTGCACTTTCTGCCCTACAAGAGCCGAATTTTACGGTTTGAATATTGGAAATTCGGCTCTTAATGGTACCAGGAGCTGCATTTTTCCACTTCTGGTAACCAGTGGTGTGCTAACGCCTGAGGCGAGTTTCTCCTTGGAGCCTCCTTGGTGCGCCATAAGTGACTCCATCCCCACTCTGAAATTACGTCATATCAAACACATGGGGGCAACTCAATGTACAATAGTTTACAACTGCAGTTTAGTTTTTAACTAACACATGACTCAGAGGTGCCTTTTTGTATTCTCCACCTGGGGGGATTCTTCAGGCAGGGCCAGAACTAGGGGTTGGCAGAGAAGGCGCAAACCCTGGTTTGCTTGGCCTTTTATAGTTTTTCAATTTTATAAACCACCTGTTCCAACCCCTTCTTGCCCGTTATTCGTACTGTGGGCAGAAGCACTCCCCAGCTCTCTCTTAGCAGCTGCTGGCACAGGTATATATTTGTGGGCAATAGCTTGGCTGCTGCTTGCACGGGTAAAAAGATGATTAGGGGCAATATTATGTATTTTTGGCTCCTGCTGGCACAAGTACATATTTTGGGGCAATATTGTGGATTTTTTGGCTGCTGCTGGCACAGGTACAGATCGGGGGCAATATGAGAGATTTGCTACTGCTGGCTCTGGTACATGGGGCAAAATGGTGGCTGCTGGCATAGGTACACAGATGTTTGGGGCAATATAATGGATTTTTAGCTCCTGCTGGCACAGGTACAAAGGGGCAGTATGATGGATTTTGTTGGCTGCCGCTGGCATAGGTGCAGATTGGGGGTAACAATATGATGGATGTTTTGGTTTATGCTGGCACAATGTACAGATTGGGGGCAATCTGAGGGATTGACTGCCGTTGGCACAGGTACAAATGGAGGTATATGACAGGTGCTGGCACAGGTACATGGGGCAACATGATGGCTGCTGGCACAGGTACAGGGGCAATATGATTGGTAAGGTGGGAATTGGTAATGACTGATTGATGCCCTTGCCTAGGGTGCCAAAATACCTGTCTTTAGGTATTCCAAATGAAAAGCACCATGTGAGTGGAACATTGTGAGGTGGCAAAAAGCCACCTGTTGTAACTTTAAGAGCCAAATTTTTGGGTTTCAATTAGACTCCCCTTTGATCTGCTCCGACGCTGATGTTAAGCGCTGAGCAGGAGAGGGGGTGGCATTGGGGCTGCTGCCACTTGAGGAAACACCCAGAATTACCCCTGGACATTGTACTGTATTTATTTCCTTCTCCTGTGGGGTTGTCTGCCATTGACATGAGTTGTCATGCTCCAGATACCACACTAAATTATAAAACTGAACTATTCCATGGCTTTCCTCTGCACTCTGCAGCAACAAAACCTTGACCTATGCACTTGAAGCCCAGTCCTTTTTGTGCCTGATTCCTCTTCCTAATCGAATGAAAGCATTCTGGAACAGGGACCTCATCCCAACTGTGTATTGAAACACCTAGCCCGAAAGTATCTATTTCCACTGTTTAATTATAATAACTATACCCCTGTTTGTGTCTACACAGGGGCCTAACAACAGAGGAAGCAGACCCCTCTATTGCAGCACGACCCAGGAGTGTATGGAGCCCAGTGAGGTCCTAATTAATGAGGAGTTTTAATATAACTTGGTAGAATAGTCTAAATTATAAATATTTTGGGACCGTAAATCAAATTTGTTGTGGGGCCCAATAACATCTAATTACACCACTGTGTAAAGCACTGTGTACATTTGTGGTGCTATGTAAATACATACTGTACATATACGCATATAAATCTGTCAGACTAGTTAATGGACTACCTTTTGTGTTATTGTTTGGCAGGCTCTTTTAAAATCGCATCCACGGATTTATTTAGTGTGCGGTCGAGGAGTTTATATCAGCTCAATATTAGAAAAATTATTTTTTGCAACAGGAAAATACACCATGAGGACTGAGCTGCCAGTAAACAAACACAGCAGTGGTTTCATTTGCTTCCTTGTTTGTCTTAAGGTTCAGTAGCTGACATAAAGTAAATCTGGGATTCGCCAGAGACAAAAATCCATCAGATGTTAATTAAGGTATATAAAGGCCAGTGGTTGATAGAGGATGATGTCTGTATGGTGCAACATTTACACTAACTAAACCCCATGGCCAGCCATAGCTGCCCGTCTTTTCCATAGACCTGTTGTCTGTCTGGTGATGCGCATGTTTGAAACCCATTGCTTCTTTCGAGCAGTTATGGCGCACCAAGGAGGCTCAATCTGTTTATCAGAAACCGCAGGAACCCTCAACTATTCCTTCAATTTTTGTTCTTTTGTACGAGTTGTTTATACTGTACTTGCTGCTCATGCCTCCTTGTCTGCAAAGAAGGGGCACAAAAGGTAAACAAAATAGTTATACAGAATCACAGGAGAAAATGAATGCTCAATATATACAGAACGACTGCATATTTTTAAAAAATATCAAATTGTTCCAGGCCTAGTAACCTACAGCAGCCAACTACTGTTTAATTATAGTATAATGAATTAAATATCTTGTAGATTACAAAACCCTGAGGAGACTAAGCACACCGGCACTTACCTGACAGTAAATAACAGAATATTATTTATCAATATAAATGTCAAAATAGCAACAATACATTTAAAGGAATGAGTAACAATTGACTAGATTAGGTCTAATTGCCTGTCTTGTTATAAGGCCTCTTCTTCATACACAGAGTGGGCAATTTGGTTTTATTAATTTGACCTTAAGAAGCAACTGCCTGTTTTGACGTAAAAAAGGGCTATTTCAGGTAAATAATTAACTAAAATGTAAATTGCAGCCCAAAAATGTGACCATGTGGCCACACCCCAAAATGACCATGTTCATTTTACAAAATTTGACAGGTTATGAAAGTTTGAGCATATTTCTGTATTTTTTTATTTCAGTTACACTTTTGTTAATGAAGGCGAATTGCCCTTTAAGCTGTGAGTCTAACTTTTCCCAAGGGACCTCCTTATATTAATTGTTACAATTACTTATTTGCTTATCTCAATATTGTTACAAAAGCATCTTTGTGCACTTGGTGGCTGTTCTGGGCTCTCTGCCAAAAGCCAATGTAGTTAGAAACTTTGTATATTTTTCTGGCTGTTCAGTGGTGATGTGCAGGCCCACGGGACCCAGGTTCGGGCCAACCTCGCACCCCCCTTTCCGGGTTAAATATAAACTTAAAAGGTTGAACTTGATGGATGTTTGTCTTTTTTTCAACCTAACTTACTATTTTACTATGTATGTTACTATGTTAGATTATATTAAAATAATGATGTCATATAAAGCCCTTGAGCAGTTTTGATGCCACAAAATTCCTTTGGAGGGCCACATGATCTGGCTTCCTTTTACACAGCCCTGAAAGCACATGACCGGGCAAAATGACCTGAGATGGCTGCCTACACGCCAATATTACAACTAATAAAACAGTACACTTGTTGGGTTAGGAATTAAATGTTACATGGTAGAGTGAATTATTTGCAGTGTAAACAGTGTAATTTAGAAATGAAAACTACACCATAAAAATCACAACAGAATCCCTTTAAATATGCCTCTTGAATATTTTCATTTGCAGGAATAAAACTTCATTTAAAATCTGCAGTATCCATACTGCAATTAGAAACACCATCGGGTATGAAGAAATATTATACTCTCCTTCTCTTTTTTATTGTCATAATATTAGCTGCATTATTGAGGAAGTTGTGCCAGAAGATATTATCCTCCAGTCCAATCAAGAAAGTGGTTCATTTTACAGATAAACAATACATTTAATAGATGTTTCCTATAGATAGCAAAGAGAGTTGTGCAGATGCTGAAGGCAGGCCGTTGGCAAAGGGATTATTATTTCTACTGCCCCACTGTTCTGCTGAGATCAAGATAGAGTTTCATTATTGCAGAATCAAGAGACAAATTACAGTGATGAAAGACTATTCTGTAAAGGTGGTGGGATGGCTATAAATTAGTTGGGCAATTCTAGAAACAACATACTGTAGACATAGATATTATAAGTAAAACATTTGGTGGGCAAATATCAGTATTCATGGTTGACAGTATGTTTATTACTGTTAAATATCATTCCATTGAAGCTGTGTGCATGCGGCATCAGATAAAATGGAAAATGAATATGGGGGTTCAGAAGTATGCTTCTTCTAATGCTGATCTGCACAAGTAGATAATATTGGCTACACTGTAAGATTTGCTTGTTTGGCAAGGTCATCAAATAAGCAAATCTTTCCTCCATCAGGCTCCCCTTGGCTTAGGGTCAAACGATTGCATTATAATGAAGGAGATACAAAAAGTCAGAGCAATCCAACAGAAAAATCAAGCCTGCCCCATCCAGATCTGACCAAATTTTTGCTAGATATCAATCTGGGAGGCCTGCCTAGGGACCCATACATGAGCAGATAAGCTAAAATAATCGATCTAAAGGACCCCGATCAGCAGCTTATATCAAATTTTAAATTTACTTAGGTCCGAATTTTCTCTGCCATAATTCGCTCAACCCCGTCAGACATTAATTCGCTACAACTACGCGTGTTCATCAAAATGCGGCATTTTCTCAGGCTTCCAGATCCCTACATTTGTAGCACTAAGAGGTAGCCATGATATAAGGCAGGCCAAAATTCATTTGTAAATGTGTTGCAAGCTGGATCTGCAGATTATGGGTGTCACATGGGTGTAACTGCACCCAAGCGGAGGTAATGATTCTGAAAGCAGGCAGCACAACAGAAGAGGAGCAGTGGGGCAGCGGATTCTCAGCCTGCAGGAGAACTCAACCCCCAATTAAAAAAAGCCCCAAGCTACTAACCTAGATAGTGCCCCCTCCCTGCTCCCCCCCCCCCGCAGACTTCAATAGCCCTGAAAGTCCCTAAAGTATTTCTCACCTATCAGTGCAGAGTAAGCGCAGCGGAGCTTGTGGGCACCATCTTCCGGATCTCCAGTCTTCATCTGTAATAGAGTGCATGAGCTTTATCTCTTAGTCCTCAACTACGGAGGTTTAAAAGCGGAATTATCCCATTTATGTTTTGTCATGTTTGGATTCCAGTGTAGATCAGGATAAAGAAAACTGCCAGCAGAAATCCAATGCTACAAATACCTGCTACTAAACAGGTTCCACCCAAAGGAGGAAGATAATGGCAGGTGGTGCCAACACAGAGCTGCTTTTGGCAAGTACAAAAAAGACCGTTGTGCACTTAATTATACAAACGGGCAGCGTATTAACTGGTCACACCTATTTTATCCAAGCTTTGTGGTCAGTTTTACAAACGGGTTAAACAGCTTCCACTCGTTTAATTAATGAATAAAAAAAAAGCTTGTATAGAAAATACAATGATTTTTTGTATCCCGCAATTATATTTGTTAGATTGCGGCTGGCTCATTAAAGAGATAATACACTACCTTTAGAAGTAAGGTTTGTCAATTATCTACTTTGCAGTGACGTAAAAGTAACAGGATTGTGTTCCCAAAATATGTTTGCTAATTTATATGTAAGTTGGAGCTGCCAAATAACTTTGAGCAGTAGCAGAGGTAAGCTTGGAAATGTCCTGCAGGCAACAATACCATCAGTGTTCATACAATTGAAAGTTTGTTGTGAATGCCACTCTCATAAAGTCTATTTAAAGCACATAATTAATCCCATACTGGTGGCAAAACAATCATTTTGGGGTTATTTCATGTTTAAATTATTTTTATGGTATGGTAATCCAAATTATGGATAGATTCCTTATTTGTAAAACCCCAGGTCCCCTACACTCTGTATAATATTTCCTATAATATGTTTGCAGATCTTCTACAGTGCAGAGAGAAGCAATGTTTTCATTAGTTTAAAATGAAAAACACCTATTTTTGCCCCTGAAACGTCACTTGGTTCAGGCGCCTATCCCTTTGGTACATGACCTGTTTTTTTCAGATGTCATAATACACTTTTCACATACACACCCATTCAGCCTTTCTTTTTTTTTCTTTTCTTTTTAACATTGTTTTATTGAAGTGAATGTACTGTATTATTGGCAAGCCTTTGAGGGTCAGGGCACACAGGCAGATATAGGGAGATAAGTTGCCCGACGACAAATCTTCTCTTCTTCGGCGCGACTAAACTCTTGGCTACAATCGTGTTGATGTCTAAGTCTGATATAATGATATATATATGATAATTCATACATTGTCACTTAGTATTACTAATTCTGCAGTTTGGATCACACGGATCATATATGTGTATATATAGCAAGTTAGACTTGTGCAGCCAGACTTCAGACTATCCTGATATGGTCTTTCACCAATATCTGTTTAAGCTAAGATTATATAGGTATATACCTGTTATCCAAAAAGCTTGGGAAGGGGCATTTTCCAGATAATGGATCTTTCTGCAATTTGGATCCCCATACCTAAGAGTCAAGAGAGTCAAGAGTGAGTTTATTATTATTTCATCCATATACGTTTGTACAGTAAACAGTGAAACGAAACAACGTTCCTCCAGCACCATGGTGCTAGATAACACAACATAGATATACCAGACTACTAGAAAATCTACTAGAAAATCATGTAAACAGTATTGCTTCCAATAAGGATTAAATATATCTTAGTTTGGATCAAGTACTACGCACAGTTTTATTATTAGAGAGAAAAAGAAAATATTTTTTAAAAATTTGGATTATTTGGATAAAATGGAGTCTATGGGAGACGTCTTTCCGTGATTTGGAGCTTTCTGGATAACTGGTTTCTGGATAACAGTCCCATACCTGTATATTGATTAGGGAGAGCATCATTTCTGGCTCATGTTAAGTCACAGAAGGCACCAGAGAATTAAATGGCAAAAACTTCCCTATGTACCATTATCCTTAAAGGCAAAGGTGTAACTAGGTGACCACAGCTCCCCCGGTAGTTTTGCCACTGCTTAAAGTTGAACTCCACCCAAAATTGTTTGCATAATGAAAAAAAGTGAAATTCTAAGCAATGCTTCTGTGAAGAACTTACCTGGTGGTCTAGTGGGAGGATGGCAGGGGCGCCTGCCGCCCCCTCGGCGGGGACGCCCACCTCGCCATGCGGTCTCAGTCAGTAGGCCGCAGAAGCCTGCTCTCTAGGGCGCGTGCGGCGCGCTGCTGATCCATTTAAAGGCGCAGGAGCACTGACGTGATGATGTCAGCGTTCAAGGGCACGGAATTCAAAAGTATAAATGGCCTGAAAGGGCTTCCAGACTTTGCCCGTGATAGGAGTTTGTTCCTGGAGCTTCTTAGCGTTTGCTATTCTGTTGTTTGAACCTGTTTTGATTCCTGTTGTGACCCCTGCCTGGCTTTTGACTATTCTGACTTCTGGATCCTGACCCGTGCCTAAATACAGACTACCTACCTCTGATTCACCCTCTGATTGACTTCCTGTTTGACCCTTGCCTGCCTGACTACGTTTATTCTCTGCCTGCCCCGACCCGGCCTGATCTGACTACTTTTCGCCTTGTACTACGACCTTCTGCCCAAAGACTTTGCTTTACAGTCGTGCCCCTCTGCCTATCCAGAACCTATAGCCTTGCACCTCTCATTTAAGTCCTGGTGGCATCCAAGTAGCTGAGGGCTCCTCCCGAGGCCAAAGGTGGTCACACTACAGGTGAAGCACGAGCCGAGACCAGGGTGCTTGGCATTTGTTCTGGTGTTGGGTGCCGACCGTTACAGCTTCCCATTCAGCGTAAAGGCAGGTGATTTCAAATAACTTGTGGTAATCAGAATGCCATTTGTGGTATTATTATTATCTCTTTTATGGGTAGTATTATATTTTGTCTGGCAGGTCAATTCTTAGAAAATACTATTTAAATAAGTCCTAGACTTTAATATATGAGTAATATATATATTTATATTCTTTTTTAATGGATGCCTGACATAGGTACCATGCACAAGAATTTGTGGCCAGAACACCAACATTACTTTGCAATACTGAAGTCATGTCTGACACTGCTTGGAATGTGCTGATGCTCCATTAACACATAACAATTGACTTCGACTTAAAGCCAAATCCATGTGATTTTTTTTTACCTCTTTTTATTATTGAGTTAAAATCTACTTCCTGCACAACCTGTTTCTTGTGATTAGACTTGGCAGTCGACCCACCCATTTAACTTGTTTAATGTCAGTCCTGCTGCAGTCGCATGGGAAAAGTAGCAGGGTATTGTGCTCAGGCATATGCTTGGTGTACCTGGGATCTGCCAGCCCTCCAGGCACCATTCCCTGTCTTCTCAAATCATATGCTGGAGGAATTATTCTGGGAAAATGATGGATTTCCTAAGGAGATTGTTGGTAAGTTTTGGGTTTCAAGTTTTCAGCATATGCAAAATAGCTATCAGCTAGATATCTGTAAAACGTTTTTATTTTAAGTGAAGCACTTGTTTGCCTTTGTCAAGCTGTGAAAACACATCACTCGTTCAGCTAAGCAGCCAATCTACTTTGCAGGAATCATGTTGCACTACAGACTGTGAGTAAAGTCCAGTCGTACTTGGGGATTCACTAATATTCTCTTATCTTTAAGATTATTTGCCCCCAGGGGAAACAGGTAGCCTTAACAATAAGCTCTATGTTTAAATTAGTGCCACTGTGCCTTCATTAAAGCGGCACTTTTTCAGAAAGAGAATTCAGCTTTCAGATTTAATTAAAACACAACATTTTTCAAATTATTTTCAAAAGTTTTTTCAAAAGCTGTCAACTATTTATATTCTCTGTACTGCTGTTTCTGTAGCAGAAGCTACACATTAAGGGTCAGGGCATACAGGCAGATTCAAGGAGATTAGTCAGGATAGCACTCGGCGCAATTCGTTTTCTAAAGTCGACTGAATTTTTCTTGTGAGGCAACTTCGGACAACTTCGGAAAACGGATCGCGCCAAGTACCATCCCGCCGGCGATTTACTGTACATTCTAGCCAGCGGGAAGGCAGTTCGGGGATTAGTCGTCCCAAAGAAGAGGAGATTTGTCGCCGGGTGACTAATCTCCCGAATCTGACCGTGTGTCTCTGCCCCAAAAGGGGTTGTTCACCTTTATTAATTAATTAATTAATTAATTAATTAATTAATTAATTAATTAAGGGGTTATTTATCAAAGTCTGTTTTTTTCTGGCTAAACTTTTTAAAGGGATACTGTCATGGGAAAATTTATTTTTTAAAAAAAATGAATCAGTTAATAGTGTTGTTCCAGCAGAATTCTGCACTGAAATCCATTTCTCAAAAGAGCAAACAGGGGCAGCTGGGAAATTGACAAAATGTCTAGCCCCATGTCAGATTTCAAAATTGAATATACAAAAATCTGTTTGCTCTTTTGAGAAATGGATTTCAGTGCAGAATTCTGCTGGAGCAGCACTATTAACTGATTCATTTTGAAAAAAAAAATTTTCCCATGACAGTATCCCTTTAAGGGGAAAAACACCATTTTTTTTTTGTAGAAATAAAGACTTGAATTTTTCATGATTTATTACTCCAACTTAGACAACTCAGGCCTGCCAAGTTCATGTAGAAGTCTCAAAAATATCTTAATTAGCGATGGGTTTCTGAAAATGTTGTGGTATTCAGCATCAAATCTGAAAAACTTGCGGTATTCACGGGTTGAATACAAATAAGTTGCGGGTTCTGATTTTTTTCTTATCAAGACTTTTCCCGCACAAGAATTTTTCCCGGAAAATTTAGAGATAAAAGATTTCGTCAGAGTGGCTTTCCAAAGATAAAGAGATAAATTCGGATTTTGATAAATAGCCCTGTAAGTATGATGTAAAGAGTGACATTCTGAGACAATTTGCAATTGGTTTTCATTATTTATTGTTTGTGGTTTTTGGGTTATTTAGCAGCTCTCTAGTTTGCAATTTCAGCAATCTGGTTGCTAGGGTCCAAATTACCCTAGCAAAAAAAATGAAGGTCAGTTGAAAAGTTGCTTAGAATTAGCCATTTTGTAACATATTAAAAGTTAACTTTAAGGTTAGACACCCATTATAACATTGAACTTTTAACAGTTGTTATTATTATTAGGGATGGGCGAATTTTTTTGGCTTGTTTCGCCAAAAAAAATGCCGCCCATAGACTTGTATGGCGCCGTGCGTCAAAAAAAAAAAAAGACGCGCGTCAAAAAAATTTCGCCACGCAACAAAATGTTTTTTGACGCCCGTAGACTTTAATGGGTGTCGTCGACATTTCGCCGGCGGCGATTTTGGGGCGAAACGGGTCGAATTCGCCCATCCCTATTATTAAGATGAACAGACCTAGAGGAGAACTGACATTGTTTCAGTAGTCCGAACTTAGAGATCAGAAAGCAATAAATAAAAACACCTCTCAACAAGAATATTTATAAATAACTTTAAAACCATTAAAAATGTTTAAAGAATATGTATTGGAAAATTGCTTAGAATTATATATCCTTTTGTTTCTGGATGGAGATTCCCTTTTAGGAACCGATAGTTGTATGACTTTTGTACACAATTTGTTTGATTGATGACTGTTGGTGATGTTTTGGTTTTGTTAACATCCCAAATGATTTTGATTGCTTTTATACCTTTAAGCTATATTTGCCTATGTGTTGGAATTCTGTTAAATGCACACTATTAACAGTGGTTGGCTGCTTTCAGAGTCATTCACTTGGCTGAATTTCTCACGTCAGATACCAGTTTGTGTGGACAAACCAATGTTGTTGTTTTGGAATATCAAAATTGGATGGAACTGCACTGGCCCATACAGTGTTTGTATGTGTCAGCTGACCCAGGGCCACATTTCTCTAGTAAAAAAAAATAATGTCCTATGTGGCTTTGCTTAAAAGAAAAAAAATGTCCCCTTTAAATGCACCTCTACAATTGGTTTTGTGTGTATTTGTTGTGTTTCTTTAAATGATTAGCTTTATTTTCTGCCACTAACCCATGGAATAGTAACCATAGTGACCAATAAAAGGATTGTGATATCATTTTTATAGTTTGACATCCTGCGGTTCCTTCTTTATTCTGACATTCAAGCAAATGCATTGTTGCTACTGCCATTTAACCTAACAATCATATTGTTTGGTTGGTCAAAGAATAAAAAAGTAATGCATATAAGATATGATATCTGTGGTATCTTTTGAAAAACCTAGAAATGAAACATTTATTTGGAACAGTGATGCCCCGCTCAGTTATTATTGGCCTTCAATGCTTGCGACTGCTGTACCTGCCTGTCCACCAACACACGCCTAAAGGCACACTCCAGTATTTAGTGTTCATGTCTCACTTCCTCACACACTTATGCAAATTGTTTCTCTTTCTGTAACTACCGACAATTATGCACCAACAATCATGCAAGCTCCCTCTTTCTTTTAAAGGGGAACTGTCACCCAAAAAAAAAGCTGTATAATAACAGTCAATTGAACATGATAACCAAATTCTTATGTTTATTAAAACATACATATTTTTATTAAAACATCCAGATGTGTTTAAATGTATTTACAAATCTGAGTTGTCAATTATATATTGCCTGCCCTGCCTCTATGTCTGTGGCATAGGGGTGGGGCAGATAATTACTTTTATTTTCCATTCAGCAATTCCCTTTGTCCTCAGAGTCTATAATTGTGTAGCCTGTGCATAGGCATAGGAATTAGGCCATCCATTCTTGTGCATTTGCAAATGTTTGGTTTAATAATAAACTTGTCTGAATAACAGTGTCTATTAAATTGTACTGCCTGCTTGTCGAGAATTCCAAGACTGACGGAAATAAAATGTTAATCATTTTAAGGTGTAAATAAAGTTTATTTTGCAATGATAGGTGCTCTTTAGGGCAGTGGCCCACTGGAAGATTAATCACCCACATTTATTTAAAGTGTATTTTAGCAACAAATCCTTTGTTTAGCCTTCCAACAGACAATAATGCAAATCACTAGAGTCAAAACACATGAGCTACTTTAAATAGCACGTCGCCATGACCCTTTTGTGAGTGATTTCACTGCAATAGCATTACCATTGACAAGTACTGAAAACTATCAAAGAAAAACACGCTGGGAGATTAGTAGTCGCGATAGTATGCAAATCTTGCTGATGCAGTGATGTATGGGAGGGGAAACATCATTTCTGCTTCCCTTGTAGGTGGGGAAATTAGCGTGTGGTACTATGGGAAGGTAATCGCTCACAAGCAGAAATCATTCAAAATCGTTGCATTAAAAAGACAAACTCCAAAATGCTCTTTTAAAAAATTGTGGCCAACAAATCTTCCTGTGTGCCACTGCCCTTAGAACAGAGACACACACTGACAGACAAGTAGAGCTCCTACAGATGGTATTGACTGCTGTCTTGGAGACAAGGCATAAATAATGTATTAAAAAAAGTATAGGTGTGGGAATTGCACAAAGCTGCACTGAGGAACAATACAGCTGGATGATGAATCTTTAATAGTTGATGCACCGAACCCTGTAAATATGGATCTTGCCAAATCAAAACCTTCTGCAAGCCTGGATATTAGTGTCACACATCTAATTTTTGCATTTTGTAGGGGTTGGGAAGGTTTGGTTTGGCCAGGCTCTTGAATTCGGGTGATTCCTGCTGAAAAATTCTGGATTTGGTGCATGCCTTCTTTTTACTTTTACAGGCAGATGTCTGTGGGTTATGAAGCATTTGCTGCTGGTAAATTCTATCTATAGCCAATCGGAATTTAGAACTAATAGTCCAGCTAACTGTAGCTTCTGGAATTCAGAGATCATCAAAGCCCATACTACGCAAAAGGATAGGAATCATCATTATAGAAGCAATTAAGGCACATTGACACAGCCGAATATCACTCTTTAATGGCTTATTCCTTCATGTAAGAATGCAAGTGTTCCAATTTTTCATAAATGCTTATATTAAAAATGTAATATAAACTATGGCTAACAAAGTACTACTGGCAGATTAGACAACATCTGCTGTCATAAGTTGATTCACTACCGGCCCAGAAATTTGTTCTGCAGAAATATGTCTGAAGAATTCTAATTTTATATCTGCAACACTGGGATACTGGTTTCCTTATTCCAAAGGAGATTATGTCCCTTGTAATATCACCAGTTCATTTTCTATGCTTCAAAGTCAGTCTTGGAGCTAAAGTAATAGCACATTCTCATAGATTTATGCATGAAAAAATAACCATAAAATATAAACGACTCTGATAACACAGTAAGCTAGATTTCAATACCTCTGCATTGCTGGCAGGGTATAAGGAGATGTTAGCATAAACAATAACAGTACAATTGAATTTGATAAGGAATAATCAGGAAATTAAATGAAGTTGTTTAATTAAATATGATTTTCTAATTAAGTAAATATGTTTTAATTTAGGTTTATAAAGCTGCATAATAAAGGATGGTTAGAATAAACTGCACCAAGTTATCACCAGAATAACCAATTTATCACCAGAATAAATTATTTAACTATATATTCACGGCACAGCTTTTTGAATTCACTTGACTTTTTACATGTGTAGTTATAAAGGATGTATAGGCAAATAAAAACATAATCTGGGCTAAAAATTGGTGAAACGTTGCACCACTTTGTATCTTTTTGTTTTTGCAATAGAAGATTCATAATCCATAACTTAATTAGACAGTTATTGTAATGCAAATGTCTCAGTACATTTATTACATACAATGCACACCGCCACAAACCATATCACTTGCAGGGTTTTTTTCCACTGTCCTATAGGTCACGAAATACTTCAGATGGTCCAACAGGAATGGATAATTTCAAATAACAAAATATGGGTAATGTATTAAAAGCACTAATTTTGCCCAGGTGCAGTAACCCACAGAAACCAATCAACAGGAAGAATTTAGTGGTCACCTGTTTAAAAGCATTGGCTGTTATGGGTTTCTTCAGCAAACTAAGTGCCTTTTATTACATTACTACATAGTTGTTTGTTTTGCTGAACAAACACAATTTAATTTTTTTTCCCATTACAGGTATGGAACCCAGGTCCAGACCAGGGGCGTAACTATAGAGGAATCAGACCCTGGTTGCAGGGGGTCCCAGGAGTGTAGGGGGCCCTAATTTAATTAGCAATTTTAATATATCTTGGTAAAATAGGCCAACTTATAAATATTTTGGGGCCCTAAATTGAATTTGCTATGGGGCCCAGTAACAACTAGTTACGCCACTGGTCCAGACTGAGAATTTAAATAGGCCCTGGCATTCCAGGTACACAGAGGCCCAATCAGCCCACACAGAGGCCCAAACAGCCCCCATCAGCCCACTAAATACTGACTGTCTATGGCACCTTATAGCAGCCCCTCTGGCATTTGCCAGAACCCACAGTCTGGGCCTGATGAGACCTATTGTACATGCAATGCTTGGGACCTGGCATTTTCCAGATAACCGATCTTCCCGTTATTTGGATCTTCATACCTTAAGTCTACTAGAAAATCATGTGGCCATTAAATAAAATGCCAAACAGCTCCCCACCAGCCCAGTAAATAGTGACTGTCTTACAGCAGCACTTGTGTATAATTATCTTCTACTTAAAGCAAAATGACCTTATTTAAAAGAAAAATCAATTGAGTCCTAGTTTTATTCTATTTAATGCTATTTAATTAAGGTCAAGCACTACCACTTTGTGGGACTATTTATTAAGGGGGGAAGTAACATATATAGAATCACTGGATTAAATGGTTTAACTGAAATCAAATCATATAGTGATAACATATATTTTTTGTGTGTTTTTTCTGATCAAAAAGACGGGGATACTTTCTTTCTTTTCTAGTATATAAAAATTGTAATACTGACAGAAGTCAGATCCCCTCTTTTTAATCAATTTTACATATCTGAAGATAGATCATTCCTTTTTATTGAAATTTTTATATAAAGTGTGTCATTAGCTAACTGCAATTCAAATCACAGCAGTCACTTACTATATGCATAAGTGTGTTGTGTAGCACATTCTCTGCCTGAGCAGTTCCCATACAGACCATTATTGCTTTACTTTACATTAATCTCTCAGGTTGTCAGCGTTATCCTCAATATCATTCCCTTTTTTACACTCTTTTATAATACAAACCATAACACATAAGGGGCAAGTCAACCCAAAAATAAAAAAATGCCTTATAAAAGAAAACATAATTCTAAGCAACTTTTCAATATACATTTATTAAATATTTTCAGTGCTCCTAATGTTATTTATAAAAGCAATTGCTACTGAAAGCAGCATTTGCTTAACTCCTGGTTGTTACTTTTTGAAAGGGATTCTGACATGATTTTTACAGTGTAGATTTCTTTCTAAAGGGCACTGTTTGCAAATAATTTACTCTACCATCTAAAACTACATTCCTAACCCAACAAGGCAGCCATCTCAGGTCATTTTGCCTGGTTATGTGCTTTCAGAAAGAGCCAGTGCTGCACTATGGAACTGCTTTCAGGTAGGCTATTGTATCTCCTACTCAGTGTAACTGAATGTGTTGCAATGGGACCTGGATTTTACTATTGAGTGCTGTTCTTAAATCTACCAGGGAGCTGTTATCTGGTTACCTTCCAATTGTTCTGCTGATGGGCTGCTGGTAATGGGGGGGGTGAGAGGATCATATAACTCCAACTTGTACTGCAGCTGTAAAGAGTGACTGAAGTTTATCAGCACTCAAGTCACATGACTAGGGGCACCTGGGAAACTGACAATATGTCTAGTCCTATGTCAGATTTCAAAATTAAATATAAAAACATTGGTTTGCTCTTTTGAAAAACAGATTTCAGTGCAGAAGTCTGCTGGAGCAGCACTATTAACTGATGCATTTTGAAAAAATGTTTTCCCATAATAGTATCCCTTTAAACATTGTTGCAAAAGTCTTAGTTCCCCAGCAAAGACAGGTCTTTTAATCAGCTGCCTTGTCTTACATTGTATCAAAAAATCTGAGCCACAAGGGCAGAGATTAGAAAGGGACAAACACTTTTCAATATGCTTTCAATAGCAATACATAGAAAAGGTGTAATTAATATATATTGTAAAGTTGCTTAGATTTATGTTTTGTTTTATTAGGCAAACATTATTTTTTGGGTTGACATTCCCTTTAAGAAGCATTTTCCATGACATTACTTAATTTCCATAATTCATTGTGGAGAGCAACTTTGTGTAGAATTCATTTACAGTTATATACAGCTTGCCTGTGTAATACTTCTGCACATTCTTTTTTAAAAAAATAAGGAAAATCAGATTATTACATGTGATCTATTCCTGGGCTAATTTATTATGTGATTGTAAACACCTTTAAAGTAGACAATTAACAAGAAGGTATATTTTTGAACATATAAGTACATGAACAACTATAAATGACTTGCAGTCTGAGTATTATGTTCAAGACAGGCAAGAATATGTTTAGCAGAGGGACAAAAGTGACCTCAGACACCATAGCCCTTTGTGCAGAACATACTTTACCTTATAAAAAGGTTTTAGATGTATAAAAGAGCATCAATTTAATCATCCTCACAGTACAAATAAACTATAGTCTAGCCATTATAAAAATACAGTTATTGTTGCTATCAAGGCTGAAATCAATACAACAGATGGAGCTACAGTAAATTATTCACTCGTCCCACATAGCTACAATTGTCATCTTACTGAACTGAATGGTGTGTGGTATGAATTGTCTGGCCCAGAGAATAAAGTATGGAGGCTTTGTCAGTTAGAACATTTTTAACATTTAATAAGATCTTGCGAGTAACAATAAGCAATGGAACAAAAAGTATAATAATGATAATGATAGAAAACTTTGGGTTATGTGGAGTGATCAGATTTAGTTTCACATATTAAAGGAACAGCAACATCAAAAATTTGTGTTTTAAAGTAATAAAAATATAATGCAATGTTGCCCTGCACTGGTAAAACTGCTGTGTTTGCTTTAGACACACTACTATGGTTTATATAAATAAGATGCTTGTAGTAATGGGGGCAGTCATTTAAAGGAGAAAAGACTCACAGCAGATAAGCTCTGTACAACATAATGGTGTTATCTGTTATCCACTATTTAACCTGTGACATATAGCCTTTTTTAAATTTCTGCCATTGCTACACAGCAGCTTGTTTATATGAACTATAGTAATGTTTCTGTTGTACAAGATCAGTTTTAACACTGCAAGGCAACACTACATGATCTTTTTATTACATTAAAACACTTTTTGGTGTTGCTGTTCCTTTAAGGTAATGTTGCCTTCACCTATCATCAGATGCAGTGATTATGATTAGCCCCAGATAATATAAGGTGCCCGTCCATAAGACGCTAACGGCATGTCTGTGCCACTGAAGTGCTATTTTGTTATGATCATACTCATTCAAATAATTTATAGCAGGGTTTGCTCCGTCTGTTATTTTTTGGGTGAGTTAGTGTTACTTCTTTATGATCCTAATGCGCTATGTAGAGAGATTAAAAGGAGTTTGTAATTATAATACAGGTATGGGATCTGGAAACCAATGTTAGCCGGGCCCCCTAGGCAAACCGGCCAACTATGCCGGCCCCCACCGTTTGCAAATGTGCCGAGGACATGTGACTGAACGCATATGCAGGGGACACGCGAGTGCACAAGTGCAGAGGACACACACACACTCGCAAGAGGAAAAAACTGCTGCCGCAGCTTATGGAACTGGGGGTAGACTTCAGTAGTGATAGGCCAGGGGCGAATTTGCTAAACGGCCACGAAAATTAGCCGGCGTCAAAATAGAAAATTATTTTTTCTATTTAGTTCATACAATTGCTTGAGTCCTTGAGTTTGGGAACAAACACAAGATAAGAGTGCAGCTTATTAGCAAATATCATCATCAGACAGAGACACATACACATTTAGATATCTGTCTAAAAAGTGTACCTGAGTGTACATGTATTCAGACACTACTGTGTTTTGAGATCTAATTCTCTGCAAATCACACCAACGGGTCTTTACTATGACCTTATACCCAAGTGCTAGAGCCTAAGAGGTGCAAAAAAAAAAGACTTCAGGTCTCATTTAAAAAGCAATGTGGGCTCATTTTGACCAGTTGAAACTTGTGTTGGCTACCCACCTGTCCTGTTAAGTTTGTTTTCCTTTATGCACCTCTAAATGATCTTTGCACTTTGGTTGGCCACATGTAGCAGTTAAAGGGATACTGACACTGTATTTAATTTTTTTTACCTGGATTTAATATCTCAGTAACACCATTTTTTGTACTAATCACTAAAAATTGGAGGCTGCAATCTTGAACTTCCTTGCCTTAGTCACATTAAATTCCCTTATATCAGGCTGCTTGTTCTAGATCAGTGGTCCCCAACCAGTGGCTCGCTAGCAACCTGTTGCTCACCAACCCCTTGGATGTTGCTGTCAGTGGCCTCAAAGCAGGTGATTATTTTTGAATTCCTGGCTTGGATGCAAGTTTTGGTTGCATAATCTTGTAGCCTGCCAGTCCACATAAGGGCTACCAAATAATAAACCACAACCCTTATTTGGCACCCCTAGGACTTTCTTCATGCTTGTGTTGCTCCCTACTTTTTTTACATTTGAATGAGGCTCATGGGTAAAAAAGGTTGGGGACTCCTGTTCTAGATAAAAGAGACCTTCACTTCATGGCTTGCACTTTAGGTGGCCCCCACAAAACAAAGTGTCATCCTCAAAATATCAGGTCCTTCATAAATGAAAAATGTGTTAAAGTGGCACTACCTCTTTAATATTTACAGACAGATTATTTTGTATTCTTGGATTATAATCTGTTCTTAAACTTTATCAAAGGATCACTCTACATAAGGGTAGTGATCCGTAAGTATAATAATCTAAGCTTTTGAGGAAGTGACTTTTGTGTGCTCCATTCATCCTTTTTAAGATTTTCTAAATAAAGTAAAGGTTTTAACACCGCTGGTGCTCCGTTATTGAGGATTTTTTTGCTGGAATGTACATCCTTCAGGAGCGGATACACATAGCAGCACAATGGCGTCTCCTTCAAGGGTCAGTGAGTGCTCCCTGCTCTTGTGCGCTTTATAATAATCTAAGACTATGAATATTTCAAGACAACCTGCTATGTGCAATTTCTAGTATTTTCCAGTCCAGCATTGAACAGGGTTAACATTTTATTTGAGCTCAGGAAAACATTGATAAGGTTTCACCTGCCTCCTAAAAGACAGACTGAATATTACCCATTGATCTACAGTCTGCTTGAACTGCTGACGGAAAAGCTTCGGAAAAATACTGCCTAATTACATTGCCTAGTGAGACTTAGAGAAAAGTGAATTGGAGAATTGGAGAAAAGCCCCAAACCTGTAGCCTGCTTGTGTCTATCGAGGAATAAACTGCATCCATTTGTTGGATTGTATTATTCAAATTAGGACAATACAACATAAGACTTAAATGGTGAGTGCTACTATATTCTGCCGCCCAAACCAAGACAAAGTTAAGCTCCCCATAGACGCGACGATTCTTCTTGCCGAGCGACCGATTTTAGGGAAGCCTGACCAATCCTTCTAAATTATCGTGCGGTTAGTGGTATTCGAATGATCGTACATCTTACGATTTTTCGGCCGACATCTGTCGGGAAATTGATCGGCCAGGTGAAAAAATCTTTGTCGGTCCCAGTGCAATGTATCTATGTTTGCAGGGCCAAGCAGGCAGCTCCCCTTTGTTTTCCTGGCAAATTGGTCTTTTTAGTTGATGGTAAATTCGTACGATCGCACGATAGTTCTGAGAAGATCGTGGTCTCACGATCAGGATCTGATCTTTTAAAAATCTCAACATCTATGGCCAGCTTTAGTGAGGGGGGGTAAGACTAGATGTGGATGAAGAGTGATAAAGTTCTAACAAACAGAACAAAGGAGTAGGTGGACTGGGACACTTATAACAGTT
Source organism: Xenopus petersii (assembly GCA_038501925.1). Classification (NCBI taxonomy): domain Eukaryota; kingdom Metazoa; phylum Chordata; class Amphibia; order Anura; family Pipidae; genus Xenopus; species Xenopus petersii. The sequence continues at coordinate 39,700,238 of CM076675.1, forward strand.
TATGCTCTTCTTGTAAATCAGGGGCGTAACAATAGAGGAAGCAGACCAGGAGGTATAGGGGCCCCATGAGGCCCTAATTCATATACAATTTCAATAAATATTGGAGAAACAAGTCAACCTCTAAACATTTTGGGGGCCTGAAAAATAATTTGCTGTGGGGCCCAGTAATATCTAGTTACGCCACTGTTGTAAATAGTTCTACCATATTTATGCTGAGCTTAGAATATATGAATATTAGTAGGTTTACATTATTTGAAGGAGCAGCTTGTCACAAAAAATGATCTCAGAATTTTCCCCATTAACACACACACACAATGCATAATGAATATATGCTTACTTTCACTCTCATTTCTGTTAGCTGTGAATACTTTGGTGTGCAAGGTGCAGCATGCTCTGATACAAGGGAGCCCTGTACCTAACACCTGTCTTTTTACCTATAGGTGCCTAATTCAGTTCAACAGCACATAAATGGAGTGTGTAAGTGCACAACAATATCCCCATCAATGCAGTCCTTTGTGTTGCAAGCACAACTTTCTTGTGTTTGCAGTGAGGAATCATACATTGTAGACGGCATATTTGTTTGCTTTGCACTACTTTAGTAAAATCCCCATAAGTATAGTTAATGTGATAACATCCATAAACACAAGTACATATCATTTTTGAAATTCTGTTTGACAATTAAAATGTATTAAGTTATTTTATGTCGGCTTTTATAGATTTTTCTGCTGCTGTAAGGTTATTGAAACGTTACAAAATGCACCCTAAATATCTATTAGGCAGAAACATTTCTGGCAGTTTGGTACATGATATAAAATTGTCTCATTCTGAGGATTTGTACAATCCCGCCCGAGTTGCATGTTGATTCAGATTATCTGTGAGTTGTGGTGTGCTGGAGGCCACGTGGTTAAGCACTTCAGGGTCACTAGCTGAAGGGCAGTGGTAAAAGCTGGCAAACACAGAAAGCTGTCACCGAGATAAATATCCAGGATGTCAGGTCCTGCTTTCTAAAAGACATTCACTTAGCAAGAAGCCTGATGCTATTAGGAATGCAGTGCTTTTTTTAGCTTAAGGATTTTTTTTTAGTATTTTATAAAAGTCTGTGAGGGTTGGGCATAAAAATATGTTGATGGCACCGTGGCTGGTGGATCAGCCTACATTTGCAAGGGGTCCCATTGTACCCGTAGTGCAGTACTACTTGTATCTCCCACTGTTAGTGGCAACACTAGCACTAATGTTTGCCAGTTCAGTACCACCAGGAGAAGCATCTGTAGATCATTGCAGCTAAGCTGGTGCATTGCCTGTGCAAGTAATGTTCATAATCAGTATCATAGCTAAGATACCATTCTGTTAGAACCAAAGGGGTAAAACCAGAAGTGACCTAGCAATGAGGAAATGCTTTCACTCATCAACACTTTTTCAACACTGAAAGTAAACATTTTACCAACAAAGGGCTATTTCCCAGAGGATATGGTAGTACTGGATGGGAAAGAACGATTATCTCTGCATATCCAATAAGATATTTGCACGGCAAGAGGGCTGCGTTCAAATGTCGATGCCTTGCATTTATTTTGCATTTGTTCTTTGCTTCAAAGTTATTTTGTTAATACTTTTGTGCAGAATTTGTCTAGCTTATTCGCTTATGAAAACTACATTCCAGCCTCTTCTGATAGAGACAAACGCTCATGAGTTATTTTGCAGGAAAGTAGGAAAAATCTGGTAAATGGTGAAGCTTAGTAGACACAGTTGTGAAACGAATAGTCTGTAAAAATGTATTGTTTTCTATAATTTGTATTTGCAAACCTCTTGAGCAAAGTTCCCCACAAACAAGGCAGACTCCCTACATTTAATCAGCTAAATGATCTCTACAACATGCAACATTTTTTCCTTAAAAGATATAATATGATAAACCAAATATATCTGTGCTGTCCAACTTCTGTGATACTGAGTGTCGGAATTTTTATGGTCTACATGGTGGAGGGTCGATAATGGAAGCCAGTTTTATCCGCTCCCTGTTTTTTGACCACACCCACTTTAAACCACACCCATGTTACCCCATGTCACGGACACCATCTTCTTGTTCTTTGATCTTCTTCAGGTCTTCTTCCTTCCATCTGGCAATTTCCGTAATTTTCGGTGCATGCGGAGTTGTCAAAAGCCAGAAGACTGTTCCAACTGCGCATGCGCCGATACTGCGCTTACTTCCTGAAGAAGACCGCAGAGGGGGGTCGCTTGCTGCCAATTGGACAGCCCTGATATGCATGATACAATATATATGATATAAACTATTTCACATTGTAAACTGCTGATATCCATAGCAACTGTCATTCTAGCATCAAATACAATGTAGTCATTTGCATTTTTTTTAAAACTATTTGATAAAAAAATTTAATTTCGGAAACTCAGATGAATTTCCCCGACTCAGAAACTCGAATCGAATTCGATTCAAATTAGACCAAACTCGATTCGAGTTTTCTCTCAGAAAAAAATGTAATCTACAATCGACTTATACAGTAATTCGGCAGGTATTAGGTGGCGAATAGGAAAATTAGAATTCTTAAAGGACCAGAGTTTGATAAATGAATTTTTTTAAAATTATAATTCCCTAGTTGAATTTGACAGTTTTGACCATAAATTTATTTTTCGAAAATTAGAATTCCAAATTTCAATTCGACCCTTAATAAATCTGCCCCTTAAAGTTGTCAGAGGAAGATGACTTGGTTATTTGTAATGGGACAATCAAGGCATTATTTACTACTGTTTTTGTTATGTAATAAAAGGTGCAAAGTTTTTTAGAGGGCTTATCACCTATAGCAACAGCTCAGCAGGTAAAATACACTGTCCACCTACTTAAAAACTAACATTTTATAGGTTGCTATCGGTCCACTTACCTACAGCATCCAATCAGCAGGTAGCATTTCCAGGTCACCTCTTTAAAAGCAAACATCTGATTGGTTACTTTGGGTTATTGCACCTGGGCAAACTTTGTGCGTTTTATTGGGTTATGTCTTGAGTTATCGTGGAAATTTTGCAGTATCCTATGCTACAAATACAGTTTTAATTTTATAAAAAAAAAAAAAAAAAAATATATATATATATATATATATATATATATATATATTCTATTTTACTTTCACCAAGCACAAACACTGATAAATGGAAACAAGCCATGGTTTCATGGCTAAAAGCTAATTTAGTTCAGATGTCAAATATTATGGAGAACTAGTTTTGTCAAAAGCTACAGTGTATGTTATATCTGTTTCCACAATGGTCCTCTTTACAAGGAGAATAAAATCAGTGTGTGTGTGTGACAGGCTTTTTCTTAAATTTGAGCTGCCATTATAATGATTAGAAAAGGCTTGTGGCTGTCTGAACAATAAGAAATGCTTCATATGTGCTGGGTTGCTCTCACTGAATGGCTATGTTTCATTTTCTTGGATGGGCAACATCCTTGGTTTTTTGTGTTTTTTTTTTTTTTTTTACAAAAATTCTATATTATGTACAGTCTAGCCTGTCCTTAATATTATTGGTCTTTAGTGTCTTGTTGATATTTCTGGCACTGAAAACTCTGACCTTGATGGAAACAGCAGAGAATAAGTAAATAAGAACCTATTCATGGAACAAAAATGGGGCCAGCAAATAGTCCAGGGAAGCTGGAATGATGCCAAGATTTCTTAAAAGTTTTAAATTATATCCCGCATAAAAAAGATATTTAGGGTTATTCCAGGAATGGAAACCCACAGAAACAAACTTAATATTGACTTTAATTATCATATCTGCACCAGTGGAACCTACATTATGATTGGTAGCAAGACAGATTTATAGGACATGGAGATAATAAAGTTAGAAGCAGAGTAATGAATAATGCAGAGTGCAACATGGTGCTTGATGACTGAGTTGTAAAAACATGAACAAATGTTAGAGGAACATAGGAAAGTGAAAGGAATAAATAAGTACATATCTGCTGACTTGTGACATGGTAATGGATCTGCTTTCATTCCGTTTTGTGTGTCCATATTAGCAGTGAAATGTCTACTTTAAGGCAGGTTGTGGCAAAAATCAAAAATTCAGTTTTGATCCGCTAAAAACTTTTCTGCAATGAATAGCAATGCAAACAGTGTACAGCATTTTTGTAGCAGAAACTTGAATTAATAGCCCCACTTCCTCCATTTTCATCCACAGCATTGTGTGAATTGTAAGATGTGTGACTGCAGCATCTTGCATATTGAGATTTTACATTTTGAGGAAAGTGTTTACTTCAGTTTCAAGTCGCCCACTGCTGGCTTAAATACTGAATCAGAGTGCGTGTATGTATAGTTCCAAAGGAGGAGCACTCACATAAAATAAATATCATCAGCCTGTATTCTGATAACAAATGTAATTGTCCCACAAAGTACAGCACTCAACAGGTCTTGTGCAAGCAAAAATACTTTTTTTAAAATTTAATTTGCAAATGGGTTTGATAATTTAAATTTAGAAACTCTATTTTTCTTTGTACAAGACTTGTTGAGTGCTGTACTTTGTGGGACTATATATATATATATATATATATATATATATATATATATATATATATATATATATATATATATATATATATATATATATATATATATATATATATATATATATATATATATATAATTAGAACATTAAATAAAAACAGTATGCATGTAATATTTTCCCTCTTTGAGAATAAAAATAACTATATCATTTCCTACATTTGGGTAAATATTGCCCTTCCGCTGAAGTAATTGGAGGGACTGTCAATTTGGTTGCAGAGAATCATCCAAACCTATGTAGGCAATGTATAATAAATCTGCTTTTGCTTTCATGAGATTCTCAATGCAAATGCAAAATTTTACTTAGACTGCCCCCAATCATGCATTTGCTGGTAAATTGTAATTCTGTCATTTTGCCCCTGACACACCCCCAATCCCAGGGTCGGACTGGGCTGGGGGGACACTGGGAAAGAACCTGGTGGGCTCCCTGCTCTCGTGGGCCCAGATCCGCAGCCTGTGGTTCCTCTTCCTGCCGCGAATTGACCTGAAGAAGGGGCCGAGGCCCTAAGAACACAGCCCATAAGCACTTGCTTACACACTTGCACATGCGCATCGCGGGCAGCAGGGCACAGTGGCAGGGCTCTGAGACTCGGCACCCCCAGTCCAACCCTGCCCAATCCTGCTTCCAGGTCCACCTCTTTTCTCCTGCTTCTTTATTTCCCATCCAGACACACTCAAATTTATGCCATTTGGCCCAGATCCACCTTAGTCACTTTGGGGGACATTTACTAAAGGGAGGGTTATCGCCTTGGAAGGCTCCGCTACATTTCGTGTAACTTCGTCAGACGTCAATTCGCAGCGCATAAGGTTATTCATCAAAATGCGAAGTTACGTCTTGGCAGACGAAAGCTGGCGACACTTCTTCATCGTGAGCATTTCATGGCAAACTTGCGCTAGTGTTACTAGCATAAGATCGTTGAGGATGTAGCTTCATCTTATCAGTTATACAGACTCTTGTGAAAGGGGTAACGTACTGTAAAATTTGCACTTTAGTAAATTTGCAGAGTAACGATCGTTCCCCTGAGCAGAAATTTGCCTGGCTAAATTAGCGATCAGGTCTTTCACTAGCAAATTGTCCTCTACGCCTGTTCGTAAATGGTGATGTCCCTGCGAAGTGTCGTTTTGGTGAATTTTCGCTAGCCACGGCTTCTTCGCCCTTTAGTAAATTTGCCCCTTTGAGTAAGAAAGCTGCTTTGTATAATAAAGACCTTCCCATCTCCCATTATCCTGGAAGAGGTCTACCAATTAAGCGTATCAACCTTACACCTATCTCTAAACTCCAGTGTACAACAGGAAAGCACAGTCACTCTTTAATGAGGTACATGAAAATGACATAAATCAAATAAAAAAAAGAAGTACTAGAAAATGCTATATTTACTTAGTTCAAGTGGTGCATTTTCTTCCTGAATGAGCAAGTTCGGTTGAAAGATTGAGTCTAAGCTGCATGTCTTCAGCACAGGAGGTTTCCCGGTTAGTACCAGGAATTAAGGAAATGTTTAATGATCTGTATGCCCAAGCCGATAAGGGGAACAATCCTTCCTGACAGCTGCTTTTTTTTTCACTTCAGTATATTGCAAACAAATTACAATGCAAATAGGAAGCTGAAGAAGGATTAAAATAGTTTTTCACTTGAGTGGTGTATCCTTTATAATGCAGACCCTCATTTAAGGCTAAACTAAAACAAACACGGCTTTCTGGTCTTTTTATCTCATTTATTATCCATAAGATTTATCTCCATTACAGAAATGGAAAAGCTTGATATTGTGCTATTTATTATGCAATACAGGTTCAACCCCTAACTATATGTAGAGAATAACGGCACCTTTACCTTTTTATTTTCGGACTCAATGCAGCATAGAAAGACAAAAAAGTGAGAGAGTAGAATTTCAAGTAATTCCTTGAGATGGGGAAGTGCATCTGTACAGAATACTAATCGGAATAGAGTGCAACTGCGACCACACACTATTTAGCAGGTGCCTGAAAGGAAATCTAGGGGAAAGCACTGCATTGGGGTATTGCCACTGTGTTTATAAATAAGCCCTAAAGTTACTTGCATCCATTCTAGTAAATGAAGTCCAAATGTAAATGCTGACAAACCATAAACCGGTTGCAGTGCATTTGTTTGTGCATGCATGGCATCACTGCAGTGGGGCATCAATAATAGCATTAACATAGAAGGACTACAGTCAGTTGTGCATCTAGACAAACTCCATTAAAATAACCAGGTAATAAGAACAGGATGAACAGCTACAATCTTCTTGCTGAAGATACTAAGGAACATGTTTAGGTACAAGTACATTTGTTTATAGAGTACATTCCATTTTGCATCCAGTTTAGCCAATTGCAGTTGCACTTGCGTTTGTAAATTAATCCTTGTGGTTATATGTCCTGTAGACTTTTTTTTCCCCAAGTAAACAACTGGACATGGAAAAATAAAAGCATTGATCCCTATGCACATACAAACACAAATGCAGTTGAGTTCGGTACAGTCAAGGATATATTACCTTCTGTTGTGGTCCACTAAATGCAACTCATTGAACTTTTAGGTTTCTTTATCTATATTTTTTTACAATGAACAGCGTAATAAGTTTTGGATGCTTCTTCTTCAAGGTCCTATACATGCTGGGAATTTGGAGCATCCTATAGCTTAGGCCACAGTCAGATTTAGTGAATCCTCCTCTTCTCTTCGCTGTGCTGAAAGACACAGCTTTGGCCTGAATGCAGCTGCACAGAACGAAATGGAGATCAGCCTGAAATTGCCTGCTTTTTAATATCTCAGGCATTACAAACTCAAAGGCGGAATGTGGAGAATATGCTATATGCCTGTGGCTTTAGAAGGAACAAACTGAAACTGATCAAGTATGCATTTTCTGGCTGGTATCTGCCCCACGTGCAATTTTGGCCTGTGTCTCTTTTCTATGCCTCTGCCTTTGGGGAGAAAGAAGAATAAGCTGCTGACGCTGTCTGAAGGGGCTGAATCGACAGTTAGAACAACAGATAAAATCTGCCCATGTATCGCCAATGTAAAACAATACTTTTCCCCACTTTTAAACAATACAGGGTGTCTGTGCCTGGAATCCACAGATGCATTTGGTTGACATTTAGATGCGGTAGCTCCTATATCCTGTTCCTGGAACTCTCATCTTACTTAGGTACAAGTGTTGCTGTCCCTCAGCTGATGGCCATGTTCCATTAACTTCAGTCAAGAATAGAGATGGGCGAATTTCTCCCGTTTTGGCTTTGCTGAAAAATTTGGGAATTCCCCGCAAAATTCGCCAAATGGCGGAAAATTCACAAAAAATTGTGAAATCGGAAAGTTCATGAAAAAATCATGAAATTCGGATGTTTTCATGAAAAAACGTGAAATTCTAAAGTTTCCCTGAAAAAATAGTGAAATTTAAATGGTTTTACAAAAAAATCATGAAATTTGAAGGTTTTCACAAAAAAAACGTGAAAATCTGAAATTGACGTGAATTTTCACAGGAGGTTTGCAAATTTATTCGCTGGTGGCGAAACGTGGAAATACGCCGCAAATTCGTGCCAGCCGAATTTATTCGCCCATCACTAGTCAAGACCAGTTCTTTGCAGACTGTTCCAGGGAATGTACCAATATTGTATCTTCTGTGTTATTTCCTAACAGTCACTTGTATGACACTGCTCCCTACAGTCCCCTCTATAGGGACCTCCGAACCTATTTAGAGTCAATTGGTGGACTTTGAAAAACTAAGGGGCCGATTCACTAACTTCGAGTGAAGGATTCGAAGTTAAAAAACGTCGAATTTCAAGCTTTGGGCTACTTCGACCATCGAATGGGCTACTTCGACCTTCGACTACGACTATCGAAGGATTCGAACTAAAAATCGTTCGACTATTCGACCATTCGATAGTCGAAGTACTGTCTCTTTATAAAAAACTTTCGACCCCCTAGTTCGGCAGATAAAAGCTACCGAAGTCAATGTTGGCCTATGGGGAAGGTCCCCATAGGCTTGCCTAAGTTTTTTTGATCGAAGGATATTCCTTCGATCGTTGGATTAAAATCCTTCGAATCGTTCGATTCGAAGGATTTAATCGTTCGATCGAATGAATAATCCTTCGATCGTTCGATCGAATGAATAATCCTTCGATCGTTCGATCGAATTTTCTGCGCTAAATCCTTCGAATTCTATATTCGAAGTCGAAGGATTTCAATTCCTAGTCGAATATCGAGGGTTAATTAACCCTCGATATTCGACCCTTGGTAAATCTGCCCCTAAGTTTTCTTTTTTTTTGGATAAACTTTGATTCGAATTCGCTCGAATACTGACCTATTCAAACGAAAACGGAACTATTCGGTGGGAAAAAAAACATTTTCATTTCGGTTGGTCTTTTTGAATTCGTATTTCAACGTTTTTCCGATTCTAAATTCGACCCTTGATAAATCTGCCCCTTATTGTTGCATTATAATGGTAAATTTGATTTAGCCTCTTTTGCACATTACCAGGTTTTATTTCAATGTAACATTTGATTACTTTAGTAATTATACAACATTCCCATCACTGCTACACAAATATTCTTTCCAATTTCATGCTTTGTCCATCAAAGCCATAGGGATGTGTTTAATCACTGAGCAAAAAGCCACTCAGTCTCCTGCAAGAGAGTTGTTATACTATCGCTCTGTAGACACATATGTTTTCCCACTGGCTATCACTTTTTGTCTCCATCTTTATCTTCTCCCTCTTACACCCACATCCCAGCATCTAACATCTGGTTGCTTTGTGTTTGTGCAAATACATTGTAAAGAGAGAAAAGAAAAACTGGGGGCTTTGTTTAAGTCTATGGTAATGCATGGTGTTTGGATTTCCTGGCAGATTTCAAATTCTGTGCATAAATATATTAATACACAATCCACAGTCATAAAGTCTGAATGCAAATGCGCTGTTCCATTGATAGAGATTTTGTTTAAATCAGTTTAACTGAGCTAATAATACAGTGAGCCATGCCCAGCCAGTGCATAGGTGATCTCACAATTAGCACAAGAACATCATTTGTAGGAGCAACGTTCGTATCTTTAAAGGAGATGGAAAGGCAATTTATACTTGGGGGTGCCAAAAGTTAGGTACCCCAAGTGATTGTATTTACTTACCTGACACGCCAAGCTGGTGCTCCTATCAGCAGAGAACTGCACCGGCCCGGGGTTATACCTGTGAGCACCACGGAGCGATCCACCCCCTGCTTCTTCGCTCTTCATATTTTCCAGGGCAGACACACGCACAGTAGAACGTAACAGACGTCTTTTTCATTCGCCTTTTTCTGCCCTTTCCATTCGCACTACTGCGCATGCACAGCCATGCGCTGAAAGAAGAAGCTGGAAGACGATCGCTCCATGGTGCTCGCTGGAATAACCCCAGGCCGGACAGTTTTCTTCTGATAGGAGCACCGGCCCCGGGTTGTCAGGTAAGTAAATTCATTAACTTGGGGTGCTTAACTTTTGTCACCCCAAGTATAAAATTACTTTTCTTCTCCTTTAACTCCAATATTCAGACATATTTTTTAAAAAAAACACTCCATTAAGTTCAACCCCTCCAAATGACCCCCAGTGCATGTTTATACACATACTTATACAGCCTTATCTTTACACTTACATATATATCTATATACCTATACTAAACTAAATAAACCTTAAGAGCACAATAGCCTTGGTTTTATACTGTACTTGTTCAAGAAATGGCAGACAAAAAACCCATCTATCTGTCTATAATGTCCACAGATATACAGTATTTTAAAGAGTGGATGGCTGGCAGGGCACCAGACCTAGAAGTATTGCATTGTGTAGGGATATTATCTTGGCCCAGTTCTGGTTTTCCCTTCCAGCTTTATTTTTGCTATTTGGCATGTTTATTTTTCAAGTTCCCATTTTAACCCGTTTGCCACCACACTTCAGTTACGTCTCTTGCCAGACAGTTTTTGAACAAAAGGGTTATTTAATAAAAGATATAAAGTTTGCCTAGGTGCAGTAACTTATAGCAACCAATCAGAAAGTAGCATTCACTGATCACCTATTTAAAAGCAAACATCTTATTGGTTGCTTTGGGTTACTGCACCTGGCAAAACTTAGCGTTTTGTGTACTTTCATTTTAATAACTACTTAGGGGCAAATTTACTAATCTCCAAAAATTCGCCAGCAATGGCTTCGCTCACAGCGCAACACTTTGCCAAACGTAGATTAGACAGGCTAATTCACTAAATTCACTAAAATCTAGCATTACTGTGTCAAGCAAAGCGAAGTTGAGCAAGCGTTGGCTAATTTGCATATGGCAGAAATTTAAAGTTTAATGGACGTATATGTTGCAGCAAATACAATACACTACACAAGCCTGGGAAACCTTAATAAAATGAAATAAAGTTGTTATAATGCCCTATACATGAGCCCAGTGTATAGTTTATGTGCCATATGTTAGGAAATGTAGGGGGGAAGCCGGTTACCCCAAAAAAAATTTACGTTCTTTTGCAGCCTATCACCCTGAAAAAAGGAAAAGACGCTAGCATTTTTTGGGACTATTTTTTTTGAGAAAGTCCTATCTACTGTATTGCACTCCGCCTGGTCTGAGGTGGCAAAGGCAAGTCTGGTGCAAGAGGTAACGTTCAGTAAAATCCGCATCTTGGTGAATTTGCGTACTTACGTCCATTCGCCAGAGCGCAAATTCGCCAGGCGTTAGGGAGCGAAGTACTGCTAGAGTCTATCTTCTTCACTGGCGAAGTTACGCCGGCGATCGTTAGTAAATCAGCAAAGTTCCGAAATGACGTCATGCTGGTGAATTTTCGCCAGCGTTAGTCACTTCGCCCTTTAGTAAATTTGTCCCTTAGAGAGCACCTACCAAAATATAGAGAGCAATGGACAAAGGAGGTTGACTAAGAGAGGCTTCCAACTGAAGACTTTACGTTATTTATGAATATATAGGATTTGCTCTCTTTTTGGGGAGGCTTAGCTGAACTTGTGAGCTCTATGCATATGATACATAAAATAAAATGTAACAACTTTGAGCTTTTTATTGAAAGTTTGCTTTCTATAGTTCAAACACATGGCTATAATTTGTGGTTCAGACTTAGTCTAGGAGACTGTGGAGTCTATGTATAGTCTGCAACCAGTCACTTATGCATTTATAGTTGCTGCACAGGCCATTGTTCTGCCCATTCACACATTAAAAGAGACTATAAAAGCTAATTCTGAGTAAAGCAATAGGAGGGATCTTTTCTCCAGTGATTTAAAAGGTTAATTCCATGTTTCTTCTGCTGTATGATTGTGTTCACCTATCAGTGCTGTGCAAATATTTATTCCAGATAGGCTATATGACACTCTTGGTTGATGGTGGATTTTGTGAAAATCCTGTATTGTACTTTTTTCGTGTTGTCTGTGTTCTTCTGTATCCACTCTGACATATTGTTTTCTGTCAATATACTCTAAAAACAGGTTATATATTGGCTACCTCTTTATGTAGTCTTTAATTCTAATAATCATACCATGGGAATAAAAATGTATCATACCATGGGAATAAAAATGTGGAAATATATTTATTTAATATGCAACGCTATGAGCGTCCCTGTTGCAAAACTGTATTAATGCATTTAACAACATCATTTAAATTTCCATTGACTTGCAGACACTCTCGCTTTCTCCCCTACATCTGTCCCCAGCTTCTGTTTTATACTCACAAATGTACAATAGGAAACCTTATCTAGATTGCTCTTCATTAAATCTTAGATCTTTTGTATTTACTTTATAAAAAATAAACTATAATAGGGCATGAAAAACCTGTCTATGACAAAGTTATAGTCATTTTAGGTTGTGAAGAACAATATTTGGCTCTAATACTTACACCAGTCTTTCATGTATTCTTTTGTCTTATAGTCGGCTGAGTTCTTTGAGATGCTGGAGAAGATGCAGGTAAGGGAAAAGAATATCTGAAGTCATTGCAGCTGTTTAACACCTGCTGCAAGATACCGTTTTTTTTCTGCTGTAGCAATATACTTGCTGTCCCTGATATGTACAGGGAGCATGGGATTACTCTCAGTACTCAGTCCTACCTTTTATACAGTGGTACTAATTCTAGTTATATGGTGGTGACAGCAGTTCCAGCCTGGGTGCAGTCATGGTAGTTTCAGCTTGCCTGTATTGATAGCAGTTACAGGTTTGTTACCCAAGTAATAGTTGTACATATCAGGATCAGTTCTAAACTTTGTGCTCTGGCTCTGATTGCATTTCCATCCTTCTTGCACAAATAGGTATCACAGCCACATCATTTAATGCTGCCCAAATTATTTATATCTACTTGAACCTGCACACTTTAGCCACCCCATTGGTGAATATGCTTGTGGTACTATATCTGCTCTCCTTGGTGAAACCTCTGACTGCTCTACTAAATGTAGCTCACTCTAGGATTGAGAAATAGATTTATTTCTAGGGATGTAGCGAACGTCGGAAAAAAAGTTCGCGAACATATTCGCGAACTTGCGCAAAAATGCGAGCGGTTCGCGAACGGTTCGCGAACCCCATAGACTTCAATGGGAAGGCGAACTTTAACATCTAAAAAAGACATTTCTGGCCAGAAAAATTATTTTAAAGTTGTTTAAAGGGTGCAACGACCTGGACAGTGGCATGCCAGAGGGGGATCAAGGGCAAAAATGTATCTGAAAAATCTGCCTGTGTGTGCTTGGAAGAGATAGTGTAGGGGGAGAGCTGTTAGTGATTTCAGGGACAGATGATAGTAAGTTTGCTGGCTAGTAATCTGCTTGATACTGCTCTGTATTGGAACAAAAAAATAAATAAAAGCAGTCCTTACAAGGACTACTGTTATTGCAGCAGTCAGCAGATGAGATCAGAAGCAGGACAGCTGCCCACTGCAGCTACATACAGAGCACTGCAGTAGAAGGTAGATTACTAGCCAGCAAAGCTACCTAAGCTTAAATGTCCCTCAAACCCCTGCAGACTTCTGTCCCTCCAATAACAGAGCAGTATCAACACGATTACTAGCCAGCAAACTTTCAACTGTCCCTGAAATCACTAACAGGCAGCAGCTCTCTCCCTACACTATCTCTTCAGCACACACAGGCAGAGTGAAAAAACGCTGCAGGGCTTCGGTTTTTATAGGGAAGGGGAGTGGTCCAGGGGAGAGCTTCCTGATTGGCTGCCATGTACCTGCTGGTCTGGGGTGAGAGGGCAAAAAAAAGCGCCAACAATGGCGAACCCAAAATGGCGAACGTCGCGCGACGTTCGCGAACTTCCGGCGAGCGCGAACACCCGATGTTCGCGCGAACAAGTTCGCCGGCGAACAGTTCGCGCCATCCCTATTTATTTCTCAATCCTAGCATGAGGTGGCCCTAAACGTATATAGTACTCATTAATAGCTCCTTCATCCCTAACTTCTACTCAGGTTTTATAGTCCAGGATCATTTCTTCTTTACCAAGTTCTGATTTATCTTCTGGTCGTTTACCATCTGCCTCCTCCAGTGGAGTCAAAACAGACCTGTTATTACTGTTCCCCTACAAAGGGAACCTATTTGAAATCACTGGGCCAATAGATCCCACCTCCCATAAGACATGTCTACACCTGCACTGGAAACATTTCCTTCCATCCATATATAGAACCAGCTCTCAGCATGATTATTATATGAGTGCCACCTTAACCCTGCACATGTCTGTAAGCCTGAAGGGAGATGGCTAAGTGGATTACTACTGACATTCACCCTTTAAAAGGTTAAGTTATGGGTTGATGTCAGTCTGCTAAGTTAAACAATCTGGCTGCTTTGGAACTGTTCAGGTGTTATGGATATATACATAAAATACATGCACAGATGCTAAATTGAAAATTCTTTCTTATTAAATTCCACCTAATTCGATAGAAACATTAATGTAGTAAAACAATATTTACACCCAGTCGACGCATAATAGGCCCCCTGTAAGGCTGCATGTATTCATTTTTCTTTGCATGGATTTCAAGCATAGCATTATATCTCATCCTGCGCATGCTGTTATTATTGTACATCCCGCTAAGTAATTAAATAGCTGGAGAAGCAAGATCATTATAAAACAGGTTTACAGACAGGAAATTAATTCAGAAAAAAATGAAACCCTGAAAATTAATGTATACAGACCACTGATAAGAGTTGCAGTTGGGAGTTTTGTTTCTGCCTTGCAATTCCCCTAGCAATTCCCCTAGCATTATCTGTATGTCATCCATTCTTCTCTTGATAAAGATTTATATATGAAATACTCTAGTTGAGACATAATCATTAGCCCTTCAAAAGGACTTTCTGTCCATTCATATAAAAAGCCTGTTATATTTCATTGTGCATTTCTGCATTTTTGATATACATTTGTTCTTTATTGATGTGGTTTGTCTTATTAGGTTCCAAAACTGGAAGAGCAGAAAAGTGGAAGTCAGAAAAATAAGGTTGGTTTGAAGATCAGTTAAGTAGCCTATGTGTAAGGACTTACAGTATATTGCATATGAATGTAATAACAAAGTCACGTCTATTAGTTAATGGCGATTCAATGATTAGAGATGAATTTAAATGAGTTATTTATTGTATATTTGATGGGCTGTTTGTTCAAATGCAGGTCCTTCACATCAGATTACAGAGAACCAAAGTCAATGGTCAGAATATCTCACCAGCAATATATGAGACCAAGGGGTAAATTTATCAAAGAGTGAAGTTCCGCCACTAGAGTGAAATTCCGCCGCTCTCAATTCATTTCTATGGGATTTTGAAAGGCGTATTTATCAATGGGTGAAAGTGAAAGTTCACCCTTTGATGAATACGCCTTTAAAAAGCCCATAGAAATGAATGGGGAGTGGCGGCATTTCACTCTAGTGGCGGAACTTCACTATTAACTTCACTCTTTGATAAATATACCCCCCTGAGTGAATTAAACCCAAAGTTAGCTTTAATCCAAATAGCTACACATAGCAGAACACATTCCAGCCATATCACATAGGTGGCCAAATAGCTAATATCTTTATAAGATCTAAAAAAAAAAAGTCTGTTGCTAAAATATTTTGGTGCTTCACTGCACTAAGTTATGGTGATCCAGAAAGATACTGAATCAATATGAACCTTGTTTTGATCTTTTAACATCTAATGCTGTAGAGATACGTTTTAATTAATTTGTTTTTCTAAGGGTTATAAATGAAAATCTTGAAAAGTATTTTCTTGCTCTTTTTAACAACAGGAGTAGAGTGAAATACTTATAGAAAGGCCAAATAGTTTTTTCTAAGAGCTAACAATTAATCATTTTAGGCAAATTGCACAAATTGTCATTTTAATCTAAAGCAAGACCAAGCTTTAGACATTCGACATCAGACAATCAGCTGAACAAAAAACACTCTTTTTCCAGTTAGAAAGTATCAAAAAATGATGGACAATCTATTGCTTTCATGGGACAGAAGTAGTTTCCAGACCACTTCTTCAACAATAAATTAGTGTATACATTTAGCATGGGCCAAAAAATACAATAATTTAATTTTTAAGGTTTTGAACAGAAGCCTTGTTCACAAACGTATTAAAATCTATAGTTTACAGTTATGGAGACAGCTCCATGAAAAGTTAAAGCAACCGTGTACAAAACCTACAGTCAAACATGGAGGTGGAAATATTCAACTCAGGTTTTGCCTTTTCCAAAGTTGGTAACTTGTGAAGGTTCAGCAGAGAATTGTCACTCTATTCTGCAGAAGCATGCTATCCTCTCTGTCTTAAATTTGTAGAGAATTCATTTTCCAGGAAGATATTGACCTTAATGACCATGAATCAAAGCTGTGCCAAGCAGCCTATGGAAAGTTCAAGTAAGAGCAGGGAGAAGTTGCTTGTATAGTTTCACTGTGCAGTCACCATGCTTCAACTCCGTTGAATATCTTTTAAATATTTTTATTTATGAAATTTTGTCATACAGCAGAATAGTTGCATAGTGTAAACAAGCATAGAAACGTTGTAGTTGTACATAGCCCAAATAAGACATATAACAGCTGTGAGGTCAATATAATTACAATCATAACAATATCGCAAGACTGGGGGTGTCCCAGCTGGAAAAATGGTAGTTCCATATTGCTAATATACAGTAACTATCATACAAATTGGTGTTCTTAGAGAGCCAGGGGGACCCCTTAGCTTGCCAAAGTAAGTGCTAGGGTACAGTAAGAGCTAGGGGAGCTGACATCACGTTCGTACACTAGAAGACTGTAAATGTGAATCTTGTAACAACAGACACATAAGTAGTCTCCAGAACAAAAATGCCGTTAGACAGATTAGTTTTGTTTACATAAACAGTACTCCGTTGAATATCTTTAGAAACATTTTCAAAAGTGAAAAGGTATAATATTTTTATATTACAGGATACTCTGTTGGATGCACTAAACTTGTAAAAGTGATGCCAGTTTGAGTGCACCTGGCAAATAATGGTTACAACACTATTCGGACATTGAATGCAACTACTAAAAGGATTGTTGATTGTAATAAGTAAGTATGTACCAAAGCCACTATTTTGGGATTCTGGCGAATCCTTCATGAAGGCTTTGGCAAAATCATTACCCTAATTTACATATGTAAATTAGTGCAAAAAAAAAAAAATGTTACCTACCTTGTCTTTGTGACAAAATGTCATGCTATCTTTAAAGTTTCGATTCATTTCAGCCAGGCACTTGGATTCGACGGAATCCTGCTGAAAAAGGCTGAATCATAGCAAAATCCCAAAGTGAATCCTAGATTCAGTACATCCTTAGTAATAAGGAAAAACGAAATTCTTTAAAAAATAAAATATAAGTTGTGTAAACATATGTTTTTTTAATACATGATGCAGCTAACACAGTAACATTAGTATAGTGCAGAGACTTTGCCCTCCTTCTATAAATTTAGTAGGTGTAGGTGTCTTCAAGTGACCTCAGAGAAGCATCATTAATGCATAAGGTAAATACCAAGTGATGAAATATTTTTTTCTGTAACTGTCTTGTTATGGATGATCTGTTCTATATAATAATTAAAAAACTGTTGCCATTCTGACAGAGGAGAAACTGCACACAGACACCATGCTTCTCTTGCTTCAAAAATACATAACTTTATTAACACTTCTGCATTAACAGACAAAGATCATATTCACATGACTAGGGTTGCCACCCAGCCAGTATTTTACTGGCCTAGACGGTAAAACACCTGCCAAGGCCGGGGCCAGTATTACAAATTTACCGGCAATGTAGCTGGCGTTTAATTTGTAATAATCCTAACAAAAGCCCTTGGCCCGGCCCCAATCTGCTAAAAACTTACCTTTTTGCCTCCTTCTGGTTATCCCGTGCTGTGGCTCCACCCCTATTTACATTACGCTCTGTCCCCTTTTACATCCCCCGCCCTTTTGTTCCCGCCCCCACCACCCGCCGGTGGAAATTTTATTAAAAGGTGGCAACCCTACACATGACACTGTATCAGATCAGTATAAGATCTGCATGAGAGCACACCCATTAATACATATCTGAACAGAAACCCTTTTAAGCCTCTCCCGCTCTGTCAGTGGATAGAGTTTAACTTGGCCATAACTAAACTTTGTTATAACTTTGCATATTTAATTGTCACCAGAATTTCTAAATTCTCATCAAGTAGAATCCAAGTGGGGATACTGTTATATTATAGTTAAATTAGCACATGTCCCAGTTTATTTCCAGGGGGTTAATTCGTAATTTCTGACCTGAAAATGTAATTGAATTGGGTTTTTGAAGTTCAGAAGAATTTTCTAGTGTTATAAAAATACATCACAGAAAAATATGTACTTAAGGATTTAGGGCCCTAGACTGCTGTTGATGAAAATATGTATTTCAGATAAACGGTCATTGATCCTGCTAAATCTTTTAGATATAATTCCGGATCAAAGTAATAATCTTACAATTATTGCCGTGAAGCAAAATTTGTTTTTTTTTGCCAGAGAAGTATAAATAGATTAATAAGAACTACCAATGTATAAGCTAAAGGTTTCATAGTTTTAGTGGAGACTGACATTATTGGTAACCATAGTGCTAAACTGGTAGGGTAGCTTGTTGGTAAAAAAGAAGAATAAACAAAGCTTTGTGTGGTCCATGTGATGATTTAACTACACTACTGATTGTAATGAATTGAAAAAATATTCTCTGACTCTTTATACCCCTCCCTGTTCACTTTGCAGAAGATGTGGAGTATACAAACAGCCAGATCTATAGAGATCAAAAAGAAACCCTTTTTTAGAAGCTTTTTCCAGGAAGGTTGAATATGTTCAGTTGCCTTTTGAGCAAAATTACTGGTACTTCTTTGATGTTCTTTAGGAGTTGTTCTTTTCCTTTGTTCTTAATTTCAGAGTACTCATCACAAACATTAGTTTCAGAAGTTTATAAAATAATATTGCATTGTGAAAATGTATTTCAACTGTTCCTGTAAGGCATCATGCTCAATATAGCCCTTGGGTTCTTCCAGTAAATTGCTAGGTGGGCCAGAAGCTGACAACAAGGACGTCAGCATGAACATAAGTCACATTTTGTTTATTAAAACTCAATTTTTTCTAGCTGAGTTTTTTTAGTGTAAAAACTTGAATTTTTCGAGATTTATTATGGGCCGAAGCTAATTAAAGTCTGAATCCTGAAAATACTCCATCTAAAAGTCAGCTGTCCCTTTAACCATATGAAGATGTTTTTAACCTTCAGGAATTTTGGGGTGTCTGATGCTTGTTTTTGTATGATT
The DNA here is from genome assembly GCA_038501925.1 of Xenopus petersii. Lineage (NCBI taxonomy): Eukaryota > Metazoa > Chordata > Amphibia > Anura > Pipidae > Xenopus > Xenopus petersii. Next base: position 39,719,518 of record CM076675.1, read on the forward strand.
TGAATTGAAACTCAATTTTTTTTGTTTTTTGATAAATAAAAATTTGAGTTTTTTTAATCCACTTGTTTTCAATTTGAAATATTAGTAAATAAGGCAAATTTGTGGATGGAAGTTAGGTTGAGTTTGTTTCTAATAAAATATGAAAAAAAAATTGAGTTTTACTAAGTAACCCCCTTAATATGACACCATTTCAACATAATAGTATACTTTTAGTGGTTTTATGCAATACCTATAATTGTTTTACTTGAAATTCACTAAATGGTGTGAATTTTACATTGCATACTATCTGTATAGCAGACCACATTTTACATAAGTAAAATGCACTGTGGAGATGGCTGAAATAAGTATTCATTTGATGCTAGTCCTTAGTATGATACAATCTGGCAGTAGACTATTAAATTGTATTTGGTATATATAACATTCTGTGACCATTAGCATTATTGCTCATGCAGTATGGTTCTGATAGATGTTGAGAATTCATATACTGTAGTTCATATTCATAACTATGGAACATGGCATTGGTATTTTTAATACTGCATCTTTTTTATACTCTAGATAAGGAAAATTACAGATTTCCCCCAGGGTTTGAACTAGGGGTAGGCAGAAGAGGCACATGCTTAGGGAACAGTGGTGGTAGGGTGCCAGGCATGTACTTTTCTCCCTGAGTTCTGGACCTTCTGTACAGAGGGTGCCTTGGGTGCCTTGACAGTTTTGCCTGGCACTGGTGCTTTAATGCGATACAGTAAATTATTAAAGCAGTTCGGTAACTACGAGTAGCCAGGCCCCCCTGCAACAAAAAAATAAATAAATAACCCACACGCCACATCTTGTGATGGGCGAATTTCGAAATTCTGAATTTTTGGATTTCGCCGACGGTGAATGTTTTTGCGAAACCATGCCATGAAAATTTGCTGTGGGAAAATTTGCTGCAAAAAAAAAATTGTCGCGTGTCAAAATTATTCGGACGCCCATTGACTTTAATGCATTTGGACAATTGTCGCTTGTGTCAAAATTGTTGAGAGTCAAAATAATTTTGACCCCCATTGACCAATGCATTTTCACCATTTCACTATTTTTTTCAGTTTCGCAAATTTCTCTGAGAATCGAAATGGGACAGATTTGCCCATAATTAGCCACATCCCTTGCCCTCCCTACTTTCCAGCCCCAGCCTGCTATCAGTTGCTTTCTTGCAGCGGGTGCTGAACTTTATTACAGTGGTTACAGGGACTATACTACAGTAGTGCAGACACTACAATCTGTTCCCAGGGCTGAATTTAAAATCCGGCGGTCCAGAGGTCTGCGTCCTCCATCGCACATACCTCCCAAAGGATCACGTGCGCATGCGCATTCTTCTAACCGGAGCACTAGCGCCTAGTGGCTAGTGCTCCGGAAATTTAACAAATCAGTCCTGTGGCTGGGCGGCATGCCACGTAAGGCCCGGGCCTTTGCAGCCTCACCGCAAATCCGAGCCTGCCAATTCCTGTGGCAGTCACAGGTCAGCTGTATTGTAGTTATGCTAATATTGAAGAGGTTAATTAATAATATTATATTTAAGAGCATACAAAACTTTTTTATTTTATTGTCCCTTAAAGTTAGCGACATGCCTGTTAGTACCAAGAAAGCATAACTGCATGTGTAGTTGTCATTTTTTGTAAAAATATGCGTTTTTATTATTTTGGTCAATGTTCTCCAGCTAACAATGGTTCATTCCGACTGCACTATAAGCTTTGAGTGTTGCTTTCACCGAATCCTCTGGGCAATACCAAAGCCAGCAGACAGTGGGATTCATTAGGAATCGGCAACTGTATGAAAGCCATAAATTCTGCTCTTCATTATGTCTGGAATACCAGTCAGGCAGTTACATTTCACTTGATTATAGTTTTCAAATTGCAGAAATTGCATTTCCAGTCAAAAAGTAGAGAGGATAATTGGAGAAAACTTGAGGCTTACACTGCTCACGAGGAAACTTTGGGCGACTTCGGAAAACGAATCACCTTGTGTAATGAGCGCCGGTGTTTTTTCACTTTAGCCGGCGCAGAGTCAGGGAAGGCGTTTGGTGAGATCGTCGCTGCAAAGACGAGGCGATTAGTCGCCATGCGACCAAATCTCCCCAAAACGCCCAGTGTGGCCTGACCCGTAGGATGTGAACTTACTGTTGTTAATAAGTCATTTCAGCATCTTGTTATTATCAGAGAGGTGACTTTCAGGGCTATGTGCTAACCATTCCCACACAGAGGCAATTCTCACTGCTTTAAGTAGAAGCAACATTTTCCTAATGTGATTTTTAAGGCATGCAGTCAATGTTTACTTTCTGTGTGCGCACAAACTCCCACACAAGAACTAAATACTAGGTGCATGCACAATTTTTTGTTTTCTCCACAATTTACTGGGTCTTTTACCTTTCCTGGCCTGGCATGAATGCACAGCATCACGGAACATTACATCCAACTGCTAGAATCTTTCGGATAAGTTCTAAAACTCATATAGAAAAGGCATGTAACTTTGTTGTGCAATAGTAGTACGGAGCACACGGTGGCTAGACTGGTTAAAACTTAATTTATGGATGTAACATCTCCCCCAACACTTGACGCATTTCGTGCCATCTCGTCACTTCCTCAGAAGCATGTAGCTGTGTTGAAAACATTATTGTAATTTTCCTTGATTTATATAGCACCAATGTATTGTACAGAATGTTTAATCATCCACCCGAATGAAGCTTGCAATTTAATTTGACAACTACCGACACAAATAACACTATGGCCAGTTTTACCAGTCATTTAACCTAACATCACCTTTATTGAGGAAACCAGAACACAGATAGGACATTTAATCTAATGTAGTAATAGTTCCTGTTCTGAATCAACATCATTGTGAAGTTGTAAAATGAACCATAGTGCTCTCCTGTTTGAATCTCTAAATAGTTATATAAATATAATGGTGTTACCTGGTTATATTGCTGAATATGTCATTAATGATTTAAGATCCATTTTGACTTTTCATTTTTTATGAATATGTTATAAACTGGGATCGTTACATTTTACAATTATATTTCTTAAAAGGGTTTATTTACCTTCCAAACACTTTTTTTCAGTTCAGTTGTTTTCAGATTGTTCACCATCTTTTATTTTTTACAGTTCTCTCAAAATTTAAGTTAAAAGTTGAGTTTTACTGTCCCAGTCTGCTTCATTCAGGCAGCTCAGTGATCCAGGAGCCTCTGAACTGTTACAATTTGCTAGTTAGTACAATTAGTTGATACATTTCTCATCAGTTTCTGTGGAATATTAGGAACAACTGTATTTGTATTAGGAGTCATTGTAACAGCTGCCTTTAATGAAACTCAGGGATTCTGCTCAAGCAGGGACAAAGATAACAAATGTATCAACTAAATGTATCCATTTAGAACAGTTAAAGGGGAATTCTGGTTTCCAAACCAAAATTTGACAAAGAGGCACACATAACACAGAAACCCCTAACAGATGGCTGCTGATACAAAGTAACAGAAGTCAGCCAGCTCAGCAAAGTAGTCAGACAGATCAGCAGGGGAGCAGGGGGCTAGGCTTAGGGAACTGTTCCAAACCATTAAAAATCATGAAAAGTCTGCATATTTTTTAATTGATGTATATTGCAAAGTTGCTTGAAATTATGTTTACTTTTCAAAAAGCTTGTTATGTTTTTTATGGAGTTCCCCTTTAAAGAGTAGGCACCCCCCCCAGAGCTATTTTAGTTTTTTTATAATATATAAATATTTATTATAATATTAGAAAAATGGTCAAAAATAGAAAGTAACTGGATGGTCAACACATGGCTAATTAGATGGCAAATTAGAATTTCAGCTCTACTAGTTCATAGAATGCATTTGCACACTCCGCATTACCGATCCAGCCCCCAGACATCTGTCTCGGAAAATGTATCTGTAGGGGGGGCTGAGAAAGCAGAAGCCCTTCAGTCACCTCTGGTGGGATGGGCTTAAATGGCCCTGCATATTTTAATCTCTATTTTGTAAATGGGAATACTGATGCATCTGACAATGCTGCCATGTGGCTATCCAGTAAATAATACAATGCACTCGAAAGACTGACTTTATTCAGCTTTATGAAGAACTGTGAGCAGCCATTATAACATTATAATTCATGTCTGTTATAAATACCATACCAAATATTTACTGAAATTAATATTTTTCCCTTTACAGGATAACTACATACCATATCCCAGCATCGAGGAGGTAATATGACAGCAATTCATTTTTCTTTTTCATTATAAGGAGTTTTTCCCATTTAATGTACTATGGGGAATATAATGGTATAATGCCCAATACATTAGTTACAACAGTTACAACAGCAATGGTGACACGTTTTAATAATTGAGAATGAGTATACAAATCTCCCATATACTACACGGCACTGCATATTGATAAGCTATTGTCAAATAATAACACAATAAAGCAAGTCGAGTTTGGGGTATGTGCAAAGTTTTTAATTTGACAGGAGTGTAACCCAGGCAGGGCAATATTTATATATAGGCACTAGGGATTCACTGAATCCATTTTTCTGGATTCGGCCAAACACCGGAATCCTTTGCGAAGGATTCGGCCGAATACCAAACCAAATCTGAATCTTAATTTGCATATGCAAATTAGGTGTGGGAAGGGGAAAACATTTTTTACTTCCTTGTTTTGTGACAAAAAGTCAAGCGATTTCCCTCTCTGCCCCTAATTTGCATATGTAAATTAGTATTTGGGTTCGGTTCTGCAAGGCAGAAGGATTTGGCTGAAAGAAATCCTGCTGAAAAAGGCCCGAATCCTGGATTGGGTGCATCTCTAATAGGCACCCAAGGGCCTGTGCCTAGGACAGCAGCTTTTAGGGGTCGGCCCTCAGGTGTCTATATAATTGAATATTTTTAGAAGAAAAATAAAAATTCACCCCTAGCCAGTGTCGGACTGGGACACCAGGGGCCCACCAAAAAACCTTAAACCACCAGAAGTTTTTAGACCAGGGGCCCACCCTCAGTACTATTTTCTTCCTCTCCTCACTTGACCTCTATTCTCCTAGTCTCTTTTCTTTACTTACTATAATCTACTATTCCACCTATTTAGCCCCTTCGTTCTCATAGAAATAGGGAATGACCATGAAATAGGCCAAAAGTTAAGCAGCATGAGGGGCCACTGACACCTTGGCCCACCGGGAGTTTTCCTGGTATCCCTGTGGGCCAGTCCGACACTGCCCCTAGCTCTGCCAGTGGATTTATGCAGTAAGTATCCTGAGATGGCTGGGGGGATTTTTTTTTCTTATTAATTTTTTTTATCGATAATACTTATGTTTTTTAGATCCTTGAGAAAGACACATCTTATCCACTAATTATCCTGCCTCAGTTTGGAGGTTACTGGATTGAAGATCCTGAAAATGTCAGCACCCCAACGTCATCAGACAGCAGCATATGTGATGATGAAGAAGAACCATTAAGCCCTAGCACCTACGGATACAAGCTCGAATACAAAGGCTCTGCTCGGGCTTATAGAAAGCATTTCATGGGCAAGGTGTGATGGTTTTCCTTCCTGTGCAATATTGTTTGCAGATATTTGGGGGTAATATGATAATGGATATGGTTCTAATAAATCTTAATTTCTTTTTGATGGTAGATTTAAGAGACAAATATCTATACATTCTAGCTCTGCAAATCCATTTACATGTGTATTCTTAAACCATTAAATGTATTTTTTTAGTTGTAATATTGGTATGATGCAGCCATCTCAGGTGATTGTGGCTGATCCTGTGCTTTCAGAAAGAGCCAGCACTTTAGGATGGAATTGCTTTCAGATAAGCTATTGTTTCTCCCACTCCCAATGTAATTAGAGTAGTTATGGTTGTTGGGCGTCGGTGTTTTGCTACTAGTGTTATTCTTATATCTGCAATGCAGGTGTCGGGGAGTTGCTATCTTGTTACCTTCTCATTGTTTTGTTGATGGCTGCTGGTGGGGGGAGGTATGGGGGAGAGATCACTCCAACTTGCAGTGCAACAGTGTGCCAGAGTGCCTGGAGTTTACCAAAGTCACATGATAGAGGACACTTGGGAAACTAAGAACATGTAAAATGGCAAATTTAAAAAATAAATATAAAGAAATCTGTTTGCTCTTTTGAAAAATAAATTGCAGTGCTGGATTCTACCAGAGAAGCACTATTAACTGATGTGTTTCATAAAAGACATGTTTTTCAGTGAAATAATTCCTTTAATGTTTAAATGATCTCTAGCAGATTTATGGTATGGTGATCTAAATTACGGCAAGATCCCTTATCCAGAACACACCAGGTCTCAAAAATTCTGTACCTGTCAATCAGAATGTGGTTGAATGCTTTGTACAAACTAACACCATTCTGCTCTATGGGATGGTAGTGCTCAGCTGTAAACTGGATTACTGGATTTTTTTAAAATATAAATTAGAGGAAATTTTGTTAATCTTTATTTTGTTTTCAGTAAAATATTATAACAAATGGAAAACTATGTTTTTATCGTTACTTGCAGGATCATTTGAATTTTTACTGCACGGCCAGCAGTCTAGGAAACTTGTTACTTTCAGTTAAATGTGAAGAATCTGACGGCATTGAATATTTGCGAATAATACTCAGGTAACCAGATATAATCTGCGTATTTTATCATAACCGTTTAGCTCCATGCACATACAGTATGATTAGCAAAAGTAAAAAAAATTTTTTACATGTTTTCATGTTATTATAGTGTTATTCTCCATCTATTGGTATAGCAGCTGCCAGTAGTGTGGGATGATGGGAATTACAGTAGAATCCCCATTTTACAGCCCCTGATTTTAAGTTTTCCCTCATTTTACATTGTTGTTTTCCCAATATATTATGCATAATACATTTCCTTGATTTTGCTTTTTCCTGGATTTTACACCATTTTTTACTGGTCCCCTGAAAATGTAAAATGGGCGTTCTACTGTATAGCTCAGAACCAGAAACTATTTGATGGGTGATCGGTTACCAGATCTGATACCAACTTTGGAGGTTTTATTATATAAGATTACAACAGTCTAGCGATAGACCAAAAAGCGTATGGTTGCTGCTTGGCTCCCTGTAGGAGTAATGTATGTTCTGTATGTTATGTATTTTGAGTTGTAACCCATTCCGTAAATCACCAGCTAGGGCCAGGACCGGTATTATAAATTTACTGACAATGTATTTGTCTGTACATATGAAATCCCCTTCTCTTTTGCAAAATTTTCCTAAGCAGTACTTAATTTTCAGCCACTGGGTCCAATCTTCATGGCAGTTAACTCTTAATCCAGCCCCAATCTGCCCACTTTCCACCCCTGATCCGCCCATCACGCCCTGTCTCCAACATCATCACTTTACCCCTGCAGCAACATTGACCTGCCTCCCTGAATGCTGGCTGGTAAGTTTCGACCAAAAAGACGACAACCATATATGTATTACATACAAATTACAACTATATTCCCTCTAAAATAGTTATGAATTAGGGTTAGTTATATGTATCTTGAATTTCAGTTGTATTTGGTTCCCCTTTTCTGTGCTGCCATCCAGTCCCAGGCTGACCCTGAAGCTGTTAACACAGTAGTAGTCTCGGAGACTAAAAACCAAATTACAACACTGATACCGTATATGCATAGCTTATTGTGTTATACCCATCCTATTGAACGACAGACAGCAATCTCATGTTTCAAAATAAAATATCAATGTCACATTGTGGTGGTAATCCAAACTATATATCCACTCCCTCAAAGCTTTTCAGTGTAGTTTGCTTGTTCAGTATCTTCCTACAGTATATGCAAATAGTGTTATTGTGAACCTGAGTTTTATACACTACAGGTATGTGACCTGCTATCCAGAATGCTCAAGACCTGGGGGTTTCCAGATACGGAATCTTTCCATAATTTGGATCTTCATACCTTAATGAGCAGATTTATCAAGGGTCGAATTTCGAAGTGGAAAATACTTCGAAATTTGACCATCGAATTGAATACTACGAAATTCAAAGTCGAATTCATAGGATTTTTTGTATCGTACAGTCGTACTTCGATCATACTTCAAACCATACGATTCGAACGATTTTATTGCACGATCATACGATTTTCCTTCGAATACAAAACTTAGAACTTAGAAATATGCTCTGGAAGTTCCCCATAGGCTAACAGAGCACTACGACAGGTTTCAGTTGGCAAAGTATTAAAGTTCAAAGTTTTTTTTAAAAAGACAGTACTTCGAATAGTCGAACGATTTTACTTCGAATCGAAGGTCGAAGTCGTAGTAGCCTATTCGATGGTCGAAGTATCCAAAAATTACTTCCAATTTCGAATTTTTTAACTTTGAAACTTCGACCCTTGATAAATCTGCCCCTAAGTGTACTAAAAAATCATGTAAACATTAAATAAACTCAATAAGCTCGTTTTGCTTCCAATAAGAATTAATTATATCTTAGTTGGGATCAAGTGCAAGGTACTCTTTTATTATTACAGAGAAAAAGGAGTCTAGGGAGATGGCATTGCTATAAGACCAAGTGATAACTTTAAATGTACCTTAATTAATAATCATAGATCCACATTACCATCCAATATTCAAATTCTTTAAGGGATAGTGATAGGTTTAATGAAAACTGTCACTGTGCTTATGTAAAACAGGTGTTGTTAAGTTTCTCTAATGGAGGTGCCCCCCTGTCACAATGATGGCTTGAAGGAGAGTATCTTTGTGTATTATGTTGCCCACATTTGTAAACGGTTCTTCACCTTAATAGAGCTTTGCCCTGCCCCAAGTACAATGTCATTTGCAAAGCTGCTCTACTTTAAGTTATGTCGGAGATTGACACAGGTTAGTTAGCGGTGGGCTGAGGGGGAGGCAGGGAGCACCTCCAATAAAAAGAGTTGTAATACTTAGGTTTACACAAAAGGTATAGTTACATGCTTCTATTAAAATGATAATCTGTTAATATGCCTCTAAAACTATATATATCATGAAATATCTACAAGCACAGTCCTCCTTTTATGTGGTCCTCCTGTTTAGCTACTTATCACACATACATAGAATTACATCCTCCAATCCTAAAAATAGCAAACGTAAAGGTCTACGTAGACTTGTATGATCCATCCAAACCTCATGTACGACTAGTGCCATCCTCTGTGACATCAGCAATGACGCATTTTGCTGACTGCTTTGTCAATAAGTGATCGATTTTTATCTGTCAAGTAAGTGAATTGCTTGTCCTTGATTATTATTCTAATTAAAATGTGTTTTTGCACAAATCTTTGCCTCTCACTTCCTTTCCTACTTCCTTCTCCTCCCTACTGTCCAGATGAGCACCCACTATGTGGTAAGCGGCTAGGTATAAGGACCATATAGAAAATCTGGCGTGAACTTTACAACACATTATATGCAGCTAGTTAGTAGGCTTTTTGTTGGTTTGCACAAATTTTTAGCACCTGTGCTTCATCACTGACGCGTGGATCTGTGAATTTTTTAAACACATTATTATTTGGTCTTTTGGTGACCAAACTGTTTTGTAAAGTCACCGTGCTATATGTGCTAGCCCTTTTGCTTTTTATTTGCAATCTGGCCCCTATAGGAGCTGGTATGCCTCATTCACCCTACACTATTTTCACTTACAGATTATGAAATAAAAGCTAAAGTAGGCATGAACAAAATCTAGGGTGTTCCTGTTCTTCTTCTTGGGAGTTTAGCTTAATAACAACTATAAATCTGAACTATCAAGGTCTCAGTTCTGGCAGTGTTCCAGCTCTGCTCATTTTCTGCCTTATTATACTTTAAAATTCACACTCCTGCCCTTTTCTCTTAAAGTTCTTTTTTCTTAAAATTCAGCTTTGATTGTTGCACTCCCTGTCCCTGTCTCATCATTATCATCATCATCATTTATTTATATAGCGCTGTCAAGATACGCAGTCTCCTTCCTTCTGATATTTCTGTATGCCTTATGTGTGTCATAGATCACAAAGACCAATGTGTCACATCAGTACTTCCATTTCCATATGCCAGAAGCAACACATTCTTATATTTTTTTAATTAACAGTAGCTATGAGTTGTCCTGTTTTTAACAAATCTGTTCTACAGATTTATCTGTTAGTTATTAGTATAACTTCAGTTTACTGATAAAATTGTGAGCTATGGGGAAACCTCAGTCATCAACACAATGTTTATCATAATGGAAAAGGTTTCCTGTGGTTTCTCCTGCCCTCCTTCTTCTGTTCTGCTTTCCTCTAATCCTAGCTCTTCTTTTAGCCTTTTTTCTAATCTTCTTCCCATCTTTTGTATTTTATAAAAGGACAAAACCCCTTATTTCAAGAGTGTGCCTACTTAGGAGAGTGAATCATTAGAATACTGCTTGCAAGGGGAGGCTGGTCATACAGACAAAACAATCCGCTGCCGCTTTGTGCCTCATTTGTTCCCTTAATGGAGAGTCTGACATCAGCTTGTAGTGCACTCAAATCACGATCTGCTCACCTAGAGAATTAAAGCAAATTAGAATGTAACTGCCATTTTGGCATTCAATCAGTTTAATGGATAAAGGATACTCATATCCACTTTTGGCATATATGTGGCAATTATATTTTAAAATTAAAGTGAGTGTCTTCGGAATATTATGTATCTGATACCAAATGTAGTATAATAGTTGTCAATAAAAGCAATTTGCTATAAATATTTCAGATGGCCTTGTTAGCTAAATCTGGGGGTTTTATTCTGTTCAGCATCTCAGATGATATGAAACTCTGTTTGGAACTCAGAACTCCTTCTGATCCAATTGAGTGTAGATGTTATATAAGATTTTGTATAGTTAAAAAATAAAGTTTGTGGTTTGGAAAAAATTGTGGGGAAAAATTGGCCATTGACTTCAATGCGTTTTCTTAAATTTTTTACCATTTGGCGAATTTTCGGCAAAGGGAAACATGCCAGATTTGCTCATCACTAGTTGCATCAGTTTATTGTCTAAAAGTCACCATTAATAAACTGCAAATATTACTGTAAATAATATTTTGTTTACAAGATCAAAAAAAGGAGCATATATTCTAAATATTTTTATACAATTATACAATTATACATGTTTCCCATCATAAATTCTTGTGGGGGCAGGAAAAAGAATCTGAGTGTCACTGTAATGTTCTCTTTAATTTATTCTTGGCAATGTGTACACATTTTAAACATGTGTGCACATTTTTAAAAATTCTATGCTTAGGTTGGCATAAATGCAAAATTTTGTATTTTCACACTAAATTATTTGTGCGCACCACAATTTGTTGTGTACACTGGCCTCAAAATTTGCATGCGCACACAACTTAAAGAGAACATTGGTCACAGCTTTGTCAATGAGTGGGGTTTTGAGGTGTAGATACTCCAGCACTTGCTCACCTTGATTGTATTTCTGTCCAAAAATCAGCAACAGCATCCACAAAAACTCACAATCATCCCACACACACAGTGCCAAATCGCTAATATTAACAACCCTTTGTTTAACAGCAAAAGGTTAGCTTCTACTAATTCACCAAGCAGTTAAAAGGTTAATTTCCATTTAAACACATTCTTTCTACCAGCAAACACATGGTTATTAAGCATTTAAACAAACTTTGCATTGCAGCCTGCAGAAGGTTAAGTCACAGTTTCAAACTTTCTCTCAGGCTTTAAGTTTGTTTAGAGCAACAAGAACTAAACATATTACATTTTGTATCTGATATTAGAAAAATGTCAGCAGTACATATGCACAAAGCAAAGATATTACAAAAAAGTATATATACAGTATATATATATATTTCTAAGTCATAAAATAAATATATACAGTATATATATATTTTAAGTCATAAAATAAAAACTAATAAAAAGAAAATACTATACTTTAAAGGGCAGATTTATCAAAGGTCGAATTTCAAAGAAGAAAATACTTCGAAATTCGACCATCGAATTGAAATACTTCGACTTCGAATATCGAAGTTATCTTTCAGCAAAATCGTTCAATCGATTTTAGTGTACGATCGAATGATTTTACTTCGATGTGCAAAGACTTAGAAAATGGTTGTAGAAGGTCCCCATAGGCTAACATAGCACTTCGGCAGGTTTAATTTGGTGAAGTATTGAAATCGAAGTTTTTTTAAAGAGACAGTACTACGATTATCGAATGGTCGAATATTTGAACAATTTTTACTTTGAATCGAAGTCGAAGTAAATTCATAGTACTGTATATACTCGAGTATAAGCCGACCCGAGTATAAGCCGAGGTACCTAATTTTACCTACGAAAACTGGGAAAACTTATTGACTCTAGTATAAGCCTAGACACAACTAAAGCCCTGTCTCCCAGCAGCGCACATTCTGCCAAAGCGACCCCCCCCAGCGATCAACCGGACTTCTTTGCAAAGTTGATGGTGACAGAGAATTGCCAAACGGATTACTGTGTGCATTGTCCCACTGCCATGTGCAGAGGGTGCTGTTTGATATTGCCATCACTGTTAATCTTTCGTATAACCAACAGAGGGTGCTGTGTGATATTGCAGTCACTGTTATTCTTTCATATAACCAACAGAGGGCGCTGTGTGATATTGCAGTCACTGTTAATCTTTCATATAACCAACAGAGGGCACTGTGTGATATTGCAGTCACTGTTATTCTTCCATATAACCAACAGATGGCGCTGTGTGATATTGCAGTCACTGTTATTCTTTCATATAACCAACAGAGGGTGCTGTGTGATATTGCAGTCACTGTCATTCTTTCATATAACCAACAGAGGGTGCACTGTAATTCTTTCATATAACCAACAGAGGGTGCTGTGTGATATTGCAGTCACTGTAATTCTTTCATATAACCAACAGAGGGCGCACTGTTATTCTTTCATATAACCAACAGAGGGTGCTGTGTGATATTGCAGTCACTGTTATTCTTTCATATAACCAACAGAGGGCGCACTGTTATTCTTTCATACAACCAACAGATGGCGCTGTGTGATATTGCAGTCACTGTTAATCTTTAATATAACCAACAGAGGGCGCACTGTTATTCTTTCATACAACCAACAGATGGCGCTGTGTGATATTGCAGTCACTGTTATTCTTTCAAATAACCAACAGAGGGCGCACTGTTATTCTTTCATATACCCAACAGAGGGCATTGTGGGATATTGCAGTCTCTCCCCAAGTGTACTGTTGGTATAGGAATGATTAAAAGTGACTGCATAAAATTTTTTTACTTCGAAAATTCCCTCGAATTCACTTCGGCCCTTGATAAATCTGCCCCTAACCGTTTTCAATTTTCATTTGTATCCCGTTAGGCAAGGTGGATAACAGGCATACAATCCAAAATTTGCAGTCTCAAATGTTATACTCAGTGAATAGTCCACTTCTTATTTTTTTACTGGGACATTCCTCCTTATAACCTGTGCTTGAGGTTGAAACTGAGTGGTAGTTCCGGGCCAGTTTTTGCATTTATAGAAGCAAATATTATCAAAACAATATTGGCTTACTTTTTGCCTTGGGCAACCTGGGTGGCGCCAGCTGGGCACATGCATGCGTGATCTTGCACTCGTGTGCGCATGCGTGAATTTGTTTTTGTGCACGCATGCGCAGAATTGATTGTGCACATGCGCAGAAGCACAATGAACAATATAACATCATCGGCAGTTGAGGAGAGAAGGGATCGGACATGGGGTAGGCGACAGAAAAGGTATTGCCTGGCGCCCCCCCAGCTTTGCGCCCTAGGCATGTGCCTATTCTGCCTACCACTTGTTCCTGCCCTGTTTACTGTGTTTCATAGGTGATAGGTGATACTAGACAATATGGATGTTTGATAGGTGGTCTAGTGTGACTGGCCCAATGTGACTCATTAGAGCATGGGTCCCCAACCTAATTTAGCCGTGAGCCACATTAAAATCTAAAATAAAGTTGGAGAGCAACATAAGCATGCATGCAAAAAGTTCCCGGGTGCCAAATAAGGGTAGTCCTTATGTAGTCCTTATGTGGACTGTTGGCTTACAGGATTGTCTATTTGGCAGTACACATGGATTTTGTAACTAAAGCTTTCCTTCAAGCCAGGAATTCATAAATAAGCACCTGCTTGGAGGCCACTGGGAGCAACATTTAATGGGTTGGTGAGCAACATGTTGCCTGCAAGTCACTGGCTGGGGATCACTACATTGGAGTAAGAAAACCTTTCTAGTTCTTAACAGTATGTATAGAAGGGTAGTAAAAAAAACTTTGATGTGGCATGAGGGGTATATGAATTTATATGTATAATATATTTCCTTCAGGTACAGTTGTTACAGGTTGTGAGCACTGTAAGAGAACCGGATCACTGGATGTCCATAAGAGCATGGTGGACTCTAGTGAACACCAACAGGGAATTTTATACCACCTCTAAGCTGTTAACATTCAAAAGCAGTGGACAACTGACCAATGCACTATGTGTATACAGATTCACCCTGCCACAAATCCAGGGTATGGGGTGTTCTCAGGCGTGAGCTGTAGGTATTCGATAGGTAGAATGCCTTCCCACTGGTAATGTGTCTTACAAAGAAGTTCCAGCCCAGATCTGCTGCAGGAAACAGCAGGAACCCTGCAGCACAAGGAAACTTCAGCGACTTCAGAAAACTAAGCGCTCCAGATGCCATCCCTCCGGCAATTTCCATTCTAGCCGGCGGGAACGCAGTTCGGGGAGATTAGTCGCCCCAAAGAAGAGGAGATTTGTCACCGGGCGACTAATCTCCCCGAATCGCAGCGAAGTGTCTCTGCCGATAGAACTTCTATTGCTGATGTCTAGTTGGCAGCACTTCAAATGCTTACCTAATGGCTGATGCTCAAAACAATAGTTCAGTAATAACTAGAGGACACAGTATAGCTATTCCTACATAAAAGTATTTTTGAGTGTAGGAGCCTCATCCTTTCTGCATTGTCCCAAATCCCCTCTTCTCTGTCTCCCATCCCCATGAAAAACATATGGCTTCAGGTATGAATTTCTTTTCATTCCCCAACTGGCAGTGTTTTTAACGCATCAGAATCAGAACAACATTAGCTGAAAGCAACCAAGGGAATGGATCATTGAGACAGAGAAATCATCCACAGTTTATGTACTTCACTCACACCTCTCAAAATATCTCCCTTAGGCTCTAATTAAACTAAAGCAGTGAGGAGTAACTGCCACGCAGCTCTCTGCAGATTTGGTCACTGGAAAAACTCATTAAGGTTCAGAGAAAGTGTTTACACATTCTTTGATCTCATTAGTATATTTATTTGTTTATTTATTATGCCTTACTTATTGTATTCAGCACCATTATAATTATTCAGCAATTTAAAGAAGTTGTTCATTATTAACTTCAGACTCTGTCCCAGTGGAGATTACACTCTATATAGTGATGTACGGGCCACCCCAACACCACTGGGATTGTCTTCTGCACACTGTTTGCAGTTCATGGACAGGTGCGGGTTGAGCGAGTCAGATGCCACACATCACTAATTCTAAGGTCCCTATCACATTCACACAACATGCTAGGGTAAGTTTTATCAGGAGAAAATTAACCCACCAACATGTTTTTCTCAAAAACAGAGGTTGGAGGTCCCTCACCTAATAGATAATATTAAAAGCTATACATCCCTGTCTACCCCTGTAGTAATGCTATTTCCTGTTCTCTGAAGTTCTTACCATTTGTTTTACAAGGATAAAGTCATAATACTGTACCCTGATATATGCATCTACAATATTTCTACTAAATGTTTTACAACTTCATTATTTAAAACTGGGTTAGTTGCAATATAAACGTGCAATTTAGAACTAAAAAGGATACCATAAAAATAATGACATAATCTTTTAATCTTGCATTGCCTTTTTCATACTGTATTTCTCTTGTGCATCTTCTTTTTCCCTGTGATCTATTTTCATTTTAATATTTTTGGCTTTGTTTAAAGGAGGAAGAAAGCCAAGACAGTTTATTGCCAACAGATTAGCCACAATAGTGCAAGCCAGAACACTATATGTATTCTGCAGAATGCTTTACCATACCTGAGTAAACAGTTCTAGACACTGTCTGTTTGTTTAGGATAGGAGCTGCCATATAAGCTTGGTGTGACATCACTTCCTACCTGAGTCTCTCCCTGCTCACTTACAGCTCTGAGCTCAGATTACAGCAGGGAGGGGAGGAGGGAGGGGGAGAGGAGCAAACTGAGCATGCTCAAGCCCAGCCCTGGAGGTTTAAGCTGAAAACAGGAAGTCTGATACAGAAGCCCATGTGTACACAATAGAAGGAAAGAAAGAAGTGTTTCTTTTGACAGAGGACTAAGAGCAGCATTACTTTGAGGGTTTACTGGTGTATTTATATAGAGCTTTCTGATAAAGCTAACTTAATTTTAGCCTTTCCTTCTCCTTTAAGGTCTAAAGCAAAAACTCTACATGAACGGATTCCATTGTCTGGGTTTAGCAAGCTTCCAAGCATCCCCCAGATTGCTAAGGTAAGTCCTTCCAATATATATATAAGATGGTAAATAGTACTAAAATGTGTAGGTGATCCCAAAACAGAACTGCAATGATCAATTGGAAATTACATCCACCCTGTATGTGCGCATGTAATAGTGTAATTGGCTTCTCTTTTAAAGTCATGTTAAATAATGTAGTATAATGTAACATATGTAATAGTAATAAATAATAAAACCTGCATGGTGTTCAACTAATAATAAAAATTAGACTAACAAAACCTTTGAGATACTACCACTTCCTGTGATAAAAGAACCAATTTATCAAAGGTTGAAATGAAAACACGTAGTTCTGTCTTTTTGTGTGCAGCTTCTTGCCAACAACAAAAACATTTTGGGAGCTCAAAGCTGACAAGATGCCTCCAAAACAATGAGCACACTGTTTGAATAGATTAGTTTTTTAGTTTCTGAGTATTTGAGTATTCTTAAAAGGTAGTGATGGGCGAATTTATTCGCCAGGCACGAATTCAAAAAAATGGGCACAAACGTCAAAAACGAGACGCCGGCGCAGTTTCGTAAATTTTTCGCCGTTTGAAACGGTGAAGCAAATGGCCCAAATTCACCCATCACTATTAAAAGGCAATAAAATATGCTACCACATTGCTCACATGGAAGATTTGTTGTGAGAAATCTGCCCCCAAAAAAGTTATTTTTCCACTACAAGATCCTTAATAATATCTGTTATGGGCTTGTCACTGGTGACATTCTGTCTCCAGAATCTAACCCTGTTGATATACTGTAGAAGCTCCATCCTCTGCTAATATAGAAGCTTCATCCTCTCATGTGAATATTTATTGCCCATGCTTTGTCTATGGCTTAACACCTGTAACCCATGTGGTGATTTGAACAAAGGCATGACATAGCATCCTATTTCTAAATAGTTTTTAATGAAGGTATTTCCAGGTTTTTTTCTTATAAAGTTCCATATTTCCAAAAAAAACCATAAGTCAACATATTGCATTCTTAACATTAATTAGTACAAATGTGTTTCACACGTCATAAAAAATCACAAAAAGAAAGAAAGAAAAGTTATAGAGTGGAATAGACGGGGGAGAAATTAAAAAAGTAAAAATAAAAACAGTTAAGATGCCAAACATAGTAAGTACTGCTGCATATTTCACGGGGAAGAAAATATGATGATCGATCCTGTCTTAAACCTTTCAATAAGTCAAACTGAAACTGTTAAACTCATTTTAATTATTATTTTTTACTTATCCAAGAGATAGGTGAAGGGAGGGTACTTTCTGAAAAACCACAAAATCCAGCATTTGCATAATACAGCTTCGATAATGTCCTTTTCCATTTGATTTAAACAAGCCTACTAATGGTTCTTTTTCATTTTTATTTATGTCTTTACTTTGCCTGAGTGTTTTATTTCCTGACCATCAATCAACACCCAGCCCAATATCATGGGGAAGCAACAAGTAATTTACAACTGTCTCCCAGTGGCTGGGCTTTAATGTGCAGAGCATATTTCTTGCCTTGCTTCTTGTTTTTGCAGCATTAACCTTTCCACCAATTTTTGGAGTTGGAGCTTCACAAATGCAGCGCTACTCCTGTAGGAACAGAGTTATATACCTCTGAGCAGCAGGGTATCTGTACAGTTTAAAAATGAGCTTTTATTATCTCCGTCTAAATAAAACAAACATATGGAGTGAATCCTTGCATCTACTCCAGTAGACTGTTAAGCAACCCCCCTCTAATTTCCCATGTTTTTATGACAATATACAGGCACCGCTGCTTGATCAGATTTAACATATGTGTGTGTTTGAGGCTGAAAAAATCTGCAGCATCCATATCTAGAGAATAATAGCTCACAGAGTGGCATTGATTTGTCTTTCATCTGTAAGCAACAGATTTGTTAACCGCATGTCAAAGGCAAAATACTTTTATTTCTCCATAAATGATTCCAGTATGTTCCAAATTGAACCAGGTTCTAATGGTTGTAACTCATGACGGTGATGTTTTTTGTTTTCTCCCTGTGCATTGAAATAATTACAGTATCAGAATTGTAGGTAAAGTTGCTGTACCGTGTTAGCAGTAAAAATGTTACAGGGCAACTGTAAGGAACTTACCCTGGTGGTCTAGCAGCAAAGGGGTCCACGCCACTTCCTCGGCGTTGACGACTGCCGGGCTGCTTCCTTCTCCTGTGCCGGTTTCCTCTAGGGCGCTGCACGCACGTTCATCATTTAAAGACGCAGTCGCGCTGGCGTCATCACGCCACCGCGCAATTGGCGCGAAATTCAAATGTATATAAAGCCTTATGTGTACCTTGTAGATCTCTGGCTATTTTTCTGAGGGTCCTTAGTTGTAGATTGTATGTGACCACTAGGGGAACCCGATTTATTTCAGGTTTTTGTTTATACTGTAGAAGGTGACTTCTGGGAATCCTGGTGGCTGCATGAATGTATTTATCTACAATCATGAGGTTGTAGCCCCTGTTGATGAAGTCTGCTTTGAGTGTTTTGAGGTGGTGGTTCCTTTCAGCAGTGTCCGAACATATATACGATTATATTTCGTAAAGCCTGGCTGTAGATTATTGATTGTTTAGTGTGGTCAGTATCAGAATCTAACACCAATATGTAATGTCAGGGACTTGCAACAAGAGGTATTGCTCTTTGAATTAAAAAGTCTTTATACTTTTATGTTTAACAATTCCCATAAGCACTGAATTAGTATTTCTGCCCCCCCCCCCCCAACTTCTCTGAAACTGTTATTCGCCTTGCACAAGCTTTCAACCTAGAATTATTATCCTGTATAGATACAGGATTAAATGGCTAGCCTTGATACAACATACATAAATAGAGCTAGGTAAATCATCCTACTGATGCATAATTTAATATCCCATAGCCCTCAGTGTTAACTGCCTAAGGTTGCTTTCATTTGGACATGTGGGAAATGGTTTATTATGGAGTTTATTCCAGCATGATACCATTGGCTGAGGAAGCTGTGGAGGCTGTCACATGATAAGCGAGGGGCTCCTTATCTTCATTTTTATAGACTGGATTTGTGAATTTGCACTTTATAGACTGAAGCTGTATATTTGCATTTTATAGATTGGATTTGTATAAGAAAAAGGGGTACATTTCAAGCTATGGTGTTACAGATAGGTTTATTGAGAATTGTGTATCTGGAACTGGGGTTGCCGTTTTTATGGCTCAGCTATTGAGCAGTTAAGGCTTGCATTTAATCATAACTCCCAACTGGCCCGCTTTCTACAGGACAGTACCGGTTTTGGCAGCTCAGCCCGCAGTCCCGGCTCTTTATTCAAAAGTCCTGATTTTCTCTTTGATCTCCTGCTCTGATGCTAGAAAAAGAAACAACTAAATTAAGAGGCTTTTTGGCAGAGAGCATTCATAATAATTTAAAACAAGCAAAGAAACAATTGTAACTATTTAATAAGATAAGCAAGTCTCTCGGGAGAAGTCTAGCATATTAAAGTGCAATTTCACCTTCATTAACAAACCTGCTTTAACACATAAAACATGGCCCTAAAACTCCAGAAATGTGTTCAAACTTTCATAACCTGCCATACGCGCAGCAGATCTTTTTATACCTCTTTCCAGGTATGATTTAATGTTGGTAGTAGGTTAAGAACAAGGGTAGGGAGCATCATGGGCCCTTTTTCAACATCAGGAGTGTAGCAAATTGTTCATCATTGCTTTATATTTCTTATATCTTACATGTGTTTGTGCCTACAGGCATTATGTGATGATGCAACGGGACTGAAATTCAATCCTGTTCTCTACCCCAAGGTATGATGTTTTTTTCGCCATAATACTATTATTTGCATTAAGTGGAGAATGAGAACTGTCACACGGACCATATTTATTTCTATTCTAGGCCTCCCAGTTAATTGTTACTTATGATGAACATGAAATCAACAACACTTTCAAGTTTGGGGTTATATACCAGAAATATAAGCAAGTAAGTATCTTCTTTGCTGCTTTTGTTAAAGTGGGACTTCCGTCTGACATTGCAACCACACTATATCTATGTTATTTAAAGTATAATATTTTAGTATCCACATACGGGGTGGCGTTTTTTTTTTTTGTTTGGGGAGGCTAACCAAAATAAAATTGAGAAGAATGATATAATCCTTCTAATGTTTGTTTTTACGTTGTTTTAAATATCCCAATGCACAAAAAATCATAGCCACCATGATAGATATTTCCCTCAAACTTAAGAGCAGAATACAATGTCAGCTTGATATACTGTATATAGAGAGTTATTTATCAAAATCCAAAAACTGTGTTACCATGATTCCTTACAACCAAATAACTTATGTGCTCGTGTGAAGGCAAGGCGATAAATGTCATGCTTAGGTACGGTGAGGAAATGTATAAGCAGAGCAAGAAGCAAACAGTATATTTTGCTGCAACCATTTTAAAGAGATAATAAAGTAATTGGAGCTCAGCTATATTATTTTAACATGTTTACTGGCTAGGTGCCTGAATGCAGAAGTAAAAACTGCTTTAAAAAATGATTTTGGTTAATCACCAAAACAATGACACAGTACTTCCAAAACTTGATGCCCTGATAACAGAAAATGAAATCTTGCAAACAGTCAAATCATTGAAATTAGGTAAAACCCCTGGTCCAGATGCCTTAAGTGACGAATTCTACAAGATTCTAGCACCTGATATAACCCCTACACTCCACACATTATACAAAAATACAGTTCTAGGTCTCCCTCTTTGGCCAGAAGCAAATGAAGCCTGGATAATCCTCCTCCCAAAGAAAGACAGGGACCCTACAAAACCACAATCATACCGCTCAATCTCCCTCCTAAACCAAGACCTGAAACTAGTTACAAAAATAATGGCAGATAGACTACAACAGATTCTACCTAGGATCTTGACCCCAATCCAAACAGGTTTCACAAAAGGGAGGCACTCAGTGAACGCTATCCACCAAATATTAGCTTCCAAATATACATATAACATAGAAAAACACAAACATGGGATACTGGTAAACTCAGATGCCGAAAAGGCATTTAATCAACATATCACTCACACATCCTAAGACTCTTAAAATTTCAGCATTTTGGATGCCAATTGCTGAAGCTCTTCCATAATCTATATGACTCCCCCACAGCTTTTTTCATGTTAAATAACATAAACTCTGAGAGGATCCCAATCAAAAAAGGCACCAGACAAGGTTGCTAACTGTCCCCCCTCCTCTTCAATGTAGCCTTAGACCCACTATTTAGACACAGCACAAAACCAATTATTCCAAGGATTCACCATAGGACGAGTACAACACAAAATATTAGCATTCGCAGATGACATCTTGATATTTATAAACAAACCTGACCAAGACATCCCCATCATCATGGAAACTATAAATAGATATGCAAGCTTCTCAGGTCTAAAAATCAACTGTGAAAAATCTGAAGCTATCAAACTGAAACACATGATCCTTACAGACTGGATGCAAAATATCCCGTTCAACAAAGCACAACACTACATTACATATCTAGGCATAAAATTTGCAAGCCATCACACAGATATCTACCATCTAAATATAAGGCAAGCTATATCCAACATCCAGCATGATCTAGATAAATGGAAAACAGCAAACATCTCCTTTTTAGGCAGAGCACACCTAATCAAAATGATATACTTTCCCAAAATATTGTATAAGATCCAAATGTTACCATACTATCTCAAATGCAAAGACTTGAAACAAATCAACAAAACCTTCAGAAACTTTATTTGGAAAGGGAAACGATCTCGGATTAGCTTACTAAAGCTACAACAGCTTAAAATTAATGGAGGTATTTAACTTTATAGAAGACTATAATGAAGCTGCCCTGCTTGTCATGCTGGAGACTGGATATACAACACTAACACATACAGCAACTTAGACCTAGAACAAGAACTTGTGGAAACTACATACCTAAATCCCTTGCTCCACCTTCCGCCTAATAAACTCACACCTAAACAAAAAAACCAACCCCCTATTTATGAGCACCCATAAAGCCTGGAGCAGGCCCGGACTGGCAATCTGTGGGTTCTGGCAAATGCCAGAGGGGCTGCTATAAGGTCCCATAGAAAGTCAGTATTTAGTGGGCTGGTGGGGGCTGTTTGGGCCTTTGTGTACCTGAAATGTTAGGGCCTATTTTAATTCTCAGTTCGGACCTGGCCTGGAGACACGCCAGACACAAAGGGAAAACATCACAAACTGGCATTCGCTGACCATACAAAAGTTCCAACCTTACATTGAATGGGCTCTATTTAGTAAACTTAAAGATGCCAACAAAGCCCAAGCGGAAAGGTTAGCCACAGCCACCAGGTAAGCTATATTACAGTAATGGCTATCACCCATTCCACCCTGCATGAATCTAGTGAAAACCAAACTACATTTCTTGTTTCACATGGACTGGCTGGTAGTATCCCTAAACAAAATATCCCATACTAACAAATTTTTTGATGTATGGACCACCTATATCCTAAGTCTCCCCCCTGACATAAGAAAATTAACAGTTTCTACATTCTATCGAACCACGTGGTACGATTTAGAAAGTCTACGAGGTACTAACCATTGGCTGCCTCCCAGGACTCACTGACATGTAGATAATGGAAGACTTGTTAAAACCCCTCTAACAAGGGCGAGCAACGGGCTTAGTTGACCTAAATGTTTTATTTTACTTTATGTTGTTGTTATGTTGATATTTGTTCAGATTGGAAAAGATCAGTTTGTCAGAAGTAGGGGTGAATTTATACATGTGATCACCACTACCCAATTTCTCAAATATTACCCCTCTACTCCGTACTATAAATGTACATTACATTTATATTATCCAAGAATACACAAAACTGGCATTGACCAAAATGTTTTTATTGCTTAATTGTTGTTCAATTTGTAACAATAATGATATTAATGCATAAATGAACAATAAAAACAAAATTTATAAAAAAAAAAAAAGTGATTTTGGAAGTGACTTAAAGACTCTTGTGACTTGGGTTGCTTCTGGCCAATGTTATTAATAGGGAAAAAAATGTAACTGTATAGGAAGGCTGGTATTTATTTTCAAAAAAAGTGGCAACCCTATGTTTACCTTGCTGCTCTTTTTTGGAATGATCAGATGAATAGGTGCTGTGAATTTAGCTCTGCTGATTGATTGCTGCACCCTAACAGCCAGACATCTATCTGGGGAAAACGGGCATGGGGGCAGGGGCGGGTGATGTTGGGGGCAGGCCAGTGATGGCAGGGGCGGGCCCCGATGAATGCGTGTGAGGACAATACCCAGAATGCAATTGGAATAGAAAGGTGTAGAAATCAACTCCCATTTCTATTTCTATTTGCTGCTGTTCCTATCAGTCTCAACTAGTGATGTGCGGGTCGAGAAATCCAACCTTAACCCACTCCCTCCCAATCCGCACCCGCTGCTGCTACCACTCTATTTATAGACCCACGCCTATAAAGTCAATAAATTTCTGTGCTGGAAGTGCTAGATTTTGTGCAGGAGTCGGCACCGAACCCGCCGACCCGTGGGCACATCACTAGTCCCAACCTGTCTTTACTATGGCATGCAGCCCGCTGCATCTGGTATGTGATAATTACATGTGCCATAGAATTATAGTTAGCTCCTTCTATATGCTGTTGTCATATTGATTGTTCAGCGTACAAATTGGGCTATTTTTGGGCTACTTTTAAAATGGCCTTTGGCTATTTTTTGGCATTTTTTTATAGTCTTCGGCTGGTTTTGAAATGTAAATCTGGCAACCCCAGTGGCAGAAAAGCATGCTCTATATAGGGTGTGGAAGGAAAGGTGATCCTTGTCAGGGCTCTGAAGAGCAAAGTGTGCTCTGGTCAGGGCACAGAAACCAAAGCAGAGACACAGGACTCCTGTAGTATCACAAAGAAGGAAAAAAGGCTACACTTGTGCTAGAAAACACCTTTGGAGTATGAATGAAGGCAGAGGGTTTCCATATAGGTTATTGCCATTAGCATTGCCAAGCAAAATGTATATATTTTTAATATCATATTCTAAGCATGCACTGAATGAAATATATTGACCTATGTTTCAAAGGCTGCCTCTGCCTGTGCAAAGTGAATTACACTCAAAAGGTTATGTCAAAAAAACTAGAACCAAGGTAGTCAATGACCATACTACTACATTTAGGACTATAAACCTTGCCTAATACAATCTCAGAAAGCAGTGTAGCCAGATCAGTTCTCCAAATTATCCAAAACTGAAAGCAAAAACACATCTGAAGACTAAAGCTGGCCATAGGCGCAAAGATCCGATCATACGAATCGAGGATTCGTACGATATTCGGACCGTGTGTGGAGAGCCCCGACATTTTTCGTCCGGCGGAGATCGGTCGTTTGGTCGATCAAACAGGTTAGAAAATTTCTGTCGGCTGCAGGTCATATCTCTGCATGTATTGCCGATCATACAATTTTCAGAGGGAGACTAGCTTTGGTCGGACATAACTATCGCACGATTGCTGTCAGGGGTAGAACATCGGCTGATCTGTTCTTACTACTTCTGAATGGTAAGACTTTGATCTTTATGGTTAGTGGCAGGTCGGGAGATGGGAAAGTCCGATCGTACGTTGATTCGTACGTTGCGTCTGTGCCCAGCTTTAGGCTAATGGCAGAAGGGTTGACTCTCCACTGGCATATATACCCACCCATTGTGCCATTCTCCTAAACATTAGTCTCATAGTTCTGGTTAAGTAAGATTTCTTTAAATGTTTAAGTGTTAACATTTAAATGCATTAAGGACAATTAGCTGGGTATACACTGCGTCAGCTTTAATGCTGTCAGATATTCTAAGGATTAGTTGTACATTTTCTCTTTTGCTAGTGAGCAGTGTTTTTGATCCTAGTTAAGTTTTAACAACAAGATTATTTTGTCTGTGAGAGGGAAAAAATTAGACTACTAAGCCATGTGTGTGTAATGGAAATGTAATTAGACAAAGAGTTAGAACATGAAAGGCAGAGAGGAAAGAATCCACTAATTTGTTACAGAAATTTCTGGCAGGCATCTTAATTATCTTCCCCTATTCCATATCTCTCTGCGGTGCCAAGGCTGTATAGTTACAAATTGTTATGGAGTTGAAATAATGTGATTCATAGGGCGGGAGAAACAGAAAGGATTACAATGTAAATCCCCTCTTTACTGCACAATTAGATTGTGTTTCCAGTTCATTGCATTAATTATAAATTGCAGTATAAACTTGTTTGAGACTTTTTTTGTAATAAATCACAGTTTGTAGCTTGTAAATAACTTCATTCAGGTTTTATGTGCCTTATATGCCAGTCTCAAATCCTTTAATTGTAGCTTTCCCCCCCATGCTGAAATAGAAGTTGACTTTGAAATAAGACCACGAAGTGCAACCATACAAATACCCCAAAGACTTCAAATTTAAATTAGTTCTGCAGTGCCTTTGCTGTGTGTCTTGGTATAGGAGTAGGTTGCCATATACACAAGTCACTTGCACCCATTTGTCCCACATTGCCTCTTGTACCTCTAGAACTGAATACAAAGCAAATGCATTAGGGACGGCACAGACAAGATATTTAACATTATATTAATAATTAATTACAAAAAGCTCCCCTGTTTGTAATAGAAGCTGAAGTGACAGTCAAATTTACCAAAAAATTCGCAAAATGTAGAAAAATTCACAAAACGCATTGAAGTCAATGGGCATCAAAATAATTTTGATGCCCGACAATCCTTTATATGCGGGACTATTTTGTCCAAATGCATTAGTCAATGGGCGTCCGAATAATTCTGATGCACGAAATTTTATGCGAATGACTGTTTTGATGCTCAACAAAAAAATAGACGCGGATCAGAATAGTCACGCGCATGGTGTGGCCTGACACCCTTGGCGACACCTTGGGCCTTAACATAGACCCCCATCTTAGTACCTTACAGCAGTTGGTCCTGCAATGGTTACAAAGGGGCAAATTCACTAAGATGCGAAGTTGCGCCAGGCGCAACTTCACCGCACTTCGCCAGGCGTAGTTTCACCAGCGATCCGCAAATTCACTAAATTCCGAAGTTGTGCACAGGGGTAGCGTATGTTTGCGAAGTTGCGCTAGCGTTGATTCGCTATATAAAGCGAAGTTACGCTAGTGAAGGCTAATTTGCATACGGCGCGAAATTCAAATTTCAATGGAGGAATACGTATCTGCACAACAAATGCCTAGAAAACCTTCAAATCAGCAAATAAAAATTTTATTTTGCCCTACACATGTGCCCACTGTCTAGGTTAGTTGCCATGAGTCAACTCAGCCTATCATCCATCATGTAGAAAACACGCCAGCGTTTTTTGGGACTTAGAAAATTTTTTGACTTTTTTGGAAACAATCCCTATCTACTCTATTGCGGTTCGCCAGGTCTGAGGTGGCGAAGGAAGTCTAGCGTAAAAGGTAGCGTTCAGTACACTGCGCAAGTTAGTAAATTTGCGTAGTTTTGTCGCTAGCGAAAATTCGCCTGGCGTAAGGTTGCGAAGTAACACTAGCGAAGCTATGCCAGCGTTCGTTAGTGAATTTGCGCAGTAGTGAAAATGCCAAACACTAGCGAATTAACGCTAGCGTTCGGCGCTTCGCATCTTAGTGAATTTGCCCCAAAGACTTTAGGAAGAAAAT
Organism: Xenopus petersii; assembly: GCA_038501925.1. Lineage (NCBI taxonomy): Eukaryota > Metazoa > Chordata > Amphibia > Anura > Pipidae > Xenopus > Xenopus petersii. The sequence goes on from CM076675.1 coordinate 39,746,606, forward strand.
AATTACATAACACTATTCAATTTTTTTTCCTTTGATTTTGCAAGGAGCCTAAATCCACAAAACAGGGTACTATATGTAAAAGAACCATTTGTCCAATTTATAATGCACTTTTTGGGGGGGATAGTAGGGTCCCAGAACCAGGTTTTGCCCATGAACTCATTGGACTGATGTTATGCCACTGAACTCTTATTGAAGTAGAAAAAGTGTACAATAACAGGATCTAAAATGTTTGTGGCCAGTTGTAATGAAACTTGACTATAACTTGTATGCTACACGGTCCATTTTTAATCACTTTTTTTCATGATGGATTGGTTAATTTCATCTATTTTTCTTTGGTTGTCACTTAGGGCAGAGACACATGCTGTGATTTGGGGAGATTAGTCTCCCAGCGACAAATCTCCTCTTCTTCGGGCCAACTAATCTCCCCGAACTGCCTCCCCTGGCTTCCCGCCGGCTAGAATGAAAATCGCTGGTGGGATGGCCATCTTGCAGCCCATTTTCATTGTAGCTGGCGGGGAGGCAGTTCAGGGAGATTAGACGGCCTGAAGAAGGGCGAATAATCTCCCGGAATCGCAATGTGTCTTTGCCCCCTTAGAGTCACCACAATAATTTCTCACAATCCATAGTCATTTTACAGCAATACATGCAAATATATACACATATGTATACATATTGTAAAACTTTAGTGCATAAAATGGCAACAGAGGAATACATAAAGTCAGAAGTCACATGAAGAGAGTCAAGCAAATAAGCCTCATTGTTTGAAATCGTATGTAGCTTTGTGACCTATCTCTCTGCAATCTTTGCTTGCTGTCATCTGCAATTTAGGCTCAGAGAGGCACAGTGTCAAACTGGGATACCAGGGGCCCACCAAAAAACCTTAGACCAGGGGCCCACCAAAAGTTTTTAGACCAAGGGCCCACCCTACTATTTTTTTTCTCTCCTCACTCAGCCTCTATTTTCCAAGTCTCTTTTCTTTACATACTATAATCTATTATTCCATCTATTTAGCCACTTTGTTCTCATAGAAATAGTGAATGGCCATGAAATAGGCCAAAAGTTTAGCAGCATGAGGGCCCACTGACACCTGGGCCCACCGGGAGTTTTCCTGGTATCCCTGTGGGCCAGTCCGACACTGGAGAGGCACACTATCCTCTAGTAGGCTTTATGGCAGTCTGATGGGAACAGCAAACTTCCCCATATATGTGTGGGCTATGCCGGCAGTGCATCAATGACAATGCAAAAGTTGTGTACAACTATAAACTGTGGGTGTTAATGGCCGCATCTTTTGGGTGTTTTGTTGACGTTTTTTACATACTTTTATATTGCATATCATTTATCGGGTGCAAAATAATGAGTGCTGAGTAATAGAGTTTAAGCGCAGGGTACCCTTGAACATATTATGCTGTATTTGGACTTCTTTCACAATAGTTGCCTTTATGGCTTTGGTGTGTCAGATGCCACAATGTTGACAACAGCAGCGTTTCTGCCATGAGGCAAGGCAACATTTTCCCACAAGTTAACAGGGACGGCAAATTACCAGAAATTAGACTTTTTTTAACGCAGAATGCAATAGTGCTATCTGTGCAAGTGATGCGGCCCCCCCTGCACCCCCACGAGCTATGTTTAGGTAGTTGTGGGTGGCGAGGGGAGGGCGGCACGTGAACACCGCCTCAGGTGGCTAGGGCCAGATTGATTTTGGGTTGAATTGAAAATTCAGATTTGAATTTTTAATTTTTTTTATGGTTAAAACTCTCAAACTCAAATTGTGAATTATCCAAACTCGATTTGAGTTTTAATTTGAGTTTGAATTTCGAGAATCATCAGACTCTGGCCCTTTAAGTACTTGAATTCGACTATTCGCCACCTAAAACCTGCCGAGTTCATGTAAAAGTCAATGGGAGAGGTCCAGAGACTAATTTGGACATGTTAGTAGCCTTCCTGACATTTGAGGTTTTTTCGGAGAAAAAACTTGAAGCGAGTTTGGTCAAATTAGAATTTTTGAGTCTGTAAAATTAGTGCGTGTTTAAGATATTAGATTTTCTATTAAATAACCCCCCAAACGAATTTTGAGTATATTCGAATTTAATTTAGTATAAAAAAAACTCATGAATTCGAAATTCGACTTTTAATAAATGTGCCTCTTAAATCAAACCTGGCTGACAAAATGCTTATAAGAAAGCGAAAGACTTCTCTGTGCTGTTTATAAGGGCAGAGACACATGGTCAGAATCGGGGAGATTAGTCGGACTGCGACAAATCTCGTCTTCTTCAGGGCGACTGATCTCACAAGGAAGCTTCGGGCGACTTCGGAATACGAAGCTCTCCAAGTGCCATCCCGCCGGCGATTTACATTCTAGCCGACGGGAAGGCAGGGGAAGGCAGTTCAGGGAGATTAGTCGCCCAAAGAAGAGGAGATTTCTTACCGGGCGACTAATCTCCCCGAATCTGACCGTGTATCACTGCCCTAATGGTGAGACATCAAACCTGGCTTTATGTTTTGCAACAAAAATAGGAGCACATGGCTTATATGTTATAGAACTCCTAATAATTACTAACTGCAAACTGCTCTCGCCTTTATATTTTCTTTGCAGACTTCAGAAGAAGAATTATTTGGCAATAGTGAAGAAAGTCCTGCCTTCAAAGAGTTCATGAATTTACTTGGAGACACAGTGTTACTCCAAGACTTCAAAGGGTGGGTTAAAAAAAAAATCACTTACAGTGGATCATTAATGGTTCTCACTCAGAAAAAGCATCACCTCTCAGCAATTTATAGCCAATGAGAGCAATTTTATCATAGGCGATTGCACACATCACAGTGGAAAAAATATCAGTACATTTGATTTCAAATTGCTCTTAATGGTCCAGAGATCAATATTTTGTACATTAGCGCCAGATACATCTGTTTCTTGCAGTGTACGCTTTGTAGCAGCTATAATCTTTTATTTTTTCATTTATCTTGTGGATGCCATGGTAGATATGTATGATTGCTAAGCTTTAATATATACCAAAGTGTATATATATATTAAATAAAAATATATCAGGGGGTGATAAAGACCAGAACACAATGTTTAGTATAGTACTAAATCAAATAAATAAAGACGCCAACACAGTGGCATAACTAGATGTTACTGGGCCCCACAGCAAATTAATTTTAGGGCCCCCAACATATCCAGAGATTGTCCTTTTTTATCAATAAATCTTAAAATTGCTCATCAATTAGGGCCTCATGGGGCCCCCTATACCCCCTGGGCCCCCCTGCAGCCGCAGGGTCTGCTTCCTCTGTAGTTACGCCCCTGCGCCAACAATTTGTTATAGAGAAATCTAAAGCTGAATAAACTGTGTATTTCATTTTTAATTATGGTATATATTTTAGTTATACTTTCATATGGTCTATATGAGCATTTTTCAGTTGTCAGAACTATTGTATTTAGTATTATCCAATGGTACATACTAATAGAAAAGTATATTTTTATTAAAATGGTTTATTTATATGGGCTGTTTACATCGCCGGATTTCCGGGTGCGGCGCCCCTAGGCCGCGCGGTCCGACCAGGCGGCCGCGCGGTCCTAGCGCCCACCTCACCTCCCCTTCCCAGCACGCCGGCGTTTTTTCGCCGGCGCAGCTGCTGTAATTGAATGGGGACGCACGCGTCCCCATAGTGCGGCTGGGCGGCATGCCGCCCCTATTTTTTTGCCGCCCTAGGCCCGGGCCTATGCGGCCTTGCCGCAAATCCGGGCCTGGCTGTTTAGGCAATATATTTTTTATAAAGACCTGCAGTGTTCACTGGTACAGTTTTTCTTTTAGTGTTTTCATATTTCCTGTTGTGTTTGTAGCCACTGGAATGAAGATTAACGGAAATTCAATAAAATTTGAGCAAGACCAATTTTTATTTCATTCAGTGTTAAAATTCCAAATGTATCCATAAACACTATAAAACAAGAGAGCTGTTAAAGGGGTTGTTTGCCTATAAATTAACTTTTAGTATGATGTAGAGAGTGATTTTCTAAGACATTTTACAATTGTTTTTTATTACTTTTGGTTTGTCAGCAGCTCTCCAGTTTGCAATTTCAACAATCTGGTATCTAGGGTCCAATTTACCTTAGCAATCATGCATTGATTTGAATACAAGACTGGAATATAAATGGGAGAGAGAGCCTGAATAAAAAGATAAGTAATAAAAAGTACCAAAAAATGTGTAGCGTTCCAGGGCATTTGCTTGTAAGATGGGGCAGTGACGCTTTATTTGAAAGCAATTAATAAAAAAACTATTAAAAAAAGAATTAGCCATTCTATTACACACTAAAAGGTAAATCACACCTTTAATTCATATGTCACTATGTGGTACGTGTCACTTTGTGTACAAACTAACATTTTCAGGACTGTCTATAAAGATTCTCATTCATCCAGGTCATAATATACAATATCTAGTAAAAAAAAAAAAAAGCCAAGTTGCATTTGCCTGAAAGGAATTTTGCTTCTCTATTTTTTTAAAGACACGTCTTCTTATTGGGGACCAATTGTGCAGAATATTCATGATGTATAGTTGTATAAATAATATATCATATGTATTCCATAGGTTCCGTGGAGGACTTGATGTTGCACATGGACAGACCGGCACAGAATCCATTTACACTGTATTTAGGGACAAGGAGATCATGTTTCATGTGTCTACCAAATTACCGTTCACTGAAGGAGATACACAGCAGGTAATTACAACAAAAATTCAGATTTTACCCAATGCAGGTAACATTTATTAACACTATTCACAGTCTTACATCATAAGTTCATATATTGTATAGATATGAGTTCAAGTATAGACGTGAGTGCAGTACATTCCAAATGGAAGTTGAGTTGGGGCGCAATTTACAAACACAAGGCTCTACATATGAAACATTTTGAATTTTGGTGTTACTATTCCTCAAGCAGTATTGAGATCACCTGGGGCAGCAATTAGGGTTGCCACCTTTTCTGGATAAAAAATACCAGCCTTCCAATATATTTATCTTTTTTCCCTATTAATTACATTAGGATCAACCATCATTTTAACCGGCCAGGCTGGTAAAATACCAGCCAGGTGGCAACCCTAGCAGCAATGTGCAGGAGAGCCGTCTACTTACTGCCTCCCTATGTTAATTACAGGTCTGCCTTGTGTCCAACAAAGATGTGCTGTGCACCTTGAGGCTGATTTCTAGCTTTGCCCAATGAGCAGAGTACTGCCACTTCCCTGGATGCAGGTACTTGGTGCATGGGCCAAGAGGTACAAATATGCACCTCCAGTTTTCTTGTACGCATGCGTGGGGTAGAAAGAAACAAGCCCTACAGCTTTACAGATAAGAGATAAGAAGGAAAGTGGAGACTTGGATAATAAGACTAGGTGCAGAGTAAAGAAAATAGAAACGACACAGAAAATTGTGACCATCTTGATGGTACTCTATAGGTTCTTGAACTTCTGCATCTCCTCTATATTGAAACATTGTGTCAAAATACTAGTTGCTTCCATACTATGGGAAAAAAGTGCAGAATATATTCCGTATTAATGCAAGAGATCCATGGAATGAACACCTACTATGAGTTAGTCTCCCATTGAACCTTACACATGCAACTGACCTAATTAATCACATGCTTAGCTATTCGCACACCCTTATTGAAGCAAGAAAAACGTGAATGCAACTTGTGGTGCAGTTTTACCAACGTTGATTAAAATTAGCAACCACATTAGTAAACTGTTTGCAAGTTGCAGTGCCCACTACTTTGCAAGGGGCCCCAGGTATGCAAGAATGTTAGGAGATACACTGCACTGTTGATGAAATACAAATTTGCATCTTGTACTTTTCACTTGCATTGAAAATAAGCTTTAATCAGGGGTACTGCTGACATGCGGCAAGTTGGGAATCTTGGCTCAGGCGGCAGTAGCACATGGGTTACTATGGGAGACAAAAAGCCACTCATGTAGCGATGTGGCCCCTCTTGACCCATTCTGAAGTTAAAAAGTTAAGTGAGGTGGAACAAGGGGGCAACATCAGAATGACATGCCTATCTGGGTAGGGTGTTTTGTTGATTATAGTTAGTGTGACACCTGCTTATCTATACCTTGCTGCAATATATTGAATATGTTACTGATATGAGTTCTAAGAGAGTCCTACACAGTTAACAGAGAACCCCAAGGAATGATGAGGGAACATTTGCACTGGTTAGATGGACATAATCTTCTAAGGGAGAAAAATAGACATCAAAACCTATATAACAGCTGGCAAACACTACCCATTCAGTCAAAAGGCATTACTGTTGGAAATACTGCTGTGATCAGGACTGGAACTAGGGGTAGCCAGAAGATGCACCTGCCTAGGGCACAACAATACGGTACCTATCAAGCTTCTGCCTACCCCTAGTCCATGTTTGCTGCCTTCTCTGCCTCTCTCCTCCCTTGTCCCCTCTCCTTCACTCCCCTCCCTCATCCCCTCCTTCCCCCCCTTTCCCTCCCTCCTACCCCTTGCCCTCATTCTGCTCCCTCCTTCCCCTTCACTCCCTCCTTCCCCCTCTTTCACCTTCCCTCCCTCCCCTACCTCACCGCCGCTCTGTTGCTACATATGCGCGCAGTCTTGTTCAGGTGCGCACATGGTGGGTGGCAGGCTGGCCGGCCAGGTTGCCTAGGGCGCCCGGTTGGCTTGGCCTGGCCCTGCTTGTGGTCCCAGAAGAATATATTCTCTTGCAGTATTGGGAACAAAATCCCTGTTTATTAGAATGTAAACTAATAGGAGGCATTTTGATAACTGTGGTTCTTCTTGACAGAAACACATCAATGGAGATGCTCTGAAATGTTATCTATATTTGTTTTTTATAAACATGGCAGGAAAGCCACTAAGCAGAGCCATGGCCTTCAGAATGACTGTTTATTTCACTGTATTTGTATTAGGAAAAGGGTCTCTGGAAAGAAACTAAATCAATCAACAGATCTTCTCTGTTATCTTTTGCTCTGAGAAAGCTCAAACATTGTCCTTGTTATTGACATCTATTTGATTGCCTTGAAATTTGCTGAAGAAATGACTCATGGTTTAATGCACTGGCAAATAGCAACTTAGTTTGCATTCCCCTTTCATTAGCCCCAGTCTATAATAAAATACTAAATGATATCATGAGTAAAACACAAAACAAATAAAAGTGTTTTATTTAAAAAAACAGACAACAGAAGAAAAAGACTTCATTATAGCATGCTCTGCCACTTTCACTAAGGTCATAAGGTAAATGCATTCATCAAAAGATTTTATTATTTTTTTATCTAAAGAATTTAAAGGAGAAGGAAAGCAAGGCAGGTTATTATCAATTAGCCACAATAGTGCAAGCTAGAACGCTATATTTGTAGAATGTTTTACCATACCTGACTAAACAGCTCTAAAACCCCTCTGTTTAGGATAAAAACTGGCATATTAGCTTGGTGTGATATACTGTAACTTTCTGTCTGAGTCTCTCCCTGCTCACTCATAGCTCTGGGCTCCAATTTCAGCAGGGAGGGAGATGGAGAGAGGAGCAAACTGAGCATGCTCAAGCCCGTGCTTGGAGGTTTAAGCTGAAAGAAGGAAGTCTGATACAGAAGCTCATGTGTACACAATAGAAGGGGAAAAAAAGTGGTGTTTCTTTTGACAGAGGACACAGAGCAGAATGACTTTGGGGGTATTTATATAGACCTTTCTGAAAAAAGCTTACTTAGTTTTAACCTTTCCTTCTACTTTAAATAATTATAGTTTCACAAATTTGGCGCCATTGCGTGCTGGCGTTATCATGCCAGCGCGCCTGCGCCTTTAAATAGCGAGGAGGCGCACGAGCCCTTAGGGATCTAAGATTGAGCTAGACACGGAGCAGCCCCGCCGCACCACTGGACCACCAGGGTAAGTTAAATTTATTAGAATCCTCTGTAAGCAGTAACCAACCTAGTTCCGACACCTGTCTGATGGAAATATCGGTCAGGCAGACCCTTGAGAGGGCTCCATACTTGAGTCAGTAAACTGCTGACTGCAGGGGCCACGTCAGCATCTTTGTGTAGGGCCAGCTTAAATATTTCAGTATGTAGGAATAAAAATAATCATAATGTGAATTAATCCAGTAAGGAAATATCTTGTGGGGTTTGATTAAGTATGATTTGATATGTAAGGTAGTATAACACTGGCACTTCGTTTTGTCTGCTGCTCTGTGTATATTTATGTCCCTATTAAGATGACTGGGAAAATACATAAAATACTGGAATACTGAAAAACTGGAAAATGCGAATGAAAATTATGACACATGAGACAATATTAGCATCTACATTTTAGTAAGCAGAAGCTATTAGGATAGCTAATGAATCAAAATGTACAGTACATATTGTGCATGATCTAGTTTTAGGGCTAGGACATTAGATGAAAAGACATACTGTGTACCACTGAGTGTTTGTGGGTAAGTGCTGTACAATATGGGCTTTGATATTAATCTCAGTCTTTTGTGTAATTTTAGCTGCAACGGAAAAGACACATTGGTAATGATATTGTGGCTATTATCTTTCAAGAGGAAAACACCCCTTTCGTGCCAGACATGATTGCATCTAACTTTCTGCATGCTTACATTGTTGTGCAAGTTGAAAACCCAGAGACCGATATCACAACGTATAAGGTAAGGCTTCCATCTGTCAGCCGACTCCTTCCCTAACACTGTTGACAAGGGTGGACATCATTTTTTTATGTTAGCTACAGCTTACTGATGTATTTAACAAAGTCTTGACTACTTAAAATAAAAAGATCCATTTTTACTTAAAGGGTTGTTCACCTTCAAATCATCTCTTAGTATGATGTAAAGATTAAAATTCTGAGACAATTTGCAGTTGGTCTTCACTTTTTATTTTCAGTGGTTTCGGAATTATTTAGGTTGTTGTTCAGCGGCTCTCCAGTTTTGAAATTTCAACAGGTATCTGGCATCAAATTATTCTAGCAACTGGGTAGTGGTTTAAATGAGAGGCTGGAATATGAATAGGAGAGGGGCAGAATAGAAAGATACCTAATAAGTAGCAATACCATTATAATTGTAGCTTCACAATCGTCTTTGGCTGCTGGGGTCAGTGACCTCATTTTGAAAGCTGAAGAATAAAAAGAAGAAATAATTTTAAAAACTATAGGTGGCCATACACGGGTCAATAAAAGCTTCCAACAGACGAAGTCAGCAGCTTATTGGCCAGTGTATGGGACACTCCCAATGGGCTTCATTGACCAATATCTGACTAGATAGATGACATAGGTCAATCAGGCAGGTTTAAAAGTCCCCTATGACTGAGGACCGCACAGGTTTGTTGATGTGTTCCTCACAATGGCTGTCTGCATTCCCGGCGTTGTGATCCAAGCATTGGGCCCTAGAGCCCACAATTAGATCAGCCCAATATCGCTCACTGAAGGTGGCCATATCAGGGAAAGATCCACTTGTTTGGTGGCTTTTCTATATTAGCAAATAGTTAAGGAATAAAAAGTGAAGATCAACTTAAAAGTTGCTAAGAATTGGTCATTTTATACTATACTAAAGTTAACATGAAGATGAGATACCCATTTAAGCTAATATTTAAACTCTAATTTGATTGTTGCCAATTTATACCATAAGACTTTTTAAAAAAAAAAAACATACAGATTTTTGTTGCATATGGGAGACAATGATTAGCTGGATTTTAACAAGATAGTATTCAGTTTAAATAAGCTAAACAACATTACTGTTTTAACTGGAACATGATTCAATTTCTTGTACAGTCCTGTATGTAAATTGGTCTTGTCCGTTCCTGTGATCATTGTGCCGTGTTTCCTGTAACCAGCATGGAGAAATAATCAGTATTGATGGTTGCCCATAATGAAGGAACATGGCTATGTACAGCCAGAACCAGTGGGTGTTGGCAAACAAGCTCTTCTGCAATAAAACAATAAACTCCAGCTGATAAGAGGGAACTTACAGTTTTAAACAAACTTATAAGAGGCAGTAATTGAGCTTCATTTGCCAGTTCGAATGGATAAATACAATGGGGCAATTTCACTAACCGGCGAAAATTCGCCAGCACTGTCTTTGCGCACATCGCAACACTTCGCTAGGCGTAAATTCGCCTGGACAACCAGTAAAGTAACTAGAGGGGGGCGGGCCCTGTGCGGGGCGTGCAGCCGGGCCGCCCCCCTCCGTACGTGATTTCCGGCCCACATTTCAGTTGCGCGCGAGCTGCCAGGGGGCCCTGAGGGGGTGCGGACCCCCTGCAACCCCGGTAGTTGCGCCGGACTGTGGACAACGCTAATTCACGAAGATCCGAAGTTGCGCACAGGGTACCAAACGCTGGCGAAATCACGCCAGCAAAATTATGCTCAGCAGTTCGAAGTTACTAGTTCGCTAACGTAGCGGCTAATTAGCATACGGCATGCAGTTAAAGTACAATGGCCATATATGCTGCAGCAAATACATTACACTACACAAGCCCAGGGAACCTTAATAAAATTATATAAAGTTGTTATAATGCCCTACACATGTGCCCACAGTATAGATTAGGTGCTATATGTTAGCAAATGTAGGGGGGAAGGAGGGTTCCGCAAAAAAAATTACGATCTTTTTCAGTCTATCACCCTTTAAATAGGAAAAAACGCCAGCATTTTTTGGGACTTCAAATTTTCAACTTTTTTTTGAAGAATTCCTATCTACTCTATTGCACTTCACCCGGTCTGAGGTGGCGAAGGCAAGTCTGGTGATAGAGGTAACGTTCAGTAAAAAACTTAGTTAATTTGCATAGTAATGCTCTTTCGCCAGCTACTGTTAGTAAATCGGCAAAGTGCCGAAATGATATCACGCTGGCGAAGTTAGCCACTACGCCCTTTAGTAAATTTCCCCCAATATGTGTTGTTTGGTGAGGCATTCTTAAAAGGACACATAGGCTCCCGTAGAGCTGTTAACTGTTAACAAGAGCAGCTGGCTTTATCCTGACAATATTCTAATGCAAATATTATGAAAAGGAGGCGGTATGCCCATGTGATTATCACTAGGCAAAAGCCTGCGATAGGACTGTTAAGAGAAATATATTGCTTTATGTAGGATATGGCAGTAGCCTGCAAATGTGGATTAGCTGTGCCAAACCATCTTGTTAGTGGTATTGTTATCCAAATAATATGTTTGCTTACTCCCAGCTATATGAATTTATATTTATTTAATGACAATAAATATAAACCTAGTGTAGGACTGAAACCCCCAGTATTGACAATAATCTTTTGATGAGTTCTGTATACCTAACTCCCTTAGCCTGGTAGATAACTTGGTCCTCTACAATGCACCCGAGGAAAGACCTTGTTGTCCGAAACATGTAGTGCTGAATTAAGAATATTAACTACATTGAAGGCTCTCCAGTTCCTGTTTTCTTCTACAACTCACATGATTCTCGGCTATCATCTCAGCTAGCACCAGGCAAAGCTCCATGGGGGTGTACATTTCCCATACAGTGTGAATTTGATATATATATAGTCTATGTGAGATATGATCTATATGGTGTGCCAACAGACAAGTTGCCCAGCAGCAAAAAGGCTGAAACTTATTAGTGAGCCTGCTGACCAAAGGCAGACCCTGTATTGGGGCACAAGTTAAACAAGGGCAGCGACCCCCTGCTTAAAATGAAACCACACTTTCACTATTTAAAGGAGAAGGAAAGTCTTCCTTCACTTGGGGGTGCCAAATGTTAGGCACCGCTAATTGAAATTATATACTTACCTGAAACCCCGGGGCGGTGAACTGCACCAGCCCGGGATTATACCAATGAGCACCACGAAGCAATACTCTTCAGGCTTCCCGGGGCAGACGCATGCACAGTAGAACGAAATAGCCAACTTTTTAGTTAAAGTTCGGCCTTTTGCTCTACTGTACATGCGCAGCTGTAAGAAGAAGAAGAAGCTGGAAAAGGATCGCTTAGTGGTGCTCGCTGGAAGAACAAAAATTTACCAAACACAGAAGGCTAGTGTAGCGGGGATATCCCCTGCATGTTTATTTTGTCAAGTGATGTAACGTTTCGTGGGCGTGCCCCTTCCTCAGACATGCAGAAGCACTCTCAATCAGTGTTTAAAAACCCATAGTGATTTACATAATTAATACAATGAACCAGTATTTAAGTGAATAATACTTAGTTAAGCAAATACATTGTGAACAGTATTTTTTAAAAAAGAGAATACATAGTGAACAGTTTTTTTAAAAAAACTTTAAAACATTGTAAGAGCTTAATAAAAAAGCTTCATAAAAAGTTAGAAAACTTTAGAAAAAATTTTTTTTTAGAAAAAAGATTTTTTTGGGAAACATTTTATAAAAAATTCAGGCAGTGTTAGTCCCAATCTCCAAGTGGTAAAAGTCCTCTTTTATGCCAGTCCAATCTGTACGAAAAAAATTCAAAAATGTGCAAAAATTGTGCTAAAAGATTTTTTTGATATTAAGTCAGTAATTTCAAACATGTAAGGTCCATAAACCTAGTGGATAAAGAAAAACACAAATACAGTTGTGTGTACTGAAAAAAACAATTATAATATATTAATAAACCCAATATACATTACTATCTTACCCTATCCGTAAGCTGTCCCTGGATAATGGGTTGTTCAATGCAATTATCTACAAAATAGAGTGCTTCTGCATGTCTGAGGAAGGGGCACGCCCCCGAAACGTTACATCACTTGACAAAATAAACGTGCAGGGGATATCCCCGCTACACTAGCCTTCTGTGTTTGGCAAATTTTTGTGCTGATACTATTGGGAGAGGTGCCGACCCCTCCAGCCAACACTAGGCAACCGTTACCAGGCTCGCTGGAAGAACCCCAGGCCAGTGCAGTTTGTGGCCCGGGATTTCAGGTAAGTCAATACAATCACTTGGGGGTGGCTAACATTTGGCACCCCAAGTGGAAGAAGACTTTCCTTCTCCTTTAATGTCTCATTGACTGCCGATATTAACTGCTCTAGTAGTCCCTGGCATTAATTATTACAGGGTTAAATGGCACCATATCGTTCCATTATACAATGATCCCCAACTTAAAATAGCATATTGACTTCTGACATTCTAGTAGTGTGATCTACAGCATTGGGTGGTACAGTGATCCACAGCAATAAAAGGTTTGGGTACACTTGCAGGGCCACGCTGAGGTCCATTTGCAGTGGGTTCTCTTTCCTCTTATCTCTTTCCCTGTGTTATCTTACTTGTGTCAAAATATGTAAATAAAGAACATCTGTCTATGGAGTACAGAAGGACATTTTTTTCATGCTCTCAATTAAGTTGGAGTTTGTCTTCCTCTAATTAAACTAGACGTTGATCAGGGTTCACTTGGACAAAAGGCTGAGCTTTATGAATGTGTATTTTTTAACATTATCTACTATGTATCAGGACTCAGGAGAATATCTATGATGGGACAATACACATACAGTAGATCTTATTTGAGGTCTATGACAGATGTACATTTCAATTTTGCAGCTGAGACATTTATTATTTGTGTGCAGGTATCTGTAACTGCCAGAGAAGATGTACCGTCATTTGGGCCTCCACTGCCAAATCCCTCAGTATTTCAAAAAGTGAGTAACTGGATACTTAAAAAATGAAATTTTGTCTTTGTGAAATAACCATGTCATTGGATGATTTGGACTCAGTGTCATCAATGTGGTGTTGGTTTAAGAATGGCACAGTAGAGTCCTTCAGCGGGTTGGGTACTTGCAGAATACCTGCAATGAGGTCAGGACTTGGTTTGAATATTCCTTATGTCCCCACCATGTGAGCGGTCCATGGGCAGCCTTTAGCTGTGGCCATTTGGGAAAAAGATTGAAATATACAATTTCCTCTGTGAAACCAGTTGTTGTGTGACATCACACTGTAGAGAGGCAGGAGGCAGTCTAGGTGTTCAAGAATGGGAAAAAAATGTGGGTGTGGGTCTGATTGGTGGTAATCAGGTCTGAAAAAAAAGACCCAAGCTGGTCTCTACTACACAGTACTATGAAAAAATTGTACTTAGCAAATAGATGAATATTACTTTGATATCATTTTGCATAGAAGTTGCAATTTTTATAAAAAAAAATGTACTATTATTGTAAGATTGCAAAAAAAGCAACATTATTACTGACATTAAGAGAAAATGTTATATATTCCTGCTGTTACAGCAGTAGTTATTTTTGTCCATTTTCTTTTAATTAAATATTACCCTAAGTGTCTCACTGGTTCCTTTCTCTTTTCTGCAAGAAGGACTTTGTTTGGTTAAAGAAAGTCATTATATGGCATCTAGCAGTGTTATCTATTGATAAGTGCTTAGGGGGAAAACTGGCCACAAATCTGTCCTTTGACAGAATTTTATTAAAAAGAGCAGTATTTAATCCCTGTTTGGTTTAATAGCTGTCATAGAGAGCTCTGAGATGCCTGCAAGTGACTCAGAAATCAGAGAGGGCCACGATGCAATGAAATGAACACATTTATTAGCTCGGCTCATTTCTGGGGGACTCTACAGGGAGCAGGTTATCTTTTGGATAAACGACCGACAGATTTTGTCAGTCAAAATATTAGACGTGGTTTTCCCTGAGCTGTCACAAATGCGTCAGCATGTCAGTTTTGGTACCAAGAGAGATAAAAAAAAAAACTGGAAAGGAATTTGAATACCAAATGTCTTCATTATTTTCCTCTTGTCTTGTAGCAGCGCTGGGCTTTTCAGGAGTGTCGTGTCAAATCGGTACATAATATACATCCGCTGTTAATGCTTGTTTAAACACATGTGCCTTACTACATAACACCAGTTTGTTACATTTGCTGTGAATTTTAGTTTTTGTCACTTTAAGGGTTCAGTTCCCCTTTAGGAGCCCTGTTGGAAATCATTTCCCTTCTTGATTAATACTGACAAATCCAAAAAAGGGGGATCTGTGATGTTAGCAGGTCACTGTTTTTAAAAAATAAGGGTAGGATGATTTATTGCCCATTAAAATGTCATGCTTGACACATTTCTTATTGCAAACATACTATGATCATGCATGCCTGCGGGGCTCAATCAGGTCTGATGCATTTCAATGGACAGTGCTTGTGGTCCTCTTTCTCTCAGACCTATAACACCAACAAATGCCAAAAAAATACATATAGCAGTGGCATCATGCTTCCTAACTCCCAGAGCTATAGAGACTAGGGATGTAGCGAACCGCCGCCGATGTGTTCGCGAACCCCGTTCGCGAACACCGGCAAAATTTGCGAACAGTTCGCGAACTGTTCGCGAACTTCGAACATCCGAAAATCGTTCGATTTGAACGATCGAAGGATTGAAATCGTTCGATCGAAGGATTTTCGTTCGAATCGAACGATCGAAGCCATTCGTTCGAATGATTTCGATCGTTCGATTCGAACGAAAATCCTTCGATTTTAGCGGTCGAATGGTCGAACAATCGAACGATTTTGACGCGAACGCCTATTGGCGAACGTCGCGCGACGTTCGCGAACTTGCGGCGGACGCGAACAGTCGAAGTTCGCGCGAACTAGTTCGCCGGCGAACAGTTCGCTACATCCCTAATAGAGACACTGTTCTGTATTAGCTTTGGAATAAAATAAAAGTTGCTTAAACAAATGTCATTCTTTTTATTTTATTGCGTAAAATGTAATTTTGAGGCACAAAGAAGCATTTTAGGTATGAGATGTATCCATAAACCTACAAGGATCTTAACACCAGCAGTAATAAATGAATCCATTATTTTTGGCCTATTCCCTTACCTCAGTAATCCATGATTCAGAACAAGAGATCCAATAGAATAATAGAGATTTGCTCAGATTAGCCTAAACTCTTAATTAGCCTAGATTCTTGTTTGTCGATTAAAGGAGAAGGAAAGTCAAAATCACTTGGGGCACCGCCAAGTAATTGTAATCATTTTCCTGATACTCCAGACTGGTGCTTTTGTTAGCAGAAAACTGCCCCAGGGGTTCTTCTCAGCACGCACTATGGAGCAATGCTCTCCTTCCACTTCTTCATTTTTTAAAATCCAGAGCCCAATGCATACATGAGCCATGATGCGCTCTGGAAGAACCTTGGGCCGGGGCATTTTTCTGCTGAAAGGAGCTCTGGCCCAAGATATCAGGTAAGTAAATAACTGGGAGTATCTAACTTTTTATACCCCCCAGTGAGTGTTGCCTTTTCTTCTCCTTAACTTCATTTTTAGATACTAAGAAAAAAAATGAACTGTGCTAATGGTTGTGCTACTATAAATCTCCATCTATTCTTAAGGCTGGACATGGGCAACCTGTAACCCACAATATTTTGAAGAACTGCAGCTTCCAGCATCCTGGATGCACATCAATGTTTTATTCTCCTCACTGCAAAACATTATATAAAATAATAAAAAAAATCTGCATAATAAAGATTATATTTGTCACTACTAGGGGTGCTGTTTTTGCAGTTTACAGGAATTGTCCTTTCGGATCAGGTTCCACCAAGGTGTAGCAGAAATTGGGGTCCAACCTGGAGGGTTTAGGTGGTATTGGTGGGCATGACAGAGTAGGTACAGGTAAACGAGGTTAATTGCTTGAGATGTAGAAATGTTATGCATAGAACCTCACATCTAGTCTGCAATAGAGCTAATGCTACCCTTTTCTATCCTGTTTTTCCAATAATAATTATACTCCCATATAACATGAGCAAAGAGCAACATGGATTCAGAGAGGAATGTACAGTACAGAAATGCATACTGTGCATAAAAATAAATATAAGCTATATAAATATGTTTTATTTCCATTATTTTGCTTTTGATAAAATTTTGGGTTCCATCGCTGAACTGCCTTGGTTTTTCTCCTGTTCATGTATACGTTTGTTTCCCTCTACTGGCGGCCATAGATGTACCATTTTTTAGTAAGGGAAAGTATATATTTTCCTATTTTGCTAGGGTATAGTGTGCCACTACATATATACTGTATATATATTCACTTTTTTAAATTAATGGGCTGATACCAACCTGTATCCAGGGAAAGCATTCAAAACTTTTTTGGCCACATCAAAATCAGAGCAATAACTCCCTAGTATTGCAAAAGCAATAAAATAACTGCACTCATATATTCAAATTGCAGAAAGGAAAATATTACTGTGAGGTCCTCAGACTTTTTTTTACCAATGAGTCACATTCAAATGTAAAAAGAGCTGGAGAGCAACACAAGCATAATAAAAGTTGATGGGGGTGCCAAATAAGGGCAGTGATTGGCTATTTGGTAGCCTACAGGACGCTCTGTTTGGCAGTACACCTGGTTTTTATGCATCCAAAACTTGCCCTCAAGCTTAGAATTAAAAAAATCAGCACCTGCTTTGTGGCCACTGGGAGTAACATCCGAGTGGTTGGAGAGCAACATGTTGCTCTCAAGCTACTGGATGGGGATCACTGCTCTAAAAGTAAAAAAAAATTATTTGCAAAGCATACCTATTTTCATGTACAAATAAAACCATAATGAAATACATTTTATAGTTGTAAATAAATGTTTTTCATAAACAGAGACTTTTCACCTTCTCAGAACTTATGACTGCTTATTTATGACCACAGGTGCAGTGGTCCCAAATTTCCCCACAGTCGGTTGCACAATTAATTCCTTGCACTTCTGTATAGTATTGCTCAGTGACCTCAGGTGTGAGTTTGCCAAATGAGCACTCAAGGTGGGCAGTATCAGGCTGATCCCATCATGGGCCCTAGGCAGGCCCCAACCAAGCCGGCTGGATGGCCAAGGCAACTCGGCTAGCCACTTTACCCCCTCCCTGGCACATGTGCAAATGCGCACGCATGCGTGATGTGACTATGCTTCTGTGATGGTGGAGAAAAGCCAATGTACTTCAATCTGCTCTTTCTTAGAGGTGCGCTGAATTGCACAGCATTAATCCACCAAAATCCACTCCATGTGTGTTCACCGGGTGATGCTGTGCCTGTCAATGGACTTTTATCTTTTTGTCATGAAAACAGAGGTGGTGAAAAGCCACTGAACGGCCCTGTGTGCCACTACCTTTAACTTATACACAGAGTTTGGACTGGGGTTCCTGGGGCCCACTGGGTACCCAAATCAAGGGCCCACCATCCAGCCATCACTGCCCCCTACCCTCCACTTACTTAATTACTTTGTCACATTTACAGGGGAAAAAATCAAGATGGCTGTGCATTTCACAGTAGACTGCACGGCCATCTTTAATTTTGTTTCAATCTTTCCCACATTACTGGCTTGTGGGCAGGTGGCAGGGCCCAACAGGATCAGGTCCCACTGAGATTTTTCCCGGTATCCCTGTGGGCAAGTCCAACTTGATTATAAGCAGTTTGACAGAGCACTAGTTCAAGAAATATGTTTCGCCTTTTACACTGGCAAAGTAACTGAAACGTAAAGAAATATGTTAATAGAATAGTATTTTTTGCATTTTAGATTTCCCATCTTGGCACATCCCATGTACATTCTCATGACCCTGCTTAAATGTAGATGTGTTTTTCAACCTCTTGTTCCCAATTTTGCACTCCGGTCCAGCTTAAACCCCACCAGGACCTAAAAGGGCTACAGTTATACAAAAACATGACTTATTGTAAGGGTCACTGTACTAAAGCTACATGAGTATACAAAATACTTCCAAATCTAACCCTGTTTACCCTTTAGACAAGCCAATCCCTCAGCCTGTTTAAAACTAAGCAAACTCATAGGAAAAGTGTCTGACTAACCTTCACTTTATTGCTCCATAGAAATCCATCATAATAGTAATGAGCAAATATGGGGTTTTCAAAACCTTCTTTCCTGTTTCATTGCAGTTATGGATATCCTAAATGAACATCTTCATGTCCTCCCTGCAAGCTGAAGTTTCTTATAGATTATAGAAGTTTCTTATAGATTATTTGTATTCTGTTTTCCAGAATTCGGAATTCCGTGAATTTTTGCTGACCAAGCTCATCAATGGAGAACATGCATGCTGCAAATCAGACAAGTTTGCCAAGCTTGAGGTAAATAAGAAAATGGATAAATGCTGTAGGATCTGTTGTCTGTTTTTTACATACAAAAATATCAATCCATACAAATTTTAAAAAAATGCCTTAGTGTATTAGCATCACTTAGTGGATAAATAATTAGTTATGTGTTTTTATTGCGAAAAGTCAAACGCCTTCATCAAAACACCTTTTTTTTTCTTATCAATCAAAGGATCGAACAAGGGCAGCACTCTTGGACAACCTTCATGATGACCTCCATGTACATACACAAGCCATGCTAGGCCTGGGCCCAGAGGAAGACAAGCTGGAGAATGGGGCTCATGGTGGATTCTTGGAGTCATTTAAGGTAAGTACAAATTAGTTTTATAAAGACTTTATTTATGAATAGTTGGACAGGTCATGATCTAGTGATTCCAGCAATGATGATCCAGTTCTATATCTGCTGTATTCTCATCTTTTGCCGCTCTGAGTGCCGGACCTCTGCACTGTGGGGGTGCTGTGGGGGAGCAGGCTTTTTTTAGTTTTAATTTACCATATAGGCACTTGAGAACCACCTGCTAAATTGCTGCCCTAGGCAGCTTACTTGGTGAACTTTTGTTCAGTTGAGGGAAAAATTAGACATGATTTAATATATTTCTTGCAGAGTTGTTACTTTTGTAAAACAAACACATTTTCTACGAAACTGCAGGATATTAGATGTTGTTTTAAAATCATGCCTTGAATGGGAAAGTTAGAATTTCTATATGTTGCTAAGCAAAGAGGTCAAGCGACAAATTGTTAAGGGATTATTGGCAGTGAAATGGATGGACGATTTCCTCGCCATAATGAGGTGCATCACTAAGGGAATGGATCTTCCATAACGAGTTGAGTATAGTTTAGTATAAGACAATCATTACTAGCTGCGGGCAGTACAATTTTTAGATTCAAGAGTGCAGACCTCACACACCTAATATGTTATTTGCTGAGATGCTCAAGGTTACAAGTGGATAGCTTTCCTTTCGAGCATGCCTAAATAGCACTGTTATCTATGGAATTACAGAGAGGCCTTTGCATGGAAAATGAAAAATCCTTAATTATTAACTTACGCATGGTTAAAAACATACATAAATATATTGTCAATATGCTAATTTTTTCCTGGTTTTGTTTATAATGCATGATATTTATAAAACAGAAATAGTAATAGAGGTATGGGACCTGTTATCCAGAATGCTCGGGTCCTGGGGCTTTCTGGAACTTTCCGCAATCTGGATCGTCATACCTTAAAGGGATCCTGTCATCGGAAAACATGTTTTTTTCAAAACACATCAGTTAATAGTGCTACTCCAGCAGAATTCTGCACTGAAATCCATTTCTCAAAAGAGCAGAACAGATTTTTTTATATTCAATTTTGAAATCTGACATGGGGCTAGACATTTTGTCAATTTCCCAGCTGCACCATGTCATGTGACTTGTGCCTGCACTTTAGGAGAGAAATGCTTTCTGGCAGGCTGCTGTTTTTCCTTCTCAATGTAACTGAATGTGTCTCAGTGGGACATGGGTTTTTACTATTGAGTGTTGTTCTTAGATCTACCAGGCAGCTGTTAAGCTAAGGCCACACTAGGCGATAGCGCCGCGATTTGACTCGCGGCGACTTTTTTCTACTGTCGCTCGAAATTGCCTCGCTAGGCGATTTCGAGCGACAATAGAAATAAGATCGCCGCGTGTGTTTTTACGCTGGCGATTTTTCGCGATTCCCCATAGACGCCAGCGCAAAAGTTTCCCCGGCGATTGCGGCTTAAAAGTCGCGGCGAAAAGTCGCCGCGAGTCAAATCGCGGCGCTATCGCCTAGTGTGGCCTTAGCCTTATCTTTGTTAGGGAGCTGTTATCTGGTTACCTTCCCATTGTTCTTTTGTTTGGCTGCTGGGGGGAAAGGGAGGGGGGTGATATCACTCCAACTTGCAGTACAGCAGTAAAGAGTGATTGAAGTTTATCAGAGCACAAGTCACATCAGTAGCGATCCTAGAGGGGGACGGGCCCTGGTGCGTGACGCGCAGCCGGGCCCCGCCCCCTTTGTACGGCCGCATTTGCCTGCATTTTCAGCGGCGAACGGACTGACGGGGGGCCCTGAGGGGGTGTGGGCCCTGGCCTGCTCGCACCCCCTACTCCCCCGGTAGTTCCACCACTGAGTCACATGACTTGGGGCAGCTGGGAAATTGACAATATGTCTAGCCCCATGTCAGATTTCAAAATTGAATATAAAAAAATCTGTTTGCTCTTGGAAATGGATTTCAGTGCAGAATTCTGCTGGAGCAGCACTATTAACTATTAAATGTTTTCCCATGACAGTATCCCTTTAAGTCTACTAGAAAATCATGTTAACATTAAATAAACCCAATAGGCCGGTTCTGCTTCCAGTAAGCATTAATTAAGTCTTAGTTTGAATTAAGTACAAGGTGCTGTTTTATTATTACAGGAAAAAAGGGGAATCATTTTTAAAAATTTGGATTATTTGTATTAAATGGAGACAGCCTTTCCATAATTCAGAGCTTTCTGAATCATGGGTTTTCAGATCCCATACCTGTAGTTTGTTTAAAAAAAAATATACCACAAATACATATGGGGTCCAGCTGAATGAGCCAATAAGAGCATAGTGAATTATCTGGACATAAGCAGGCAACAAGAGGGAGCTTTGCATCTTACTGGAACTCTGTATTGTTCCAGGGATTCCAGTGCACCCTAAGCTTTTTCACATATAAACCAACTTTATCCATTTAGCTGAGGCCCAGGCAACCTCAGATAATGCTGAATTACACTTTCTGCATCTTTCATATATTTGAGTTAGTGGAAGGATGCCTGAAGATATAGATCTGCCTTGCCAACACACATAGTTATGATAGTTGCCTATGATAGTTAATGTAACTAACTGTATTGGCAAGTAGAATCCTTTGTCATTTGTGATAAATAACATACTGTTATGGTGTCTACATTTACATAGTAACATAGTAACATAGTAACATAGTAAGTAAGGTTGAAAAAAGACACATGTCCATCGAGTTCAACTTTTTTTTTTTTATTAACTACCTATCTGCCAGTTGATCCAGAGGAAGGCAAAAAACCCATCTGAAGCCTCTCCAATTTGCCTTAGAGGGGGAAAAATTCCTTCCTGACTCCAAAATGGCAATCGGACTAGTCCCTGGATCAACTTGGACTATGAGCTATTTCCCATAACCCTGTATTCCCTTACTTGCTAAAAAGCCATCCAACCCCTTCTTAAAGCTATCTAATGTATCAGCCTGTACAACTGATTCAGGGAGAGAATTCCACATATTCACAGCTCTCACTGTAAAAAACCCCTTCCGAATATTTAGGCGGAACCTCTTTTCTTCTAATCGGAATGGGTGACCTTGTGTCAGCTGGAAGGACCTACTGGTAAATAAAGCATTAGAGAGATTATTATATGATCCCCTTATATATTTATACATAGTCATCATATCACCCCTTAAGCACCTCTTCTCCAGCGTGAACATCCCCAATTTGGCCAGTCTTTCCTCATAGCTAAGATATTCAATACCTTTTTCCAGCTTAGTTGCCCTTCTCTGTACCCTCTCTAATACAATAATGTCCTGTTTGAGTGATGGAGACCAAAACTGTACGGCATATTCTAGATGGGGCCTTACAAGTGCTCTATACAGTGGAAGAATGACCCCCTCCTCCCTTGACTCTATGCCCCTTTTAATACAGCTCAAGACCTTATTTGCCCTTGATGCTGCTGACTGGCATTGCTTGCTACAACCAAGTTTATCATCTACAAGGACTCCAAGGTCCTTTTCCATAATGGATTTGCCTAGTGCAGTCCCATTAAGGGTATAAGTGGCTTGGATATTTTTACATCCCAGGTGCATGACTTTACATTTATCAACATTGAATCTCATTTGCCACTTAGCTGCCCAGATTGCCAGTTTGTCAAGATAATGTTGCAAGGATGCCACATCCTGGATGGAATTAATTGGGCTGGATAATTTTGTGTCATCTGCAAACACTGATACATTACTTACAACACCCTCCCCTAAGTCATTAATGAACAAGTTAAATAAAAGTGGACCCAATACTGAGCCCTGGGGGACCCCACTAAGAACCTTACTCCAAGTAGAGAATGTCTCATTAACAACCACCCTCTGTACCCGATCCTGTAGCCAGTTTAGTTTAACAGAAATCTTAATATGTAAGGTAATGTGAGTTCATAGCCAACACTGGACTGAGGTATATAAGGCCCACCCAAGAACCTGGTTTCAAAGGCCCACCAACCAAGATGAACTCGTGTATCCACCGACCCTCACACAGCCTTCGCCAACTACTGCTGTAACTAGATTTTCTTGCACCTCCTGCTGTATTTTGTGTTTAGATTTTAGCTTTGCTGTTTAAAGGGAAACTATTGCGAAAATGAAAATGTAATATTAGCTTCAGCAAACTGAAATAAGAAACTATAAATACAATCAAAATACAATCAATTAAAAACAATGTACTGTTTCGGAAATAATCACGTTTATCTTCACTATTCCTCTCTCAGCATCTGTTTCTGCTCATTCTGTATTCATTCAGGAGTTGGATGTCAGGTAAATGATCCAATATATCTTATAGGGAGGCTTCCTTTCCTAGCAGATGTATTAGAGCTCACTCAAATAACTGATTCCAGTACAGACAAAAATTTGTATTTAAAATTTTTATTTTCAAATATCAGCATATAGCAAGAATAGGCACATAGCAAAACTCAGAGTCTGCAGGCACTGGACAATCCCCAGGCTGCAACAGTTTTATGGCACATGGGTACATAACAAGTATTCCTGAGTTATACAATAGAGTAGCCTTAGTAGCTGGCAAGAAAATTATACAAAAAGAAAAGAGAAATAGAAATAGAAAAAAGAGTAAGAGAAAAGAAATGATCAAAAGGAAAAAGAGAACTAAATAAACAATTGCTTATAACACTTGTGAGTACTGTCAGCAATCCTGCACTAACAGGTTCAGCATTGGGTCAAGAAAATTTAGGGTATCCCTGGGAGGACATTTAAGAGCAGTCAGGTTAAAGAAATATTTCGGTACGATAACCAGGGGGACCAGACTTTGTGGAAAGATTTCTGAGTGCCATTTGTGTAGCTAGTCAGTTTCTCTAGAATGAGGACATTATCTAGCCTCCTATTAACCTCAGGAAAGTCCAAGATGGGGAACTTCCAGGCTGCAGCAATGACCTGTTGGGAGGCAGAGAAGATATGTGTTATTAATTTCTTAGTGAATTTGTTAATTTTTGGAATTCGCTTGTTGATCAATGCTTCCCCCGGATCCTTCTTAAGTGAAAGACCTGTCACATTTGTAATCATCGTGTATATCCTTATCCAGAATCGGACTGCCTTGGGGTATTCCCATCATTTATGTAAGAACGAACCGTGGTGGCCACAGCTCCGAAAGCACTGAGGGGAGCATGTAGGGTACCACTTTGCCAATTTAGAGGGGACCATGTACCACTGGCAGGGCCGCCATCAGAAATCACGGGGCCCCACTCAACAAAATTTTCGGGGCCCCCCTCACGACACCTCCCCTAACCACGCCCCAACCACACCCTCGCATTAACCACGCCCCCCACCACAAAGGTCACATGGACACATTCACAAATCGCAAATAAAATCATTTTGGCAAAAGGGTTATTAAGCCTGCCACCACATCAAGGTAGACTCTTTAAGCAGGTAATTGCTCTAACCTAAATTGTACTTTGTTTTACAATTATTCTATGCATTGGCGGATACGGGGCCCTGCATGGGAATCCGTGGCCCTCATTGGGGGTTCAGGGGCCTGCATTGGCAGCCCGGGGTCACAAAAAAAAAAAAACACTGCTGACCAGGCCCTCTGCAAACCAGGGGCCCTGCATGGGGATATGGGGCCCGGCATGGGGATTCAGGGGCCTACAGGGGAATCAGGGGCCCTCATTGAGGGTTCAGGGGCCTGCAGGGGCATCAGGGGGCCCTGCATTGGTGGCTCACGGGCCCTGCATTGGTGGCTCAGGAGCAGTATGGGGTTCAGGGGCCCGCATTGGTGGCTCAGGGACCCGCATTGGTGGCTCAGGGGCCCGCATCGGTGGCTCGGGGGCCCGCATCGGTGGCTCAGGGGCTACATTGGTGGCTCAGGGCTACATTGGTGGCTCAGGGGCTACATTGGTGGCTCAGGGGCTACATTGGTGGCTCAGGGGACTTACCTGCTTGCGCTGGCGTCTTCTTCTTCCTCCAGGAGGGTCTTCTTCGCCGTCCGTTCGCTGTCTCCAGGAAGCACGTCCTCCTCCAGCGACGTCCCCAATCTTCTGACTGCAGGCGGCAGCGGCTTAAATAGAGTTGCGCCCGTGCGTACTGACGTCACACGTACGCACGGGATGCAGCTCTGTGGGGAAAAATGCAGGGCAGAGTCAGGTCGCGACCGGGCCCCCTGGAAGCGGGGAAATCCACCGGGCCCGGGAGGACTGTCCCCCCAGTGACCCCCTGATGGCGGCCCTGACCACTGGTGTAGTACCTTCTGGGAGGTTTCCTGGATGGAAATGTTCACTGAGCAGTGTCTCAGTGCCTCCATGCAGATACGTAAATCTTTCTCCCATAGTTGAATAAATCTTAAGTCCTTAATAAGAACCAGGTGGATCAAGTGATCATATATACTGTAGTAGAAAGAGCCCTCTCCCGTGGAAGTATTTGCAAGCACATCTTCTCAAACATGGTGGGTTTAGGGAACTTTTTATACTTGTGTGTCTGAGTCAGCTGGATTCCGTAATCAAAGAACAGTAATCAGGTGCACGTACCATCAGTGGTCCATCATCCACCATTGATCCAAGGAATGAATTTTCGCACAGCACCCGTCAAGTTAAAATGCCTTTATTAGTACATTTTTATGGCAAACAGCCTGGTCTGCGACGTTTCAGGCCTACCGGCCTTTTTTCAAGCTCTAAAATCACCCTCTAAAACCACCCCTTTTATACAGAGGAAATTTTCGCCATCTACTGGTCATACAGCAGTATTTACAATAAATTGCATGCACATGGTTGTAATAGTAACAAAATTGCAACATATAAACGCCACTTATTGGTTATAGTTAAGTATCAAGGGAGTATATTACATACATACTTTTACTAAATACTTCATATCATTAAATTTCGTAGTAAACTCTTTGTCGGTCACAAATCAACCAGTGTATGCAAATTATCTGAAAAACAAAATAGGTTAAAAACTAATTAAAATAATTTAAAAGCAAGATCAGCGAAAAATAGCTTGTAGATCGTATTGCCTGTTCAGTCCCTGTGGGGACAGTGTCCCAAGTCTCCTGATCCATTGAGCTTCCTTTTTAAGTAAGAGTTTTATGCGATCACCCCCTCGTCTGAGTGTGGGTATATGATCCAATACCTGGAATTTTAGTTGATGTATGCCATGTCCCGCCTCTATAAAATGTGCAGCAACTGCTTGTTCCACTTTTTTTGTTCTAATTGCTGATTTGTGTTCCCTAATTCTTTCACGAATAGGGCGTGATGTTTGGCCCACATATGATAAGCCACAAGGGCATTTTATGCTGTATACTACAAAACTTGTAGCACATGTGTAATAGCCGCGTATTTTGAACGGTGTACCTTGTCGGGGATGATACACCACTTCACCCTTTTGGCAATTGGAACAGCAGTTGCATCCCAAGCATGGGAAAGTGCCACACTTTATAGGTCTTAATATGCCTTGTTTCATTTTTTGGCTGCCTATATCGGATTTTACCAGTGATAAGGCTAAGGTTTTACTTTTCTTGTAGGACATAATTGGAAATTTTTGTTAACTACTCACATTAGGGAGACCTTTCCTCAAAATTTTCCAGTGTTTTTTTACAATATTTGAGACATTATTGGATAAGGTATTAAACTTGGAGACAAAGGGAATGCGATCTTGCTGCTGAGATATCTGGCATGTTTTCCTATCTGTTCCCTCCATATCTTCAACCTGTCTTCGCTGTAACATCTCTTACAGTTCGCTTGAGCGGGGAGTTAGGGAACTTTTTGTCAGACCAAAGGGAAGAAATGTAGCTTCTGATTTGCAAGTATCTATAATATTCGCTCTGTGGGGCATTGTCTTGTAGCTGTTGCCACGACAATAGTTTGTTGGTTTTGGTCAAGGCATGTATGTTGTGGAGATTATTTTGCTTCCACCACTGAAAAGACTCTTTCTTAGCCCCTGGGGAGAACTTTGTGTTGAGGTGAAAGTTGACCACCTGTTTTTGGGGGGAAGACAATTTGTGTGTATGGGGGATAGACTTCCAGACTTTCAAGGAGTGTGAAATGATAGGGTTGTAGCTAACTCTCTTGGTGGGAGGTTTAGACCACAGTAGGTTGAGTAAGGATCCCACAGGGAGGGTATCCTGCTCGATGGTGGCCCATAGAGGTTTGTCTGAGGAGTCGTGCCAATGGAGCAGCTGACAGACTTGGGCAGCAGTATAATATTTCTTCAGGTCCGGGATACCCAGTCCTCCTTTTGAGTGATGTTCTGGTGATTTTAATAGAGTGAGCTTTAATTTAATTTGATTGTGTTTTGATTGTATTTATAGTTTCTTATTTCAGTTTCCTGAAGCAAATATGAAATTTTAGTTTTAGCGATAGTTCCCCTTTAAGTAGCAAAGCTAACATCTAAACACAAAATACAAGTGCATAAGGAGAATTAAAGCTTAGCAAAGAGCTAGGCAAGAAATGTCTGCATGAAGACAGAATGAAAAGAAACTGATGCTGATAGAGGAATAGTGAATATAAACTTGATTATTACAGAATTTATAATTGATTGTATTTAGAAAGTTTCTTATTTCAGTATGCTGAAGCTTATATTAAATTTTTATGTTTGCG
This sequence comes from Xenopus petersii, assembly GCA_038501925.1. Classification (NCBI taxonomy): domain Eukaryota; kingdom Metazoa; phylum Chordata; class Amphibia; order Anura; family Pipidae; genus Xenopus; species Xenopus petersii. The sequence goes on from CM076675.1 coordinate 39,774,416, forward strand.
ATAGTTACCCTTTAAACAGAAGTGCAGCAAATATTCCCATGCAAGACTTTCTTTAACTAAATTCTTAGACTCATAATATCATCTTTGCTTTACTTATCCAAAGTTGAATGATCTTTTAATTTGTCAAAAAGTATTTTTGGTGAACTTGTTGTGTCTAATAATAGGAGGTGTGTCACACACATATATAAATACATTGTAGCTTCATACTTGTAGTCCTTTCCTTTTCTAAACCAGATGGTTTGTTCAGATCCTGGGAATAGTGCCAGGACTGACATGTGGGTAGAAACAGCTGTACAATGGTTAATTAAAGAGCATCCAACTTATATTAGCAGTATTTTAGTTTATCTTAGTTTGCTAGCATTTAAGCCCTGGGTAGATGGTGTCATTTTGGCACATGATGGTTGGCATAGCCATCTGCTGGGGAGTTTGAGAACTAAATGTTTTTCTGCCTAATTGCTTAGGATCACAGTGTTACTTTTAGGGCAACTTTCATTAATAACAATTAGGGTGTAACAATCCACTGACAAGTCCCTATTCATTAGGGGACACAAGTCATTGAACTGTTCTATCATCAGATGCCAAAGGCTTTGGAAAAGCTTGATGGCATTTTAGGATTATTTTTCCCCCAATACAAGTAATGTACTTGCAATTAATTTTTAACCCTAAAACTTCGGATTATTGCACAAAACCCAGCGCACATCAAAAAATCATTGGGACGTCTCCCATTGACTTACATGCAACCTCGTCTGAGATGCCGGATTTTCAGATTCGGACTTTTCCATCCTCGGGGGTTTAATAAATTCTGAATAATGTGATCTTTTAAAAGTCTGATTTTATAAAAAAAAAATCACAAATATTTACATTCAGAGTTTAGTAAATAACCCCTTGAGCTTAGACAGGGCAGTGCATTTTCTAGTACTCATGTTGTGATTGCTTCAATGTTGTTTGTGGCAAACCAGCAGCTCTTGCTTTATGTTAGGAATTCAACATGTACTGTACTATCAAAAAAAATGTACCTTTACCAGAAAGGCTAATGTTGCATTTACACAATTAGATAACATAGCATCACTCTTAAAGGAGTGGTTCACCTTTAAAGGGCACCTGATGGTAACTGTAGTTTTTTTTTAAAAGCCACCCACACTTGGAGGGATGTGCATAATGAGCAAATGCTGCAACTACCTCATTATGGGCATGGGCGTGACATCAGAAACGTATTTGTGCATGCGCTCTGACTGTGATGGCCGCTTGCACTGGGAGTTCCCTCCCATTGCGAGTGTCCTAGCGCTGGCAGGGGGCTAACCTAAGTGCAGGCTCTTTTTGTAGGCCTCACCTTTGGTCGGTGATAATATATTTAGCCAACATGTGCCCTTTAAGTTAACTTTTCGTATGCTATAGATTGGCTAATTCTAAGCAACCTTTCAATTGGCCTTTACTTTCATTATTTCTTTCTTTTCTACTTGTAAATATTAGAAAAAACAATGGGCTGGTTCTGGTTACAATAAGGATTAATTATATCTTCATTTGGATCAAATACAAGTTACTGCTTTATTATTATTGCAGAGAAAAAGAAAATAGTTTATATTATTTGGATAAAATGGAGTCTACTGGATGGAGATATATAGACAATCTTTTCCGTAAATTGGAGCTTTCTGGATAAAGTATCACATGCCTTCTTCTTCTGACTCCAGCTTTCAAATGGGGGCACTGAACCCATCAAAAAAGATTCTCTGACTACAACGTTATTTTTATTGCTGCTTTTTATTACTCATCTTCCGATTCAGGCCCTCTCCCTCTTCCAGTCTCTTAGAATGAACTGTCTGGCTTGGTAGGTGACTGTGAGGTGGGGGGAGCCATTGTTGTTATGTTTTGGTAGCCAAGGATGAGTAGAGTATAACAGTGCTTTATTAGCAGGCTCATGCAGCCATTACACAGTAAGCAACTCTAACACCACAAGCTGTATAGAAAGTATGCACAGTATAAGTTTTGAGCACAGGCCAATTGTATAAACACCACATTTGTAATGGGGAAGAAATGTCAAACAGCTTTGTTCTGTTGCTTCATTTTGGAAATCCAGCTTGTATTCAACTTTCTGATCAAAGGAACCAGGCATTTCACTGTGGGGTGGCCAGTTCTATTAATATCATCCAAACAGAAAAAACGCTAACTTTTTTATATTATATAAAATATATCTTCATAAGAAATATACATTTAAAACCTACCATTTTTTTTTAGAGAGCAATACGAGTCCGCAGCCATTCCATGGAAACTATGGTGGGAAGTCAGAAGAAACAACAGTCTGCTGGGATTTCCGGAAGCCTCAGTGGAGGAATTGTCCATACAAGTGCCGAAATGACCAAAACCACCTTCTCCGTAAGTAAATGTGCAGTCATTATCCATAACTGATATCTTATCAATCAGCCGACAGCCTGACTTGGTGATTGTAGGAGAATTATTCAGTTTAAAATCAGTAAATGTCCAATATAAATTTTTGGTGAAATAAAAAAGGGTATTTCTCAATACCTTGGGAATTGTATTTAGACTGCAGACTAAGGGGGTTATTTAATAAACTCCGAATCTAAAATTTGTGATTTTTTTTTTATAAAAATCACAAATTTTTCGGAATTTATTAAACCCCGAGGATGGAAAAGTCCGAATCTGAAAATCGGGCATCTCAGACCTGTCAAGAAAGTTAAAACATACAAAAATAGCTCGAAATTCAATTTTTTTTCCTTTGAATTTTCAATTCGACCCTTTATAAATGTGCCCCTATGTGTCATTTAACTACACAAAGCAAAATACTTACTGATGCATAAGGATAGTTCTATTCTGAATGGAAATGAGCCCTGTATCTGTTGCTAACATTTACATGAAGGGGCAAATTTATCAAGGGTCGATTTCGGAATGAAAAATATTTTGAATTTCAACCATCGAATTGAATACTACGAATACGCAATCGTACGATTTTCCTTCGAATACAAAAAACTTAGAAATACGCTCTGGAAGGTCCCCATAGGCTAACATAGCACTTCGGCAGGTTTCAGTTGGTGAAGTATTGAAGTCGAAGTTTTTTTAAAGAGACAGTACTTCGATTATCGAATGGTTGAATAGTTGAACGATTTCACTTTGAATCGAAGGTCGAAGTCGTAGTAGCTTATTTGATGGTTGAAGTATCCAAAAATTACTTAGAATTTAGAATTTTTTAACTTCGAAAATTCCCTCGATTTCACTTCGACCCTTGATAAATCTGCCCCGAAGTGTATAAGGTACCTGAAGTATTATATAGAAATCCACAGCAGTGGCAGAATAGTCAAAAGACTCAAGGGAATGTAGCTTCATTTTTTTTTACTTTTTTTTTTTAGAATACCGGGGACAACCAACTGCACTTTTTGGGTAAAATGTTCATGCTTCTTATCACAAGAGACAACAGAGATTGGCACCTCTAGTTCACTACACATGGGCCATCTTGACTGACATTTTGTCATCCAATCATAGCCTACTTTTATGTGTATCAACATAAATGATCATTCAAGTTGATATTAATAGAATGACTGTTTCTAACAACTCTCACACACATCAGCACAGGAGTACTGTAAAAGGATTATTTGCTACTACAAGTATGGGACCTGTTATCCACAATGCTGCGGACTTGGGGTTTTCCGGATAATGGATCTTTCCTTAATTTGGATCTTCATTTAAGTCTACTAGAAAATCATGTAAATATTAAATAGAATAAATGTCATTATATCTTAGTTTGGATTAAGAGCAAGGTACTGTTATATTATTACAGAGAAAAGGAAATCATTTTTAAAAGTTTGGATTATTTTGGATAAAATTGCGCTTTTCCGTTATTCAGAACTTTCTCGATAACGGCTTTCCGGATAACGGATCCCATGCCTGTATTATTTTAGAAAGCGGATATGTTTTTAAGTTGTAAGATTGTGTTACTAAATATGATGTTCATAAATGTTATATTTTCATGTATTTTTAATTTTCATTTCATTTTTTTCCCTAAAAACTGTACATTCACTTTATAGCCTCCTGCAGTTGTCACAAAGACACAGTCTAAGAGCCCAATAAAAAGGAGATCCGGCCTATTCCCTCGTCTGCACACGGGAGCAGAAACGCCAGAAAGTCGGACTCGAAGGTAAACCTGAGTGTTATAGGATTGTTTTTTCCTGCATGGCACCATTTTATTTGTGTTTTTTGATGCTTTTTTCTTGGTCAACACCAAGATAAGGGGGGAATGTCTGTCTATATATAAGGAAATTTGCCTTATAGTATGTTAGCGTTCCATTTTTCACTAGGAAATTAAAGTTCATTGTGTTTCAGTCTTACTATGCACAAGGGAATTGTATTACATTGTGTTATTACTAAACTTTGAAGAAACTTGACTAGGTGCGAGAGACCAATGAAGTGGCACGCCAGGGAAACCAAACTTGGCTTGAAGTAAAATCTTGAATCTTTATTAGCTCCAATTTAAAATACAATGGAAGAAACTGCGGGCAGGGGAATCAGCTTAACGCGTTTCGTGACCAAAGTCACTTCATTAGAAGCATAAGTGCCCCCTACAGGTACAGAGCTTATAAAATCAGTCCAATTAAAAATGCATATTAGTATAAAATCAAATTGTCACACTTGAAAATGAAAATAGTTATATATATAAACATAATAAAGACATATATCATGCTATGTATAGTATGTTTCCTGCATGGCACCATTTTATTTGTGTTTTTTGATGCTTTTTTCTTGGTCAACACCAAGATAAGGGGGGAATGTCTGTCTATATATAAGGAAATTTGCCTTATAGTATGTTAGCGTTCCATTTTTCACTAGGAAATTAAAGTTCATTATGTTTCAGTCTTACTATGCACAAGGGAATTGTATTACATTGTGTTATTACTAAACTTTACTGCCTAATTTCAGCTGATTTTTGACAAGAAAAAAAAAAGCTCACCTCCTAAAACCTGGCAAGCTTTTTGTTTTCATCAAAAACTCTTGAAAATAAAAAAACACCAGCTTTTTTTTTTTTTCTTTAAATGTCATTCTTCCAAGCCGGAGCAATGGAAAAACACAGTAAGTTCAGGAAATCACATTTTTCTGCAGTCAGATGTCACATGGATGGGTTTAATATATGTTGTATACAGTGTTTTCACAACTCAGGAATTAATTAAAATGATTGTTTTTATGATTTCCACTAAGATTATTAATCCCATATTTATTACAGTTTTAAGAACTTTGAAGGACTTAAAACAGTGAGCAGTCGATCACTATTCTTCTGATCCCTGGATAAAATCTTACCAGTCATGGAGGAGTTCAATAATCATAATCTGGGAACATTCTGCTTACCTTCTCCTTCCATAAACTGAGAGCATAAATTTTAGGGGGTCATTTATTAAGCTCCAAATACCGGAAATCTGAAAAATTCTGATTTTTCGGACCTTAACATTTTCTCCGGGATTTATTTAAGTCCGATTGCATGAAAACACCGAATCCAAAAACCTGGCATCTCAAAGCTCTCGTGCCCTGTATTAGTCAATGGGGAAAGTCCCAGTGTCTGCGCTGCTGTCAGTACTGATATCCGATGATTTCTGGGATTTTAGGCCAAAAAGTCCAAAAAAACAAGTGTTTTTTGTGCAAAAGTGCGAACCTATTTTTTTGAATGATAAATAAGGTGCATTTGGGAATTCGGAGTTGCTCGGATTTTTATCTTACTGAGATAAGAAATACTAAGATAAATTTGGAGCTTAATAAATAACCCCCTAAATATTTACGAGCATATCCTTTAAGCCCAGAAATGAATAGACAAATACTGTATCTATCTTCAAAGGTTAATGTCACTTGGTCTTCTAGTTGTTCAGTAGTGTTATCCCTCCCCCCTAACTAGCTAGACAGAGACTGACAGGGTCCATGTTGTATGCCAAACAAGAGTGTTGGTGAGAGGATCATTTCAAATGCATTTGCAAACAGGAATCATATTTAATAGAAGCCCATTGCCAGATTGTTTACCATTGAGACACTAGCCATAAACAATGTAAGGAAGATATAAGCAAAAGGTTACCACCAACCTCAAAATAGCTCATGTTTCACTGCACTGCCTCTCAATTAACTGATACTGAATACTATTAGATATTTGCTAATCACTTATTTTCTTTAACCCTCCTACAGTGACAGTGTCACTATGCCACAGAAAACCACAGATGCTGGACCCACCACCCAGGATGTAAAGTCAGAAACCTCGTCCAACCCCAGCTCCCCGGAAATAGGCCCCAACAAAGAAAGGTAATAGAAATACTACATTCATATCTTATGCTGTTCCTTTATCATGTTTTGCTTCAGTCCTTCAATTTCTTGAATTGTAACTGCAGAAGTCAAATACAATGTTACATAGTGTGGTGTACACAGAGATTCCATGATCTTTTGCTGATGTAAACAGTAACCATCTTCCCTGCACTAACGGTTCCATCAAGAATCCCTTTGCTAAAGGTTCCATTAGGTTAGTATGAAGTCTCTGAGCTAAAGGGGAACTATCATGAAAATATAATATATGTAATACATTTTATATAATGTAATATATGTATAAGAAAATGCAATGCTTCATCATACTGAAATAAGAACATTTCTACATATAATCAATTAAAAATTCTGACCTGTTTCTGAAATAATCGTTACTCTTCACTATGTCCCTCTCAGCACCACTCTCTCTTCATTCTCTCTTCATGCAGGAGTTGGGAGTCTGATTCTGAACAACAGTTAGATCCAATATATTTTGTGGGGCCTCCTTTTGCCTAGAAGATGTATTAAGGTGTCCAAAGATGTAACAATTAAGCTGGCCATAGACGCAAAGATCTGATCGTACGAATCCTCGTTTCGTACGATTTTCGGATTGTGGGTTGGGAGTCCCGACATTTTTCGTACCACAGAGATCAGTCGTTCAGTTGATCGGACAGGTTAAAAGATTTCTGTCAGCTGCCGATAATATCTCTGCATGTATTGGCGATCAGACGATTTTCAGTGAGAGACTGTCACTAGTTTTGTTGGACATAAACTTTCGTACGATTGCTATTAGGGGCAGAAAATCGTCTGACACTGGCTGATCTGTTATTTTACTACTTTATTTAAACTGTAGGTTAGTGGCATATCGGGAGATGGGGAAGTCCGATCGTTCGAGGATTCAAACGATCGGATCTTTGCGTCTATAGCCAGCTTTACGATCTTTCTTGGAAAAGATCTTTCCAAGAAAGATCGTTTGTTTCAATACACACGTGTAGAGCTGAATTGTCAGATATACAGGTAGAAACAATAGAATTATACCTATATCTGACAATTCAGCACTTGGGAAAAGAGCCAACCGATATCGGCAAAAGACTTGGATATCGGTTGGCTCGTCGATCGGGCTGGATGGAAAATTTTTCCCAAAAAAAGTTTGGTCCACCAATTGACTCCAAATGGGTTATAGGAGGTCCCCCATAGGCTAAAACAGCAATTCTGCAGGTTTAAGATGGCGAATGGTCGAAGCTGAATTTTTGAAGAGACAGTACATTAAGAGACAGTAAATTTAGATATTTGAATTTTCGGGGGTTTTTTTCAAATTCAAATCGAATTTAGACTATTCCCTAGTCAAAGTGCACAAAAAAATAGCTCAAATTCGATTTTCTTAAATTTGAATCTTCACTTCGACCTTTGATAAATCTGCCCCTAAATGTCCGTATTGAAAACAAACAATATTTCTTGTGACCAATGGTTGTTACATCTATGGCCACCACTACCCTTCTGCCCCTCCACTCAAAATAATCATCCATCAGTGTTTTGTCATCACACCACTTGTGCAAACATGAATAGGCTAACAGAATGCACAATTCCAATAGACACGTAAATCCTTAGTAGAAGTCTCCTAAGCTCCTGTAGCCTCATTGAGAATTATAAGCATTTCCTATGATATTACCTACAGTATGTCTTGACAAATGCCCTATGAATATGGAGTGCCATATAGAGTGCCATATATAAACAATCCTTTAATTATGTCTGCCATGTGTCTATAAAAAAGTGGAAATAATATAATATGTAAGCTCTTTTAAACATGGCTGTCTTCACATTTTGTATTGGTTACTTGTCATTATGTATGTAATTCCGTATATTCTTTATAGAAATCCACTTATTGTACAGCACTGTGGAATCTGTCGGTGCTAAAATACATGATAATATTAATGCTAAACCTGGCCAAATGGGAAGGTGGGTTATGGATGTACCTCTTAAAACATAATGTTTATACAATCAACGTGCATTTCCACTGGCTATCATTATCTTACTCAATATGATGAGTTTCTCTAATACAAGGAAAATGCATGATCTTAAAGGAAAACTCAACCCTCAACATAGTCCCCCCTCTCTGCTCCCCCCCCCACATAGGTAATAACACCTATAAGTGCCCCTAATCCTTTCCTCGCCTATAGGTGCAAATTAAGCACAGCGGAGCTCGTGGGTGCCATTTTCTGCTCAGTTGGAGCAGTCTTCTTTTTCATAGCAACTGTGCATGCGCCAAAAGTGATGGAAATTGCCCAAGGGAAGAAAGAGGACCCAGAGAATTCCGAAGAGCCGTAAGATGGCGCCCATGAGCTCTGCTGCACTTATTCTGCACTTATAGGCGAGTAAAGGATTAGGGGCACTTATAAGTGTTATCACCTATGCGGGGGGAAGGCTGGGAGGAGGGACTATATAGGGTACTGGGTAGGGTTTTAATAAGTGGGGGGTTGAGTTCTCCTTTATGGCTTGTTTGCTCTTCTGTGCAAGTCATGTCAAGTATTTTTTTGTAACATATTTTGCGTTCCAGGCCCTTCAGCAAACTGAAAGAAAATGGAAAGTCCAATATCTCTCGTTCTTCATCCAGTACAAGCAGCTTTAGCAGTACAGCTGGGGAGAGTGAAGCCATGGAAGAATATGAGAGCATGGTATGTTGAACTGCTATTCATGCATGTGAACTTATAAAGCTCTGCATTGTTCCTCAATAGAGTAAGTTTTGCTACCTTTTACTGGAAGACAAACTGTAAGGTCCCAATGGTTCCTGCTAGTTTCCACCTGTGTGTTATAGTTTCTGTTTTACATCAATGCAGTATCTGTAAGTGCTTGGATCTTGACATGAATGAATAAATTAGAATCACAATAATAAATATACACAGACTGAAAATAATGAAGGTATAACGTAAAGTGATCCCAGATAGTGTAGCTGTTATATGCAGTTGCAATTAAAATCATTGCTTGATTTCTGTTATGACTCTTGAAATAATGTAGCAGGTCAGTTCTCTTTCAGGTCTGTTTATCAACTTGCTTTTGCCACATTGTTTCAAGAGTCAGAACTATAATATGAATATGAATATTTCTTTCATTAGGTGTGGAATTTCCCTGTTAAAAATGTTATTATTAATGAGTTCTGCTACATACATAGAGGGCTACTATGTCGCACCCCTCAGCAGCATCACTGCTGCTCTCACCTGCGCCACTGCTCCTGCACCCACATTGGATTTCTTTGCTAGGAAAAGGCCCAGTCTCCTATGTGGTGTTTAGAAGACTATTGCCCATTTTAATGTATCAGTAATGTATCAGTTTTGCCCAAAATCTGAATTTAAATTCGTTTTTATATTTTCTGTAGGGCAGCCAACCATTGACTGCATCACCCTTCAAACAGGACGTGTTTGTATACAGCCCCTCACCCAGCAATGAAAATCAAGCTGCCACTACCCCTGTAATCATGAGCAGGAGCCCAACAGGTATTACTGCCTCATTAATATGTGTACACTAGCAAATAGAGCCTTTGATTAATGGGTTTAAACGATCAATACAAAAAAATCACTATTCTATTCTTTATCTGCAATGGAAATGCCATAATGCCAAAAGAGGACTGGAGAAGAAGATAAGAAAATAAGAGAAAACCAAAAAAGAGTGTTATTATTATCATGTATGTATAAAACACCAACATATTCGGCAGTGTTGTATAATGAATGGGTGTTTACATTAAACATACATGAAAACACATAAAACTACCATAACTAATTCAAGAGTTGAGGTCCCTGTCCAAAAGAGCTTGCAATCTAAAAGGAGAAGGGGTTGAGACAGAATTGGGAAGGCCAATATGAGGAGAGACAGTGGGAGTGAGCATTTAGCAGTATATTTTGCATGCTGAAGCAATGCTAAGCTAGATGAGGGTGAACTTCTCTAAAGAAATGAGTTTTAAGAGATCTTTCAAGGCAGAAAGAAGAAAACGAGGAAAGGGGTTGCTTTTTGGGGCCAAAAGAAAAGGCAGATGGCAAAGCAGGTGGATGTAAGTAATGGATAAAAAAAAAAACACTTTATACTGCTGAGGTTCCATGGACAGAGGTTTCTTGGTGCTTCCAAATATTATTGTCTGGCATTGAGCCCATGATCCACATTTTGGCCTCTCTGCTAAATGGCTTTCCATTATTGGAGAAAAACACTAAAGAAATCAACAGATTTGTGCTATTTGTTTTTCCTTCCCAGATATCAGGAGCAGGAATTCCCCAAGATCGAACCTCAAATTCCGTTTTGATAAACTCAGCCAGTCAAGTTCTGGCTCAAGTACAGTAAGTAACATCCTTTGAAGAGTTGGTAGGGGCCAGATAAGTTGATAATCAGTTGTCAGTGTGGCATGAAAAAAAACTTGCAGGTTGTTGTAATGTTTCCAAAATCGCTATTTGTTACCCTATTTATAAATGGCTATCCCCATTCATATATTTTCACTTAATCAGTAAAGGAATCATGAGGCCGTAGCTTCATGGTTTGCACATTATATTGCTGCTATGAATTTTATAGATAGATAAGATGTAATACTATTCTGTTGCTGTATATAGAGAATGCCTAATGTCTAAATGCAGATAATGACATAAGGAATGGCTTCCATAAGTGGTACCTTAAGAATATTACTATACATATAAAGCAGATACAAGTTACAGAGTACTTATTGATGCTGTATTATGTCCGTTAGTGTTGCAGGGTCACAATTGTATGGTGCATGGAGAGCTTTCTGGCCTTGCACTTAGAAGAGTCGGCTCAAAATATTACAAATGCACCACTAATCACCCAAAGTGTCTGTATCTGTGGCCAGATTGACCACTATGACCTTTTTTCTTCTTAAAGTAACATTTTTGGGGTTGTTGAATGTAGACCCAGTACAGTTTAAAGGAGAAGGAAAGCTACTGAAGCAGTTTATTGCCAATAGATTAGCCACAATAGTACATGCTATAACACTATATTTATTCTGTAGAGTGCATTATCATACTTAAACAGCTCTAGATGCTCTCTCTGTTTTTTAGGATAGCAGCTGCCAAATTAGCTTGCTGTGACATCACTTCCTGCTTGTGTCTGTCCCTGCTGACTCATAGCGCTGGGCTCAGATTACAGGGAGGGAAGACGGAGAGAGGAGCAAACTGAGCATGCTCAAGCCCTAGCCCTGGCGGTTTAAAGGGATCCTGTCATCAGAAAACATGTTGTTTTTTTCAAAACCCACCAGTTAATAGTGCTACTCCAGCAGACTTCTGCATTGAAATCCATTTCTCAAAAGAGCAAACAGATTTTTTTATATTCAATTTTGAAATCTGACTTGGGGCTAGACTTTTTGTAAATTTCCAAGCTGCCCCTGATCAAGTGCCTGCACTTTAAGAGAGAAATGCTTTCTGGCAGGCTGCTGTTTTTCCTTCTCACTGTAACTGAAGGAGTCTCAGTGGGACATGGTTTTTTACTATTGAGTGTTGTTCTTAGATCTACCAGGCAGCTGTTATCTTGTGTTAGGGAGCTGTTATCTGGTTACCTTCCCATTGTTCTTTTCTTTGGCTGCTGGGGGGGTGGAAGGGAGGGGGTGATATCACTCCAACTTGCAGTACAGCAGTAAAGAGTGATTGAAGTTTATCAGAGCACAAGTCACATGACTTGGGGCAGCTGGGAAATTGACAATATATCTAGCCCCATGTCAGATTTCAAAATTGAATAAAAAAAAATCTTTTTGCTCTTTTGAGAAATGGATTTTAGTACAGAATTCTGCTGAATCAGCACTATTAACTGATTCATTTTGAAAAATTTTTTTTTCCCATGACAGTATCCCTTTAAGCTGAAAGAAGGAAGTCTGATACAGAAGCCCATGTGTACACAATTGAAGGAGAGAAAAGCTGTGTTTCTTTTGACAGAGGACTCAGAGCAGCATTACTTACATTAAAGCACTAATTAAAGCACTAATTAAAGCACAATTAAAGCAAGGGAGCACACAAAACCTGAAAATATATTTAAACACAAAAATAAAGCTTTCCCACACCCTAGTTCTCTATCCTCACCATTGTGAATCCTGCTTACTGCACTAGAAAAGAGCTTCAGCAGAATGATCCAGGCGTTCAAAGTTGTCCATAGGAACTCACCATCCTGAATCTTATTAGGCCATCTTTTGAGTGTCAGCGACACTGCACAGGCTCAGTGTGCTCTGGGCAAATTTCAGAAGCTACGTTTGGGCGTCATTGGAAATCATCAAGCCAAAACTGGGGTTCTTCTGTCAGATTCCAATGCTACATTTCTATTCAGGTCTGATGCCAAGTGCACTCACTGGTTTCTTAGCTGCCATGTAATGAGAATCTGAATTAATTACTAATTAGCCTTGCATTGTGACTTTTATATTTTAATATAATACACAAAAGCTATGAATATCTTGTAAATTATATCCTTATAAACGGTGAGTATTGATGTCATCAGTTATAAACGGTAAGAAGTGATGTCATTTCTGTCACATGACTCACTAAATCTTGTGCATTATAATAAATAAAGTACCCCCTGTTGCAAAATATGAGGATATTATAAGTTAAATCAGAGTTCCATGACCTGTTCCATGTTTTTATATGGTCATGAAACTCCTCCGTAATTTATAACATCCTTATAATTTACAAGAGGGGGTACTTTATTCACTATATAAACTATACAAAGCATGTTTTTTCTGTGAATCAACAGAAAAATAGTTACTGGGGAATCTTCAGGAGAACAGATCTTTAATGCTAAAGGGCACTAGTCACTTTGAGATGGTAAAAAAAAGGTTTAGCATTTCTAGTACTTGTTCATTGCTAAGCTTTAGTTTTCCTTTAAAGCTGTAATTCTGGACATGACATAAGTACAGATTGCCTTGTTTAGACTGAGAGTTTCTGAACTGCTGTACATTAACTTACCTAACGCGCTTTGTCTTTCAGTGAGCCGCCATTTACTTGAAGTGAATCCTCAGTCTCCATTTCTAAACCTGTAAAGGTAAATTCACAAGTTCCACGGATAGCTAATACCACGATCCTCCAATGGATATCTTAAAATATCAACCAGTTCCCAATGATTGGACAAAAGAACTGCCATTTTAGCTCTCTCCCTGTGTCCAGTGAAACTTGTCTCGTGAAGCGGAGTTCATATCTGTCAATCTAATCCATTATGTCGGAATTTCTGTATTTTTTTTTTTTACTGTTCATGGAGGTTAGAAAGCCTTGTTACCTGATTTGCACAAACTTTTTACTCAGCGCCACATATTTATTCTCCATGTGCCAATTTCTTTGTGAATGAGAAAAGCTGGAATAGATGACATGGAAAGAAGCTCTCAGTGTCTCGCCCTGAATTTGGATTTCCTGTATAGAAATCATTCTTGAAATCTGATAAAATGGTTATAAGGCTGCTGCTTTTATGTTTGGCTTGTCCCTTCTTGATGATCTTCCTCTGGCTTGGGCCAAGCTTGTTGCTGTATCTTGTATTATTGTGCTGGGTGGCATGCTGGAGACAGGCTCAAACATGGCTGCAGTTTTGTACATGAAAATGCCCTTGAATGTTCATTTTTTAAGCATTTTTTAAGCATTTGCTAAAATATTGGGCTATAGTAGAAAAATATAGTTTTTTAAAGGTAGCAGTAAAGTTAAATAATCAGAGTTAGTTAAATATATATATATATATATATATATATATATATATATATATATATATATATATATATATATATATGACTGGCCAGGTCCGCACACCGTCAGTAGTTGTGTTCAATTACCCGGGTGCTGCTCCAAGGAAAATGTATAGCAATGTAGAATCAGACAGCGCACTACGGGGATTTTTCAAAATCTCATATTTTATTCCATGTTTATTTATGAATCAACGTTTCGGCTCATGTCTGGAGCCTTTGTCAAGATTAAAAAATCAATAATAAAAATTAAAATCAATGTTTAATTGATTTTTTAATCTTGACAAAGGCTCCAGACACAAGCCAAAACATTGATTCATAAATAAACATGGAATAAAATATGAAATTTTGAAAAATCCCAGGAGTGCGCTGCCTGATTCTACATTTATATATATATATATATATATATATATATATATATATATATATAGTCCAGTGAGTATCCACACTCCAAGGTGGGGTGCACAGTTAATACCGTAAATACAAGTATATATATATATATATATATATATATATATATATATATATATATATATATATATATATATATCTATATATATATATATATATATATATACACATACACACAGTATAAGGCATACAAGGCTAACATGAACCAACATGACAACCATAGATCTCTGTTTATCTACCTCTGCTGTGGTTCTTTGACACGGCCCAACCAAAATGGGGCTGAAATCACCAATGAATCAGACTGGGCACATGATAGTGATCTGCAGTTCTCACTACAAATGATTGATAAATGTGTTATTTTGCCAGGATTGACTAAATTATGAAATATTTAATATAGATGTTCAGGCTTGCATACTGTATGATATTCTCTTAGATGCTATATTGGAATACACCAGACTTATTTTTAAATATAGTAGGTTAATTTTTCTTTAATATATAATTGCTCTAGCCCAGTGTGATGGGGTATATGCAATAGTAACAGGCCTTTGAAGCTGATATTTTGGAAACACCTGCTCTGTACATTGCTTTGCAAGTGTTGCTTGAAACATGTTCTACAATTGCTCACAAAAGTGGTATAACTACCCCATGAAAAAAAATATTAGGGCCACTCACAGCCTTGTACACACCATCCCCACCACTCACTCACTCACTTGTTGCAAGCGGCAAAATTTAGTGGACTGGAGAGGGGGCTACATAACAGCAGACCCTGTAGATCCACCCCTGCAGCAATGGGGTCTGCTGTATCGTAGCTACCCCATTGGCTATTCCATATGATTTCTTTGTATATCCCAGATAGTTACGTTTTATTAGCTCAATTCATGTGAGTGAATTTGAAAAATGGAGGAAATACATTTGTACTCTATTGAGACATCCTGATAGTTCATGTTATCTCCAGCAATTTGAATCAAATGAAACCTCTGCAGTAGTTCTTAAACATATAACTGATATAGTAATCTGGCATATATTGAGATATTGGGGTAAATTTATCAAAGAGTGAAGTTCCGCCACTAGAGTGAAATTCCGCAGCTCTCAATTCATTTCTATGGGATTTTGAAAGGCGTATTTATCAATGGGTGAAAGTGAAAGTTCACCCTTTAAAATACGCCTATAAAAATCCCATAGAAATGAATGGAGAGTGGCGGAATTTCACTCTAGTGGCGGAACTTCGCTATTAACTTCATTCTTTGATAAATATACCCCATTATTTGAAATAGTCAGTGCTACATCTTTACCTCCAGTTAGGGGTACAGGCAAAGTTTGTGAGGACTATCAGAAAGTGGGTGGATTAGGGTGGGTTTTGGTGTTTCCAGGTGTGTGACAGGCAGGGCAACCAACCCGATGGATTTCAATCCAAAAATGTGTGCAGTTCGGGGCAGATCTGATCAGTTTGCTGTGAGATTAAATTATGAGTGTATTGCTTGTACAGGTATCCAGAAACCCATTATCCAGAAAGCTCCAAATTACGGAGAGGCCATCTCCCTTAGACTCCATTTTATCCAAATAATCTAAATTTTAAAAAACTATTTCCTTTTTCTATGTAATAATAAAATAGTACTGTGTACTTGATCACAACTCAGATAGAATTAATCCTTATTGGAAGCAAAAACTTTGTTTTTTTTTTTTTCACATGATTTTCTAGTAGAGTTAAGGTATCAAGATCGAAATTATGGAAATATCCATTATCCAGAAACCCCAAGGCCCAAGCATACAGGTCCCATACCTGTATAGAACTTCAGCACTCTTATGGGACTATTAACTCCCAGAATCACCCATAAATATGCAGTATTTGGAAATTGTAGTGGAATGGGGAAAAAGGGTGAAAGTATGGATTAAGAGTACTAAGGGTACCTAAAGGTTCTATATAAAAAAAAGTGTTGTTGTGTAGTAACATGTGGGGCCTCATTATGTATGAATATAATATATCTTTCCTAACATTTGGTGCCTAACATATGGCTACAATTGTGGCTGCTATTTTGACAACACAAGTGAAGTTGAATGCAAAAAGCATATGGAGGATATATTTTAAAAGAGAAAAGCCCAAAGCAGCATGTGATGTACCGACTGTAGAATTCAACCCCCATGGCTCAAAAATCCCTCCCCTGCGTAGGCCTCCCTCCCCCCCCCCCCCGGTCTACCTAGGGGGTTGAATTCTCCTTTAATGTATCTGGTTTAGGACAAGGAACCTATACATGGAGCTCAAACATACATATAAACGCAAATGCATCCACGGTGCTATTGTACCTGTTTTTATTCTTTTCAAATGTATTCAGAGCCCCAGTGTTAATTAGGCAATGAGTCAGATGTTAGAACAATGTTTATGCAACATGTAGAAAAACATTTTTGTTTGCCAGGGTCACTGACTCCGACAACCAGATGCTGGAAAAAGACAGAGGTAGAAGGTAGACCATTCAGTAATATACTAAACGTTAATTTAAAAGTGATCTACTTCAAATATTAAACTCCTTGGCTATAGTTGGGCTTATTCTACCTATGGGTAGTTCTAATAAGAAAGTCTGCACAGCTATAATTGTGCAAATGTACGTTATAGGAAATAATTCAAGTTTAATTATCTAATGCCAGGTACACTACGGGGCAGATGTATCAAGGGTCGAATATCGAGGGTTAATTAACCCTCGATATTCGACTAGGAATTGAAATCCTTCGACTTCGAATATCGAAGTCGAAGGATTTAGCGCAGAAAATTTGATCGAACGATCGAAGGATTATTCCTTTGATCGAACGATTAAATCCTTTGAATCGAACGATTCGAAGGATTTTAATCCAACGATTGAAGGAATATCCTTCGATCAAAAAAACTTAGGCAAGCAAGCTAACATTGACTTCGGTAGCTTTTATCTGCCGAACTAGGGGGTCGAAGTTTTTTTTAAAGAGACAGTACTTCGACTATCGAATGGTCGAATAGTCGAACGATTTTTAGTTTGAATCCTTCGATTCAAAGTCATAGTCGTAGTCGAAGGTCGAAGTAGCCCATTCGATGGTCGAAGTAGCCCAAAAAAAACTTCGAAATTCGAAGTTTTTTTACTTCGAATCCTTCACTCGAATTTAGTGAATCGGCCCCTATAACTCCTTGGGGAATTATAGTATTTCAGCACTGTTTGCAGAAAAGGAACTGATAGCTCTGTATCCTCACTACCAACTGAAGGCTTAGGGGCATATTTATCAAGGGTCGAATTTCGAATTGAAAAAACTTCGGAATTTGAATTCAAAAAGACCAACCGAAATTAAATCAAAGGTTTTTTTGGTTCCGTTTTCGATCTAATTGGTCCATATTCGGACGAATTTGAATAGTTGAAACGAAGGAATAGTGCATTAGATCAAATTCGATTCTAAGTTTTCCCCCAAAAGTCCACCAATTGACTCCAAATAGGTTCTAGGAGGTCCCCCATAGGCTAAAACAGCAATTTGGCAGGTTTTAGATGGCGAATGGTTGAAGTCTAATTTTTAAGAGACAGTGCATGATAAATTTCGATATTCGAATTTTAAATTTTTTTTCATATTTGAATTTAATTTGGACTATTCCCTAGTCGAAGTACACAAAAATAGCTCTAAATTCAAATTTTTTCAATTCGAAAATTCATCTTGACCTTGGATAAATCTGCCCCTTAGGGGCATATTTATCAAGGGTTGAAGTTCGGAGTTAAAAAAACTTTGAACTTCGAATTCAAAAAGACCAACCGAATAGAGGTTGAAGGTTTTTGGGGGTCAAAGTGGTCCGTATTCGGCCTACTTCTAATCGTACGATCGAAGGAATAGCGCCTTCGATCCACTTCAATTTGACGTTTTTCCCAAAAAACTCTAATCTCTCAAACTCCACTTCGACCTTTGATAAATCTGCCCTGTGCCACTCTTTGTGATGGATAATTATTACTTTTAAGTGATCTGATTGGGGAGTGCAATGATCATCAACAAACACCAGGGACAATTTTCTTTTTTTTGTTCCTTTTTTCGTCTGCCAAATTGCAACATGTTTTCTCCCTGAACAAACAGGTTGTGGGGCCTATCTGAGATCAGGGGATTTGGCAACCCTTTGTTCTTTTTTATTAATTGCACCAGGATTCTGATTTTTAAATCTATTTTAGACTAGAGGATCCTTTTACTAAGACTGTTGCATCTTCTCCTGTGATTGCTAGTCATTCAGATATTCAATTGATGTGTTTGGTTTATCTCTAAATATCTGAGCTGGAGTAGATCCGTGTTGTGCTGAACTGTGTCAATTAAGTAAAAAAGCATTTAGGGTGAAACATCCATTAAAGAGTTAATTATATAATAGTCATCAATGCGAAAGATATATATTGTGTGTGTATATATATATATATATATATATATATATATATATATATATATATGAGTGTATACGTTACACAGGCAGAGTTTGTTTTTCTTTGGCATAGATTTTTGAAAACCATGGGGTATATTTATCAAAGAGTGAAGTTGGAGATCACCAAAGTCCACTAGAGTGAAATTCCACCACTCTCCGTTCATTTCTATAGCATTTTTAAAGGCTTCACTTTCACCCATTGATAAATACTCTTTTAAAAACTCAATACAAATGAATGGAGAGGGGTGGAATTTCACACTAGTGGACTTTGGTGATCTCTAACCTCACTCTTTGATAAATATGGTAAATATGGTAGCTGAGAATATATTAAAATTCTATTATAAATACTTCACTGGAATCATGTTCAGATCTATGGCATCCACCAAATGATACCATTTTTTTAAGACACAGAAAGCATTTTGCAAATTAGCAGCCAGGGTGATTGGTTATCAGCCCTCCACCTGCTCATCAGTGTCAATGCAATGGACTGCTTAGTTATTGACATAGTTCTCATTATTTTGTATCCTGTGCAGCCAGAAACCCGGGGCACAATGCTGGCTGTGTTCTATTGCTAAGGCTTCTAATCAGTATCTGTGAGTAATTCATTATACGAGATGCGGTCCATTCACCTACTCGATTAGCTGTCCTGTTTAAGGTGTCTTTTTAAAAAAAAATCAAATATGGCTTAAAGGGGACCCGTCACCCAAAAAATATTCCAAATTCTATTTCATCATGTTAGTCAAGCAATATTAACTTTAATTACACTGTATTAATTATTTGAATCTTGTTTAAATCCGTTTGGGAATTCATAATTACAGCAAGCAGGCAGGAGCCATTTTGTGGACACTGTTATTAAGACAAGCCTTGCGTCATCTCAGAATCTTGTTTGTGCACCAGAATGGGGGACCTGATGTCCACCTCCATGCCCTGGCTACACAATTAAATAGTTAAGAGAACTAGGGGAATGTGGGTAGAGCAGTGAGATCTGGAAAGTGCTGAATGGAAAGTGAAAGTAATTGCTTGCCCCACCTCTATGCCTAGGCATAGAGGAGGGGCAGCCAGTATTTGATTGACAGCTGAGATTTTTAAATGAGTTTACAACAGCTATGAACGCTTTGATAAAAAAAAAACAATTTGAATTTCATGTTCAATTTGAAAAGGACTTTTATTATACAGCTTTTTATGTCTGGGTGACAGGTTCACTTTAACCTTTTTTTTGTTTGTACCATTACAAGCAAGGCCATATTTATAGCACTTTTGATTGAATTTAGAGCCCATTACTAGTGGTTGGGTCTCATATATGGATGCAGTACCATGAGAAGCAAATTAGCATGTCTGACACCCACAATATATGTTTCAGAATTCCAGCAATTCAACTGTCCTGTAAGTACTTTTTACCCATAAAGTGGATCACCGTACCAGAGGCCACCCCTTTAGACTAGAAGAAAAGAACTTTCATTTGAAGCAACGTAGGGGGTTCTTCACAGTCAGGACAGTGAGGTTGTGGAATGCACTGCCGGGTGATGTTGTGATGGCTGATTCAGTTAATGCCTTTAAGAATGGCTTGGATGATTTTTTGGACAGACATAATATCAAAGGCTATTGTGATACTAAGCTCTATAGTTAGTATAAGTATGGGTATATAGAATTTAATTAAAAGTAGAGAGGGGTGTATGTATGGATGCTGGGTTTTCATTTGGAGGGGTTGAACTTGATGGACTTTGTCTTTTTTCAACCCAATTTAATGTAACTATGTACTGTAGCATTCACTTGCCTCAAGTCAATTGTTTCTATAAACCCAAGCTGGTCCAGGCTGCAGGTCATTCCAGGGATCCCCTGCATCCAAGCAAGCAACTCATCAGAGGAGGCTGAGCTTGGACATTGGTTCTTGCCATAAGTTGCTGAGGAGCATGAATATACATATATTAAAGGAAAACTATGCTCCCAGAATGAATACTTTATGAACAGATAGTTTACTATTGATGAGTTTTACCAAACTGGAATATAGATATCATTAAATATTGCCCCTTTACATCTTTTAACATGAGCCCCCTTTTTATGATATTCTCTGTGCTGCCTCAGAGATCACGTGACCAGAAATACTGCAGCTCTAACTGTAAAAGGAAAAAGCGTGGAAGCAAAAGTCTGTTAATTGGCTTAAGTGACCTAACATGTATGGTTTGTTTGCATGCACCATGAAGCATAGGATCCCAGGGGGTGGCCCTTAATTCTTAAAATGGCAATTTTCTATTTAGGATTACCCAATGACACATACTGCTAAAAAAAAGTATATTTTTATGAAAATGGTTTTAGATATGAGCTGTTATATGCAATATATTTTTTATAGAGACCAACATTGTCCAGGGGTATAGTTTTCCTTTAAGTGACCTCATGAACAGCGTCAGTGCACACTAAATTTTGCATCCATTTGACCACTTTGCAAATAGCACATGCATTTGTAAGTGAGAGCTTTAATCTGCCAGTATATGCATATAAAATAGCACGGGTTGATTGTTAATGAATTAGCCGTATAAATTGATGCTAGACTGATTAAAGGGATTATGTCATGATTTTACAGACTCTTTTAAGGACAGAGACACACGCTCAGATTCGGGGATATTTAGTCGCCCAGAGATAAATCGTCTCTTCTTTGGGGCGACTTATCTCCCCAAACTGCCTCTCGCCTGCTTGAATCTAAATCGCCGGTGGGATGGCACTCGGAACGCTTCCTTTTTCGAAGTCGCCCGAAGTTTCCTTATGAGGCAACAAGGAAAACGAAGCGCTCCAATTGCCATTCCACTAGCGATTTACATTCTAGCTGGCTGGATGCAGTGCAGGGAGATTAGTCGCCCAGAAGAAGAGGAGATTTGTTGCTGGGTGATTAATACTAATCTCCCCAAATCTGAACATGTGTCTGTGCCCTAAAGAAACCAAATGGGATTTGATGGAACTGTACCAAAGTAATCTAGTTTTCCAATATATCATGATTTTTCCATGGATCTGTGCTTTAAAGCCTGTCACTTATGGGGAAGACTGAAGGGGCTATACTGTTGTACTACCTGATCCAAACCAATAAAAGCTACTTCTAACCAGCTACCATCCATACCTGTGCTACATATGTAATTGTGTGGTGTAAGCCCCAAAAGCCACAATGCCTAATCGGTATAAATGATTATTTCATGCATATAAATGCTGACCTTATTGCACTTTAAAACACACTGGGACTGTATGACCTGCAACGTACACTTTGGTGACCAAAAAAAGACTTTTTTTTATTGTGAAATTTTATGCCATGGCATCCACAACATTTTAGTGTACTTATCAATAACCATTTCATAACTCGAAATGTGGCCAATTCAGTGAATTTTCTTACTTGCGTATGTTCCTTGGTCTGTTTAGTTGAATAGAGTTAATTTATTTCTTACTCGTTGTCCGTTGTTTTTTTGCGGATAGAAAGACGCAGAAAATCTTGTACATAGCCGCATGCTGAGCTATCATTTCTACCTATCTGTAGCATTGGAGAGATGCAGCCATTAAGCAGGATCCAGATCTTATTTTAGACTTTGAACATCATTTCTGAATTTGCGGGTTTACGTGAAAAGGGGAAAGTGATACATATGTTTATATTCTTTTTCGATAGGTGGTGCTTACTGTAAGTCTTCAGTGACCTCTGGCTGTAAATACTGTACATTTAATTTATTGCTCTTGTCTAGTCTTGTATAGAATGAAATCTAAAGTTCACAAAAGTATATTTTGTTGCTTAAATGTGTCTTTGCAGAATTCACAATAAATTACCTATTTTATGTGCCTGGTAGTCTGTATGTGTTTTTTGGTATAGCTTTCTTTCTCAAATGTCCCAGTTTTCTGGGACATTTCTTGGGTAAAAAACATGTTTTCTTTCATTCCTGTTTTAATTCCCCAAAACTTTTGATTGGTTAAGTCAAGCAAGCATTTTGAGGATGCTGTTTCATTGGACTTTAGGTAGTTATTGGTCAAGGCAGCTCCCACAACTCAATAACAGCAAATAAAATATTAGTAAAATATCCCATCTCTATCTATCTATCTATCTATCTATCTATCCATACACACATCCACCATGTTCAACCTTTTATGTCCATATAAAACCTGCCTAATTGCAAGTTGATACAGAGGAGGGCAAAAACACCCCATCAGAAGTCATTCCAATTTGCTTCAAGGGATAAAGTTCCTTCCTGAAAATAAGACCTGTCTCTAGATCAACTTATACTAACAGATATTGAAAAACCCTTTCCGACTATTTAGATGGAACCTCCTTTCTTATAATCAGAATGGATACCCTCCGGTCTGCTGGAAGAGCCTACTGGTAAATATAGCATATACAGAGATTAAAATAGGATAGTTACCACATCTTCCCTTAAAGGATAAGTAAACCTTAAAAATAAGTGAAAAAATGGATGAGGGTGCTATTCTAAGCACTTTTGTCATTTACATTGATTATTTATTTTGTTTTTATTATGATATTATGGGATACATATACTATTAATATGAATGAATTTTGTTACTTATGCCCCTGAGGAAACTGTTCACGAGGCGAAACACGTAGGGCAAGGCGGCATAGGTGGAGGATGGTGAGAGAAGCTCCTATTACTCCCTACGTAGACAGGCAGGCGTTCTGTGTGGGACTGGAAGGGAGGGGGGCAGTCCATTGCGATCTGTTACTGACTTGATTATCAAGCAAGGCGCCATTTAAGCCAAAATCCAGGATCTCACGAGGGTCCTGCCATTTGTCCACCTTTGCGTTGTTTTAATTAATTGTTTTTTATGGACACGGTCCAGCACTGTGTGCTTACACGCAGTGAATTTGTCAGTGTGGTTGTGGGGTGTCACGAGGTTCATGCTTTATGAGTGTATACATTTTTATAATGGAATTATTAAAAGTTAAATTTTAGAATAGCCCGGTTTGTGCACTAGACTGGAGCAGGAGTTCTGAACTGGGTTGCAGAGGGGCGGGGCCTGATGTACTTGGCCAGCTGGGTGCACAGCTCCAACCCTAATGTTTCTATTTAATATTGTTACTTTATATACAACCTTGCAGAACAGCCTAGCCCATACATTTTGGTTACATTGTGGATGCTGTTTTTTTTTGGTTACAACAGCACCATCTGCTGGTCAGTTTCTGACCACCAAGTAGTCAAGGAAGTTGTCAGGACAAAGAGACTGTTCTGATGTTCTTCTGCTTGATAGCTTGATAAACTTTGAGGGAGGTTTATATTTTTTTTTCCTAAGCAGAACAACATCAGAGCAGCCTTTTATTTTATCCTGACAACTTCCTTGACTACTTGGGGGTCAGAATGGTGGGAAAATGACCAGCAGGTGGCACTGTTGTAACAAATTTAATTGAAATTAACAGAACATGTATTGTTTAATATATTGGAATAAAAACATAATGAATGTAAATGACAAAAGTGCTTAGAGTATCACCCTTGTTAATTTTACATTCACTTATTTTTAAGGTTTACTTATCCTTTAAAAGCCTCTTCTCCGGCATAAACAGTCCCAACTTGTCTATTCTTTCTTCATAACTGAGACTTCCTGTAACAGGAAGAAGTGTGGAAGCAAATGACAGAACTCTGTCTGTTAATTGGCTCATGTGACCTAACATGTATGGTTTGTTGGTATGTTTGTGTGCACTGTGAATCATACGATCCCAGGGGGGCAGCCCTTATTTTTTAAATGCCAATTTTCTATTAATGATTAACCAATGGCACATACTAATAGAAAAGTATATTATTATGAAAATGGTTTATATACATGAAGCAGGGTTTTACATATGAGCTGTTTTATGCAATATCTCTGTATAGAGACCTACATTGTTTGGGGGGAATAGTTTTCCTTTAAAAGCTTAGTTGCCCTTCTCTGGACTGAAAGACCTCCCAGATTGCCAGTTTGTTAAGATTCTTTTGCAAGGATGCTGCATCCTGTATGGAATTAATTGGGCTGGATAGTTTAAAGTCATTAATGAGCAAGTTAAATAAAAGTGGACCCAATACCGAGCCCTGAGGGACCCCACTAAGAACCTTACAGTTTTGTTAAAGTTAAAGTTGTCTGACATGACCTATCCTTCATAAAACCACACTGATTACTGCCATTCTCCAGAACATAATTTTGAATGCGACTAGAAAAGAAATGTCTAAATAAACGGAAAACTTCTGAATAAGACCACTGTCACGAACACGGTACTTCCAACCGCATGTGACTTTAGGTGTGGCTATCAGGGGTCACTCACTCAGTCTCTCACCCACCTTGCACACAGGTTAGACTAACACAAAAGCACCCCAAACACCAACCAACACCCACAAAACTCATTCGCTGCCACCATCTATCATTCACAGGCGATAGAAACCTAGTGTGACTATTCCCCTGTTCTCTCTAACAGGTAATAATTCACAATACACCAATTCATTAACACTCTCTCACTATAGTCAGTTAGTTCCTACTGACTCAACAAGTACTTCAGTATGCAGAGGGTTAAGGCTCACAGTTACACTCTTTCAGGCTAGGTTCATTTAGAGCATCAAAGACAATCTTATTAAATTCTCTTTAATATTATAAAAGGTATAACAGTGCAATATACAAAAAGATGTTACAAAAAGAGACATACATTCAATAATACAATTACAAACAGTTGTAAAATAAAAGGGAAAACATGGAAAACCTATACTTAACTCCAAAGATATAGAATTCCTGGTCCTGGAGGCAAGGGGAAACAAACAGGATAACTTCCAATCGCAATTGGTCCTCCAAAGTAAATCCAAAGTTTAGTCAGAAGAGCTGACTATTTATTAGTGATTTCAGGGCATCAGGTAACTGCACATTCCCCCCTCCCTCAGGAATGCAAGGGGCGTGGCCTAGCAGGACACAGATTGAGTTTTTTATGACCTCCTGTGAGTAGGAACTGGACCAAGAATATAATGACCATAACTCCCTATTGGAACATAGGACAGAGATGATATTATATTCATTGGTTATTAATTCTCTCAGGGATTCCATAGATACTAAACATCAATACTGTGTGACCTGCACCTGCCCAGATATTCATAGCTAATATACAGAGTACCAAACCTAGTCATGTTTGGACTTGTTGGAAAGATGAAATTGCCTTGAACCCATCATTAGTTTTTTATACTGTTGGTACAACAGGTGTGGGTTCTGTAAGGATAAATATATCGGAGTATACATTGTATGTAACCTTTACTTCACCTTTGAGGGTCTTGCTGGGAACTTTAAGTTCTCACTCCTTGGGCTTCCCCCCTCCCCATGGAATGGCTCTTATCAGCCAGGGCATGGAGGAGGGCATTACAGCTCTGACCCCTCTGACCATAGTGAGAAGAGGCCTGTTATGTGTCTGATTTAGATGTTGGCAGAAATATTTCTCATGATACCTTGGCCTGTTTTATTAACTATTACAGGCCTGTATCATGACAACCACACTTCCATCAATTCACTAACTGCTCATTAATTAGGGTGTACAAAATACTTACATTAATGGCATATGTGGGTCATTAAAGGAGAAACAAACCCTTAATAAAAAAAACCCTACCCTACATAGACCCCCTTCCCCCCCCAGCCTAGCTGCTACCCCAGGCAAATGTGCCTAACTCTTTACTTACCCCTCCGTGCAGATTCTGTCCAGTGAAGTTCACGGGGGCGCCATTACTGTCATAGAGAGGCTAAACCTTTAGGCTGGTACAGTAAGGTCAGTATATTAAATACATTTTTACCCATATTCGTTTTTAGGGTTTAGTTCTCCCATAAAGTGAAAGCTATACTTTACTATGACTATATTGAGAGGAAACCCATTTAGAGCAGCATTCCATGGGTTATATTTATCATACTCCTATAAATGAAAAGTGTTAATCCATTTCCATTGTGTATGATTAGACCTACAGTCTCTTTTTAATTGGTCCCCAAACTTTTTTACCCTTGAGCGACATTCAAACGTAAAAAGAGTTGGGGATTAAATTGGGGATTGTAATTTAATTTACAGTTTTTGCTTGAAATGAGTTCAGGATGTTGCTTTACAATACAACAAATACTTTGGCAAAAGATTGGAAGCCCCTCTTTCTGGTGCCACAGTGAGATCTACTGTATAGTGTCTCCAGTCGCCTTTGTTTACCCTTCACAGTCAAGTCTGGGTCTTTTATTTTGTTCATCTGCTGTGAAATGAATAAATATACAGTATATATATGTGTGTGTGTTTGGAATATAACAGTATAAAATGTAATAAAGGCTTAATACACATTGTACTGGTGCCATTATTTTTGTAAATGAGCCCTCATGCTGTATGCTTTAACTGAAGTTGAATTGTTCCTTCCCAGCAATATAAGGGTGGGAGACATACAGTATCCCCTTGCACATCCCTTGCATCGTTCCATAAGTGCAAGCAGGAAATTTTATGGTCATAAAGCCCACGCCAAGTCCTGCTGTTACTGGCTGATTATGTGCTACTGGTACAAGGGGGAAGAAAACATTTGTGCTGCACCAACTACTGAACTATTGCTTGATGTCTACAGCTTAATAAATGATTTTAATGGAGTACCAAAATGACTAAATTATACTGTAGCTAAATAACACAATTTCATTTGACATCTCAACTGCAGTAAACATGCCCAGTCAAACTGGTTCTATTAATATTTACATGATGTAATGTGTTTAACATGCAGCAGTTCCAACAAATGCAAAGGAGATATTGTCAGGCGCATCATCATCTGCAGGAGAGGAGATTTTGTGCAGGAGGATGAAGGTAGATGTCAGTATGCTCAGACTTATACTATGCTTACGACCTGACAGCTTAAAAGTGAAAGTGAAAGTTACTGTTGTATACAGGTTGCATGAGAGCCTGCTAATAAAGCACTGTTATACTCAACTCATCCTCGGCTACCAAAACATAACAGAAGTACCCATGTGAAAGAGCCCTAATGGAACTTTGTACGCCTTGTAAATTTGTATATTTATTTAGGGGCAGATTTATCAAGGGTCGAAGTGAATTCGAGGGAATTTTCGAAGTTGAAAAATTCGAAATTCAAAGTAATTTTTTGGATACTTCGACCATCGAATAGGATACTACGACTTCGAATTATTGACCATTTGATAATCAAAGTACTGTCTCTTTAAAAAAACTTCGACTTCAATACCGAACTGAAACCTGACGAATTGCAATGTTAGCCTATGGGGACCTTCTGCAAACAAAGTCTTTACACATCGAATAAAAATCCTTCAATCAATCGCTGAAATCCTTTGAATCGTTCGATCTAACGATTTTTATTCGAATGTAGGTCTGCCAAACTTCGGATTCGATTCGAAGTTTTTTAATTCGATGTTCGAATTTCGAAGTTTTTTGTACTTCGACCCTTGATAAATCTGCCCATTAGTATTTAGTTCAGATAGTGTTTATGTACCTTTTCTACATAAGCCCAACTGGATGAGCTCATGTGAAAAAATCAACTATTCTTTCCCTTTAAGTGAATGAGGTTTTATCTAGTGCCTTTTTGCATCAATTTTAGCGCCCAGCATGGCACCTTGTGATACTACGTTGAAAGTGAGCACACAGTGTTGTATAACAGCACAAATCACTGCTACTTGGTCTAAACAATTTGACATTACAGAGACACACTTGTAGCATATGCAACAACTATATTGTTATGCGTCTCTAGCCTAGTAATGTAGAATGTCTGCAGCCTAAGTGAAGGTGACAGCATTTTTGTTAGCTAGTCCATTTTCTGTATTTACAGTTTTCCTATGGGTGTAGCACAGGATATCATTTTATGGACATGTGGGTTGACGGTTCATTACATTATTTTGGAAGGAGACATCACTGTGCAGGTATTTTACTTACCATGGCAGCATTATTCCTTGTCACACATCAAATTCAGTATGGATTTGACTAAATGATAAATAAAATCACAACAATTAATATAACTGAACATGGTGAAAAATATTTGAAATCTTTATATGTCATTAATTTATTTAAAGGGGATCAACGGGTTCCAAACGAAAATTTAATAAAGAGGCCCTCATAACACAGAAACCCCTAATATACCCATCACAGTTACCTGTTTCTTGAAAAAGTATGAATAAATGACATTTTCTATGCCGAAATCCAGCTGTTTAACAGTTCTTCTCTTTCTGCATCATTTGAAATCCTGGCAGGGAAGGAGGGACTAAAACACTGATAATACAAATTGTAACAACTTCTCCACAGCTTGCAGACAGCATACAGGAAGTACATAACCCACAATGCATTGCACTGTGATGTTCAGTTCCTTATTAAAATTATGTGTGCAGGGAATTGTGGGATTTGGAGGATGCAGGCTGAGGACAGATTGCTGCTAATACAAAGTAACAGTAGTCAGTCAGTTCAGCAAAGTAGTCAGACAGATCAGCAGAAGAGCAGGGGCTTAGGGAATTGTTCGAAACCATTAAAAATCATGAAAAATCGGCATATTTTTTAATTGCTGTACTGTATATTGCAAAGTTGCTTGAAATGATGTTTACTTTTCAAACAGCTTAAAGGAGAATTCAACCTGTGGGGGAAATAAACCGTACCCCCCAACCCAGGTAGACCTCCCTCCCTCCTCCCCCCAGGCTAACTGCCTGGGGAAATGCCCCATACTCCATACGTACCCCTCAGCACAGATTCCTCCAGGGGCGTTCCACACATCCATCTTCCGGCTCCTCTGTAAGCTGACTGGGAGATCGGTATTTCTGCGCATGTGCAGTTGAAATAGTTTGCTGGCTTGCGACAACTGCGCATGCACGGAATTACACGGAAAAAGCCGATCTCCCAGTCAGCCTAACGAGGAGCCGGACGATGGATGCGTGGAACTCCGCTGGAAAAATCTGCGCCGAAGGGTAAGTATGAAGTATGGGGCATTTCCCCCGGGAGGGGCAGTTAGCCTGGGGGGGAGGAGGGAGGGAGATGTACCAGGGGTGAGGGGTACGGGTTTTTACCCTACAGGTTGAATTCTCCTTTAAGTTATGTTTTTTGTGGAGTTCCCCTTTAAGGTTAAAGCTTTATATGGTTCAGCAGGCTGTGTAAGTCCATGTCTGTGTCCCCAAACACCTTGGGGCAGATTTATCAAGGGTCAAATTTCTAATTTAAAAAATTCGAAATCTGAATTCAAAAAGGTAGACCAAAATTAAATCAAAGGGGTTTTTTTGGCCAAATAAGTCCGTTTTCGAATGAATAAGTCCATTTTCAATCAAATTCTAATCGCACGAATCGAAGTAATAGCGAATTAGAATCATACGTTTCGAAGTTTTTCCCAAAAAAAACTTAAAATCCACCATTTGAATTCAAATAGGTTCTAGGAGATCCCCCATAGGCTAAAACAGCAATTCGGCAAGTTTTAGATGTCGAATGGTTGAAGTTGAATTTTTAACGAGACATTACATGATAATTTGGAATATACCCTTGTCTAAGTACAAAAAAATTAGCTCGGAATTCGATTTTTTTTTTTCATTTGAATTTTCACTTCGACCTTATATAGCTTCCTGATGTGGTTGGAGGTGCCAAAAATCTGTATCAAAACTGGAGTACATATAGATGCTCTAAAGTGGATGAACCTCACACAGTTAAAAAAACTTATCATATAACATAGGGTACTTTCATATAATATAGGGCACATTTACTAAGCTCGAGTGAAGGATTCGAAGTAAAAAACGTTGAATTTCGAAGTATTTTCTAAGTATTTTTTTGGGTACTTCGACCATCGAATAGGCTACTATGACCTTTGACTACGACTGCGATTCAAACATTTCGAACTAAAAATCGTTCGACTATTCGACCATTCGATAGTCAAAGTACTGTCTCTTTAAAAAAAACTTTGACTACCTACTTCGGTAGTTTAAACCTACTGAGGTACAATGTTAGCCTATGGGGACCTTCCCCATTACTTTTCTAAGGTTTTTTTGATCGAAGGAAAATCCTTTGATCGATGGATTAAAAGCCTTCAAAACGTTCGATTGTAGGATTTGAGGTAAAAAGGATTTTACTTCGAGGGTCAAATTCGAGGGTTTATTAACCCTCGATATTCGACCCTTAGTAAATGTGCCCCTAAGTATTTCAGATACTGCAATCCTAGTCCACGTTCCACCAGCTACAATTACCTAAAGGAATGTGAGAAATCCCTTGAAATACTCAACACGCCAGTGCCACTCAGGTGCTGTTCTTTCACTATTTTTTTCAACAGAGCAATGCAGAGTAATGCAGCAGGGATGGAAAGCACCATCTCACTCCACTTTGGGATCTGCCCACAGGAAAATGTGCTGTTGACTTTGAGTCAAAAGTGCATGCTCCATGTCTGTGATCTCAGTGAAGAGGACCTGCAGAGCCAACTCCACTCTGCTACTCAGCATTTTTTAGTAAGGAAAGGCAATAGCTGCTGTTTGGTGGGTGTGATTTGGAAGGGTTGGAAGGAGGGAAAACAGGGTTTATCCCAGGGTTTTGTTCTTCTTTAATGGGGCTATATTAGGCAAATCTTTGATAGTTACATAGTTAAGCTGGGTTGAAAAAAGACCATGAAGAAAAAAGTCCATGAACTTCAACCCCTCCAAATGAAACCCAACTAAAATATATAAATGAAAGTCCTTTACTCTAGTCTAAAGGGATGTCCTCTGGTGCGGTGATCCTCTATATTGAGGAATAGATCTCCCACTATAATGCCCTCTAATGTAGTTATGAAGCGCAATCCTAATTTTGCATATGCAAATTAGGATTCGGTATTCGGCCGAATCCTTCGTGAAGGATTCGGGGGGTTGGCTGAATCCAAAATTCCGAGCTGTTTTATTCAATACATTTTTTATAGAGACCCCCATTGTTCAGGGGGTATAGTTTTCCTTTAACCAGTTTAGTTGCACGTCTCTGCACTCCAGCTCCTTTATATCCTTCTTAAGTACTGGAGTCCAAAACTGCACTGCATACTCCAGATGAGGCCTTACCAGTGACCTATAAAGAGGCAAAATTATGTTTTCATCCCTTGAGTTTATGCCCTTTTTTATTCAACATTATTTGGCCACAGAATGACACTGCTTAGAAAAAGAGAAATTGTTATCCACAAAAACTCCCAACACACAGCCATTTAACGTATAACATGCATTTATATTGTTTCTGCAAAATCCACAACCTTGCATTTATCAACACTGAACTTCATTTTACAGTTTGGTGCCAGTTTTCCAATTCAGTCAAATCACTCGGCAAAGTTGCAGCATCCTGCATGGAACCTATAGTTCTGCACAATTTAGTATCATCTGCAAAAATAGAAACAGTACTTTCAATGCCCACCTCCAGGTCATTAATAAACAAGTTGAAAAGCAAAGCACCTAGTACAGATCCCTGTGGTACTCCACTAATAACACTGGTCCGATTAGAAAAATGTTCCATTTACCACCACTCTTTGTAATCTATCTAGTCAGTTCTCTATCCAGGTACAAATACTATGTTCCAGGCCAATTTTCCTCAATTTAACCAGTAACCTTCTGTGTGGTACTGTATCAAAAGCTTGAGCAAAGTCCAAGTAGATTACATCCACTGCCATTGCAGAGTCAGGGTTCCTGCTCACCTCTTCATAAACAGCAATAAAATGAGTCTGGCATAGATTAGCAACATGTTGGGGATCACTGAGTTATTAAGGTGTGCATGCATTCTTGTTTTTATTGGCCAGATGAGCAAACCTCTTAACCTTAACATATGGCATAAATTTGTATAGCTGCAATACCTCCAAAATCTTAATTTACTATTACCAAGTGTACTTTTGTGGTTTTCATTATTATTATTATGTTTTCTCAATTACAAATGTTTTTAGTAGGCTTTCTCTATTCGAACTCGTGTGGCTATTCTATTGGCCAGTTTTAAAATGCATGCAGGATTCTCGAATGATCAGTGTCTGTTTTTGGTCTTCTGGTGACATCTGCTGGTGATATTTCTAACGTAGCTGAGTGCAAATTGAAAAAAGGAAATGGATACAAACTGTACACAGAAATGCATGTAAATTAAGAGGCCAAGTTTATAAAAAAAAGTTCCAAATATTTTTTACATTTTGCCATTTATATTATATGACTATCATACTACCCACTCACCTCTAGATTTAGATGGGCCAAGTCATTCTACAGCTTTTGTGATCAGTAGAATAATTGTAGAATCAACAGACCCAAAGGCTAAATAGGACCCAGAAGAACCCAGGGCTAATTGGCACAGATTTAATATACGAATGGGACACAATTCAAATTTCCCAAGGTTAGGGGTGCTAAACAGATAGATTAGATTAGCCCTTCAGGCTAATGTCAAACAGGGCTAATGTCTAGTTTGCCCCTATTTGAAAGAGTGCAAAATATTTTGGGCAGTTATAAGCAGAGTCACTGGTGGACATAGATCTGTGTCCTCCTAAACTCAGATGTGCATGCACTTGTGTTTGCAAATTAGTACGTTGTATTGAGTCTTACCTTTCAAAATATATGTAATTCCTTCTGAATCAAAATATTCCTTGGACTGTGCCATTTTCTATCACAGTCTATAAATGTTTTTGTATCCGATATTGGGCTAGATTCAATTCAATGAGAAAAAATTCTTAAGAAAAGTTGCATCTTAAAAGTGGAGGAAAGTCTTTTTTTTTTTTGCTTGGGGGTGCCAAAAGTTAGGTACCCCCAAGTGACTGTATTCACTTACCTGACACCCCAGGCTGGTGCTCCTTTCAGTAGAAAACTGCATTGGCCCACGGTTCTTCCAGCAAGCACCACGGAGCGATCTTCTTCTTGCTTCTTTTCTCTTCTTGGGTCTGCGCATGCACAATAGAGTGAAAATCCAAACAAAATGCAGCTGTTTCATTCTACCGTTCATGTGTCTGCCCCGGGGAAATATAAAGAGCGAAGACGACAATTGAGCTATGGTGCTCGCTGGCAGAACACCGAGTACAGTTTTCTGCTGATAGTATCAGCGGCCCGGAGCGTCAGGTAAGTAAATACAATCAGAGCGGGCCAAACTGGGCAGGCGCCCTAGGCAACCTGGGCCGACGCGGCGCCAGCTGAGTGTGCGCATGCGCAAGTTGACGCCAGCGCGCATGCGCGTGTTAACGCCGGAGCACGCATGAAGCGTCAATCGGCGTGCGCACATGCGCAGAAGCAACAATCGAGTGCAGGAAGACGGAGAGTGAGAGGACCGGACATGGGGTAGGCGACAGAGCAGGTACGTGCCTGGTGCCCCCCCAGCTTTGCGCCCTAGGCACGTGCCTACTCTGCCTAGCCCTAGTTCCGGCCCTGAATACAATCACTTGGGGCTGCCTAACTTTTGACCCCAAGTAAAAATTATTTTCCTTCTCCTTTAAATTGTATCTCATCCATGAGTTTTCACGTGAAAAATTTTTTTTTCACTGAATTGAATCTGGCCCAGTGTGTACACTGTAGTTTTGGTGATACTAAAGCTCTGTTGTCAGTTTGGAGCCCAATTGACACAGGTGCTGCTGAGCACTCTTTACTAAGCAAGAGCTCAGAGGTTTACTTTTGTTTTAAAGGATTTTACTAGTCTGCTGAAATATTGCTCCCAGTTTCACTCAACTGCAATTTCAAATATGAATCAGCCCTGATATGTAAAAATGCATATCAGTATCATAGATAGAGAAAAAACATATATGCATGTACCCTGGGTTAGAATCTTTGAGCAAACTGACTGGGGATTATAATGAGAGCATAAATGAGGACAGTTTTACTTTGCTTATGTAGAACAGCATGTCTGGAAAGGAATATACAGAATAATTTATGAGTGAAGTCTTGTACACCATATTTTTCTAGATAATGCAGTATTTATTTTCTATTTCCTTTGCAACTGTGCACAAAGTTGCATTCTTTGCAACTGTGTTCAATACTGTAATTTGCAAGCTAATTTCAGAGTGGGAATGGCATCAGTTCTGACTTGTCAATACACTTGTTAACAGCAGTATTAGTATGTGATTAGTATTAGTATTGTGGTTTGCACAAATCAGTACGGACCTTTTGACCCCTCGCTTGCTGCACTGAACTAAGTGCTTTGTCACGGGATTCCTGGAGTTGTAGAGCTGCAGCAGCAGCAGGTGGGTGCCGCTAGGAGTTGTAGTTCAGTAAGGTCAGGGTGGTTGTAGGATGAGTAAGCTCACCTGTGTTATCATCACATTACTGAAGTGTCACTGACAGGATGAAATCTTTCTGTTCTTCTTGTCTATCATATGTATGTAGTTAGTAATTCTTGTATGAGGTAGGCACAGCTAACCATAATCATAATTCTATACACAGGATGTCAATCTCTGAATTAATGTACACTACCTAGAACTGATAAGTATAAAACAGTCCAATCCAGCCTGCCTCAACCCTCCTTCTGTTGTTATTGGACTATAGCTCCCAGAATCCTTTAAACAGCTGATCCAGAGACTGTAATTCTAGGTAGAATGCTTAATGTGCAGTTATCCAGCTCTTGTTGATCTAAAGTTGCCAGTATCCAGTAACAAGTTCAGGGCTGAGCTGGGCTGCTGGGAGTTGCAATTGAACCACCAAGACGAAAGGAAACTACGACTAAGCTTCTTGGACCAAATCCATGGTAGGGTTTTAGGTTGACCTACCTACCACTGCCACCCATATACAGGCCTATACACATACACTGATACACATATAATAAGACACATACTGATATAATTTGCCTGTTCACCAAGCAGCAATAAGCTACACAGTCACAAAGTATCATAAACACACACACACTAAGCAAACTGTTCCAGCACAGACAGGTTACCTAGCACTGGAACCTTTCCTTTACTGAGTTAAACAGGAACTATCATCAAAAATTAACAATTGCAATGGGGAGCAGAGAGACAGGTATACCTGTAGCTGCTTTTATTTAAAATAAAACCAAAGCAGTAGAGGGAATTTTACAGCGTGCACGCCGGCATGCGATTCCTAGCCCATCCTGTACCAGGGCCCGTCAGCAAGTAGTTACGCCACTGGTGCAATTAAGATACTTTGTAACAATTTTGAGATAAGCAAATAAGTTATTGTAACAATTTAGATAAGCAGGTCTCTTGGGAAAAGTTAGACTCACAGCTTAAAGGGCAATTCGCCTTCATTAGTAAAACTGTAATAACTGGAAAAAAAAACACAGAAATATGTTCAAACTTTCATAACCATAACATGGTAATTAGGGGGTGTGGCAAAAAAAGTTGTCCCTCTTTTTGTTTCCAAAATGTTGGCGGTATGGTACAATGTGTATTATCGGTCTGTGTGAGGCCTTCACGTGTCATGGAAAATCTTCAATGAAATCCAGTGAACTGAAGAAATTGAACAACATTAATAAACAAAGCCCCATTGCTACTGACATTCATAGTCTGATTCTGAATGACAGTGTTTGAAGTATTTTAGGTGGGGTTTCAGCCTTTTCCATTAGGGAGGTTAACAGTTATTCAGGTGAAATTATTGAGACCGGGAGACTGGCTTATTACTGTTTATTACTGGCCTATTACTGCAAATAATCAGGGCCAAAATTGGGTGACTCATGAAAACCTCTTGTAAGTTGACATGTCATACACAAAAAAACTGCAAAATGAACTCAAGATCACTGGCTGTTGAGATTTACTTTCTAAGCCCCAAAGTTGTTTATGTCAGTTGTTAAGTAACATGATAGCTACTGAATATTCATGCAGTGAGAATAAATGCACCCTGTATACACCAAGAATATTACAATATTTCATTTTAAAGGGGTTGATCACCTTTAAATGAACTTTGAGTATGATATAGAGCAGGGATCCCCAACCCTTTTTACCCATCAGCCACATTCAAATGTAAAAAAAATTGGAGACCTACACAAGTATGCAAAACGTTCCTGGGGGTGCCAGTTATAGGCTGTGATTGACTAATGGTAGCCCCTATGAGGACTTGTAGCCTACAGGAGTCTATCTTTGTCAGTACAAGTGTTTTTATGCAGCCAAAAAGTGTTTTTTGACCCCAAAAAAATAATTCAAAAAAAGCCATTATGATATATATTTTAGGGTCATTTAAAAATAATTAACCTAAATAACATTGCAAAGAACCATGCTCTCCCTATTAATCACAGTATTAACAATGATGGCTTGCCATCTGTCCGGACAGCCCGGTTTTTTGAAGGGCTATTCTGGCTGCCGGTTTTCCAAATTAGGAAACCCGGGCAGGATTTCCTGAGATTGACGTAGAGATCGGCCAATCGCCTGGAGTCCATAGCACTGTCCTCAATAACATACGAAAACATAGTTGCTTACAGGGCTGCACTTTCACTTTAGTTTCTGAGAAACTTATTCTGGCAGAAGACAAGAGGGAGGAGACAAGATTAACTCCCGCTCTCATTTAAAGCCACGGCAGCTGTCATAGGGCTTATCAACCTTAACAAAATGAAGCATAATCTTACCTGAATGTGGGATATATTCATAAAGAGGTCTACAACAATCATTTGTTAGGAATAAAATACATTACTGACGAGAAACTGTGTTTTCTTTATTGGCAGGCAGAGAAATTCACAAAAGTAGTGCAATCACTGTTCTGGAGTGATCTTGGTGTTAAAGCATACTTCCCAACTGTCCCTTTTTTGGAGGGACAGACCCTCTTTTGACAGCTCACCCTGCAGTCCCTCATTTGTACTGGAAAGTCCCTCTTTTCTCTGCACTGAACAGCCAGAAAAAGAAACAAAGTTTCTCACTCAATTGGCTTTTAGCAGAGAGCCCAGAACAGCTAACAGGTGCAAATAAGATATTTTGTAACAATTTTGAGACACAAAAACACAGTTTAGATAAGGAGAAATATTTTCAAACTTTCATAACCTGCCAAATTTTGTAAAACAAGCATGGTAATTAGGGGGTGTGGCCACTGAAAGGGGTGTGGTCAAAAAATTGCTGCGCTACGTGCGGGAAAAATTTTTTTGTCCCTCTTTTTACTTCCAAAATGTTGGG
Source organism: Xenopus petersii (assembly GCA_038501925.1). Taxonomy (NCBI): domain Eukaryota; kingdom Metazoa; phylum Chordata; class Amphibia; order Anura; family Pipidae; genus Xenopus; species Xenopus petersii. The sequence goes on from CM076675.1 coordinate 39,812,154, forward strand.
AGGTATGGTTAAAGGAACAATTAGGGTTGCCATCTGTCCAGTTTTGCCCCTCCGGGTCATGGACCCGCCCCCTACCTGGTCTCCACTGGAGGAAAAGGTGGCAACCATAGGAACAATAATTAATAAATTAATTACACTATAATGTACCGTGCCATGTCGCCTAGGGGAGTTATTTATCAAAGTCCCAATTTATCTCAATATGTTCTGCGACAAACTCCGATCAAATCCGCTCAGGTTTTTTACACTTATTTATTTATTTAGAATTTGCATTGCGGCAAAAAAAATCCGGTTTTCACGATTTTTCCATCCGATTTTCTTGGAATTTTCATCCGAAAACTCTGGGGTATTGCACGAGACCCAGCGCACATCAAAATCTCATTGGGACTTCTCCCATTGACTTATAGGCAACCTCGCCAGGTCTGGGATGCCGGATTTTCAGATTCTGACTTTTCCATCCTCTGGGTTTAATAAATTCCGAAGAAATTCATGATTTTTAGGAGTTTAGTAAATAACCCCCCTATCATCAGCTATACCCCTGTGACCCATGTGCCAAATGTCCCCTTTATTGGGTCTCCCCATAGATGTTCTCTGGTCCGTGTCTGTGTTTCAGATGAGGGGCGGGCATTTCCTAATGGTCCCTGCCAGAAGCACAGTAGGAGGGGACAGCCAATCACAGGCTTGCAGTCACACAAGCAAAGACAGGCTTCAGTTCCCTAGTAGGGTATTTGCAGAAATTAACCAGAAACACAACTTTTGAAAACACATTCCTTCTATATCTAAAAGTGTTTAATGCACTGGTACAGTCTTGTTTTTTACATATCTCCTTTAACCCAAGTGCGCATGTGCTTCAGGCAAATACTTTTAAGGCAAAATTATAAATAACATTCAAAGACAATGTTATGATAGATAATAAAAAAGGTTATTTTCTGATGTCAGTATCTCTTTAAGCATTCTTGCATTTTCCGGTGACTTTCGTCAACAGGGCTGTAACTAAGGGTAGGCAGGAGAGGCAGCTGCCTAGGGCACAACGATTAGGGGGTGCTGGGCAGCTACCTCTTCTACCTACCCCTAGACTGGACCTGGTACTAGACTTGCACCCATGAATGTTGCTGGCGTATATGCGCACGTGAACACGGGAGCACTGAGACAAGGATGAGGCCTAGCTGGCCGGCTGGGCTGCCTAGGGTGCCCGGACATCAAGGCCCGCCTCTGTTCCTCAATTTCAGACAATTTTGGGGCAAAAATTGACTGGCCATCAAAATGTCTAGAGGTTGACCTGTTTAATCAATATTTATTAAAATTGTATATGTATTAGGGGCCCCCTAACCTCCTGTGCCATCCTCTGTAGTTACGCCCCTGGTGACAGGCGAATCTGTCCCTTTTTGATTCATGAAAAAATGTATGTGAAATTCAGTGAAAATTTTAAAAAGGCATTTTTTGACATATAGGGACCGATTCACTAAAGGTCAAAAAAGTGAGAGTTATTTATAGCATGCCTTAAAAATGATATCACTTCTTATATTTTTGGAATTGATGATCGATTCACTAAAAGTTCACTTGTCTCACTTAAGAAACAATATTTTCACGTTTATTTTAGCTGAATTGTGTACGGTATTTAAATAGCATGCGTTATTTTGTACCATATTTTAAGCCATTTGAAATTGTCACGCTTTATTAGTGCACTCTATAGCACCTAAGACATTCGGGATGCTTGGCAGAGTAGAAGTCTCTTCACAGTATTCTAGTCATACCTTTCCCAGAGAAACTTGATATAATTCCATGACACAGAATGTAGTGCATGCTGGACCTGCCCAAAGTATCATGAAAATGTGTTAGTGGCTGTAGGTACGTCTCCAGTTCCTCATAATGGCCTTTAATTGCTGCCCTACAGCTCCTCACTACATCTTCCTCTATTAATCCCTCTGATGTTGTTTAACAATGCCTACTCCTGAGAGGTGTTAAAATTCACAGTAAATATCGTACTACTTTATGCTTTTATCACTTAAAAGATGTTTGTGAATAATGCGTTAGGATTAATTCTATTCAATAAGTATCACAATACGATTAGAATACCAGAAATGTAGAATTAACGCTTGCGATACGTCTATTAGTGCACGTGAATCGTTCTTAAATAACGCATCTTAACTCACAAAACTGTGGGGCAGATTTATCAAGGGTTGAATTTCGAAGTAAAAAATACTTTGAAATTCGACCATCGAATTGAAATACTTTGAATTCGAATATCAAATTATTTCTCACTGAATTTGGCTATCGAACGATCAAAGTAAAATCGTTTGATCGGACGATTCGAACTATTTTAGCGTACGATCAAACGATTTTACTTCGATGTGTGAAGACTTTGAAAATAGTTGAAGGTCCCCATAGGCTAACATAGCACTTCGGCAGGTTTAATTTGGCGAAGTATTGAAGGCAAAGTTTTCTTTAAAGAGACAGTACTTTGATTATCGAATGGTCGAATATTCAAATGATTTTTAGTTCGAATTGAAGTCGAAGTAAATTCGAAGTTGTAGTATCCTATTTGATGGTCGAAGTATCCAAAAAATTACTTTGAATTTATAATTTTTTTACTTCGAAAGTTCCCTCTAATTCATTTCGATCCTTGATAAATCTGCCCCTGTGCGTTAAGAAATAGCAACCTTTTGTGAATCAGCCCCATATTCATTCATTGTTTTAGACTTTTTTTCACTGCACATATTGTGCTAATTTTAAAGTGCTTCTTGGCTAGTTTTGTAGCTGACTTTAGTCTGGTTTTGAAAATTAGACCTGGCAACCCTGCAGTAGATATATCACTGACAAATTAAAAATGAGCTCTGGAGACCCACAGCAAGTTCAGTGTAATTTATTTCACAACATGTTCGGATATAAATATCCTTCATCAGGCGCTTGTTGTGTGTTGCTCACATATAACTAACACATTTCTTCAGTCTGTCTGTCAGTTGTATGCCGCACACTTTAGCCGACAATAGGCTGTCGAGCCCTCCAATCAGCTCTCATTGTGAGCATTACACTGGCTAGACTCTGCATCACAGCGTAGCCGTAAAGAATTGTTTGGCACTTCCCATTAAACTGCATTTCAGGGGACGCGCCACATTATGAACTCAATCACAAACCTACTTTAACTTAAAAGCCGAAGATACAAAATCAAGGGAAGATGCGAAAACCCCGCTGCGGTCGGTCTGAAAGCATTAACACATAACCCGAGTAAAATGAAAGAGAAGAATATAGTCGTCCAGTCCGCAGACAATTTCATAGCACTATCTTGCTAGCGACAGACAAACGATGTCATCACGCAAAAGCGTCTTGGTTTGTGGCCACAACCAACATGGCCGTCGCCCCTTCACCTGCTGGTCATGTGCCGCATCCCTTCTAGCCTGTTAACACTCCTACTCTATAGTCGCCGGGGTTTGTGGAAATCGGTTGTGTCCGCAGCTGTCTGTGGCGTGAAATGGCGGCGGTGCGAGGGCTTCGGGTGTCGGTGAAGGCGGGCGGCGGCGGCGCTGAGCCTGAACCTATGGAAGTGGAAGAAGGGGAGGTGGAGGCCACAGCGGACCAGACCTCCCCGCGGGAGGTGGTATCGGTAAGATTCTTGCTGGGCTACACATTCTTGTTTGGCGCACACACGTCTTTTCCACGTAGAACACGCCGGCCATTCATTCTGTAGCTCGTCTTGGCCAGCAGTGCATTGTGGGAAATGGAAGTGGAATGTAGTTCCAAGCTGAATGGAAATGAATGAGTTAGTTGTAGTTTATCTGACAGTACGAGCACAGTGACCTCTCCCTACAGTCGGGAGATGCCCAGGACTCGGGCACCCACTTAGTTTTGCTTTGACGTGTTCCCATTATTGTGACAGCTCTCCTCAAAGCCAATGCAGCTTGTACCCAGAACCCCTAAAGATCTCCTCGCTGGAATGCCACTTCCCTGACTCTATACAGACCCTGCACTAACCATTACTAAGCACCAATAAGTATTGTTAAAAATATCCAGGCAGCATTAAAATAAGGCTTACTGAAAACAATAGGGGGTTTTAGGAATGTGCAATTCTGCAAATACACTACACCGTCTTAAAGTGGACCTTTAACCCAGACACAAAAAGCTGTATAATAAAAGTCCTTTTCAAATTAAACATGAAATACAATTTCTATTTTTTGTTAAAGCATCCATAGCTGTTGTAAGCTCATTTAAACATCTAAGCTGTCAATCATATTGTCTGTCCCTCCTCTATGCCATGGGCAGACAATTACTTTCACTTTCCATTCAGCACTTCCTACATGTCACTGCTCTCCCCACATTCCCCCATTCTCTCCACTGTAGCCAGGGCATGGGGATGAACATCAGGTCCCTCATTCTGGTGCACAAACAAGATTCTGAGATAATGCAAGACTTGTCTTAATAACAGTGTCTCCAAAATGGCTCCTGCCTACTTGATATAATTATGAGTTACCAGACTGAAGGAAACAAGATTCAAATAATTTATATAATGTGATTAAAATTAATTTTGCTTGCCTAATGTGATAAAATAGGATTTTGAATAATTTTTTAAGGTGGCCATAGACGTGTAGATTTACCTGGACGAACAAATGGACGTCCCCATCTCCCGACCTGCCACTAACCTTCAGTTTAAATAAAGTAGTAAAAGAACAGTTCTGCCCCTGACAGCAATCATATGAAAGTTATGTCCCGACAAAAGCTGATGACAGTCTCCCACTGAAAATCGTCCGATCGGCAATACATGCAGAGAAATTATCGTCAGCCGACAGAAATTTTCTAACCTGTCCGATCATCTGAACGACCGATCGACGCACGGTCCGAAAATCGTACGAATTGAGGATCCGTACGATTTTATCTGTACGTCTATGGCCAGCTTTACCTGCTTCTGAGGTGTGGGTGGGAGAGACATAGAGCAACCACAAAAAAAGTGCCTGGAAATGCGTCCAGCACAAATGCCCCATGGAGAACTGATACCCTGGGGAAAACACTGCACCTCTGAGTGAATTGAATCTACCGTTTTCCCCCAGGTATTTGACCCTTATTGGAAACACTACCATCTTTGCTGCTCATTTGCTTGCATAGTAGTGTAAAATCAGAGAATTTGAGACGGCAAACAGGTTGGCACTGCTTTAGAATGTCCCCCAAGCAGGGGAGTATTTATATGTTCTCTTTCACAACTGTAGGTTCCCTCTCTGAGCTTTCGCTATAGACTTGCCTTGGGTATAAATGACGCTATTTTCTATAAAACTGCCAATATTTTTAGCTTTATATTGTCAATACTCTGTAAAATGTTTATTACCAACTTGTTTGCTACACTTTTCTCCTCCTTCGGTCCTACTACCTGTCAAAATGTGGGCCGCTTTTTTATTCTCCTTTTCTTTAGACTACAGATGTTTATTAAACTATTGTTATCATTTGCTGTCTATTCTGTAAAAGTTAAAAAAGCCTGCACCCTATTGATTGCCACCTGGTAGTCACAATTTTGTGGTAGTGATGCGTCGTGCACAGCGTGTGTGCTATTATTATGCATATCGGGGGGTTGCTTTAAAGGGATTATGTCATGATTTTTATGATGTCGTTTTTATTTCAATCTACGATATAAAATGTCAGTCCTCAACCAGCAAGTGTGTTTTTTTTTAGTTGTAATATTGGTGTGTAGGCAGCCATCTCAGGTCATTTTGCCTGGTTATGTGCTTTCAGAAAGAGCCAGCACTTTAGGATAGAACTGCTTTCAGACATGTTGTTGTTTCTACTACTCAATGTAACTGTATGTGTCTCAGTGGGACATGGGTTTTTACTATTGAGTGCTGTTCTTAGATCTACCAGGCAGCTGTTATCTTGTGTTAGGGAGCTGCTATCTGGTTACCTTCCCATTGTTCTGCTGTTAGGCTGCTGGTGGGAGGGAGGGGAGAGATATCACTCCAACTTGCAGTGCAGCAGTAAAGAGTGACTGAAGTTTATCAGAGCACAAGTTACGTGACTGGGGGCTGCTGGGAAACTGATTATATGTCTAGCCCCATTTCAGATTTCAAAATTAAATATAAAAAAATCTGTTTGCTCGTTTGAGAAATTTTTTGAAAATTGTTTTTTCCCATGACAGTATCCCCTTAATGTCTGATTCCTAGGGTTGCACCGGACCTAAACACAGCCCTGTCCCCAGCCCAAGTCATGCATTCTTTCCCCCAAAAACAGCAGTGGCTCAGGGATATATGCTTAGCCATTTAATTTGTGTGGCGAGTGTCTAAAAGTTTGGCACCCCAAGTTAATTAGGATATCCTTGGCCTTTAAGAATACATTTTCTTAGGAATTTTGACATTTATGTTTGTAAACATGAAGAATTTATTTACACTTTTTTTATCCCAAAATTCAAAGCCTTCTAAACTGTAACATCAACATTTTTTTGGGGTCTCTTTTCTGGTCCTTTCTTTCCAGTAATACTTTTTTTGTTTTTAATAGGACAATAATCGGCGCTATGAGAACAGGGCCGGAACCTTTATTACTGGGATTGATGTCACTTCAAAGGTAAAAAAAAGTTTGTTCCAAGAAAGCTTGCAATAGGGATAGTTCCTCCATTTGTCAAAAATGTATCTAAAGCTGCCCATACATGGACTGATAAAAGCTACAGACTCGGCAGTTTATTGGCTCATGTATGAGGTCCTCGGGTCTGCCTGCCTACCCGATATCTGGATGAAACCTTGTAAGTGCCCTGGCCCAGTGCCTTTTTAATAAAAGAGCTGCTCCATCTCAGAGCAGAAGGTTAGAATTCTGGCTTGCTTAGGGAGTACTGAACAATTGCCACCTTCTATTGAGTTAACCAGCCTTAGTCCTTCGAAAATAAAAAGAACATAATAAAGGAGATACAGATTAGAGATATCCCTTGTTTTATAAAACATGACAGATTACTATACAGCTCACTTTAGATTTCTTAAAAGGACAACAAAACTCATCACAAATATTGGTCATATGTAGGGTTGCCACCTTTTCTTGAAAAAATACCAGCCTTCCTATATATTTATCTTTTTTTCCCTATTAATAACATTGGCATCAGTCATCATTTTTACCGACCAGGCCGGTAAAATACTGGCCAGGTGGCAACTTTAATCATATGAAAGGGCACAAAAAAAGTATTGCATTGCCTTTTACCAAACATTGTTGTGCACGATAGAATCCAGAGCGGAATTTATTTGTTAAACCCAACCCGCATGCTTACCCACTTGGACCCGCTACCCGCAAGTACCTTATCCGTAACCCAACCCGCTGACCATCAAGAAACAGTGATGTCATTAGAAGTAGGCGTGATCAGAAAAAAAGGAGTAAAACAGGAAGTGCTGTCATTGTAAACCAGAAGTGACATCAATAGAAGTAGGCGTGATCAGAAAAAAAGGAGTAAAAGTCGCTATTGAGAAGACCCGTCTCCCGACCCGCAAACCAGGAGAACTGCTGACCCGCATCTAAACCTGCTCCCGAAACTTTTATCAGCAACCCGCAGGGGACCACAGGTTTTTGCTGGTACCCAACCAGCTGCAGGACTCTAGTGCACGATTTCCCCTGCACCCCTAAAACAATCTGGTTGCATTCAGAGATGTTAACTACAAGTCAATCACTCTGGACTTAGACATAGGCCAGGACTTAGGCCAGACCAGGCAACCATTTTTTCAGAGGAGGTGACCACTGATTTTAAAATCAGTGCTTCATCAGTGGTCAGTGCATAAACTCAATACAGCAACCTACAGAATTCTACAGTGCATATAAAAGTAAATATTTCTGCCTTCACAATATACCAGTTTACATTGGGCTAGGGTAGACTAATGTTTGCTAAAGTTAGGGGAGTTCCTTGTCGTTTAACTGCCATAGAACAAAGTAAAATTTAGGGTTGGCTGTCAAAGGCAACACACTGTAGATTCTATGATTCTGTGTTCCATTCCCTGATGTTCATAAACCTGTTACCTAGCAATGCCTGGTGCTGGAGAAAAGCTAATCATTCCACAGTTGCCCAAGAATAATAGCTCTGTGTACAGTTTACTATTACATATTATACGATTGTAAGCTCTTGCGAGCATGTTTTCTAATGCTTTTATCCTAGTAATATAGGATTGAGTTTGCTACTTGTATAGCAACAAGAGCTGCAGCAAGCTTTGTACCTTTTATTACCCCTTTAATGGAAATCTCCTAGAATCTGCCAGGTCTGGAGATGATCACAATTATAAAACAGAAACTACACTGTGTATGAAAAAACAAGCAAAGGAAATAACTGTGATTAGGACAGTTAGGCAAAATACCTGTTGGAAGGTAACGCTGAAGTAGGCCTACAGTTACTTGTTCATCAGAGCTAAATTACTATTCTACTTTCAGTATAAACACTGTATAAGAGCTATAGTGCATGTAGTTTAATCATTTTATATCTCTAAACTTGCAGAGACCCTGTGACTGGTATTCACTGCATTTCTTAACTTTACTGCTTTCATATCACTTGACTTCCGGCACACATAAGCATAAATGAGTAGTGCAATTAATTTTAATTAGTACTTTTTTTTTACTCTTCTTCTTCTGTCTTTTCATCTTTCAAATGTGGATCACCGACCATGGCAGCCAAAAAACTATTGCTTTGTGAGGCTGAAATGTTTTTTTTGCCTTATTTCGATACATTTAGCTTAGTTTATCAACAGCAGCTCAGAGCTCACTGAGCATGTGCTTGTCACGAATACTCAAAAGATGGTCTCATTGCACCCAAGATGGTGTCTGTATTCTGTGAGCAATTTGAAGGCATAACATAACTGTTATTGGGCCGATAAACCTCTATGTTGGTGCAGTAAGTTCAACATATAATGTACAGCATCTATAACTACAGTGTTTTGAATAATAGCAGTGCAACATCACTAACCTGATCAATCACTGTTTTTGGTAGAAATTATATTCATAAAAGGCAAATAATTTACTAGTAGGCGTAGTAGATTAATAGAAAACCAACAGACCCAAAAGTCATGACATGCATGCTGCTGATTCTGAGTAATTGAGTCATTAATTGAGACTTGTTTAAAATAATATCTATGTTCAAAATAATAATTTCTCTATGAAAATCTGAGTAAAATGGGTTCCTCTTGTTGTTTGCAATAGTGATAGATCACCTTATAGAAGGTCTTATAGGACTTCAATTTAAAGCAGTAGATGAATGAATTGCTCTCTCTGCAGATAATATATTATTTTTGGCAGATCTGTATGATTCACTACAAAAGGCCTTAGAATTGGTACAAGAATTTGGTTTACAGGTTAATTCGGATAAATCCCAAATAATGCCCACTGATGTCAGAGCGTCTATTAATGTTCCATTATGAAATTCAATATTTAGGTATTATAGTTTCTTTGCAACATTCACAATTTCAAGAACTCATCTTGGACCCATTGATTAAGCAATTTTCTTGCACTACTGCTTCATGGAAGACACTTCCTATTACTCTTTGGGGAAGAATTAATTTATTGAAGATGATTTTTCTTCCAAAATTTCTGTATCTGTTTCGTAATTCACCGGGTATAATTTCTAAATCTTTTTTTTCTAAGGCTAATGTTATTTTAGCTTCACTGTTATGGGCAGGTAAGCGACCTCAATTTTCAAGGAAGTCGTTGACAGCACCTTTAGATAAACGAGCGCTTCAACTTCCAGATTTGTATTTTTATTATTTAGTAACTCAGTTGTCACATTTACACACGATTTGTTCCGGATGGTGAGGATCCAACTATACTTTTAATATCTTTAATTTTTGGCTCTTTGTAATCTTTGGCTTGTGCCCCGTTATGTTGACTGAAAGATATTAATCCACTTCCACCAGTGTTACAAACCGTTTATAGTGCTTGGCCAGAGCCTAGGAAATTAGGAAAACTCCATACTTGCTGACTTCATTTTCCCCATTTGTGTTTCTTAGCGGATTTAAAATATTAGCCTAAACTGGGTATTAAAACATTAAGGCATATTCTAGAAAATTGAAATTTCTCTAGTCGGCCCTCCTGTCAGTGCAGACGTAGTGGGATTTGTCATCCTTCACCTCTGGAGGCAGGACAGAATAAACTTGTTGACTCCTGGCTCCTCCTCCTCCTCTATATATAGGCTGGCTCCACGAGTCCTTCCCCAGTTTTTTGTCCTGCCTTGGAGGAAAGGACAGTGATTTTTTATTTTTATTTCCTTGCTTTTGTTATTTTTCATTGATCAGTTTGTACCATCACCTTCAGGGCACGCTGAGCTGCCAATTAGGTGCAACAGGATATTCAGGCAAGCAGGAGCTGCCTGCAGCCATAGGTGATACGCTGAGCTATCATGGCTAACAACACAAGGGTACGCTGAGCTACCCGCATTATACGCATGTTGTTTAATCCCACACTTCCCTCACACAATGGGCAGTTGGGAGACACGGGGTGCCGACAGGTAAGCTCATGCGACTGAGACGGCAGTTCCTCTTACGGCTGTACCGTGGTCGCGGCAGGGGAGTGTATCTCTGCTTAGCAAGTCGGCAAACTGGCACTAACATTGGCGGCCACGATTACTGTGTTGTTCGCGGGAGTTAGTAACTCTAGGGCGGCAGTAAAAGGCGCGCGATTACCAGTTCTGTGTCCCTAAGCGGTTTCTAGGCAACGATCCGCTCAGGGGCAGAAGCGCGCCAAACACAGTTCGCGCCTCTATTCGAGTCGCACTGACGTCACACCACTGCGCCATTGCATACGGCATACACGCTGCTGGTCGAGTGCGCACAGAGCGCTTGCTGTCTAGTTCTCTGCAGCTGCAACAAGGACTGACACGGATCATTAGGTGCTCACCACACTACATAAACCGCAAGTATCTGGTACTCCACATCCGAACAGCATAACAGCAGCTGGGTTTTATCGCAATACAAGCTCTTAAGGGGACATACAGCATGGAGAGAGCAGATTCACTAACAGAACTGCGTGCAGATATTGCAGGGGTTAAAAAGACAAAGCCCCAACAAAAGAGGCCTGAGAAACTACCTAAATGTAAGAGCTGTAGACATTCTTTAAGGAAGTCAGAGAGAAACTACTGCTCAGACTGTAAACCACAAAAAAGAGCAGAGTCACAAGGACCACCTATCTTGTCCCCTCAAACTATGCCATCACTTACAGCAGAGGGATCTTGTGCTGCTCCCATTGCTGAAGACAGGGTTAACTCACCGGGCCCATTTTTACCGGTACCAACCACACCACCTACACCCAACTCAGAGGCGGCAGAGGCTGCTACCTTTACCCCACGGCATAAATCAGATTCAGACCCCTCCACTACAGTACCACCTCAATTTGGGGAATTTATGCAATGGATTTTGAAGTCAATCCAACCGCTACCTTCAACATCTAGACCAGCCCCACTAGTGAACAAGGGATCAAAAAAACGCAAAGCCCCAACAACACTAGTCTCCTCATCTGAATCTGAGGACGGCTTAGCATCAGATTCAGAGGAAGAGGATCACACTCCTCACCAAGCAGTTTTTTCTGATCATGACTCCACAGAGGGGGAGTCAGACACTGAGCAGTCCCGAAGTCTCCCGGAAGTTACTCAGGGAAATGTTGCAAACGTTGGAAATCAAGGATGAGTCCGTGACTTTGTCAAAAGCTGACAAGCTGTTGGGGGTCCACAAAAAATCTCAGTTGACATTTCCTGTCTTTAACTCAGTAACACAGGCTATTGAAGCAGAATGGAACCAACCTGAGAGACGAATTGCTCTTACGCAGAGATTCATCAAAACCTACCCAGTGTCGGAAGAACACCAAAAAAAGTGGGACAAAGCTCCTCGTGTAGACTCGGCAGTAGCTAGGTTATCTCGGCATACCGCTCTCCCTGCAGAAGAGGCGGCTTTCAAAGACCCACTAGATCGTCGCATGGAATCTACATTAAAGAGGTCTTATGTCCAGGCGGCAGCTATACTTCGACCGGCGATAGCTTCTGCAGGGTTAGCTCGCACAGCCAAGCATTGGGCACAGGAATTGGCTCACAACTCACCATTCTCAAGCCAGGACTTACAGGAGGAACTGACCAAGCTCATGACAGCTTTCACATTCTTGGCGGATGCCTCTATGGAGATTACCAAACTGGCAGCCAAAGCCACTGCGAATGCAGTAGTTACCAGACGTGCACTATGGCTCCGCCACTGGTCAAGTGACACTGCCTCTAAGATGAGACTGGTGACTCTCTCTTCGGCCCTGACCTCAAACAGATCATAGCAGAGGTGACGGGGGGTAAGAGTACCTTTCTTCCTACTACAAGAAAACAAAGGTTTGACACACCAAACAAATTTCCTACCAGAAAGAGTTGGACTACACAATCCCGACCCTTTCGTTCCTTTCGTTCCGGCTTCAAAACTTCTACCTCTGAACAGACACAGAAACGTCGCCAACCGTGGCAACAACACAGCCGTACAAACACTAAGAAGCCGACCCCAACCAGATCCACGTCCGCCTGACTCAGCCCTTCTAGGGCAGGGTCGGGTGGGGGGACGGCTACACAGCTACCTTGGGGAATGGGAGTCACACGTTACAGACAGCTGGGTTCTCTCAATAATTCATCAAGGCTACAGAATTCCATTCTCACCCCACCTACCACCCAGACAGTTTCGCACATCCACTTCAACCACCAAGCAGCAACTTCTCCTGCAAACCACAACAGCTCTCTTGCAGGAGGGGGTCATAGAGACGGTACCGAAGCAAGAGCGGTTCAGAGGCTTCTACTCAAATCTCTTCTTGGTACGCAAGAAGGAAGGCACATTCCGTCCGGTACTCAATCTCAAACCCTTAAATCCTATGGTCGCAAAGCAGAGATTCAAGATGGAATCGGTTCGATCTGTGATAGCATCCATGGAACCATACCAATTCATGACTTCCATCGATCTTCAGGATGCATATCTACATATACCGATCTACCCAGCTTCGCGCAAATTCCTACGGTTTGCAATAGGCGACCATCATTACCAATTTTCGGCCTTACCCTTTGGACTCTGTACTGCGCCACGTGTGTTTACCAAAGTACTCAGCCCTGTGATAGCCTACCTCAGACGCTTGGGCATAAAGATTCTTCCCTATCTGGACGATCTTCTGATCTCGGCGCCATCGGCCGCTCAGGCGACCGCGAACACAAGGACGTGCCTTCAAGTGCTCACCCAACACGGTTGGCTGATAAACTATCGCAAGAGCGCTCTACAACCAAGCCAGACCATCAGATTTCTGGGCCTCCACTTCAATTCTCACGCACAGAAGGTGTTATTGCCACCAGACAAGGTAAACCATCTGATCCACACTACTCATCGCTTCCTAGCGGCCTTAACTGTTTCAGCAGAGGACTGTCTCCGCCTACTGGGACTTATGGTCTCAGCTCTAGAAGCGATTCCCTTCTCCAGATTTCACATCCGGCCTCTCCAAAACAATTTCCTCTGCCAGTGGAACAAAGACCACAAGGACTTGCACCAAATCATTCCCATCTCAAACACAACCAAACAGAGTCTGCTTTGGTGGACGCTTCCAGCACATCTCAACAAGGGCAGAAGCTGGGCCCCGATTCACTGGGAAGTGGTAACCACAGACGCCAGTCTCCGAGGCTGGGGAGCAGTTTATCGAAATTACACCCTACAAGGCCTGTGGGAACCAGGAGACGCCGGGTTACCCATCAATGTCCTGGAACTCAAAGCAATCACAAATGCGTTGGAGGGCTGGGAGACACTACTCCAGCACCAGTCGGTCAGGGTGCAGTCCGACAATGCCACGGCAGTGGCTTACATAAACAAACAGGGGGGCACACGCAGCAGACTTGCCATGCAAGAGGTGTCCAAAATTCTCACCTGGGCGGAGCAGACAGTGACACACCTGTCCGCGGTGTTCATACCTGGGGTACAGAACTGGGAGGCCGACTATCTGAGCAGAACTACCGTAGATCACGGGGAGTGGTCACTGCATGACGAGGTGTTTCAACAGTTGATTCTCAGATGGGGGATCCCGGAAATCGACATGCTGGCCTCCAGACACAACAAAAAACTTCCAGTTTACTGTGCCAGGACGAGAGACCCCGGAGCCTCCTACCTGGACGCTCTAGTTATCCCTTGGAATTTCACTCTGGTGTATGCATTCCCACCTCTTCCGATCCTCCCCAGGATCATCGAAAAGATAAAGAGCTGCGAGGCCACGACGATACTCATAGCACCCGACTGGCCCAACCGTGTTTGGTACACAGATTTGATTCGACTGTCCATATCCAAACCCTTCAGGTTACCTCTCCGTCCAGATCTCCTCACTCAGGGACCGGTCAATCACCCCAATTTACCACTCCTTTGTTTAACGGCATGGCTATTGAGACCAGGGGATGGGCGCAACAGGGGTATTCACAGAAGGCGATAGACATATTATTACAGGCTAGAAAACGATCTACCTCGAGGCTCTACTACAAGGTGTGGCGGACTTTCATTTCATGGTGTAACCGTCATAACCGTTCGAGTGACGGGAGCTCTACCTGTGCCGTCATTGAATTCCTTACCGATGGGTTCCATAAGGGCTTAGCACTTTGTACACTGAAGACTCAAGTATCCGCCATCTCTGCCTTAACTAACACTCGTTGGGCGGACAAACACGAGCTACAACAATTTTTTAAGGGTGTTGCCAGAACGCGACCATCACTGAAACAGCCGCTTCCCACCTGGGATCTCCCACTTGTTCTCAGTGCCCTTCAAAAGCCTCCCTTTGAACCGCTGGACTCTTGTGACCTTAAATGGCTAACCTTCAAAGTTACATTTTTGATTGCCATCACCTCAGCGAAGAGGGTGTCTGAACTGGCAGCGTTTTCCTGTAAAGAACCGTGGACATCCCTTCATGCAGATAAGGCGGTACTTCGTACCATGCCCGGTTTCTTACCCAAGGTCGTGTCCGACTTTCACATTAATCAGGACGTTGTTCTTCCTTCCTTTTGCCCAAATCCTACACATGAACGGGAAAAGGCACTTCATACCTTGGACGCAGTGAGAGCACTGAGGATATATTTGAAAAGGTCCCTTCCGTACCGGCGGTCCGACTCCTTGTTTATCTCCTACGCTACCACCCACAAGGGCTTAGCAGTGTCTAAGAGGACGATTGCCCGCTGGTTGGTGGAGACGATTAATGTGGCTTATGATTGTCAACATACCCTCAGACCTTTTGCAGTTAAGGCACACTCTACGAGAGCACAGAGCACTTCATGGGCGCTTCAAAATTTGGCAACTGCAGAACAAATCTGCAAGGCAGCTACTTGGACCTCTCCCAATACTTTTGTGAAGTTTTATAAGTTAAATGTTTTTGCTTCTCAACCAGCCGTGTTTGGCAGAAAAGTTTTACAGGCCGCAGTGGCAGTTTGATTATGTGAATTGCGGCTCCTCCATTGTTCGTTATACCCACCCTTCAAGGGGACAGCTGTTGGACGTCCCACTACGTCTGCACTGACAGGAGGGCCGACTAGAGAAAAGGGGATTTTGTACTTGCCGTAAAAACCCTTTCTAGTAGGCCCGAACTGTCAGTGCAGTAAGTCCCACCCAGGCTGATTTTAGTATGGGCACAGGGACCTCTTTCTCGCTATCTGCTCTGTCTGTTGTCTCTTACTCTTCCTTCTGCCTGTACTGTCTCCAACGACTGAGCTTTCAAAAGAACTGGGGAAGGACTCGTGGAGCCAGCCTATATATAGAGGAGGAGGAGGAGCCAGGAGTCAACAAGTTTATTCTGTCCTGCCTCCAGAGGTGAAGGATGACAAATCCCACTACGTCTGCACTGACAGTTCGGGCCTACTAGAAAGGGTTTTTACGGTAAGTACAAAATCCCCTTTTTTGTCACAAATTATGGTATTTACTAGGGATGCACTGAATCCACTTTTTTGGATTCGGCCGAACCCCCGAATCCTTTGTGAAAGATTTGGCTCAATACCGAACCCTATGCAAATTAGGGGTGGGAAGGGGAAACATTTTTTACTTCCTTGTTTTGTGACAAAACATCACACAATTTCCCTCCCACCCCTAATTTGCATATGCAAATTATGATTAGGTTTGGCCGGGCAGAAGGATTTGGCAGAATCCTGCTGAAAAAGGCCAAATCCCGAAACGAATCCTGGATTCGGTGCATCCCTAGTATTTACACAAGGCCAGAGTATTGATCAATTTCGATATTTACAACTTAAGCATATTTAGAGCTCAATTCAGCTCTTACTAGAACATATATCAATCTTACTCTATAGATTAAATACTAAGGAAACCGGATTCTAAGAAACTTGTATCCCATTTTTATATACAGCGATGGTGTCAGGTACTTCCCCTTGTTATGGAGGTGCAATGGGAAGAAACTATGAACTCACTTTGTAATTTTTTAATTTTTACAAGGGATAAATTGATTAACTTTAAGATGCTGCATCAGTTTTATTATACTTCAGCTAAATTAAGTAAAGTCTATCCAGACAGATTATCTGACTGTCCTCGCTGTCAGTCATTGCAAGCTGATTTTTTTTCACATGCTATGGACATGTCTGCAAATTAATTATTGGAAAGGAATTATGGAAACTGAAAATGATGATTTGGCTATTCCCTAGACTGTTTCACCGGAAGTCTGTCTACTTGGTATTGTGGATGAAATTTTGCCTAAAAGTAAAACTCGTATTCTGTGTAAAACTTTATTTTATGCTAAAAAGGTGATTATTTTGAATTGGATAAAATCTAATCCCCCTACGGTTTCTCAGTGGATTAAGT
Organism: Xenopus petersii; assembly: GCA_038501925.1. NCBI lineage: Eukaryota > Metazoa > Chordata > Amphibia > Anura > Pipidae > Xenopus > Xenopus petersii. The sequence continues at coordinate 39,828,896 of CM076675.1, forward strand.
TGGTTAATAAAATACTTCCAGTTGTTACGAATCTAGAGGAACATAAGATACATAAGAGGAACGTAAGATAAATTTGCTAGTATATCTGGTACCTGGGTGGATGTTAATCCTGTAATATAAGTATTCAAGGGTCAGTTCAAGGGTCAGTTTGGTGGATAACATTCTATGCTTATTAAATATGTTGATATATCTGTTATACAACCTGTGTATTTGGCAATGAGTGGTAAATTAACAAGGGGAGAAAGGGGATGTTCCTTTTTTCTCATTTTGATGTGCGAAATTAATGTAGAGGCAACTCTAAATTGTTGTGCTTCAATGCTTTAAAGAAAAGCAATAAAATAAATACTAATAAAATGGGTCATTCCAGCCATTGTTCAGAAGAACAGAGTACTTTGATTAAAAAGTTGATTGGAGATCACAATACACAGTGAAGACAGTGAAGCATGGTGGTGCAAGCATCATGATATGGGGATGTTTCTCATACTATAGTGTTGGGCCTATTTATCACATACCATCATGGATCAGTTTTAATACATCAAAATATTCAAAGAGGTCATGTTGCCTTATGTTGAAGCGGAAATGCCCTTGAAATGGGGGTTTCAACAAGACAGCAACCCCAAACACCAGTAAACCAGCAACATCTTGGTTCCAGACCAACAAGATTGATGTTATGGAGTGGTCAGCCCAATCCCAGGACCTTAATCAAATAGAAAACTTGTGGGGTGACATCAAAAGTGCTGTCTCTGAGGCAAAACCAAGAAATACAGAAGAATTATGGAATGTAACCGGTGCCAGAAGTCGGTGGACTCCATACAACACAGATGTGCAGCAGTTTCAGAAACACTGATTATACAACTAAATATTAGTTCAGTCATTCATAGGAAAGCAAAATCTTGAAACATTTCTCAGTTTATACAGTGGATGCGTTTGTAAAGAACAATGCAGACACTGCTAATTTTGGAACAGCCTAATATTTCCTTTCCTTCACTTTCTGTAAAGAAATAACACAAATTGGGTACATTTTTAGAATGTGTAATGTTCCCAATGCATTTATGTCTATGGAAATAAAAGCTATTTTGAGCTCTTTTTTAATTTTTTTATTTAAACACTGCTATTATTCTGAACATAACTGTATAGTAATGTTTAGTCTTTAGTTTCCATAAATTAACTTCCATTAAAGCTAATCCTTTTAAATGTCCTTCTACTGCATCATATTTTACTTGGGAGTGAGATCATAGAAATTGGTGTGAAATTAAAGGAAGGGCAACACTACATTATATTTTAAAACACTTTAATTTTTTGATGTTAGTGTTCCTTTAAAAGCAAAAGTTTTGTACTACCTGTTAGCGTGTAATGTTTGCTACACTACATACCTTTAACCCAGCCCAGCATGTTTACATGAAAGCAGTTAATGGGCTAATTGCATTAAAAGTTACATCAGTTCTACTAATCCTATGTGACCACACATTCAGTAAATGCTGCCTGCAAGTCCGTTGTTATTATACCGGTTTTATATTATTACACCAAAGGCTGGTATTGGTGGATGCAATATATACTTCCCTAATAAGTGCTATTAAAGGCTTTCAAGCACAGATAATATTAATCACATCAGGGAACAGTATGGAGCCTCTGTTTGCAGTTTAGTACCAACTAAATGTTTGTTTTGTTTTTAAGGAGGCTATTGAGAAAAAGGAGCAGAGGGCAAAGCGCTTTCATTTTCGAGCGGAAGTCAGTGACGATCAAAGGAATGTTGTACTAGATCGAGAGATGATAAGAAAAGGTGATTATTAAAAGCTTTTCTATTGTAAATGACCTATTTGATGCTATATGTTGTCTTTAGTGTTGCCTTTAGTTATTCCATCATTAGCAAAAATCCCCAATAAAAGTAAAAAAAAAAACATTTTAAATGCTGATAGACATCCACGTCCTCCAAACCTTTCTGCATAATGTTTTTTTTGTGAGCCAGCCTTTTTAGATTTTTTGATGTTATTGTGTTGGTAACAATAATATATGTCTGGTTTAAAAAAGTTATCTTTTATTTTTTTCAACTTCTAAAATGTACAAGAAAAGCTTGTAACATTTTTGTTTTTTTTGTTCCTTTTTCCCTAGCAATCCCCAAAGTCCGCCTAGAAACTCTTTATGTGTGTGGTGTTGATGATATGAGCACTCAGGATATCTTTGGATTCTTTAAGCAATACCCTCCAGGATACATTGAATGGCTGGATGACTGCTCCTGTAAGTGTATTCCTATTTTGGGAGATGGTTAGGTAGAATTCACTGTTGAACATTGTTTTTTGGATATTTTGGTGCAGTTAATACAGAGCCAACAATCCAGTTATGTTTTAAGGCTGTGATCTTTTTCTCAGCATTGTCAGCATTTGGATCTTTATGCCTTAAGTCTAGTAGAAAATCATAACCAATAGGCTGGTTTTGCTTCCAGTAAGGATTAATTATATCTTAGTTAGGATCAAGTACAAGCTACTGTTTTATTATTATTATTATTATTATTATTATAGAGAAAAGGGAAATAATTTTTTAAAATTCGGATTTTTTAAAATTCATATTATTTGGATAAAATGTAGTCTATAGGAGATGGCCTTACCGTAATTCAGGTCTTTCTGGATAACTGGTTTCCGGATAACGGATCCCATACCAGTACAATAACTGCTGATGTAGTTGCAGTGTATTGCATGTATTTGTTGCTCATATGTTTAGTTAGGCAGTGCATTCTACAGCATTGAAAATAAAGGATCATTTGCTTCAGTTTTTGCCCAGTTACTTACAAATATTACTAAAAGATAAGTTTTTGTTTTTTAGTCTGCAGTCATTAGTGGTGTCTATCCCATTTGTAGAAGAGCTGGACTATGTGCTTAACCATGCATCAAAAGTCATTGAACTGCATTGTAAACCATTTTATAATTGTAGTAAAGAAGCAATTGCCAGGGAATGGTTATACTTAGATTTTATTTTTTTAAAAATGGTACATAACGGTGCATACTTATTTCAGGTGTCCGAGTCAAATCTGTTGGTGCATGTAGCCAAAAATGTGTGTACAGCATCAAATAACAATCTGTAGTAGGCTGCTCAGTGATTGTTGTGGCCCTATAAGGCATTTTTATGGCTCCCAACCTTCTCATAAATTCCTTTTGAATCATCATTTCAACAAAACCTGGCCCTCAAATATGTGGTGTTTCATTTAAGATGGTTTTTTATTAACAACGTACTCTACTCCATGAAAGATTGTGTTCCATACAAAGAACTCAAAATGTGTGCATCCTTTAGTGTGTTTTGGGTCGAGCAGGGAATCTGGAATTTGTTTCCACTTTTAGGGTATAGGTATGCAAAAAATAAAGCTCCTGAAGGAAGGATACTAGAAAATAACATTAAAGGAGAACTATACCCCCAAACAATGTAGGTCTATCTAAAAATATGTTGCATAAAATAGCTAATGTAAAACCCTGCTTCATCCGAATAAACCATTTTCATAATATTAACATTTTTTAGCAGTATATGCCACTGGGTAATCAAAAATAGAAAATTGTCATTTTAAAAAATAAAGGGCTGTCCCCTCTCCAACATTTTACACAGCTTTATAAATATTGGTATGGGATTTGTTATCTGGAGACCTGTTATCCAGAAAGCTCTGAATTACAGAAAGGATGTCTCCCATAGACAAACTTCAAACTAAGATATAATTAATCTTTATTGGAAGCAGAATGAGCCTATTGGGTTTATTTAATGTTTACATGGTTTTCTACTAGACTTAAAGGGGAAGGAAACCTTGTCGGCGCAAAACCCCCCCCCCCTTCCCGTGTGTTGCCCAGCCTCCCTCCTCCCCCCTGGCCTACCCCTCCCGCTGGGCAAATGCCCCTAACTTGTTACTTACCCTTCTGCGCAGGTCCAGTCCAGGGCGTTCACAGACGACATCTTCTTCCACGCGATCTTCTTCCTGCTGTGAACAGCGTTTTGGCGCATGCGCAGTAGGATCATTTCGCCGGTATGGATCTACTGCACATGCGCCAAAAGTCACGCGCATGCGCAATAGATCGTACCGGTGAAATGATCCTACTGCGCATGCGCCGTTCAAAGCAGGAAGAAGATCGCGTGGAAGAAGATGTCGTCTGTGAACTCCCTGGACTGGACCTGCGCAGAAGGGTAAGTAACAAGTTAGGGGCATTTGCCCAGCGGGACGGGTAGGCCAGGGGGGAGGAGAGAGTGTGGGCAACAAACGGGAGGGGGGTGGGGTTTTTGCGCCGACAAGGTTTCCTTCCCCTTTAAGGTATGTCTACATAACGGAAAGATCCATTATCTAGAAAACCCCAGGTCACAAGCATTCTGTATTACCGGTCCCATACCTTAATCTCCCTTTCAATAATCCAAGGAAGGAACTCTATATAGTACTGCAGAATGATCATCTTTTTTTAAAACAAAATATTGAAAAAGAACCTGCACACCAGAGAAATGGCAAACTAATCAATGGTAATTATATTGTTTAAAAACCACTGAATAAGTTGTTGTATTTCTTTTTCAGACTGAATCGTTCGATTACAATCTGTAGTGCTGTGAATTGCACTGTGCTGTACAGACGTGCTCCAGCCATGTGTTCTTCCAACTGGAAGTAAATCTAAGGCAGTTACGTTCATCAGTTGCTTTGCATTTTCTTCTCAGGTAACGTTGTGTGGCTGGATGAGGTGACTGCTTCTCGTGCTTTGTTAAACCTAAGCAGCATGCCCACTAATGAAAAAGGCCAAAGAAAAAAAGATGGGCAACACCGTTCTGCCAGGTCCAAAAAGGGTAAAAATCTTATTTTTCTTTCACAATCTTCTGATCATTATTCTGTTTCTCAAAATGGTTTTAGCATAACTGCATGGAGATGACCCATTTAAGGCTTTTTGTCCTGCAAAGTTATATACTATTTCAGTTTACAAAATTTAAAGGGGCAGTATATGCACCTTTGTGAGCAGAATAAATGGAATGTATACTGAAAATACATTTGCTTATTCTTTTAATAAAAAAATATTTGTTTTCCTTTTAAACTGTGATGGTGCATTTTTGCTTTGCATCTTACCATTAATTAGTGAATTTAGTTTAAAGGTAAGGGCACACATGCAGATTCTGGGAGCTTAGTCGCCCCCACAACAAATCACCTCTTCTTCGGGACCGTCTATTCGTTTTCCAGAGTTCGGGGCAAGTGCCATCCCGCCGGCGATTTTTCATTATAGACGGCTGGAAGGTAGGGGAAGGCAGTTCCGGGAGATAGTTGCCAGAAGAAGAGATTTGTCGCCGGGTCGACTAACCACCCCAAATCTGCCCATGTTCCTTTACCCTAACTGATTAGTGTAGAAATAATGATCTTTATCTAAACAACCGCATTCTTCACCAATTATTGTGACTGTTTTGTTAGCAGGAGTCCGCTAAGCTATGGGATTATCTGTGATTATCTGTACCCTGGTTAATCAAATTATCTACCTTGTCTGAATCCAACAAGAAGTAGCTTCAATTTCCCTGTATAGTTATCTGCAAGGGGTTACTGTATATTAGAATTTTTACATCATTTGCATCAGGCATTGGTTTTACCTTGGGGCTTTTTAGTTTTTTTTAACCAAATTTAACTGTGTATTTTTCCCTATCTTTCTAGATAGACTTGATGACAGTCCACTGAGCTCTGGAGATGAGACTGAGGAGGGTGAAGTAGAAGAGGACAATCCCAGCGAAGCAGAAGTTGAAACTGAAAACAAAACCGTGAACTCAGTAATGATTCAGATATACTTGTTGTCTGTCCAACATAAAGAGGGGTAAATCATGAGCGTGCCTCCCTCTGTAGTTGTGTGCTCTATGTTCAGCTCTTGTTTTCTCACATGGAAGTCGTAAACAAACTAGGGATGCCGCAAATCCACTATTTTGGATTTGGCCGAACCCCCAAATCCTTCGCAAAAGATTTGGCCGAATACTGAACCGAATCCTAATTTGCATATGTGGGAAACAAACGACTTATATGAAACAACAGTAAAGCATTGGGTTGTGTCATCTGTAGATACCAAGAAATGGATGTGGCAGATTCCAGCTCTTGATACATTGCTGAAGCTGTGTAACAATTTACTTTGTTTTCTAAGGAAATTATTATTATTTTCATAAAGCATAAATATCTGTCATCACATATATTTCTATTAGAACAGTAAAGAAAACTACAGATTTATACAGAAGCCATATTGTTTGGACATTTTATCCCCATGGTAAAAATATTCCTGATCCATGTAAACAAGGCATTTAGGGGCAGATTTGTCAAAATTCAAGTGTTGTTTTTTGTTTTGAGAAAAAACGCAGAATATCTATTAACACAAATATACTATATACTATTGAGCAATGAAAAATATAAATGTATTATTTATTTATAAAAATGGCAAAATTCTGCAAGTAAAAGTCAAGAAATATTGCTACAGGAAATTTCATGCACCTATATTCTATTTGTTTTCCCCCCAGTTTACTAAAACAATTGAGAATTTTTATGCAGCTTTGAAAATGAAAGGGAACAATGGGATTTTTATGCTGTGACTTTTTCTGCATCAAACCTAGACCATTGCAAGTTTTCTCCTTAATATGCTAGTGTTGAAGAATGAGGAAAAACACAAAGTTGTGTGTGACTTAAAATGCACTTTAACATTGGGGGGCACAAGCAAGTAATATATAGAAATAAAAATGAATTCATTGTTGTGCAGCATTCTGTTTTATTAACTTGATCCTGTGTTTCTGTTTCTCAACAGCCAGATACACTTTCCCAAGCTGAACAGGCATCTTTATTGAAAAACGAGCTCCGACCTTCCATTAAAACAGTGAAAGAAAATCGGCTATACATGAGATTTGCCACTAAAGGTAAGGCAATATTGTCCCTTCTTCTCAGTATACATATGGAAGCCCTAGTGAAGCTGGCACAGGCATATTTACCAAGAGGCAAAGGCAGCAGAATATAAACAGCATTTCACCTGCGTATTAAGTATGTATAATCTAAGCATCCACGGCCAATTCTGTATTTATTCCTAAATGCAAATATTCTGTTTATTTACAGCTTTAGTTCTGAACATGAAGGTAGTGCATGCATTCCTCCATATACATAGTTACATAGTTAAATTGGGTTGAAAAAAGACAAAGTCCATCTTGTTCAACCCCTCCAAAAAAAAACCAGCATCCATACACACCCTCCCTACTTTCACATAAATGATATATACCCATATCTATACTAACTATAGAATTTAGTACCACAATAGTCTTTGATGTTATGTCTATCCACGAACATCCAAGCCATTCTTTAAAGCTTTAACAGAATCAGCCATCACAACATCACCCGGTAGTGCACAACCTCACTGACCTCACTGTAAAGAACCACCTACGTAGCTTCAAATGAAAGTTCTTTTCTTCTAGTCTAAAGGGGGTGGCCTCTGGTGCAGTGATCCTCTTTATGGGTAAAAAGGTCCCCTGCTATTTGTCTATCATCTCTAATGTACTTGTAAAGTGTAATCATGTCCCCTTGCAAGCGCCTTTTTTTCCAGAGAAAACAACCCCAACCTTGACTTTGCTACAAGGGGAGAGAACTGTTTGGACAAAGTCTACACAAACATGCGCAGTGCCTACAAATCCTTTGCGTGCACCCACATCGGTTCCTCCGACCATCAGACAGTGATGTTATCACCTGCACACACATCGCTGCTCAAACGCACAAAACCAGCCAGAAAAACCATCACAGTCTGGCCGAGTGGAGTTGTGGGAGCACTTCAGGACTGTTTCGACTGCACAGATTGGAACGGAACATGTTCAGGGAGGCTGCGACCCACAACGACTCCATCAACTTGGAGGAGTATACAGACTCTGTGACCTGCTACATCAACAAATGCATAGAAGATGTTACTGTCTCCAAAAATGTCATCACGAGAGCCAATGAAAAGCCCTGGTTTCGTGCACGGCTAAGAGAGAGAGAGATGCTGCTTTCCGGTCAGGGGACAAAGCTGCTCTTAAAACAGCCAGGGCCAACCTCTCTAGAACCATCAGTCAAGCAAAGCAGGACTACACAATGAACATTCAAAAACATTTCGACAACAAAAAAGACTCGCACAACGTATGGCAAGGCATTCAGGCTGTCATACAGTACAAGCCTGCGCGGAGCAGCAGTGAAGAAGACGCCACTCTCCCAGAGGAACTGAACAAGTTCTACGCACGGTTTGACGTGCTGAATAAAGAGCCTGTGAGGAAAGCCACACCTCCTCTCACCGACCAAGTAATATGTCTTAGCCACAGCCGACGTAAGGTGAACCTTAACCAAGGTCAATCCACGAAAGGCTGTGGACCAGACCACATTCCTGGTCGTGTGTTCAGAGACTGTGCTGATCAGCTGGCAGACGCCTTTACTGACATCTTCAACGTATCTCTAAGCAAGCCAGATGATCATCCCCATATGCTTCTGTACTCCACCTCTCACTAACTCATCTGGACAGGAAAGACAGTTATGTGAGAATGCTGTTCATATACTTTAGCTCAGCATTCAATACCATCATCCCTCAAAAACTGAGCTGGGATTGAGCACCTCTTTGTGCAACTGGATTTTAGAATTTCTGTCAAGAGAGGCCTCAGTCAGTTCATATCAGCGACAACTTTTCCAGCACCATCAAATTGAGCACAGGAGCTCCTCAAGGATGTGTTCTCAGCCCGTTGTACACATTGCTGACACATGACTGCACAGCTAGACACAGCCCAAAGCACATAATCAAGTTTGCCGATGACACGACTGTGGTGGGGCTCATCAGCCAGAACGATGCGTCGGCGTACAGAGATGAGGTTTAGCAGCTGGTGGTCTGGTGCAGTGAGAACAACCTGTCACTGAATGTGGATAAAACGAAAGAGATGACCGTTGACTTCAGGAGAACTCGCCCTGGCCACACACCACTCAACATCAACGGCTCCATGGTAGAGACAGTAAAGAACACCAAATTCCTGGGAGTCCACATCTCAGATGACCTCACCTGGACCACCAACACCTCCTCCATCACCAAAAAGGCTCAGCAGCGTCTTCACCTCCTGAGACAACTGAAATGGGCCAACCTTCTACCCTCACAGTGTTATACAGGGGCACCACAGGTCCTGACGAGCTGCATCTCCATCTGGTACAGAAGTGCCCGCTGCCGATCAGAAAAGTTTACAGCGGACTGTCGGAGCAGCTGGCAACATCATTGGAGCGGCTCTTCCATCACTGCAGGACATCTTCCACAAGCGCTGTGCAAGAAAGGCCTCCTGCATTGCACTGGACTCCACTCACCCCTCACACGGACTGTTCCCATCTGCTCCCATCTGGCAGACGCTTTCGCAGCATTAAAGCCAGATCAACTAGGCTGCACGAAAGCTTTTTTCCACAAGCTATCAGACTCCTCAACTCACTTCCTGCCCTCCCACTACATTCCAAACACACCTGAATCTACATCAGAGACACTCTGATATCTGTACTAGCTGGAGCCACATCGTCTCGTTTCACTGTGTATTCGTATACTGCTGAGATGACAATAAAGTTCACTTTGAAAGTCTACTCTCATAATTTGTCTTCCATCCCTCTAACCAGTTTAGTTGCACGTCTCTGCACTCTCTCCAGTTCATTTATATCATTTATAAGGGCATGTAAAGTCTAAAATAGAATAAGGCTAGAAATGCTGTATTTTGTATACTAAATATAAACATGAACTCACTGCACCACAAGCCTTATCAAACAAATAATTTATGCTTTCAAAGTTGGCTACAGGGGGTCACCATCTTGTAACTCTGTTAAACATCTTTGCAAGACTAAGACTGTGCACATGCTCAGTGTGGTCTGGGCTGCTTGGGGATCGTCCTAAACAAAGCTGCTTGAGTTCTGCATGACTGGGAAGCAAGGCGGGGGCTCCCCCTGCTGTTCATAAGTATGATTGTTTCCCTGCTCAGTAGTTAGGGACCATCTGACAATTCCTATCCACAGCAGTAAATGAAGGGAGAATTTCACTGCATACAGTCAGGTTTCTTATAAAAACGGTACACGTTTATTAATGGAGATAGGTTTCTTTTCTATTATAGAAAGTAAAAATGGGATTTTATTTTTTTGCCTTTACGTGCACCTTTAGTCCAAAACCGCACTGCATACTCTAGATGAGGCCTTACCAGGGACCTATAAAGAGGCATAATTATGTTTTCATGCAGATAATTGTATCCCACAGTTGCCCACCCCATGTAAGGGAGATTGCTTCAGTTGCTAGGAAAACAGTGCTGCTAGAAGCACCAGAGAACCGCCTCTTCCTGCTGTTGATCCACCAGACAGCTTATTGGGAAAAGCTTTGTGCCTGAATAGAACTGGAGGAGGGTCTTCTATTGACAAGTAGTTGCTGTTAAGGACCAATTGTTCCTACCCTGACTAAGCTGATTGCTCACAATTTCCATGTACAGGTATGGAATGCAGAATGCTCGGGACCTGGGGCTTTCCAGATAACAGAACTTTCTCTAATTTGGATCTTCATACCTTGTCTACTAGAAAATCATGAAAACATGAACTAAACCCAATAGGCTGGTTTTGCTTCCAATATGGATTAATTATATCTTAGTTGGGATCAAGTACAAGTTAGAGTTTTGTTATTACAGAGAAAAGGGAAATCATTTTTTAAGATTTGGATAAAATGGAGTCGATGAGAGGCGGCCTTCTGTAATTCTGAACTTTCTAATGATCCCTGCATCAGGGGAGGGAGTTTGCCTCATGCTCTTCAGTGTATCTCTGGGGGTCTTCAGGTAAACTTTGTGAGGACAGGACTTCTGGCAAATGGAGGGGATACACACACACACACACATTGCACGCTATGTCTTCCAGTATCGATCAATCAAATTATCTCTGCACCTGTGGCTGCGGACCTTAGCATCTTCCCTCTACCCCTTTCAGCTAGCCGGTACTATCCGGATTGTAGTCTGCCCCCAAAGTCAGGTACTCTGTGGGGCAAATGAGGTCAAGAGACCAAAGTCTCTGACCTCATCCTATCTGGATGGTACAAATTGCCATCTTCTGGGGGCCAGCTCCTGAGTTTATGTAGGTTTTATATAAAAACGCTGTACATCTTGTATCCAAGGCAACAGGAAAAAGTTGTGTGAAATGGCACAGTCAACATCCATGATCAGCCTTTTGGCCAAAGTGACTTTGAGTGTCTTCATGATGTTTGTTCACATACAGAGAAGGATACTTTTTTAGCATCCTGGGCAACACTAGGAGCTTTTACCTTGATGTTTGCAGGAGCTAAAGCTCTCATTCATTCATTAAATAGCTTGCAGGACATATCAAGGCTGCCCAATTCCTTAGAAAGGTGTTGGATAGAATGACACCAGATGAGTAAGTGGTGGAACCTGCATCAAGCATCCGTGGTCACTCCCATTATTTTTGAGCACATCAAAGGTTCCGTTTAACTATACAGACTATCTTCTTGTTGGTGGGGTCAGTGATAAAGAGGCAGAAGAGGGCATACATGATCCATGTTCATAAGAAGGTTCCCCCTCAAAGTGCATTTTTTTTTTAAGATTCTTCTGACAAGGTGGAGTTGTTAATTCTTCTGACAAGGGGGAGTTGTTACTTGCAGCTCTGGTACAGACCATGAATTTATGGGAGGACTGTTTCGTCCTTTACTCTGGTGCACATAAAGATGAATATGTTCTGGATAGTGAAGGAGGACAAGGTGCAGGGTTCTACCCCTCCACTTAAAGTTCCCACTTATTTAAACATCACAAGATTTGCAAACGTTACAAGGGAGATACAAGAGACTTGCACATTTCTATTTTTGATTTTATGTTGTCATTCTTGTAATATACTGTGCCTTGTAAGGTTTTATATAGTATTGGAAAAATGTTTAGTCTTCCAAGACCTGTATGGATTTAGTTTTTTCTTTTTCCGTTTTATTTGCTTTGTAAACAGTATTCACTTTACACAGTTTTGTGTTTAGAATATGAACTAAATCCCTTACTTTGTTCTTTAGAGGACAAGAAAGAGCTTGGAGCAGCACGAAGGAGTCAGTACTATATGAAATATGGAAACCCTAACTATGGAGGGATGAAGGGTATCCTCAGCAACTCATGGTAGGTACAGTGATTGGATTAGGCCATGGTGAAAGTTTGCATTTCTGTTACTCTGATTTACTGCTTTATATTGCGTGTCCCTTTAAAGATCCAAAATGCATGAACGTGTCCTGTAGAATTTTGATTAGTGCAGTAAAACAATTGGCTGGAATAGTTTTATGGTATTTCTACATACAGACAATTCTAAAACAAGGGCTCTTATCATTGTTCTACAATATTCCATGTGTGGCTGCCCAGGCCTTTTCCTAAAATGACAGACCTCTCCTTAAAGGACATGTAAAGCCTACATTTTCCTACCATGTATATAAATTGAGCACATTTCCCCCACCCAAATGACATTATTTGTACTGCATACATCCCCTCCATTTGCCAGCAACATTTAATTTCCCTAAAACAAATAGCAGCTTTCACCCAGGGGCTATTTTCCCTCTGACACATCATCAATACATTAAATCTGCAAAGAGCACATATTTCATGCAAATAAAGAATGCAAGCATAAACAGGCAGTGTTTACTATGATGACAAGTTCTGCTTGGATTGAGCACTGTAATGATTACTCTGAGCTCAGGAGAGGGGGTTAGAATTTAAAAATAGGAGCAGACACCTAGGGCAGAGTTTCTGTTGGAACCAGCAATGCCATCTCTTAATTGGCTGCTAGACTGGAGGATGTGTTTATTAATCTGAGTTGAGAAGAACTGAGCATGCTCATGAGCCAACAGCCAAATGAAATTCCAGAGGGAGGGGGCAGAGTAGGTTAAAGGAGGAGAAAGAATCCTATGTTATTAAGGGATGCTGCAACCTTACTATTAGCCTTAGAACAACCAGAGTGGCAAGTAATTACAGATTTTAAATGTTCTTCAGTCATTAAATTTTTGTGTGGGGGGTTTACATGTCTTTAAATCCGATGTAAAAACAATTCAGTTTTTCTTTTTTTATTAAAATTAGTTATGCTCTACTTTTTAGAATACTCCTATTCGGTGCAAAAATAAAATACATGGTGAAATATGCCCTGGTCACCACTGAAGTGCTGTATTATACATTACAGGAAGAAAAGATACCATTCCCGGCGCCTTCAAAGAGATGTAATAAAGAAGAGGACTTTTATTGGGGATGATGTTGGTTTAACACCAACTTACAAACACCTCCACTCAGGTAATATGGAAGTCTGGTCTGCAAGCAAAGTCAATAAGAGGAGAACTAGACTGCCACTATAAAGAAGGAAATAAAATATGTGAATTCTGTGTATTTATTTGTTGTACAGTTTAGTTCTCTTTAGCATAGTATGGTGTCTGCCTTCACTTGGGCCATTATTTTACCTTTAGGACTCGCATGTTATTAGCCAGCTACATTTCATGGCAATAGTTTATCAATATAGAGGCATAAAAGAACCAGTGTCTGTGCTTCTCATATCTAGTTGCATTCTGTATTATTTATTGGGTGGCACCTACAGGCTGATGTGTAAGTGCCCTATGGGATGACATTTGGAATGACTGATCGCTGTTTCTGTGTTTAAATATAATTAGTTAGACTTTTGTATTTCTAATTTTTTTCCTCCTAAATGCTTTTATTTAGAGTTTTCAAAATAATTGAAACGTAATAAAGATAAAAGAAAATAAAAAGTAATTAAACTTTTTGAGTTATAGGGACAAATTTACTAACCTTCGAAAATTCGCCAGCAAAGGCTTCGCTCACAGCTCAACACTTCGCCAGGCGTAGACTCACCAGGACAACACTAATTCACTAAAATCTGAGGTTGAGTCCAGGGCGCCGAACGCTGGCGAAGTTGCGCTAGCATTACTGCATCAAGCGAAGTAAAGTTGCGCTAGCGTTGCCTAATTTGCATACAGGAAGTTAAAGTAGAATGGATGTATATGTTGCAAGTACATTACACTACACAAGCCCTATTAAGGGAAATAGAGTTGTTATATTGCCCTACACATGAGCCCAGTGTATAGTTTGTGCTATGTGTTAGGAAAGCCCATCACCCTGCAAAAGGAAATGACGCAATCGTTTTTTGGGACTTTGAAAAATTTTCAACTATTTTTTCAGGAAGTCCTATCTACTCTATTGCACTTTGCCTGGTCTGAGGTGGCAAAGGCAAGTCTGATGCAAGAGGTAACGTTCAGTAAAATCCGAATCTTAGTGAATTTGTGTAGTAGTAGTAAGGAGTGCAAATTCACCAGGCGTAAGGGAGCGAAGTACCACTAGAGTCTATCTCCTTCGCTAGCGAAGTTATGACAGCGACCGTTAGTAAAATGGCGAAGTACTTAAATGACGTCACACTTGCAAATTTTCGTCTTTTAGTAAATTTGCCCCATAGAGTGTATCCAAGGTTTTCCATTCAGAGTGAGACATTTTAAGGTGTCCGTTTTTAAATCATTGCCAGAGGTATTCAGATCACGGCATTCATTCCAAATTTGTTTGTAAATAATCAGCACAGTGACTCCTGGGGGTTACGTATATTGAGCGTTGTGTTGAGAGTTTTGAGCATGAAAGTGTCTGTTCTGCTTCATGGACACGCGAGTTGTTTCGGAGTATTTCAGTGCTATGCCATGTGGTGTGTTGAAAAACAAGTATTAAGTTCTTTGTTGATTGGGGTAGTTATATAAGTTAGCAATGTGCCAAAGGATTTCTGAGGATACTTTTCCTTATTAGTCATGGTTTCTATCCAATCAAGATGGAAAATGATGTGAAAGGTGGGGGGTATATGAGAGCCATTGGTGTAGTATTGCTTTCCTGGCCGCTGCAGCTAGACGTTCCGCTAGAACTTTTTCTGGTCATTCATGTGTTTACTAAAGAGAGCCCAGGTAGGAATAATGTTTATCCCTGTCTGTAATTGGTGATCTCCTCCCAAAATTGTTGTATGTTCAGTCAGGACTAAAGGTCTGCTCTGAGGTTACCACATTTCAAACACATGTATGTAGAGGCCGTGCCTATATATTTTTGAAGTGGTTTAGGATTTGCAGGGATATTTCTTGGTATTTGCTAGATGGTAGGCATTTCATGATGCGAGTATGATATTGGAATGCCTGTCTGTTTGCGGGGATATTTCTAAATATTACTGTCATGCATATTCAGATAATCGGCTCCAGACAAAAGGGCAAGGAAAGCTATATGTTTCTAATGCAATGTCTCGCTATCAACTGAGTTGGCAGTCCTGACTGTGGTGGCTAGCGCTTGAAGTTGGCTAATGTAAGATGAAATAGATAAGTGTTTTGGCTCCTTGTCCAGGGGCTGCCATGGGAACGTTTCCCAAATGAACTTAAAGGGCATGTAAAGGCAAAACAATAAATTCCCATTTTTACTTTCTTTAATGAAAGAAACCCATCTCCAATATATTTAAATTAAAATATGTACTGTTTTTATAAGAAACCTGACTATGCAGTGAAATTCTCTCTTAATTTACTGCTGTGAATAGGAATGGTCAGACAGTCCCTAACTGCTCTGCAGGGAAACAATTATACTTATGAATAGCAGGGGGAGCCCCCGCCTTACATCCCGGCCATGCAGAACCCTGTAGAGCAGTCTGCGACTGTGTAGAGATTTGTATTGGATTTTATTTTTGCCTTTACATCCCCTGTACTGTTTCCAACTCCAACTGCATGGACAAAGATCATGGAGACAGATTTAAACAGATAAACTGGGATTCTATTTGGAGGATTATTTTGCTGCAGCCACTGGTTCTGCAGAGTTGGAGAAAGTATTAATCAAAACAAAAACGATAAAATCCACATTAGATTACATGACAACACAGGACCCAGTGCAGTCTGCCTATTCTGATTATTAATCTATATTATTAGCAGCTTCTGGCAGATATTATTATTTGACAGCCCAGACCACACTGAGCATGTGCACAGTCTTGGTCTTGCAAAGATGTTTAACAAAGTTACAAGATGATGCAGTAATCATTTGTTTGATTAGGCTTGTGGTGCTGTAAGTTTGTTTAGTATACGCAATCAGGCATTTCTAAACTTATTCTATTTTAGACTTTACTTCCCCTTTAAGCTCAGTATAATGAGCCACTCGTTATGCATTATTTTCTGAATGTTTAGCCAAAAATGTAATTCCTTTCATTCATTGATGCATATCAATTCAATCTGTCACCATTCCTTATACAATCCATGCCAGTCCTTTTGGGTGACTGCACACAGTAAGAGTTGACCTCCGTGATTAAATCTGCGCTACTGCAGGCGACAAATCTCCCGAAAATGACCTGCCATAGTAATAAATCTGTATAGGTTTTACTTGAGGCAATCTAAATGTTATACTATGGCAAGTCATTTTCAGGATATTTGTCGCCCGCCTTTTGACCACAGATGACAAATCTTACCGTGTCATCACTTTTGGTCTGAGACTGACAAGGGAAAAGTAACACTAAACCAATTTCCTTTGTCACAGAAAACAACCTGCAATCTTTTTGGTTAGCGATCTGTCACCTTTATGGTCTTTTTTTGTTGTTGGTGAAATTTGATTTATTTCAACTTGTAGGACTGGTGAACGTTCCAGAAGAACCCATTGAGGAAGAAGAGGAGGAAGAGGAAGAAGATATGGACGAGGATGGTCGTGTGGTAGAATATAGAGATGAGCTTCAGGCATTTAAAAGAGAACGGGAAGGTGCACGGCGCTCTGCAGCCAGCAATTCTGACTCCGATGAGATGGACTATGATTTGGAACTGAAAATGATCTCCACACCTTCACCAAAAAAGAGCATGAAGATGACTATGTATGCAGATGAGGTTGAGTCTCAGCTCAAAACTATAAGGTAGGAACCTTTTTTTAACATTTTATTATATGCACGGGAACTGAACTGAACTGAACTGAATTTTAACTAGATGTCAGGACTGCCAGAAGCAACCGACGGCGCTGCTCACCTTCCTGGCGGTCGCAATGAAAATCCAAGATGGCGGCGCCCATGTTGAACACATGGGTGCAGCATCGCTGCATGATGATGTCATCACTAGTGCCGGGATTTTGTCATAAAAGGGCGCCCTGGACACTGAAACCCTGTCCAATATTAGGTTTCTTGTGCTATAGAACCTGGGTGTGTTTTGCTATTGCTATCCTGATCCTGATTCCTGCCTGAAACTCTGACTTTGAACCTGATCTGCCTGCCTCCTGAAACTTTGCCTGGACTTTGACAATTCTCATGTTTAACCCCTCGGATACCACGATCTTGGACTCTTGTTCCTGGCATCCTCCTTGGTCCGGACTACTCCCTTTGGGAGCCGCTAGGTCCCCAGACATTATAATTGGGCAGGGTTTCAGTGTCCAGGGCGCCCTTATATGACAAAATCCCGGCACCAGTGATGACATCATCATGCAGCGATGCTGCACCCATGTGTTTAACTTGGATTTAATTGCGACCGCCAGGAAGGTGAGCAGTGCCGTAGGGTGCTTCTGGCAGTCCTGACACTAGGGATGCACCAAATCCAGGATTCCGTTCGCGATTCGGCCAGGATTTGGCCTTTTTCAGCAGGATTCGGCTGAATCCGTCTGCCTGGTTGAACCGAATCCTAATTTGCACATGCAAATTAGGGGCAGGAGAGAACTTGCGTGACTTTTTGTCACAAAACAAGGAAGTAAAAAGATTTTCCCCTTCCCACCCCTAATTAGGATTCGGTATTCAACGGAATCTTTCACAAAGGATTCGGGGGTACAGCCGAATCCAAAAAAGTGGATTCGGTGCATCCCTAGTTGTAACATGCTCAGCCCCATCTTGTTTTCAAAACATACATCACCGCGATTTCCCCCTTGTAAATACTCTGCTTTGAGAGTTTGCTTTGGTCCCTTCCTTATTGCTGATATAGGATAAAACTTTTCAGTAGATTTTGTGGGTCAGATTTTATCTGGTCCTCCATGTAGGGTGCTAAAAAATCTGATCCCCATAGGCTAAAATGTAAAGTTGGATCGGATAAAGTCAGATGGAGTCTTTTCTTTATGCTTTTACATGCGACAGTCAATATATTTCGTCTTTCCACACCATGCGTTTTTATCTTGTCAGATGTAGATGCAGCTTTCACATCAGACAGTCGTGACGGATGGAAAATTTTACATGTACTGTAGTTTATGCATCAGATCAGTCCATTTGTATTTTGACACATGCGACACCATCCGACTTGTTGTATGCCTTTTGTTGATCCGACACCATCCTACAAAAGCACTCATGGAGTTTAGCCCGTAGATGGTGGTATAGTTAGCCACGCCCATACCTTGGTGGGAGGTGACTTCTAAGGAGATGAATCTCATGTACACTGAGTCTTCTGGTCCTGATATATTACTTATAGTTTTTGGAATTGTCAAGTCGTATTTTTGTTTGAAAAAATGCCTCACATTTTATAAAGTGGCTTTTCTTTCGTTCATGACGAAAAGTCTTCATATATTTAGCTTGTACCTTTTTGTTCTGAAATCTGCACTTACCCTCTGTAATAAACGGTAGCCATCAGGCCACTAGGCCCTACATTTACTGACATTTGCCTCTGAATTGCCAATGGAGACCTGGCTAATTTCTTACTGGTCTCTCTCATATTATGACAAAGTTATGATGGACTCGCATTGATTTTTAAGAATAAAAAGAAAAAACTATTTTCTATTTCTTAAGAAACTCTATGAGGTCCGAGTCCGTAGGCAACAGTGTGAAAAGTCGAATTGGCAGCAAATCCCATTCTGAGAAACCAGCTGATGTGCGGCTGATACTAGAAGAGAAAAGGCAAAGTACAACATCAGGGCAACAATGCAGCAGTGGGAAATCAGGTACAAGGAATAATTGTAACCCTTTATTACTTTATGCCACAGACACAAATATGTCCGATACCAGACTTGGAAAAATTATTTTTTTTGTTTTTCTTTTCCTTCTTTTACTCTTAATTCTTAAGTGGATATGCTTGGAGCCATTTCTTGTTTGTATCTTTACAGATGTGCGCCAAAGGCTTGGAAAGAGGCCGCATTCCCCTGAAATAAGAAAAACGTTAACCGTAGCTCCCACATCCCGAAGAGAACCATTGTCTGACGTACACAGCCGACTGGGTCTGCCAAAACAGCCTGAAGGAAAAGGACTGTACTCTGACAGCAAGGAAAAGAAAACAGGTTTGCTTTAACATTGTAGTTTTAACCAGCTGTAACTAGCACAGGATGTGACGAGCGTTGGAAGCTGCTGTTAGGTGGAGAGATACTGACCGAAAACCTTAAAGTTCCAAGTCGGCATTAAGTACTTTCTGATTAATTATAATTGGACATGGGAGCATTAAGGAAGTAATGTAATAATGGAGGATGTTACTCTTTGTGTATAATAGAGATCGACTGGTCTAATTGTTCTGGGCATTGTCAGAAAACTTTGCAGCAGCTACAGTTGTGTTTAGATTAAAAGCAGTCCGACATCACTAACCTGATCAATCACTGTTTTTGGTAGAAATTATATTTCTACATGGCAAATAATTTACTAGTAGATGTAGAGTAATAGAAAACCAACTGACCCAATAGCCATGACATGCATGCTGCTGATTCTGTGTATTTCAATCATTAATTGAGGTTTGTTCCAAATAATATCAGTGTTCAAAATAATAATAGCTTGTTCCAAATAATAGCAGTGTGGAGTTAAATTAGTGACTTCACACATTCTGTGAAAAAACAAGTGTCAATTACGGCCCTTATTTAAAGGAACAGTAACACCAAAAAATTAAAGTGTTTTAAAGTAAAGAAAATATCATGTTCTGTTGCCCTGCACTGGTAAAACTGATGTGTTTGCTTCAGAAACACTACTATAGTTCATATAAACAAACTGCTGAGTAGCAATGGCGGAAACTGAAAAAAGGCTAAATGGCACAGGATAAGTAATGGATAACAGATAGCATTATGTTCTACAGAGCTTATCTGTTATCTGCTGTGTAACTTGAGCCTTTTCTCCTTTGAATGGCTGCCCCATGGCTACACATCAGCTTATTTATATAAACAATAGTAGTGTTTCTGAAACAAACACAGCAGTTTTAGGCTAAGGCCACACTAGGCAATAGCGCCGCAATTTGACTCGCGGCGACTTTTCGCCGCGACTTTTAAGCCGCAATCGCTGGGGAAACTTTTGCGCTGGCGTCTATGGGGAATCGCGAAAAATCGCCAGCGTAAAAACACACGCGGCGATCTTTTTTCTATTGTCGCTCGAAATCGCCTAGCGAGGCAATTTCGAGCGACAGTAGAGAAAAGATCGCCGCGATCTTTTTTCTATTGTCGCTCGAAATCGCATAGCGAGGCAATTTCGAGCGACAGTAGAGAAAAGATCGCCGCGTGTGTTTTTACGCTGGCGATTTTTCGCGATTCCCCATAGACGCCAGCGCAAAAGTTTCCCCAGCGATTGCGGCTTAAAAGTCACGGCGAAAAGTCGCCGCGAGTCAAATCGCGGCGCTATCGCCTAGTGTGGCCTTAGCCTTACTAGTGCAGGCCAACACTGCATTATATTTTTATTACTTTAAAACAATTTAATTTTTTGATATTACTGGTCCTTTAAGGAAGAAAGGCAGCAAATGTTGTCTATGCTGGTTATACTACATATTTGCAAATGCTCTGAAAATCGGAGTAAAATAGGTTGTTCCAGACATTGTTCAGAAAAACAGCTTACTTTCCTTAAAAAGTTGATTGGAGAAAAGAAGTGGCAGAAAACTACCATTTGAATGGATAGAAGAATAGCCAAAATGGCAAAGACTCAGCCAATGATCCACTCCGGGAAGATGAAAGGAGGTGTAAAGTTACCTGTGATACTGTTACAATTAGGAGACACCAATGTGAAGCCAAGCTATCGGCAAGAAGCCCCCGCAAAGTCCCACTGTTGGAAAAAAGACATGCTGAAGAGCTTACAGTTTGCCAAAGAACACACTGACTGGCCTAAAGAGAAATGGGGCAACATTTTGTGGACTGATGAAAGCGAGATTGTTCTTTTTGGGTCTAGGGGCCGCAGACAGTTTGTCAGACGACCCTCAAACACTGAATTCAAGTGACAGTACAGTGTGAAGACAGTGAAACATGGTGACACAAGCATCATGATATGGGGATGTTTCTCATACTATAGTGTTGGGCCTATTTATCACATACCAGGGATCATGGATCAGTTTAAATTAATCAAAATACTTGAAGCAGTCATGTTGCCTTATGCTGAAGAGGAAATGCCCTTGAGCTTCAACAAGACAATGACCCCAAACAAACCAGTAAACAAGCAACTTGGTTCCAGACCAACAAGATTGACGTTATGGAGTGGCCAGCCCAATTCCTGGACCTTAATCCAATAGAAAACTTGTGTGATGACATCAAAAATGCTGTTTCTGATGCAAAACCAAACAATGCAGAAGAATTGTTGAATGTAACAGGTCCCAGAAGTCGGTGGACTCACAGATGTGCAGCAGTTCTCAGAAACACTGATTATACAACTAAATATTAGTTCAGTGAGTCAAAGGAAAGCAAAATCTTGAAACATGTTTCCGTTTATACAGTGAATGTTTGTAAAGAAGAATGCGGACACTGCTATTTTTTTGGAACAGCCTAATAATATAAAATTGTAGTGTGAAATCTTTCTGTATTCTCTATAATGGCCATTATAACTCTCTGTGGACTCCTCTCTAACAACAATATGAAGAGCTTCTAAAATTGGCTTTGTCTTTGTTAATTCTGTGTAGAAGGATATATTCAGTAAAAGTATAAAATAGAGCCATGCACATAATCAACTCTTGCTACAACCTACAAATGCAAATAAAAAGCACCTCCATGATGAGCGCAGTTTAAGCTGGCAGAGCTTATATTTTGCTGAGCTTTGTTAGTCATGGCTTTTGTGTGATATAATGTTTTTTTTTTCTTTTCCAACACTGTGGAACCAATATAAGTGCCGCTAATATGCCCTTACAATTTCTTTTCCCCTATAGGAAGTCTTTGGAATCGCTTAGGAACTGCTCCAAAAGAGAAGGACAGACCCAGTGAAAAGACAGAGAAATCCCTGGCAGCCCCAGAAGAGGAGGACACTGTATTACAACAAGTCTGGGGAGCTCTGATCAAAGAAAAGGAGCAAATCCGGCAGAAAAAAAGCCGTCTGGACAACTTGCCTTCCTTACAAATCGAGATCAGCCGGGAAAGCAGCTCTGGCTCAGACACAGACTCCTGATGACTTTAGACTGATGTTGCACTGGACTAAAGCTTCTAAAGCATGGCAGCCACCCCAAAAATCTGCCCCCTCTGCCTTTCACGAACCTTTATTATATATGGAAGCTGAGACACCAGTAGTGGCAGTGGTGTTCTCAATGCACCTTTATATCTCGGATTACCAGAGATTAAACAGTAGGTAATGGTAATTACTGAGCGTTTCTTTGTATTTGGTGGAATGGAAAGGAGGATCAGTGCATCGTTTTCCTATGTGTTGGTCCTCCCCTCCTTCAGAGCAAGGCCTCGCTGGCTTCATTTACTGCAGATGAGTTTTTGTTTTTACTTGTCAGATTCTTGTAAGGATAACAGCTAGAACTCTTATTTATACTGCTGTACACAAGACAGAATCCAGTATATGATTTATTTCATATGCATACAAGCTATAGGAATAAAACCCAATGTTTGCTTCCATTACAGTCGTTCCAAGATGTAATCTGATGTTAATGTTCTGCTTCGTATCCTGAGAGAAGAAAATTGCTGCAGTAGATCTTGTGGTTTCTGGCATGTATTAATGTTGGCAGTTCTGTGCTCCGTGATCTTTTTCTTAGACAACTCTCTACACCATGTCTGACTGGGCAGCAGCAGCTCTGCACAAGCCATTAAAGGAGAATGAAAGGTGAACTAAAAGTATTGCTGAATAGAAAGGCAACCTTGTATTTAACTGCTCTTAGTTATTTGTGTGTTATTGCTTGCACTCTGCAGCAAGCGCTGCTTCGAGATAGGGAGTCTCTGTCGGATGACGTCACAAAAATAAGTCTCTGTTTCTTCCTTGAGTCTCAGTGCGCATTTGTAGATAACAAATTCATCCTACTTGCTATGATGGCGTGCTTATAGTAAGCTCAGGGCAAAGGGAGGCATCATTCGCACATGCTCACAAGTAAAATGTAGGCACGGGAAGTAGCGCTTACCTTACAAAGATGGCGCCGGCATTTGGAGATGATATACTTAGATCGTAGGCTAAAAACTTAGCGATCGGCTAGAACAATGTGTGAACTGTTGCAGAGGGTAGTGGTTAGTTGTTTCGAGCAATGCTGGATTTTTGTTTTATTCAATAACAGCTAATGGACCTCTGTGTGGAGCTCTCAGTGCAGACTTTTTTTTTTTGTTTGTTATACAATTATGTATAAAATCCATGATTGAGCTTTGGGGTCAGGGCACATGCTCAGATTCAGGGAGATTAGTTGCCCAGCAACCAACCCTCCCAAACTGCCTCCCATCGGCTAGAATGTTTTCCGAAGTATCCTCGCGAGACGACTCAGAGTGCCATACCGCAGTGGATTTACATTCTAGCGGCGGGAGGCAGTTTGGTTGGGGGGGTTGGTTGCCCTGAAGAAAAGATTTGTCGCCGGGCAACTAATCTCCCCGAATCTGAGCGTGTGCCCTGACCCTTGGAGCTGAAAGCACTTTTTGTAGGATTTGGACTCAATTCTTGGTACTCAGCCAACCAAACCTGAACCCTAAAGGTCATGTGACTTATAATATACTGAACAGCTGTAGGTAGAAATCTGGAAGACTAAGGCACTTACCCTTGATTGTTTTCTGCATCTCCCCCCCCCCCCCCCACAGCTTTCTAGGCATCCCATGAAGACTTTCACCATTGGCCCATGCACAGTAGAGAGGTGCAGAGGATGCCTGAGAAGCTGGGGAAAGACAGCAGAGAGCTACTCCCAGGTTGCTTTTTAAAAAGAGAAGTGCTGGCCTGTGCTAAGTAATTCATATAAAATTGGTACACCTTCAGTGACTCAGGCTTTCATTGTCCTTTAATTGTAAGTTAAGGTTCAGTATTTAGCCAAATTTTTTAGGGAAGAGCTCCGTATTTGGCCAAATCCCACATTGATGGATTCAGTGCAGCTCTAAAACAATTCGAGAGCTCACCTCAACATATTGCTCCAGAGATTCCTGCATGCCAGATGCCATGAGCGCTACTGTCATATCCCAGCGCTGGTCCCACAGTACATGTAGCTGATGTTAAAGGCGGCACATTTTCAGATTTCTGTTTCTCCTATACTGCCGTCATCGATGAGTGGGGGGAATGCAAATATCGCTCATCTGTCAAACTGGTGTAAGCATTCTGTGTTTTGTTTTTTTATACTCTTGCTATTAATAACATCAGTTGTGTTTGTACGTAATGTGTGTGATGGTCTTTTTTTACTGATTTTATGGGATGGGGGGGTAGAAGATCTGGAGAAAGTGGTCCAGCTTAATTATTTATCATTTGTGATCTACCAGAGATCTCGGCTTGAGCCACAATATGGGCCGATAAACGAAGTCTTGTAGCTTTATGATATATCATAGATGAGGTAGTGTGTCCCGTACCCTAAATGCCATTTTTCGAAGCTCTATATAGGGTAGTGATGGTACATTTACCAGGTCAACTAGTTATCATACACAATAAACATCTCATGGCCTCCACTGAGCAAGATGGAAATCTGTGTGCTCAATATGTAACCAACTATGAGCATGATAGAGCTGGCTGGCTGGCTTACAAGTGTAAGTGTGAAAAGACCGGCCTTTATGGATTGAGATAGGTTGATCACTTTAAATAACTTGACTCTGCCCCAGAAGGTAAGAGGGAGCATAACCCAGACCATGGTAGCAACTTTGAATTGTCTTGGTATATTTAGTGAGGGACTACCAGGGGACTGCTGGAGATAGCAGGAAGTCATCTGCATAGAAGTGAAACCAAAAGAATCCATATTACTTACTGCTGTTGACTCTGTCAGTTTGGAGTCCGTGCTCCCTTTAGCAGCAACATACAGATGTGTTTAGAATAATAGCAGTCCAACATCACAAACCTGAGCAATGTTTTAGGTCAAAATTATTTTTCTACATCGCTAATAATTTACTAGTAGGTGTAGCAGAGTAAAAGAAACCCAACTTACATGCTGCTGATTCTGTGTAATTGAATAATTGAAGCTTATTGCAAATAATATTAGTGTTCAAAATAATAATAGCTTGTTCCAAATAAAAGCTGCATTACGTTCAATTAGTGAGCTCATTCATTCTGTGAAAAAACTGGTGTCAATTACGGCCCTTGTTTAAGGAAGGAAGGCAGCAAATGTTGTGCATGCTGGTTTTACTGCATTTCTCTCTGAAAATCCGAGTAAAATGGTTTGTCCCAGACATTGAACAGCGTACTTTGCTCAAAAAGTTGAGGGAAAAACGTATAAAGAAGTGCAGAAAATCATAGGCTGATGATTAAATGCTTTAAAATGGCAACCAAAACCTGAAAGATGTGGAAGAAAATGGGAAAACTACCATTTGAATGGATAGAAGAATAGCCAAAATGGCAAAGACTCAGCCAATGATCCACTCCGGGAAGATGAAAGGAGGTGTAAAGTTACCTGTGATACTGTTACAATTAGGAGACACCTATGTGAGGCCAAGCTATCGACAAGAAGTCCCCGCAAAGTCCCATTGTTGGAAAAAAGACGTGTGCTGAAAAGCTTACAATTTGCCAAAGATCACATTGATTGACCTAAAGAGAAATGGAGCAACATTTTGTGGAGTGATGAAAGCGGGATTGTTCTTTTTGGGTCTTTGGGCTGCAGACAGTTTGTCAGGCGACCCCAAACACTGAATTCAAGTGACAGTACAGTGTGAAGACAGTGAAACATGGTGACACAAGCATCATTATATGGGGATGTTTCTCATACTATAGTGTTGGGCCTATTTATCACATACCAGTGATCATGGATCAGTTTCAATACATCAAAATACTTGAAGAGATCATGTTGCCTTATGTTGAAGAGGAAATGCCCTTGAAATGAGTGTTTCAACAAGACAACGACCCCAAATACATCAGTAAACCAGCAACATCTTGGTTCCAGACCAACAAGATTGACGTTGAGTGGTCAGCCCAATCCCAGGACCTTAATCCAATAGAAAACTTGTGGGGTGACATCAAAAATGCTGTTTCTAAAGCAAAACCAAGAAATGCAGAATAATTGTGGAATGTAACAGGTGCCAGAAGTTGGTGGACTCCATACAACACAGATGTGCAGCAGTTCTCAGAAACACTGATTATACAACTAAATATTAGTTCAGGGATTCCAAGGAAAGCAAAATCTTAAAACATTTTTCAGTTTATACCGTGAATATTTGTTTGTAAAGAAGAATGCAGACACTGCTATTGTTTTTTTTTTTACCAGCCCAATATTCACTTTTCTTGGATGTACCAAATCCACTATTTTGGAATCGGCCGAATCCTTTGTGAAAGGTTTCAGCCGACTACCGATTCCGAATTTGCATATGCAAATTAGGGGAGGGCAGGGGAAACCATGTGATTCCCCCCACACCTAATTTGCATATGCAAATTAGGATTCAGTTCGGCCCGACAGAAGGATTCAGCTGAATCCAAATCCTGCTGAAAAAGGCCGAAACCTGGTCAAATCCCGAACCAAAACCTGTATTCGGTGCATTCCTACTTTCTGTAAAGGAATATCACAAAGTTTTGATTATTAGGAATAGAATGTGCAGTGTTCCCAGTGCATTTGTGTGTATGGAAATAAAAGCTATTATAAGGATTATGAGCTTTACTCATATTTTAAGCACACTGCTATTATTCTGAACACAACTGTCTCTACTACATATCCAAGCCTAGTTTTCTGTAAGATCTTTCACAACAGCTTTTTATATAAATCCTACTTGTATCATAAATCATATCTGACTGGGGACTAAGGGGGTTATTTATCAAAGTCCTAATTTACTATGCAACTATGATAGTAAGGAGAAGATAAAGGAAGATGGGAGCAATTTCTTCGCATCCTCTTCTGTTCTACCAATGTTGGCAGGTAGAGGGGGGCTTAGGATAGGGGTAGTAGGTAGGGTAATTCCAAAAATATGGAACTTCATGTTTGGAATCAAGTGTATTATATGTAAGTTTAGGGTAGGGTAACACTAAATCATCTAAAACTTCTAGACAATTTTTTGGAATAACCGGCAAAGGTTTTTAGGATCCTCAGAAAGGCAACTTACCGGCCCCTCTCACCATGGGCACATGGTAATCTTGGACCAGGGAACAGAATCCCTATCCCATCCTGTGTGGTGGACTTAATAAGAAAGATGTTTCCTGATATTGAGATGCCTTTTGATTTCTAAATGTAAAGATTTTCTTTTGGAAATATTCACAATTTCCCTCATTTACACATTCCTCTTAACTGCCAATGTGAATATCCTCATAAAATGTTTAACGTTCTGTGTTGGCAGCACAGAAACCAGTGCAATTAGCATCAGAATTTAATAATAAGCCCTGTAGCATCATCTTATATTACAGACCAACCTCACTGTGACAAGTTTGAAGTCCTGGATCATTGCTGCTATTGACAAGCTGAAACTTTAGGCTGGTGCAATAAGTTCAGTATATAAAATATGGCATGTTTAGCCAAATTAATTTTTAAGGTTTAGTTCTCCTTTAACTATCTTGAAATACCAAAACCACAATAATGCAAAACATCCAATACATCAGCCAACCCAAATGTTTGTCATTGGTTTGCATGGGTTTTCTCACTGTGATTTCAAAATAGACAG
The DNA here is from genome assembly GCA_038501925.1 of Xenopus petersii. Lineage (NCBI taxonomy): Eukaryota > Metazoa > Chordata > Amphibia > Anura > Pipidae > Xenopus > Xenopus petersii. The sequence continues at coordinate 39,856,706 of CM076675.1, forward strand.
GGTTATTTATTAAACCATGTTTTTTTCTGGTCGGGGAAAACTAAATTTTTTCATGGGAAAAAAAAAAAGTTTTTCAAGACTTCTTATACCCCGATGCTGCAGAAAGCCAGTATCCAAAAACCCAGCATGTGAAACCTGCACAGGTCATGTATAAGTCAATGGCACATGTCCTTATTCCAATTTGAAGATATTGTGGTCTCCGCTGGGTTTAGTTTGATAATACAAAGAATTTGGGGTTTTTCAGGTGAGCAATTCAGGAGTAACGTCCGAAAAATTTGTACTATTCAGGTTTTTGCTCAATTTTATCGTGTCTCCAGGTGATCTGAATGTATTGAGTTATTTTAATGATAAATAAGGTAAATGGATGGAAGTTTTTGTTGAGCTTTGCTTAAAAGAGAAGGAAAGGTTAAAACTAAGTAAGCCTTATCAGAAAGGTCCATCTAAATATACCAGTAAACCCCCAAAGTAATGTTGCTCTAAGTCCCCTGTCAAAAGAAACACTGCATTTCTTTCCTTCTATTGTGTACACATGGGCTTCTGTATCAGACTTCCTGCCTTCAGCTTAAACCTCATTACCCTGGGCAAGAGCATGCTCAGTTTGTTCCTCTTCCCCCCCTCCCTTCTCTGCTGTAATCTGAGCCCAGAGCAGGGAGAGACTCAGGCAGGAAGTGATGTCACACTGGATCAAGAGGATCACTCTGTGGTGCTCACTGGTATAACCCTGGACTGGTGCAGTTTTCTGCTGATAGGAGCATCAGCCCGGGGTTTCAGGTAAGTCGATACAATCACTTGGAGGTTCCTAACATTTGGCACCCCCAAGTGTGCGATGCCTTTCCTTCTTCTTTAATGATATCTTATGCATACTAAAATGGTGCATTCTCTATGTCGATTTGAAAGATTATATGTCTAGTTATAATAATGGCACCATTGTTTCTAAAAAACAAAACCCATGGCATTCAGATATTTGAGAAGCAGAAATATATACAGAGAATGTGCATAAAAAAAAAATAGTTTCTACAGTGTACCAATGATTTTATTCTCTCCACAGAAGAGAATGAGATGACAATGTAAAAACTTCTTGTGTGAATACCATGCTGTCGAAATGTAAGGAGTTTTTAAAAATGTAATATCACAGATTTTGGTTTGGGAATAAAAGTTAATGTTTGGGCATACAAGTGGAAGGGTTTGCCTGACAGTGGGCCTCATTTACCTCATGTACCAAACAATGCACATTCTGCAAAGTACAAAAAAATTGCACAATTGGTCATTTTGTTGCACTCTGACCACTGCGTGGTGCATTGAATTACTTGCTAGCTCTGTATTATGGAGTGGCAGGCAGGGGTAGGCACCTAGGCTTCCCCCTCAGGGTTGGACTGGAGTAATGGGGGCCCACCGGGACTGGCACATGAAGGCCCCTCCAGGCAGTCACTGGGGGGCCCCTCCTTGCTTACCTCTGCGTGCCTCTATCTCGGGCCTCTCAGTCTCCCACTGCACGCTACTGCATGAATGCTGGTGCGGCGTGCACCTACACGAACTGTCGCACTACGTGCCTGCGCTGCGCGGTAGCACAGCAGAGACTTTTTCTAAGGGGGAGCCCGATCGGTGAAACATGGCTGGGCCGGCGGGGGCCCATGAGGGCCGTGGCCTACTGTGTTTTTCCCTGGTGTCCCACCGGCCCAGTCCGACATTGTCCCCTTTCCACCCCTAACTTGCATGTCATTCAGAGGCACAAGGTAGGGATTAGCAGGAGGTGTAGCCCTCATCAAGGCACTTCCCGCCGACTAAAATGTAAACCACCAGAGCGATTCATTTTCCGAAGTCACTCAAAGTTGCCTCCATTTTCACCTTACAAGCTCAATTAACTCAGAGTGTGTATATACTCTGGGTTTTTTTTTTTGTTATTTAGCTTTTTATTCAGCAGCTCTCCAGCTTGCAGTTTTAGAAATCTGGTTGCTAGGGTCCAACTTACCCTAGCAACCATGCAGTGCATTGAATCGGAGACTGGAATATGAATAAGAGAGGCACTTCTCAATAGTCCATGGCGCCGATGGCGGAGCCCACTCTGGAAGCTCTCGCGAGATTTCGGCAACTCGCCCGAAGTTTCTATCAGGAAAGACAATGAAGAAGTGCCTGGTATAGAGGCACGAAACGCATAGGATTCGTCTGCACACCCACTGCATGTAAAGCACTGTATGCTGTAATAAAGCCGCATTCACAATACATAAGGCGTCCTTTGAAATCTTTTGGTCAGCGCTCAGAACGTGAGTACATTGTCTTTCCTGATATGAAGAGCGGGTCTGAATAAAAAGAGAAGTAATATAAAGTAGCAATAACAATACATCTGTAGCCTTACAGAACATTTGTTTTCAGGTGAGGCCAGCATGTATTGGGCAATTTTTGGGCTTCATTTGAAATGGCCTTTGGCTGGTTTTGGGCTCATGTTATGACTAAATGTGGCTAGTTATCTCCTCTAGCACAGGGGTCCCCAACCACCGGGCCGCGGACAGTCCTGAACTGGGCCACCAAACAATGAACGCGGTGCGCAGAATTTGACGCCAGCGCACCCAAAACGGACGCCGGAGCACCAAATTGGACGCTGGCACGCCCAAATTGAACGCCGACCCCTCCGACAACCTCTCTGACTCCCAACTCCCCCCCCCCCCTCCGACCCCTCCTGTCCTCCCTCCTTGACCCCCTTCAACCCCCCCCCCCGGTCCTTGGAGAAAAAAAATTGGCTCTTTTTTGGTCCCCAGGCCAAAAAATGTTGGGGATCCCTGCTCTAGCAGGAGCAAATAATCTCTTCTAAATGCTTTCCCACTGGCCATAATGCAAATTGGCAGTGGGAAAATACCCAAAGTATCAACTGCCAGTGCCCTTACTTACACAGTGCTATAGGTAGTTTGGAATGAGCCTGGAGTTAACTATATGGAGGGCTTCTTCTTATCTGCAGGAAAGTTTCTACTCAGGGTCTCTGTGCTGCAATTATTGGGAACTTGATTGCAGATGAATGGAGCTGCACTCTGTTTAGTTTAACTCCCAGCACATTCCAAACATTCCAAACTTCTGCAGCACTTTGAGATAAGGCCTGACTTCCGCCCTACATACTTCAATAGCCCTGAAAATGTCCCTAAAATATTTCTCACCTATCAAAGCAAAGTAACTGCAGCAGAGCTTGTGGGCACCATCTTCTCGATTGCCGGGCTTCATCTGTAATAGAGTGCCGTATTGATGCAGTTGGAGCAGTTTTCTGGTTTGTACTTACTGTGCATGCGCCAAAACTGCCATAAATTCCCAAAGAGGACCTGAAGAAATCAGAAGATCCAGAAGATGGCGCCCACAAGCTCTGCTGCGCTGACTCTGCACTGATAGGTGAGAAATAGTTTAAGGACATTTTCAGGGCTACTGAAATATGCAGGGGGGGCTATCTAGGCTAGTAGGTTGGGGCTTTTTTTAATTGGGGGTTGTGGTCAGGGCCAGAACTGGGGGTAGGCAGAAGAGGCAGCTGCCTAGGGTGCAAAGATCACACACGCGAGAGCAACACCACCATGCATATGCGTGCAACGACACCTTGAATATGCGTGCGCAATGACACTGCACAAATGCACGGGCCACATGTGAAGGAGGGGGGCGAGCTGGCCAGCTGGGTTGCCTAGGGCACCCGGCCTCCCTGGCCCTCTTCTGGTTCAATTCTCCTTTAAGTGCAAGAATCAATTGCCGTAACTACAGAGGAAGCAGACTCAGCAGCTAAGCAACTTAACATGCACTGCAGGTCACCTTCTGTTTCAGCCTGGGGAGGGATCCCTGGTGAAATCATTTTGTGGAGGTGCTTGAGATGCCATAGTTACACCACTGGTACAGAGCCTGCTTGTGTATTGGGCAGAGAAATGTTCTATTTTATCAGCAAACGGAGCTGCACTGCTGTGAGTACAATTCAGCTCAGCTGATGAGAGTAGAGGTACGGAGAGGCCCGTACTGGCAATCTGTGAGTTCTGGCAAATGCCAGAGGGGTTGCTGAGAGATGCCATAGATAGTCACTGTGGAGTGGGCTGGTGGGAGACTGGTTGGGCCTCTGTGTACTTGAAATGGCAGGTCCTATTTTTAGCCCCAGTCCAGACCTGGGTGTGACTGACAGACATTCTGTTGTCACATGGCAAAGCTACATAGAGCTACTCTGTTACACATGAGTTTGTATGTAGGGAAGGGCCTTGGATTTCACCTGTCGGATATGTGAGCCGCTGTGTTTTTCAGAGTCGCTCACTGGATATGGGACCCCAGTCTGACACAGTTCTGCAAGTGCTCCTGGTACAACCGGCACAGGCATCTGACCTGTAGGCACTGTTCCTGCTTGGACACATACATTAGGAAATGTAGGGGGGAAGCCAGGTACCCTAGAAAAAATGTACAATCTTTTGCAGCCTATCACCCCAAAAATGAAAAGTCGCCAGTGTTTTTTTCAACTATTTTTTGAGGAAGTCCTATCAACTCCATTGCACTTCGCCTGGTCTGAGGTGGCGAAGGCAAGTTTGGTTCAGTAAAATCTGCATCTTAGTGAATTTGTGTAGTTACTTCCCTTCGACAGCGACCATTAGTAAAAATGTCATCACGCTGGCAAATTTTCGCTAGCGTTAGTCACTTCGCCCTTTAGTACATCTTCCCCATAGAGTTTGAAAGCTGCCAGCCACAGACAATTCATAGCGCACCAATGAAATCACCACAGGGAGTCCCTCAAAATGACCAGATGTCCAGTGAAATCCAGGTTACCCTACATTCATTTGCAGACAATGCCTAATGCTGCACCTCTTCACAACATGCACACACTTGCATTGTGGGACTCAGGGTGGGGGAGATCCTTGTACATTTTAGCTTGGACTGTTGTGTCACACATGAAGTTGCATTGCTCTGTAAGTAAGGTAAAATTAGGAAAACACAATGGCTGTGCTTCCATATGATTTGAATTGCAGGGCCTTATAAAAACTCCATGCATTGCACAGAACCAGGGGGTGAGACCTGCAAGTTATTGGTGTAAGATCAGTATTTCCCTTTGGTGTATTTTTTGGGCACTTTCTGTCTACCGAATGATTTGGTACTTTTGCTTCAGTACCCTGAATGTTCTGTAGCTGAGTGACAGACTGAAGATTTACTGAACATGGTAGATATGATGATTGATGCAGGGCTCTGTATGTAGAAGGATAAGGTGGCCATACACGGAGAGATCCGCTCATTTGGCAATGTCGCCAAACGAGCGGATCTCTTCCCGATATGCCCACCTTGAGGTGGGCAATATCGGGCTGATCTGATCGTGGGCCCAACAATCGGATCCTAACGATGGCTAACGGGCGGTCGGATCGCAGGACCACATCAACGAACAGATGCAGACGTTGTCCGATGAGATTTTTAGTCCCGTCTGATCGACATCTGGCCGACTTTTGGCCAGATATCGATGGGGGAAGCCTGTCGGAGGGCCCCATACATGGGCCAATAAGCTGCTGTCTGTCGGCAGCTTTTATTGGGCCATGTATGGCCACCTATAGTCTCCATGAAGATCGACAGGGTTCTTGGGCTCCCTCAAGGGCTCACATCTTCCAAATTCAGTTGTTTTCAGATTGTTCACCAGAAATATAGACTTTTTATCTATTGCTTTTATATTTTATTTTTAATGTTCTAGTAGTTTGTTGTTGTTTCAATCTAATTTTCATTGATCCAGGAGCAGATTCTGAACTGTTACAATTTGCTACATTAGTTGATACATTTCTCAGCAGTATCTGTGGAATATTAGCAACTATTGTATGTATTCTAACAGCTGCCTGTAATGAAATTCAGGGATTCAGCTCAGCAGGGACAAAGATAAGAAATGTATCAACTTAACATATCCGTTTAGAACAGTTTACAGAATGGGAACTCCCCCAGAGCTGCTATAGAAATTCCTAAGGAGGTGAAAAATTAAACTTTAAACTTCAATATTAGAAAAATGATCACAAATAGAAAACACTTATTGGAAAAAATCTTAATTTCTGGTGAAAATCACGGAACTGGAAATAGCGCTGGAAGGTCTAGTAAAATATTGCCTCTTCTTCAGGCGACTAATCTCCCAGAAATGCCTTTGCGCCAGGTTGGAATGTAAATCGCTGGCGGGATGGCACTCAGATCGATTTGTTTTCGTTTTCAGACGACTTCGGAAAATGAAGCCCGTTACCATATGCAGACCCGGCAAAGACAAGCAAACTGCAGTCACCAGGCAAGTCCAATAGACTTAAATATGTTTAACAGAGATGAAGAAACCTGTATTTCAGCTTAGAAGAGAGGTCCCCTGCTACTGTCAATATTTCCTCCATCTTTTTTTATCTGAGCTCAGTGTATTAGTCCATATCCTTCAGGCAAGTATGTCTTGTGTGATCTGAATCTCTTGTTCTTATCAAGCAATAATACAGAGATACTCTGGGAAAATTCCCCAGCCATTGGTACTGGTTATATATACAGGTATATCATTTGTTCTATCTACTGATTTATTTTAGTCTGAATCCTATTATTCTGCATATCAAGATGAAAAAAAAAAACAGAATTGCGCTAGTACAAGTATAGTGAAGAATATTTATGTATGAATATTTATATAGGTTTCAGTTCCTCCAAGGATTCTGTGGCACCTCTCCATATGAATATCATCGGTGAAAGGTCGTTGTATAATCACAAACTCACAAGCTTAATCACATCTCCGGTGCATTATAAGGGATTGAAAAATGCAATAACTGTAATAAACAAATCAAATATCCTGAAAGCAGACGGTGTGGGAGCCAATTAGGGCAGTTCCTCAGCGCTGCTGACAACAACCATATACAAAAATCCTCTAGTCTGTTAAAGGGGAAGTTTACCTTTTAGTTAGCGTACTATGAAAATCTACTGAAATACGCAGGCCAATAATTAGCCCCTACACTGGCATTAGCCTCCTGTCCTGCCTGCACCCAGAACACATACATATAGAGATCCGCTTGTTTGGTGATTTCACCAAACGAGCGGATCTCTCCCCGATATACAAACTTTAAGATAAGCGATATCGGGCTAATCCGATCGTTGGCCCTAGGATTTTTACCCCTGCCCGATCGACATCTGCCTGACTCTCGGACAGATATCGATCGGGGAAGCCCGTCGGAGGGCCCCACACACGGGACAATAAGATGCCGACTCGGTCTGTCAGCAGTTTTTATCGGCCTGTGTATGGCCACCTTTAGAATCTCACCTATTAGAGTCAAGTTTATCATACACAGTATTTCTGTATCTCATTTTGGGGGTAAGGCGATGGAGAAAAGGACAGAACTGCAATTAGTGCTTATTAATGTGTGTCTATATATATATATATATATATATATATATATATATATATATATATATATATATATACTGTAAACAAATTGTAAGACTGTTGCACACACTTCAAAAGGAGATAATGCCCTGGTGCCAACAGAATATATATATAAAATCTGTAGAAGGAGAGCTGTTGCACGCAAGGGACTCTTGTCTGAAGGTGAAAAAATATAAATTTTATTTAGATCGACGTTTCGACCCTCAATGGGGACTTTATCAAGATAAAGGCCCCATTGAGGGTCGAAACGTCGATCTAAATAAAATTTATATTTTTTCACTATATAATCACAGCCAGTTGTGCTCCTGTCCTTTTCTCCTATTGTTTGGCTGTAGCGGAGGAGTTCCCTGGGAAGGAGAGGCTTGATACCACTATAGCACAATCACACTTTTTTCATCATCACTATAAAAAGCAAATACAATATGTACAGAAATTACAAGTGGCTACCATCAAAGTAGTTGAGCCAAGGTTTGTGCAATAATGTAACCTACATACACAGTAAGAGTAGTTAGGTTTAACAAAAGACACACATCCATCAAGTTCAACGTTTAAGCTCAATTAGATCAATTTGACAAACAGTCTGCGTGCAGCCTTGAAATGTAAGTGCAATAATGTGTGGAAGTTAGCAATGTGTTAGTGTCTAATTAGTCATGTCAAGGTTTGCCTGGGACCTTGTTATCCTTCAGTATCCCCCGGACTTTATGGCCAATGCTTTCAAGGGCGAATGAGGGTAAACAGATCTGATTGTGCAAGTGTTTCCTCTCAAACACATATTTGCTTGAACTAAAAGCCGTTATCATAAATGGTTTTCTGCCCGAGAATACAAAGAATGAAAGCGCAACTTAATTAGTACAAGTAATCCCCTAGCAACACATGTAACCATGGGGGAAAATATATTTTTCCTTCCGTATCTGTCACTATAGGAAATGTGTTTCCCAAAGCAATTAGGAGAATATTATTGGATTACTACTGTGTGTAGTATGGTTGTAACTGGGGATGCCAATGTCACCAAAGTGCATATGTCAATCCAGAGGTCCCCTGCTCAAAGAGTTTATTATAGACCAAAGACACCCAGCCCTACATACTCTATAAGCAGAGTATTGTGCTGGAACAGAAGATGTTTTTTGCTTCAGGTTAGCCAATTAAGATCCTGTATTCGTTCAAGGTCAGTAAATAAATGTGTATTCCTCCTCTCGTGGTATGTAAATCGCTCATATCCCTGCCTGGACTTAAAAAATTAAATACACGAAGGTTGAATAAATCAGAGTGGTGTTGGTTACCTGATTGCTCTGTATATGAGGGGAGATTGGTTTATGGGGGGGGGAGAATAAATGACTCACACTTGAAATAAAATAAAAATGTGGATATTTACTTCTTCCCTATGTCTAGTAAATGGTTTGTGTGTTTGAGTCTAAGTGGCACTATCTGGCTTCCTAGAGTATGTGTTTAAAGAAGACACTAATGGAGATTATAAGTGTTATTATAAGGACAGTAGGGTGGAAACTGTAGGTTCAAGATTGGCTTCCCCGTAAGTGATGTACTGGTCGGATTTTTCTCAACCTGCAGCCGCCCAAAGCCCACCCTCCCTCCACCCGAGCTTGCCTACCGGCCTGACCCAGCCCGCGATGAGCAGGTGCAGTGTCTATAAAAGAAGAACCCAGAAGTTGGCAACGTTGCTGGAGGAGAAAGCAGGAGAAGAGCTCAACCCGCAAAGAGGTCGGCCTGAACATTCTCAACCTGCAGGTAAACCCATGGGTATCGGGCCAGCCCGCATATCACTATTCCCCGTGCTTGACATCTATAATGATAATGTCGAGCACCAACCCGCCTTGTTGATGGTTTGTGAATAGTTTCTTTGGATCCACTGGCTGCACTTGTTGGGCAAATATTGAAGATGACCCAGTATCTAATTTTGAATTGATTTCCTCGCTGTATATGGGTCTAGCATGAAAATATGAGTTGCTCTTTAATGTAAAAGTGAGTTAGTAAGGGGTTATTTATTAAAGTTCGAACGCCAAAAACTCGAAAAATGTGAATTTTTTTTACTATAAAATCCGATTTTTTGTGAAAAACAAAGAATCAATTTTTTTTAAATTTATTATACCCCGTGGATGGAAGAAGTCAGAAAATCCGGCATCTCAGACCTGCCAAAGTTGTATAAAAATCAATGGGAGAAGTCCCTATCCTATTTGGAAGTTTTTGTGGTCTGTGCCCATAATATTGAGCGGATTTTTTTGTCCCTCATTCGATTAAATTGTGATTTTTTTATCATAAATAAGTTTGGTTGGACTTTTTTAATTAAAATAATCTGAACAATTTAGATTTTCATAAATAAGGTCCAACATGTATATATTTTTATTAATTCTAATACTGTATGTATGATACCTTTCAATGCTATGAGAAATGCTGCTTCTAATGCTGTGATTATTAATAATTCCATCTCTGGTTGTTTCAGGCTGATCGTACTCTAAACATCATCTTGCCACTCACCCTTGGTAATTAGGCTGCATCTCTAGAATTCTTGTAAGGGAGTTATAAAACAATATGGACAATCAGCTGGAGAACCAATTTCAACTTTAACTGATTCTTTTGGTGAGGTTGGCAAATGAGACCGGCCCCTATTTCTGATTTCCTCAGATGCGCTTTTATCTGGTATGGTATATATGGATTCGAAAAAAAGAAGATGTCATTCCAATATTTAAAAAGGGATTACGATCTCAGCCTGGCAATTATAGGCCAGTAAGTTTGACATCTGTGGGGGGCAAATTTAATATAAATAATAAGGATTGTTAAGAGATCATATTCAATATTTTGTCCTAGTGAATGACATTATATGACAGTATATGAAGGATAGGTCATGTCAGACAAATTTGATTGCTTTTTATGATGAGGTAAGTAAGATGTTGGACAGTGGGGGAGCAGTAGATCTATTTGGATTTTGCCAAAACATTTGATACCATGTCCCACAAACGACTGCTTTCTAAATTAAGGTCTGTTGGGCTTAATGAAGTCGTTTGCACATGGATAGGAAACTGGCTACAGGATCGGGTACAGAGAGTGGTTTTTAATGGTACATTCTCTACTTGGAGTAAGGTTCTTAGTGGGGTCCCTCAGGGCTCAGTAATGTGTCCACTTTTATTTAACTTGTTCATTAATGACATAGCAGAGGGTGTTGTAAGTAATGCATCAGTGTTGGCAGATGACATAAAACTATCCAGCCCAATTAATTACATCCAGGATGTGGCATCCTTGCAACATGATCTTAACAAACTGGCAATCTGGGCAACTAAGTGGCAAATGAGATTCAATGTTGATAAATGTAAAGTCATGCACCTGGGATGTAAAAATATCCAAGCCACGTATACCTTTAATGGGACTGCACTAGGCAAATCCATTATGGAAAATGACCTTGGAGTCTTTGTAGATGATAAACTTGGCTGTAGCAAGCAATGCCAGTCAGCAGCATCAAGGGCAAATAAGGTCTTGAGCTGTATTAAAAGGGGCATAGTTTCACAGGAGGAGGGTCATTCTTCCACTGTACAGAACACTTGTAAGGCCCTATCTAGAATATGCCGTACAGTTTTGGTCTCCATCGCTCAAACAGGACATTATTGTATTAGAGAGGGTACAGAGAAGGGCAACTAAGCTGGTAATAGTTATGGAGAATCTTAGTTATGACTGGCCAAGTTGGGGATGTTCACGCTGGAGAAGAGGTGCTTAAGGGGTGATATGATAACTATATATAAATATATAAGGGGATCATATAATAATCTGTGAAGATGTGGAATTCTCTCCCTGAATCAGTTGTACAGGCTGATACATTAGATAGCTTTAAGAAGGGGTTGGGTGGCTTTTTAGCAAGTGAGGGAATACAGTGTAATGAAAGAAGCTCATAGTACAAGTTGATCCTGGGACTGAACCGTCATTTGGGATTTTTTTCCCACTCTGAGGCAAATTGGAGAGAATTCAAATGGTTTTTTTTTGCCTTCCTCTGGATCAACTGACAGTTAGGCAAGTTAAAATAGAGTTTAAAGGCTGAACTTGATGGACATGTCTTTTTTTCAACCTAACCTACTATGTAATCTCACCAACACCAACAGGATTTTTAAACCTACACAATATATATCTGGTTATATTTTCAACAGCCTTGATATCTGTCAGATATGGACCACTGGGAAGGCACATACACAGGCAGATCGGTCTGAAGGGGACAAATTGGCATCTTTAATCTGCCTGTGTATATCTATGTTTAGGCATGTGTAACACAATGTAAACTGAGCTGGTTATATTTTCTCTATATAGCTATGCCTTCTATGATATAGTTACACCACCCATATTCTACAGAGTTACACCTTCTATGATATATAGTTACACCTTCCATGGTCTATGGCAGGGCTGTCCAACTGGCGGCCCACGACCCCCCCTTGTGTGGCCCTCACGTGAAAGTCTGCCTGATGTGTCTGCTTACCTTGTATAAGCTTTAATCGCATTGCAAATAATGACAAGATTTCTATTTTGAAGGAAACAGAAGAGGAAGACTGCTAGCATTGGAACTAGAAAGGTGCAGACCGTTTGGTTTACTACATGTAATGGCACCCATCACAAATGGTTCTTACACAGGGAAGTGTTGGCAGATTTTTGCAGGGGCAAAGAGAAGAGGAAAAGTATAATTTGCAGGGTAATGAATGGTCCAGACAATTCTGACTCTCATATTCAGATTAATATGCTCTATATCCTTGATATCTCCAATTAACTTCAAGGTTAATTACAGTATAAAAATGAAAAGAAAAGACTTACACTTGCTTTAAATGCAATATAAAAGAGCTTTCATTGACTTGTTCTAATTCCAGAGTGACAGGTAGTGCTGAAGAGAAACTATCATAACCTAAAGAGCTTGACACTCCAAACTGTTCAGAAAGGTGACTGAGAGGCTTGTAGTCAGGTATAACTTTTTTTGCAGTTAGGATATGATCATAGGATCACATGCTAAGACAATTTACACGCCAACACTCCCTGCTTTGCAAAAACTATATCGCTTGGGGCCAGTGTAGTAGGGATCTGCAACCTTCCAAAGTAGACAGTATGAAAGATGTGTCAGTAAATTGCTGTGTTGTTTGTCAATACTGGGTAAATTTGCACCTAGGGAATGTCTCGTAGCAAGCAAACATTAATTAGATCTTTTTTTAGCAGCATATGATTGGTTGCCATGGCCCACTGCCCAGGTGCAAACTTGCCCAGTGTTGATAAATGATCCCCACAAGTGGAAATAAGATCACCCTTAGGTGTGCAATGCAACATCTCTAGCATGACCTTGTTATATGTGCTCGAAGAGCAAGTTTAAAATTTTGCATATGTTGCAATAAACACACAGGTTTTGAGGAAGGGGCATGCCAAGAAAAGTTGCACCATGATGCAATAAGCATACAAGGGCTTGAGGAAGGGGCATGTGCAGAAATGTTCCACCATAATGCAATAAACACAAACGGCTTGAAGAAGTGGCATAACAAGAAAAGTTGCACCATGATGCAATAAACACACAGGGCTTGAGGAACGTGCATGCCCAGAAATGTTCCACCATTATGCAATAAACACACAGGATTTGAGTAAGGGGCATGCCAAGAAAAGTTGCACCATGATGCAATAAACACACAGGGCTTGAGGAACGTGCACGCCCAGAAATGTTCGACCATGATGCAATAAACACACCGGGCTTGAGTAAGGGGCATGCCAAGAAAAGTTGCACCATGATGCAATAAACACACAAGGCTTGAGTAAGGGGCATGCCAAGAAAAGTTGCACCATGATGCAATATACACACAGGGGTGACTGCCTTCTTGCATTTGATCTACTTCTTTTTACTTTCATAGACACACACAGAACATAAAGGATCAGCTTTAATACTTCTCTTCCTGACCCAAAAATATGGCATTGTGAAGGGACTTTTTCTACTCTTTTTTTCATATGATGTTGTTTTTGTCAAATGGGTGGACATAATCCTTGAGATGTATACGTAAACCATCTGGTTGCACACGGATCTTACATAGCCTGAATATAAGAAACCATTGCAGGGTATTTCAGATACCATAAACCACTTTTTAATGCACCGTATATCCAAATAGAGTAGCTGTCAGTGCCCAGAACTCCAACATTTACATAACAGTGGCATTTTCTCTGTTTCATTTAGGAAAACACTTTCTGTTTTGCTGAGTATCATTTGGGAATGCTCTCCCCATATGTGTTTGCCAGCAGGATTATTTCAAGGACAGTGTACAAATCTAGTCATTTCTTGTTCAAAAATTCTGATGATTCCTAATTGCTTCTTTCAGACAAAGCAGTCCATTACTACTATAATAGGCATGTCCTCAACAACAGGGCTCCAAGGAGAAATAATTCACCATGATCCCTGCATAATAAAATCATTTTCTTGTATTAACCCTTCATAACTACATGTACAGTATATGTGCATAATGACACTTGTTTTGCAATTCAATCCCATGATATCTTCAGCTAAAAAACATAGGAAATTGCAGTGACATTGGACAGAAATAACTTCACAGTGGCACCGACCATTTGTTATCCAGTCTGAGCTTTTTGTGTGTTTCAGGCAAGTGGTGTTTTATTCTAAATATCATCTGGCCTTGGTAGCATTCCGGATACAAACAGTTAAATAAATGCAGTATGTTTTTTAAAAGATTCAGATCCTGGGGATCTTGATATCCTTAAATCTTGACTGATGGATAAACATACGGACAGTGCTGCCAGCATTCAGCATGAGAGTTATTCAGAAACGCAATTGAGGGAGCAGTGGAAGACTCAGGGTGCTAAGATGCTCAGTCCTTATTGCATACTCTGTTGCACGTGGTATGGGTCATCACTGTGTTGGGATTTATTAGCTTTTTCTTTTCATTCATGAAGGTCTGTGAAGGAATTACATTGTCCCTTAGCCTGGTTTTCATATAACCTCCTATAGCTCTTCCATTGTGTTACTAGTACAGAAGGTGGGCATCCTAGTTATACACTAAATGGCAGTGTGTTGGGAGTTTCCTTAAATGAGAAGAATCTTGGGGTTTTTGTAGATAACAAAGCCACATTCTGTGGCCACTAAAGCAAATAAAGTTCTGTAAAAAAGGGCATTAACTCAAGGGATGAAAACATAATTATGCCTCTTTATAGGTCCCTGGTAAGGCCTCATCTGGAGTATGCAGTGCAGTTTTGGACTCCAGTCCTTAAGAGGGATATAAATGAGCTGGAGAGAGTGCAGAGACTAAGTGCAACTAAACTGGTTAGAGGGATGGAAGAATTAAATTATGAGGGTAGACTGTCAAGGTTGGGGTTGTTTTCTCTGGAAAAAAGGCGCTTGCGAGGGGACATGATTACACTTTACATGTACATTAGAGGACATTATAGACAAATAGCAGGGGACCTTTTTACCCATAAAGAGAATCAACGTACCAGAGGCCACCCCTTTAGACTAGAAGAAAAGAACTTTCATTTGAAGCAACGTAGGGGGTTCTTCACAGTGAGGACAGTGAGGTTGTGGAATGCACTGCCGGGTGATGTTGTGATGCTGATTCAGTTAATGCCTTTAAGAATGGCTTGGATGGTTTTTTGGACAGACAGAATATCAAAGGCTATTGTGATACTAAAATCTATAGTTAGTATAGGTATGGGTATATATAATTTATATGAAAGTAAGGAGGGGTGTATGTATGGATGCTGGGTTTTCATTTAGAGGGGTTGAACTTGATGGACATTGTCTTTTTTCAACCCGATTTAACTATGTAACTATCCTAGCAGTTCACATGGTGTGTTAAGATAAATTGGACCAGATAAGATCTCTCCATTGCAGAGACAACTTCTGTATTGCTTGGAGAGACTAAGTGATTTCTCCATTGTAAGCCCATCCTGGTGTGTGCCAAAACTTCTCTGTCGATGATTCCACTTAGGACATATTCATAACAATGGGAACAAAATAAGACCAAATAAAATACAATCAAAACCCACAGGACTTGCACCTTGAAACTGTGCATTTTATTGGGAAAAACACATACAAATGTAAACATGTTTCTTTTTCGGAGTATAGTATTTGAATATCAATACATTTGTGGAGTCATTATTAACAAACCACTCTTGTTAGAAACAGTATAGTTGTAAGGAGAGTCACACTCTGTCATGTAATGGCTAATAAATTGAAAAGTGGTCAGATTCACAGCCAATGTGAGAGGAGCCAGTCTGTCAGGGGTAAATGGATAATGTTGCCCCTCATTCTCAGGGCCGGATCTACATAGTGAGCGCCCCTAGGCCCACTGCCATTCGTCGCCCCTGTCCCCTCCCCTTTATTCGGGCAAATTTTCATCATCTGGACAGGAGCAATGGGGATTGGCGCATGGGAAATGTAAAAAATTATTGTATCTCCAGCACATCCCCAGTGTTTTTGAACCAATGTGGGTGTGGTTGGGCAGCATGCCGCCCCCCTAAAATCCTGCCGCCCTAGGCCCGGGCCTAGGTGGCCTTTCCACAAATCCGGGCCTGCTCATTCTGAACTATAAACAGTAAATCTATAACTTAGTAGGCAGAAATATTTGGTCCATTTGTCTCCCCCATATGAATGGAGGATTGGTATACATGGTGTTTAGGTTTCCTCATCCTGTACCTAGAAAAGTCTATTAATATTCCAAAATTGTGCAATAAAGTGGATGGGCTGCTGGTTCCCTTCGTAACAAAAAAATATAAGAATGCATTTTTAGAGAAGTGCAAAGTTTCACATTAAACACATAGTAAACCCAAATATATTGCATAATGAATGTAACCTCCAATATATATTAATAAAAATTTGAATGATTTTATAAAGTTATCTGTAAATTTAACTGAGATTCACAGTAATATCTGCCTGTTCCTTGTTTTTCCTCCCTCTGCTGACCCTAGTCATATTCTCTCCAGCCAATTCCATTTCAGTGATCAAAATGGCCACCTCCTTATCAGCTGTTTCTGAATTGTTCATCGCAGGCAGTAGGCATGTACAGTCATATGAAAAAGTTTAGGAACCCCTCTCAGCCTGCATAATAATTTACTCTTTTAACAAAAAAGATAACAGTGGTATGTCTTTCATTTCCCATGAACATCTGAGTACTGGGGTGTTTTCTGAACAAAGATTATTAGTGATGCAGTATTCAGTTGTATGAGATTCAATCAAATGTGAAAACTGGCTGTGCAAAAATGTGGGTACCCTTGTAATTTTGCTCATTTGAATGCATGTAACCGCTCAATACTGATTACTGGCAACACCAACTTGATGGATTAGCTCGTTAAGTCTTGAACTTCATAGGCAGGTGTGCCCAATCATGAGAAAAGGTATTTAAGGTGGCCAATTGCAAGTTGTGCTTCTGTTTGACTCACCTCTAAAGAGCGACAGCATGGGATCCTCAAAGCAACTCTCAAAATATCTGAAAAGAAGATTGTTCAGTGTCATGATTTAGGGGAAGTCTACAAAAAGCTATCTCAGAGGTTTAAACTGTAAGGAATATAATCAGGAAATGGAAGGCCACAGGCACAGTTGCTGTAAAACCCAGGTCTGGCAGGCCAAGAAAAATACAGGAGTAGCATATGCATATGAATGTGAGAATGGTTACAGACAAACCAAAGATCAGCTCCAAAGACCTGCAAGAACATCTTGCTGCAGATGGTGTATCTGTACATTATTCTACAAAGAACATATGTATGGCAGGGTGATGAGAAAGAAGCCCTTTCTGCACTCACACCACAAACAGAGTCGCTTGTTGTATGCAAAAGCTCATTTAGACAAGCCACAATCATTTTGGATCATTTTGGAACAAAGTGCTTTGGACTGATGAGACAGTATTTGGTCATAACAAAAAGTGATTTGCATGGCCGGATTCCAAGAAAAACACCTGCTACCTAATGTCAAATTTGGTGGAGGTTCCATCATGCTGTGGGGCTTTGTGGCCAGTTCAGGGACTGGGGTCCTTGTTAAAGTCGAGGGTCGGATAAATTCAACCTAATATCAACAAATTCTTTCCATAAGGCATGTTATATATTAAAAAGAAGTAACTACTTCCTGAAAGCTCAGCCAATGATAAACAAAACTCCAAAGAATAAAGAGGAGTTCCCAAACTTTTTCAAATGACTGTATCAGGAAGGCCACACAGTTGTGCTCATTCTCTAACACTGGACAAATATATATAATGATATAACAGATTTAAGTAAAGCATCTGACACACATAAGGGTGCATTTACATCTGCAAGTGCAATCGAGGGTTTCACAAAGACATCCAAAGGTGTGAATTGAGCTAAAAGTGCAAAATTGTGTCTAAATCGAACACAGGCAACATTTTGACACAGTCTCAGCCTCTGATAATTTTCTGCACAACTGCATTTGATTTGGGTCCTACTGCAATTGTGTGCACTGCACAATGCAATAGTGTCAGGTGCATCGTTCCTTTGCAGTTGCAATTATGGGAATTGTGTGTAAAGGTGGCCATACACGGATAGATCCGCTCATTTGGCGATGTCGCCAAACGAGCGGATCTCCCTCCGATATGCCCACCTTGAGGTGGGCAATATCGGGCAGATCCGATCATGGGCCCTAGGGCCCAACGATCGGATCCTAGCATTCACAAACGGGCGGTCGGATCGCGGGACCGCATCAACGAACAGATGCGGCCGCGATCCGACAGGGTTTTTAAACCCATCCGATCGAGATCTGGCCGACTTTCGGGACTTTCTATTTGGGAATTATTCAAATTCCATTTTCATGATCACCGCCACTAACGTTCTTATTGTTTAAATACACGAGAAGAACTTTATCTAGATGTATACAAAGTTTACTCAGAGGTTCAAACTGCAGAAAAAGTGAAAATCCTCAAGAGATAAGTGAAGATTTTGGGGGAGAAAAATCCCATGCATATATCGCATTTCAGAAAATGCCTTTTATTACAAAAGATGCTGTGAAATCATTCAATGATTTGATTTTCATTTTCTCCTGTAACACAATAGAAATGCACTCTGCTATGTAGGAGTTTATTTGCATTCATATAAAAAAATCATTTAATAGAAGGAAGATTTTTGGAGTTCTCTATACTTCCACTTTCTCTATCTATAGCTGAATTACAACTGGCACCTCACTTTGTAGTTGAAGAGTAGCTTTGGGGCCACATGTTGGACATCCTTGTCCTGAATTCTTCCAAGCCAATATTTAACTTTTGGAAAAAACCGAAATGTGCTGGTTGTCCGACCTATTGAGCAGTCTGAGGCCCCTACTTAAAGGAATTGTTCAGTGTAAAAAGAAAAACTGGGTAAATAGATAGGCTGTGCAAAATAAATTGTGTTTCTAATATAGTTAGTTAGCCAAAAATGTAATGTATAAAGGCTGGAGTGATTTGATGTATAACATGTCAGTCTGAACACTACTTCCTGCTTTTCAGCTCTCTTGGTTTACACTGACTGGTTACCCTGGTTACCAGGCAGTAACCAATCAGAGACTTGAGGGGGGGCCACATGGGTCATATCTGTTGCTTTTGAATCTGAGCTGAATGCTGAGGATCAATTACAAACTCACTGAACAGAAATGTACCATGTGGCCCCCCTTCAAGTCGCTGACTAACTCAGAGTTATAGAGCTGAAAAGCAGGAAGTTGGATTCTGGTTGTTTTATTAGACATCTGTTCACGCCAGCCTTTATATATTACATTTTTGGCTAACTAACTATATTAGAAACATTTTTTTATTTTGCACAGCCTATATATTTACACAGTTTTTATTTTCGCACTGAACTGTTCCTTTAATAACTCCTACAACTCCTATTGCTCCTAACAAGCCAGGGTTTTCCTACCACTGTTGTAGAACTCTTTAGGAAAACATTGCATTTATCAAAACAGCAGCAAAGGAAAAGATTAGAGTAATCCCAGGTGTCAAGAACACCTTGAAAAATAATCATATTTTGGAGGTGGTTTATATACAAATTCAAAGTCTGGCGAAATAGCTTTATAAAATAGACTTTACCCTATTTGGACCTCAGCAGCTATAATATTACATATGTACATTATGAAGCATTTGGCTAGCTTTCTGGTTCTGAGCTCTGTTCACACTCTCCAACTGCAATTTGATATTCTTGGTTCTCTGCTGACCCATCCTGGTTCTCCAGTTCATTGAGCTGTCCCTCTCCAAATTCTAGAATTGTTGGCAAATGTCCCTGCTTGGGGCAGCGCTTCTTGAGGCTTACTAAAAAGGGCTGAGGAAGGGAGAATATGTCCACATTATTTCCGAGGTCAATCCAAGTCATACTAGCAAACTTTTTGGGATCTTTCAGAGCTTCAGTCAATTCCCTCAGGATGGCTTTTGTCAAACGGTTTCCATTGAGAGCTAGGGTGGAGAGTTGTGGGAGGGAACTAAGAACAGGCATTAACTGGAGAAACATTTCATCCGTGAGTTCAGTGAAACAGAGTTCCGCGTTTTCCACATACTCTGAGTTGGACTGGAGATATAGTATCACACGTTCCAGATCTTTCGTGTTGAGCGTAATCCCAGAAATATCCATGGTGCCTTCATGGGGCCTCCCAGACAAAATAACTTTCAAGCTGGAAGAAAACAAGAAACGAAAATTCAGCGAGGCCTCGGTTTGTTTAAAATGAAATGATGGAAAACCTACAGCAGAATATTAGAAGTGATCAAGGATGCTCATATAAAGACACAAGGCCACAGTGGTCTGCTCTTATACATCTCATGGAAAGCCCAGGTTTACTAAGTTCCATATTTTTTTACAGTAAAAGGGTGAAGTATTTGCTTATAATGCACAGCTAACGCTCCAAAGACATGCCCATCAATTTTAGCCACACCAACTCACTTTTAAAACAATGTGCACAACTTGATCAACATTTCTTTATTACACAGTGGCTCCAGCAATATATCACACTGTGAGTGACCCAAGTATATCACAGCACGGTGGCCCCAGAAATATATGACACAGTGCTGCCAGCATTTCATGATAAGTGGCCACTAGAATAACAGTCTTGAACCGCAACAAACAAAACCTTGGATTTCAGATTATTTTAATGCTGAAAGCTATTTTTCGGACGCTAAAAAGACTCTTTTTGAAATTTTGGAAAAACAATTATATTCCCTGTTGCTGCAGTCAATTTCTTCTGTAAATAAGCATCTGAGGTGCCATTACGTGTTTCACTTAGTGAAGTAAGAAGATTATGTGTGACTGGATAAGAGCATTAACAAAGTGCATAGATTTTCCCAGAGTCCATTAAAATAGGTTGAAGCTATGCAACTGTATGTGCAGCATCATAATCCTGAGAAGCAAGCACTTAGCTGCCTTTGTTCTACTGCTACAACATCCAGCTTTAGAGAAGCATCAACACACCATTAGAAAATGCTGAGACCTGCTCTCATATACAGTGATGAGGGCTAGAGATCAAATACATGTTCCATAGGGAAAGCGTTATATTCATAGTTGCATCCATTTCTCCTGGTCTCTAAACATTCAGATTCTTCCCCATAATTACAGCTCCAACAGCAGGGGCATCAAATCTATGCCCCAGAGCATCCACCATCCCCATTCATGTGCCTTATAGGAACACTTTCTATACATACTGTATGATGCACTAGAGGACAGCAAATGTCATACATGGAATGGCAGCATTTGCATACAGAGGTCTTTGCTACTTACTCTATCCATATTTTAATTAGAAATGGCATTACAGCGGGATATCTATTCAAAATGCAGTTAACCATGTGGAGTTCCAGTGCAGAAATGTAGCCATTTTTAACATAGCTATCATTTCTGATAATCAGTGGTTAACTTTTAGTAGGTTATACAATGTACTATTCCTACCAACTTTGCAACTGGTGTTTATTATTTTTTTTTTTATATTTTTGAATTATTTACCATCCTCTACTATGGCTCTGTGAGCTTACAATGTTATCACTTTGGTTACTGTTTTCTACCTTTCTATTCAGTCCCTTCTCTATTCATCTTCCAGTCTCTCATTCAAATCACTGCCTAGTGGCTATGGAAAACAAGACAATAACAACCAGATAGCTTCTGAAATTCCAAACTCAAGAGCTGCAGAACCAAAAGCTAAATAACTAAAAAATCACAAAGAATAAAAAAATTAAAACCAACTGCTAATTGTCTCAGAGTATCAATGTCTGTGTCATACTAAAAATTAATTTGATGGTGAACTAGGGAAGCCACCTGTTCGGTTTTGACCCGGACAGCCGGTATTGGGCTTCCCGGGGTCAAAACTTCCTGCCCGTTTTCCAAATAAGGAAAACCGGCCAGGATTTCCTTGATTGACACAGCGATCGGCCAATCCCCGCGTCATAGCCCACTGATGTCACAGCCCGTCCCCCTGCGCGGTCTTAGCCTCATGGAAAGGGGGCAACCCTATGGTGAACAACCCCTTTAATGATGGGAAATCTAGACTTCCGTAAGTATTCTCAGAAAACACTGGGGTTGTACTGTAACCTGAGAGCTGTACGTCGGCAAAATAGTCACGTTGTGACATTAAGGGGCAGATTTTTCAAGGGTCGAATTTCAAATTCAAAAACACCAACCGAAATTAAATCAAATTTTTTTTGCCTGAATAGGTCCGTTTTGGATTGAATCGTACGAAGTAATAGTGCATTTGAAACAGACGAAAAAAAAACCTTAGATTTTTCCACCAATTGACTCCAAATAGTAGGAGGTCCCCCATAGGCTAAATTTTTTAGAGACAGTACATGATAAATGTCAAAATTCGAATTTTCTAATTTTTTTCATTCATTTGGACTATTCCCTAGTCGAAGTTCATAAAAATTAGCTTGAAATTCGAATTTTTACTTCGACCTTTGATAAATCTGCCCCTTACATAGTAAAATGTACAACTCCACAAAAGGGTCAGACTGGACTAGCTCCCCAACTCCGGCTTCCTCCCTAGTGGTGTAGACAAAGGAGGTAGACGCAGGGGTGCCGGAGGGGGGTTGCGGCTGGGGGTTCCAGTCCAACGCTTCTCCACAATGACTGTATAACGCTTATCAAAGGAATCATCCCCTTGTTTTGCTTGATGAGATAATTCCAGCTTTATGGCCAGGGCCACCATCAAAAGTGTACAGAGGATACTGCAGTCAGGGGCCCCATGGCAGAAGGGGCCTCAAGACTTAAAAGTGCAATTTGCAGGCCATAAATGCAGGGATTTGTAGAAGAGTGGGTGTTGTTTGGATAGATCATGGGTGGGGGTTTCAGCATTATGGGGAATATCTGGGGTGGATAAAGATCATGGCTATGAGCGTGTCATATTCTTTTGCACGGGGGCACCATTCTACTTGCTTGCAGGGACTTCTTGCCAGTTGCCCAAGAAACAAAAGGGTTAATAATAGGGTGGCTCTCTGGGGAAGGGCACTGATAACTTTATCATGGGGCCCTGTCTTTTTTGATAGTGGCAGTGAGTAACTAGTGGCCCTGCTCCAGATGGTTTCCTGGAAAATGCATGAGAGCTGGTGCAGCATTCTGCATGTTAATGACAACACAAGGAGTAGCAATGAGCTGACACTAAGGGGCAGATTTAGGGTCGAAGTGAAAATTTGAATTTTCACATTTTTCTTTTAGTAAAAATTCTCAAAAATTGAGTTTTAATTCAAAATGTTAAGATTTATCATACTCTGGCCATTTAAGAACTCGAATTTCGATTATTTGCCACCTTAAACCTGCTGAATTGTTGTATAAGTCAATGGGAGAGGTCCAGGGATCAATCTGGTGAGAAAAAAAACTCGAATCAAGTTTTTAATTTCGAATAGAGTTTTTCTTATTCAAATCGAATTCGAGTTTTCAGGTTGATTCAATTTGTCCGAGCTGAGAAAATTCTATTTTATTAATCAATTTCGATATTTCGAATTTACGGGAGTTTATGGGAGTTTTTGACCCTTCATAAATGTGCCTCTAAGTACATGAGGAGTAAGTAACATGAGGAGATATACTGATATCTGAAGTATTAAAAAACAGATTCAGAGCTAGGCATAGGGGCAAATTTACACCGATTTACTAATGGGTGCTGGCGTAAATTCGCTAGCGAAGTGGACCTACTCTAGCGATACTTCGCACCCTTACGCCAGATGAAGTTGCGCTCTTGTGAAGGGACGTACCTACGATAATTAACTAAGTTGCAGATTTTAGTGAACGTTACCTCTTGCGCCAAACTTTACGTCGACACCTCAGACCAGGCGAAGTGCAATTGAGTAGATATGACTTGCTTAAAAAAAAGTCCCAAAAGACGCTGGCGTCGTTTTCTTTTTTAAGGGTGATAGGCTGAAAAAGATCGTAATTTTTTTTTGGGGTACCCTACATTTTCTAACAAATGGCACCTAAACTATACAGTGGGCAAAATAACTCTATTTTATGAAGGTTTCCCAGGCTTGTGTAGTGTAATGTATTTGCTCCTACATATACGTCCATTGTATTTTAACCATATGCAAATTAGGCATCGATAGCGTAACTTGAACCGCTGATCGTAACATCGATATCGCAACTTCGCAAACGATCGGTAAATTGTGCACAACTTCGGATCTGCATGAATTTGCACAGCCCTGGCAAATCTACGCCTGGCGAAGTGTGGCAAAGTCAATGCTGGCGCAACTTCAGAGGTAAGTAAATTTGCCCCTTGGTATTAACAAAAAGTAGAAGGTAATTACCTAAACTATATTTTAAGGTGTCTGCTGTGAGCACGCATCATTTGCATGCAGAAAGAAAGGCAGGTTGCCAGCACTCACTGCCAGTGCATGAACACACCTGATGTGGCAGCAAAACCTCATCACTGTTTTGCATTTGCACGTTCCCACTGGTTAGAACAATCAACTCTCCTCCTCATGTTATTCTTTTTGCCTAAATCCTATGAAAAAATAAAGAAACTTGGAACTGTAAATGTTGTCTAGGAGAAGATAAAAATAACATTTACATAAGTGCTAAATATTTTCCATAGTGCGTAGATCTGAGTTCAAACCCGATGCAATTCACAGTCCTCCCGCTAGATGTCAGCCTGAAGCAGAAAAATGATAACACAAGGACAGACCAAATACAGAAATTGGAGCAAAAATAATGGAAACCACCAAACAATATGGGGATATTTTTAATAATAAAGAACTGGACTGCATTTTGCATGTAGAACAGCATCTGTATTTGCTGGATCTACACAGATTTCGAAATTCCTGATAGTGGGGGAACACCCTATGTTTTATAATTCTGTCAACCTTACAAATAGGGTTGTCATTTGGGTGGTATTTTACCGGTCTGGCTGGTAAAAATGATGCTTGATGTTATTAATAGAGAAAAACAACATAAAAATACAGGTTTTTTTTTTCCAGAGAAGGTGGCAACTCTATTTACAACTAAGGCAGCAAACATTTTCTTATACAGGTATGGGATGCTTTATCTGGAAAACCCATTATCTAGAAAGCTCCATATTATGGAAAGGCCGTCTCCCATAGACTCCATTTTATCCAATTAATCCAAATATTTAAAAATGATTTCCTTTTTCTTTGTAATAATAAAACAGTACCTTGAACTTGATCCAAACTAAGATATAATTAATCCTTATTGGAACCAGAACCAACCAATTGGGTTTATTGAATGTTTACATGATTTTCTAGTAGACTTAAGGCACGAAGATTCAAATTACGTAAAGATCCATTATCCGGAAACCCCCAGGTCCCAAGCATTCTGGATAACAGCTCTCATATCAAGAAACCCAATATACAGAAAGCTCCATTATTGGTGGAAAAACAATCCTATTGGATTTATTCAGTGTTTAAATGGTTTAAGTAGACCTAAGGTATGAAAACCGCTGGTCCAATCATTCTGGATAACAGATCCTATTACTCTACTTTTAATTCTATGTTCACACTTGATTGAGGCATCCCAGTCTCTGGCTCAGTATGCTCTGTGCTCCTGACAATTATTCTATTCAGGCTGTTCCTGATATAGAAGTCAGACAGCACTTATGAAGGAGCTTACTGAGAAGCTAAGTATCAGGCTGTCCTGTGTTACACTAAGCTGTACTACTTAAAGGGACAGTTCATTGTAAAGAACAAATAAAAACTGTGTAAATAGATAGGCAGTGCAAAATAAAATTACATTTTTGGCTAACTAACTATACTGAAAACATTTTTTTATTTTGCACAGCCTATCTATTTACCCAGTTTTTATTTTTATACTGAACAATTCCTTTAATCAGCAGCAAAATATACAAAGAATTACTGACATTTGCTGTGGAGTTCCCTTGCTGTCTGGCAATAGCAGATGCAGTGGGGCCTTGAGATAGTTACAATAATATGAATATTATGTGAAATAGTACAGTATGTTCCTTGTATAGTTGGAATAGCAGTTTATCAAATATGTTATCTTACATTTCAGTTTATAGTTGGGGTCAGATATTTTAAATCTGAAGTTTATTGCAATCTCTAAATTACAATAGTCATTGCAATGATATATACAGGATACACGAGATACAAGAAATAACTAGTTTTATAGGGGACACATACAGTAGCATACAAATCCCCTAAACTTGGAAATAATAATGAACACTATCTGGTGGTGGTTTCAGTCTGAGCTTAAAAGTATCATAATAAAAATAGCACCTTTATTGGAGTTCCTCTCTGGTCCCTCTCTGTGTTTCAAATGAGTGGTGGGCGTGTCCTAATGGTCCTTGCCATGAGCACATTAGCAGGAAGTGGAAAGGATGGGTGGTGCTACGCTTTTTTTTTTTTTGACATTTTCAATAAAGCAGCAAAAAGCACAACATTTCTAGGCACACTTCTTTCTATATTTAGAGGGGTCCTGGCACATTTATGTTATTTCACAATATTGTTTTGATTTTTTTTTATATATTTATATAAATGTATATTTATAATATGGCACATTTTGGTGGAAAGGAGTAGAGGCCATGGCTGCCATCTGACATTCATTAGGCATATGCATTATGGTAGTCCCACAGCGGGTCGGGTACCCGCGGGTTACCCGCAAAAACCTGCGGTACCCTGTGGGTTGCGGATAGAAGTTCTGGGTGCGGGTATAGACGTGGGTTGGCGGTTCTGTGGGTCGCGGGTCGTGCAGCGTGTCTTCTCAATAGCTATATTTACTCCTTTTTTCTGGTCATGCCTACTTTCTATTAGGGATGCACCGAA
Organism: Xenopus petersii; assembly: GCA_038501925.1. NCBI lineage: Eukaryota > Metazoa > Chordata > Amphibia > Anura > Pipidae > Xenopus > Xenopus petersii. The sequence continues at coordinate 39,883,235 of CM076675.1, forward strand.
TCCACTTTTTTGGATTCGGCCGAACCCCCGAATCCTTCATGAAGGATTCGGCCGAATACCGAACCGAATCCGAACCCTAATTTGCATATGCAAATTAGGGGTGGGAAGGGGAAAACATTTTTTACTTCCTTGTTTTCTGACAAAAAGTCACGCAATTCCCCTCCCTGCCCCTAATTTGCATATTCAAATTAGGATTCTGATTCGGTTCGGCTGGGCAGAAAGAATCCGAATCCGAATCCTGCTGAAAAAGGCCGAATCCTGGTCGAATCCCGAACCGAATCCTGGATTCAGTGCATCCCTACTTTCTATGAGGTCACTTCCAGTTTACAATGACAGTACTTCCTGTTTTACTCCTTTTTTCTGATCACGACAACTTCCAATGATGTGACTTCCGGTTTACAATGACAGCACTTCCTGATTCTTAATGGTCAGCTGACCGTGGGTCCGGGTTGCGCATAAGGTACTTGCAGGTTGGGTAGCGGGTCCAAGCAGGTAAGAATGCGGGTTGTGGGTCCGGGTTGTGGATTGCAGGTTGTGGGTAGGGGTCGGGTACAGGTCCCAAAAAATGGACCCGTGAAGGACTCTACATTATGGACCTCAGAACATCCCACTATGTTGCCTGTAGGTTGATCACTTAGACAAACCTATAATCAGTCTAGGAAATGTAAGTGCAATAATGTGTGGAAGTTAACAATGAATGTGTCTAATTAGTCATGTCAAGGTTTGGCTGGGACCTGGCTATCCTTCAGTATCCCCCGGGCTTTATGGCTTATGCTTTCAAGGGCGAATGAGGGTAAACAGATCTGATTGTGCAAGTGTTTCCTTTCCAACACATATTAGCTTGAACTGAAAGCCGTTATCATAAATGGTTTTCTGCCCAAGAATACAAAGAATGAAAGCGCAACTTAATTAGTACAAGTAATCCCCTAGCAACACATGTAACCCAGGGGGAAAAGATGTTTATCTTTCCGTATCTGTCACTATAGGAAATGTGTTTCCGAAAGCAATTAGGAGAATATTATTGGATTACTACTGTGTGTATTGTGGCTACACAGCAACTGGGGATGCCAGACTCACTAAGTGCATGCATGAGTGTTAATACTTGTATGCATGTGATCTGCTGTGTAATGCAGAATTAGTATATTGTGACCAAATAGGAAATTGTAATATGATAAATTAGGGCTCATTTACATCTCCAAGTGCAGTGAGCTAAGTGCAATTTCTATATGTTTTTTTTCCACTGAATACAGTGGTTTTCCCCAGAATTGCAGAATCATTGAGGTTACATGGAGGGGAGGGGATAGTGCGTTTGATACAATTGCGCTGCTCCTGGTGCCATTGCATCCATTTCACCAAAATTAACACAACTGTGCTAACATTTCAATGCAAATATGGAACAATTGCACAGAAGTCTTTCTGGCATCATTTCTAGTATTAGGCATGGAAGTGAATTCTGCCTTTGATTCCTTAAGTGCAAATGTACTGCACCTATTGACGTGGGGACAAAACAAAATATGAAGATAAAAAGGTCTTTTGGAGAGCGTACAGCTGAGCAATTGTTGCCAATTTGCAGAGCGCTGTGGGATATATTGGTGATATGTAAATAAAGGGTAACAATAACATCAAATATATTAACTACACACATTACATATAGAGTGTCTTCCCGGAACAGCAATAGAAGCAGACACAGCTGGATCCATGTGCCAATATGATTTTACATGTTATTTGAAACTGTAGTGGGCTCAGCTGAAAAGTCTCATATTAACAGGGTCTTTTTTAATGCAGGCAGAGAAAGCATTTGTTGTAGCTCATATCATCAAAGGAGCCCCTAGAGGAAAATAGTTATGAAAATTATTAGAGACACATAATGTGCAGATACATCCATCATGTCCTGTTTCTGGCCCTAAAGCTGTTGTTGAACAGCAACTCCCAGCATGCCACCAACAAGGCAACTTATGCCAAGGTTCTTGGCTCATCTGGAAACTGAGAGTATAATTCCAATCACTCTTAGTCCCACTGATGGGAAATGGAGAAAGAGAGATGGAGCCCCCAAGGGAGCTGCGCCAATGAGGCGAGTTCAAAAACTCTCCTTAGGCAGCAACTCCCCTCAGGTTACCAGGAGCGTCAAATAGCAGCTCCTGGTACCTTTAAGAGCAGAGGCGTTTCTGGTTTCTAAACTGGTAATTTGGCTCTTAAATACATAATAATAAGTACATATGTGCTATTGGAGCTAAATGGGCAGCTTGAACATCCCATAAGGGTTTGGGAAACGCTTGGCCCCACAACTTTTAATAGAGAGTTGCACCAGACGTTCTGGAGAAGCTAAAATGCCAAATAAACCTAAATGGTAGGAATGTACCACATTAATCTGCCCAAGCCATGATATCTTGTATTTATTCTATTGTTATAATAATAAACTCCACACAGGAGGGAAGTTTCTTCACAAAAAAGGGTAGCTCTGTTTCTATAAGATGGATAAATTGTGGGTGAGGTATATTCCTATATATATTTAAGTTAAGAGATGTTCCAAATAAAATCAAAGTTAAATTGAATCAGTTTAACCTCATATGTGGGATAATAGCTGGTACAGATTATATTGAACTTGTTTTCTTTAGAGATAATCGTATTTTGGGCTACAACAGATACCTGGTGCCTAAAATAAACCAGAGAAGCCGTCTGGGCTGAGAGTAGTACTAGGCTTGAAGGATTTCATAGTTTATTGTACTTCCTCAATCATGAAGGGATTATCCAGTAGGTCCTGATGTGTATTGTGTAAAGGTGGCCATACAAGCACAAGCACAGATATTATCGTACATAATACATTTTCGTACAATATTCTGTGCTTGTATGGTGGGAGACAAGCTGACCAATATCAGCAGAAGACTTGGAAAACGGTCGGCTCGTTGATCAGCCCAGACGGAAAATCTGTGCCTTTGAAGGCACCCGAACATTGGCCACTGTTAGTGCTGAATCTTCAGATACAGGTAGAAATAGGGCTGCCATCAGGGGGGCACAGGCGGTACTCTTGTACCGGGCCTGTGCCTAAAGCCCTTTTCTAAACAGCCGTGCTCCCCTTGACAGCCCCGAAGCTGCACTGCACCTGCCGAAGTCCCGAAAAGAGCTGAAGCCACGAAATAAGCCGAAGTTAAGTCCCAAAGCCACGAAATTAGCCGAAGTTGAAGTCCTGAAGCGCACAAAAGACTCAAAGCCATGAAAAGACCCAAAGTCACAAAAGGAGCTGAAGTTGAAGTCCTGAAGGCGAAAAAGGAGATGAAGTTGAAGTCCTGAAGCCACAAGCTCAGTTCTACTGAAACCCTTAGCCACCAATGTATTATTTTAATACTATTATTAAATACTCTATAGAGTAAAATTTTTGGTTGGCCCATCGAATGACCGATGTTCTTATCTAATTAAAAGCTGTTGCTTGAATTGAGTCAGTAGTAACATTATGTCATAGATTTTATACCTTGTCTTCTGGGGAGCGAACAAACCATAGCATGTGACATCACTACCGCTTCCTGTGAGGGCAGGTGAAGTTCAATTGTATTGTTGGATATGAGTGGCGAAAAACAATCATTATCCATATTAATTACTAATCAGCCTTATATTGTGACATTTATATTCTATGTGTATTATATATTTTGAGTCGTCCCTAAACTCAGTAAGTGACAGCAGCACAGAGTATGTGCAGTGAATCAGCAGAAAAGAAGATGGGGAGCTACTGGGGCATCTTTGGAGACACATATCTTCCCTGCTAAAGGGTCATGGTTGCCTTGGGCTGGTACTGAAACTCAAAACATAATGTACAACATTTCTAGGCTACTTCTTTAGTTTAACTTTCCTTGTCCTTTAATACACTGAGGGTGCAAACAAACCCCTATATCTAAGTAAGGGCAAATATAACAGTTTTGTAAAGCCTTGCAATGCCTGTATCATCATCTTAATTACTGAATAATGCACTCCACTATTTAAAAATCTGCAGCCACAGAGGGAATACCAGGTATGTTGCATAGGTTTCCCCTAAAGAAATAAAAGAGGAAGGTTTTAAATCTATTACCCAAACAATATAATTTATCCTGTGAGCCACCTATAACATACATTGTGAGAGAACAGTCAGGGAAACAGAAGTCTTACAGCGTTTCCATAAGCTGAGCAAGCATAAGGCCAATAATATTGAAGGCAAATCATATTGAAGACATAATCTGGTCTGCAAAAAGCAGGACAGATTTAGTGAGTCATCGAAGACCTGCAGGTGTTACAGTGTCTAGACGAAATATCCATTCAGCCTCTTTCCTGAGCAGTAGTGTGATCTTAGGGATGATACATTGTGGTTATGTTCCTTACAATGTTGTACCAAAGAGGTAATCTTTACCAATTTTAATCACACTTTTATGTTTTAGAAATCTATCCTTGAGCTTCTGTATGGTTTTACCTTTGTATTATATCATGCTATTCTATGTTTGATCCCAAATCTTTGCAAGGACCGTGGGTGTGAGAAAGATGTACCTTGTATCATGCTATTACACTCCGAGCAATTATAACATAGATAATAAAGGCTGAGGATTAGAGAGAAAATGTGTGTTAGTGTAATGAGCCTTATTGTTTGCGCAAACCAGCTCATCCTTCAGGTCTTTACTCCATTTTTAGGCAAACATTGGGGTATCCTGACATTGGGACCCTAGAATAGCGTCCGCTTGCAGATGATGCCAGTGCTTTTGTACAATGTGGTTGATATAACAACTGGCTGTTGTGTATTTGGTAAGAAATACATTTCTATCCTTGCTGCCCCCTGTCTGTGTGTGTCTGTATTTACCTGTAATATTGGTTGTTCCACCATCTCTTAGGTATAGCCTCGTTCACGAAATCGGCCATTCATAGCAGTGAGTTCCCAAGCTCGTCTGGTTCTGCTGTAATGCGTTTAACCCTTTGGTTTGGTCGAAACGCGTAGGGCCAGTTACTGTATGATGTAACTATTGTTGTGAATAAAAAACCTTTTATTTTTTTCATTATAGAGTATGCAATCCTTTTTCTTTATTTTGAGTATTACTACATTGGAGATTTTAATGGGCAGCCTCCAGGGGATTGGCACCTTTAGGAGTGTGCACCTTCTAACAATTCTATGATTGATACGAATTGAGTCAGTGTCTGATTTTTTTAGATACAAATAATTCTTATGTGGAATTCAGCAAAATTCAATAGGAAAGGCTCAAAGATGGATTTAGTTTCTCTACCCTGTTTAGCTTAAGTTGTCAAACAGATATTTTTTGTGATTAATACAATACAAAAACTATGTTCAGCACAAGTCATTGAATTGTTGTTGAAAACTGTACCTTTAATAGAATAAATGCCTAATCTGCACTAGAACAAACATACAGTCCATTTAGTGGTTTCCAGCTTCTCTTTCACTCAAGTAAACAAATTACATGAGCACTTGAATGAGACATTGGCTTAAACCATAAACAAGCTTTATTTCATGTTAGTACATTAAGCTCCTGTTTTTCTTTGAGGCTGGTAAATGAATGTGTGTGGTCTCTGCTCCTGTAAGACAATTGGTCATGCCTCTAAAAAAATGGGATAAACCCAAGGTTTGCTTGCTTGCGTTGTACGTTATTTGAAAACTGTGTTTCCTCTTTGGCGGTGCTTCATTCTGCAGATGGTACCAAGGAGGCTTGTATGATGTCAAAATGGTACTAGTCAGCATATTTTAATGAAGTTATTCTATTTTTTTAAAAATGATTTCCCTTTCCACTGTAATAATAAAAAAGTACTTAAATACAATACATTCTTACTGGAGTAAAAACAATCAATTGGGTTTATTTAATGTTTAAATTATTTTAGAGTATAGCGATCTAAATTACAGAAAGACCCCAGGTCTCAAGCATTCTGCATAACAGGTCCCATACCTGTACTATACACGGCAATATAGTATAAAATATAATATTTATAAGAGCTTAATATACTTTTGCATGGTTTCCCTAGCATCTATAATGTCATGACAGTGTATGCGTCTAAAACACTCGTAGGTGATTATCAGGCCCGTATTTGTGGCAATGCCACAAAGACACATTTTTAGGGACGGCATGCCGCACAGCCGCATCCATATTTCTGGGTTCCTACAGGAAACCCGGAGCGATGTTATAGTGGGAGCAGCGTGGTGCATTTGAATGTGAGCTGGGGGTAGGGGCACGCGCGCATGCATTGGTGGTAGCTTGCGTGTGCGCAACATGGTAGAGCGCGTGCACATGTCGGTTGCGTGCGCACACACGCCTGGGGTAGGGGGCGCAAGAGGCCTATTTGGAAATCCGGCGCTGGTGATTATTACAGTAGGCAATGGAATTATCAGGCTTACCGGATAGTTTATGAAGCGATGGACCTCTTCTGGATGATAAGGACCCACAAGCGGCTCACACAACACAGAACCCACTCGGGGATGATACAGGTGGAAGCCATGAGTGGAGAGAAGCCAGTGAGGCTAAGCTGAACCGAGGTACCAGGGATTTAGTAAAGAGAAGAGTCAAACCGTATCCGTGGCCAAATGGCAGGCAGCAAATCAGCAGAAACGAAGGGCAAGCTAAGGTCTGGGCAGGCAGCAAAGTTTCAGAAGTCAAGAATATCAAAGGTCATACACAGGAATCAATCAGAAGTAGACAAGTCTTTAAAGTTAGGTCTCAGGACAAACCACGATAACCAGGCACAGATTCAATACAAAAAACAGTTTAAATACCTTTAGTCTTGGCACCAATTCTCCAGCATCAGAACGCCTGCTACGAGATGCCAGCGTCATCACGCTCTGCGCCGAAACATGCCTGTGCCTGAATGCGCGTGCACGTGACCCGACGCCCGTGACGTCAGAACTGCAGGACGGAGGCGCGCCGAGGGATCCGCTCGCTAAGTATTTCTTACAGGAATGAGATTTGGGGACCTGCCTCCAAGGCTTCAAGAAAACTTTGAAAACTTTGACAAAGCATCTGTAATTGCCCCACATGCCACTGCGTGTACATGTAAAGCTATGCCTCTAAAGGTATTTCCTCATACTAAGCAAAATTCAGTTGTGAAATGTAAGACTATAGCAGCCTATTTTTCAAAGTGAGAACATTCTTTAGTTATTTATTGCTCTAAAAATCAGTTTGATTGAATATTTTGTGATGGTAAATTAATAATTATTGGCTTAAAACACAGATGGACTGGAAACCGATACTCATTTCAGTTAATAGCTTCAGCCATAAGGAAAAACGAAGAAAAAGAAGGTTGTTATGATGCCCCATGTCTACTGTGCTCAGAAATCGTGGGCCTTGTTTAATATGGTGGGTACAAATAAAGCAGCAAATTTCTATGTTATTTACTCACAATGTTTTTTCTACAGAATTCCACTGTAATTGAAAAAATTTGGGCAACGTTTATTACTCAACAATAGAATAAACAAATAACACACAACTGTTCCTGTGACAATATAAGTGCCTTCGGGTAAAACTAGGGGAGCCTTGTATTTTATAATTGATAAAAGGCAGGTGTTAAAAGAGACTAAACCTTAAAAATTAATATGTCTTAAAATGCCATATTTTATATACTGAACTAATTGCACCAGCCTAAAGTTTCAGCTTGTCAATAGCAGCAATGATCCAGGACTTCAAACTTGTCACAGGGGGTCACCATCTTGGAAAGTGTCTGTGACACTCACATGCTCAGTGGGCTCTGAGCAGCTGTTGAGAAGCTAAGCTTAGGGGTCGTCGCAAATTATCAAGCAGAAAATGAGGTTGGTCTGTAATATAAGATGATGCTACAAGGCTGATTATTAATCTAATTGTCTGTATTAATTACTAATCGGCCTTATATTGTGACATTTATATTCTATGTGTACTGTACATTTTGAGTCCCTAAGCTCAGTAACTGACAGCAGCAGCACAGAGCATGTGCAGTGAATCAGCAGAAAAGAAGATGGGGAGCTACTGGGGCATCTTCAGAGACTCAGATCTTTACTGCTAAACGGTTGTGGTTGCCTTAGGCTGGTACCGAAGCCCAAAACATAATGTACAACATTGTTAGCCTACATCTTAAGTTAAGTTTTAGTTCCCCTTTAAGCTCAATATGGTCATAAACCTTGCATGTTGTACCCTGCACCTAGTGTCTTATTCACATTAGGGTGTAGAGTGTAACTACTGCATTTGGCACTAGGTGCATGGTAGTTTGAAATATGATGTTTTAAAGGGGGTTCTCACCTTTTTATTCAGCAGCTCTCCAGTACCAGCAATCTGGTAGTTAGGGTCCAAATGACCCTAGCAACCATGGACAGATTGGAATAAGAGAGTGGAATATGAATAGAAGAGGCCTGAATAGAAAAATTAGTAATAAAAAGTAGCAATAACAATACATTTGTAGCCGTACAGAGCATTTGTTTTTTAGAAGGGGTCAGTTAAAAAACTATAAAAAAAATTATTTAATTGCTTAGGGTTAGTCATTCTACACTAACACTAATTCATAAAGTAATTAATGGCAAGCAGGCTCCTTTAATCATATTATTTATTCTGTAACCCTTGTCTGTAAATGTATTGTAAACTCTCCATACGTTATATAATCATGGGAATATAACGTGGCTGTAAATAGGATGACTGTAACCATGAGTATTACGCTTATGCTGTACATGTTTTTTTTTTCTCTGAAAATGAGCTCTGGATGTGCTTAGCAGTCTTGTTGGATCAGTGGACCTGAGATCAATACTACTGCTCTAACTCATCTGCATGAACCTCCTTTTTATATACACAACACACAAACTCTGAGCGTTTCCATGCTCTGTTTCAGTGATACAGTAGTCCCAGTTTCTCTACCACTGGGGAAAAAAACATAAAAGCAGCGGTAGAACAAAGGCAGTTGATGCTTGGAAGATATTTTTCTCTATTCTTCATATCAAGCTTTTATTAGCATTGCTATTTGCATGCTTCTGTCTCCATGGGGAAACACAGACATCCAGAAGTACCATATTTTAGCACTGCTCAAACAATGTACAGGTACCCGTTATCCAGAAAAGCTCCGAATTACGGAAAGGCTGTCTCCCTTGGACTCCACTACAATCAAATAAACTAGTTTAAAAATATATTTCCTATTTCTCTGTAATAATAAAACAGATCCTTAAATTTGTCCAAACCAAGATAAAATGAATCCTTTATTGGAGGCAAAACCAGCCTATTGGGCTTATTTAGGGAGTTATTTAATAAGCTCAGAATATCCAAAATTAGAATAATTTGTAGTTTTCGGACTAAAAAAAAAAAAACTCGAATTTTTCATAATTTATTAAAAATTGATGGTCTTAAAAGTCCAACTCAGAAAATCCGGCATCTCAAAGCTCTCGAGGTCCTGTATAAGTCAACGGGGAAGGTCCCAGTGTCTGCGCTGATGTCCGTACCGATATCAGATGATTTCGGGGATTTCGGACTAAAAAGTCTGAAAAATTCGTACTTTTAGAGCAAAGTTCTGAAGTTATCAAATTTTTCCCTGAACCTATTTTTTCTAACTTTTTTAATGATAAATAAGGTCCATTTGGGCAATCGGAGATGGTCAGATTTCTAACTTGGAAATTCGGACCTTGATAAATAACATGACTTTGTAGACTTCTAGGTAGACATGTGGGCAGATTTATTATAAGGTCGAATTCATGTGAATTTATTTTTTACTCTAATAAATTCGAATATTCTCACAACTCAAAGGGAGGTTATTTAAGAAAAAATGTGAACATCTAATATTCGATTGAATAGTAACGATCCGAAAATTTGATTTATATTCGATTGTAGTTTTCCCTCCAAAAAAAACCTTGAATGTCAGGAAAGCTATTAACATCTTCAAATGGCTCAAGGGACCTCTGCCACTGATTTGGTTTTAGGTGGCGAATATTCAAATTAGGACTGTTTCCATGGTTGAGATATAATAAATCTCACATTCGAATAGGGGGATTAAAATTTGAATGTGTGAATTTTGTATTTGAATTCACTATTCAACCCTTAATAAATCTGCCCCTTAAAGTAAGAAGATCCAAATTACAGAAAGACCCTTTATCTGGAAAGCCCAGGTCCTGAGCATTCTGGATAACATGTCCCATACCTGTTCAAGAAAATCAACAAAAAAGAAAAAAAAATCTTTATAAAAGAAACCTGTATACCAATGATCACGTGAGAATTGAAGAAAGTGATTAGATGCTCCGAGAAGATAAAATATGATCATAATCAAGAACTGTCCCGGTTCTCAAACAAGTAACCAAAAAACCGAATAAACGTAATAATGAATCAAATAATGAATCAAGGCTTGATATCGCCACCAAATCTCTTACATGAAAGTAACAAATACAGCTTCCAAATTTTAAAGATAATATCACATCAATGCACCCATCTTGGGAACAATATCACATCAAAACCTATTTAGAATTACACTGTGTGACTAATGTTTTGTCAGATTTTGCTGTCAGGCTTTAGCAACAATTGACTAAAATTTATAAGCTTTTATAAACCATTTCAATAGTAAAACAAATGAGTTTTTCCTTGTTCAGATTAAAGGGACCATGGCAAGTTAATATACTGTATATGAAAATCTACTCAATGTTATTAGGCCGTGGCCAAATAAAGAAATGAATGACAAATATTTTCTACTTAACACACCAGACCATCAATTATTATTACAGGTGTGGAATCCATTATCAGGAAACCCGTAACAAGAAGTCCATTTCCCACATACTCCATTCTAATGAAATCATTCCCATTTTTAAAAATGATTACAGGTATGGGATCCGTTATCCCGAAAGCTCCGAATTACAGAAAGGCCATCTTCCATAGACACCAGTTTTTCCAAATAATCTCGATTTTTAAAAATAATACCCCTTTTCTCTGTAATAACAAAACAGTAGCTTGTATTTGATCAAAACTAAGATATAATTAATCGTATTGGAAGTAAAACCAGCCTTTTGGGTTTATTCAATATTTTCATGATTTTCTAGTAGACTTAAGGTATGAAGATCCAAATTAGGGAAAGATCAATTATCCAGGTCCCCAGCATTCTGAATAACAGACCCCATACCTGTACCTTTTTCTCTGTAATAATAAAACAGTACCATGTATATGATCCCAACTAGGATAATCCTTACTGGAGGCAAAAGAATCCTATTGGGTTTATTTATTTATCAAAATCTGAAACGTTCACACAATTTTCTGAAAACTACTCGGATTAAATCCGCACTGATTTCCCCCCCCCCCCCCCATTTATCAAAAAAAAAATCTGGGAAAATTTTGTGTGCAAGAAAAAACTTGATAAAATTGTGAAAAGTCTGAATACCGCAAATTTTTCGTTTGATGATTTGATTTTTCTGAAACCCAGCGCAAATCAGGATATCTTCGGGACATCTGCCATTGACTTCTACATGAACTCGGCAGGTCTGTGTTGGTGTACTTTTTTATTTGGAATCTTAACACCTTCGGGGTTTAATAAATCACGAAAAATTCAAGGTTTTTTTTTTTCACTAAATGGTGTCTTTCCCCTTTAAAAGTGTAATCGGCAAAAAAAAACACAGGTCCCGAGCATTCTGGACAACATGTCACATACCGTACTTGTAATAAAATAGAGCACCTTTTTACACTTTCTGTTACACTATGGCTAGAACTATACTTAACATTGCAGCGGCCATGTTGCCCAAACTGTACAGCAAATTCTATAATTGGTAATAAAAGTTGTTAGTTATCAAAAAGTTCATCATTTCTGTCCTTTGAGCAACATATATAAGCAGTATAGAACCAGTTCTCAGAGGCTGGGCTTGCTCTCCCTCTACCAGTTTCAATGAAAACTTGTGGTTCTGTAGATTTCACTGCTAAACCTCCAGTTTCCAAGGTTTTAATGTGATTAAAAAAATCTGTCCAAATCTTGCTGGGATTCAGCCAGATCAAGGACCTGGACCCTGAGAATATCTATAATCTGCAACATTTGCTATTACATTTCCTTTTCTGTAAATGTTCCCTTTTTTGCTAACTCAGGGGTGCATCCTGCTAGATTTCCTCATTCTCCCAGGTCTTTTCCAACACCTTCCATCTTGGAATGAGTTTTCCATCTGAAGGACCTTTGCTCCAATTTAGTGTTGGGTCTTTGTGAATTCTAGGCTCTTGTAAGATCTTGTAAGAATAGCTATAATCTTTAGATTATTTAGATTTTTCTCTCTGCAGTTCAAAATCTTCTCCAGCACTTTTCACCTTGGAAGGCATTTCCTATCAAAAGGACCTATGCGCCAATTTGGTCCTGGGTCTGGAAAAACAAGGTCCAACAAGTCAGATATTCATTGTTAAAATGTAATGGATTAATATAGCCTAGAAGGCGCTGTTTTTAGCCACAGCCTGCCAATTCACTAACGATCATAGGGTATAGAGATATTAAAGCAACCAGTGTTGCTGCTTCCAAAAAGACATACTTGGAAAAAAATGTGTGTGGGCAATTGTAATGGTCTGTGTGTTCTGTTTGTTGCATTTTTGCTATACAAGCTGTGTAAGAGTACTGACTGCAGAGGGTAGCCCAGAGTGAATGTGCAGGCAGAACATCTTAATCTCAGCTATGTGGTGTCTGTGGAATCTATTAGCTTTTGCGCTCTCATTTACTGTGCAAATTCTTCCTGAGAAACTCCTCTGCCAGCTCCATATAATTAAAGCTCACCATAGACGTTAAGATTTTTCTCTCCTTAGCGATCGATTTTATTGCGATCCAACAAATCTGTCAAATTATAGTGAGGTTATTGGACACAGAACGATCACAAATCTAACGATTTTTCGTCCAACATTGGTCAGAAAATCGTTCGGCAGGTTAGAAGATTTTCATCATTCTCAGTGAAATCTATCCATTGTCCAATTGTTTGCAGGCCAAGCAGGCAGCTACCCACAGTTTTCCTGGCTTCAACTAGACGATATCAGTTGAAATGGTCTTTTTAGTTGATGGACAAACTATGCATTTAAAGATAAGCTTGGTCTTTCAATAAAGAAATCTTGACATCTATGGCCACCTTAACAGCCTCCCTGGTTACTCCTGCTTATCTACCACAATACATTTTGCTGACCCTATGACAGTCCTAAACTAATTATTTCCTTTCTCACTGCTAAGAATAAATGAAAAACAAGCAGAACCTGTAAAATGTAGAAAGGAGTTAAAGCTCTGCGATCCAGAAAGGCAAAGGGCTCACAAATGTCAGGGCCCAACAGGGAAAAGTCCTGGTACCAAGTTTTTTTTTTTGTAAGGTCCAAGCACAAGCAAATAGGTTAGCTGAACTCAGGTCTAGCTTTTCCACTGGTGGATTTGAAGGGCTGCTGGAAAAATATAACACCGGTATGTAATTCCACTTTTGGACAAGCTTGTCACTGACACCAACAGAATAGCACTGTCTGATGTCTTGATGCCAATGCTTTAATGCAGCGTCCTGATCAGCTAAGCAGAATGATACTGACACAAAAATTTTTCTTTTCAAAAATATTAATCTACATTAAAAGTTACCTAAAGGTTATATTGATCATTTTTCACTGATAGTTCTGCTTTTGTAAGTAATTGTTAATTTAAGTTTCTAAACCTGACTGGTTTGCCAACCTGACTGTCCCTTCTTAAACTGTCAGTTAGAGTTTCTATTGCTAACGGACTACTGCTGCACAAATATGGCAGCCCCCTCATAGAGGAACATGGTAGTAAGAAAGGTAATGTAAAAGATTTAGGCAAAAGATAAATAGCATTCAAAGAGAATGTTATGATAGATAATAAAAAAGGTTATTTTCTCATGTCAGTATCTCTTTAAACCTAATGCCACACTGGGCTGTGGGGCTGGGACCCAGCATTGGGCTGGGTGCAGTCACACAGAGCAGATTTAGCAGGTAAATTGCTCATTTGTTTTCGTACCGAAATCCGCTCCGTGCATCTGCCCCCAGGCTGATGCAGTGCCTCTGGGTGCAGACACCAGAAAGAATGGATGCTAATGGACAGGCTTATTCTTGAAGACAGAGCTGGAACTAGGGGTAGGCAGAAGAGGCACCTCCCTAGGGAGCAACGATGTAGGGGTGCTGGGCAAGTACCTGTTCAAAGGTCTTCTGCCTACCCCTAGTTCTGGTTCGCTCCCCTTCTGCTCTTGGTTCCCTCCTCTATCACTCTACGCTCCTTCCATCACTCCCCCCACCTCCGTCACTCCCCTGCCCTTCCCATCCGTTGCTCTCCCCTCTTCTCTGTTATGGCGAATGCGCACTCGCTCATATGCGTGCACTAGTGATCGCTAATGTGTACACACACGGGGGGCGGAGCAGGGGTAGCCGACCAGGGTGCCTAGGGTGCCGTTGGTATGGCCCAGCCCTGCTTGGAGAATCAGTCACATGTGGCATTAGACTAATATGTATGCCATTACACTAAATATAAATGCACAATATTTTGCTCTCTAGATTACATTTCACAAAATTTTCATCATGACCTAAATTGCCAATTACCTAATCTAATAAACTTTAAGTATCCTGGAGAAGACTGAAATCATTCTGCATTTGCAAAGAAGATCCAGGGAAACTATTCATGTAGTTCTAGTAATGATTAAATAGTATTTCAGATTGTATGTTTTAAAGGGGAAGTAGACCTCCCCATAGTTTTCTAACTTCTTGGCATAGGCCCCCTTCCAAACCCTATGGACTAAAATTAAACAGATCAAAACTGATGCAGCCAAATATAATGGGCATCAACCCTGCTGCACAACTCTGCACTCAAGCACCTGATATGTGGAAAGCATTGTGTTTCAGACAGTGGGGCTCGTAGAGTTTGGCAGGGAACAGGGTGACCAAGGAGTTAAAAACGGAGGGGGACAATAGTCAAAAAAACCAATGACATGCCTTCAAATAGTCCATCCCATATTCCTGGTATAGTGGGGACTTCCTGATATTTGATATTACTCCGCACACAACTTGCCTATAGGTTTACACCGAACTGAAACCTCTCATTATTTGTATGCACAAAGGTGTGTCTGTATCATCACATGCTCATACTGATTATACACAAAGAAAAATATTTACCCACAGATGATATATTTTCAAAGAAAACATGTAGACTAACTAAAAGACAAGCAACTTCTTAAAAAAATGTAAATAGTACCAATCACAAATGATTTTAAGCAGCTAGAGTGATTTCAAACCCAACTCGGGCCATCAGGCAATATCTGATATTTTCACATTACTCCTTGGAGACAGGAACTGGACATGAGCAACGAGAAGACAAAGATAAGTGAAACATTGTAAAATGCTTTGCACACACAATAAGCAGTGCTCTAATACAGTATATTACTGTCTAAAGGGCTAGGCAGCTACAATTATGGTATTATAACAGGTATGGGACCTGTTATCCAGAATGCTCGGGACCTGGGTTTTTCCGTAATTTGGATCTTCATACCATAAGGCTACTAGAAAATCATGTAAACATTGAAACCCAATTGGCTGGTTTTGCTTCCAATAAGGATTAGTTATATCTTAATTTGGATTAAGTACAAGATACTGTTTTATTATCACAGAGGAAATCATTTAAAAATATTAAATTATTTGGATAAAATGTCTATGGGAGATGGCCTTCCTGTAATTCTGAGCTTTGTGAATAATAGGCTTCCGGATAACGAATTCCATACCTGTATTATCATTTATACAGGTTCTTAGAAATCTTATTTGGATGTTCCCATCACTATGCATCAACATATTACATAGAACTTGCACAGTTTTTGTTTATCATTCATAGCCCCGGTGAAGCTTGCAATCTAAGATCCCTACCTTGTGCACATACATTTGACTAGGATTCGTTTCATCAGGAGCGAATTAACCTTCAGGTTTGTTTTGGAGTGTGATTTGTTTCTTCTTTGTTTCTTTTAATGTTAGATTTTGCTTTCATCACTTGCTATAAGGTGCATTCAGACTAAAGAACTTGATTGCTCTACTGGGCAGTAGTCTAATTCTGAGCCCCTGACACTACCTGGCAGCCCAGTCCAGATATCCTTAGCATCTATGTGATGAGAATGAATCAACCGGTGAGCCAATATTGGGTTTAATGTCAGAACCTGTTAGCTTTTTCATCTGTCTTCGTCACGTTAAAAGCTCTCGTTGGAATTGTTACATAGTCAGCTATTAGTATGTAAATAATTGTGCTAACATTGTGCCTCTTATTAAAAAGACACATGGTTGAGATATTTCACACACTGCATCTGTTATTTCGGAGATATGCTGTTATTGCAGATATGATTAATGACCAGTAGAACAGAAGCAAAACCAGAAATTGCTGTTTTAACTAGACCTGTGCAACATATCAGTCTCTATACTGAGGGTCCCCGACATTTTTTACCCATGAGCCACATTCAAATGTACAAAGAGTTGGGGAGCAACGTAAGCATGAACAAAGTCTATGGGGATGCCAAATAAGGGCTATGATTGGGTATTTGGTAGCTGTTAAATGAACTTGCAGCCTACAGGAGGCTCTTTTTGACAGTATACCTGTTTTTTATGCAACCAAAACTTACCTCCAAGCCAGGAAATTAACAATAATCACCTGCTTTGTGGTCCCTGAGAGCAACATTCAAGGGGTTGGTGAGAAATATATTGCTCATGAGCCACTGGTTGGGGATCACTGCTCTATACAAAAGTGATATTTTAATAATTTTGTATGAACCATTTAATACATTTAGAAAACATTAAGGGGCCCATTTACTTAGCTTGAGTGAAGGAATAGAATAAAAAAGACTTCAAATTTCGAATGATTTTTTTTGGCTACTTCGACCATCGAATTGACTACGACTTCGAATCGAACGATTCGAACTAAAAATCGTTCGAATATTCGATAATCGAAGTACTGAGTTTTAGAAAAAACTTCGACACCTAAAACCTACCAAGGTGCAATGTGGGAAGGTCCCCATAGGCTTTCCCATGTTTTTTTGGTCGAAGAAAAATCATTCGATCGATGGATTAAAATCCTTTGAATTGAACGTTTCGAAGGATTTAATCGTTCGATCGAGCTATTTGCAGTAAATCCTTCAAATTCGATATTCGAAGTCGAAGGATTTACATTCGGCAGTCGAATATCGAGGGTTAATTCGACCCTATGTAAATCTGCCCCTAAGTCACATGTGAAGTGATGAAAACTCAAAAAAATTATGTATGCTTTTAAGTGATTGCTTAGTAAAATGTTCAGGGTAATATTGGCGCTATTATCTGTGCTAACACATCAAAAGGCGTAAAGAACTTTGGGTTCCATTTGTGTCACATGCAAGCTCTGTCCTGGGCTCCTTATTGTTCTCTCTCTTTATATTTCCTCCCTCTGCAAGCTAATCAACTCATGTGGTTTCCAATGCCACCTCTATGCTGACAATATTCGGATCTCCTCTCCTGATCTCAACCCAGAGCTACTAATGACCCTGGTATTCAAAGCAGTTCATAACTCTGCCCCACTCTACATCACCTTACACATCTCTAGGTGCTCACCCAACCACTTACTGCACTCTACTGACCTGCTCCTCAACTCTTCTCTCATTACCTCCTCACATGCTCACATTCAAGACTTTTCAAGGGCTGCACCTCTCCTTTGGAATTGTCTCCCACAGTCTGGCCAACTCTCTCCCAACCTTTCGGCTTTCAAAAGATCTCAAAAAACAGTTATTCAGAGAAGCATACCCTCATTTTGTTAAGCTACCAAACGCAATACCATATGCTACACCACCCACCATTGACTATGAAGATTTTCATTCATCCAGGTCATAGTATATCTAGTATAGGTCAATCTAAAAACAACTGGACTTGCTGAGTAATCAATGAAGACGTTTCACTACTCATCAGAGCAGTTGAACTGAAGAAGCTGCTCGGATGAGTAGTGAAACGTCTTCATTGATTACTCAGCAAGTCCAGTTGTTTTTAGATTGACCTATACTAGATACACCCACCATTGCTATTTTTGATCTTCCCCACTCCCACACCTTGTGTCTCCAATCTTTTCCCTTTTAAATTGTAAACTCTTTCGCACAGGGCCTTCTTCACATTTTGTATAGGTTAATGATTTTCTATGTATGTAATTCTGTATGTTCTTTGTATCTACACATTTATTTTACAGTGCTGCAAAATATATTGGCGCTCTAAAAATACATGTTATTAATAATAATAATATTATTACATGTATACAGGTGTGGGACCTATTATCCAGAATGCTCAGGGCCTAGGGGTTTTCTGGATAACAGATCTTTCTGTAATTTGGATCTTCATACCAAAGCTGGCCATAGATGTTGTGATTTTTAAAAGATCAGATCCTGATCGTGAGACCACGATCTTCTCGGAACGATCGTACAAATTTACCATCAACTAAAAAGACCAATTTGCCAGGAAAACAAAGGGGAGCTGCCTGCTTGGCCCTGCAAACATAGATAGATTGTACTGGGACCGACAAAGATTTTTTGACCTGGCCGATCAATTTCCTGACAGATGTCGGGCGAAAAATCGTAAGATGTTCGATCGTTCGAATCCCACTAACCACATGATAATTTCGAAGGATTGGTCGGGCTTCCCTAAAATCGGTCGTTCGGCAAGAGAAATCTTTGCGTCTATGGGGAGCTTAAGTCTGCTATAAAATCATGTAAACATTAAATAAACCTATAGGCTTGGTTTGCTTCCAATAAGGATTAATTATATCCTAGTTTCAAGTACAAGGTACTGTTTTATTATGAATATGAAATATGGGTTATATGATTATAATGGAGTCTATGGGAGATGGCATTTCCGTAATTTGGTTTTCAGATAACGGGTCCTATACCTATTCCATGTTTTTTTTTGTTTTTTTTTACATATCTACATATGAATTATATATATCCTGTAGGCACTAATGGCACTTTAAATTTGCCAAGGAATCCAGCAATAAAATGAATGTGTCTTCAAAATTCACAGTAATACTTGATTACATTTGACTAATAATTTACATTTTAAGGAAAGGAATTGTGAATATTTTTCTTATCAGGAAACAGCAGCAAATATAATTACGTTTGCAGCTCTAAGTGTTGAGTCATTCAATCTTTCTTCTCCACCTTCAAAAACTGTCACAGCCAGACAATACTTACCTACTGACCTTCTATACTTTACTGGCTGCTAGACGTGTGAATTACTCAGTGCATATAATTGCAAGATTATACTGTATACATTTTGAAGTAGGAAATCCAAAGACAAATGCTTATAAAGTCAAATAAATTTGAGGTTCAGTAAGTGAATATATATATATATATATTTATAAGTTATAAGCATTCTCCCAAGCCAATGGGACCACAAAATCTTAAAAATATTAAAAAGTGACTGTGTTACTGACTACTTATTGCAGATATTTCTTAATAGTTGAGGGAAGCATTTATATCTCTGTGAACCTTCAGTCTAATTAAGGGGCAGACTTATTAAGGGTCGAATTGAAAATTCTACTTCGAATTTTAGATTTTTTTATATGATCAAAACTGTCAAATTTGACTACGTAATTATCCAAACTCGATTTGATTTTTTTGAAAAAAAAAAAAGATTTTTAAAATTTATCATACTCTGGCCCTTTAAGAATTCAAATTAGACTATTCACCACAAAACCTGCCGAATTACTGTATAAGTCAATGAGAGAGTCTTCGGGTGGGTAAAATTCTTTTTTTTTTTTAAAAAAAACTCATGAATTTGAAATTTGACCCTTGATAAATGTATCTCTAATTATATAGGTTGTGTGTGGGAACAAATTATCTTTTGTGTGTGTAAAAACCGGTGTGTTCAGAACAGGTGGCGTGTAAATGCTAATATTGAATTATATCTATGTCGTTGATCCCTATGTATCTGTACTTAAAAAGAGTTTACAAAATGGCATAAAGTTGGTATTAGGCTGCGGTCAGACCAGACATTCACCTTCAGTTGTACCCAAAAGACATTAGGCTTGATGAAAAAGGCAAAGCTGAGGCACTGATGTCTATTGGTGGCTTATTGGCCTGATACAATACTTGTGCAAAACAGTGACATCAAAAGAAACATAAGAGCTCTGTCCTTGATAATTAGAGAGTTGATTTCTAATCTTGGGTGTACTGTAGCCTGTAGGCAAAGTTAGTATCTGTTCTTACATGGACAGTGTTTCACTTCATCTGGGGATCCAAGATGGACAGAGTAAAGTGGTCAGTTATGTACAAGGAGCCCCGCAAAGGTGGGCAAGTGTTCTTGATCTCCACCCTGCTGAGAAGCTTCTTCGTGTGCAACTCCATCCACCAGACAATCACATGCAAAGACAAAGACTGTTCCCAGCTCAATGTTCCGCTTTTTCCTGTTGCCACTCTGGCGCGTGGTAGGACAAATGGGACAGCTCCTACCCTATCAACTGGAACACCCCTTGGTTTTACCTGGATGTAAAGGGAGGGAACACCAACTGGAGGGAGTCAAGCCCGACTTGTGGATACCAAAGACAAGCCACAAGTTGATTAGAGCAAAAGAGAAGATGGAGTCTATTCCAGGGCTCCCTGCTGACACCATAAAGCTGGGATGTCCACCTTTTGGCTTCCCTGGGCCATAATAAAAAATACACACAAACACTAACGCTAGCTATTGATTTATTTTATTATAAAAGTAAAAGAAAAGAGGGTATCATAAAGCTAGTGAGATTTTTGACATTGTGTTTGAGAAACTAATGTATCGATATCTGGTTCAATGGAAGTAGTTGCAATGCTCAGTGAATTCTCAAGGGGTCATCAGATAATGTGTTTCTAATTTTACTCTTAGTGTGTTCATTCTTGAAAAAAGTTGCTCACAAATGTAGGCGCTGCATATATCCCTAGCATACCGGGCGATGCCGCTGAAGAATGCTTTCTTGCCTTTGTAAGTAACCAAACGCTCACTTGTTAACAGCTTTTCCTCCTCTAGGAAGCCACACATTGCACACCCCATAAAATTGTAACCACACATGCACACAATTAGCTACCACGTACATACGCTGTCTGTGCATGACATTGCAACATGATGTTTCCTGTATTGGCGGAAGTTCAAGCTGGGCCACATTCATATCTATCCTAGACCACATGCGGCCCTCTGTTCACAGGTTGGACACCCCTGCCGTAAAGACTGTCTGGGGGAATGTTTCTTCAGACAGACTGACTAACACGCACAAGGACATGGATGGCTATTCAGGAGGGTTGTCTCTCAGGACCTTTATGAATGCCCGTACCACGGTGCATCGTTCATCAAGAAACATCTATGCACTTCTTCTGGGATTGCAGTTTTACACAGGCCCTACTTGATGACCTGGAACATGAGCTCAAAGACTGTGTGCCAAGGAATTTCCTAACACACCACACGGTGTTGTACGGATTGTTTCAGGGCACTCATACAGAAGTGTATTAAGAACGTTTTGTGGTTTTCTAGGAATCTCCTCATTCTACAGAGAGAGAGGACAAGCATCCAAGACTGCCGCAGGCAATTAAATCTATAGTTATTTCACAACTGGCTGTGGGTTTCTGTGGGTGACGTGCTTGTTTTTTAAAGGAACAGTAACAGCAAAAAAAAATGTTTTAAGGGAATGACATTGAAATGTACTGTTGCCCTGTACTGATAAAACAGATGTGTTTGCTTCAAAAAGACTACTATAGTTTATATTAACAAGCTGCTGGGTAGCCATGGGGGCAGCCATTCAAGCACAGGATAGACAGTAGATAACAGATACATTCTGAAGAATCCCATTCTGTACTACAGAGCTTTTCTGGTATCCTGTGCCTTTTCTCCTTTTTCAGATTTGAATGGCTGCCCCCATGGCTACACAGCAGCTCGTTTATATAAACTATTTTAGTTTCTGAAGCAAACACACCAGATTTACCAGTGCAGCAAGAAATAATTTGTATTACTTCATTTTTTGGTGTTACTGTTCTGTTCTGTTACGGTTAACAAAATGCCCACTGCCCTTAAAGGAATTGTTTAGTGTAAGAATAAAAACTGGGTAAATATATAGGCTGTGCTAAATAAAATAAAAAAATTCAATATTGTTAGTTAGTCAAAAATGTAATGTATAAAGGCTGGAGTGACTGGATGTCTAACAGAACAGAACACTACTTCCTGCTTTTCAGCTCTCTTGCTTTCCACAGATTAGTTTCCAGGCAGTAATAAATCAGTGACTTGAGTGGGGCCATGTGGGTCTTGAATCTGAGCTGAATGCTGAGGATCAATTACAAACTCACTGAACAGTTATGTCCATGTGGCCCCCCTTCAAGTCGCTGACTAACTCAGAGTTAGAGAGCTGAAAAGCAGGAAGTAGTGTTCTGTTCTGTTCCACATCCAGTCACCTAAGCCTTTATATTAGGGATGCACCGAATCCAGGATTCAGTTCGGGATTCAGCCAGGATTCGGCCTTTTTCAGCAGGATTCGGCCGAATCCTTCTGCCCGGCTGAACCGAATCCGAATCCTAATTTGCATATGCAAATTAGGGGCAGGGAGGGGAATTGCGTGACTTTTTGTCAGAAAACAAGGAAGTAAAAAAATGTTTTCCCCTTCCCACCCCTAATTTGCATATGCAAATGAGGGTACGGATTTGGTTCGGTATTCGGCCGAATGCTTCGTACATTACAGAGGTTGGTAAGCATTCTAATGCAATCCTGTGCTTTTTGTGGCACTGATAAATTTCCAAAAGAAAAGTGTCTAACTCATCCTTTCAGGAGTTAAAGCATTTTAAACCACAAGTTGGAAACGGCAGATCTTATGAAGCTCTTCCAGATTAAAGTCAAGAATGAAAGGCTTTGAAGCTTGTGGTGCCAAGTGATTTGCCACCCCAGCAAACTTTATTCTATCGCATTAAAGTACAAGTTTCTAATTTATTTGTGCAAATGGAGGTGCACTGATACCACTGACAAACTGCTAGAAGTGTAAAATTCCTTCAGTCAACCTCCCTCCCAGGCATGCAGCCGGATCTGTTGTTAAACATATGACACGCGAATATTTCAGCTCCTTCTCAGTGCGTTACTGCAAGCGGATGAATCACTTAGGTCGGCTCCAGGTGCCAAGGTCACATTAAGCTGTCAGTGGGAACCTGAGTTGAATTGGAAATGCCAACACCTCAAAGAAAACAGAAGTGACAGCTTGTATAAAGCTTAGACTAGTGATATGTAATCTAAAGAGCCTGTACATTCCCTGTGAATTATCTGCCTGGTTACAAGCATTGCTACTTCATGTGTCTGTTCTCATACTTAATTTAGCCTAGGAGGCAGGTCAGGTACTGGTATTTGTTCCACAATGAAATGCCAAGATTCGGTGAGTCTGTGGTTGTCTACGGGGCTACACTGCTGGAATTGTAGAATGTATATGCACATTGATTGAACTCTTGAGTCCAGGAAACCCTTGCCCTTTCTATGATATCATTTATATATTAAAGGAACAGTAAAACCATACAATAGAAGTGTTTTATATTCATTTAAGCATAATAGTTTGTTTTCTTGCACATCTAAAAATTGTAGGAATGCACCGAATCCACTATTTTGGATTCGGCCAAACGCAATTTCTCTCCCCTCCCCTAAGTTGCATATACAAATTAGGATTCGGTTCGGCTTAGGCAGAAGGATTCAGCCGAATCCTGCTGAAAAAGGCGTGAATTCCGTACTGAATCCTGGATTTGATGCATCCCTAAAAAATTGCACTTTTGCTTCAGAAACTATCCTGTAGTTTATATAAATAAGCTGATGTGTAGCTGTGGGGGCAGCCATTAAAGGTGAAATAAGGCTAAGGGCACACGCTAAGATTCACGAAGAATCACCTCTTCTTCCGGCGACTAATCTCCCCGAAAAGCATTCCCACTGGGTAGAATCTAAATCGTCAGCGGGATGGCACTCGGAGTGCTTAGTTTTCCGAAGTCGCCTAAAGTTGCCTCACGAAGAAACTTCGGGCGACTTTGGAAAAGGAAGCGCTTTGAGTGCCATCCCGCTGGCAATTTCGAATAGCCGGCGGGAAGGCCCTTAAAGGAACAGGTTAAATAGCAGATAACAGATAAGCTCTGTGGGTTTAGTTTTGCAGAGGATAATAAACAGAGGTCAACTATCATTCATGGTTCACTCAAGGTCTATATAATTAATACCTCTCTCATATTAAATATGATGTTTGGAAACATAAACATTGATGCTCAAGCACACCTTACTCTGTTGATGCTGGGTTACACGTCATAAAGGGACAAAGTACCCTGGTAGCTGTAGTCCAAAAAACCTTAAGGTTGCATCCTTTAAGCAATATTGCTGGATAAAACGTTTCTGTCCATGGCATGCAGCCCTGCTGAAATGCTAACAGAATTCCCCAATAAGAACCCCATCTGATCTGAGTAAATCTGGCTCTGGATTCTCTCTGCAACTGAAGTTGGAAGATTTCTATCAGAAGAAAACTAAACAACGTGATCTCTCTTCTTCCAGAATAGTAGTTTAAAACTAAAGTGTCACTACATTTTTACAGACAGAAAACTACGCATAACTGAAACAGCCCCGTGTTACCTTAAGAGTGTTCCCTCAATAACACTCAATAACACTCTGAATATATTTCCAGATTTAGCTATAATTGGGCCTTGATTGCATCTGCATTTTGCTCCAAACTTTCTAGCACAAAGTTTTCCTTTCCATAGCTTGTCAGAATATCTTCATATTTCAGTTTTGGAAGATACCCAGAATATTGTGCAGTAGTAACATAGAGATGCTTTACCAAATGTGCAAAAAGGGGTTTTTGCCCAGGGCCCACCAGGACAAAGGGCCCTATATCAGTCCTTTAAACTGAGCCCTATAAACGGTAAGAAATGGGAGCAGATTAGACAGATTTTTAAAAGTACATACATACTATGGGCTCATAAAATACTTGCGGGTGTTCCATTAAATATTTTACTTTGATATATTGTTACTGTTCTATCTATTTCCAGAAGTAGCATTACTATTATGTGTGGGTTTTGTAGGGATAATACATCTCTGATAAACCTGTTATCCAGAAATCCCCAAATTACAGGATAGTCATCTCCCATAGACTCCATTTCATCCAAATAATCCAAATTTGTAAAAATGATTTCCTTTTTCTAAGTAATAATAAAATAGTACCTTGTATTTTATCCAAACCAAGATATTATTGGAAGCAAAACCAGCCTATTGGAATTATTGAATGTTTAAATTATTTTATAGTAGATTTAAGGTATGAAGATCCAAATTACAGAAAGATCCATTATCCGGAAAACCCCAGGTCCTGAGCATTCTGGATGACACGTTCCTGTATTAAAGGACATTAGGGAACAGAAAAAATTAAAACCTTTGGCCTTTAGCACCAACTCAAGCAACTCAGGTGCACCTAGTAGATTGGATACTGACGCTGTTTTTTGGAAGTCACGTGCATCTGGTCCCTAAGGTCGTTCTGGGAAGTGCTCCGTTTCACTCAACTGCAGGGGAGTGCAGACCCAGACACACTCAATTCTTCTGTATGGTCCCATTCTCATAATGATGCAAGTAAGCGATGAACGCAGGTGGAACATAGCACTTTGTGTTCTACCTACATTCTCACTTTGCTCCCTGCTCCACCGTTAGCATGTGTGGGTGCAGGTCCTTCTGCTCCAAAATGTGGATACCTGTGGAATCTGTATGAATAATGAGCGGATTGTGTTACTTCAGCGTTTGACTATTTCCATATTTTGATAAAAACACATAGTGGTTTTCCAATCTAGGGCAATAGTTCCCTGATGATAGCTTTTTATAGGGTACAAACAGGTGTGGGTGTTTCACAGTTGCCTTGAGATTTGGGGTGACAAATGATCTGCTGTTCTGAATGTACCTGGAATTATACCAGGAAAAATGTTACAGCAACTGTTTTTATATCTTTAATAAACTAGCGGGCCTACATAAATAATGGTCCACAAATGGGAACCTTAAACCACAGAAGCCTGAAATTAAAGTACAATCTTTATTTGACTTTTTAAAACCACTATTTTACCTACAACTGCAATCATCAATGGCAAAATATATTCCATGTATCAGGGTATGTGCCTCGCTGTTACTGGACATGTATCAATTGGGTGCATTGTTAACCAAAGGGGCAAATCTTCTGGGATAATATTTGCTATATGTGCATGGTAACTCCCATATGAAAAAATATGAACTTGACATTCTTTACAAATATTTCAATCTAACAAAAATGTTAAAAAATGAATGTCGAAGTTGCATTGAAGCCAAGGAACGTGTCAGTATTACTAAAGAGTAGTAGCTATTTCTGTCCAAAAGCCACCCAAAGCCTCCCCAGGCCAGAGATACTTACAGGAGCCAACACTGCAACACGTCTAAAGGCTACTCTGTAGTAGCATCAATCATGCTGGTCTGGGGCAGCGCCATCCTTATTACTATGAAAATAGTACTTCACCTTATGGAAGGATTGAGCCGTCTTCAGCCCAGCAACCTTTAGGCATCTTTTACATATAAAGAAGTATTCATAAAAAGATATTTACATGAAGTAAGTGATATAATATTTTATGCTATTATCTGCTCAAAAAGATCAGAGTTAAGTTCTTTACTGTTGTAGCTTTTTTTAATAGCTGTGGCCATCAAACATTTTCTGCCCAATATAAACTGCCCACACTTATGCTAATGCCATTACAAATATTTAAAAGCAATCCTGAATGTAATCAGATCATTGCAGCTGTATTTAGTTATATATTACTTAATATATTGGAACTGTATTTTGTTATATATTAGTTAATATATTGGAACTTTACAAGGTAATTTAGGCTAAGACAAACTTGGGCTGTTGCAGCCATTCTCCCTGCAGTCATTCCTGTGGCATTCTTTACATATAAAAGACAGGAGAACTAGACCCCAGTGTAATTATATTTCTCCTGAATGTCAAACAATTAAATTGCCATAAAGCAATTTGTCAAGTGCACGGTCCATTGGACTTGAAAATTGTCATACCAGAATAAATTATGGAGATAAATGTGTGCAATACAATAAAAGACACCCTGTAGCAATAAAGCCACAAACTTCATGTACTTGATTGAGCTAGCGATTACAGAATGCGTTTCTGGTTTAGTTAATTGTTCCTTTTATTTCCTTCATCCAGTTATTACAAGAGCAACACCAAAGCTAGTGATATACTTTAATGCCCCATCTATTGGGACTAATGGAATTGATCTGATTGTTTACATACAATCTAATCATTATAGGGGCCTATATAGTCTGATCCTCAACTGGTGGGATTTTAAAACCTGTCTGGACAGGCCAGTAAGCTACTGACAATTTGAATTTAAATCATACCACTTTCTGCATGTTTTTCCCCAATACAAACTGTGATTTCATTACTGATATTCTGAACAGAGATGATTACCCCGCTTGGCAGTGTAGCTGAACCTCCGCTCTAAACAGGCATTGCTAAAACACAGACAGGTTTTCACTGTCTCTACTGAAAGGAAAGAATTTTGAATAGTACAGAGGCTACTGCTTTTCACTCTGGCAGACAGTCAATTTGTCTTGCCTTGTATTGTCTCCTTGTACCAATCTTCTGCCAGCTGTTAGTTTTTTGTATTTTTTTTTTTAAATAAATATTTCCATACAATTTAATTTCCAAGCTTGATTTTATTCCCAAAACAGGTCCTCTATGCTCACTTCTATTGTAATGGCATACTATATAGCTCATTTACAACTGTAAATGCATTGCACAAAGTGCAAATTCAGATCAAGTTGATGTTATTTTTTCCCCACTATGCAGCATTTCAGTGTAATTGTGGCCTTAAAGGAGAACCAAAGCTTAACTTACGAAGTAGGCTACAAATGTTGTACATTGTGTTTTGGGCTTCTCTTCCAGCCCTTTACTTACTTTAGCAGTAAATATATGTGTTTCTGAAGATGCCCCAGTAGCTTCCCATCTTCTTTTCTGCTGAATCACTGCACATGCTCTGTGCTGCTGTCACCATCGCAGAGCCTGATATCTTCCAATTGTAAACGGGACATCTGCCTTTAACTTCTATATGACCTCGGCAGGTTTCAGATGGATTGCTTTTATATTTGGACTTTTAAAATCATCAGGGTTTAATAAATGACGAAAAATTGTGTTTTTTCTCCTTTAAAACTCCGACCAGAGAATAACCCCCATAGACTATTGGAATGAAAAAGGGGTTGGATAGCTTTTAATACAGGGTTATGGGAGATAGCTCATAGTACAAGTTGATCCAGAGACTAGTCCGATTGCCATCTTGGAGTCAGGAAGGAATTTTTTCCCCCTCTGAAGTAAACTGGATCAACTAGCAGTTAGGCAGGTTTTATATATAGATTTTAAAAGGTTTATTTTGATGGAAGTGTGTCTTTTTTCAAGCTAACTTACTATGTTACTATGTATATGTAATATAGAAATTATGAATTCTAACCCCATCCTAGGCTTAACAGATTGGCCTAAACATTTGTCCCCCGAATCACACCAATTGACTACCCTTGGTGGTCCAATACTTTGTGAACAATTGGCTTCAGATGATACTGTTCCTTAGTAGAGAGTAGGTAGAGACCAGTGGCGGAACTACCGGGGGAGCAGGGGGTGCGAGCGGGCCAGGGCCCGCACCCCCTCAGGGCCCCCCAGTAGTCCACGCGCCGGGTGTACTGAGGGGGGCGGGGGCCCGGCTGCACGTCCTGTGCCAGGGCCTGCCCCCCTCTAGTTACGCTTCTGGTAGAGACCTGCAGCATAACTTACAAATCAATACAGTATGCTTTTACCGATTGCTATACAAAATACAAATGTACAAGAATTTGACCATGTTCCTGATCCAATAAGTCTGTACCTTGATCCACCCAAAAATGTCCCTACCCAATTTGGCTATACAGTAGAAAATAACTTGTGAATGATAACAGACGTCTAGTCTTAACTAGCACAACTGATAAAACCCAGACTTCAGCAGGGACAGTTACTGGGGAAACTTGCCTGGATTTTATGAATCAAACACTGTAACATACCAGTGAGCCTTCATCTTATTGGCCTACTGCTCATCTCCACCAAGCATGGATGCCTGCTTATGTGCATCATCTGGGCAAGGAAAATAGCCTGCCACCTAAATACAGAAAGCTGAACACTATCTACAATTTACGTATAAGATACAGGAATTTTTTAATGATGCAAGAAATAGTTGCTTTTCCTGAAGCCCAACAGAGTATCAGCTGTAAGTAGAAATAGTTTACGATAGCATGTAGAGTGAAGAATATGGGGAAGGTGGTGATATTCCTATCCTGTTACAGCTAAACTTTTACACATTATTACATGTATCCATTAGATCAAAGGACATAAGTTGTATTATAGCCAGAGGCTTTTCTGTTATAAAAATAAGTGTTGTGTTGTAATTTAAGGTTGCAATTCAATTGAACATGAGTTTTAAAAAGAATATATTGATTTTTTTTTTAGGAGAGAAATCCTGAGAGCCAAAAACAAACATTAGCTGTTAAAGTTGGTGTTTTCTAGATATAAATGTAATTGTGCTATTCTTCAAAGTCTTTAGAGCCTGAAGAGGAGGAGTCCAGGGTCACTATAAGGGAAGCTGCTCTCCTGCTGTATCGGGACATAATGAAATTATCGCGGTTGTCAAATCAGTATCCTAACTAAATTTCCTGTAACTTCACAAATCGGAAAATATTTTGGGAACCCCTAGGCAACACCCAGAAGGAAATGTAAGAATTAAAAAAAGAAACAGGCCTCTCAATATTAACACTATGGGGCAGTGTGAAATTAGAGCTCACTGAAAAAAAATCCTATGGGAATTTCAGAAGGGTATTTATCAATGGGTAACGGTCAGAGTTCACCATTTCATAAATATATAGAAAATGAGTTATCCTGTGGCGAGCTCTAACCTCCCTGCTCCTATGTGTTAAAAGATCTGGAATTCATATTCGCCACCCAGTGGGTAAAAAAAGACAACCAACACAAAAAAATTATTAAGGATGTAGTTTATCTCCATGGTGTATACCTTTTTGTGGACCTCTCCAAACCTGCTTGCTGAAAGCAGATATTTCCCAGACAATCCTTTGTTCGCACAAGAGACCAAAAAGTTTTGGGCTGCCAGTGAGATCACAACATATTCCTCTCAAGGGTTTCAACTCGCAACTCTAAGATGAAAAAGACTCTCACATAAAGATTTGGGCAGCAATAGTATTGTGCAAGTATAGATGAGTACCAGTGAGCCTACTGTTATCATCTGGGGTCAAAGGAAACTATATTTTACTATATGTTACTAATCCCTTTCTTTATCATTTGGATCTAGAATGTATGGTGGAGACATAGCCTAACTCACTAACTAGAGCTGGTTATGGACGCAAAGATCCGATCGTACAAATCGAGGATTCGTACGAATTTCGGACCATGTGTGGATCGTCCCACGGAGATCGCTAGTTTGGTCGATCGGACAGGTTAAAAGATTTCTGTCGGCTGCCGATAATTTCTCTGCATGTATTGCCGATCGTACAATTTTCAGTGGGAGACTGTCACCAGCTTTGTCGGACATAATTTTCGTACGATTGCGGTCAGGGGCAGAACATCGGCTGATCTGTTCTTTTAGTACTTTATTTGAGCTGAATGGTAAGTGGCAGATCGGGAAGTCTGATCGTTCGAGGATTCGAACGATCGGATCTTTGCATTTATGGCCAGCTTAGCACCTAACTGTGATTGCTCTTACACCCACACTTTCTGGGATACTGATCATTGAAATCCAAGTTCTGGCTCCTACAGATCAAAGGGGAGCGAAAAGGGAAGACTTGCAGAGTTTTGTTCCTAGTGTAACAATTTGCATATCCCAGGTCATAGTAATGTCTTGGGAAAACCATATAAGAAATAAAAGTGTATAGTGGGGTTTTCACAAAATTTCAAAAAGCAAGGCAGCTGAACTGCTCTATTTGTGGTTAGAGGCAAGGGTCAAATTGCATGTATGTTTCCTATTTAAACAAGTCATACTCGAAATATATAATTTCAGTTGCCAAAACAAAGAAAGAAAATTGCCAGCCCTTGGTCTAACACACATTGTAGCATTGACCAAAAAAATTCTCCATAAAATGGGCAAGATACCTACATCAGCCAATACTAGAAATGTATCTAAACTTCGAAATTAGAAGATTATCTAGAACTAGACCTATAAAATTAAGATAACTTAATAGGGCTCATGTACATGTGCAAGTGCAGTGAGCAAAGTGCAATTAAGTGCAATCACAATGTTTCCCCCCCAGAATTCAAGCGACATTGTGGCCGCAAAAGGGGGAATGCACTTGAGATGTTGTTTGCTCCATCTGTACGTATTTAATTAACAGTTTTTAAAGTAGATATTTTATAATGGGAAAGGATGAAATCTTTGGGCAACCTTGGTTCAATACAGCCAGTTCAGTCAAAAAAAGCCATGCCTGTGCAACTCTATCTCTCCTAAACTTGGCATGACATAGAGTCCTTAATGAAGTAAATATAACATAACCTTTTCTGAATTTGCTCCTCTTTCCTACAGTTGCAGATATACCATTTTTGAAATATCGAAGTTCTGATGTAATAAATAATCTAGATAATAAATTTAGAAAGGGGACCTGAAATTCCAAAAGCTGCTAAAGTTGCAGACAGAGAGCATTACAAGCCTTAGAAATGTCTGCTACAATGAATTGCCACTTTTTATAGCGTCTATTTAAAGGGGGACTATCACGAAAATGAAAATTTAATAAAAGCTCCAGCATACTGAAATAATACACTTTCTAAATACATTCAATTAAAAATTCTGTACCGTTTCTGAAATAATCAAGTTTATCTTCACTATCCCTCTCTCAGCATCTGTTTCTCTTCATTCTGTCTTCATTCAGGAGTTGGGTGTCAGATGAATGATCCAATATACTGTATCTTCTAGGGGGACTCCTTTTGCCTAGAAGATGTATTAGAGCTCACCCTATTGAAATCACGTGTCTCTCTACATGCAGGATTTGTGCAAAATGCAGTTATTTTGTTAGATTTTGTTTGTATCAGTTATTTGAGTGAGTCAGTTATTTGAGCGAGCTCTAATACATCTGCTAGGAAAGGGAGTCCCCATATAAGATATATTGGATCATTCGTCTGACACCCAACTCCTGCATAAATACAGAATGAAGAGGAACAGATGCTGAGTGAGGAATAGTGAAGTTGAACTTAATAATTTCAGAAACAATTTAGTATACTTAATTGATTGTATTTAGAAAGTTTCTTACTTCCATATGAGGAACCTTATATCAAATTTTCATTTTAGTTCCTCTTTAACCTGGAGAATTGATTTTTAATTGTTTTTTTTTGTGTTTATTCATCCCTAATTATAATGCTAATGTTGCCATTAATAGTAGCATAACCTACATGAATCAGTTTCATGTTGATGACTCTATTATAAATCAGCTACTTTGTAAAGTTTGTATAAAAAAAGTTCAATGTTAGAAAAATCCAAATCAAAATGAATCCTGTTATCTGCAGCAACCAGTGATTCCCTAGGGAAATTAAGCATACCGGCAAACCAGCTCTGACGCACAAAACAATTATCCTAAGTTGTTTTCATGTTTTTATTTTTCTACCAAGAAATTAAGGTTGGGGATGTGTTTTCACAACCACTTTGAAAACAACAAAAGCAAGCAATATTGATATTGGTAATCCTTAGCCATACCCATTGCTTATAGTGTCCAATTAGACAATTATTAATTTTTAACTCGTTTGTTTTTCCTCTTAACTAATACAAAATGACCTGGTATTTAATGTTAACTTTGCATAAATCCATATTTGGGTTTTTCAAGTATGAATTATTTTAGGAAACTTAAAGGGGTTATTTACTAAACTCCAAATGCAAAAATCAAATAAAATTTTTGGAATTTATTAAACCCGGAGGATGGAAAAATCTGAAAATCCGGCATCTCAGACCTGTCGAGGTTACATATAAGTCAATCGGAGAAGTCCCAATGATTTTTTGATGTGCGCTAGGTTTCATGCAATACCCCGAAGTTTTAGGGCAAAATTCTGGGTTTTTAGGTGAAAAATCAGAAAAAAAATCATGAAAATCGGATGAAAACTCTGAAAAAATCATGGACTTGGCCAGCGGGACACTGGGAAAAAACCAGGTGGGCCCCCGGCTCTCCTGGGCACCACTCCCTGTCCAAGTCCGCTGTTCCTCCCTCTCAAGGCCGGTCGCTGCAAAAATACTGGTGCGCACACGTGTTCTGCGGCAGAAGGTGGGTTGTGGCAGGGATAAGGGGCCAGGGGCCCTGAGACAGCAGCAAAGGGCCCCCAGTCCGACCCTGACTGAGCTCGGCGCCATCTGGCACAAATTGTCTAAAGCCTATTCTAGTAATTCAAAGATTTTCACCAGATAGTAATCAAGGTGATTTTATGCTCCCTAGTGCTTAAGTATACTGCTATTTGCACCTGATTTGCTTATGTAAACACAACATGAGACCAGGTACTGTATGCACAAGTACTAGTTAAATATTATGTTAAAGGGGATCTAAATCCCAAAATATTAACTGATGTAAAAACTTAAATTCAGAATGGTCCTCTACTTTACTTTAAGCAATTTACATTAAATTTTTGTTTTAAGTGTTTTCTGAGATAGTTTTAGACAATGTTATACTGCTAGGTAGGCTTGGCTCAACAAATCCTTTTTAGTGTCAGTGACCCTAACTGCCTATGCATATTCTGTATTCTGTTAGCCCTCGGGTTGATGACTCTCAGTTGCTAAAAGCCTGCTATTAGCGGTCTAAAAATGCAGGCATCTCAGAAACCATTACTGATGGGAAATTGTATGTTTACCTACCAAAAAATGCTTCTAGAAGCATCCTGAGTAAGTCTGCATCATTATATTTTAGGTTTAGATCCTCTTTAATACATTATCTAACTGCCTTCCTGCAGACTACAAGATGTCTTTACAAATGCAGCACTCATCATCACATACTCACTGTATGCTTAGTAAATCCTTAGTATTCTCTTTTTGCTCATGTAACTAATACTTGCATTAAAAATAATTCAGCAGTTACAAATGTAGAATTGAGACCTACATTCTCCGTAATTTGGATCTTCATACCTTAAAGGGGTTGTTCACCTTCAAACTAGTTGTCTTCAGATAGATCACCAGAAATAACGACTTTTTCCAATTACTTTCTATTTTCTTTGTGTGACCATTTTTCTAATATTGAGGTGTAAAGTGCAATTTTTCACCTTCTAAATCATCTCTGGGAGGGGGGGTCACCGACCCTGTAAACTGTTCTAAATTGATACATTTAGTTGATACATTTCTTAACTTTGTCTGTGGTGAGCAGAATCTTTGGGTTTCATTACAGGAAAAGTGTCACAATTGTTGCTAATACTCCAGATGCTGCTGAGAAATTTATCAACTCAATGTTGCAAAATTGTAACAGTTTAGAGTGCACCTGAATTACTGAGCTGCCAGACAAACACCAGAGACACGAATATTCAACTTTAAACTTAGATTTTAGAAAAACAGTAACAAATAAATAATGGAAAGTAATTGAAAAAAATCTTTATTTCTGGAGAACAACCCATTTAAGTCTACTAGGATATCATATAAACATTAACTAAACCCAATAGACTGTTTCTGCTTCCAATACGGATTCATTAAATCTTAGTTGGGATCAAGTACAAGGTACTGTTTTATTATTAAAAATAAAATAACTTTTAAAAATGTGGATTATTTGGCCTTTCTTTAATCCAGAGCTTTCTAGATAGATAACAGGTTTCCGGATAACGGATCCCATACCTGTACTGTATATTCATTGTGGATAAACATTACAGGATCTCTTGGTCAAACATTAGGGTAATATTAAGATTATTTTAGACTAATATTTTAAGAGCTGCAACCACATTTATTATGATTATCTTTCATTTATTTAACCTTAATTTGTATGAACATACCTACAAATATACCTGCTCCAAAACCAGCTGCCAAACATGCCAATTCAAATCACAAGCCCCCTAAGCTTCTTTACTTTTATTTATAATGCAGCTAATAGAACATTATTACTAATACAGCCAGAGAGTGAGTCATAACAGTCCAATGGCTATTAACAAAATTGTTTTCAGAAACATTACCTGTAAGATTAACAAATCCCAGAAGGTACACAGTGACCTGGCTGCAGCCCTAGCACTGATTCTGTTATACAAATGTTCTCCATCGTCTGCTGCAAGGAGGTCACAGGCAGCGAATCTCTGTTATGCACTTCATTAGATGATTTCCCTGAGCAGCATGGGACTTGTTTATGGCTAATAATCAAAATAATTCCTCTCTGAACTCGCTGCACTTACAATATGGCCTCTCAGGGCCGGATTACCCGCTAGGCGCCGTAGGCAACTGCCTAGGGCCCGCCTAGCTCTAGGGGCCCAGGCCAGGAGAACAGAAAAAAAATCAAATGTTCCGGGTTCCGGATCCCACTAACGTTGTGGCAACGTCTTCTGCCCTCCGACAGTAGCACCTCGGCTCCGGGTCTCAGGGATTCAAACCGTCCGGACATTACTTCTATCTTTTCACTCTTCTCAGCGTCCTATCGCCAAGATCAGCCGCTGACCAATTGCCTTTACCAGCATATTATTTTATTAACATGTATTTATATAGCGCCAACATATTGCGTAGCACTGTAGCTACTGTGGTTGGGCTCACGGACCAGTGAACCAATTGGATATAATGAGCAGCTCTCTGGACCCATAAGATTTCAGGACACAACTTGGTGGTGGAACCTGTCAATTGGCTTTCCTGTAGTGACAAAAAGGCCTATGGTGGCGCATTGCGCATGTGTGAAGGGTAGGTGGTCCCAGCTGGAATTTCTTAAAGGAAGATGCTGCTGGAGCAGTGTGTGGGACTGTTGAACTTTTGCATGGAGGAGGGCACACTGAACTGAGAAAAAAAAACTACAGAAACAACAAAAAAAACTACAACAAATTTTGGAGGCAATGTAATTTGTAAAGGGTCTCTAGGAGTGGGACTGTGCAAAACTGTAACAACTGAAAAAAACCATAGAAAGATGTTCAAACTTTCATAACCTGCCACATTTTTTAAAATGAACATGGTAATTAGGGGGTGTGACTGAGAAATGGGCGTGGTCCAAACAACTTTTTTATCCCTCTTTCTATTTCCAAAATGTTGGGAGGTATGCACTAGCATAGCAGTGCTTCTTGTACAACTGCAACTTTGGGTGGTTCGAGGTGGGGAGGGGGGAGCCCAGAAGCACTGCCTTGCCTAGGGCCCTGTTTAGTATTAATCCGGCTCTGGCCTTTCTTTACTTTCGTATAGTCATATAGTTTACTTTTTACCAAGTGACACTTACATAGTGTCATAGTTTACTATGAATTAATGTATTAAATTCTGCCTCCGCATGACCTGCATTTTACAGGGAATAATGTACCCCTCAATTGTAAAATATACAATATAATAAGTGACTTGACACAAATGACCCATTCATAACTGATGCCATCACTGCTTCTAAGAATATTACTTAGTTTTTGATGATAAAGTTCACCCTCGTGTGAAAGCAATTGTGAAAGCAACATGACCACTGTGCAATTTTGTATAATTCCATACAGACCTTCCTGCTGAATTCACCTACTGAAATTGAGTTCTTGAATGTTATTTTCAAAGCCAAGGAATAAAGTATTGCTGTGATGCTATTTTAAGAAGTGAGTTAGCCTAACCTGCATTTAATTGTGAAAACAAGAGCAGCTTTGGAGGCTTTTGAAGAATTGTGTCCTGTGGCACTCCTATTTCAGCTTTTATTTGAAACTAGGGATGCACCGAATCCAGGATTCTGCCTTTTTCAGCAGGATTCGGATTCTGCCGAATCCTTCTGCCCGGCCGAACCGAATCCGAATCCTAATTTGCATATGCAAATTAGGGGCAGGGAGGGAAATTGCGTGACTTTTTGTCAGAAAACAAGGAAGTAAAAAATGTTTTCCCCTTCCCACCCCTAATTTGCATATGCAAATTAGGGTTCGGATTTGGTTCGGTATTCAGCCGAATCCTTCGTGAAGGATTCGGGGGTTCGGCTGAGTCCAAAAATGTGGATTCGGTGCATCCCTATTTGAAACTCAACTGTATATACAGGTATGGGATCCGTAATCCGGAAAGGCAGTCTCCCAAATTTTTAAAAATGATTTCATTTAGAAAGAATAGAACAGTACGTGATCAAACTTAAGATATAATTAATCTTTATTGAAAGCAGAACCAGCATGCTTAGTTTATTGAATTTTTACATGATTTTTTAAAAAGACAAGGTATGAAGATCCAAATTACAGAAAGATCCGATATTTGGAAAATCCCAGGTCCCAAACATCCTGGATAACTGGTCCCATACCTGTATTACCTTACAGGGACAGATTTATCAAGGGTCGAAAAAAAAATTTGAAGCTACTATATTTTTGTGTACTTCGGCTATCGAAAAGGCCAAAAATTCTATTAGAATATCGAAATTTATCATGTACTGTCTCTTTAAAAGCATTCACCATCTAAAACCTGCCGAATTGCTGTTTTAATCTACGAGTGAGCTCCTAGAACCTACTTGGAGACATTTGGTGGACTTTGAAAAATTGTTTTTGGGGCAAATAGTTCTATTCGAATTTGATCGAATGTGTTAAACTTCGATTCAAGCTATTCAAATACAGCCTATTCACCTTAAGTAAAAAACATAAATTTTTTAAATAGATTTCGGTTGTTCTATTTTTATTCGAATTTCGAAGTTATAGCAGTTCATAAAACTCCCATTACTTGAAATTCGACCCTTGATAAATCTGCCCCTAAGTGTCTACATAGCAACACTTTTTTGAAGTCATAATTATGACATTACATTTCAGTAAAGTAACGAAACCCATCAAAATTTGCTATATTCACAGTTCACTCTATTCAGCATGTTCTGTCTTTCTTGAAAAAAAGCACTTGACCTATAAAGCGTGTGTGCAATGATGTTTCATCTTAACAATGAACTTTAATTAGCTCTTAATTAAGAAGTAGAGTAGCTACAGCCCTGGGACTGTAAATCATTCCATTACAAACAACAGAGCTGCTCCGTGTTCACACAAGCATATCATCACATGGGCATTCTATGGAGTTGGTCTTTCATCACATAGATTTGTGTGGTGTTGTGGTGAGGTGCATGATTTTTTTGTACAAAGTGTGCTTGTTTTTTACAAATGAAAATGTAATATAAGCTTCTGTATACCAAACTAGAAGTTATTTAAATGTAATCAATTAAAAATTCTGTACCATTTCTGAAATAAATTAAGTTTATCTTTTCTATTCCTCTTCCAGCATCTGTTGCTCTTCATTCTCTCTTCATGCAGTAGTTGGGTGTCAGATATTAATTGACAGTTAGATCCACTATATCTTATAGGATGCTCCTTTTGCCTAGAAGATGTATTAGAGCTCACTCTATTAAAATCACCAGACATTATGGGGGTTATTTACAAAACTCGGAATGCAAAAATCACAAAAAAATGTGTCTTTTTTTTTATAAAATCATAATTTTTTGGGAATTTATTAAACCCCAAGGATGGAAAGTCTGAATAAGAAAGTCCCAATGATTTTTTGATGTGCGCTGGGTTTCGTGCAATACCCCTATGTTTTCATGCAAAAAACATAAGAAATCTTGAGTTTTTGGTTGAAAATTCCAAAAAAAAGTTTTTGGGTTAAAAAAAAACGAGAAAAATTGTGAAAATCTGATTTTTTTTCCCCGCAAAACAAAATGTAATAATAAATAAGTGGTTTGATCAGAGTTTGCAGCAGAAAATGTTGAGATAAAATTGGACTTTGATAAATAACCCCCTATGTGACTCTAAGGCAGTTATTTTGTTAGATTTTGTTTGTACTGGAATCAGTTATTTGAGTGAGCTCTAATACATCTGCTAGGAAGGGAAGAAACTCTTATCCAGACAAAACCAGGTCTCAAGCATTCCAAATAACAGACCATATATACATGTACTAATATTACATATATTTTCTTATGATTTTCCATCAAAATTAGATAGAAATGGTTTTAGCGAAATTACGCACATTTAACAGCTGATACCTTTGTTAATTAATCAAAATTTGTTTGTCTGCTCTAAGCACTGATCACTAAGCACTGTTAATTGTAGGGTTTTGCCAATGAGTAAAACTATCATTACTGCTCAGTAAAATGTACACACACACCAGACTCGCCCTTATTTTGTAAAAATACTAAGTTGTTAAAAAAACAAATAGGTTTTGGATTCTTTTTCTCCTGCCCAGTATATGAGATATTTTAAATAGGTGATGGTTTTGTGCTACTTTGTAGGAAAATTAGCAGAACAAAAATATACCGTTATAGTTTTATTCGTATTATGTACACTGAATAAACATTGAAGAAGTAATTTGGATTGATACTGTAGCTACATGCTCCATTTATCAAGAATATGCCAATTTGCACTAGAGGAATATTTCATAAACTATAACTAACTTGCTTTTCTGCAGAAGCAGGATAGAAAACCGTTTCATTGTCATGCATCAGTACATTTAATTTGTGATTTGCAAGCTTGTTAATTGGGTGGAACTGAAAGTAAATAAATTGCTGTCCCTGAAACAGACCAGTTTGGTGATTCATTTGATGTACCTGCTCACCTACGTTCTGTCATGAATATATGTTCAAACGATACAAGAATGCAATAACCCTACAGAACTGATCAATTAAAAATGTTAGGGCATTAGGTGTGGGCAAGGTGCAAAGCACAAAAGACAGGTGCAAAATATTCTCCTTTCCCTATGGATTGCACCACTGTATGTTTCTATAAAGGAATCCAAATACTCAGCTCAGTGTGTGCAGAACAGCAATTGTGCAACCCTCTGCACTCTGAAAAAAATTAGGGTTGCAGTTTTCTTTTGGTACAACTTCAGGCTACTTTGCGACACTTATGTTTTCCCACCACTGATTCACATTACTGACAGTGAGAAGAAAACCTGAGACATCTTGTTGCCCGCAGTATTGTAGATTCACTGCAGGCAAACAAAAAAAACATCCTGTGCCATTGCCCTAAAGGATAAAAATGCATTGAATGATAGCTTTATCTTACTACTGAATATCTTATGCATAACCTTAAGGTGGCCATAGATGTAACAATTATGATCTTTGCTGGAAAAGATCTTTCCAAGAAAGATCATTAATTACAACACACACGTGTACAGCTGAATCTTCAGACACACAGGTAGAAACAATAGAATTCCACCTGTAACACTACCAATAGCCGATGTTCGGGTACCTTCAAAAAGGCACCCGATCAAAATTTTCCACCTGGGACGATCGATCGATATCCAAGCCTTCTGCCAATATCGGCGTGCTTGTCTCCCAACATACACAAACCGAATATTGTACGAGAAAATTTTTTTATACAACAATATCGGTGCATGCGTTTTTATTTGGTCATGAAACTCCTCAGTCACTTATAATATCCATATAATTTACAAGAGGTGGTACTTTATTCACTATATAAACTATACAAACACTTTACAGGAAAACAGGAAACCTGCAGTTAATGGGGTTGTTCACCTTCCAAACACCTTTTTCAATTGTTTTCAGACTGTACTTTTTTCAATTCCTTTTTTTTATTTTTTACTGTTTTTTCAAAATCTAAGTTTATGGGGCATATTTATCAAAGGTTGAAGTTAATAAAACTTCGAACTTCTAATTCAAAAAGACCAATCGAATGGAGATCGAAGTTTTTTTGAGGTCGAAGTGGGCCGAATTCAGCCTACTTCGAACCATACGATCGTATTTCGAATCATACGATCGTACTTTGATTAAAAGTTTTTTTAACTTCGACCTTCGATCTCCCAAACTCCCCCAATTGCCTCCATACAGGTTGTAGGAGGTCCCCCATAGGCTAAAACAGCACTTCGGCAGCTTTTAGGTGGCGAATGGTCGAAGTCGAAGTTTTAAAGAGACAGTACTTCAAAAAATTCGACCATCGAACTTCGAAGTTTTTTCAAATTCGAATCGAAGTATTATTCCCTAGTCAAAGTACACAAAAAATAACTTGAAATTCAAAGTTTTTCACTTCGAAACTTCACCTCGACCTTTGATAAATCTGCCCCTTAATGTCCCTGTCTCTGGTATTTGAGTCTGACAGCTCAGTAATTTAGGTGCAGATTCTAAACTGTTACAATTTGGCAACATTTAGTTGATACATTTCTCAGCAGCATCTCTACAGTATTAGCAACTATTGTATCAATTCTAACAGCTGCCTGTAATGAAAATGAAACCCAGAGATTCTGCTCAGCAGGGACAAAGATAAGAAATGTATCAACTAAATGTATCAATTTAGAACAGTTTACAGGGTCGGCGACCCCCCTCCCAAACTGCTTTAGAAGGTGAAAAATGACACTTTACACTACAATATTAGAAAAAGCGTCACACATAGAAAATAGAAAGTAATTGAAAAAGGAGGTTATTTCTGGTGAACTGTTTGAGAACAACTAGGTGTTTGAAGGTAAACAACCATTTTAAAACCTCCGTAAAGTAACTCACTGTATTACATATACATTAAAGGGGTTGTTCACCATTGTGTAAACTTTTAGTAAGAGTTATTCTGAGACAGTTTGCAATTGGTTTTCATTTTTTATTTGTGGTTCTTGAGTTATTTAGCTTTTTATTCAGCAGCTCTTCAGTTTGCAATTACAACAATCTGGTTGCTAGGGTACATATTACCCTAGAAACCATAAATTGATTTGAATAAGACACTGTTGTATGAATAATAAAGGCTTGAATGAGTAATAAAAACCAGCAATAACACTTTTGTAGCCTTACAGAGCATTTGTTTTTTTAGATGTAGTCAGTGGCCCCATTTGAAAGTTAGAAAGAGTTAGAAGAAACATGCAAATAATTAAAAAACTATATATATAAAAAAAATAACAAGGACCAATTGAAAAGTTGCTTAGAATTAGCCATTCTCTAACATACTAAGGGGGTTATTTATAAAAATCAGAAATTTATCTCATTTATTTCTGAAATATACTCTAATCAAATCCGTATGGGTTTTTTCCCCTTATTTATCAATACATTTTCCCAAAAAATTCCTGTGCGGGAAAAACTTGAAAAAAAAATTCAGATTTTCTGCCCGAAAACTCGGATTTTTGCCCAATAACCACAAAATTTTAGGATTATTGCGTGAAACCCAGTGCAGATCAAGATATCTCGAGGGTATAACAAATCCAGAAAAAATCAAGCCCCCCCCCCCAATAATAGAGTTTTTGGTATTCAGACTTTAATAAATAACCCCCTAAAAGTTAACTTAAAGATGAACCACCCCTTTAGAGGGGACCTGTCACCCAAAGAAAGCATTCCAAATCCAATTTTATGATGTTAGTCAAAAAAATAAACTTCACTTACACAATATAAATTATTTCAGTATTGCATGAGGATAAATTAGTCTCAATTTTACGTGTGTATAAGAATGAGGTTAAGTATAACAAAGAAGGCACATAAGGTAATGCTGACAGGGTGAACCCCTTGCTTTAAGTTTATTGCAGCATATTTAAATATAAGTTCAAATTTGATTTGTTTGATGTTTAACAGAAGAATGGCAGGCCTAGTTGTTTACATTTTGTAAACTTAGGTTTTGGAGAAGAGTTATCTGGCTTGTCTCTTGCAATGTACTTACTGAGATGTTGTCATAATAATTGTCCATCACATATGTCTCAAGATCCCCAAAATGTTCCAGACAAGATTGTCATCTGAGACCAGACAACCAGAAAGATTCTAGAGGATGCGTCACAGAACATGGACTAATGTAAACAAGTACATTTGACACAGATTGGTTGGCACAGAGAAAATATGCGCTGAGGGACGGTATCATATGTGAGTAGTCCCTATATGCGAATAAACTTTATCTGATTCTGTATCCTATGAATCTAGGAAGCAGAATTGGTTGCCTGACAATTGTTTCTTTAAGTCTTGAAATTCACAATTACAGCAAGCAGGCATGAGGAGCCATTTTCTGGAGACTATTATAGTTACATAGTTAAATCCCCTATTTGTCTATAATGTCCTCTGTTATAAAGGCACACTTTGCATCATGCCAAAATCTTGTTTATACTCCAGAATGGGGCACCTGACATGAATTCGAAATTTGACCCTTTATAAATGTGCCTCTTAAAATCTGCCAATACATTTCTGGACTTACCAGGCTTGTGGCTTCCGTTTCACAATGTCTTGTCTTCTCCACTGAGAGTGAGGGCTCAGATGGTAAGTCAGCTGCCTGCATACTTTTTCCATGGCTCCAAGTGAATCCCCTTCCTGCAACAAAAACAACAGGTAAGTTCAGATTTGCTATTAATGGTATAAATACCCTGTCAATGTACTGTAATATTTATGTTTGTTTTCAGTGGGACTGCTGAAACTGGGCGCCCTATCCCAAGCCCTGAAAAACAGCTCTAGTCCATCACCGCCCTAATCTTTACAGTCAGCATTAAGACTGGTTATTGCAAGATTAACTCTGCCTTACACATTGGCTTGTAATTGGTATGCTTTTAAACTAGCCAGCTTGGGCCAACTATGTTCAAATCTCAGGTGGCACTGTCCAAATACTTTAAACATAGGATATAATTTCTTAAAGGAACTTGAAGGGGGCCACGCTGTGGGACAAAACTGTTCAGTGAGTTTGCAATTGATCCTCAGCATGCAGCTCAGATTCAAAAGCAACAGTTATGACTCAAATGCCCCCCTCAAGTCACTGATTGCTTACTGCCTGGTAACCAATCAGTTGAAACCAAGAGAGCTTAAAAGCAGGAAGTAGCGTTCTGGCTATTATATTAGACATCCAGTCACTCCAGCCTTTATACATTACATTTTTCGCTAACTAACTATACTGAAAACATTTTTTATTTAGCACAGCCTATATATTTACCCAGTTTTTATTTTTACACTGAACAATTCCTTTAAGGTTGTTCCCACAAGTGTTGTACAGATTTCATTTTCGACTAAAGGGATACATTTCTCCGGTCTGTTCCAAAGAGGAATAGAATAAGTGGCAGACTCTCCTGGATTGCTTCTGCTTGTTGAAAATCATAAGCATTTTCTGAAGATAATTTCTCTGAAGTGCGTTAAGGTCATAATCATCCCTAAAGAAAAACTCAAGCCCTGATTATGAAGGAGAGTCACTCTGTGACTGTTAATCAGGTCTCCTCCCTGGTATCATTTTCTCCTAATTAAACAACTCTTTCTTATGTGGACCTTTTCACTTACTGACAGAGGTTATACTCTCTTTCAGATTCTCATTCTGTGATTACCCCTATATCTCTGCTTACACAGGTATGGGACCAGTTATCCAGAATGCTCGGGACCTGGGGTTTTCTGGATAAAGGATATTTCAGTAATTTGGATCATCATACCCGAAATCTAGTAGAAAATCATGTAAATATTAAATTAACCCAATGGGTTGGTTTTGCTTCCAGTAAGGATTAAGTATATCTTATTGTTTATTACAGAAAAAAGGAAATCATTTTTAAACATTTTGAGTGTCTTTTTCATATTTCTGAGCTTTCTGGAAAACAGGTTTCCAGATAGTGGATCCCCATGCCTATATATAAATTTGAAGAATACCTGAATTAGCGACATCAAGCATACTTCATTTTATGTATTTTAAGTTCATCCAGGATTTTTCAATCTCTTTTTATATATGACAAAATGCCTGGGAAATGACCATCAGTCTCACCTTAAAATGTACATTTCTGCGTCAAACTTATCAAAACTATTTAGATATATACAATCAAGCAAAAAAACAAGATCATAAAAAACATCCTCTCAAACATCTGCCATCTTTTTCTGATAATCTAAAAATAATTACCCAAACTCAAGAAAATAGTAAAC
The DNA here is from genome assembly GCA_038501925.1 of Xenopus petersii. NCBI lineage: Eukaryota > Metazoa > Chordata > Amphibia > Anura > Pipidae > Xenopus > Xenopus petersii. Next base: position 39,928,066 of record CM076675.1, read on the forward strand.
ATATACGTGTTCCACTTAAACATAAAGAAAATAATGATAAAAACAAGCTTCTAATTTCAGTGTTGAGATCTCTCAAGCTGGTATTGAAAGCAATCCGCACAGAGCTTCCATGAACAGATGAGGCTTTGCAATTGTTTATGGAGAACAATCAAGCCTTCCTCTATGCTATGGAAAGCAATACATGTGTTTCCAGTTCTACATATAAAAGCATATATGAACAGGATACTGTATGAGCAGCAGCCATGTAATATAATATCTGTGTAAACATATACTGAATTGCTGGAAAATAGAAATTCAGGGCAAAGTGAAACTAATGATGGCTTTTTTTTATCCTTAAAGCGATACTGACACGTTCCTATAAAAATCATAGGAATGTGTCAGTATTAAGTATGTGCTACACCCACAATAGCCCCCTCAAAGTCGTCCCCAGCCCGCGAACCTTGGTGCAGCAGACCACCTGACACCACTGATCTTCTGCATTGCTTCAGTGGCGCCGGGCGGAGCGATCCTTCCATTTGTGCCGCCCCCAGGCCAGTGTCACTGAAACAGCACAGATTTTTTAGCAATGTCGGAGGGTCGGGTTCATGCAGGTTCGCGGGGCTTGGGCGGCTCAATTAGCACATAATTTAGCCGCTACATGTAACATAACTACAGAGAATACATACACTCCCTTGTTCAACAAATAATTGCAATAAATAGGGCTTGTGCTGAACATGATTTTGTCTGTTTTAATCACGTAAAATATATGGTTTCTTTTTTTTTTTTTCTTGCACTAAATAGGGAAACAGGAAAATTGTAGCTACTCCATGTTAGGTCCTTGCAAGACAGATAATTAGATTACCAGTATACAATCCCTCCATTCAGCCTTTGTGACTGTTTTGTTAGCAGGAGTCCCTATGGAGGGACATTATCTGTGCACTGGTAATCTAATTATCTATCTTGCAAGGACAAAATATCAGTTTTCTTCAGTTTCCCTGTTTAGCTGAAGAAATAACAGAAACCCTATTCATTGAACTCATGTTTAAACAGGTACACTTTAACAAGGGCCTGTATCTGTAGCACCTTGTTTAGGTATAATAACGTGATGATAGGTATTCTGTAATAACGTGACTGGCCACTGGCGCACTGTACACAATACTGAGACTAACTTTATAGAGAATAACATGGGAGAAAATCAAAAAAACATTTCCCAAGGACATGTTTTTCGTTAAACTATAAATTATACAGTTGCAACTTAGTAAACAAGATTTCAGGCAATGCTTCATTGTTCAGATCCATCCCACTGTGTTTACTTTGTCATCGATTTTCAGTGTCCTGTTACCTCATCATTTCAACACAAGTCTGTAATTAGGCTTTAAGTCTCTTTTCCAGGGTCATTAATAAGAACTGAGATTGCAAGAAGTTACACTGCGGTCAATACTATATAATTATGCAATTATATTTACTTTTACTTACTAAATAAACTGAGGTAGGGACAGTGAGTAGTTAATGGCTGATATATTTGTATGTATAATATTTTATATCTTTGTAACAGAAAACAACCAAAAATTAAAGAGCCCTGCTCATTTCACTGCATAGCACTATTTAGTGTTAATGGCCCACAAAAACACGGAGTGATGTGCATCCTAATTATAAGGTCTTCAGAAGTCAGGGAAGAGGTCTATGACTTCCACTCCCAGCATCTCCCTATATTGGATAGCTGTTGTTGAATGATGGGAGCTTCAGTTTCCAACACCTGGAGAGATTGCCAAACCTCTTTACAGGATTCTTTTAGGTCTGGCATAGTGCAGAGAGACTGACAAATTGCTAATGTGGTGCCGCTATTTAAAAAGGGATCCCATTCTCAGCCTCAAAACTATAGACCAGTTAGTCTGACGTCAGTAGTAGGAAAGCTTTTCAATGGGTTAATAAAAGATAAGATACTGGACTTCATAGCAAATCATAATACTATGAGTTTGTGCCAGCATGGTTTTATGCATAATAGATCTTGCCAGACTAACTTAATTTCTTTTTATGAGAAAGGAAGTAGGGACCTCGGTTCTGGGATGGCAGTGGATGTGATTTACTTAGACTTTGCTAAAGCATTTGATACAGTGCCACACAAAAGGTTACTAGTTAAATTAAGGAATGTTGGCCTGGAACATAGTATTTGTACCTGGATAGAGAACTGGCTAAAAGATAGACTACAAAGAGTGGTGGTAAATGGAACATTTTCTAATTGGACCAGTGTTGTTCGTGGAGTACCGTAGGGCTCTGTACTAGGTCCCTTGCTTTTCAACTTGTTTATTAATGACCTGGAGGTGGGCATTGAAAGTACTGTTTCTATTTTTGCAGATGATACTAAATTGTGCAGAATTATAGGTTCCATGCAGGATTCTGCTACTTTGCAGAGTGATTTGTCTAAGTTGGAAAACTGGGCAGCAAACTGGAAAATGAGGTTCAATGTTGATAAATGCAAGGTTATGCACTTTGGCAGAAATAATATAAATGCAAGTTATACACTAAATCAGGGCCAGAACTAGGGGTAGGCAGAGAAGGCACGTGCCTAGGGCGCAAAGCTGGAGGGGCGCCAGGCACGCACCTTCTCTGCCTCTGCTATCCCCCTAGTCCGGTCCCTGTTCTGGCCGGCGTATACTAGTGCGCATTCGCGAAAAACCGGAAATGCGCATGCGTACTCGTATTTTTCCGCGCATGCGCACTCGTATTTTTCCGCGCATGCGCACTCGGGTATTAGGCGCTTTGCCGGGCCAGGCTGCCTGGGGCGCCTGCCCGGGTTGGCCCGGCACTGCACTAAATGGCAATGTGCTGGGAGTTTCCTTAAAAGAGAAGGATTCTTGGGGTTTTAGTAGATAACAAGTTGTCTAATTCTGGGCAGTGTCATTCTGTGGCTACTAAAGCAAATAAAGTTCTGTCTTGCATAAAAAGGGCATTAACTCAAGGGATGAAAACATAATTATGCCTCTTTATAGGTCCCTGGTAAGGCCTCAATAGCATTTCATAGTGATACGAAGCACTGATGGCGGAACACACCGCGACTCAGCATCTCTGACTCTCGCGAGACTTTGCTAACTCACCCAATGATTCCAATAGTAAAGGTAAATGACTCACATTCGGAGCGCAGACCAATTCATGCTGAAGACGCCTGTTGTAGTATCAATGTGGCTTTATTTCTATATACAGTGTGATACAGACAGAGTTTTTATGCTTAATTATATATTTGGTTTGCAAAATTTTAGGCACCCCCCCCCAACAATTATAATCATTCACTACTGCAGGTGCTCCACACAACCATCTTCTTCTGGATCTGCTTCAACATTCCTGTCCAGATGCACATGCAAAGTAAAATGGGGAAAATAAAAAACGGCTTACCAGTATGTGCACTAGGCCAAACATATCATTTCTCATTCCCCAGTGATTATAAATGTAGTTTCCTTTAAATACTGAACTATTGGCCCATGGCATGTAAACTTTTGGACAGTACAGGTATAGGATCCGTTATCTGGAATCCCATTATCCAGAAAGCTCCGAATTACTGAAAGGTCACCTCCCATAAACTCAATTTTATCCAAATAATTCAAATTTTTAAAAATAATTTTCTTTTTCTCTGTAATAATAAAACAGTACCTTGTACTGTACTTGATCCCAGCTAAGATATACTTCATTGGAAGCAAAAGCAGACAATTGTGTTAATTTAATGTTTACATGATTTTTTAGTAGCCTTTAAAGTATGAAGATCCAAATTACAGAAAGATCCATTATGCGGAAAGCCCCAGGTCTTGAGCATTCTGGATACATGTACATGTACTGTACACAATTTTTTCCAATTTAATGGATACATAATGGAGTCTGAAGCAGAATCTGCCTACAATACTAGTGACATATGAATGGGATGAACCCTTTGCATTAATAGCATTTCCACCTCTCAGCATATATAAGTAGATATGCTCCTAGTAAACAACTTCTACTGTACATCGTATATGTTAAATTAATCAATCTAACAACATGAACTTATCAAACATATCTTAAGGGTTATACATTTTAATTTTTTCAGCAGACAAAAAGCCATCATATCACCCTGCTTCCCTCCTTAATCATAGGCACACACCTTGCTGACTGCCCGGCACCTGCACAATAACTGTCTCTCACCAGACACAGCACAATCACAGGCTGCAGTTAAAATTAAACTGAGAAATCAGAAGCTCTGAGTCACTGAGGAAGCTGGGGACACAGATAAAATAAATTACTACTCTTTTTTATGCTGTGTGATAACTATGATTAACCCTTTCTGCACTCCCCTAGATGTTCAACAGCAACTGATATTCTGCAAAGGTTCTGCTAGTGAAAGAGCAACTGGGAGCATGACCATCTGCAGTAGAAATAATTAAATTTCCTCCTCCAACTGAGTATAGTAATTACAGGTATGGGATCTATTATTTGGAAATTACCGGATGGTCATCTCAAGTCCATTTTAAGCAAATAATTCAAAATTTAAAAGATGACTTCCCTTTTTCTCTATACAGGTATGGGATCCGGAATCCGCAAACTCGTTATCCAGAATTACAGATGGCCCTATCCCATACACTCCATTTTAATCACATAGATGACATTTTAAAAATAATTACTTTTCCCTGTAATAATAAAACAGTACTTTCTACTTGATCCCAGCTTATTGGAAGCAAAATAATCCCGCTGGCTATAATTAATGCTTAAATTCATTTTTTTTAGTAGATTTAAGGCATGGAGATCCATATTACCGAAGGACCCCTTATCTGAAAAACCCCAGGTCCTAAGTATTCTGGATAACAGATTCCATACCTGTAATAATAAAATAGTGTCTTATACCTGATCCTAACTAAGCTATATGAATCTGGCAAAAAAAAATCCTATTGAGTTTATTTAATGTTTAGATGATTTTTAGCAGACTTATGGTGATCCAAATAACGGAAATACTACTTCTCAGAAAACCCCAGGTCCCAAGCCTTCAGGATAAAAGCTCATATACCTATCAAAGGTGATAAATACATAATACTAAACAAAACAGTGGATTGCACAGCTGACTAAAGGGGTTTATTAAAAATCAGATTTGTTCGGATTTTTTGCTGAACCAATGTTAGCGAGCTTTTTCTATGATAAATAAGGTCCAACCGGCAATTTGTAGTTTGTCAGACTTTTTTAATAGAAATAATGAGATAAATTCAGACTTTGATAAATAACCTCCAAAGACGTAATACTGGGCCCACCCAACAGTAGACACTGGTCTACATGATTTCTTTAGCATAAATACTTTCCTTTATAGTTCAAATTTTGCTGCATTTCACTACTATGCCCCTTACATGGTAGTTTTATAGAAGTCTACTAAACTCAGCTATTACTACCTACTCTACCACAAAGGGTAGGTGTCTCATGGCACTCTGTTATGACGGTTTTGGAAGTTATCACATTTAGTTTGAGCACCTCTCCATTTTGAAAAAAGCCAATAAATGTGACTGTGGAGGCCCCTGGATATATCTCAAATATGGTCCCGAACAACAAGGAGTAGTGATGGGCGAATTTGCGCCATTTCGCTTCGCCCGTTTTTCGACGCCGGCGTCCGTTTTTTACGCCGGCGCCCGTTTTTGACGCTGTCGTCCGTTTTTTTCGAAAAAAAATTTTGACGCCAGTGAATTTTTGACGCAAATTTTCGCGGGAGTTTCGAATTTATTCGCTGGCGGCGAATCGTGCAAATTCGCCGCAAATTCGCGCCTGGCGAATAAATTCGCCCATCACTAGCAAGGAGTCCCTCACAATACAATACTGCATTTTATAGTCTAATTTAATTCAGATCATGTTGGACATACTTCGGGGTTATTTATCAAGGTCCGAATTTATCTCAGTATTTCTAATATCCATCTCCGAGCAAATCTGAATTCCTGAATGGACCTGATTTATGAAGAAAAAAGCCAGAAAAAATAGGGCCGGGCATAACTTCAAAAACTTCGGAGCTTTCCCCGAGTTTTTTGCTCCAAATCCCTGAAATCATCGGATATTGGTACAGACATCAGCGCAGACACTGGCTTATACAGGACCTCGAGAGCTTTTAGATGCCGGGGGTTTCAGATTCTGAGTTTTAAGAACATTGGACTTTAATAAATCTTGAATATTTCGTAGTTTTTTTGTTTTTTTTTGATCCGGAAACTACAAATTATTTAAGGTTCAGATATTCAGAGCTTGATAAATAACCCCATTCATGTATAAGTTAAACAGCCAAGGGGGACTTTATTTGACAGCTAAACTGGCAGAAGTAACACCATCCATATAGAGTCAAGTACAGAGAAGCAGAAGGATAGGAGCACACTATGCAGAAATGCTTCTAATTAATGGGACTATGGGCTCTGGCACTGCAGAGTTCAGGGATCACTGTTAAAACTTTTCCCCGGAGAATAAAAAGTGTTCAGATTTTAGTAAAAATGATCATCGTTACCAATGTGAACAGTGGTAAAGGTATGGAACCTTTGACCCAGAGTGCACAGGACCTTTATATTCAGCAGCTCTCCAGTTTGCAATCTCATTGCTAGGATCCAAATTACCCTAGCAACCATGCATTGATTTGAATAAGAGACTAGAAAATGAATAGGAGATGGACTTAAAAGACAGATGTGTAATAAAAATTCGGAGTAACAATACATCTGTACCCTAACAGAGAATTTGTCTTCACATGGGGTCAGTGACCCCCATTTTAATGCTGGAACAGATTCATGAGAAAAGGGCATATAATTAAACTATAAAAAAAATAATTTTGAAAGTTGCTTAGAAATGACCATTCTATAACATAAAAAGTTAACTGAAAGGTAAACCATCCCTTTAAATAAACCCAATAGGCTGGTTTTGCTGGCCGTAAGGATTAATTATATTTTAGTTGGGATCAAGTACAAGCTACTGTTTTATTATTACAGAGGAAAAGGAAATCATTTCTAAAAATGTGGATAATCTGGATAATAATAATGTATTCTATGATAGATCGCCTTTTCATAATTCAGAGCTTTCTGGATAATGGGTTTCCTGATAATGGATCCCATACCTGTACTAGCAACCGTATCATATTATGCCGTCACCTGACAATATAAAGAGGGCATTACTATCATTTTATGACAATATATTTATCTTGAACTCATAGGTCCTATTTTAAAGATTTTATCCTGAGATAAGAGTTTGTATACTATGAATTAACTTACGGTCAGAAGCACAGGCAGCAGATGCAAATGGTTTCTATTTGTATGAGACTTTCTGCATTTTTAAAATGTCACAGGGCATGGAAAATGGTAAATTGCCATGGCAGCAATGCTTTGTTCTTCCAGCGAAAACTGATTATATGCTATACTTATCATGGGGGTAATATCTAATCAATTTCTCTTCTATTATCCACAGAGATGAGCTAAGTTTTAAAAATGAATATCGCAATCCATCAGCCTGGGAAACAGATTCACAGAATAGGTCAGAAAATGAAGAATTCAATTTGAGGGAAGTGATTTCAGTGGGACAATTTTAGATACAGTATATGTAGCATAATGGATTCCTAGTCGATAAGTCCAAATTAAACGTGTGCTTTCAGAAATATATTTCAAGTTAAATAAGTTAACGGGGTTGTTCACCTTCCAAACACTTTTTTTTCAGTTCAATTGTTTTCAGTGTGTTCACCAGAAATAAAGACTTCGTTTTTTCAATTACTCTCCATTTTTTTTTAATTTTTAGCATTTTTCCAAAATCAAAGTTTAAAGTTTGTGTCTATAATGTTACAGTCTTGCAGCTTAGTGATCCAGAAGCATCTGAATTGTTACAATTTGCTACATTTAGTTTAGATACAATTAGACAATACATTTCTCAGCAGTATCTGTGGAATATTAGCAACTATTGTATCAATTCTAACAGCTGCCCTTAACAGTCAGGGCACACGCTCAGATTCTGAGATTAGTCGCCCGGAGACAAATCTCCTCTTCTTCGGGGCGACTAATCTCCCCAAACTGCCTCCCACTGGCTAGAATGTAAATCACCGGCGGGGTAGCACTTGGAGTGCTTCGTTTTCCGAAGTTGCCCGAAAAACGATTCCATGGAAAGGCAGTGATCTGATTTAAAGACGAGCGTTATATAATTGCGTACAGTAAATTAATAAAATACATTCCACTTTGTCTCCCTCTCATATATTTATATATTCAGCACAGTGTTGCAGCAGATTGAATTGCTACAGCAGAGTATGTCCGACGCGGCAGAGAGTTGGCGGACGGGTGTGCGTTGGTGTGGTTTATGCTCACTCAGGCTCAGTGCCCGCAGCCTTACACACTGCACACAGTTTGCAGGCACTGAAGATTGCATTCTGTACTGTGTATATTTTTTAATGTTGCTGCTGGGCTGGCACAGGTACATAGATACTTGGGGGGGGGGCGCATGATCTGATTTATTTTTGGCTGCTGCTGACACAGGTAAAGATTGGGGCCAGGGGCAGTATGATTGATGCTGGACTTGCCAGGCACAGGGGGAAGTATGATGGATGGCTGCAGGTAGGGGTGGCAGTATGATGGATGGCTGCTGGCATAGGTACAGCGGGGCAGTATGATGGTTGGCTGCTGGCACAGGTACTGGGGGGGCACTATGATGGATGGATGCAGGCACTGATACGGGGCAGTATAATGGTTGGCTGCTGGCACAGGTACTGGGGGGCACTATGATGGATGGATGCAGGCACTGATACGGGGCAGTATAATGGTTGGCTGCTGGCACAGGTACAGGGGGCAGTATGATGGTTGGCTGCTGGCACAAGTACGGGGGCAATCTGATGGATAGCTGCTGGCACAGGTATGGGGGGCAGTATGATGGTTGGCTGCTGGCACAGGTACAGGGGGCAGTATGATGGTTGGCTGTTGGCACTGGTACGGGGGCAGTATGATGGTTGGCTGTTGGCACTGGTACGGGGGCAGTATGATGGTTGGCTGTTGGCACTGGTACGGGGGGCAGTATGATGGTTGGCTGTTGGCACTGGTACGGGGGGCAGTATGATGGATAGCTGTTGGCACAGGTACATGGTAAGGTGGGAAATGGTAATGCCTGATCGGGGGGGGGGGGGTGCGGGCGCTAATTGAAACTCTTGCCTAGGGTGCCAAACTACCTTGGCCCGGCCTTGGGTAAAGTACACCTTTACATTAAGTTTAAGTTTTACTATGTTATAAATTACTTATAAGTAATTAATCAGTTGGTATTTATTATTTATTTTGCATGTTTTTTTTTAATTATTATAGCCATTTTATGGTGGCAGCTAAAAAAAACTGCCTCCAGCATTGTGAGGCTACTTTTATCGTTATTCTTTTTTTAATTATTTTATTTTCCTTTTCAGGCTCTCTGCTATTCCTATACAATCAATTTTTATATCAAAACCACTCCCTGGCTAAAGTAAATAACCCCTATAAACTAAACAACAATTTAAATTCCAAGCCTGAGAACCACAAAAAAAAACAAAAACAAAAAAAAAACACCTGACTTCTTTGGGTAAACACCTTACTAGAAACATACTGTAAACTGAAGAACCTATTTAAAAATAAAGGGGGAGTAAAAAAGAGAAAATCCTACAAAATGTCTCAAGCACCCCAAAGGCCTGGCCTTATTAGAAAGTAACCTGTCAGAAAACTGACATTTTTTGACAGTACTTTGTAATACAGTATATCTGACAGATACTAAAGCAGCAAGGAAATCAGATAAGGTACAGTAATATTTTCCCTTTATGTTACCAGGTAAGAAGCACTGACAATATATTTTCATTCATTTGGCACTGAGCAGAATACATTTAATAACAGAAAGTTGATAATTACTGTAATCCAAAAAAGAACATCCTATGAGAGACATACAAGTTTCACAGTATACAAGGAGATAGATCTATTATATATTGCATGGATGTGGAATGTCTCTCTGTGTTTATCACATCAAATTTAAGACAATCTCTAAAATAACAGAGTTTTGAGAATATGTCCCAATATATCAAAGTACCTACAGGAGATAATGACTGGCATTATAACACAGGCCAGCACACCAATCTGTATGTTGATGTAGTAACATTACAGACAAAAAGAAAGAAAAGTAATGTTTAAGAGAAATTAGAAAAACATATTGTCGACTTTAACCCTTTCAATTCCAAAAGACCTGCTTCCAGAACCCCTTCAATACCAACCTTTCATACTGGGACACATGGTGGTCCTCCTCCTTTTCAGGCAGACGTATTGCTGTTAAGGGCGACACATTAAGTAATGTACAGGTATGGGACTCATTATCCAGAAAGCTCCGAATTACGGAAATGCTGTCTCCCATAGACTCCATTTTTGTCCAAATAATCCAAATTTTAAAAAATTATTTTCTTTTTGTCTGTAAAAATAAAACAGTATCTTGTACTTGATCCAAACTAAGATATAATTAATCCTCATTGGAAGCAAAACCAGCCTTTTCGGTTTATTTAATATGTAAATGATTTTCTAGTGGATTTAAGGCATGAAGATCGAAGTATGATCAAAGTAAAATCGTACAATCGAACGATTTAACCCTTCGAATCAAACGATTCAAAGGACTTTTAAAAATAAAAAACTTTGACTTCTCAAAACTTGCCCAAAAGCCTCAGGTTCTAGGAGGTCCCCCATAGGCTAAACAGCAATTCGGCAGGTTTGAAGTGGCGAAGTGTCGAAGTCGAAGTTTTTTTTAAAGAGACAATACTTCGATTTTCGAGTGGTCGAATTAACGAAGGTTTTTCAATTTGAATCGAAGTCGAATTTGGCCTATTCGATGGTCGAAGTACCCAAAAATGACTTCGAAATTCAACGTTTTTTAATTCGAAAATTCACTTCGACCTTTGATAAATCTACCCCTTAACGAACTTTGATAGAATCTCTAAATTCAGGAAAGCTTTGCAGTTAGGCAATTTGGAGTAGAAAGACATTTTATTTAATAAATTATACAGAATGTGTTCTTTCCAAATATATATAGATTTTCTAGATATATCTTAGGGGGTTATTTACTAAACTCCGAATGCAAAAATCATGAAAGATTCGTGATTTTTTTTTAATAAAAATGGGACTTTTAAAAAATCACGAATTTTTCGGAATTTATTAAGACCCCCAAGAATGGAAAAGTTAGAATCTGAAAATCTGGCATCTCAGATCTGTCGAGGTCCAAATGATTTTTTTTCGGGTGAAAATTCCGTGAATTTTTTCCCGCAAAGCAAATTTTCGGGAAAATGTAATAATAGATAAGCGTAAAAAACCTGGGCGGGTTTGGTCGGAGTTTGTAGCAGAAAATATTGAGATAAATTCGGACTTTGATAAATAACCTCCTTAGAGTTAGGGGCTTCTACAATACATCAACAGTGTGCTTTGTTTAGCTATTAAACAGTTTAGAAGACCCCTGGCATTCATGTTTAAGGACACATGGGAAATAAGATGCATGAGAAAAAATGTTTTCTTAAAATCCTCTGAATTCATAAAAGCTTTGCGGTTTGGCAGTTTGGAGTAGAGAGACATATTTAGCCATTGTGAATGAATTAGTCCTTTGAATATGTATTTTCCAAAATAAATATGGTCTTGATATGTAATCTAAGGCACTCTGCTGGGGTGCTTTACATTTCAGAATTATATTGGTGTGAGGTTTTGATCTATGCATGTCGATCTATGCATGTCAAAAAATACAATCCCTTTCCATTAACTCCATTAATGTCATTTGGACATGGGAGGAAACTTCAGAAAGCTCTTTGCAATCTGAAATTAATGTACAGAATCATCAATGCTCAAATACTTTGATGTAAATTAACAATTTCATTAGATGCGCCAAAGACTGCCTTAGGTGCTGTCTTTATTCAAGACAACAGGCCAGTAGCATATGTATCAGAAGATATGACAGTCAGCCAGCAATGCTATAAAGAAATTGAAAGAGATAAGTGCGATAGTTTTTCAAAACGGTTTTACCAGTTTATAATAAAGAAAGATGCTGAAAACAAAACATCAGGCACTAGATATCAGAGGTTTATGGAATTCTTTAAGAAACAATTCAGTGTAAAAATAAAAACTGGGTATATAGATAGGCTGTGCAAAGTAAAAAAATGTTTCTAATAATATAGTGAATAAAGTACCCCCTCTTGTAAAATATAAGGATATTATAAGTTACTGAGGAGTTTCATGACCATATATAACGGTCGCTGGCGTAACTTCGCTAGTGGAGGAGATAGACTCTAGCGGTACTTCGCTCCCTAACGCCTGGCGAATTTGCGCTCTGGCGAATGGACGTAACTATGCAAATTCACTAAGATGCGGATTTTACTGAATTTTACCTCTTGCGCCAGACTGCCTTCCCCACCTCAGACCAGGCGAAATACAATAGAGTAGATAGGAGTTCCTAAAAAAAAGTTGAAAATGTTCAGCGCTAGTGTCTTTTCCTTTTTGAGGGTGATAGGCTGAAAAAGAGCATATATTTTTTTGGGTAACCGGCTTCCTCCCTACATTTTCTAACATATGGCACATAAACTATACACTGGGCTCATGTGTAGGGCAATATCACAACTTTATTTTATTTTATTAAGGTTCCCAAGGCTTGTGTAGTGTAATGTATTTGCTGCAACATATACGTCCATTCAACTTTAACTTGCCACCGTATGCAAATTAGGCAAATTCGCTTAACTTGGCGCAGTAACTCTGGCGCAATATATATATAGTTCATTTATGGAGATTGTGCTTTCTATTCGTGATCTGTAATTTTGTTGGTGAGCACCCGGCCTATATCGAGTTGAATGGTGTGTGCTGATATATAGAAATATATATATATACATATATATATATATATATATACATATATATATATATATATATATATATATACACACATATATATATATATATATATATATATATACATATATATATATATATATATATATATATATATATATATATATATATATATATATGCGATTACAAAATAGGTTTTCAGTATATGCAGAGCACAACATGCCCTTTTTCCTTATACCAACTTCTACATTCAGGACCCACTTTTCAATATCTGTTGCTGAACCTGCGATTAGTTTCACAAATGTAAGATAATTATACTTCACACCATTTGGCAAGCGTGAAATCAGATTTCCAAGGAGAAACTGTGCAAGATCTGTAACTAGGAAAGGGGTGAATATTTTCATCCAAAAATAATGAACAGGTCAATATTAAACAAAGTTAGGGCACCTGAACATACTGAAGCTTAACACCAAATTAACTGATAAAGAGGACATCCAACCAACCTCAAAAATACGTCTGTGTTTTCTTGTCTGGGTAGATTGCATATCCTTACTTTTTCATTTTTGCAAACTCCCATTCAGTAGGCTATTTTACTAGCTTTGGATATTCTTTAGTAATAAATGAAGTAAACAGAATAATGGAAACAACAAAAGTTTCACTACATTTATTATATATATTTAAATATATATATATATATATATATATATATATATATATATATATATATATATATATATATATATATATATATATTTTAAAAGGACTGTTTTTTCCCCTAGCTTACAGACCTTAGAGTTTTAGCACTGTCTAAAAATGTCACAAACTCAACCTGGTTTGTTTCAGCCTTTGCTATATTCTTCTTTACTGGTCCTGTAGTATTATTTTTCTCTTATAAGAATCAAGCAGCAAGCATGGCTCAGCAGTTCAGAAGGTGTGGTCTGGTGTCACTGGACCATAACCATGAAAAAGTGATCAATAATTATCTTTTTTTTTAACAATTCGTGTTTATTTAGTTTCAAATGTACACATTATCATTATGTCATTGACCAGTTCCATGGTATAGATTGAATATTGAATATTGAATAAAATAATATGGGATGTTATCAAATAAACATAAACATCAACTGAGTAACAACTTTGCAGTGTCATTATTTCCAGGATCTATATGCATACAATAAAACAACATTACCAGTATACCATTTCAATTTTTTATCCATGAATTACCCTACTTTATGTAGTAATTATCTTTACAAGTTATCTTTATAGAGACACAGGATACTGTAGATTGAAAAATGTTATAAAATTTAGAAGATCTACAAATTAGCAAAATGACTGGGTATATATATATATATATATATATATATATATATATATATATATATACACACACACACACAACGTTTCGACCCACAACGTTTCGACCCACTTGATAAAGGCCCTAATGTGGTTCGAAACGTTGGATGCACAAGTTTGAAAAATAAAGACATTTTTGGTTCACTCACCAAGGAGTGCGGGTCCTCTTGAACTTTACATAAATACTTTGACCCTGCACCCACGTTTATGGAAGACTGGTTCAGATTGCAAGCGTCTGATTCCAGTTTATATATATATATATATATATATATATATATATATATATATATTTTTTTTTTTTTTTTTTTATTTCTACTACAATACATTAAATGCAGGGTGGAACATGTTAAGAGACAAGGTAACCCTGCACATTATACTGCAATAGACAAGGTGTTAGTCTAGGAAACCCTTGATGCACTGTACCTGCTTCATTGTGGCCATTATGATACAGCCATTTAAGATATGGCACATGGTTTGTACCTATACTACCATAACTTGTTTCCAACAGCACAGACGAAATGTTGTGGTGACAAACAGCAGCACAATTGGGGGCTACACAAAAAATTGCAAAGCAGTATTTATTGCACTGCTGCTTTGACTCTTGAAACTATCTTTCAATGTATGCTTCTTCACAATCAGCTGGAATTTGCTACATTATTTTTAGAGCCAGAACCAGCAGTGAAGAGAATATAATGGTACAATAGAAAGGGACTCTAAACAGGCCAGAATACTGCCAACAAAATAATGAAGAGCTGGCCGAACAGCTTTGAAGGATGACTGTTGGGGTCATTGGTAGCTATAAATGAAAATTATTCAACATAAAATGTAAGTATATTAGTTATAAGCCCTGAAACAAATCTCTCCACATGGTGTTTTAGTGTGACACAAAATGACTAAGCGTTTATATCCGAGGAGATGTTGTGTGCCAGCAAACAATTATACATCTTCCAGGATCAGCAGCAGCTGGAGGTAGGAAGAGATTTGTGGCAAAACTGCCTTAAGCAGTAATAAATAAGTAAGATTTATATAGACCAGCTCTTCAGAGCCAACTCCTCACACTGCATGATGAATAGCAAGCAACCCGTCAGCCTGACAAGTGCTCGTCACAACATATGGTAATATTAAACAATCAGATCACGCCATACACCACTGGAGCTATCCAGAGCTACTGTGGATTATTTACTAATAGTGGGAAAAGTTTTAAGTGTGCAGTAACACATAGCAAAGGATCAGCATACAGTTTTAATAAGGCTGCTACAGGTAAAATACAAAGGGATATTTTACCTATGTTAAAAAAAAAACTTGCTGTAGGCGGCTCTATAGCAGGAGAGGCACATAGCCAGAATTTTAGCTTCATTGCAGATGTCCATTACATCATGGGTGCCCCAACTTGCACAGAGTTCAAAATGACCCCATGCAAAGCTCGAGCTATATCCTTCTTTTTTCTGGAAAAGCAAATGTTCAGTGAGCAGGATGTCCAATGAAAAATGAATGGAAATTTGCTAAATTATTATCAGGAACTTATTGTATGGAGTTTCCTTGGTTTTTAAGGGAAATGACCTCCCAGTCTCCATAGTGGTTATAGGTT
Source organism: Xenopus petersii (assembly GCA_038501925.1). Lineage (NCBI taxonomy): Eukaryota > Metazoa > Chordata > Amphibia > Anura > Pipidae > Xenopus > Xenopus petersii. Next base: position 39,943,789 of record CM076675.1, read on the forward strand.
AGGGCTGGCATTCAGACAGAATTTTAGCATTGATAATACATAAATAGTGGCTGTGAACCACTGACGCCTTTAGACACCAAATGAAAAGCCGATAGATTTTTAATTGCAATTTATAGTGGATTCCATTAGCCCCCTATTTACTTTAACTGGGAAATGGAGAAGAAGATTATTCTCTGAGCAGAGCTTGCTTTTTACTATTTGAGCAGACTTGACTTATCCTCTAGAGTTGCAGAGCTGAGTTTTCTCCCTAGTTCTACAGGCTGTGCCTTATTTACTGCAGATAAAACAGCTCTGCTTGTCTGCTATTTTCTTCATTCAACTTTAAAGGAATAGTTCAGTGTGAAAATAAAAACTGTGTAAATAGATAGGCTGTGCAAAATAAAAAATGTTTCTAATATAGTTAGTTAGCCAAAAATGTAATATATAAAGGCTGGAGTGAACAGATGTCTAATCAAACAGCCAGAATCCAACTTCCTGCTTTTCAGGTCTATAACTCTGAGTTAGTCAGCGACTTGAAGGGGGGCCACATGGTACATTTCTGTTCAGTGAGTTTGCAATTGATCCTCAGCATTCAGCTCAGATTCAAAAGCAACAGAAATGACCCATGTGGCTCCCCCTCAAGTCTCTGATTGGTCACTGCCTGGTAACCAGGGTAACCAGTCAGTGTAAACCAAGAGAGCTGAAAAGCAGGAAGTAGTGATCAGACTGACATGTTATACTTCAAATCACTCCAGCCTTTATACATTACATTTTTGGCTAACTAACTATATTACAAACATTTTTTATTTTGCACAGCCTATCTATTTACCCAGTTTTTATTTTTACACTGAACAATTCCTTTAACAACATAAATTACCTTCTAGGGTTATAAAAATAAACCAAACAATTCTACTTCTCAAGACATGGATATGTGTTTTTGTAGCTGTACTGCTAAATGGCAGAAAAAGCAAATGACTCCCAGTGAATTTAAAGAGGAAAGATACTCCCAATGTTTAGCATGAGACAAAAAAAAAACAGTGCAGAAAATGCATTCTGCCTTTTTTTTTTTTACTTTTTCAAATAATAGGGTGAAATATATTTAAAATTTTGTTATTTTTTTCCTAAAAGGATGTTTTGTGAATTGAAAGATTGAGAAAACTTTGATTTCAAAGAGACTTTGAAACTGACAGACATTTATTTTTATCCCTTTCTGACTTTGTCAACACTCAGTAACCCACTCTAGCTTCTTCAGCCCTCAATACTACTGTTGTATCTAGGGTGGCACAATGGGTTAAATTTACTAAAATTCGAAAATTCGCCAGCTACAGCTTCGCTCACAGCGCAACACTTTGTCAGGCGTAGATTTGCAAGGACAGTGCTAATTCACTAAAATCCGAAGTTGCGTCCAGGGCGCGAATGTTGGCAAAGTTGCGCCAGCGTTACTGCTCCAAGCAAATCGAAGTTGCGCTAGTGTTGGCTAAAGCGTTTGCATACGGCAGGAAGTTAAAGTTGAATGGACGTTTATGTTGCAGTAAATACATTACACTACACAAGCCTGGGAAACCTTAATAGAAATAAAATAAAGTTGTTATAATGCCCTACACATGAGCCCAGTGTATAGTTTATGTGCCATATGTTAGGAAAGGTAGGGGGGAAGCCAGTTACCCCAAAAAAGTACGCTCTTTTGCAGCCTATCACCCTGAAAAAAGATGCCAGCATTTTTTGGGACTTAGAAAAATTTTCAACTATTTTTTGAGGAACTCCTGTATACTCTATTGCACTTCGCCTGGTCTGAGGTGGCGAAGGCAAGTCTGGTGCAAGAGGTAACATTCAGTAAAATCCGCATCTTAGAGAATTCATGTAGTTACATCTATTCGCCAGAGCGCAAATTCACCAGACGTTAGGGAGCGAAGTAGCGCTAGAGTCTATCTCCTTCGTTAGCGAAGTTACGCCAGCGTTAGTCATGTAGCCGTTTAGTAAATTTGCCCCATAGTTGGCAGCACATTCCCTCACCCCTGCTAGTTTATATCACACAATTTTCTACTACAGACTGGACCACATTTTTTAAAATACAGACATTTTTTAAAAAGCCCTATCCCAGGCCCAGTCTGGGTTTTTTTTTATATCATTGGAAGCAAGTTTTCTTTTTAGCCTCGGGAAAGCAGTAGGTCTGGCAAAAAGTATCCTAGGTACAGGGGTTTTGGTCTTTGTGATCTTTTATCCCCCATGCACATTTATATGGAGTCCTCAGAGCTTCATTTACTGGGTCAATCAGGGCATTATGGTGGTATGATATCACTTGTTTGTCCCTGATCCATGTGCCATTCAGCCTGCTTATATCTTGTCCAGTGGCAAGTGCTCTGTCCCCCCATCTGTGTGCTTTATCCGGCCTGCCCATCTGGCAGCAGTTTTTTTGGTTTGGAAGCCAGAGCTCTCCTTTAATAACTAATAGAATTATAAAGACCATTCGACTTTTAAAAAAAAATTAAATAGGGTTGTTTTGATACCAACATGAAGTAGATAAATCAGTCAAACAGAATTCTTGGCTGAAATGGCAAAGGCATTACCCATTGCTGAATAATAGATGCAATACATATTGCTAGCAAATGTTTCATTAGAAAGTACTGTACTGCACTTTTTCCCCAGGGTCCCAGTATTATACAGTAGGTCCCTCTGGTGAGTATACTTCCATTCCATATTAATGTACAGCTTGGCGGCTAATGGCAAGTAAGGTGTTAATTATGGCTAGACGCTCTGTTATCCCATGTGGTCTATGTAAACAAGTGACTCACATTTCTGCAGCAGCCTGTTCACAGCATTAGAGACTAGGATATTTTGTTATCTGCACAATGCTGAGAGGCTTCAGCCTCAACACACACCCAGCACACAGGCAGATAGGCAAAGTGCCCAAACACTATCACCCACGCGGTTTCAGACCAGCAGGAAAGTCTGTCAGTCCCGCAGACTAAAGCTGGCCATAAAAGCAAAGATTTCCCCATCTCCCAACCTGCCACTAACCATTCAAATTAAATAAAGGTGGCCATACTTTTATTGTTCTGCGATGAACAATTGTATCGTTAAACGATCGTCTGAAGATTATTTTACCATATGATATGCCATCCACGGAGAACAATTATATGAACAGATTTAACCGCATTGTTTGCTTCGTGTACGGACGAGGAGTGGTGCTAGCATTGTGTCACTGTCTGTAGTATATAGTCAGTTTCCCGTTCCCTGCTCCATGCAGACATATGGATTTATATCTTCCTATGGCATAATAAACTTCTTTCACATATGAGGTGATAGGGTGATATTCCTGCAGTTAGCACAAATTTCTTTCTTTACATAGTTCATATGGTTACAAATGAAGCTTTCAGCAAAGAAGGTTCGGGTCCTTCCGTATATGTTCGTTGTTCCGTATATGTTCGTTGGTTTGTGCTACAATCCTGACATGCGCAAAAAGGGATTTTATCCCTAAACGACTAAAAATTTTAAACTCATCTGATCAAAATTGCGAGGTCGAGACAATCGTTCGTCCCTCGATCGTTCCTACACCATCAACCATCACTACAGAGATTAACTGGCCCCTGCATTGTTTAAACCTCAATTCAGACTGTAATCCCCTGTATTGTTAACACCTGTGATCCTCCTGTATTGTTCACACTTGTAACACCTCTTTTGTTTATATCCTAAAGGCCTGTACTGTTCACACCTGAGACCCACACGGAAACTGCCCACATTGTTCACCTGTTCACACCTTATTCAAAATGCTAATGGGGCACTAGCACTATGTCACTGTATGTAGTACATATTAGAATGATAGCTTTCTCTGTCTCCTGCTCTGTTCTGTCTTCCCTCCCTGTGTGTGCCATTCTCTGCTTGCCCAGTGCTGCTTGTGTGTGCCATTCTCTGCTTGCCCAGTGCTGCTTGTGTGTGCCATTCTCTGCTTGCCCAGTGCTGCTTGTGTGTGCCATTCTCTGCTTGCCCAGTGCTGCTTGTGTGTGCCATTCTCTGCTTGCCCAGTGCTACTTGTGTGTGCCATTCTCTGCTTGCCCAGTGCTGCTTGTGTGTGCCATTCTCTGCTTGCCCAGTGCTGCTTGTGTGTGCCATTCTCTGCTTGCCCAGTGCTGCTTGTGTGTGCCATTCTCTGCTTGCCCAGTGCTGCTTGTGTGTGCCATGCTCTGCTTGCCCAGTGCTTCCTGTGTGTGCCATTCTCTGCTTGCGCAGTGCTGCTTTTAAGTGCCATTATTCTCTGCTTGCTCAGTGCTGCTTGTGTGTGCCATTCTCTGCTTGCGCAGTGCTGCTTGTGTGTGCCATTCTCTGCTTGCCCTACGCTACCTGTGGAATGTAAGCCTGTTAGGGGTTTGTTCTTGGGGTTTGTTAGCATTTGGAAATTGTTTTTAAGGGCCCTAAGGTGGTTTAATCATGTGTTGGGGGGTTGTTGTATTATCCACAGGGGAGGATGAGGCATATGGATTTAAGGGTATGTTTTTTAACATGACTTACATTTTTCACATGAGTGATGAAGGATTTCCCTGCAGTGAGCACCAACCATTTTGTTTTTTGGTGTGCTACCACCGTTAATGTGGATATGATCTTAAAAGTTCTTGTGGTAATATGCGTGTGGTTTACAGTGGGTGTGGTTTAAAGGGGGAGTGGCCAACACTGACTTCCATTATCGGCCCTCCACCACATAGGCCAGTAAAATCTTTCTCGGTACCACAGAAGTTGGACAGCAATGCGATAGGTTATCGATATTGTCTGAACGTTCACAAATCCGTCGTGTGGAAGTAAAAAATCTGCCCCTGTATGGTCACCTTAAAGTAATAAAATAACTGATCAGCCAATGTTCTGCCGCTGACAGCAATCGTTCGAAAGTTATGTCCAATAAAGCTGGTGACAGTCTCTCACTTAAAATCGTATGATCAGCAATATATGCAGAGATATTATAAGGAAACCGACATAAATCTTTTAACCTGTCCGATCGACCAAACGGCCGATCTCCGCGAGACGAAAAATGTTGGGACTCTTCAAACACAGTCCGAAAATCGCACGAATCCTAGATTCGTACGATTGAATCTTTTCTTTTATGGCCATCTTAAGGGATAATGTCACTTAGCATGGATGGTGCATGAGGATTAGGGATCCCTGGATGTTTACATCATTTCAGTTACTCAAGGTGTCAAATTAGCACAATTTGTACTGCAAACAGTGTCCATACCATGCCCAACTCATTGGCTGACACAAGCTCTCCCAAGACTGGCCAATATTCTAAAATCCTTATGGACATCCCCATACCTCCCAACTGTCCCGTTTTCAGTGGAACAGTACTGCTTTTGACAGCTCAACCCACAGTCTGAAAAGTACTGAAAAGTCCCGACTTTCTCTGCACTGAACAGCCAGAAAGAGATACAGGGGCTCATTTATAAACCTCACGCAGGGCAGAATGATTCACACAGTGAAAATATTTGCCCGATCGTAGTTATATATATATAAAGCTGGATAAGATTGGTGTACTTAATGTGCAAACAGAATTGGTATTTTTTTTCACACTGCGAATGTCCATAAGAGCTTTTTAAATATGGCGAAAAATGCAAATTGCAAAAACTCGGCGCCTGAGTTACGCCACAACTTTGGTGGCGGAGAAAATATTTGCAAAACAGTTTTGCAAATTGCGAATTTAAGTTACTGTCAACGCTATTTTCACGCACAACAACCTTGCGCACTTACACAAACACAGTCTCATTTGCGAGCCATTTGGAAAAATGTATTCACAATGCGAATTCGCAAAAACCAGATGGGCACAGCAGTGCAATATTTTAGCGTTCAAGAAAAACCTGGGCTATACAACCATTTGCGAATAAATATGCACTGCGCAAACTAAATGACCCTCACAAAATTTCTAACTTAATTGGCTTTTGGCAGAGAGCCCAGAACAGCCACCAGGTGCAGCTAAGATACTTTTGTAACAATTTTGAGATAAGCAAATAAGTAATTGTAACAATTTAGATAAGGAGGTCCCTTGGGAAATGTTAGACTTACAGCTTAAAGAGCAATTTGCCTTCATTAACAAAACTGTAATAACTAAAAAAAGAAATACAGAAATATGTTCAAACTGACATAACCTGCCAAATCTTGTAAAATGAACATCGTAATTAGGGGATGTGGCCACAAAAATGGGTGTGGTCCACAAAATTTAGCCGCGATATGCACCGCAACTTTTTGTGCCCCTCTTTCTATTTGTATAGCTTAAATAATTTTTCCAAAGCATGCTTATAAGTTAAAAAGTACAAGTTTATTACATATTATAAGAAGTCAAACAATCTCCTCATGGCGCCTTACGCGTTTCATGCTTACCTCTAACAAATCAGTTCCTTTTTAGTCCTTAAACAATAGCTCTCATAGACCCTCCCCACCATAAAACCAATCACAGTCTTATACATATGTTGTATATATCATCCATTAGAACCAGGGCTATTGGCTCAGTTTTTTAGTTATCACCAGATGATCTAGCTATAACACAAACCATGCTTCGGGGTATTACAAATAAATACAGATACACAATATAAAAAATCGTATAAAATTGTGAATAATATATAACACGTTACATCAAACATATAGTTCAATCCTAGCGGCAACCTGGTTTGTAAGTGGAATATCCAGTATACCTACCTCTCTTTTATGCAGTTTTGTCACTAGAGGATTCCAGCATGCTATAACATTGTTCACTAGGCTCTAGATCCAAGCTAATTAGATACCTCTTTCTATTTGAACATGTTGAGAGGTATGCATACCCTGCTGAAATGAAAAACACTTGGGAAATTTATAGCCTCAAAACAAAAGTTGGAAGTTTCTGACAATACAGATATTCCTTTAGCTTGCTTGTTTTTCCTCATGCATCCCTTCTTATTTTGCTTTTGAAAAGATTTAATATTTTGCCTTACTGTGTCCAGTTTCCCCCTTTTAATTTCATTACCATGAAAATCTCCTGTTCTGCTTTTTTATCTTCTATCTGTTCAGTTATCTATCTCATCTGTATTCCCCATTCTACCAGCCAATATGATATTCTATCCAATGAACTTTTTTCTTCTGCCCTTTAGGATTATTCAGTTTCTTTTCTCTCCCCCCTCTCTTCTCCCCTGTGCTCTCCATTGTTTTTTTTTTTTTATTTTCTGATGCTTTTATCACTTTTTCTTTTAGTCGATTAAACCCTATTAAGCTTGAAATATTCAGCATACACAAAAAGAAATTACTGGTTAGCACTGTACTATATTTTTTTTAAAGATGCATGGTACAATGTAAAAAACCTGTGAATGTGCTTTAGTTACAGCAACGGAGGAAAAAAAATAGGGGCAAATCCATGAGGTTAGTAATTAAAAACGAAATGCTAATTAATTATATTTGTGGCTGCCTTCCCATCCACTGACTGAAAACTATATTCTGGATGGTGGAGTTAAGTATGATATGGCATACATTTGAAATACATTTTCTCCATTTATGTTTCAGTTTAGCTATTTTTCTTATAATTTAGAGCTAAGGAGAAATTGTGATATTAAATTGGCAGTCGGTAGGTTCTCCTGCAAAAATCAGTTTGATTCGTCTTTTTAGCATTGCAAATTGCATTTGCAATGGTGGCATTGTCCCCTTTCTTAACCTTAGTTTTCACCTGCCACTGATGCCTTTCCATGCAGAGTAATAAGCACTGAGTGAAACAATTTCCAACCAAACAGATTTTCTTTTCTGTTGCAGAGTATTAGATGTTAAAGGCCATGAATACGTGTCAGGAGCTGTAATTCCAATGACGTGTGACAATTTTCTTGCTGTACACTTGTTATAGCTTCCAAAACTGCCTCCTCCGGCATTTCTAAAAGAAGCACAGGTTCAGTTACTTTAACACCCAAAAGTTTTTGTCAGTTATTCAAAGGCCTGTGATATGTGTGCCCTGTTCTGTGTGGAACATTCTTCTACAAATATACTGCCCTTATTGTAACATTTGCATTTAGGTTGGATTCTGTCCAGGCCAACAGATGCTCAGATCAGCTGGCAGAGATCCTCTTGCAGCTAATACTGAACCCTATTTTTGTGCAGTAGCCAGCCATATGGGGATTTATATACAGTCCAATGTATAACTGAAACCAATAAAATGTTTGATTCTAAACAGGTGTCCAGTAAATGATACCTGCTGATTGGCTGTGACCTTTAGCAAACTTTGCACCTACAGTATTACACAACCCCCCTCCCCAAATTGTCACAGAAAAATGTGCAGGGATACCTTTATTATTAAACATCATGTTCCTTTCCAACCATGCTGTTCTGCAAAATCAAACAGAGCAAAACTGTGAAGTGTTTTCTCTCTCCTTATAATAAGTAGTCTGTGCATTATTTGTCTTTGTTCCCAAGAATATATGGAAGATAAGACACTGTATGTATTTAGTAGACTTTTGGAAAGTTTAGGTAGATAGTTTACAGTAGAGATATATATTTTATCAGCATGTATATATAATATTATGGATCAGCAGTTTGTTTGGGGAAGCTACAAAAAAAAGGTTTTAGATTATAATCGTATAGTGTATAAAGTAATCCTGCTATAAAATATAGGGATATCATAAGTGACCAAAGACTTCCATGACTTCCTTTTAATACATGTCACTTCTAATATCCTCCTATTTTTCAACAGGAGCCATTTTATTTATAACGCACAAGTTTCAGTGAGTCGTGACAGAAATGACAGGGCCGTATTCAGGGCCCTGGGCCCCCAGTCCGACCCTGACCATATTAATATATAGGTACCCAAGGGCCTGTGCTTAAGGTCCAAAAACACTGTATCCAAAAAGAATGTGAGGACCTCCAATGATAAAGAAACAAATATATAAAAAGTAGTACAATTTATTAGGACATAAAACCTAACGCGTTTCGTGCCTTTTGGGGCACTTACTCATAGGCTCTACGTGTTTCGTGCCTATGAGTAAGTGCCCCAATAGGCACGAAACGCGTTAGGTTTTATGTCCTAATAAATTTTTCTACTTTTTTATATATTTGTTTCTTTATTATTGGAGGTCCTCACATTCTTTTTGGATACAGTGTTTTTGGACTTTGCACCTTGGGACTGAGGTGAACTGTGAGTGAATCCTCTGTTACTAATTTAAGAATGCAATTTTTTGATTTATTAATTATTTCTTGAGTGGTACAATTTAAAATTTTCTTTAATGTGGCAGTAGCACAAACTCTGTCTTTATTATGCTGTGCTTAAGGTGGCAGCTTTTGGGGGGTGGCCCTCGGTGCCTATATAACTGAATAAAAAAGATCCACCCTAGCCACTGCAGGAGTCTTTCTGTATAAATCTGGTGGTGGAGCTGGGGGGGGGAGTGAGGGGTCATCGCCTTGAAAAAAGTACTGGGGCTCATTTATCAACACTGGGCAAATTTTCCCATGGGCAGTTTCCTACAGCAACCAATCAGTGATTAGCTTTTTGAAACCAGCTGCAAGTAGAACAATGAATGCAGCAATCTGATTGGTTGCCATGGGTTACTGCCCATGGGCAAATTTGCCCAGTGTTGATAAATGAGCCCCACTGTGTGCATAATATCACTACTGTATGCTGGGGGCACTGTTAGGTCTGGTGCCTAGGGTGGTAATTAACTTAAATACAGACCTGAGAACTGAGAATATAACTGATGATATCCCTAAGCCCCCTTTATAAGAATATCATTTACAGAATATTCATGGCTCTTGTGTTGCACCCCCAAATGTACATTATTCTCTGCCTGGTGGTGAGTCATATTGTTAGGGGCCAATTTGTCACTGAGTGAGATGCAATCTGCAATAGAAGAGCCAAATTTCCCTCATGGCAGCAACTACCGTAGCCCTGAAAGTATGATTATTCCTTGTGCTGTAATTTACGGTTTTGGGAGGTCAATACAATGTTCTTTCTATGCCGTTAATGCTCCTTACTCTATTCTATTACTTTACTCCCTAATTGATGTATTGCATGTATTCCAAGCCTCTGTATGCATGCCATGTGTTTATGGTCATACAAGTCCCCTGATTATTTGCTGCTGTGCTCCAGACAGGGCATAGTTGAGAGCATCCATATCAGGGACTGATGCTGAAGCCAATTAGTGCGCTCTGTGTCTGACGGCAGTACCAGTCATACTGCTTACACAAATTAGCGAAAAGCTTTTGCCAAGACTGGTTTGCTGTCAAAACCTTGATTTGCAATATTTCATCCAATAAATATAACAGGCATGAGCAAAATCTTACATCTGATACAGAAAGGGTTTATTTGCTGCAGAGTTTCCTCTAGTGAGACACGATAACTGAAACAAGAATACATTTTTCTAAACATTCACATTTAAAAAGTCAATCTTAATTAAAGGAGGCTAGAAATGAGTTGTCCCTCGAGCTTTAGCAGAAGAGCTTTCAGAGAAACACAGGTATTAAAGATGCAGGTCACAAATTACAGCTGCTAGATGTGGAGGAAATTGCATGCCACTTCACCTTCAAAATTATACTTGCAATTTCCCTTTTATCCTGCCTAACACAAAGTGAATTGCAAAAGATGCACCATTATAAAGCATCGCCACAATCATTTGGTACAAACACTTCTAGATATACTAGAATGTAAGCAGCAGCTCACAGTCCCTTTTCTCTACTAGCAATAAACATATATATAAAATAGATATTATCTCAGGCAGTATAGGTCAATGGCAGAACTTTAATGTAGGCTGCATACACTGTACATATCATATATACACTGTAGCCATGATATTCATCAGAGAACTATGAATATTTATTGCCACTTTAGGTGCTGCTTCTCTTGGGGATTCTCTTGACTTTGCTGAGACGAGCAATACTGGAAGCAAACCCAGCTTATTGGGTTTATTTAATGCTTATATAATTTTCTAGCAGACTTAATGTGTGAAGACCCAAGGAAAGATCTGTTATCTGGAAAACCCCAGGTCCCGCACATTCTGGATAACAGGTCCAATCCTATATATCTTCTTTTGCACACAAAAAAGGGGCTAACAGGGAAATTAGCTACTCCATGTTTGGTCCTGGAAATGCAGATAATTAGATTACCAGAACAGTGATAAATAGTACTCCATTATGTATGTATGTATGTATGTATGTATGTATGTATGTATGTATGTATGTATGTGTGTGTGTGGGGGGGGGGGATATCTGTGCACTGATAACCTAGCCCTACAGTCACAAGTATATCAGCTCTACAGTTTTTAGGCTACCGGCACACGGAGAGATGCCACCTATATTTAAATCTGCGCTACTGGTGCAACAGTGCCAGTACCCTTAAAGAAAGCACATGACTTCAAGGACGCAGACATTGTAACCTATGCAGCACTCCCTATCCCTTTTCTGCTCTACATTGACTTTAGACCTTAGTAACGTTTAGCCCAAAGGGTATTAGCACAAGGAACACATGGCAAACTTCTAGGCAAATTACAATTTGGCCAAGCAACAGTTAGGGGCAAATTAACTAACCTCTATAAATTCACCAGCTCACATCGCAACACTTCGCTAGGCGTAGATTAGACAGGACAACGCTAATTCACTAAAATCCAGGGCACTGAACACTGGCAAAGTTGCGCTAGTGTTACTGCGCCAAGCAAAGCGAAATTGTGTTGGCTAATTTGCACAAGGCTGGAAGTTAAAGTTGAATGGACGTATATGTTGCAGCAAATACATTACACAAGCCCAGGGAAACCTTAATAACCTTAATAAAATAAAATAGAGTTGTTGTATTGCCCTACACATGTGCCCAGTGTATAGTTTATGTGCCATATGGTAGGAAATGTATGGGGGAGCCCGGGTACCCAAAAAATTTTTTACGGACATTTGCAGCCTAGCACCCTGAAAAAACTAAAAGACGCCAGCGTTTTTTTCATCTAAAAATAGAAGCCCTATACATTCCATTGCACTGAGCTGGCAAAGGCAAGTCTGGCAGAACAGGTAACGTTCAGTAAAATGTGCATCTTAGTGAATTTGCGAAGTAACTCTCTTTCGCCAGAGCGAAACTTCGCCTGGCGTAAGAGTGGAAAGTAGCGCTAGATTCTATCTCCTTCGCTAGCGATGTTACGAAAACACCCGTTAGTAAATCGGTTAAGTAACGAAATGACGTCACGCTGGCAAATTTTCGCTAACGTTAGTCACTTCGCCCTTTAGTAAATTCACCCCTTAAGGTGGCCATACACAGGCAGATTAAAGCTGCTGATAAGGGTCCTTTAGACCAATTCGGTAGTTTATCTGCCCGTGTGTGGGGGCTTCTGACGGGTCCTCCTGATCAATATCAGGCCAAAAATCGGCCAGAGCGCGATCAGTCAAGTGTGATTTTTTTCTGCGATAAAGGACTGCATCGACTCCTGCGACACGTCGGCGCCCATTTGCACCATTGTAATCCGATCATTCGGCCCCAGGGCCGAACGTTCTGATTCATCCGATATCGCCCAGCCATAGTGGGCATATCGGATTAAGATCTGCTCATTTGGCGACCTCGCCAAACAAGCAGATCTAATAGTGTATGGCCACCTTTACTTATACTTTCACTAGCACTGTCAGGCAATCGTCATTACAGAAAACAAAGTATGTTCAGCACAAGCCCTCATGTCGAACATTATCCCCTTAATTACCCAACAAACAAGCATCAGTTTGGAAGTCACAATGGAAGCTCAGTACCAGTTGGACCCTAACCAGATAACATTTTTGGTTGCTGGTTGAACAAAAAAAAAAAGGCAGAATAAGAAAGCCATTAATTTAAAAACAATGCAAAATAAATGCTAACCCCAAATGAATACTAACATACTAAAAGTTTTGAGTTTGATGCTATAAAATTATGGAACCCACTGTTGTGACGCTGTTTTTTAGATACAAATTTGCACATATTTGTGTTCTTTATGTCTCAGGGCAGGCCTATTGAAGGCATTGTTAACATTCAAACACGTTTTTCAGTTCAGTTGGTTTCAGATTGTTCACAAGAAATAACCAGAATGTTTCCAATTACTTTCTATTTCTGACTGTTTTGCTAATATTGAAGTGTAAAGTTTCATTTTTCACCTTCTAAAGCAGCTCTTGTGGGGGGGGGGGGTCTCCAACACTGTTTTAAATAAATACTTGATGCATTTGTTGATACTGCTGATAAATTAAGATCTTTCTTGGAAAAGATTGTTTGTTACAAAACACAAGTGTAGAGCTGAATCGTCAGATATACAGGTAGAAACAATATTCCACCTGTATCTGGTGATTCAGCATTAAATAGTGGTCGATGTTCGGGTGCCTTCAAAGGTGCCCAATCAAAATTTTCTGCGTGGGCCAATCAGGGAGCCAATCCATATCCAAGTCTTCTGCCGATATCGGTTGGCTCTTCTGCCACCATACACACAATGAATATCGTACAAAAATTTGTTTCGTACGATAATATGTGTGTCTATGGCCACCTTTAATGTAGCAAATTGTAACGGTTTAGATGCTCCTGGATCACTGAGTTGCCAGACTGAAACACTGGAGACAGGAACATTAAACGTTAAACATACATTTTTGGAGAACAAAATAAAAGATGGAAAGCGATTGGAAACAGTCTTTCTTCGTGGCAGGCAGTTACCAACTATGAATCCTTTGTATTCCAAAGTCAAAGGCAAGTTTTTAGCTTCAACAGTTTGTCGACCACACATCTCCTCTGCAGACTGGAAAAGTTAATTATACAATAGCTCAGTGTGCCGTTAATAACAGACATGCATAATAAAATACCCTGAACCCTGTTATGAACTCAGCAGATGATGCACAGTATTAGCAACATGCATTGCAATACATTAGGCAGAATTATAGGACAGGCAAGGGTTTATTAAAAAACATAAATACAGTCCAATATTTACAGACATTCTAATAATGCACATGATTCTATTTATTCCTTGTATAAAACATTCTTAATATCCCTAGAAAAACAAAAAAAGCCATTGGTATTAGTCCAAAATGGCTAGAAAACAGCCTGTAGGAGAATGGTCCATTTTAAGCTGAGGGCACGTAGGCTGTGGTATCAACTGGCTGATAAAGTGCTCAGGATCATGCTGCCTCCAATTGACTTGAATAAAAAATGCCTGGAAATGCTAGCACTAGTGCTTCGAAGCTGAAAGGCTACTGTTCTCAGACATGGGGAAGGAACACAGGAAAATTAATAGATAGAACAATGGATTAGGCTGATATCCTCTCCTCTAATTTTGTATATAACATATACAGCCAGTGAATGGAAAACATACAGCCAGTGGTTACTCTTGCCAATGGTAGGCTAGCACTTACAGACACTGACAAAGATCGTACCCAACACTTAAAAAAAAATCTAAGCCAAATGATTTATGTTCTATATGTAGAAAAACCAACTAGAGGTCACACAAATGTATTTTCATTTTTTTAAAACTGTTGCAAGAGCTAAAGTGCAAAAACCAACTAAACTGATTATAACTAAACCCTTGCATCAGTTTGGCCCTTTGTTCTTGAGTCACAAATACAATTTGTCTAAACACCATTTTACACCTATATTTACACAGAGACACTGATAATTGTCACCCATTTTTATGCAGTCACCTAATAATGAAAGAGAGGATCGCTAATGCAAAGTACAGAGGCCTCTAAATGGAACAGTCTCTGCTAAAACTACAGATTAAACCAGAGAAATAAAAAAAGAGGGAGCATGCTTTTTGGACAGGGAGTACCTGCTATTGTATGCAGATTACATGATTTAAACAGTACATGATGTTCGTTCTTTTGAAGACATTTACTCCACTGCAGCTCAGTATGTGTTGGTTTCAGATGCCGCTTAAGGAGTGTTGTTCCAGAAAATAACTTGGTCCTTATGAATAAATAGAGTGATACAAAGCAGTGCAGATCTGAGCACATCTGATCTGATTAATCTATTAGCCTAAAGGCACTGTCAGCGGAGGCTACTCACACTTGGAAACATAATTATAATTACATAATTTTAAAAAGGAATTGTTAAAACATCTACTGTTAAAATATCTTCTGTCAAAATGGCTTTGGCTTAGTTAAGTTTAAAAGGGGTATAGGATATATCAGGAAATCAGTAACAAAATGTGTACTTTTTTTACATTCTTTATTCTTATGTGATCTCCTAATAAGACACTCTCAGAGGGGCAAATTTACTAAACGGCGAAGTGGCTAACGCTGGCGAAGGTTAATTTGGCGATGTATGCAAATTAGCCTTCGCTAGCGTAACTTCGAACAGCTTATTGTACTATCACTTGCGCAACTTCGCAAGCGTTTGGCAACCTGTGCGCAACTTTGGATCTTCGTGAATTTGCGCAGCCTTGACGGATCTACGCCTGGCAAAGTGCGGCGAAGGCAACGCTAGCGGATTTTTGGAGGTAAGTAAATTTCCCCCTCAGACAGGCATGTATATCTGGAAAATATAAGGCATGAAGGCAGGCTTAAAGTTCACTGTCATGGCAAAAAATTTTTCCACAAAACGCATCAGTTAATAGTGCTGCTCTAGCAGAATTCTGCACTGAAATCCGTTTCTCAAAAGAGCAAACAGGTTTTTTTATATTTAATTTTGAAATCTGACATGGGGCTGAAAATATTGTCAGTTTCCCAGCTGCCCCAAGTCATGTGACTTGTGCTCTGATAAGCTTCAGTCTCTCTTTACTGCAAGTTGGAGTGATATCACCCCCTCCCTTCCACCACCCCCCAGCAGCCTAACAGAACAATGGGAAGGTAACTAGATAGCAGCTCCCTACTCAATAGTAAAATCCAGGTCCCAATGAGTCACATTCAGATACATTGAGTAGAAGAAACAACAGCCTCCCAGAAAGCACTTCCATCCTAAAGTCCTGGCTTTTTCTAAAACCACATGACCAGGCAAAATTACCTGAGATGGCTGCCTACATATTATAACTACAAAAAATAACAGTGTAATTTAGCAATAAAAACTACATCATAAAAATCCTGACAGAATCCCTTTAAGGACCTGGTGCTCTAAACTAGAGGTGTGCCGGCATCTGTCTCTCCAATGAATTTTATGGCCCCAGTATGTTCCATAGAGGTCCAAGTTTGTATGAAATCATCGTCATGAGGTGGTAAATCAAATAATCTGCCCAGTGATGATAAAAGCTGGGCACTGGGCACTGGGTATAAACCACTGGGGTGAGCCCAGTAACATAGTTACAGTTACATAGTAGTTGAGGCTAAAAAAAGACCATCGACTTTCAATTTATACTTAAATATATTTTACTTCAGGTTCAGTAGTCGAAGGTGTGCTAAAATCAAATAGGGAAGAGAGACTGATGACCTCTAAAACAAGCTTGCCCTTTGTGTATGCATCGAGCATGCTGAACTGTCAGGTCCATAGGATTGGAAGTTTGAAACTTCAGAGTTTGCTTTCTCATCTTGTGGAATGTGGAGTCATTTTGAGGGTTTCCTCTTTTAAAAATGAATGTCCTTTGTCATACTGCATACTATAATAGTTAATTTTCTTCATTATGCTTACTTTTAGAAATACAACTAATTGAAGAGATCCAATAATTAAAAGCATTCATAACTAACATTTGTCCAAAATATATAGATATATACTGTATATGCTAAAAATCAAACTTTATCTCTATCAATACATACCGGTTTGGGACAGTGGACATATCTGGCCAGGCTTATTATCAAGTCATGAGTAATGGGATCTACCAAGTTCCGGAAGCTAGCGTATCTGTACAAGACATCGTCGAGTGAGGTAGACTCCATTCCCAGATCCTAAAGCACAGAGAGATACTGTTATTTTTTGAGCTTAGTATGGTACGTTAAAACTTTTTACAATGAGTATAATTCTTCCCCAAACAAGCTGTCAATAGCGATTGCCATACCGCACTCCACAAGCCTACACCCACACGGGCGGTTTTTCCCATGTTGTGATTTGTTCCATTCAGCTGCAGGGTAGCACAGGAGTAGATGCACTCAATTATTGTGAAGGGGGCTGCACTCACACAGACGCATGTAAGCAGCAGACGCAGGTGGGACGCAGAATGTTGCATTTCACCTGCGTTCAGCGCATGCATGCGTCTGTGTGAGTACAGCCCCCTTCACAATAATTGAGTGCATCTACACCTGCACTCCCCTGAGGCTGAACAGAAGAAAGCGCAATGAAGGGGAGCGCAGGAAAAAACACCCGTGTATAAGAGCCCTTACATCTATGCTGAATGTGTGGTTGGTACTTCAGCCAGCTAAAAATTGCCACCAGATATAAAAAAATCTTAGGGGCAGAATTGCTAAAGGGCACTTCGCGATTTACTAACGGGCACAGGCTTAACTTCACTAGCGAAAGAAACAGATGCTAGCGATCATTCACACTCTATCGCCAGGCGAATTTTCACTCTGGCGAATGGAAGTAACTCTGCAAATTCACTAAGATGCGGATTTTACTGAACATTACCTTTTTCGCCAGACTTGCCTTCGCCAGCTCAGACCAGGTGAAGTGCAATGGCGTGCATAGGACTTCCTCAATTTTATTCAGAGTGAAAACCGGGTTCCCCCATACATTTTCTAACATATGGAACATAAACTATACAGTGGGCTGATGTGTAGGGCATTATAACAACTCTATTTTCTTTATTAAGGTTCCCTGGACTTGTGTAATGTAATGCATTTGCTGTAACATATACGTCCATTCAACTTTATCAATTTATCAAATGAGGTTTGTACTGTATTGCTCTCATTTCTCTAATACCTGTATAGCTTTTCATTTCAGTCGGCTGGAATCCAAAGCCCTGTACATTCTTGGAGCCCATATGCTATAACTTACGACTGGCAGAGAGTAAACAATGCTTCTGATTGTTTGTTTGCATTTCAAGCATCAACTGAACCAAATATCACTTCACCCAGGCCTTTAGTAATATACTGTATGGCTGCTGTGCATTTTCCCATTCATAACAGCATTATAAAATAGTAAGACATTTATTTTTTACACTCCAAAAAGGTAAGTAACCTTCCAATATTTAATTGTCCCTTTGCATCGAAAGTATGGTCCCATTTATAAGTCTCCCATAGACTCCATTATAATTAAATAATCCGAATTTATAAAACTTAATTCAGTAATAGTATATTGTACTTGATCCAAACGAAGATATAAACAATCCTTTTTGGAAGCAAGCATTCTGGATAACTGGTCCCATACCTATATATGTTTAATAGTATATGTTTAGAAGTAATAAAGCATCTGAGAACAATAAGCACATTACCAGACTTCTTCCACATCCTTGTGTACTAAGGGGATGAGTCATTCTAACCCCTCATGATAATGTTGTGGTTTAAGAGCACAAGCACAATGACAAACGTAAAAATGCATATTATTAAAACAAATTCTGTACCATTAATGCATAGACAATATTTACAATTCATTTTGATCATATTCCACTACCTATAGGTGTGGTATGAATGCTATGGAATGTCATTAGAAATCGATGTTAGGAAACGCAGAAGCACCCAAATGCAGGGACATGTTTTTGTCAGTTCCAAACGCAACCCTCTATTCTACTGTCATCTGAAACTTTATCAAGCACAAGAACATACATCATGTGGCGTGTACAAACAATTTACTGAAATGCAAATGAAACCGCAACTCAATGCTTAAGAGTGCACATTATCGACAAATACAAAACGTGCTTCAGTACTGCATACTATAAATACATATTAGTATATAGAAAAATATATATTCTGTACATAGAGTAGAATTATACATCATTAAATTTTTTCGTTTTACAGTTTCCAGTACAGTACATCTTGTCCATCTGAAAAGCTTCAAGGCAGTCTTGTAAGGTTGCTGGCATTAATTCCCTGTTCTTTCACAGTAAACTGGTATTTGAAGGGCTGTAACTGGAAACAAATTGCATTTCTTTGCCTCTAGTTTGAAATCTACCATTATTGTTTATTCTATTCACTGATGGCTGGTTTGCACGTGTCTATGCACACGCCCAATCATTGAGCTAACAACACTCCAACAAGGTTTGACCAAATTTGAGCAAATACATTTATTCTCTTCTACATTTAATACACCCACTTTCTCTAACATCTCCATAGACTATTCTGATTTAGTGGTGTAAAAGCCATTGTGCCTTTTAGGTGTATATTTAATATACATTTAGTAAATGCTTTTTAAATGGAATGTTGTCATATCAGTTTTAACATTACAATGGTTTGTTTTAATGCTGAAGGAGAAAGTTTAAAGGAACTGTAACACCAAAAGTTTTCAAAAGTAATGTAAATATAATGTAGTGTTACACTGCACTGGTAAAACTAGTGTGTTTGCTTCAAGTAGACAACTATAGTTTATGTAAACAAGCTGGTATGTAGTCATGGGGCAGCCACTCAAGCTGGAAAAAGGAGAAAAGGCACAGGATACACAGTGGATAACAGATAAGCTCTATAGCACTTTTTGGTGTTACTATTCCTTTAAAGAGGTAGCTATGTACAAATGGTATTCTACAAGTCACCACTCCTGTGTCATATATCATGGAAGGAGTCTTGTAGACCGAATATGTCTATCTTTCAGAGAAGAGGTTAATTAGCTTATACAAATGATGCCAGACGTGGGTTGCCTGTTAACCCTGAGTGTATGGCTGGTCTCTTAGAGACACATGTGTTAGATCCGGGTGGTATGGACAACAAGTGTCACCTAAAGGGTTCTTCTGAAGGTTGCACATCTTCTTTAACTTGATGTGGATCTGGTGGAATATAAGCCTGCAGAATGTGTGACTGCATGTAATGAAGGTGAGATAACGTGGGTGAGTGAAGTGAAGCAAAAATGCGAACAAATGCTGGCAATGCCTGAAAGATTCAGGTTTACAGAAGAGCCTGTGTGTGTGCACTCAGATTGAAATGTATGTGTAATGTTTTACATGCTAAAGAATAGAATTATACACCTCTGTGACCTGGGTGGTGGAAATCCGCTCACTAGCATTTTAAGTAGAATGAAAAGACTTGAGATAGAAATCCCTTTGAGAGAGAAAGAATTTCTGTTGGGATCAATGTGTTCCGACCCAGGGCCGAAACAAGGGGGGGGGGTGTAAGAGGCGTGCTTTAAAAGGTCACAATTTTGTGTGTTTTCACCAGTGGTAAACTGGTAAACAGTTGAAATCCAAAAGAAAACTGTATTTCTGCACTAATCAAGGCTATGTTTATTTGCTGGTAAAAGCTGGATAAATGGGTCCCTGGAGTGAATGGAGGAAATCAGGGTGGGCCCTGCATTACATACTCCATTTAGGATTTTGTAGCTGCCAAATTAGAAGTAGCTAATCTGATTATGTTGCAGGTCAGATGCAGATAAAAGAGGTGTGGGATTACACCACAGCGTCCTGGGATACCTCCTTGTGCTGGAGGGAGGAGCGGTGCTGCCAGAAGGTGTGCCAGGCCAGAGCCTGGCGAGTTTATATCCCTGGAGGGGAGAGTAAAAGGGGCTTAGTGTAGAAGCCACCCTGAATGGTGAGAACCCCTAAAGAGAGGGGAAAAGTTGTCAATGCATGCTATGGAAATGCTAATGAACTGTTTCTATATATATATTCGGAAGAATTGCCTGGTTAAATCTGTGTTTTAGAAGACGTAGTGTCCCTATTGTTTTGCTACTGATCCTCTGCTGACCTGCCTACCATAGCTAAATTCCCCCAAAAGTTGCATGCACAAGCAGCCAGTTTGTCACAATTCTTAAAAGGAAATAATGTTAAAGATCTTTTACTTTGCACATCACATCAAGTCTTCATGTCGCAATGATTCTGCTATAGGTGCAATGGAAATATTGTTTATTGGGTAGAATTACAGAGGTGGAATTGACAGTGCAGCACCATACAGAAGTGAAAAGATGCTTGGGATGCTAAAGGCACAGATGGCCACATAGTTATAATACTTACAGTTTCGGGCGAACAATTGCAGAAACTGAGACGTCCTGAATGGACTCACATTTTCTGCAAACAATTGCTTTTGCTTGCTGCCTAAAGTGTTCCCCATAAGTGGAGGGGGGGGCTCCATTATAGGGGTTGTCCATCCTTCAACTTTCCTGGAACTTCCAATATCTCCAATGGGAGCTGAAGTTCAGCAGCAACTGAGGGGTCAAAGGCAGACATCCCATCCCTAGTTGCTGTGGTTATCTCTATTAACTATGCCATTATCTCACCCTTACTGCTGCCTGCACAGTCATTAAATACGTGTGGGGCTTCTTTATTCCTGCATACTTCTGTTCCTGTTGGTGCTGTCTTCAGGGGTCAGTGGTGTTGCTATGTAACAAATAGGGAGGTATCCCTTGCCTGCATATTGCATCTGGAGCTCATTTGCTCTCTGTCTGACACTTTCTCTGGCATGTACATTACATCCTGAAACAAGTTTATTACAATTTGCACAAGTGGTTAATAACCTTGGTTTAACCTCTCAGGCCATATGGTGGCTTTTACAGCTCAGTAACTTCAGATGGGTGTGATCTCTAAGCGTTCAGTAATAGATACCTGCCCTACTTGCTTCACCAAGTGTTTAATAACAATTACAAATATGCTCTGCATCATAAAAACCTTTTCATGGCCCTGAATATTCAGCAGCGGTTATGCAACCTGAGGATCATGGGAGATATATTTCTGAAAGAGATGGAAATCTGAGGCTTCTTTAAAGGAGAACTAAAGCTTAACCAAAGAAGTAGGCTAGAAATGTTGTACATAATGTTTTGAGCTTCTGTACCAGCCCAAGGCAACCACAGCCCTTTAGCAGTAATGATTTGTGTCTCCAAAGATACCCCAGTAGCTCCCCATCTTCTTTTCTGCTGATTCACTACACATGATCTGTGCTGCTGTCACTTACTTACTGAGCTTAGGGAACAACTCACAATATACAGTACACATAGAATATAAATGTCACAATATAAGACTGATTAGTATAATACAGGAGTGCCCATACTTTACTAATGCTAGGTCTACTTTTAGTGAAATTGTCCCATTATGATCTACATCCATAATATCACTGTTAGCATTCTGTTCCATGGAAAATTTTACTTAAATATTATATTGATTTGTAAGAGAATTTATATCACTATATTCAAAAAACAACTATTTCTTATGTAACCTTAACTGAATAAATATCTGAATAAAAAAAAAAAGGAGTAATTTATAAAAGCTGTTTGTTGACAGTGTCTTGAGATCTCCTGATCACCAGCTAAAGGTCTACTGGTAGATTCCGATCTACCTTTTGGGCACCCCTGGTATACTACATGTAATAACTATATGACAGCACAGAAACCAGTGCAATTAGCATCTGAATTTAATAATCAGCCCTGTAACATCAGATTATATAACAGGCCAACTTAATTTTCTGCATGATAATTTGTGATGACCCCTAAGCTTAGCTTCTCAACAGCTGCTCAGAGCCCACTGAGCATGTGAGTGTCACAGACACTTTCCAATATGGTGACCCCCTGTGACAAGTTTGAAGTCCTGGATCATTGCTGTTATTGACGAGCTGAAACTTTAGGCTGGTGCAATAAGTTCAGTATATAAATTATGGCTTTTTTAGACCTATTTTTTAGGGATAAGTTCTCCTTTAAAATACTGACAGATATACAGGACATGCACTTAATTTAGGTTATAGTACATTTCAGTGCATGTTCACAGCAAGCAGATTGCAAGGTCTATAAGGGCAAGGGCACATGAAGCGTATTCAACACTTCTCTCTGCCTGTGGTTTTTAATGAAATGGATCAATTCTGATCAGCAGTTTCCTATAGCTGCACTGCCAGGCACAGCTTCAGTCTGAGGACGTCTGCAGCGGATCGGATACCCGCGGGTTACCCACAAAGACCTACAGGTTGTGAGTAGAAGTTCCGGTGTGGGTATAGACGCGGGTCGGCGATTTTGCGGGTCGGGTCGCGGGTCGGGTCGCGGGTCTTCTCCATAGTGATTTTTCTCTTTTTTTCCTGATCATGCAGACTTCCGATGATGTCATTTCCGGTTTACAATGACAGCACTTCCTGTTTTTCTCCTTTTTTTTCTGATCCACACCTACTTCCGATGATGTCACTTTCGGTTTATGACAGCACTTGCTGATTCTTGATGGTCAGCGGATAAGGTACTTGCGGGTCGGGTATCTAAGTGGTTAAGAATGTGGCATGCGGGTCCGGATTGCGGATTGCAGGTGCCAAAAAACCCGTGCAAGACACTAAACCAAGCGAGTACTGATTGAAACAGATTTGTTTGCACTGGAGAATCTCCAGTTGGGAATAACAAGTCATTTGCCTTTCAAGATGATAAATAAATGCTACCGAGTAAAGCAAGAAATGCTATAAAAAAAACTTAATATGAGATGAACAACATTAGAAAGAATGAAGCAATACTGACAATAGCTGCCACATTCTAAAGGATTTTTACAAACAAAAGTGCAAATGTATTTTTCAATGCATAATGCAGGATTTTACCAAGAACTAAGGGATAACTAAGGAGGCCAAAATCTCTGCTGCTAAAGCAAGGGATTTTAAAGGAAATACTCGCTACCTTCCATTGAATCTCTGGTGCTCTGCAAAGATTTGCAGCAAGTGCAAAAGAAAGTGGAATTGTAGCAGTGGAATTGCAGCAGTGCAATTGCAAATGTTAGTGTTGCATCTTTTTTCCCTTGTCATTAGAGACTTAACAGTCAAAGCGTGCTTCCCTGCCTAGGACATGGACTTCTACAGACCACTAGTAATGCAAAAGGAAATGCTTCATTAGGCATGCACAGCTGTCAAAGTTATTATATACATTTTACAACCATTCCTGCCTAAACTGATTAAACCTTACCCTACAGAAAGTAAAGCAAATATGTATGTTTAATGATTTACCATGGCCAGGTTGCAGTGTGATGATGCATAATATGGGCTATTAGCTGTAGTATGAATGTTAACAAAAATTCTCACTTGTGAATACATCCAAGGTGGTTGCACCTATACACAGACAATGGTATAGCAAAAGGTCATACAAGTATAAGTATCAGGGCCTCCAGGTGGCCGAAACCAAGTCCTTAAAGGAACAGTAACATCAAAAAAATGTAAAGTAATAAAATATAATGCACTGGTAAAACTGCTGTGTTTGCTTCAGAAACACTACTATTGTTTATATAAATAAGCTGCTTTTACCAGTTTTACCAGTGCAGGGCAACACTACATGATATTTTCATTACTTTAGAACACTTTAATTTTTTGGTGTTATTGTTCCTTTAAGTTTTCTCATTGTAAAATTGACGGTTCACTGTAATTTAAAAGTATGCAGTTCTAAAGTGGTGAGGTGCTTTTCCCTATTGCTTGCTACACCAATTTCCATGCTGTGTGGGGATATGACCAAGAAAGAATCTTAACTGCAGGGTAAATGGAAAAGCCAATGACGGTGTTAATTCTGAATTACTTGCTTATATCTAATTAGTGCATTTAATGAACTTTTTCCTTCCATTAGTGTCACTCTTTAACTGCAAGGCCATTGGTATTCAATACACATCTTGATCACGGTTACAAGCAGCAGGCAAGGGGAAGCAGCTTGCAAACCCCCCAATCCACCGCTACTTATTAAAAAGAGTGAGAGGCGCATCCTTGCATGCACTTTGTTTCTATGTTATTACTGACCCAGCACTGCTGCTGTGCCGTATACTGGAAATGGGGCAGCCAAGAGCAGCTGCTGCCTATGATCTCATTTGTGCAAAAAAAAAAAAAAAATTCAAGTTCTCTCTGTACAATGAATGCTGTTGGAAAGGGGCTCCCTGACATTATGCTCTGCTGTAATAAGAGAGAAATAGATAGAGAGGGAGCTGTCTGGTGTTGCAAGCTTATAATGGCCATGCTGGATGTCATTTCATGTGCGATAAAATTCCCTGCATGTGGCTTTGTCTCTATACAGTAATTTGTCAGATGTTTCCCCGGGAAAAAGGTATGGAATCTATTATCCAGAATGCTCCAAATTTTCCGGCTTTTTGCAGGATGGCACTTGGAGTGCTTCGTTTTCCGAATTCACCTGAAGAGGCAACTTCGGAAAACAAAGTGCTCCGTGTGCCATCCCGCGGGCAATTCTCATTCTAGCCAGCGGGAAGGCAGGGAAGGCAGTTCGGGGCGACTAATCTCCCCAAATCTGCCAGTGTGTCTCTGCCCTAAATCTACTAGAAAATCATGTAAACATTAAATAAACCCAATAGGCTAATTTTGCTTCCAATAAGGATTCATTATCTCTTAGTTGGGAACAAGTACAAGGTACTGTTTTATTATTACAGAGAAAAGGGAAATCCTTTTTAAAAATGTGAATTATTTGGATAAGATGGGAGTCTATGGCAGAGGGCCTTTTCGTAATTCGGAGCTTTCTGGATAAAGGGTTTCTGGATTCCATACCTGCAAGATTGTGAGGGTACCAAGTGCTCCATGCTTTAAAACAGTGCCAACCCCGCAAACAAGCAATACCTTTTATACAGGGTTAAATTGCCAACTATAAGAAGAACATAAGCACAGAAAACTCACAATATAAATAAAAAATGTAAGACCTTATATGAAGCAGGGCCTATAGTGTGTATTCCACTAATTTTAGCAGTCCTCTATGTGGCAGTCTAAATGGAGGGCACCTTTAATTGCAAAATTGTTTCCCCTATCAGAGATGCAGACTAACTGAGCCCACACTCCCACTGGGGGAAACAATACTTTTTGAGCAGACACATGCTTCGAGCAAGTACTAAGCAGTTGGCAACGGTAGGCTCTTGGCATCCACATGCACATAATATGCAAGTCTCCTGGCTTATACATTATGCACGTGTATGATGTAAGATTGGGGGGTTCCATCCCTGATCCTACATCAAATAAATGGGCATAGAAAGAGACCTGGGACACTCATTCACATGCTTAGGGACGGGTCCTGACATTGCTGCACAAACCAGTAGCTCCCTCCTGGTCTAAGCAACATAGTGCTTGATGGGAGCATTTTCTGGCCCAAATAGTATTGGTTCCTCCAACTGCCGGCTCTATTAGGTTGCACCTCCAGTGGAGGAAACAATTTTTACAATTTTTAAAAATAAAAGGGGTTGTAAACCTTCCAAACACTTTTTTCAGTTCAGTTGGTTACAGATTGTTTCCCAGAAATAAGGACTTTTTTAATTACTTTCCATTATTTATTTTTTTACAGTTTTTTCCAAAATCTAACTTTAAAGTTGAATGTTCATGTGGTGTTTTAGTCTGGCAGCTCAGTAATTCAGGTGCAGATTCTAAACTGTTACAATTTTGCAACATTTAGTTGATACATTTCTCAGGAGCATCTCTGGAATATTAGCAACTATTGTATAAATTCTAACAGCTGCCTGTAATGAAACCCAGAGATGCTCAGCAGGGACAAATATAAGAAATGCTTCAATTTACAACAGTTTACAGCAGGGGTGTCCAAACCTGCGGCCACGGCCCAGGATGGATATGAATGTGGCCAAGCTTGAAGGAGAGAGAAAAGGAACAGGCTTACTATACCAGGTTGTAACAATATGGTGACCTATGGAGTAGGGAGGATTAGTAATAATAATATAATAATAAGTCTATTTAATATCCAGGTGTCCCATATTCCAGTGTATAGCTCCATCTGGTTATCCAACTGGTATTGTAGTTCTTTTCTGTGTATTTTCTTTACTTTTACAAATGAAAAGGTTGGGCACCCCTGGTTTACCTCCTGGAGCGGCTTTACAAGGTGAAAAATTACACTTTACACTTCAATATTAGAAAAAAGGTGACTTAGAAAGTAATTGGAAAAAGTAATTATTTCTGGTGATCTATCTGAAACCAACTAGTTGTTTGAAGGTGAACAACCCCTTTAAAGCACAAAATGGGAAAGTTTGCCACTCCGCAACTTACAAAACTAAACTAAACTTGCCAGTAAATTTGTACTTCCCTGCCCAGGCATTTAAGTCCTCCAAATTCTCACTCACCACATACAGCTCTCTGAGCCACCCATTCCCGCACCCGCATTATGTGAAATCACCACCATGTCCCCATCCCCACAGGTCGGTAAAGTAACAATTACTATCTTTCGTCGAAAAGATTTTTCCAAGAAAGATTGTTAGTTTCAATACACGTGTGTAGAGCTGAATCGTCAGATATACAATTAGAAACAATAGAATTCTTCCTGTATCTGACGATTCTGCACTAACAATGGCCGGTGTTTGGTCAAAATTTTCCAGCCGACCAATATTCAAGTATATTCAAGCCGATATCGGTCAGCTCTTTTCCCACCATACACACACCGAATATATTATCGGTGCGTCTATGGCCACCTTAACATTCACCTGGAAAACCTACAAGTGGAGAGGAAAGCAAAAAGAAAGTTTATCACTGGTGCTCATTACAAAGAGAAGAGGAAAGTCACATAGTATACTTATGGTCCCAAACACAAGATAACACTTATGAGTTGTAAATCTGGTAAACAGACAGGATTATAATTGGTTACGCTATATGTATGCTTAATAGTGAATCTCAATTCAGAAAACCATTTGAATTTGACTTATTTTTACAGATATGCAATAATAATGTGTTGGGGAAATGTTTAAGCTTGCCTAAAGTGTTTAATAAAATAACATTTATTTCGCTTTTAGTGCATAATTAAGTTAAGTAAACTAACCAGTAATGTTCCAGGCCTGTACATGACATAACAACGCCTACGTACAGTGAGTTCAGCTGGGCTTAGCGTGGGAATGGAAAGGCCCAGCGGAGTTCATGGTTAGTGGACAACAGCCAATAAAATAAGGTCAGAAACCTTGCAGCTTTCTTCCCACATAAGACAGAAAAAGCAATAATAAGGAATGTAAAATTCTCTATGGAGAATAACAGAAGGTTCATTTTAGTGCCATTAACCTTATAAACAAGGTCACCCCTCATATTTCCAGTATTGATTAATGGGGCCCTCCACCCAAAAACTGTTTTTGCACAATGAATGCAAATGTAATTCTAAGAAAATTTCCAGTGTACATCCAGACAAGCCCTCTAATAGCAATTACATATACTGTACAAGGAACTTTAATATTGCTTGGGATTACATATTCACCTTTACTTTGCAAGTTTTAAAGTAGAGGACCCCACTTAAACATACAGTACATGATATTATCCACCCTAACCTGCCTATATAATAGTACAGGTATGGGACCGGTTATCCAGAATGATCAGAACCTGGGTTTTTCCGGATAATGGATCTTTCCGAAATTTGGATCTTCATACCTTCTGTATACTATAATATCATGTAATTATTAAATGAACCTGAAGCTGGTTTTGTTTCCAATAAGGATTAATTATATCTTAGTTGGGATCAAGTACAAGATATTTTTTTATTATTACAGAGAAAAAGGAAATAATTTGTAAACAATTTGGATTATTTGATTATTATGGAGTCTATGGGAGACAACCTTTCGCAAAATTGATCGGATGAGGACCGCCTACTGTTTTTTCATTGGTGGGTGGGCGGGTTAGGTAGATGAGACAGCCGCTGCTACCACGGGCAAATGCCCCTAAGTCTTAACTTACTCCTCCGTGCAGATTCTGTCCAGCGGAGTTCAAGGAAGTCATCTGCCCAGAACCCACTTGCCATCCCCTGCCCTCAGTGACCTCCTCCCTCACCGGGCAGTAATGGGTGCGAGAGAGCGAAATATAGATGCCCTGGACATAGGGCTACTCCACCACCCCTCCCAGTGACTTGGGCTTATTAGCAGCTCCTCCACTCTTCACTCTACTCACACCTGTCCTGCTGGGCTGAGAGACAGCTCAAAGCTGCATAACAAAAAGATGGCTGCCTCCTTGGCTTAGGGGTAGTGTGGTAGAAGCAGATGTCACTCGAGTGTTGTCTGGAGAGATCAAAAGCACTGTTGCTGAATTGTTTAAGGAAGTTGCCCCACGAGGAAACGTCGAGCATCCTCAGGAAAACCTAACGCTTCGAGTGGCATCTCGCCGGCGGGAAGGCTTTTCGGGGAGATTAGTCGCCCGAAGAAGACCCGATTTGTCGCCTCGCAACTAAATCTCTCTGAAACTTCACGTGTGTCTCTGCCCTTATCTGCCTGTAAAACCCAAGGCTTCCTGCCACACCACCATAAAATGTCTTGTAGATGATGTTGTCTAGGCAAAGGGAGAAATCATTTTATGTCATGTTTCTCCAAAATCATAGTGAACACAGTACTAAGGCAGGTATGCAGGAACCAATGAGCAGTATTTAATATGTTTTGAGTTTAGGATTTCCATGGACATAATGAAAATGACATTTTGATTACTATAATTAATTTACAGTAGCATGCTGATTTGTTATGAATAAAATATTGGGAGGGTGTTGGTTACTGCCAGAGAAAAAGCTGGCATTAACATATAAGGTTTCTAAATACTTCATCAGAATTTTTCTTGTTATGCTTTTCATTAATCTAAATACACAATGGCAGCAAATTAAAGTGCCACTAAAATTAAAAATATTTTTAATATTTTTTTAAAGTGGAACATATTTCTAAAACATTTACTATTTGCTTTAGATTGTGTACAACAATAATTTCATATTTTTCTTCCTTCTCACTTTACCTACTGTGTACTCATTATTAAGCATGCATACCAACTAACCAATCACAATCCTCTCTGTATGATTCCTATGAAATAACAGCATTTTGGTTCTCTGTTCTAATCCCCAGTGAGGGTTACAAGCAAATTCAGAGCAGTTAACCCCAGATAAACTGATACTAAAGGAACTATGCATCGTGACATTGTATATTTTCACTGCAAACTAGAAGTGATGTCACACACATGTGCAAATGCTATCCTGAAGCCACCAAAAGTTGCCTGTGTGTGCGCAAATACTTTGCATTGACATCATTGACTGCTCACTGTGCA
This sequence comes from Xenopus petersii, assembly GCA_038501925.1. Classification (NCBI taxonomy): domain Eukaryota; kingdom Metazoa; phylum Chordata; class Amphibia; order Anura; family Pipidae; genus Xenopus; species Xenopus petersii. The sequence continues at coordinate 39,973,624 of CM076675.1, forward strand.
TGGGCACCCTGTACAGAGAACCTAAAAGATCAGGAGAATGCAGTAGGGTGAAATAGGGGGAGTTGACACCTGTTCAAATTGTGCGACTCTTATCAGAGAAGTGTGTGCTTTCCCTCCCTTGTTTTATCCTGTTTCCAGTTTCATATTATATAAATATAAGTTGGTTTACCCTATGTAGTGAAGGGGGCAAACTTCATGTAGAAAGTATGAAGTACAGAGAGACAATATAGCTCATGACTTGTGCCTCCATGTCTTGCAAAATAGTCTCCTGGGGAATTCATTTTTTTGTTTCCCTCCCCAGACCATTTTTTAAAAATCCAACTACAGGGCACACAAATCCAGGGAGAGGACTGTTAAGTTCAAAATACGCGAAAAACAAAATTACGCAGTACTTGCAGCACAGCACTAAGCTTCTGTCTAAAGCTAATGCCACATGGGGCCGACACTTGGTCTGTGTATAAACAAAGGCAGATAATAAGCTGGTCCGCTGTGCCTGCTAGTGACGGGTGAATCTGACCCGTTTTGTGAAAATTCTTGAAATGGCAAAAAAATCGCCAAATGCATTGAAATCTATGGGCGACAAATTGTTTTCGATGCGAGACAATTTTTTTCAACCATTTGAGTCTATGGACATCTTTTTCATCCCGAAACCTGGCAAAAAACTAATAATTCATAACTAATGTCTGCACTTAATTGCACTGTGTCAGCCTGGGTGAAGACGCACATTGCACAAGTCAGCCTAGTGTGGCACTAGCCTAAAGCTGGCCATAGACTCAAAGATCGGCTCAAGCAGATCTTTCCCCGATATGCCACTAACGGCATAGCTATATCGGGGGTAATCCGAACGTTTGGGCGTATGGACGAACGATTGGATTACGATCCAAGGTGCTCCGACAGGTCAGTTGGGTAAAAATCAAACCTTCCCGATCGATATCGTGGCCAGATATCGATCAAGAAGACCCGTCAGAAGCCCCCATACGGGCAGTTAAGCTGTCAAATTGGTCTAAACGACCGATATCTGCCCGTGTATGGCCACCTTAAGACTGCAGACAGTAAGTCCCAGTGCAACTGGCTTCAAGCAAGTTCTGGAAAAAGATAATTTGTTTTTTTTCCCTTGTGTTTCCTTCTGTTGTAGGTCTTTTCCATTTTACAATCTAGGCCAAAGTACTTTCAATACCTATTTACCTTTAACTGCAGGTGGCAATTTATCTAATTAAAATTGCCTGGCAAGGTCTAATGCACATAAAACCATAAATTGTGTTTACAATATTACAGTATCTTATCCATTTTAACCACATCTAAAAGCTTTCCTGTCACCGATTTCAAACTAACAGACCTGTTATTATGCTGTGAGCAGGGTCCCTTTCTGAACTATGGCACCACATTAGCAATTTAATATCCTATTGGTAACATGGCAGACTTCAAAGAACCTGGAAAATTAAGAAAAGTGGTCTGGCAATCGCAGAGCTAAGCTTTTTGTGTGCCTGGGATGAATATAATATTCCGTTTTAATAAGCAGACAAAAAATAACAGCTCAAAACCTCTGTTTTTTCCCTGCTCTCATGAACCAATTTATCTCCCTTTGATACTAAGGGTCCCGTCCTTTCTTGCTTCATTCTTTTACTATTTAAACATTTTAAAAAAAATTTACTACTCACTACGGTGACCTATTTTACCTTGTCTGATAGCATTGTTTCATGCTTTATTGGCTCAGGATATCGGTATCAGATGGTTTTAGTACCTCAGAAGTCAAATGAAAACTGAGAGAGTTAATTTTAGCATATAGAGCTAGGCCTTGATAGGATTACTACATTTAACAAGCACTAGCAGAAAAGGAGTTAATTCCCCACAGTTGAAAAGCAGTGTACGGAAATGTCCCTAATCTGTATTATTACAGGTAGGTACAATGTAACACAGAGGGGACATTTCTTTTTAGGATGCAGGCCAGAAGAGATAGGTTACAGTGAAATGAGGTGTGGTCTATTTATTGAGATCATGTCATGTGAAAATACAAATGTATTATTTCACTATATGTATATATTGTATGTATATTGTAGAAGTAATAATAAATTCAATATGGGTAATAATCTCTTATTATATCAACAACATTTGATTGGTTTCAAATAAAATAAAAATCCCTTAATTCTACAGCTTTCACATATATGCTTGGTAAAGAGAGAGATTTTGAAAGGATTATTCTTTGGAAAGTTACAGAACCCTTCTGTTATTCATGTTTAACTGTAGCAGTAAGAAAGGGGAATGTCCCATGAGAACCATAAATCTAGTGCTGTGTATTTGATGCAACGGTTCCAGATGTTTTCATTTGCAAAAGCATTTTGGAAGAACAGCTGGATTTAAAGAAATCCCTGTGATTAGAAGACTGAGTGATAACTAGAAAATTCAAAATCCACGATGATCAAATTCACATCTTCCCTGAATGAGCCGTTTGCTATTGTTTTAGCCCTCAAAATTACAACTGCTTTTAAATGTATATGTGTTTGGCTTGCTAGTAAGTGCACAAAGTCATTGCCAGGAGACACCAGCAATTAAAATGTGTACTAAAAACTGTTGTGATGATAATATAAAAAATACAGAGACACCAGCAATTCAAATATGTCTTATAAACTGTTTTGAATAAACTATTAAAGTGGTCGTTCACCTATAAGCCAACTTTTAGGGGCACATTTACTAATGGTCGAATATCGAGGGATAATTAACCCTCGATAATCGACCGTTGAAGTAAAATCCTTCGACTTCGAATATCGAAGGATTTACCGATTTTCCTGCGATCGAACGATCGAAGGAAAAATCATTCGATCGAACGATTCGAAGGATTTTAATCCATTGACCGAACAATTTTCCTTCGATCAGAAATTTGTTAGAAAGCCTATGGGGACCTTCCCCATAGGGTAACATTGATGTTCAGTAGGTTTTAGGTGGTGGCAAAGTAGTTGGTCGAAGTTTTTTTTAAAGAGACAGTACTTCTACTATTGAATGGTCAAATAGTCGAACGATTTTTAATAAGAATCGTTCGTTTAGAAGTCGTAGTCGAAGGTCGAAGTAGCCAAATTGATGGTTGAACTAGTCAAAAAAAAACATTCGAAATTCTAAGTATTTTTTCTTCTATTCCTTCACTGGAGCTAAGTAAATGTGCCCCTTAGTATGATCTAGAATGGCTAATTTTGAAAAACTTTTCTAATGTCTTCATTTTTTATAGCTTTTGGATTATTTGCCTTCTTCTTTTGACTCTTTCCACATTTCAAATAAGGGCCACTGACCTCATCTAAAAAAAAAACGAATCCTCTGTATGACTACAAATATATTGGTATTGCTACTTTTTATTACTCATCTTTCTATTGAGGCCCTCTCTTATTCATATTCCCGTCTCTTATTCAAATAAATGCATGTTTTCTAGGGTAATTAGCCACCAGATTTCTGAAACTGCAAACTGGAGAGCTGCTGAAATAAAGCTTAATAACTCAAAAACCACAGATAATAAAAAAAATTAAAACCGAGTGCAAACTGTCTCAGAATATCACTCTCTACATCATTCTAAAGGTTAATTTAAAGGTGAGCAACCCCTTTAAGGTATTACAGTCCTTTTATCAAATACAACAATGCTAGTATTTATATTGGCACTTAAATATCCAAAATGCTGCTATTTCAAAATCCAAATCTCATTAATTCTATAGGCGCTGAAGAGCAAACAACTGTAGACAGAACCTTGACATTTTACTCAATGGAGTATTTACCTTTAAGGTAAATATTATTTATTGTCTGGGTTTCCATTAAAGCTGCATGCACCCTATCAGAAACAAACATGAAACTTTTGCTTTGAGTAGTTACTGGTTTTTCTTTTCTTTCTTCAGCATTCTTTTTTCATAGCCATTGAGTTTTTATCTCAATAACAGTAAAACTGTAATTTGATTGTATAATGATGTTTTGAAATGGTTTTTTTTTTTGCCTGATAATGGCGGGTACCTTGGTAACCTCATACAAAATGCATAGTTAAGACTTGCATTTTAAGCTCAGGATGAATAAATAATTAAACTGCATCTGAAAAGCTCAAGATGGAAAAAAGTGATCCTTTGAGTCAAACCGAAATCCACTAACGCTTTTAAAGCAAGGTAGATGTTTTTCGATGACAGGATCCCTTTAAAGGGATCCTGTCATTGGAATTTTTTTTTTTTCGAAATGAATCAGTTAATAGTGCTGCTCCAGCAGAATTCTGCACTGAAATCCATTTCTCAAAAGAGCAAACAGATTTTTTTATATTCAATTTTGAAATCTGACATGGGGCTAGACATTTTGTCAATTTCCCAGCTGCCCCAAGTCATGTGACTTGTGCTCTGATAAACTTCAATCACTCTTTACTGCTGTACTGCAAGGCGGGGTGATACCATCCCCCTCCCTTTGCCCCCCAGCAGCCAAACAAAAGAACAATGGGAAGGTAACCAGATAACAGCTCCCTAACACAAGATAACAGCTGCCTGGTAGATCTAAGAACAACACTCAATAGTAAAAACCCATGTCTCACTGAGACACATTCAGTTACATTGAGAAGGAAAAACAGCAGCCTGCCAGAAAGCATTTCTCTCCTAAAGTGCAGGCACAAGTCACATGTCCAGGGGCAGCTGGGAAATTGAAAAAATGTCTAGCCCCATGTCAGATTTCAAAATTGAATATAAAAAAATCTGTTTTCTCTTTTGAGAAATGGATTTCAGTGCAGAATTCTGCTGGAGCAGCACTATTAACTGATTCATTAAAAAAAAAAAAATTCCCATGACAATATCCCTTTAAGGTTATTTAAATCTAGAAAGCTACAAAACGAAATGCTTTATTAGAACTTAGATTAGTAAGTCATATAACTATTTAGACACATTTTATGAATAAATTATGATTTATTTTATCTTGTTTTGAAGTGAATGTTTAGAGGTTATATAAATAACCAATGTTCTTCTTTACATGTAGATTTTAATGGTTAAAGTAATCCCCTCTACATAATAAAAGCTTTTCGTGTGTTTATGCACAGGTTGCATTCTGACTGTGGCAAGAGGTTGTCAGATTGTAACAAATTTTGCTTGATCATTTCGTGTTATAAGGTCGTCTAACCATCGCATTCCCTTAATAACTTTATTTTAGTATTACCCTGTCCCTCTTCCACCTTAACTCTATTAAAAATATCTATTTAATTTACACTGTTTTGTCATATTAAAATGGCTTTTGGGGATTAGCACATCTTTCTGGCAGAACCAGGATAAGCCTTTTATTAAGAAGGATTTGTCTTTTATTAAGACGGATAGATACAGTAATTCTCTACCTGCTTTAGTTACTAATTATAAATGCAGATGTACCAGTAGTGATAAACTGAAAAGTTTACAAGATTTCTAGATATTCAGTATTACTGTATTTAGAGGCCAAACTAGTCTATGTGCACATTTGTCTTTTACTGCCCTTGATTAAATTCCAATTACACTTAGGGGTTAGTTTTTCATTTGTTATAAAAATAGTTACCCACTATGCATCAATGAGCAAGGATTCAGATAGGTAAGAGATAGGGGGTTATTTATTAAAGTCCAAATGGCAAAAACTCAAAAAAAAATTAGATTTTTTTTTACAATAACATCTGAATTTTTAGTGCAAAAAAACTAAAGTTTTTCGAGATTTATAATACCCCGAGGATGGAAAAAGTCTGAATCCAAAAATAAGGTATCTCAGTTGTATATAAGTCTATGGGAGAGGTCCCTATCCTAAGTTTCTGTGGTCTAGTATGAAATTACCACTTTTTGGGGATAAGCTTAAAAAAATTGAGTGCTTCAGGGAAAAAAGCGTACGATTCAGATTTTCACACGATTTTATTGAGTTTGTGCCCAATCCAATTAAATAGTGCGTTTTTTTTTATTAATAAATAAGGTAAAATTGTGGATTCTATTTTTGTCTAAATACTCAAATTCAGATTTTGATAAATAAGCAGTGACCCCAGAAATGCCCTATCTGCACTGATGAATCGGACTACCTGTACCATTTAAACGTATGCATAATTCAGCTCTAAAATCATTTTTAAAACTGTATAATTGAAGAAAAAAAAAAGTGTGTTTGAAATTTTAAAAATGATTTCCTTTTTCTCTGTAATAATAAAACAGTGCTTTATACTTGATCTCAGATAAAATTAATCCTTCTTAGAAGCAAAACCAGCATATTGGATTTATTTAATGTTTACATGATTTTCTAATAGACTTATGGTATGAAATTCTAGATTATGGAAAGACCTGTTATCCGGAAAGCCCCAGGTCCCGAGCATTCTGGATAATAGGTCCCATACCTGTATGTGTATATGTATATGTATATCTATATCTATATGACATTTGTTTAGAACTGCTCTCATTATGCAGAAATCTGTTTTTGGGTTTTCATCCCCTTTAAGTTCTTAAGAACTTTTACTTACACAGATGGTGCTATTATTAGCAGGTCTAAATCTCTCACAAAGACTGAACCACTTAATGACTGTGCGCTGAGAGGCACAAACCCTTCTGATATTATTAGGGATATTTGAGGACCAGCTATGAAAAGATGATGTGGTCAGAACACATGAAAGAAGAAAGTTGTGGCAGTAATAAAGAAAAGAGGGAAACTGAATGCAATATAGCTTGAAATAACATATTAGGAAGTAATGTTGCATTACCAAGGAGTAACTTTTGAACTAAACCTTTGCTTTATAACTGATACGTCTGTTGTTGTCAGGGAGCCGGGAGCCCCCTCTGGGGAGTAGTCCGGATCTAGGAGGAAGCCCCTCAGGAGGGATCAGGGTCGTGGTATCCAGGGGTACGGCAGAGAATAAACAAGGTCCAGGCACAGGTCAAAAGGCTGGCGGAATACAAACAAAGTCCAAGTTCAGGCAGGGGTCTATAGCAGGCAGCGTATCAGCGAAGTCCAGGTCCAGGCAAGGGGTCACAACAAGGAATCAGGCAGATATAAGCAGGGAAAACAGCAAGGGAACCCAGGAAACTTTTAGGAAACGGAATCCTATTTTCGGGCGCCATCTTGGCGCCTCAGGCGTCCTTTTATGTTTGAATTTGGCGCCCTTGCGCCAGTGCGCCTGCGACCGGCGCGCCGTGCTGGCGTCACTGCGCCGGCGCCGGAACCCACGTGGGTTGCCTGGGCGCCGCCATCTTGGATTCTTCGCCGCCGGGAGCGGACGCGACTCCTCGCGCTCCCGGCGGTCTTGACAGTTGTTTTCCAAATAAATTACTGATCAGCATAATGTCCCCTTCAGAATGATGTGGTTGAATTCTCTTTAATAAAAATATAAATATGGTCCAGAGTTTCTATAGACTTGTGGGCTTAGTTATCAAAAATCTAATTTGTGAGGTTTAACAATTTTTCGACTTCAAATAAGCTCACATTTAAAAAAAAAAAACTTGAATATTTATTAAAAAAATCAAAATATAAAAACCATGATTAAATATCATGAAAAAAACTCAAAATATTGGAATATTGGAATTTATTAGTTTATAAGCACCTTTTTTGTGCAGAACCTGTATGAACCCAGTTGCTTGGGGATTTATGCACAGTCCATTAGCCATGGGCAGAGGACACTGTGACAGGTGTATAAGCAAAACAAGCTGCACATTATGTACAGGGAAACCTTTGGAAACAGCACAGGGTCAATTACACGGTACTGTTTAATCATCACAGAGAAAAGGGTAATAATATTTTTAAAATTAAAAAAATATTTGATTCAAATGGAGTCTATGGGAGATGGTCTTCTCGTAATTTGGATCTTTCTGGATAACAGGTTATAATTGATCCCATACCTGTACTTACGGTAATAATATTATTTCTCAAATGCGTTGGCTGGATTCCAAATTTGCGGTGCAGAATTCTGCTGGAGCAGCACTATTAACTGATGTATTTTGAAAAAAACACAACAGTATCCTTTTAATGTAAAGGTGAACCACTTCTTTAAATGCTTAGAAACCACTTTAATTTTCAAGTATGACTGGTCCTTTAAAAAAGCTGTGTTTGAATGTCTCATTGCTGTTGCTTTGTAACCTTGTCTCATAGACTAGGGACTGTGTGGTCTTAGTCCAATAATATGTAGGCAGCAGGTTTCGGACTGAGAATTAAAATAGGCCTTGCCATTTCAGGTACACAGAGGCCCACTAAATACTGACTTTCTATGGCACCTTATAGCAGCCCCTCTGGCATTGTCAGAACCCACAGATTGCCTGTCCGGGCCTGGTGAGCAGGTTCTCAATGATAATCCTTAAAACTGGCTATGAAAATAAATAAACGTCCGCTTTAGATTTCGATGGATGCCATTATTATGTGCTTCTTAGGAAAAATGATTAGCTCAGCCTGATTTAGGCCAGCACGTGGGTTGCCACACTGAACAAAGATTTTTTTATAGCTCTGTAAAAATATTTTTTGCAAATAATGCTATGCATTCTATTTCTCTAACGTCTACAAACAACGAAGTCTAAATTGTACAGAAATAAGGAGATTTGTTTTTTATTCACAACAAAAAACATTGTGCTACTTTGACCACTGCTGCAGTGTTCTGTACAGAGGCAATTAAATTGGTGGTTTAACATTAACTTTTATTATGTTATAGAATGGCCTGTTCTTAGCAATTTTACAACTGACCTTCATTTGTTAATTTTTTTATAGTTCCAAATTATTTGTCATCCTGCCTCATTTCAGCTTTCAGTAGGGTTCAATGACCATAGAAGCAAGTTTGCTTATTTTTCTACTCAGCCCTCTCTTATTCATTTGCAAGTCATTGCACCATATGCACCATTGCCTGTTTGCTAAGGTAAACTGGAACCTAGTAACCAGTTGATGAACAAAATGCTAAATAATTCAAAATCCAAAAAGATTTTTTTAAAAATGAAGACCAATTGCAAACTGTCTCAGACTACCACTGGCTACATCAATCGAAAATTTACTTTAAATGTGAAATACAACTTTTAACTGATATAAGAGAAAGCTCTCTGACAGACAGGGCGATTTATTGACACTTTATATCGTATATAATATATATATATATATATATATATATATATATATATATATATATATAACCAATACAAAAAAGCCGCACTCCTAGGTCTTATCAAATAAAAAATTTTCAAGTGTTTGTTTATTCAACGTTTCGGCAACAATCCGCGTGCCGTCTTCCTGAAGACGGCACGCGGATTGTTGCCGAAACGTTGAATAAACAAACACTTGAAATTTTTTTATTTGATAAGACCTAGGAGTGCAGCTTTTTTGTATTGGTTACATGTTCGTTTGACCTGCACCCAGGCTGTTGGCCTTTGGGTCATGAGTGCACCGTAGTGGGTTGTTTTATATATATATATATATATATATATATATATATATATATATATATATATATATATATATATATATATATATATATATATATATATATATATATATATATATATATATATATATATATATATATATAGACATTATACTGTAAAAATGCCTTGTTCTGTTAAATAACGGTTAACACAGTGGATTATGTTCAAATACAACAAACCCTCAATGTTTTCAGCATTATGTGATTCTCTATCAATATTAACAGGATGGTTCACCTTTAAGTTAACTTTTAGTATGTTATTGAATGACTAATTTAAGTAACTTCTCAATTAGTCTTCTTTATTTATTTTTTATAATTTTTTCATTATTTGCCTTTTTATTCTGTCTTTTTCCAGCTTTCAAATGGAGGTCACTGACCCAATCTAATAAAAAAAATGCTCTCTAAAGTGACACATTTATAGCTTATTGCTACTTCTTAATACTCCTCTTTCTATTCAGGTCATTGTCCTATTCATATCCCAGTCTCTTATTCAAAGAAATTCATGGTTGCTAGGGTGATCTGGACCCTAGCAACAAAATTGCTGAAATGACAAACTGGAGAGCTGCCACAATAACTTACAAACCACAAATAATAAACACATGAAGAAGTTTTTAGGTACCTACAGGCAGGGCCGGGCCAGGACCGCTGGGCACCCCAGGCAACCCGGCCAGCCCTCGCACCCCATCAACTGTGCGTGCCGGAAGAGTGCGCGCATGCATGTTGACCGGCCGCGTGAACCCCTTCTGGTACACTCTCCCCCCTCACACGTATAATTAGGCGGAAACGCGGAACTCAGTCGGACTAGGGGTAGGTAGCATTGACAGGTACGTGCCTGCCACCCCCCCCCCCCAAGCTTTGCGCCCTAGGCACGTGCCTAATCTACCTACCCCTAGTTCCGCCCTGCCTACAGGTACAACATGCCTTACAATATCAGTTTCAAACTACACCCAACTACAATACAACTGAAGCCTCCAGAGATGGTGCTCAGCGCCCACAAAAAGAAAAAGTTAGTATTAATTATCTATAGCGTATTCAATATACAAAGGATACCAATTTACAAAATGCTATTACAAATAGTTACAAGACATGCTTGCTTGCTAGGGTAATTTGAACTCTAGCAACCAGATTGTTGAAACTGAAACTGGAGAGCTGCTGAATAAAAAGTTAAATAACTCAAAAAAACACAAATAATAAAAAATGAAAACCATTTGCAAATTATCTCAGAATGCCACTATCTACATCATACTAAAAGTTAACTCAACTTAACTCAATTTCATTCCCTTTAATATTGTTTCAGTTTGCTTTGCCTAATATTACTGAATCTCTAAATCTATTGGGATATATTGACATCAAAATCCCACTTCAATGTGAACACTCCTATTTTCATTATATATACCTTATTTATATGCAGGTTTCATTTATTTATATTTTATCTAACCGAGAATTAAATATAAGCACCTAGCTAATGAATTGCACAGGACTTACCTTGGATGCATAACTATACATAACTATGCACAAGGCTGCTTGCTTTTTTAGGGCAAACCACACAATTAACTTGAGTACATCACTGTACATTTATGACCAATATTGGGGCTGTTTTAATAGACAAGAATGATTCTGCTGAAGGAACTAAAAGATCTCAGATATGTATAGAATTGCTAACGCAAGTATCTTATGTAGGAGGTTCAGATAAGAGATCTTCACTTTGTATCAGCATGTACTAAGGTTACAGAACCACATATAAAAATCCCAATGGCTGTCATTAACATGGATTTATGCTATCTTAGTTAACATCAGGTACATGGCATACACCCACGGGTTCTAAGAGACCTTAGTTCAGTTAGACTGGCCCCTATTTCTGATTTTCTCAAGTCGCTTTCATCTGGTATGGTGCCTATGGATTGGAGAAAAGCTGATGTCATTCCAATAGTTAAAAAGGGATTACGATCTCAGCCTGGCAATTAATTATAGGCCAGTAAATTTGACATGTGATGTGCGAATTATTTGAAGGCTTGTTAAGGGATCACATTCAAAATTTTGTCCTAGTGAATGACATTATGAGCAGCAATCAGCGTGGCTTTATGAAGGATAGGTCATGCCAAAGAAATTTGATTGCTTTTTATGATGAGGTAAGTAAGTAAGATGCTGGACAGTTGAGGAGCAGTAGATGTGATCTATTTGGATTTTGCCAAAGCGTTTGATACCGTGCCCCAGAAACGACTGCTTTCTAAACTAAGGTCTGTTGGGCTTAAAGGAGAAGGAAAGTCTTCTTCCACTTGCGGGTACCAAATGTTAGGCACCCCAAGTGAATGTATTTACCTGAAACCCCGGGCCGGTGCTCCTATCAGCAGAAAACTACACTGGCCCGGGGTTCTTCCCGCGTCACGCCCCACAAAGCAATACTCTTCTGGCTTCTTCTTTCTTCATGCATGCGCAGTAGAGAGAAAAGCTGAACTTTAACTAAAAAGTCAGCTATTTGCGTCTGCCCCATGTAATTTGAAGAAAGATGAAGCCGGAAGAGGATCGCTCCATGAACCCAGGGCTGGTGCAGTTTTCTGCTGATAGAAGCACCGGCCCAGGGTTTCAGGTAAATCAATAAATCACTTAGGGGTGCCTAACATTTGGCACCCCCAAGTGCAAGATGACTTTCCTTCTCCTTTAATGAAGGCGTTTGCACATGGATAGGAAACTGGCAAAGGATCGGGTACAGAGGGTGGTTGTTAACGGTACATTCTCTACTTGGAGTAAGGTTCTTAGTGGGGTCCCTCAGGGCTCGGTATTGGGCCCACTTTTATTTAACTTATTCATTAATGACTTAGGGGAGGGTATTGTAAGTAATGTATCAGTGTTTTTGCAGATGACACAAAAATATACAGCCCAATTAATTCCATCCAGGATGTGAACAGGATTTTGACAAACTGGCAATCTGGGCAGCTAAGTGGCAAATGAGATTCAATGTTGATAAATATAAAGTCATGCACCTGGGATGTAAAAATATGCAAGCCACTTATACCCTTAAAGTGGACCCGTCACCCAGACATAAAAATCTGTATAATAAAAGTCCTTTTTAAATTAAATATGAAAATCAATTTCTTTTTTTTATTAAAGCATTCATAGCTGTTGTCAACTCATTTAAAAATATCAGCTGTCAATCAAATATTGCCTACCCCACCTCTATGCCTAGGCATAGAGGCGAGGCAAGCAATTACTTTCACTTTCCATTCAGCACTTCCTAGATGTCACTGCTCTCCCTGCATTCCCCCAGCTCTCTTAACAATTTAATTGTGTAACCAGGGTATGGGGATGGACATTGGGTCCCTGTCCCCTGGTGCACAAACAAGATTCTGAGATGATACATGGCTTGTCTTAATAACAGTGTCCACAAAATGGCTCCTTCCTGGTTGCTATAATTATGAGTTCCCAGACTGATGGAAACAATATTCAAATAATTTATACAGTGTAATTAAAGTTCATTTTGCTTGACTAACATGATAAAATAGGATTTGGAATAATTTTGTTTGGATGACGGGTCCCCTTTAATGGGACTGCACTAGTCAAATCCATAATGGAAAAGGACCTTTGAGTCCTTGTAGATAATAAACTTGGCTGTAGCAAGCAATGGCAGTCAGTGGCATTAAGGGCAAATAAGGTCTTGAGCTGTATTAAAAGGGTATAGATTCATGGGAGGATGGGATCATTCTTCCACTGTACAGAGCACTGGTAAGGCCCCATCTAGAATATGCTGTACAGTTTTGGTCTCCAGCCCTCAAACGTACATTACTGAATTAGAGAGGGTCGAGAGAAGGACAACTAAGCTGGAAAAAGGTATGGAAAATCTTAGCTATGAGGAAAGACTGACCAAATTTGGGATGTTCACGCTGGAGAAGATGCTCTTAAGGGGTGATATGATAACTATGTATAAATATATAAGGGGATCTTATAATAATCTCTCTACTGCTTTATTTGCCAGTAGGTCTTTCCAGCTAACGTGAGGTCACCCATTCCGATTAGAAGAAAGGAGGTTTTGCCTAAATATTAAGAAGGTTTTTTACAATAAGAGCTGTGAAGATGCGGAATTCTCTCCCTGAATAAGTCATACAGGTTGATACATTAGATGGCTTTAAGAAGTGGTTGGGTGTTTTTTTGGCAAGTGAGGGAATACAGGGTTATGGAAGATAGCTCATAGTACAAGTTGATCCTGGGACTGGTCCGATTGCCATTTTGGAGCTAGGAAGAAATTTTGGCAAATTAGAGAGGCTTCAAATGGGGTTTTTTTTGCCTTCCTCTGGATCAGCCAGCAGTTAGGCAGGTTAAAATAGTTGAAAGTTTGAATTTAATGGGCATGTGTCTTTTTTCAACCTAACTTACTGTTACTTATTATTATTATTATTATTATTATTATTATTAGAGTAAAAAGAATATTAGTCAGAAATTAAAATGTGAAATTGGTTATTGTAATGAGCACTCTATTGGAAACGGCATTCCCTTATGTTAGAGTTTTATGGATAACATGTTTTTTCAGATAATACATCTGTTTCTGTTATTACAGAAAAAAATGTAAATCAGTAATAAATGAAGAATTGTTTCTTTCAATAGAACTCAATGGGAAATTAGATTCATTTACTTTAGAGATTTCTAGTTAATGGGTTTCTGGATAACAGATAACAGATGCCAATAAGCTGTAGATTCGTGCTATGTGTTAGCAGGAAAATAGCATTACTCTATTCCTTTTCATATCTGGAGTCCTGAGGCAACTTACACAGGATTTTCATAGCAGATACAAAATACATAAGAGGTAAGTGCAGGAGGAATGAATAAAAATACAGGCAGACAAGGTGCTGAATTAAAATGTTAGTGGGTATCTCATATCATTGCATTTCCCTATGTCTCTCCATAGGTGTTTCTGGAGCAGGGCTGTACATGTGATGCTCTGGTTGGTCGTACAGCTCAGTATCTCCATAAAGGGGATTAATACAAACCATGCCATCTGTACATTTTTCAATTCCGTTCAGAAGGCAAAACTCTTGCATCCATTCTGCAGGAGCCCTGAGGCACAAGTTTCTTAAAATACCTAAGCAAAGCACTCAGAAATTCACAGTTTTGTTCACAAAGTAAAATTACACATTTCTTGCTACCTTGAATTGTGGGAACATGATTGTGATGCAGAGGCTGGAACAGTGATAGAGGAACGCAGCTGTGGCAGAACTAGTAGAAGTAAAAGAAAAAGGCTAGGTAGTGGCTAGGTAGAGTAATAATGCACTGAGGGACATACAGATTAATATTATTATTATTTTTAACACGTATATTTATTGCACCAACATGTTTTGCAGATGGTTGTGACGGCTGGTTCCAGTGCCAGTAATATACATAGAGTTGTCTTAAACCATGGCATAATTAAAATAAGGTGCCATAAAATCGCAGCTGACAATATACAGTAAGCTACAGCTTATATACACATAGGATATATACACATAGGATAGATATAGATATATATATATATATATATATATATATATATATATATATATATATATATATATATATATCCTATTTGTTTGGACCAGCATAGTCTTATACAAAGGACAAAAAAATATATAGTTGCAATTCAGCAAACGGCATAGCTTTCTAAACAAAAACAGTGGCTTGCAAAAAAGAATTAAGTTGAAAAGAAATTACTGCAGAGTGTATTGAGGTTAATACTTTAAGCCATAGCTCTCTACGAAGTTCTTCAAAGTACAACAAAAGGCTATTTCTCTCATACATGAAACAAAAACATATTTTCTAAACCCACAATACCATTGTATTGTTTACTGTTTACCCAGCTACCTTTCTACCAAAAGATGACATGTTCATGAAATGCTGTATCTTCAAAAATCTTATTAAGGTTGTGCAATAAAAAAAGAAATGCAGCTCTTACAGTGCATTAAAGGAGAAGTCAACCATTTACTAAAACAAAAAAACCCCTACCCTACTAAGACCCCCTTCCCTCCCCCAGCCTAGCTGCCCTCCCCCCAGGGAAATGCCCCTATCTTTTTACTTACCCTCCGTGGAGATTTAGGGATTGCAGTTCACGGCAGCCATCTTCCAGCGCTTCTGCAATTTCCGTCCATTTTGGCGCATGCACAGTTATCGCAAACCAGAGATTAAAAAATACCGGTCATCCTATATATTTATCTTTTTTTCCCTAATAATAACATTGGGATCAACCATCATTTTTACAGGCCAGGCCGGTAAAATACCAGCTAGGTGGCAACCCTCGGGGTAAGGGCACATGCTAAGATTCGGAGACGCAAAGCATCTCTTCTTCAGGCGACTAATCTCCCCAAAAAGCCTTCCCGCTGGCTAGAATTGAAATCACCCGTGGGATGGCACTCTAAGCACTTTGTTTTTTGAAGTCGCCCGATGTTGCCTCACAAGGAAACTTCGAAAAACGAAACGCTCCGAGTGCCATCCTGTCGGCAATTTAGATTCTAACTGGTGAGAAGGCTTTTCAGGGAGGTCAGTCGCCAGAAGAGGCGCTTTGTCACAGAGCAACTAAATATCCTCGAATCTTAGCGTGTGCACTTACCCTAACTGGGTCCCAATCAGCTGCTACATGAGCTCTGTTCACACTGGACTGGAATAAGATAAGAACGTGGTCTAAATTCAAACAGTTATCTCTCATGTTGCAAATATGTTACATTACTACAGGCCAATATATTTAAATCATGATGGTTCCCGTGTTTCCACATAACTAGTCCAACTGCTGGAATTTATGTGCAGAAATGTAATCAGCACGGCAGCTACCTTCCCGTCTCAAACTCAATTGAACAGCTCGGAGAAAGTAATGGAATCAGTGCAGTGCAAAACTGCCATCATTGAACTGTATAGCAGGGATTGGCCAAGCTGACCTTGCACCCTAAGTAACTCACCCAGCCACCTCGCCCCCCCTCATGGGGAAACACAAACATGCCCGCACATTCACAGTGATATTGCATGGGGAGCCGCAGTGACAAGAGGGGAAAGTAACAATGGGTTTTCGAGTGAACCTGGACTAGGGGTAGGTAGAAGACCCTTCACAAGGTACCTGCCCAACATCTCCCTATTGTTGTGCCCTAGTCAGGTGCCTCTTCTGTCTGCCCCTAGATCTGGCCCTGCTGTATAGTCTGACATGCCTTCATACAAATAACCAAAAAGTTGTGCACATGCTCTTGTAAAGTATCAAAAAGTATATATAAAGTATTTACAAAGTGCCAACAAATCCCGCAGTGCTGTACAATAAATGGGTATATACATTGAACACACAGATTACATACAAAGCAACCAATAACCAACACAAGTAAAGATGGCCAGATCTAAAAGTTGCATATGATTGCAATTTTGTTGTACAAAAAAATTATCTAAATAACTGATGATGAATGTTTGGTATGGGAAAAAATATAGTAAAAACTTTGAATGGAACCTTAACATTTCAACTGTAATGAACCTCAATGTATTTAACCATCTGGATTAATATGAATGTGAATATGAATTTACTTAGAAGTTCCCAAATCATCCTTTCAGACAAACACCTAAGCTAAACTTCTGGCTTTGCTACAACTGAAGCACATGTGCAAGATGGTATGTAAGCGAACACATTCCTGTAATTACTGACGCTTCAGACAGGGAACTAAACAAAGCTGGGGATCAGACACAAAGGCACAAACCTGATTAGATTAGAATATGCTGGTCTTCTACTTCTGATCTGTGCTAATAAATAATAAAAGTTGAATGTCCATGCTGTAAGAATGTAGTATTGAGAGATTGTGTAACACACTGACCAATTTAATCTCTAAAACTAGCCATACACTGTCAAATATGCGTGGCTGGCAAGGACACCAAATGAGCAGATGTTCTCCAGATTTGGCCACCAATGAAGTGGGCCAAACAAGGATGATGTGATTGCTTGACCCCCAGTTCTATAACTGGATCATAATGTCTAGACAGACCCACTGTGAAAGAACAGCATCAACATACTTTTCTTCAACCCAAATTTTCATGCCTGTCAATTTTCTTTGTTTAAAACATTTGGTTGGGCAAGCTGTTGGGGAGTTGTCAAATACAAGGCTAATAAACTGCTGACTTGATCTGGAAAAGAGATCCCCAATCTTTTTTTCACTGTAAGCCACATTCAAATTTTAAAAAAGTTTGAGAGTAACACAAGCATGAAAAAAAGTCTCTGGAGATGCTAAGTAAAGACTAAGATTGGATAAATGGTGCCCTTCAATGGCTACTGGCAGCCTACAGGAGACTGTGTTTGGCAGTACATCTGGTTTTCTGCACCCAAAAGTTGCCTCCAGGTCTGGAATTCAAATAGAAGAACCTGCTTTTAGGCCACCGAGAGCAACTTTCAAAGGCTTGTGAGCATCAAGTTGCTTGTGAGCCATTGGTTGGAGATCACAGCAGTGTTGGACTGGGACACCAAGGGCCCACCAAAAAACTTTAGACCAGAGCATCAGTACAATTTTTTTCCTCTCCTCGCTCAACCTCTATTCTCTAGTCTCTTTTATTTACATACTATAATCTTTTATTCTATCTATTTAACCTCTTTGTTTTCAAAGAAATAGGGAATGCCTATGAAATAGGCAAAGTGTTTAGCAGCATGAGGACCCACTGACACCTGGGCCACCGGGACTTTTCCTGGTATCCCAGTGGGCCAGTCCTGGAGGGACCAACCTGACAGATTTAGCAACCCATGTATGGCCAGTAAGTATGATCATTTCATTGGGTAGCAATTCAACTTTACATGATCAGAGAGTAAATTAAAAACAACAAAATAACTGCAGATGTGAGGCATTTGTGTATTGGGTGCATCATTATCACCATCTTATAAACTGAATAAGAGGGAACCTAGAGAGCTATTATTTTATTCCTATTTCAACATAATTTACATTAACATCTTTACAACTAACAGTCTTCTGAGAGTGTCTGAATGTATGTGTCCTACTGTATGTGCACATGTGCTAATCCCATACATAACATGTCTGTTTTTAATAAACAACATGACCTGACAAATTTATTGGCCCATTAATCCTAAATAGGGTCTATTTCCCCATCATCTGTGAGACACCCTTTCGAATTAGAAGCCCCACATACAGCACCCCCACCCCATCCTCCATCTAAAGATTACACCCATAAACTGGGGGACCCAGAGCTCCCAAACAAAAAGCAGCTTTGCAAATACAACACAAATCACTGACGTCTGTCCCCCCAAACAACATGTTAGTCTATAGTGTGAGCTGTACAACAGGTGCCAAGTTTGTAATCAGAGCCTGACCCCCGTGCTGGGAAGCATCATACACTGAGCCAACTCCCCCCATGAAACGGAACAGAATGTCTACTGCCCCCAAAGCCTCTCCCCAGAGTCAGTTCTCAAGAGATGTCTTACCTGGCGCAGGTGCCTGAGCACTTCCATTGCCTCTTCCTGCTTCCCCTGTCTGACCAGCGCCATCATGTCCTGAATCATCCTGACCCTCCTGTGATAAGGAGGGAGACTCGCAGCTCCGCTCTTGCCAACTTTCTCACTAGACCTCAGGCTAAAAGAAGGCCAGAAGTCGCCACGTTCCCTTGCCGGAGTGCCCTTCCGGGAGCCCGGGGCTTGCTGAGGACTGTCTCCAGCAAAAGCTTGGCACACCTTGGTCTGCTTCGTGCCCATTGCTACAGAGGAAACTCCAAGAGAGGCATCTGAGTCGCACAGCGGAGATGCACCTGCAACAGGTCGGGAGAAGTCGGAAAAGGTTGCGGGCGCGCACCTGTGTCACGTACTTTGTGGGCACGGACCATCGAGGGAACAGCCAAGTTCACGGTCCCTTCCGCATGAATAAAACAAGTAGTGGTCCCCCGGTTAGTAACTTTCCCCAGGCGAATCCATCCGAGTCAGAGGGGTGTTCCTGCTGTTTTGGCTGCCCACAGACTAAGAGAAGAGTTGGGGTCCCCTCGTGTGCCGTGGTATGATCCGAAGGAGTAAGTGTACCCCTCTCATTGGCCAGAAGCGAAGATGAGCGGCTCAGCAAGCCCAGGGTGACAGTGGCAGTTGGGACTTCACATCCTCTCCCTGCAAAAGTCTTTGCAGCCGCTCCGCTCTCTCACAGCCGATCAGATGGAAGCAGCTCCTCCTCTTTGCCTTGCTGTCCCCTCTCAGAATCACGGCTTGGTTTCCGTGTGTAACCGGGAAGCGAGGGAGACTGGCAGCAGCAGCAGCAATTATGAGTTCTCTGTCTGCCTCTCCTCTATCCAGCATCTCTTCCCATAGCCACAGAGAGAGGGAGGGAGGCGTTTCCTTATGTGTGACTGTGTCTGTGACTGGAACTACAGTGTGCGTTTGTGTTTGAGTGTGTGTGAGAGTGTGTGTGAGAGTGTGTGTGAGAGTGTGTGTGAGAGTGTGTGTGAGAGTGTGTGTGAGAGTGTGTGTGAGAGTGTGTGTGAGAGTGTGTGTGAGAGTGTGTGTGAGAGTGTGTGTGAGAGTGTGTGTGAGAGTGTGTGTGCAACTCCACGAACGAGGAAGAACTTGCACAGAGAAAGGGTTAACTTTGATGTTTGCCATGAACTTAGAGGGGAAAGAGAGACTTGAGTTGGTGAAGGGGTTAATTTAAAGCCTCACTGCATATTATCAAAGGTCAGCGGAGTGAAACACAGAGCTCGTAATTCACCTCGAAAAACCACTGCACAAATGCACTTTGTAATAATGTGAGGAATGATTGTACTTGAGCTCACTGGCCTATCCAGACTAATTGCAATCCCCTTATCCATTGGCTGCATGATGTACTGGCATGTTAGGGGTTAATACCTTACTCTGATGCTATTTTGTAGGTGACCTTACAGTCTGGGGTTAATGCTCATTAACCATTTGGTACAGTGATCATACTGGTATAAGATAACTACCCCGGTGCACAGACAGTGCCACTTAATAAGAATGGGATCAGCACTGATCTGGTTGCTAGGGTCTGAGTTCCCTTAGCAACCAGGCAGTGGCGTGAGTCAGAAGAAGTCAAATCATTCGAAAACTAAACAAAATAAAAAATGAAGACCAATTGAAATGATGCTAAGAATTACTCCATTCTATAACACAATAAAAGCTAAGGGAACGAAAATGGGCTGCCAATACCAACCAGTTACCCCTTCCCCACATTATAATGCGCACACAGGTGCCCAGCAATACCAACTCCTGGTACCTTCGTGCACTCCCCCAGCACATTGTTACATTAACACTAAGCGCTAGGTACTGACTCTCTGCAGCCCCACTCACCCACCTCCTTACCAGTATAACACGGTCACCAGCGCTGGGACACTCACGGGCAAAGCTGACACTAGTGCAGCCTCTCCCCCATAACTCTGCCACTGCACCCGGCGCAAAGAACGTGCAATGAACAAGTACCCCGGATAGTGCTGCTGTAGTAAGACAGTTGCGCTAAGTGCCAACCT
Source organism: Xenopus petersii (assembly GCA_038501925.1). Classification (NCBI taxonomy): domain Eukaryota; kingdom Metazoa; phylum Chordata; class Amphibia; order Anura; family Pipidae; genus Xenopus; species Xenopus petersii. The sequence goes on from CM076675.1 coordinate 39,994,433, forward strand.
GTTCAATCGGTTGCGCTCCGAACCGGAACCCAGAACCATCACACAGACTTACCGGGCGCTGGGAGACGGGAGTCAGGAGCAGATTTATAGCTCATGCATTCGTCCAGCTCCAGTCGGCAGCCCCTCAGAACCTGGCCCCCCAGCAGTGCGGTACTGCGGGGGCGCTATTTACGCCACTGCTCCATCTTAGCCTCACCTGATAGAATGCGCATGCGGATACGGCATTACGTTGGCTGCTGCCTACCTGCCTCTAACGTAGAATTTTTCATGCAGGCACAGTGCAGCCAATTGCCAGCCGGATAGAATGCGCATGCGGAGACAGCATTACGTTGGCTGCTTCCAACCTGCCTGTAACGTAGAATTTTTCATGCAGGCACAGTGCAGCCAATAAAGGATAGCAGGCTCACATGATAACAGGATCCTCAGCAGCAGGCTTGACTCCAACCAAAGTTTGTGGGCGGAAGCAAATTGACGGACACAGGCCCACTGCCAAACGTTTACCAATGCCCACACTTCCTTCATAATTGTTTGCCGGACCTCACGGTACAAAATATATTGTTTTATTAAGCTATCGCAAGTCACAAATTAACTAAAGCAAGGGCATAGGGGCCCACCAAGGCTGGGGCCCACTGGGTTTTTCCCCCGGGTTCCCGGCAGGCCAGTCCGACCCAGACACTGCCAACTATATCACTTGTATTGCCTCTGTCAGTGTTGTGCCTCAGTCTGTGGGAAGGGGGAGCCTCTGGGCTCTGAATCCAGGGGAAGGCGCCTCTCACCATGCAGCCCCTCTAATACCAGTTTCCTGTGCTCTCTGGTGTCACCCTCTGGTGTCAGTGGGGTGGGAAGGAAACTCTGTGTGTGTCTGAGGATGCATTTTGTAATCAATCTTAAGCCATACCTCCCAACTGTCCCTTTTTCGGAGGGACAGTCCCTCTTTTGACAGCTCAACCTGCAGTCCTTCATTTGTACTGGAAAGTCCCTCTTTTCTCTGCACTGAACAGCCAGAAAAAGAAACAAAGTTTCTCACTTAATTGGCTTTTAGCAGAGAGCCCAGAACAGGTAACAGGTGCAAATAAGATACTTTGTAACAATTTTGAGACACAAAAACACAGTTTAGATAAGGAGAAATATTTTCAAACTTTCATAACCTGCCAAATTTTGTAAAACAAACATGGTAATTAGGGGGTGTGGCCACAGAAAAGGGTGTGGTCAGAAAATTGCTGCGCTCTGTGTGGAAAAAAATTTTTCTCCCTCTTTTTACTTCCAAAATGTTGGGTGGTATGCTTAAGCAACTGGTTTGTGTAGAATTAAAGGAAGATTAGTTCAGTGGAAATGCTGCCTTGGTTTATTGGGGTCTGAGTATTACGCACCCACCATTGAAAAGATGTGCCAGTAGCCCTGGGGTAAAATGCAGGGTTTGGTACAATTGTTATTGTTATGACACAGTGATTAAGTTGGGTTGCTCATTATACTCTCGTCTTATATAAATGGTGTTTCAGCAGACACCAAGAAGTGATTTGTGGGTTGGATGGGGTTTGGACATAATTACAGGCCACAGCAAATCACTCATTTCCATTCCACTTGTTGGCAGGGCCACCAACCAGGTGACTGGTGGGCTAATAATCACATTCCTTCTAACTTGGTAGAAGGGGCCCCTGATTACTGATGGTAACCCTGAGTTACTGGGCTCACATGCTCAGCGTCAGTCCCCAATTCTGTGTTACTCACACATTATGGGGCAGATTTATCAAGGGTCAAATTGAATATTTGAAATTCGAATTTTCTACTTTTTATATGGTCAAAACTGTGAAATTCAACTAGGGATTTATTCAAATTTGAGTTTTTCAAAAAACTTCTAATTTGATTTTCAAGATTTATCATAAACTGGTCCTTTAAGAACTCAAATTCAACTATTCGCCTACTAAAACCTGCTGAATTCCTGTTTAAGTCAATAGGGGACGTCCAGGAATCAATTGGAAGTTTTTTGCAACTCGAATCGAGTTTTTAAAATTCAAATAAAATTTAATTCTAATTCGATTCAAGTTTTCGGGTCGATCCTATTCACCCGAGTTTAAAAAATGTGATTTTTATAATAAAAATATATTGGTCGAATTTTGAGTTCATGGGGAAGCGATTTTCAGCAGACTTGCTTCCCGTTGGTTGTGTCGATTTTCAGCAGGCGGCAAATGTCAACCTTCCATTGCCCTTATTAGGACTGGTTATTTTTTGGCCAAGGGATTAAACTAAATGGCTCTTATTTGTACATTAGAAATGCAGAATGATTCTAAAACAAAGTGAAATTTAGGTTTGAGTAGGTACCTGCTTAAAGAGTCTACCTTGACGTGGTGGCAGGCTTAATAATCCTCTGGCCAAAAGTGTTCCATTTATTTTTATAGCTCCCATGTCAGTTTGGCCTTTATACTGTGTGGTGGGGAGGTAATGGGGGCCACATAATTATATTACGATATATGGGGTCCTATGATTTCTAATGGTGGCCCTGGGTGCAGCAACCAAATTGAGCTTTGAACCTTGACACTTTCGATTTAGTTTAAGGGCTCCATTAAGCAGAACAATAAAGAGCAGCCTGGGAGGAAATGAACCGATGAGGAGAAATATTCCTTAAATATACACTATATAGTTTTGTATTGAAGTGATCACTACTGATAAAAATTAGACCTGGGATCCACTGCCAGATTCATACAAATAGACCCTAATTTTTTGATTTTGGGTGATTTTACTTGCTGTGTTGTTTTTTAATAGCCTAAACACACAACACCAAAACACCCAACTTTGCCCTGTTTCCTGGGCTACTACAAAATGCTTACCTTACAGTTTATTAGACATATTTAGAAAGCACCAGCATATTCCTCAATGCTGTACAATCAATGGGTTTATACATTAACTTTACAAGAATACAAAAAAACCCAATCCAAAAATGTAAAGAGGACCCTGCCCAAAAGGAAACCTCAGTAAGTTGTAGATGGACATAATGAAAGCAATTTAGAAGTTATTTGCATCAATCTGTCCTCTGGTTCCTGGTGTCAGTGATTTTAAGAGTAGATTTTTGCTAATGGCACAAGCTACTGCTATTGGTTGTATGTCTCACTGCTGCTAGTCACATGATTCTCCTGAGTAAACTGTTGGTTGTCAACTGCCACTGCCCAACTGTCTTTTGGACGGTGGAGAGAGAGGGAGCGAGCGAGAGAGATTGCCACATCAGATGCTATAAAAGAAGACAAATTTTGGATAAAACGACATAGAATTACAATAAAAGGAGAAGGAGAAGGAAGGTGAAGATGAAGAAGAGGAAAAAGAGGAGTTTGACTCCAGAAGAGAGAGAACTTCCACAGGATGAAAGTGGGAAGAAGAAAGAGAAGAAAGCCAAGAAGCAAGATGCAGAAGATAAGACCAACTCCAGTCGAAACAGGAAGAAGAGACACACTGAGAGTAAAAAAACAATCTGTGTAGGGGAGAAGCCCCCTGAAGATGGAAGGAATAAAAGAAAAGCTGTTAAAAAAGATCAAACAAAGAAGAGAAAAGAAAGTCTCTCAGATGTGACCAGTAAACCTGAGAGCAAGAAGAGAAGACAAGAAGAGAAAGAAGAAACAACTAAAAGTAAAAAGAAAACCGGCTTAGAAGAGATGAAAATTCCTCAGAGCAGCAGAAGAAGGAAGGAGCAGGACAAGAGGAAAAGACCAAGGAGCCCAGAAGATCCATTGGAAGGTAAGGGGAATATGCAGGAAACGTATTTCATTTTTATTTTCTGTTGCATTTACTTCTAATTCTTTTTAATATAGAGTCAAGATAGTTATTTAAATGCCCACATTGGTGGGTCCTGTTGGGCAGGCCCGGACAGGCAATCTGTGGGTTCTGGCAAATGCCAGAGTGGCTGCTATAAAGTCCCATAGAAAGTCAGTATTTAGTGGGCTGATGGGGGCTGTTTGGGCCTCTATGTGGGCTGATTCAGCCTCTGTGTATCTGAAATGCCAGGGCCTATTTTAATTCTCAGTCCGGACCTGCTGTTGGGGGGTGGGGGTTTCCACAAATTCATCCCTCTGCTTTAATTAAAATTTCTGTATTTTTTTAGAAAACATATATAGACAGTTAGGTGGAACAGTTATGACAGTTAGGGAAAATTGAAAACCCCAAAGGCTTAAATAAAATCCCTCTTACACTAAATGCTAGGAATACTCACAAATAATAAAGATAAAGAGTTTTTCTCTAAATGTGGGTGCTGCCTTAGCCACCATTAATTGTTATGGAGATACTTATAGGTAGATAGATATATTTAGGAAAATATACAATGCATAATATATTTTGATATGGGCTTTTGACTCAATTTGTTTTGTTCCCACAAGGTGGAAGTGGAAGTGCACCGAAGAAATCCCATGTGGATGGGAAAAGACCAGCCCCCCTGGATATACAGAGGTACAAATTCCACCAAGAGCTAGGAGAAGGCACGTTTGGACAGGTGAGTGCGGGGCCTCCCAATATAGAAATCTCTTTTGTTATCTGGTATAAATCTGTACAGAAAACATGGAAGTACAATCAAGCACTTGGCAATGTCTTTAAAGGCGTTTTTCCCCTTTGAGTTAAAGGGGTGGTTCACCTTAAGTAACTTTTAGCATGTTATAGAACAGCCAATTCTAAGCAACTTTTCAATTGGTTTTCATTATTTATGTTTTATAGTTATTTGTCGTTTTCTTCTGATTTGCAGCTTTCAAATGGGCATCATTGTCCCGTTCTAAAAAAAACAAATGCTCTGTAAGGCTACAAATGTATTGTTATTGCTACTTTTTATTGCTGATCCTTCTATTCAGATGCTCTCCTATTCATATTCCAGTCTCTTATTCTAATCAATGCATGGTTGCTAGGGTAATTTGGGCCCTAGTTACCAAATTGCTTAAAATGCAAATTGAAGAAATGCTGAATAGAAAGCTAAATAACTCAAAAACATTAAATAATACAAACAATTAAACAAATTGCAAATTATCTCTCTACATCATACAAAAAGTTATCTCAAAGTTGAACAACCCCTTTAACTTGAAGTATGATGTAGAGAGTGATATTCTTAAACAAGTTGCAATTGGTTTTAATTTTTTAATATTTGTGGTTTTTGAGTTATTTAGCTTTTTATTCAGTAGCTCTCCAGTTTGCCGTTTCAGTAATCCGGTTGCTAGGGTCCAAATTAACCTAACATCTATGCATTGATTTGAATAAGTGACTGGAATATGAATAGGAGAAGCCTGAATAGAAAGATAAAAAGTAGCTATGACAATACATTTGTAGCCTTACAGAGCATTTGTTTTTTAGATGGGGTCAGTGACCCCCATTTAAAAACGGTAAAAAGTTAGAAGATGTTAAAAACTATAGAAAATAAATGATGATGACTAATTGAAAAGTTGCTTAGAATTGACCATTCTACAGCATATTAAAAGTTAAATTAAATGATAAACAGTGGGAGTCCCTCCTCAAATCACCCAACAGAGTGTCTGTCAATCCCAAACACAAAATTCAACAGTTATATTTGACAGACAGAGCATACTATACCCCCGCCCACCTGAATAGAATCAATCCTAATCTCTCCCCTAATTGCCTTAGGTGCATTATTGTGCCTAATTGTGCTGTACAATGTCAAGAGAAACTATGTCCTGCAATGCAAGAATACAATTCTGTAATATTTATCTCTCTTCATGACTGTCAATAAACTTACCTTAACAAAAAAAAAGTTAAATTAAAGGTGAACCACCACTTTAACATTCTGATTGACTCTGATATTATCAGTCATTCATGTTGTAAGCAGCATTCAAGACACTCTATAATTTTTAATCTCTTTGTTCTGCTCTTAGGTGATGTTGGCATCATATACACAGAAGAAACAACTTGTTGCAATTAAGACGGTGCCCAAACAACCCAGCAAGGGCAACTATACCTGCATCATGAAGGAGGCCCGACTCTTGAAGATCGCCAGAGGATGCCCCTTTCTATGCCATTCTCATGCCACATTCCAGTCTGAGGTACAGAACACTGTTTATATTGATACATAATCTGTTTCATTAATGGTTTGACTTTCTAAGGCCAACTAATGCCCATAACAAGGGAAAACACCCTTTGATAACTAACTAGTCCCCAATTCACCTTGCTTGCTGAACAGTTCTGTGCCATGTATTCCTCACTAATTCTTCATTTGTCTCTCTAACCAGCTGCATGCCTTCTTCGTGCTCGAGTATGCTGGCGGGGGAACACTGCACAAAGTTATTGCAGACCAAGGAAATCTGTCAATGAAGAACATCCAGTAAGTGATAAGATTCTTACTATAGAGCAGTGCTGTCTAACTGATTCCCCCTTGTGTGGCCCCCACATGAAAGTCTGCCTGCTGTGACTGCTTACCTTGTGTAAGCTTTAAAAGGTATCACTACAGAAATTAACTGGCCCCTGCACTGTCCTCGAATTCAGACAGTAATCTCCCCTGAATTGTCCACACTTGTAACACCTCTATATTTAAACCCCTAAAGCCCTGTACTTTTCACACCTCAGACCCAGACTGAAAGTGCTCATATTGTTCACTTGTTCAGACTCAGACGAAGGGGCACCAGCATTATGTCACTGTATGTAACACAGTATGAACTGTTCATCTTAGAGTGGTCCTGATAAGTTTCCCTGTCCCCTGCTGTATTTTGCCTTCCCTATACTCCCTGTATGCACCATATTCTGCCTGTCCTACACTACATGTGAGACATGAGCCTGGTAGGGTTTGTTAGCATTTGAAAATTATTGTTAGAGGCCCCTAAGGTGTTTAATGTACTGGGGGTGCTGTGTTATCCACAGGGGAGGAGGAGGCATATGGATTTAAGGGTATGTTTTAAAGGAGAAGGAAAGGCATCGTACACTTCTGGGTACCAAATGTTAGGCACCTCCAATCGATTGTATTGACTGACACCCGGGCTGGTGCTCCTATCAGCAGAAAACTGCACCGGCCCGGGGTTATACCAGTGAGCACCACAGAGCGAACTTCTTTCATCTTCCTCCTTCTTCGCGCGGCTGCGTATGCGCAGTAAAACCAAAAGCCGAACTTTAACGAAAAAGTCACCTATTCCGTTAGACTTCGCATGCGTCTGCCCCAGGAGATTCGAAGAAAGACAAAAATGGAAGTAAATCGATCCGTCGTGCTCACTGGTATAACCCCGGGCCGGTGCAGTTTTCTGCTGATAGGAGCACCGACCCGGGGGTTTCAGGTAAGTAGATGCAATCATTTGCCTCCTCCTTCCCTGTGGCTAACACAGCACCCCCCCAGTACACCGCATCGGCCTAGGGATTCAGGTAAGTAAGTACAATAAATTGGGGGTGCTTCCACAACCCCCCCGAATTTTACAATAAATTGGGGGTGCCTAACATTTGGCACCCCCAAGTGTATGATTCCTTTCCTTCTCCTTTAACATGACTTAATTTTTCGAGGGATGCACCGAATCCAGGATTCGGTTTGGGATTCAGACAGAATTCAACCTCTTTCAGCAGGATTCAGATTTGGCCGAATCCTTCTGCACGGCCGAACCGATTCCGAATCCTAATTTGCACATGCAAATTTTTTCACACAAAACAAGGAAGTAAAACGTTTTCCCCCTTCCCACATATGCAAATTAGGATTCGGTTCAGTATTCGCGAAGGATTTGCGGGTTCGGCTGAATCCAAAAAATAGTGGATTCGGTGCATCCCTAAATTTTTCACATATGAGTGATATCCCTGCAGTGAGCACCAACCATTTGGTTTTTTGGTGTTTTACCACCATTAATGTGAATATGGTATTAAAAGTTCTTGGGTAGTATGGGTGTGGTTTAAAACAGGGAGTGGTCAATGCTGGCCCTCCACCACGTAGACCAGAAAAATTCCAGCCCTCACGGGCAACACGGAAGTTGGCAGCACTGCTATAGAGGAATATAGAGTAAGAGAGACAGCGTATGATACAGACAGAGACGTAAGAGTCCAGGTTGTGCCAATGCTCTCACAGGGCTGAGCAATACACAGAGGAGCTTGGGAGTAGGAGAGCAGACTTTTTGTGCAGGACTGCATTATGTCAAACTAATGTTTCAAGCAGCACAAAATTACATCTGTAGAAAGTAAAATAGCAATTTATAAATTAATTGAATTAATACATTACAGTGTCCTTCATGTAAATTGACATACTGCTGTGTATTGGTTCTTGGGCCTTTGCCTGAATAAGAAAGCTTTGTGCACAGTAGCAGAACCAGGGCACCGCTTATTTGTATGAAAGGACAAGAAAAGTCAAATTTAACAGGTGATAGGTAACCCCCATGATATTTGATAAGTATCCCCCATGGAATTAAGCTGGTTGCTTTTTTTTTTTTTTTTTTTTTACAGATTCTACACTGCAGAGATGGTGATAGCCCTACAGTTCCTTCACTCCAATGGCATCATTCACCGGTGAGTAAAATCTCAGGTCTCTGCTCTATTCTATTCACTGGTAGCATGATATAGTTCACATCTTGATATCTCTCTATACTTAACTTTGCTAACTAACAGTAATGTTTGCACCCCTTATATCTGGTGCAGTCAGTTAGGGACAGTTCCTTTTAGTGAATCACACTCTGTCCAGACTCACAACAAATTGTGATATAAGCCTTTCATTTTAACCAAGCAATGCATCTTTTTCTCTGTATAATCTGCCTTTACTGTACCACTTCTTTTTTTAAATTTCCTTTATCTGTTGCTATTTTCTTACTGCTTAACTTTAATGCTTCCAGATGGGCCTATTCCAAAAATATCTATTTTCTTTTACCTTTTAATGTGCATGTACTTACTTACCCTTGACTATCACAATCACACGTTTCTCTTTCTAATATTTCCTGCGTTAATTTCCTGCGCTTATGTTGCAGTGATCTGAAGCCTGAAAACATCTTGGTGGATAACAACGGGCACATCAAGATCTGTGACTTCGGCCTCGCTGTTGAAGGAATGATCGGCGGAAAGAAGATCAGCGGATTGACAGGAACACCTGGATACCGTGCGCCGGAGGTCAGAAATCTTTTTTTTTTTTTTATGTAATTTATACATAGAGGAATTCAAATATATTTGTCTTTTTATATTTTGGACACCTTCGCTGTGTCTAGTTTATATAACTGTGTTTCTGTTACATACATAGTTACATAGTCACATAGTTAAACTGGGTTGTAAAAAGACAAAGTCCATCAAGTTCAACCCCTCCAAATGAAAACCCAGCATCCATACACACACACCTCCCTACTTTTAATAACATTCTATATACCCATACCTATACTAACTATAGAGCTTAGTATCACAATAGCCTTTGATATTATGTCTGTCCAAAAAAATCATCCAAGCCATTCTTAAAGGCATTAACTGAATCAGCCATCACAACATCACCCGGCAGTGCATTCCACAACCTCACTGTCCTGACTGTGAAGAACCCCCTACGTTGCTTCAAATAAAAGTTCTTTTCTTCTAGTCTAAAGGGGTGGCCTCTGGTACGGTGATCCTCTTTATGGGAAAAAAGGTCCCCTGCTATTTGTCTATAATGTCCTCTAATGTACTTGTAAAGTGTAATCATGTCCCCTCGCAAGCGCCTTTTTTCCAGAGAAAACAACCCCAACCTTGACAGTCTACCCTCATAATTTAATTCTTCTGTCCCTCTAACCAATTTAGTTGCACTTAGTCTCTGCACTCTCTCCAGCTCATTTATATCCCTCTTAAGGACTGGAGTCCAAAACTGCACTGCATACTCCAGATGAGGCCTTACCAGGGACCTATAAAGAGGCATAATTATGTTTTCATCCCTTGAGTTAATGCCCTTTTTTATGCAAGACAGAACTTTATTTGCTTTAGTAGCCACAGAATGACACTGTCCAGAATTAGACAAAATGTTATCTACAAAGACCCCTAGATCCTTCTCATTTAAGGAAACTCCCAACACACTGCCATTTAGTGTTTAACTTGCATTTATATTATTTTTGCCAAAGTGCATAACCTCGCATTTATCAACATTGAACCTCATTTTCCAGTTTGCTGCCCAGTTTTCAAATTTAGACAAATCACTCTGCAAAGTGGCAGCATCCTGCATGTTACCCAAGAAGATAATTGGTTCTTTTTTTCTGAAGGTTTTGTCATTGGAGAAGTACGATGCTGCAGTAGACTGGTGGTCCTTCGGGGTCATCATGTACGAAATGGCCACCAGCAGACAGCCATTTGCCCCATCACTGGTTTCTGCACAGGAGTTGTTTGAGATTAAGGAGAGAAAGCTTGAATACCCGCGTCACATGAGCCAGGAAATGCTGGACCTTCTGCCAAAGGTAAGTAGAAACAATTACACACCTTCAAGTGAAATAATGTCACACAAAATTTGGGATCAGGTACATGGGGTACAGTGGTTAGGTATATGGGGGCACAGGGTACAGGGGTCAGGTACATGGGGGCACAGGGTACAGGGGTTGGGTACATGGGGGTACAAGGCAGGGACATGGGGGCACAGGGTACAGGGGTTAGGTACATAGGGATACAGGGGTCAGGTACATGGGGGCACAGGGGTTAGAGGTCAGGTACATGGGGGTACAGGGGTCAGGTACATGGGGGGTACAGGGGTCAGGTACATGGGGGCACAGGGTACAGGGGTCGGGTACATGGGGGTACATGGGGGTACAGGGGTCGGGTACAGGGGTCGGGTACATGGGGGTACAGGGGTCAGGTACATGGGGCGCACACAGTACAGGGGTTAGGTACATGGGGATACAGGAGTCGGGTACATGGGGGCACAGGGGTCAGAGGTCAGGTATAGGGGTCAGGTACATGGGGGCACAGGGTACAGGGGTTAGGTACATTGGGGTACAGGGGTTAGGTACATTGGGGTACAGGGGTCAGGTACATGGGGGGTACACGGTCAGGTACACGGTCAGGGGGCACAGGGTACAGGGGGGCAGGTACATGGGGTACAGGGGGCAGGTACATGGGGGCACAGAGTATAGGGATCAGGTACATGGGGGCAGTACTTTCAAATAGAGTGAGGGATTCCATTACCTTTTTCCTCTGTTATATGCAGGTTCATTTCCACTAATGTAAGCAGTGCTCTAATTCCAATTTGGAGGGCTAAATATAGATACATTTGGTGGATACTAATAAGCTGGACAACCCTCCTATTGTTGGATGGTGCCTGACTTTACATCTATTATATTCAGATAAATGTTTGTTTGCTTTTTTAGCTTCTGGAGATGAACAAGAGCAAACGCTTAGGAGTAATTGGCAACATCAGGAAGCACTCATTCTATGCCAGAATCAACTGGAGTGAGCTGGAAAACAGAAAAATAAAGGCACCTTTCCAGCCCAAAATTGTAAGTTTATAACTGCACCAAGCAATGGGAGTCGGGAAGGCCAAGTTTTTTATTGGGGAGACTAATAGGCTGTTTACTTTATTGGAGCATTTCATAGGCAGTTGTTTGGTCTTTGCAGAATCTGATCTTCCACATACCTTGTCATGTCATATTTTTCTTCTTTGCATGTAACTATTAAGCTATTTTAAGGGCATAATACTTGAACCCTCATAACATTTTCAGGCTTATAGCCTGTTGAAACTAAAGTGCTTAAAAATATATTTCAAAGACCTGCAATTGCCTTTGCACAGTCCTAGATTTATTACTCATTTAGTGCTCTGCAGCAGCTTCACAGTCCTTGACCCAGTTGTTGGTTCCCTGTATATCTGTGAGTTGGTAGGCTCTGGCCATATATGTGACCAGTGGACCCCTGTCATTTTACGCCTTATACATGTATGGGGCCTGTTATCTGAAATGTTTGGGTCCTGTGGTTTTTACGGACAAGGGTTATTTCCTTAATTTGGATTTCCATACATTAAGGCTACCAAAAAAGAATTTAAACCTGAATTAAACCCAGATTGTTTTGCTTCCAAGAAGGATTCAATATATTGAAATATATGTTTTATTATTACAGAAAAAAATTTAATTATTTCTGCATAATGGGTTTCTGGATTATCGGTCTTAAACCTGTACTATGTAGTAAAAACCCTTCTAAATCACGAATTGCAGAATTTTTAAATAAATACCCGTTTTTAGCTAATCATTTATATATATATGACCATACTGTTTTATATATTATATGTTCATGCTTAAAATTATATATAATACAACTGTGTTGCTTTCTTTTGATAGCCACCAGCAGATAAGTTTCCAATCATACATCCAGGATTCTGTGATGAGACATCTAAGAGAGCTAATGTGGAAGGCTTCTCCGATGTGGATTCCAACTGGAAATGGCAGGAGTAAAGTGTTTCCTGTGCTCATGTGGACTAACCTCAAACTGCCTGTACAGCAAGTGATGACGGCAAAGTACCATCCATGGCCAATTCCATCAATGAATATCAGACCTGCCGTCTACTGTCTACTGCAAATGTACAAGTGTCTGTACAGCCGACTACACCAACACCACATGGGATCCTTGACAGAAAGTAGAAAGTACTCGAGGCAAAGTGGTAAGTGCAATGAAATAAATCTATTAGAATGGGAAAGATGAGATAGGGTTACATATAGAAGGAGTATTAAATGATAGTAAAGTTGTTGAGGTATTAATGGGACTTTCATAACATTGAGGCAACTTGCTAGTGTGCTTGTGCTCTTAGACTTCTAGAAATGTGTATATTACATGGGAGGGGACATATTTTTATAAAGTAATATACAGAGTTATGCTATGAACAATGCACTCTTTTCTTCTTTAGCACACAAGACATCACAGGAGGCCCCACCAGAAGAAAGGAATAGCTGCAATCCGGACTTTCTAAACTTTCAGACCCTTGGATAAGGGTAAAAATGTATACTGAACATACAGTGCACTTATGGTAATCCAGTGCACTGTTAAATAACACCGTTCAGTATACTTCAGTTTCTTTATATAAGGTAAGGTTTAGGGGTAAGTATAGCATTAAGTAAGTTTACTTCCTTTTCTAACTTCCATCCCATTGTTTTACTGTTTTCTTATAGATAGGATGTTATATAGAAATAGAAATGTTAGGATTCCTTCTCCTCTTTACTCCTGTCCCATTCTTTTCTTTTACCATTTTCTTTTTTCATTTTCCTCTTTTCCTCTTTTTCAACTTTAATATACTGTAAGTTAAGGTAAAAAAGGGTGGGTGGTATCTTATATTGGAATAGGAATGTTACAATTGTTTCTTTCTCTTCTTTTATGCTCTCCTGTCTTTTCCCTGTAGTTTGTAGCACATACTGTACGTTAAATGTAAAGTTTATGGGTAAAGGTATACAGGATATGGCAGTGGTTATGTGGGATAAGGGATATATGTATATAAATATGGGATATGGGTACTATAAGGGTTATAGTAAAGGGATATGGGAATAGTGATGTTGAATAAGGGATATATGTATATAAATATGGGATATGGCTACTAAAAGGGTTATAGTAAAGGGATATGGGAATAGTGATGTGGAAAAAGGGATATGTGTATATAATTATGGGTTATTGGTACTATAAGGGTTATAGTAAAGGGATATGGGATTAGCTATGTGGGATAAGGAATATGCCATATCCTGATAGAAATTTGCAGCAAATCATAACAGTAAATTAACTGTTGAAGAAACACCACTTTCAGCCTGTTTACACTGTGATTTGCTGCAATAAGTATGAAAGGTATGAAGTGATGTGTGAATGTAAATAGGGATCCCCATTGCACCAATGTAGAAGATGAACATAGCGCACCTTCTGATTGGCTGCAAGTTTAATTTAGTTCACCATTAAAATGTAGAAAAATCTGATGAGGCCGTCCGTATGCTTGTGCCTCTTTGTCCCAATAGGAGGGAGTAATATTGCAGCAGATAGAGCTGCAGCTTGTAGGCCCCTTTATAAAAAGATAAATAAGCCCATTAGAGTTGTGAATGTGAAGGTGTAAAGTTTTAGGATCAAAGGAATAAGAATAGACTAGGCAGAGCTGTAGGTCCCTAAATGCTGCCTAGCCACAACTCCCTCCTTCCCCTCCCCACCATGAATCATATATTAGTCAAGATAAATAGGCCCATAATAATCCTCATCCCCCATAACCAGGCCTTTTAAATAATAAAGGCTGCTGGTATTAATAGTCAGTAGAAAGTTGATCCAGGGACTGGTCCGATTGCCGTTTTGGAGTCAGGAAGGAATTTTCCCCCCATCTGAAGCAAATTGGAGATGGCTAAAGATGGGGTTTTTTGCCTTCCTCTGGATCATCCATAATAAACCTGATGGACACGCTCACCCTCAATTACTGTGTAACTGTGTCCTTAATTCATTGATAGGGTCCATCAAATTCTTACTGAGTAGGGAAGTACTAGGGGAATTATATAGTTAGTAAAGCAGTGGGGAGTGGAATTCCAGTCTCACTGACCATGGGATTTGCCACAGGGACAGAGAAAATAGTGAGTGAATGAGTGAGAGCATGTGGGTGTGCGGAAGTGTGTGTTATTATAGATTATTCATTGGGGAACTTTTGTTCCTTACACCTCCCAGTCTGATCTGAGGAGGAGGGGTCCCATGACGGCTTATATCAGCCGGTATCTGGCCAGATAGGGAACTATTGCAGCAAGTCATCGGGTGAGCCATTTGCTGCAATAGGTGTGTGAATGGACAGTAACGTGGTTGAAGCCTTGACGTGGCGTTACTGCTCACATGTATATCATGTGCCAATTCAACTGACTGCCAGAGTGTCATTATAGTAGCAGTTGTAATAGAAAGAGAAATGTATTTAAACTATAACTATAAATAAATGGAGTGAATAGATGTCTAAAGTAAAGGTGGCCATACATGGAGAGATCCGCTCGTTTGGCGATGTCGCCAAACGAGCGGATCTCCCTCAGATATGCCCACCTTGAGGTGGGCAATATCGGCTGATCCGATCGTGGGCCCTAGGGCCCAACGATCGGATCCTAAAGATGCCCAAACGGGCGGTCGGATCGCGGGACCGCATCAACGAATAGATGCGGCCGCGATCCGACGGGATTTTCTGTCCCATCCGATCGAGATCTGGCCGACTTTCGGCCAGATCTCGATCGGTGAAGCCCGTCGGGGGGCCCCATACACGGGCCAATAAGCTGCCGACACGGTCTGTCGGCAGCTTTTATCGGCCCGTGTATGGCCACCTTAAGAGCCAGAACACAACTTCTTCCATTGTATCTCACTACCCTGATAGTCGGCAACAAGAAGAGGGGCCACAAGGACATACATTCAATTAGTTTGCTTTTAATTCTGATTTATGTGCTCAAGATCGGGTGCGCAGATATGGGATAGCTGATAGAGAGCACCAAAGTACAGAAAGGCCATCTCTGTAATAATAAGAGTTCCCTGCAATTGAAGGTGACTGAGCTGAATAAATCCATATTGGCGACAAAACAGTCCTATTGGGTTTATTTCATGTTCAAATGATTTTTAGGAGAATTAGGGTATGGTGATTCAAATGACAAAAAGCCCTTGTCCAGTATATCCCAGATCCCAAGCATCCTGCATAATAGATCCCATACCTGTATAATAGATACATGCGATACAAAGTACTATTTTATTATTACAGAGAAAAAAGGAAATCATTTTTAAAAATGTAAATTATTTTATTAAAATGGAGTCTATGTGAGATGGCCTTCCCGTAATTTGAAGCTTTCTGGATAACAGATCCCATACCTATAGTAAATAACTGGCACACTTTACAGTAGTTGGGAAGAACTGTCAGGCCCGGATTTGTGGAAAGGCCGCCTAGGGCGGCAGGATTTTAGGGGGGCGGCATGTTGCCCAAAAACACCCACATTGGTTCAAAAACACAGGGAAAGCGCTGGAGATACGATCATTTTTTAAATTTTCCCATTGCTGATGAAAATTTGCACGAATAAAGGGGAGGGGACAGGGGCGACGAATGGCAGTGGGCCTAGGGGTGCCCTTTATGTAAATCCGGCCCTTTCACAACAGCACTTTCACTGATACACAACCAGCAGTTAGTGACACCTGGCACAATGACTCCCTCTGTAAATGGCATTTGGGACACACAATACATCTACCTTTCCATTAGAGAAAAGGAATGGCCATGTAAATGAGAGTTCTGAATGAGAAGGAACCCTCCACACAAAAAAAGAAATCAATTTCTAACACACATTGCAGTAGATTATTACGACATTTCAGCACATGTCCAGTTTTATTCCCTGTGAAAAAGTAGTATTAGTATTTTCATGCCAAAAAAAGCTTTATTGCTTGGTAAATAGTAAGAAATGTTGCCCAAACATAAAAATCAAAGCATAAACCGCTCATCCACATACAGATAAAATGTTGTACAATTGTTGTTCAGTGTTGATGTTGGGCTGATGATCCTGACTGTTATCTCTGCACCATGGAGCAGCTCCTCTTCTCTTCCTGCAGTCGCCCCAATGAGCAGAACAATAGAGAGGTGTCATACGGTGTAAGGCCACTGGTGCATCACCCATATTTGCCTATATGTGGAAATTCCTCAAAATACATCTTACCAAGTACTAACAATCATTTTATGGGAAGTTATTGAAATGCATGTTCCATTTGTCCAGCATGGTGACAATAAATGTGATAAACGTTTAGCTGCATTCACAGAGAGCTCATTCAGACTTTGGTACAGCCCAGAAGGAGCTTCAGCTGGTTACCACCCACACTTGCTCCTGTCTCAGTTTCTTGGAGGACTGGCCATGTTTGCTGAAGTTGTGAGTTCTGTAACCTGCTCGGCACCAGTAGCCACATTCTTTAAAAGTGGGGTCTTTAAAAGGGCACCTGTCGGGTAAAAATGTTATCCCCAACCAAAGGTAAGGGGCTAATAGAGCCTGCATTCCGGTTGTAGATAACATTAATTTTTATTTTAAAACAATGCCCTCCGCCAATGCTACGCTACCCGAGCAGCCATGTTGTGTAACATGCATGTGACATCACACACAATGCGCAATTCGTGGCACATTTTCATTATGCACATGCGAGTGACCGGACATGACTGCTCGGACTTGGAGCACTCTCGGTGCGGGTGGCGTAGCGCAGGTGGGGTTTTTTTTGTTTTTTAAAAAAAACTACTGCTATCCCCAACCGGAATGCAGGGTCTATTAGCCCGTACCTTTTTTTTTAGGGATAACATTTTTACCAAACAGGTGCCCTTTATTGGTCCACTCTTTTGGACCAATAAAGCTTACATCATAAGTCAGTAACGTAACTAGAGGGGGGCGGGACGTGCAGCTGGGCCCTCCTCCGTACGCCCGGAACTGCGCGGGATTCATTGCGCGTGAGCAGGGGGCCCTGCGGGGGTGCGGGCCCTGACGACAAGACAAGCCCTGGCCCAATCGCACCCCCTGCTCCCCCGGTAGTTACGCCACTGTCATAAGTGGCTTATTAAAGAATTTCACCAAACTGGAATATAGATATTATTAAATATTGCCCTTTAATATGTTTTACTTTGGGCCACCATTTTATGATATTCTTTGTGCTTTCTCGAAAATCACTTGACCAGAATTACTGCAGCTCTAACTATAAAAGGAAGAGAAGTGGGAGTAAAAAACAGAACTTTGTCTATTAATTGAATCATGTGACCTATTGTATGTGTGCCCTTGGTTTGTTTCTGTGCATTTTTTTTAAAAGGGCAATTTTTTTAAAAGGGCAATTATCTAGTATTGATTACCCAATGGTACATTCTACTTAGAAAAATTATATATTTTTTTAGATATTTTTATTTAGATAAAACAGGGTTTTACACATGAGCCTATTGATGCTGTGGAACCCTGGAGCTGAAGCCACTCACAGCCGGTTGGATCAGTAGTCACAGCAGACTTGAATCACATGCAAATGTCATATTAATGCTGAGCACTGGAAGTGAGTTCACAACACTGAAAATGTTAGACACAACTAAAGGCGGCCAAACCTGGGCAGATTTAAACTGCCATTTTGGACCCTTCAGACCAATTCAGCAACTTATCTTTTGTGTATGGGACCCTCAGCCTGGCCTACCCCACTGATATCTGGCTAAAAACCCTTAAATAGAGGACAGAATCTGCACATTGATGCCGCCCTTGATCAGAAGCTGACATTGCGGCTATTATGACCTCGCCAATGAGGTGGGTTAAAAAACTCGTCTCAAGCAGCAACATCAAATAGGTTACCAGGATCGTTGGCTTGAAGACCCAATGATTGGATTTTCACTGCTTTACAATGAACATTAGAAAAAATGGACAACTAATGTGTAGTTAATGAGGGCCACACATAGAGCCTGTTAGATGTAATGCACCAGACAATGGCACCCATCATGTTTAACACTTGGATCATAGGCAATTGCCTACAATTAAGTGCAGGGTAAGCACGAAATGCGTTAGGTTCCAGGGACATTGATATGTATTTTTTAAATGATAAAATAAATATACTTTTTACCAGCATGAAAATAGAAAATTTGAATTGGTTGAACTATAATGTGTTGCCTCATTTTGGTCACTAGAGGTTTCTATCATGCTTAACATTTGTACTTTATATTCACTATAGATTCTGTAGCCAATATCTTTTGACCATGACCACTGATTTGGTGACCTTGCCAAACAAAAACATATGGTTAGCTTTACAATGAACATAAACAAAAAACACTGGAAAAAATGGACAATTGATGTGTAGTTTATGAGGGCAACACATAGAACCTGTTAGATGTAAGGCACCAGACAATGGCACCCATCATGTTTAACACTTGGATCAACATAAATTGATCCAGGGACTGGTCCAATTGCCATCTTGGAGTCAGGAAGGAATTTTTCCCTTCTGAGGGATTTTTAACTTCTTCTGGATCAACTAGCAGTTTGGCAGGTTATTTATATATAGACTTAAAAGGTTGAACTTGATGGACGTGTGATGACACCATTAGAAAAACACGGTGGGCAATGGGATAACTGGCCCCACAGCAAATAAATTTTAGGGCCCCCAACATAACCAGAGGTTTTTCTGTTTTAACAATATATGTTGAAATTGCTCGTTATTTAGGGCCGCATTGGGCCCCTATACCTCCTGGGCCCCCCTGCAGGTGCAGGGTCTTCTTCATCTGTAGTTACACCCCTGCCAGTGGGCTCTTCTGACCTAGACCCGATCTCTGACTACTCTCCCCCATCGTTTCCCCGCTGCCCTCCCTCTTCCAAATGCAGCAAATGTAATATAAGGACAGTGCATGGGGAAAGGGTCTAGTGGACTGGTGGAGGGTGAGGAGGGTCCTAGAGGGGGTGTAGAAGCCCCATGGGTAGTAGCCTTAGTGGACCTCACACACCCCAGTCTGACCCCAATCAGAAGCAGCAAAATATCTCTTACAGTAAAGTGGTACTGGCTAACATTTCCTGCACTAAGAAAACCGATACAGGTATGGGACCTGCTATCCAGGATGCTCGAGACCTGGGGCTTTCCGGACAACAGATCTTTCCGTAATTTGGTTCTTCATACATTGTTCACTAGAAAATCATGTAAACATTAAACAAACTCAAATAGGCTGGTTATGCTTTCAATAAGGATTAATTATATCTTAGTTTGGGTTATGTACAAAGTACTGTTTAATTATCACACAGAAAAAGGGAAAAAAAATTGGATTTTTTGGAGAAAATGGAGTGAATGGGAGACGGCCATTCCGTAATTCAGAGCTTTCTGGATAATGGGTTTCCAGATAACAGATCCCATTACCTGTATTACCATTTTGGGCCAGATCGTGCTAGGTCATGTATTTTCAGCACAGTATGACTGAATTGGTTTCATACTCATTTCTGATTTAATTACAGCATTTTCTGCTTCTGCCTTCAGAGGCTTTGCCTGCATTTATTGTTTGTTCATTCAAGGATCCAGAGACAATCAATGATTGTCAGAGACTCTCATTTCAGCTGCTTAATAAGGAATGCCTAATCACATTACTCTCTCCTATGGAAACTTTACAGTGTAATGTGAGAGTACTTACAGACACCTAAACATTTATATTCTTGTGATAAAATGCACCATTTACTACAAATAATTCAAGCCGTGCAACTGTTTCCTATTAGTGGGCCAGTTATTTACTGTCTAACCAATATAAATCCTTTGTTAAAGGATCTACAGATCTATATCATATGTAGAGCATGTGGTATAAATATGTTATATCTACATTAATGAAAAGGAAGGCCATTTTGACAATTATATAGATTGAAACACTACATGAATCACATCATTATTGTGTCCCATTACCAGGGGCAGCTGGGAAATTGACAAAATGTCTAGCCCCATGTCAAAATTGAATATTAAAAAATCTGTTTGCTCTTTTGAGAAATGGATTTCAGTGCAGAATTCTGCTGGAGTATCACTATTAACTTATGTGTTTTGAAAAAAACATGTTTTCCGATGACAGGATCCCTTTAAGCGACCAATAAGGGTACAGAGAACTGCATAGGAGAAAAGTCATGCTCATATGGGAGCTCCAGTCCTCTCTTCTAAGCTTGAAGGGCAGCAGGGGGGCCTGACTTGTCAGTTAAGTGAATCATGGCCTGGCCCCCCTTAAGAGCCAAACCCTGACATGCAATTTTTTTAAATTTGGGGGGGGGGCTTGGCCACCAATGTTTTGTTTTTTTACTAGGAGTCCTGGCTGAACCTTCTCTGGATAAAAATGAGCACTAGGTTCTGTATCTGCTCACACTACAGAGAAACACACTGACATCTAGTGGTGGATAATACATGTATAATATATTTGTTACAAAACTTGCAACAACAGAAAACAAATAATAATAAAGGCACATGAAGCGTATGATTCTCTCCACCTGCAAATTGTTATGAGGAGGAGAGAAGCGTAGTGAAAAGTTCATCTTCCACCTGCATGTGGCTACATGGAGAGGAGAGGGGATTGGGCTTTGGTGTTTTTCAGGCCCATCCCTGCACTGCTCTGTTTAGCCGCACACAGACAGAAGTTACATGTTTCAGCGCAGACAGAGGAAGCCAATGATTTGAGGTGATCCGCTCATCTCCGCCTCATTAAATCTGCAGGCAGAGAGAAGTGTTCCAGGAAGTTTATCTCCCATAGACTCAGTTTTGAGCTAATTCACATTTTAAAAAATGATTTCCTTTTTCTCTGTTATAATAAGTACATTGATCCTAACTAAGATATAATGGATCTTTATTGGAGGTTAAACAATCCAATTGGATTTATTTACTGTTTGGATAACAGGTTCCATATCCATTATCTGGAAACCAGAAAGTTCCAAGTTATGGGAAGGCCATCTCCTATAGACATAATTTTAATCAAATAGTTACATGTAAAAATATATATTTCCGTTTCTCTATGTAATAGCAAATACCTGTATTGTTCCAACTGAGATCCCAGTCTTATATACAGTATTTAGTAGAATTAATTCAAAGAAAAATGGACCTTTAGGGTGTTATTTATTAAAGTCTTAATAAACCCCGATGGTGTTACAAGTCAGAATAAAAAAGTACTCCAACTCAGACCTGCCGAGTTCATGTAGAAGTCAATGGCAGATGTCCTGTTTATATCCTGATC
The DNA here is from genome assembly GCA_038501925.1 of Xenopus petersii. Lineage (NCBI taxonomy): Eukaryota > Metazoa > Chordata > Amphibia > Anura > Pipidae > Xenopus > Xenopus petersii. Next base: position 40,015,959 of record CM076675.1, read on the forward strand.
TGCGCTGGGTTTCGTTCAATAATCGGAAAATTTCATGGTTTTCAGGCGTCAAACCTGAAAAAGTCACAGGTTTCAGGCATCAACTCAGGAAAAGTTGTGTTTTTCAGCAATTAATCTGAAAAATTCATACGGTTCAGATATTTTCACAATTTTATTGATTTCTTTCCCACTCAAGAATTTTTTGGAAACATTTATTGATGAATGGGGGGGAAGTCTGTGCGGATTTGGTCGGAGTAGCTTTCTAAAAATAGTGAGAGCTTTTTGGATTTTGACAAATAACCCCCCTAGAGTTGAACTGAAGAAGCCACTCAGATAAGTGATGAAAGTTTTTTTTAATCATCATTATCAAACAATTTACTTGAACAAATCTGGTGTGGGAAAAGACCTAATAAAGTTGTAAAAAAACCCTTACTGTACGATTTTTCACATTATCGCCAGAAAACCACAATTCTTTGAATTATTGCATGCAACCCAGTGCAGATTGTGATACTGTATCTTCCAATTTTAAACAGGACATCTGTCATTGACTACATGACCTTGGTAGGTTTGAGATGGAGTTCTTATTATTATTATTCCGACTTGGGGTTTACTAAATCTCAAAAAATTTGTTTTTTTAAAGGGTTGTTTTTCCCCTTTAAAAGTCTGACCAAAAAAAAATCTGACTTATAAATAAATAACCCCCTAAATGTCCAGTTGCCTTTGAATTAATTCTACTAGATACTGTGTATCAAGACCTGGATAAATAAGAAGACATTCCAGGGTATGGGGATCAGGCACAGATTTGTTGCTAGGCCACAAAGGCCCGGGACTAGGGCAGCAAAATATTAGAGGCGGCATGAGGAGCACTGGAGACACGCAGCTCCACTCAGAGGGGTGCTAGGACCTCACAGCCTAGGGTCACCTGCACAGTAAATCCGGTCCTGATGGGGATCCAAATTTTGGAAAGATCCATTATTCGGAAAAACCCTGGGTCCCAAGCATTCTGTTTAACAGGTCCTATAAGTGTATATATATTCTATATACCTTATATATTGTATATATAGGAATTAACTCTGCAGCCTTGCTTTTATATGATAAGAGCTATAGATAGATATACAGCGGATTATTTCCATGAGAATAATGAAGGCTGACTGTAGGGTTCTTACCCAGGTTGAAACACTAATTAAACTATTTACACATGAGACCAAATAGCGGTATTGTTACTCCCTATACTCCATTACATTACTGATTGAGTGGTAAAAGGCTCAAAACATGAGTCTTATCCTACCAATTAGTCATTTTGTTGATATTTATTGTGTTTTTACTGGTGTCTAAAAATGAAATGGTACAACTACACCCACATTGGTTCAGAAACACTGTGGACACTCAGGAGATAAAATAGTTTTTTAAATTTCCCATGCACCAATCCCCATTGCTCTGGTCCAGACAATGAAAATTTATAGGAAGGAGACAGGGGCGACGAATGTCAGCGGGCCTAAGGGTGCCCACTATGTAAATCCGGCCCTGCCTGTAGGCTGAACAAGAGAAAATTATATTTGCAGATCACTGCATTTCTGTACTACCATCAGTTTTGTGGATATTTTACTACAATATCCATGGAGTTTCCTTAGGGGCAGATTTATCTAAGGTCGAGGTGGAAAAAATTTTGAGCCATTCTTTTGAAAAAAAATCTAAAATTCTAATATCGAATCGAATTTGATCGAATGCGATATTCCTTTGAATCATACGATTCGAATTAGGGCGAATAAGGACCTATTCGACCAAAAAAAACAACTTTGACTTAATTTCGGTTGGTCTTTTTGAATTCGAATTTCGAAGTTTTATCAATTCAAAATTCGACCCTTCATAAATATGCCCCTTAGTGTTTTAAAGCATTCCAGATTTCAAAATAATACCAGTAACCTGATTTCTCCCACTGTCTACTTTATGATATGTATATAAATACTCAAACTATAAAGAAAGAAATAATGAAGACAAACTGAAAAGTTGCGTAGAATTGGCCATTCAGCTTTGAAATGGGGATCACTGACCCCATCTAAAAACAAATATTCTGTAAGGCTACAAATGTATTGCTATTGCTACTTTCTATTACTCGTCTTTCTAATCAGGCCTCTCCTATTCATATTCCAGTCTCTTATTCAAATCAGTGCATGGTTGGTAGGGTTATTTGGACCCTAAGAACCAGATTGCTGAAAGTACAAACGAGAGAGCTGCTGAATAAAAATAACTCACAAAGCATAATTAATAAAAAATATAATGAAAATCAATTGGCAATTGTCTTGCAATATTACTTCCTACATAATACTAAAAGTTAATTCTGAGGTCAACAATCCCTTTGAGAGAAAAAGGCTTATTTAGCAATGAAGCACATGGTGCAATTTTTGTGTACCCACAATACAGTGTCCCTGTACAGAATACCAGCGTAAAAGTAATGAGCTAGTGATCATTCAGGAGAGACGGAATGACTTCTGTATACATCAATGTAACCATCATCAGGTTATACATATACATATTGTCCACTTGTTTACAGAACAGGCATCAAATACAAATAAAGATCAATAACAAATACAAAAAAAAAAAACACTTGTGACTCCCTGCGAGGTTCCTCTGTTTGTCTTTGTTGTACCACTAGGAATTATTATTAACAGTGTCAGACCACCAATATTGTTGTGGGGGAAATTTCATTAGCCAGGGGTCCCAGGTCTTATGGAACTTGTCCTGGCGGCCCTTCCGCTTAGCTAAAAGATATTCAGTATTGGCTAGGTTAGCCATTCCCGCCACCCATTGGTCCACTACAGGAGGTGATGACTTTTTCCAATTCAGGGTGACCAGTCTACGTACTTGGAATAGAGCTTTGTTTAAGAATTCAGTCATGTGTGGATCTACTCCCAACCCTGTCTGAATATTTAGTAGGCACACTATTGGGTCATTTAGACTTTCACACCTTGTCAGTTCACCTAGAATCTCAAGGGCCTTGTCCCAGTAGTCACGCAGAGCCGGGCAGCTCCAGAGGGTATGCATTAAATCCCCTTCAGCCTGGTCACATCTGAGGCACTGAGCTGAAGTAGATGGGTACATTCTGTTTAGCCTGCTTCTCGTGTAGTAGGCCCTATATAGCAAGTATAACTGCAGCAAATGGTGTCTAGGGACAAATGAGACCCTTCTGGGGGCTCTAAGGGCTGCTTCCCACTGAGTATCAGTAAGAGCACCGAGGTCACCCTCCCAGAGTTCCCTGCATTTTAACTGTTTGCCCTCAGATCTGTAATCCACCATGAGTTTGTACACCTTGGAAATAGTTCCCTGGGGCTTGAGTTTACCGAGCAAAGAAATGAGCGGATGTGCACTTAGCTCAGTTGGCCTGCCTTTATGCCACTCCATCAGCTTGCCCCTGAGTCTCATATAGAATAGCCAATGTGAAGATGGTATTTTCAACCTGATTCTTAGTTCCGGAAAGGTAAGAGGGCCACTGAGACCCCAAACATCTGCTAAGGTATATACCCCTTTTTCTATCCAGTATTGGGGGGGTATTAGGTCAGCCACCCCTCCCAGTTTAGAGTTGTGTCACAGTGGGGTGGATGGGTCAATTTGAGTGAATCCTGTAGTTTGGTTAATTCTGGCAAAAATCCATTTGACATTCCCTAGGAGCGGGTTGAGTTTTGCCCTGTTTGGACCTGTGGGAGCCACTAGTAGGGCTTGCACGGGGGATACACCTGGGGGGATTAAGGTATGCCATACTTTAAATAAGGCAGAGCAAGGGCCATCTGGTTTGAGTACTGTCAGATGTAAGATCGGCAAAGCAAGATAGAGGGCCTGAAAATCAGGCAGTGCCATCCCTCCTGCTTTAACCGGTCTTTTTAGTGTCTGCATACTTAGCCGGCTCCTACTGTTCCCCAAATGAATTTTATAATTTTCATGTCCAGTGTAGTGAAGATCTTTATGGGGAGAGGCAGTGGAGCATGCCACAGCGTATACATCAGCTTAGGTTGTATAAACATTTTGATCAGTTGAATTTTGCCTACTGGGCCTATAGGAAGGGCCTCCCATGCGATCAGCTTCGCGTCCACCCAGGCTAAAAGAGGGATGACATTTAGGTCACAGTAACTAGATATCGGTAGTGCAATTTCCACACCTAGGTATGTGAATTTACCTGCCACATGTAGGGGGCAGTTAGTCAGATCCTCATTAGCATTTGGGGGGTCAACCAAGAATAGCGTGGATTTTGAGGGATTTACTCTTAACCCTGAGACCTTCCCAAACCTCTCTGTCAGGTTAATAAGTTCTTTTAAGGACTGTCCTCTGTCCCCAAGGTATACCAGGGTGTCATCTGCGTATAACTGGATTTTATCTTCCCCAGCACTCGACACCCAACCGGTCATGCGTGTGTTTTGCCTGACCGCCGCAGCAAAGGGTTCGATGGCTATCGCAAACAGGAGTGGGCACTGCCTGGTGCCTCTGGTCAGAGCAAAAGGAGTAGTCAATGCTGCACCCATCCGTAATGCAGTTATTGGTTTGGCATAAAGCAGCTGTATAAGGGTTATGAAGTGATCTCCAAATCCCATAAGTCTTAACACTTTCCACAGATACCCCCACTCCACAGTGTCAAATGCCGCCACAGCACGTCCTCCTATGTTGGAGTGTTCCAGTGTGAGGTTAACCATTAATCTGCGGATATTCATGGCCGTGGTCTTGCCCGGCATAAACCCCAGTTGATCATCTGGTATTAGGAGGTGGATTACTTTCTTTAACCTATTTGCTATGATTTTAGCTAGTATTTTAGCGTCCGCTGTTAGGAGGGAAATTGGCCTGTATCATTCTGGTAAGGTTGGATCTTTACCTTATTTTGCTAAGAGTATTACCGCTGCTTCATACATAGAAGGTGACAGTTCTTTCGCCTGTAGAGCTGTTTCATACACCTTAAGTAGAAATGGTGCTAGTGTTTTTGAGTGGCATTTATAAAGTTCAATGGGGAGGCCGTCGGCCCCGGCTGCTTTCCCGTTAGGGAAGGAGTCGATTGCCTCGTGTACCTCAGTTAAAGTTAATTTAGAATCTAGGTATTCACTGTATTTAGGGTCTAGTTGGGGCAGCCTTATTGAGCTAAGGAAAGATTCCACTCCTGGGAAGTCGGCTGGGGTCAAAGTGGAGGTATATAGCCTAGAGTAAAAGCCCTTTAGGATATTTTGTATTTCTAGCGGATCTGAGGTTGGCTTACCGGTGGTGTCTTTTAGGAGCGTGATAGCGGGGGGGTTGAGTGTTGCCTAGACAGGTGTGCTAATAGTCTTCCAGCCCTCTCCCTATGTTCCAGGATGTTAATTTTTGAGAATAGGTGTTGGTGTTTGGCCTTTTCAGTCAAGTATTTAGCAAGTTCATCTTGCGCCGATTGCAAGTCCCTGAACCCTTGAGTATCTGGAGCCATGGTTACTAGAAGTTCCAATCTAGTTATTTCCCCTTCAAGCTGTTGCTGCTTATATGCGAATTCTGCCTTATAGGCATTTATTTCCGTATTATAAAATTTCTAGAGGTGGTCTTTCATTACATCCCAGGATACAAGATGGTAATTGGGGTCATTCATTGCCTCAATTAGGTCAGTAATGAATTCCTCCACTCTATCGTGATTCTGGAGGATATTTAACCAGATCGGGTTTAGTGACCATCTGGGAGTATTCTGTTGGGGTACCACTCTGATCTCTAGTTCTAAGGGGGCATGATCTGAGATGCCTCTCAGGAGATATTTAATGCTTTTCACCAGGGGGAGAGCCCTATGGTTTAAGAAGGCATGGTCAATCCGAGACAGGACCAGGTGTGAGGTGGAGAAACAGGAGTAGTTTCTTTCCCCTGGGTGATAATGCCTCCAAGCCTCCTCTAAGCCCGCCCCTCCTGTAATGGCTAATAACTTGTTATAGGGTGATGGTCCAGGTTTCCCATCCCTTCGTAACCTGTCTAGTTTGGGGTCTAAAATAGCATTGTAGTCTCCCATAGCCACTACTGTGGCATGTGGAAATTGAGCAACAAATTGTATTAATTGTAGCACACAGTCATCAGAGGATGGGGGAGAGATATATATAGAAGCAAGAACCATTTCCTGAGCTTGGAGGAAGCCATGTATAAACAGAAATCTGCCAGATTTGTCAGTTTTTATGGTTTCAAATCTAAAAGGTACTGATTTGTGGATTAGGATCGACACCCCCGAGGAATGTGTAGAATAAGGGCATGGTACATCCAGCCAACCGAGGGGCGCTTAAGGGCCTGTGCCTTTACCCCTATCAGGTGCGTTTCTTGCAGGAAAATAACCTTAGCGCCTGATTTTTTAAGGTAATCTAGAGTCAGCCTGCGCTTGATGCTGTCATTCAGGCCCCTCACGTTCCAGCTAATGCACTTCAAAGACATCTGTACGAGCTGACATAATATATACCCGAGAGAACACAATTCTGGCAACCACAACGACATACCTGAAGGAGATGTAAACAGTAAGGGTTGCTGCGGGCCTGTTAGTGCACCCCGTACTCGGGGTGGTGTGGCACAGCCAAAACAGTCGCTGAAAAATTGTGGGGCAATTAGGATTGGAAGAAAAAGAAGAACAGAACTTAGTGGACGGGAGATCACCCCCACCCACCCCAAAACATTACTCACGGTGCGCCCTCCGATTGCCAGACCACGCAAGATGGATGAAGAGTGGTCCCGCTCCCTCCGGGGCCTGGGTGTTTCATGCCCGGTTCTGCTGGGTGTCCAGCCAGGCACTCAGCTCAGTGGGCGAGGTGAAAAATCGGGTCTGGCCTTCCGCGATGACCCGGAGTCTGGCGGGGTATAACAGCGCATACTGCAGATTGAGGTCACGTAGCCTCCGCTTCCCATCTAGGAACTTCGCTCTTTGGCGCTGTACCTCTGCAGAGAAGTCTCCAAACACCGAAATCCGTGCAGCTTGAAAGTTGAGGGCTTCCCGCTTCCTTGCCATCGTCAGGACACCGTCGCGATCCCTGGCATTCAGGAGGCACGCAATCAAAGGGCGCGGTGGGGCCCCCGGTATCGGAGCTCTGGTAGGTATTCTGTGGGCCCTTTTGATGGCAAACATTGTGGATAAGTTATTTCGCCCAAATTGATCGATAAGCCAGGCTTCTAGGAAGTTCTCTGGGGAGTTGCCTTCTGCCTTTTCCGAGAAGCCGATAAATCGAAGTATGTTGCGTCGCAACCTGTTTTCCAAGTCGTCCGACTTGGAGGTACATGCGACCACCGCTTGTTGTAAATGCTGCATACGTTCGGGCAGGGGATGGCATAGGTCCTCCACAGAGCTCAACCTTTGTTCTAGGGCCGCCGCCCATTCCCGCACCTTTTGCAAATCAAGCTTAATGATAGATAGGTCTATTTTGATTTCATCCGTCTTGGAGCATATAAGGCTGTTGCTAGATTCCTTTGAGGCTCTGATTTCAGCCAGTAGGTCTGCTAGGGTCGGTTCCTGCGAATTTCCATCTGCGTGGCTTTGGCCTTCCGTCGCATCGGTCCCGGGAGACTGCTCTCTAGCGCCATTTTGTTCAGAGAGATTCTCTCGCATATTTTTCGAGCTTCGAAGCAGCCTCCGAGGCTCTCTTTACTGCTCGGTTTTGCCCCATCAGCGTTCTCTGGGGTAGTCCCTCGGTTGGGGCTGCCTCTGTAGCCGTGATAGTGATGTTCGTTCAGGATATAATCAGGGATTTTGTGACCGAGCACCCGAGCTGCACCAACTCACGTCTGTTCACATGCCGCTCCAAGCCACGCCCCCATATTGTGTATTTTTAAAGCAAGGCAAAGAAAAATGTAATAAATATATTTTCTACCATATTTGTACTGAAGCTTTTCTATGAAGCAGCTGTCACTTCACATTCTGAGTGAAGAAAGTTTGTTTGTCTCTCTATGCTAAAACTGCGGCATTATTTTCAGTAATACAACAACAGATGGGACCAATATACTATGTATGTATTCAGACGTTTGCAGTATATAAGCCAGGGGCGTAACTACAGAGGCAGCAGACCCTGCGGCTGCAGGGGGGCCCAGGAGGTATAGGGGACCCATGAGGCCCTAATTCATATATAATTTCAAGAAATATTGGTAAAACAGGTAAATGTCTAGACATCTTGGGGGCCTGAAAAATAATAATTTGCTGTGAGGACCAGTAATATCTAGTTACACTACTGATATAAGCTATTCTATGAAGCAGCTGTCACTTCACATACTGAGTGAAGAAAGTTTGTTTGCCTCTCTATGCTAAAACTGCGGCATCATTTTCAGTAACACAACAGTTGGGCACCAATATACTATGTATGTATTCAGAAGTTTGCTGTTTTTCTACAAGACTGACGGGATGCCTCCCATGAACTGCCATCAGCCATCCCAACTAAAACATGGACAACATGCCCAAGTGATTCTCAGAGGCTCCAACTTATTATGTCACTCCACTAAAAGAAGATATTTTAATACATTTTTGATATGTGATGAATTATTTTTGCAAACGTTATGTTTTCGGAACGGCATACCTCTATTAGTTTTAATAACTTCTTCCACCCTTGCTAGTGAATAACAAAGCCCACAATGATATTTTGATCACTGTGATATTTTCAATTCAAAGCAATGAAAGTCAAAGAGGGATGTTCATACTTCCAGCTGTAGAAATGTTTCAGTATATAGATTTTTGCCTTTAAATATTTCCAGTGTGGTTTAATTTACTACTGCAAAGCAGGGCGTGAAGTGCAAAAAGTAGGTACAATCAACCATGTTGTTTTGTATTTTGCACCCTGCCCTGCAGATAAAAGTATTACTCCAAAATAGATGCAGATTAGAGTCAGTGGTGTAACTTTGGGGGCCCCAACAAAAAATGTTTCCAATATATAAGGATGTAGTGCACCTATGTACTATGTTGGCCAACATGAGAACAAGTATTTCTTCTGCAACAGACAGGGCTGACTCATATAAAGAACCTCTATCATGTAACTGGGCTGTTGTACAATAGTTTTAGTTCTCTAAGTCCCTTGCAGGGTCGGGCCTAGGCAACCTGGTTGGCTAGGGCACCTTTCTGGCTAAAGATTGGTCAGATATCAATTAAGTAGGTCTAAAAATCTCATTGGATGAGATCCACATCAGCCTGTTCATGTAGTTCTAGTCCAAAGAGCTTTTGGAGCCTTACATATTAATATTTTACATGACTACACAAACGTGGGCAGCCACACATTTTAAGGCAAAACATAAGATAATGCTCGTGGAAAAAGAAGTGGGGGATAGTATCCTGCTCACATTAACCAACAAAGGGGGTCATACACATACATTACATATATACAGTATTTTGCGAAAGTCTTTTTATTATTTGTGTTGCATTAAATGACACAACAAAGAATTTAACAATATCAGTCCATTTTATATTTTTATGGAATATCTTTTTGGCTCAGAAATATCATTATGCGATGTTCATTAACAATAGTTTGCAGGTTAGTGCTGAGCTGTCAGTCCCAAGAAAGGAAGAAAGCAGCATGAATTTGGATGGGCAGATTTTACAGTATTGAGGTTAGATTATGAGGAGCACTAATGTACAGCACAGGGATATAAGGAAGAGGCGGCTGGATTACTAACAGACTGATGTGCCACTAAGGCCACTAGTAACAACCCTCATGTACAATTCATTCTCCAACACATGCTGGGCACTCAACAATTGCTTGTTAGAGAAGAAATCAAACTGTAACCATTTCTGGTCAGAATAAGCAGAAAATCTTAGAGGATATTTTGTTACTACAGGTTGATCTGAGTTGGATCCAAGATCCCGCTCACACAAGCCTTCTTTAAATGAATGATTTATATAGTACAGACATATGTGACAATGCTTTACATAGAATAGACATCATTCACATCAGACCTGGCCTCATTGGGGCTCAGTATGTAAGGTTCCTTCACAATTACACAAACTCTAGTCAGTTTTATGTTTCACAAGCTGAGACCGCACCAGTTATTTTCATGTGACTTTTGTGCGCACTGCACTCTAATACAGCAATATCGGACTGGGAGATCCAGGGCCCACTTGGGCTGCAACCTAACAAAATCCAAGATGGTGACCGTCTGGGCATAAATTAGAAGGCCTGAATCATTGCTGTTACAGATCTTTGAAAGTTTAGTCTGATGCAGTGAGTTCAGTATATAAAATAAAGCATTTCTATTTGTTTGCCCAGTGTTGATAAATGAGCTCTAGTGTGTCTATTGTATATGGGGCTAAACTTCCCACTGCTTCTCATTGTGTTTAATGTATTTTGGGGGCCACTTCTTCTCCCCCTCATAGTATAATGTATTTATGATGTGGAGTTATTGTTCATAGAAGGCAGTGTACCATTATATACAAGTGCATACTGTGTGTATATGTACAGTATATCTCCTTTACTGTACAATCTAATTCAGGCTAATGGTACATGGGAAAGTTTTTCAACTTGTTAACATTAACGACAGTAGCAGTAGTGCTATTAGCCAAAGCAGACACCATCCGTTCAGGCAACTGAATCCTTCTGGAGAGGTGTCAGGGAGATATTGTCCTGCTACCTTCCCAGTGTTCTGTTAATAAGCTGCTGATGGGCTGCTGGGGGAAAAGGTGATATCAATCCAACTTGCTGTGTGGCAGTAAAGAATGACTAAAGTCAGAGCACAAGTCACATGACTGAGGGCACCTGGCCAACTTACAAAATGTCTAACGCTATGTCAGATTTCAAAATTACATATAAAATAAAGATGTTTGCTCTTTTGAAAAATGAATTTCAGTGCAGAATTCTGCTGAAGCAGCACTGTTAACTGATGTGTTTTGAGAAAAAAAAGGTTTTCCTGAGATATTATCCCTTTAAGGAGAAGGAAGAGGTGGAGCAAGTGCCATTTTGGCAGAAGAAGTGTAGGGAGGGATATATGCTTGTGTTGGGTTGAGGAAGGACAAGAGTGAATTATACTTATATAACCATCAGACATTGCAGAGTCCTGAAAAAGCATTGCAAATGCACATAGTCTTGGTAGCTAAAATGTCATATAGAGGCACTTAACATGCGGTGATCTGGCAAAATCCTGTCTTCCAGATCTTAAAGGGCAACTAAATTCTAAAATAGAATAAGGCTAGAAATGCTGTATTTTGTATACTAAACATAAATATGAACTATCTGCACCACAAGCCTAATGTAAGGACTTACCCCAGTGGTCTAGCGGGCAGCGGGGTCCACCGCCGCATGCTGCCTTTTTCCTCTTATGCCGGCTTCCCTATGGCGCGCGGCATGCACTTCCCGGGTTTTATGCGCCGGCGTGATGATTCAAAGTATTTAAAGGGCTCCTTGTAGTAAAAAACACTGCCTGTTGTTGGGTTCTATTTGTAAAGTTCCTCGGTGCCTTTCCTTCATGTATTTTTTCTGATATTACTGGTTCGACCGTTACTTTGCCTGTGACTATTCTGATCCTCTCCAATCCTGACCTTTGCCTGCCAGATTACTCCGACATCTCCGATCCTGATCCTAGCCTGCTTGTGACTACTCTGACCTCTCCAATCCGACCTTTGCCTGTCCACTGACTATTCTACGTTCTACTATCCTGATTCCGGCCTGTCTTACAATTCTCTGCTTGTGCTGGCGCGGCCTGCCTGTTTCTGGTGGTGTTCTTCCTTCCAGTATCCTGGTGAGACGATCATGCCCCTTTGCTCGTCCAGAACCGCTAGCTTTGCTCCTCTCTCAAACAAGACCTGGCGGCATCTGATTAGCTGATGGCTCCTCCCGAGGTGAAAGGCCAGCGGTTAGAGGCAGAAGTGAGAGCCGAGACCAGGGAGCTTAGCTTGGGTTCTGGATATAGGGTGCCGAACGTGACACTTAATCAAACAAATGATTTATGCTTTCAAAGTTGGCCACAGGGGGTCACCATCTTGTAACATTGTTATACATCTTTGCAAGACCAAGACTGTGCACATGCTCAGTGTGGTCTGGGCTGCTTGGGGATCATCATAAATGATTTAAACAGCACAAGTCAAATAATATCTGCCAGAAGCCGATACAGCAAGACTGATTAATGATCAGAATATGCAGACTGCACTGGGTCCTGTGTTGTCATGTAATCTAATATGTATTTTATAGTTTTTGTATTGTTTAATACTAACTTTGTCCAACTCTGCAGAACCATTGGTTGCAACAAAATAATCCTCCTAATAGAATCCCAGTTTATCTGTTTAAATCTGTCCCTACAGCTGGAGTTGGAAACAGTAGAGGGGATGTAAAGGCGACAATAAAATTCAATACAAATTTCCACACAGTCGCTGACTGCTCTACAGGGAAACAAACAAAGCTGAATGAGTTCTGCATGGTGGGGGCTCCTCCTGTTGCTCATAAGTATGATTGTTTTCCTGCAGAACATTTAGGGACCGTCTGACAATTCCTATTCACAGCAGTAAATGAAGGGAGAATTTCATTGCATACAGTCAGGTTTCTTGTAAAAATGGCAGACATTTTTTAATTAAAGTATTTTGGAGATAGATTTTTTTTTCATGAAAGAAAGTAAAAATGGGATTTTATTTTTTTTGCTTTTACATGCCCTTTAAATAGAGACCCTTGCTGCTCAAAGACAGGCATATACCTTGTGTAAAAATGTGTCTGTTGTGTTAAATATTTTTAGAAAGATGGTGGAATGGGCAAAACAAATGTTAATGATGAATAAGTTACATTGGCTCAGTGCAGGAAGGTTAATGAAGTGGGCGCTGAAAATGTCTGGGCTCTTCAGCAGCTGCTCTTATTACACCCTGATGTTTCCACTCAATAAAAATAATAATACTTGATAATTAAGCATACCTACTGAAGTATTGGCACCTATGATTTAAAAGTTACTTTCTATAGAAAAGACATGTATTGACATACAGATACACTCCTCTAACCAGAATACACAAACACTGCCTTTACCCCTGGGTCTCTGACCTATCCCAGACCCTGCATTATGGTTTCTTACTTGTGCAGAGACTCTAACGGTGCTATCATGGGGGTTATTGAAATGTATGTGAGGCTGGAACATAATATAACATAAGATAGTATTACTTAAGATCTATATGTAAACACTTAGAACATCATATGATCTGCTGTGGATCTTACCCTGGGTAATGTTCAAAAATGTACATTTGAAAATGACTACTATTTCTAGCTGGAAGACACCGCGGCCTCAGCAATAATCAGTCCAATTATGCTGAAATCTTGGCTTGCAGTTCCTCTGTAGTTACAACAGGTGGCAATCTGCAACATACAATTCACAATTTCCAAAATTTCCAGGTATTGGACCTGTTATCGAGAATACTCAGGACCTGGTTTTGTGGATAACGGATCTTTCTGTTATTTGGATCTTTATAACTCAAGTCTACTACAAAATCATTTAAACATTTAGGGGGTTATTTTTCATTATTATTTATAAAAGTCTGAATGGTAAAAACTCAAAAAATTTGATTTTTTTTTTACTATAAAATCTGAATTTTTAGTGGGAATAAAAAACCTCCAATTTTTCAAGATTTATTAAACCTGGAGGCTGGAAAAAGTCCAAATCTGAAAATACTGCTTCAACCTGTCGAAGTCCTGTAGAAGTCAACGGCAGAAGTCATATTTGCAATTTGAAGATATTATTGTCTGTGCTGGGTTTCGTACTATAATCCGAACATTTCAGGCTTTTTTTCTGATTTCACAAATATTCTGACTTTTCAGGCGTCAGATCTGAAAAATTTGGGATTTTTCAGATGACAATCCAAAAAGTCATGGTTTTCATGTGACAATCCGAAAAAGTCTCAGTTTTTAATGATCCGAATTTTTTTGTTTGTTTGTAATGATTAATAAGAGTAAATAATGTATTATAGTTTGGTCAGGTTTTTTTTAATTAATTGAAAATTTTGGATTCAAGTAAATATCGCCCTAAATAAACCCAATAGGCAGGTTTTTCTTCCAATAAGGATTAATTATATAGTTGTGTTCAGAATACTAGCAGTGCAACATCACTAACCTGAGCAATCAAGTGTTTTTGGTAGAAATTATAATTTGAATAGGAGGTTTAACTCTGACATTTCTGTATCCCATCCAATTAGATAGCAGTTCATGCTGTGGAAAGGTTGAGTGAGAAGATGGGGTCTCTACTTACCCTACTGTTCCTAGGGCCCCAGTCTGGATTAATCTGATCGGAACCTGTACTAGGCCAGTGCTTCTTATCAGTGAAACCTGCACCAGGCCAGGGTACTATTGTAAGAAGCATCTTTACTCCAGTCTGTGTAATCCTCACTGTTCTGGGTTGTGTGTCTGTAACATTTCTACACTCACAAGTATTACTGGCTGAAGGGAACATTACCCTCCTGTCATTCTAAAACCTTGTCTATTACATAATTAATGCTGCCTGCAATGTAGTGTTTTAGATTTATCTTCCTAAATCTTGTTTAGTTCTGTAAAATCTAAATTTTACATAGAACAAGAAGAGGTATGACATATTTGTTGATTGCAAAAGGAAATAAGAAGTTTTCAGTTAATACAACTTACCTATTGTTACTCATGCTACTGAAGGCAGCAACAATAAAATAATGGTAGAGATACTCTATACCTACTGCTTACATTCATCTTTTGTCATTGCGGGCCTAGACACCCTTCAGCAGTGACTTTCAACAACTATACTTGGGTGCACCGGTGATTGTGGGGCTTTCTGGCATGATTTATCCCTTGCATTACACAGAGGCTACACTATGGTGGGTAGATATAGGCAATGGCATAGATAATTTTTCAGATGATTTCCCATGCCATACCAAATATTTACTCTGATTCCACCACAGGCATCAGACTAACAAGTGAAGGGCGAATCTGACCCGTTTTGCTGAAAATTCGCAAAAACTGAGAAAATTTGGCAAAATACATTGGTCTATTTGTAACAAATTGAACAAATTTTTTTTGCCACATAACACATTTTTTCACCCAATCTATGAGCATCATTTTCGCAGCAAAACTTGGGGAAAAATTTCGCTCATCACTAGTTAACAAATTTTGTTTGCAAATACTTGATTTGGTGACACAAGTTTGTCTTCTTATATATTTTAATAGGAACTGAAGCAAATCAGCATGGTTTTTAATTCTATACTGCTTTAGAGGGTGACATCTGAGCCCAGTTTATATTTTCCTGTGTAAGAACTGAACCCATTGTATTCTACAGAGTTTTTCTATCTGCTGTGCAACCTGTTTCTTTTCTCCTTTTTAAAGCTTAAATGGCTGCCCCCGTGGCTATACAGCAGCATATTTTTATAAACCGTATAGTTTTTTATTAAGCAAACACACACAACTGGGGGGTTGGTGCTGAGCAGGCAGCATGGGGATCCTGTGCGTTACTGGAGGGCCTGAAATATGGGAAAGCAAACAGAAGAGGTAAGTGCATTGCACTTCTGCCTACACTTCTCTCTGACCTGACTGCATATAAAACACTCATTTGTTGGTGTTACTGGTCCTATAAACCTTCAATATACTGGCTGACAGGCTAGACTGCTCCAGTTTATTAAGCATATTATGTGAACTAGATGAGGAACTCCATAAACATATATATTTAGTAGGCTAATATTGGTAATACACACAACCTTGTTATTTCAGTGAGGTAGTGGGTATTGTGAAGGTATTTATATGATACATATAGATGCTAAAGCGATTGCATGTTCCACTACCAGACACTCACACTGATTATGGACACATCATACATTGTAAAGACAACCATCTAAAGGAGTTCCAGCAGTCAATGTTTTCAGCACAATTTGAGTAATCTGAAGCATTTTGTTTTGTTAAAAGTCCTTAGCCACAGTAGCAGGATAAATTTATTCAGAAACCAAACAACATTTCATATGAACTTGGAGAGCAACATATCTAAGCGATCCAGTTTCATTATGAACCATCTGCTTCTGGTGGCTCTTGAGAGCAGGAGCCCGACACAGAGGATATTGGGACATTACACCCATTTTAAGTTTCCAAAGCAAAACTAGAGCCTCTTCAGTGACTGTATAACTCTACTCCGATGCCATAATAATCGCACATATTCTGTACAGACTGGAAACCAGCACATTACCCACTGGTAGTCTCTATACTCAGAATGTAATGCTTCCAGAACTATTGCATTTGTAACTATAAGTGCCAAAAGCACTGCCTGCTTACAGTATATTCAACATTCTTGAATGCAAGTGAAACTATTATTCTAGGGTCAGTTTCCAATAATTTATATTATCACCAGATTTCAGAGCAGAAATAATCGAGTTGAATGAAGGCGTTTAGGGTGTTCATGTTCACATTAAATAAGCAATGCAACAATATGTCTTTGAAATAAATGGGTTCCTACTGTGGAACAGATGCCTTTTATACTTCATTTGAAGAAAAGATGTCTCCTTCCATTAAGCAATGCATGGTTACCATTTGGTAGTAATTTATTTCACCTGCTACAGAAACAGAAAACTACAGCTTTGCTCAAGACACTGGGAAAAACATGGTCCTTGTCCTCTTTCATTGTCACTCTGGAGATGGTTTTCACTGTCCATCTTACATGGCCACTAAATATATCGACACAAGAAAAAGACAGCTAGTCCACATGTACAAGGTGTAACATACAAATCCCTGCAATGCGGGGTATGTGCATCAAACCTCTTTAAATGTACCTATTTATAAATATGTACAAATAAATTACAGGCACTTGAAAGTCTTTGGTTGGCACAAACCAACATTGCAAGATGATTCTCCTTCCCCATAGGTGGCCAGATTCTTCCAATAGGGTCAACAAGCAATGACTCCACATTTATCTGCTCACAGTACAGAATGGGAAGGTTGTGCATCAGACAGGGCAACCTGTGAACAGAAAAGAGAAATATTAAAACAAAAACAACAAAAATAATTTTAGCTAGAAAACCATACAAAGTGACATTTCTGAAAATTGGCTAAAAATATTGCAATTGGCCGCATTTATTTTAGCATTTCTCACATACAATTGTAAAACACCCTAAATATTGATGCCAAGGGTCTACTTTACATATTTGATGCCCAATATGTACAGATAAACATAAGCAGATGGCATGTGCGGACCCCAAATAAAAATAGTGCATATGAATTTTCTCTGCTGCCGATTCACCTTCTGTCGGCTAAAGCTGCCGATGCAGAGAGAATTGCTGATTTCTGCAAGGACATACATAGTATGTGCTCGGCATTTAAAGCCCCTGCCTGCATCCGTGCTTGGCAGGCAAAGGGTTAAACCATGGCATAATTAAATAAGGTGAAACAAAAAATTTTTTCTACCCAGCTTTCTTTCTACCAAAAGATGACATTGGGGGGGGGCTATTTATCAAAATCCAAATGTTTCAGATGTTTTAAATAAAACAAAATCAGACCAAACTAGAATCCACAATTTGCCCTTATTTATTATTATAAAAACTCAAAAAATTGGATCAGGAAAACCCACTACTTTTATTGGATTGTCGCATGAAATCGCGACTTTTTCAGATTGTCTCGCAAGAAATCCAAATTTTCCAGATTTGACGCCCAAAAAGCCAGAAATATTTGGATTATTGTACAAAACCCAGCGCACACAATAATATCTTCAAAAT
Source organism: Xenopus petersii (assembly GCA_038501925.1). Taxonomy (NCBI): domain Eukaryota; kingdom Metazoa; phylum Chordata; class Amphibia; order Anura; family Pipidae; genus Xenopus; species Xenopus petersii. The sequence continues at coordinate 40,033,540 of CM076675.1, forward strand.
GCAACTGACTTCTACAGGACCATGACAGGTTGAAGATGGAGGATTTTCTGATTCTGACTTTTTGCAGCCTCAGGGTACAATAAATCTCCAATATATAGGCTGCACAATAAAAAATAATGTTTGCATTTTTTAAGCAAGCCCTGTGCGTGCTGAGTTATTGCTGTGGATGTGCTTGCAGAACTACCACTTGGCACCCAGGGAGTCGGTGGATTCTTTTTGTGTGTGCCCTCCATTACTATGGATAGACATATATATATATATATATATATATATATATATATATATATATATATATATATACACACACACACACACACACACACACACACACACAAACAATGCAGTCAGTGTTCCTGCAGCCAATACAACTGAACATGTATCTGCCCCAGGCTTTGTTTGGTATCCTACACAACACAAGTCTCTTATCATACTGGGCTACAATCAGCTGCTACATGAGCTCTGTTCATACAGGACTGGAATAAGAGAGGTTGTCTTACTTCATTCATACAGTTAACGCTCAAATATGTTACATTACTGAAGGCCAATATACTTAAATCATGATGTTTCCCGTGTTTCTGTATAACTAGTCCAACTGCAGGCATTTATGTGCAGAAATTAAATCAGCATGGCAGCTACCTTCTGGCCTCAAGCTCAATTGAACAGGTCAGTGAAAGCAATGGAATCAGTGCAGTGAAAAACTGTCATCATTGAACTGAACTGTATAGTAGGGAATGGCCAAACTGACCTGGCACCCTAGGTAACCCACCCAGCCACCCCACCCCTCATGTGCATGCACAAACGTGCCCACACATACACAGTGACAATGCATGGGGAGCAGCAGTGATAGGAGGGGAGATTAACAATGGGTTTGCGTGAACCTGGACTAGGGGTAGGTAGAAGCAGGGCTGATCCTATCAAATGTGGGGCCCAATTGGGACCATGTTGGTGGGGCCCCTAGACAAAGTGTTGCTGGCTACTGACACAGCAAGTATTTAGGAAAATAAGGGCATACAGGCACAAAATAGAAAGGAAAGGGGCAGTGCGGGGCCCCCCAGAGGTGCGGGGCTCAATTGGCCTAAGGCCGGCCCTGGGTAGAAGACCCTTCACAAGGTACCTGCCCAACATCTCCCTATTGTTGTGCCCCAGTCAGGTGCCTCTTCTGCCTGCCTAACCCTGCTGTATAGTCTCCAATACCTACATACAGATGACCAAAATGTTGTGCACATGCCATTATAAAGTATCATAAAGTATATATAACGTATTTACAAAGTGCCAACATATCCCGCAAGTGCTGTACAATAATTGGGTATATACACTGAACATACAGATTACATACAAAGCAACCAATAACCAACACAAGAAGTAAATATGCCATATATAAAATAGTGTACAATTGCAATTTTATTTTACAGTGTTGCCTAAACTATCTAAAAAACTGATGATGAATGTTTGGTATGGGAAAAACTATAGCAAAAACTTTGAATGAAACCTTAACATTTCAACTGTAATGAACCTCAGTGTATTGAACCATCTGGATAAATATGAACGTGAGTATGAATTTACTTAGAAGTTGCCAAATATTCCATTCAGACACACAACTCACCTCTTAAAGCTAAGCTTCTGGTTTTACTGCAAATGAAGCACGTGTTCAGGGTGGTAGGGTATGTAAGCCAACACATTCCTGTAATTACTGACACTTCAGACAGGGAACTAAACATATTTTACATTAACATCTTTACAACTAAGTCTTCTGAGAGTGTCTGAATCTCTGTGTCCTACTGTATGTGCACATGTGCTAATCCCATACATAACATGTCTGTTCTTAATAAACAACATGACCTGACAAATTTATTGGCCCATTTATCCTAAAAAGGGTCTATTTCCAAATCATCTGTGAGACACCCTTTAGAATTAGAAGCCCCACATACAGTTCCCCCCCCCCAATCTAAAGATTACACCCATAAACTGTGGGACCTAGAGCTCCCAAACAAAAAGCAGCTTTGCAAATACAACACAAATGACTGACGTCTGTCCCCCCAAACAACATGTTAGTCTATAGTATGAGCTGTACAACAGGTGCCAAGTTTGTAATCAGAGCCTGACCCCCGTGCTGAGAAGCATCATACACTGAGCCAACTCCCCCCATGAAACAGAACAGAATGTCTACTGCCCCCAAAGCCTCTCCCCAGAGTCAGTTCTCAAGAGATGTCTTACCTGGCGCAGGTGCCTGAGCACTTCCATTGCCTCTTCCTGCTTCCCCTGTCTGACCAGCGCCATCATGTCCTGAATCATCCTGACCCTCCTGTGATAAGGAGGGAGACTCGCAGCTCCGCTCTTGCCAACTTTCTCACTAGACCTCAGGCTAAAAGAAGGCCAGAAGTCACCGCGTTCCCTTGCCGGATTGCCCTTCCGGGAGCCCAGGGCTTGCTGAGGACTGTCTCCAGCAGAAGCTTGGTACACCTTGGTCTGCTTCGTGCCCATTGCTACAGAGGAAACTCCACGAGAGGCATCCGAGTCGCACAGCGGAGATGCACCTGCAACAGGTCGGGAGAAGTCGGAAAAGGTTGCGGCTGCGCACCTGTGTCACATACATACATTGTGGGCATGGATCATCGAGGGAACAGCCAAGTTAACGGTCCCTTCTGCATGAATAAAAAAAGTAGTGGTCCCCCGGTCAGTAACTTTCCCCAGGTGAAGCCATCCTAGTCAGAGGGGTGTTCCTGCTGTTTTGGCTGCTGCTTTTAGAGCCCACAGACTAAGAGAAGAGTTGGGGGCCCCTCGTGTGCCGTGGTATGATCCGAAGGAGTCGTACCCCTCTCATTGGCCAGAAGTGAAGATGAGCGGCTCCGCAAGCACAGGGTGACAGTAGCAGTTGGGACTTCACATCCTCTCCCTGCAAAAAGTCTTCGCAGCTGCTCCGCTCTCTCACAGTCGATCAGATGGAAGTAGCGCGCAGCTCCTCCTCTTTGCCTTGCTGTCCCCTTTCAGAATCACGGCTTGGTTTCCGTGTGTAACTGGGAAGCGAGGGAGACTGACAGCAGCAATTATGAGTTCTCTGTCTGCCTCTCCTCTATCCAGCATCTCTTCCCATAGACACAGAGAGAGGGAGGGAGGCGTTTCCTTATGTGTGACCAGGGCTGGACTGGGAGTAAAAATCAGCCCTGTCAAAAAAATCAAAGCAGCCTACTCATAAATGCGTGCTGGTCTTTTACTTATACACATGCATATTTTATCTCTCTCTCTCTCTCTATACAGTATATATATAGTATGCAGGAAGTTATGGCAAAAAGAAAAATAGTCTTTATTCAGCTCAACGTTTCGAGCCCGCACAGGGCTCTTGATCAGGACTATATAACAAAATATTATGTATTCCTGACGAAGAGCGCTGTGCGGGCTTGAAACATTGAGCTGAATAAAGAACCTTTTATTATTTGCTAAACAAATCCTATGAGTGCTGTAATTTCCTGCATACCTTATACAATTTTCTTACGAGCACCTGGGTATCCAGTATATCTAGCTAGATATACATATATATATATATATATATATATATAAAAAAAAAGCTTAGACATGGTGCACACGGATAAACATATGCCTGCGTGCTGGTTAAAGACAACAATAGTAATAATCAGAAAGAAAACCGCACCAAACAGGTCTTTATATGAAAAAAACCAAAAAGGTTACATTTGATCAACGTTTCGGCTCAACAGCTGGAGCCATCTTTGTTTTTAGTTCCTGAAGACGGCTCCAGCTGTTGAGCCGAAACATTGATCAAATAAAACCTTTTTGTTTTTTTCATATAAAGACCTGTTTGGTGCGGTTCTGATGATAGATATGTATATATATATATGTTGCAAAGAGGATCAGCACACACTGTATGTCAGGTGAAGAATCTTTTCTTTTATTGTGAAAAAAGATTCTTCACCTGACATACAGTGTGTGCTGATCCTCTTTGCAACATACATACTACTATTGATCTTGCACCACTGGAATTATCTTCGTCTGGAGTGCTGGTACTGTGGCAAAATATATATATATATATATATATATATATATATATATATATATATATATATATATATATATTATGAAAAGGACCAGCACTCTGTTTTCAAAAATCACAATAAAATGGATAATTTTCATAATTATCTACATATTATTTGATCAAGCTCCCGGAAAATGGAAATATTGTGACAGAGTGCGGGTATCGCCCAAGCCATAATCTTATATATATATAAAATAAAAGGAAGCACTCACGGCATAAAGGTCGTTACTGAATCATATAAACATCTACGTGTTTTGGTACCTCAAGGGACTGGGACCGTCATCAGGATTTAGACGTAGTTGGCCAGCTGAAATATATTGCAATATATGGACAAACAATCCCTGTTTTATTTAAAGGGTAAGGCATTTTTCAGTAGCAGTATGCACAAAATGTCTCTGTCTTCAATATACTGATAATGGGTTGAGTGCAGAGGACTCTTGTACGTGTGTGTGTATATATATATATATATAGACAAATACAAGAGGTCCTCTGCACTCAACCCACAATCAATATATTTAAGACAGAGACAGTTCCCTTTTTTGTTATTTATATATATATATATATATATATATATATATATATATAAATTTGTTTGATTCACAAAGAATTGGAGTGCGGGTCACCCGTACACCTCAATGAAAGACCGGTTTTCGAGTGCGACTGCTTACTAATGAATAGATATATATAGATAGACAGACAGAAAGACAGACAGATAATTATGAAAAGGACCAGCACTCCATTTTCAAAAATCACAATAATTAATTGTAGTGTATATATACATACTTAGTAAAAGTGGGAGAGTAAATTAACACTGGCAGATATTTATAGTTTGAGGGATAAAAAGCTTTAGCCTTTTGCACTATTCACAGTTTGGGGGGGGGGTTGAGAGCAGAGGGGGAATGTGGAAAGCTGCCAGACACAAACTTACCCAGTTTTTTCAGAGCCCAGATCAGTATGAGGCTGTCTGCAGCTGTTTGGTTGTTCTGGCGCTCGTTTGCTCTTCCCTGACAGAGGAACATCACAGGCAGGAGGCGGGCCTCATATTGAAAACGACCCAGCAAATTTCAGTCACAGTGTGCAGGAAGAAAAAGCTGCTCCTGGGTCCTAATGGTGAGCGATCTGCCAGCCCTGTGCTCCCCCCACACCCTCCCTCAGTCTGAGCAGCAGCCATCAGGGCAGTCCTACACCTTACAAAACAGGCACAATGTATAATAAGGGAGGGGGGGTGTGTGTGTCCATACAGTTAGTGAGAAGCTGATGCCCAAGTGACAGGCTGCTGCTATTGTTCCCGGAAGAGTCACCCACAAAGCTACACTGCCAACTATATCACTTGTATTGCCTCTGTCAGTGTTGTGCCTCAGTCTGTGGGAAGGGGGAGCCTCTGGGCTCTGAATCCAGGGGAAGGAGCCTCTCACCATGCAGCCCCTCTAATACCAGTTTCCTGTGCTCTCTGGTGTCACCCTCTGGTGTCAGTGGGGTGGGAAGGAAACTCTGTGTGTGTCTGAGGATGCTCTTTTTTTATGGTCAAAACTGTCAAATTCAACTAGGGAATTATTAAAATTTGATTCGAGTTTTTAAAAAAATTCAAATTTGATTTTCAAGATTTATCATAAACTGGCCCTTTAAGAACTCAAATTCGACTATTCGCCTACTAAAACCTGCTGAATTCTTGTTTAAGTAAATGGGGTCGTCCAGGAATCAATTTGAAGTTTTTTGCAACTTGAATAGAGTTTTTAAAATTCAAATAAAATTTGATTCTAATTCGATTCAAATTTTCAGGTCGATCCTATTCACCCAAGTTTAAAAAATGTGATTTTTATAATAAATTTTGATTGTTCGAATTTCGAGTTCATGCGGAAGCGATTTTCAGCAGACTTGCTTCCATTTGTTGTATTAGGACTGGTTATTTTTTGGCCTAGGGATTAAACTAAATGGCTCTTATTTGTTAGGTTAGAGTAGGTTTCTAGGTTAGAGTAGGTACCTGCTTAAAGAGTCTACCTTGACGTGGTGGCAGGCTTAATAATCCTCTGGCCAAAAGTGTTTCATTTATTTTTATAGCTCCCATTCCTGTGTGGCCTTTATACTGTGCGGTGGGGAGGGAGTGGGGGCCAAATAATTATATTATATGGGGTCCTATGATTTCTAATGGTGGCCCTGGGTGCAGCAACCAAATTGAGCTTTGAACCTTGACACTTTCGATTTAGTTTAAGCGCTCCATTAAGCAGAACAATAAAGAGCAGCCTGGGAGTAAATGAACCCAAGTGGAGAAATATTCCTTAAATATACACTATATAGTTTTGTATTGAAGTGATCACTACTGATAAAAATTAGACCTGGGATCCACTGCCAGATTCAATTACATAGACCCTCATTTTTTGATTTTGGGTGAAATCAATGGGTTTATACATATATTTGCATCAATCTGTCCTCTGGTTCCTGGTGTCAGTGATTGTAAGACTAGATTTTTGCTAATGGCACAAGCTACTGCTATTGGTTGTATGTCTCACTGCTGCTAGTCACATAATTCTCCTGAGTAAACTGTTGGTTGTCAACTGCCACTGCCCAACTGTCTTTTGGACGGTGGAGAGAGAGGGAGCGAGCGAGAGAGATTGCCACATCGGATGCTATAAAAGAAGACAAATTTTGGATAAAACGACATAGAATTACAATAAAAGGAGAAGGAGAAGGAAGGCGAAGATGAAGAAGAGGAAAAAGAGGAGTTTGACTCCAGAAGAGAGAGAACTTCCACAGGATGAAAGTGGGAAGAAGAAAGAGAAGAAAGCCAAGAAGCAAGATGCAGAAGAGAAGACCAACTCCAGTCGAAATAGGAAGAAGAGACACACTGAGAGTAAAAAAACAGTCCATGTAGGGGAGAAGCCCCCTGAAGATAGAAGGAATAAAAGAAAAGCTGTAAGAAAAGCTCAAACAAAGAAGAGAAAAGAAAGTCTCTCAGATGTGACCAGTAAACCTGAGAGCAAGAAGAGAAGACAAGAAGAGAAAGAAGAAACAACTAAAAGTAAAAAGAAAACCGGCTTAGAAGAGATGAAAATTCCTCAGAGCAGCAGAAGAAGGAAGGAGCAGGACAAGAGGAAAAGACCAAGGAGCCCAGAAGATCCATTGGAAGGTAAGGGGAATATGCAAGAAACGTATTTCATTTTTATTTTCTGTTACATCTACTTCTAATTCTTTTTAATATAGAGTCATGAAAGTTATTTAACTGCCCACATTGATGGGTCCTGTTGGGGGTGGGGGTTTCCACAAATCCATCCCTCTGCTTTAATTAAAATTTCTGTATGTTTTTAGAAAACATATATTGACAGTTAGGTGGACAGTTAGGGAAAATTGAAAACCCCAAAGGCTTAAATAATATCCCTCTTACACTAAATGCTAGGAATACTCACAAATAATAAAGATAAAGAGTTTTTCTCTAAATGTGGGTGCTGCCTTAGCCACCATTAATTGTTATGGAGATACTTATAGGTAGATAGATATATTTAGGAAAATATACAATGCATAATATATTTTGATATGGGCTTTTGACTGAATTTGTTTTGTTCCCACAAGGTGGAAGTGGAAGTGCACCGAAGAAATCCCATGTGGATGGGAAAAGACCAGCCCCCCTGGACATACAGAGGTACAAATTCCACCAAGAGCTAGGAGAAGGCACGTTTGGACAGGTGAGTGCGGGGCCTCCCAATATAGAAATCTCTTTTGTTATCTGGTATAAATCTGTACAGAAAACATGGAAGTACAATCAAGCACTTGGCAATGTCTTTAAAGGGGTTGTTCACCTTTGAGTTAAAGGGGTGGTTCACCTTAAGTAACTTTTAGCATGTTATAGAACAGCCAATTCTAAGCAACTTTTCAATTGGTTTTCATTATTTATGTTTTATAGTTTTATAGTTATTTGTCGTTTTCTGATTCTTTGCAGCTTTCAAATGGGCATCATTGTCCCCTTATAAAAAAACCAAATCCTCTGTAAGGCTACAAATGTATTGTTATTGTTACTTTTTATTGCTGATCCTTCTATTCAGACGCTCTCCTATTCATATTCCAGTCTCTTATTCAAATCAATTCATGGTTGCTAGGGTAATTTGGGCCCTAGTTACCAAATTGCTTAAAATGCAAATTGAACAGATGCTAAATAAAAAGCTAAATAACCCAAAAACCTTCAATAAAAAAAATTAAAACAAATTGCAAATTATCTTAGAATATCACTCTCTACATCATACAAAAAGTTATCTCAAAGGCAAACAAACCCTTAAACTTTACGTATGATGTAGAGAGTGATATTCTGAGACTACTTGCAATTGTTTTTAATTATTATTTGTGGTTTTTGAGTTATTTAGCTTTTTATTCAGCAGCTCTCCAGTTTGCCGTTTCAGCAATCCAGTTGCTAGGGTGCAAATTACCCTAGCAACCATGCATTGATTCGAATAAGTGACTGGAATATGAATAGGAGAGGCCTGAATAGAAAGATAATAATAAAAAGTAGCAATACCAATAAATTTGTAGCCTTACAGAGCATTTGTTTTTAGATGGGGTCAATGACCCCATTTAAAAACTGTAAAAAGTTAGAAGAAGAAGGCAAATAGTTTAAAACTATAATAAAAACTACTGATGACTAATTGAAAAGTTGCTTAGAATTGACCATTCTACAGCATATTAAAAGTTAAATTAAATGGGAGGAAGACCTAGGAGTCCTCACTGACCAACAGTGGGAGTCCCTCCTCAAATCACCCAACAGAGTGTCTGTCAATCCCAGACCCCAAATTCCACAGTTATATTTGACACATAGAATCAATCCTAATCTCTCCCCTAATTGCCTTAGGTGCAAGAAATCAGAGGGTACTCTAGTACATACACTATGGGCCTGTCAGGATATTCAAAACTATTGGACAGCAATTGTGGATATGTTATCCGAAGTGTTAGGCCTAAGGTTGGTCCCTGATCCACTAGTCTGTATATTGGGTCTGTTTACAGGAATTCAAATGCCCTCAACAACAAAAAATGTTCTGAACAAAGCTTTGTTTCAAGCCAGGAGGTTGATATGCCTTAATTGGAGGTCAGACAGGTCGCCCGCCCCCGACTTATGAGTTAGCACAATGTCCAACATTGGGACGCTAGACTTCCTTACTCTAAGAAAAAGGGGGCAAATGACAAAATTCCATCAGATCTGGTCCCCTTGGTTGATGAAATTTCCCATTCCCAACATACTGGCACAGGAAAACCTCCCTTAAGCCTCACAGTAAAGTAATGCAAACACATATTTGGTTATATACAGTATGTTTTATTAAATTCCGTTATTGCATAAGGTGTATATTGTTACATTTTTGTGCCTAATTGTGCTGTACAATATCAAGAGAAACTATGTCCTGAAATGCAAGAATACAATTCGGTAATATTTATCTCGCTTCATGACTGTCAATAAACTTACCTGAACAAACAAAAAAAAAGTTAAATCAAAAATGAACCACCACTTTAACATTCTGATTGACTCTGATATTATCAGTCATTCATGTTGTAAGCAGCATTCAAGACACTCTATAATTTCTAATCTCTTTGTTCTGCTCTTAGGTGATGTTGGCATCATATACACCGAAGAAACAACTTGTGGCAATGAAGACGGTGCCCAAACAACCCAGCAAGGGCAACTATACCTGCATCATGAAGGAGGCCCGACTCTTGAAGATCGCCAGAGGATGCCCCTTTCTATGCCATTCTCATGCCACGTTCCAGTCTGAGGTACAGAACACTGTTTATATTGATACATAATCTGTTTCATGAATGGTTTGACTTTCTAAGGCCAACTTAATGCCCATAACAAGGGAAAACACCCTTTGAAAACTAACAAGTCCCCAGTTCACCTTGCTTGCTGAACAGTTCTGTGCCATATATTCCTCACTAATTCTTCATTTGTCTCTCTAACCAGCTGCATGCCTTCTTCGTGCTCGAGTATGCCAGCGGGGGAACACTACACAAAGTTATTGCAGACCAAGGAAATCTGTCAATGAAGAACATCCAGTAAGTGATACGATTCTTACTATCGAGCAGTGCTGTCTAACTGATTCCCACTTGTGTGGCCCCCCCACATGAAATTCTGCCTGCTGTGACTTACCATGTGTAAAGTTTAAAATGTATCACTACAGATATTAACTGGCCCCTGCATTGTTTAAACCTCAAATTCAGAGTAATCTCCCCTGAATTGTCCACACTTGTAACACCTCTATATTTCATACCCCTAAAACCCTGTACTGTTCACACCTCAGACCCAGACTGAAAGTGCTCATATTGTTCACTTGTTCAGACTCAGACGAAGGGGCACCAGCATTATGTCACTGTATGTAACACAGTATGAACTGTTCATCTTAGAGTGGTCCTGATAAGTTTCCCTGTGTCCTGCTGTATTTTGCCTTCCCTATACTCCCTGTATGCACCATATTCTGCCTGTCCTACACTACCTGTGAGACATGAGCCTGGTAGGGTTTGTTCTGGGGGTTTTTTAGCATTTGAAAATAATTGTTAGGGGCCCCTAAGGTGTTTAATCATGTACTGGGGGTGCTGTGTTATCCACAGGGGAGGAGGGCATGTTTTAAAGGAGAAGGAAATGCATCGTACACTTCGGGTACCAAATGTTAGGCACCTCCAAGTGATTGTATCGACTTACCTGAAACCCCGGGGCTCCTATCAGCAGAAAACTGCACCAGCCCAGGGTTATGCCAGTGAGCACCACCTATAGGTGGGCCATGTGGGGTCAGTATGTATCATAACACCTTTTAAAAATGTGAATGATAAATATTTATTTTTTACTGAAGATGAGCCTTGGGACATATATCTTTTAATTTAATGTAACACGGAATTTGGGCAGCACTGCTATAGAGGAATATAGAGTAAGAGAGACAGCGTATGATACAGACAGATATGTAAGAGTCCAGGTCAGTGTCGGACTCGCCCACAGGGATACCAGGAAAAGTCCCGGTGGGCCCAGGTGTCAGTGGGCCCTTGTTCTGCTAAACATTTGGCCTATTTCATGACCATTCCCTATTTCTTTGAGAACAATGAGGCTAAATAGATGGGATAATAAATCATAGTAAGTAAAGAATAGAGACTAGGAGAATAGAGGTTGAATGAGGAGAAGAAGAATAATAGTACTGAGAGTGGGCCCCTGATCTATGGTTCTTTGGTGGGCCCCTGGTCTAAGGTTTTCGGGTGGGCCCCTGGTGTCCCAATCCGCCACTGGTCCAGGTTGTGCCAATGGTCCCACAGGGCTGAGCAATACACAGAGGAGCTTGGGAGTAGGAGAGCAGACTTTTTGTGCAGCACTGCAATATGTCATGTTTCAGGCAGCACAAAATGACAACTGTAGAAAGTCATTTACAAATTAATTGAATTAATACATTAAAATGTCCTTCATGTAAATTGACATACTGCTGTGTATTGGTTCTTGGGCCTTTGCCTGAATAAGAAAGCTTTGTGCACAGTAGCAGAACCAGGGCACCACTGATTTGTATGAAGGGACAAGAAAAGTCAAATTTAACAGGTGATAGGTAACCCCCATGATATTTGATAAGTATCCCCCATGGTATTAAGCTGGTTGCTTTTTTTTTTTTTTTAACAGATTCTACACTGCAGAGATGGTGATAGCCCTACAGTTCCTTCACTCCAATGGCATCATTCACCGGTGAGTAAAATCTCAGGTCTCTGCTCTATTCTATCCACTGGTAGCATGATATAGTTCACATCTTGATATCTCTCTATACTCAACTTTGCTAACTAACAGTAATGTTTGCACCCCTTATATCTGGTGCAGTCAGTTAGGGACAGTTCCATGTAGTGGCTCACACTCTGTCCAGACTCATAACAAATTGTGATTTAAGCCTTTCATTTTAACCAAGCAATGCATCCTTTTCTCTGTATAATCTGCCTTTACTGTACCACCTCTTGTTTTAAATATCCTTTATCTATTGCTATTTTCTTACTACTTAACTTTATTGCTTCCAGATGGGCCTATTCCAAAAATATCTATTTTCTTTTACCTTTTAATGTGCATGTACTTACTTACCCCTGACTCACTCTCACACGTTTCTCTTTATAATATTTCCTGCGTTAATTTCCTGCGCTTATGTTGCAGTGATCTGAAGCCTGAAAACATCTTGGTGGATAACAAAGGGCACATCAAGATCTGTGACTTCGGCCTCGCTGTTGAAGGAATGATCGGCGGAAAGAAGATCAGCGGATTGACAGGAACACCTGGATACCGTGCGCCGGAGGTCAGCAATCTTTTTTTTTTTAATCTAATTTATACACAGAGGAATTCAAATCTATTTGTCTTTTTCTATTTTGGACACCTTTGCTGTGTCTAGTTTATATAACTGTGTTTCTGTTACCCAAGAAGATAATTAGTTCTTTTTTTCTGAAGGTTTTGTCATTGGAGAAGTACGATGCTGCAGTGGACTGGTGGTCATTCGGGGTCATCATGTACGAAATGGCCACCGGCAGACAGCCATTTGCCCCATCACTGGTTTCTGCACAGGAGTTGTTTGAGATTAAGGAGAGAAAGCTTGAATACCCGCGTCACATGAGCCAGGAAATGCTGGACCTTCTGCCAAAGGTAAGTAGAAACAGGGGTCAGGTACATGGGGGCACAGGGGTCAGGTACATGGGGGCACAGGGGTCAGGTACATGGGGGCACAGGGGTCAGGTACATGGGGGTACAGGGGTCAGGTACATGGGGCACAGAGGTCAGGTACATGGGGGCACAGGGTACAGGGGTTAGGTACATGGGGGTACAGGGGTCAGGTTCATGGGGAAACAGGGGTCAGGTACATGGGGGCACAGGGTACAGGGGTTAGGTATAGGGGGGTACAGGGGTCAGGTACAGGGGTAAGGTACATGGGGGCACAGGGGTCAGGTACATGGGGGCACAGGGGTCAGGTACATGGGGGCACAGGGTACAGGGATCTGGTACATGGGGGCAGTACTTTCAAATAGAGTGACGGGATTCCATTACCTTCTTCGGGTTCATTTCCACTAATGTAAGCAGTGCTCTCATTTCAATTTAGAGGGTTAATATAAATACATTTGGTGGTGCCTGACTTTACATCTGTTATATTCAGATAAATGTTTGTTTTCTTTTTTAGCTTCTGGAGATGAACAAGAGCAAACGCTTAGGAGTAAATGGCAACATCAGGAAGCACTCATTCTATGCCAGAATCAACTGGAGTGAGCTGGAAAACGGAAAAATGAAGGCACCTTTCCAGCCCAAAATTGTAAGTTTATAACTGCACCAAGCAATGGGAGTTGGGAAGGCCAAGTTTTTTATTGGGGAGACTAATAGGCTGTTTACTTTATTGGAGCATTTCATAGGCAGTTGTTTGGTCTTTGCATAAACTTACCTTCCATATACCTTGTCATGTCATTTTATTCTTCTTTGCATGTAACTATTAAGCTATTTTAAGGGCATAATACTTGAACCCTCTTAACATTTTCAAGCATATAGCCTGGAGAAACTAAACTGCTTATAAATATATTTCAAAGACCTGCAATTGCCTTTGCACAGTCCTAGATTTATTACTCATTAGTGCTCTGCAGCAGCTTCACAGTCCATGACCCAGTTGTGGGTTCCCTGTATATCTGTGAGTTGGTAGGCTCTGGCCATATATGTAACCAGTGGACCCCTGTCATTTTACACCTTCGCCCATCAGACAGATCGCCAGCCACTTAAAAAAATCTTTTGCTGGGTGTCAGTAAAGCGGTTGGAAAATAACACAAAGAGTTGGGAAACTATGTATGACTCCATTCCTCAAATTGTCCTTATACATGTATGGGGCCTGTTAACTGAAATGTTTGGGTCCTGAGGTTTTTATGGACAAGAAAAAAATACAAGGTACTGTTTAATTATTACAGAAGAACATTTAACTATTTCTAGATAATAGGTTTCTGGATTATGGGTCTTAAACCTGTACTATGTAGTAAAAACCCTTCTTAATCATGGAGTGCAGAATTTTTAAATAAATACCCATTTTTAGCTACGCGTCATTCATATATATCTGACCATACTGTATCATATATTATATGTTCATGCTTAAAATGATATATAACAAAGTGTGTTGCTTTCTTTTGATAGCCACCAGCAGATAAGTTACCAATCATACATCCAGGATTCTGTGATGAGACATCTAAGAGAGCTAATGTGGAAGGCTTCTCCGATGTGGATTCCAACTGGAAATGGCAGGAGTAAAGTGTTTCCTGTGCTCATGTGGACTAACCTCAAACTGCCTGTACAGCAAGTGATGACGGCAATGTACCATTCATGGCCAATTCCATCAATGAACATCAGATCTGCCGTCTACTGTCTACTGCAAGTGTACAAGTGTCTGTCTGTACAGCCAACTACACCAACACCACATGGGATCCTTGACAGAAAGTAGAAAGAACTCGAGGCATAGTGGTAAGTGAAATGAAATAAATTAGAATGGGAAAGATGAGATAGGATTACTTATAGAAGGAGTATTAAATGATAGTTAAGTTGTTGAGGTATTAATGGGACTTTCATAACATTGAGGCAACTTGCTAGTGTGCTTGTGCTCTTAGACTTCTAGAAATGTGTATTTTACATGGGAGGGGACATCTTTTTATAAAGTAATATACAGAGTTATGCTATGAACAATGCACTCTTTTCTTCTTTAGCACACAAGACATCACAGGAGGCCCCACCAGAAGAAAGGAATAGCTGCAATCCGGACTTTCTAAATGGACTTTCTAACAGACCCTTGGATAAGGGTAAAAATGTATACTGAACATACAGTGCACTTATGGTAATCCAGTGCATTGTTAATTAACACCGTTCAGTATACTTCAATTTCTTTATATAAGGTAAGGTTTAGGGGTAAGTATAGCATTAAGTAAGTTTACTTCCTTTTCTAACTTCCATCCCATTGTTTTACTGTTTTCTTATAGATAGGATGTTATATAGAAATAGAAATGTTAGGATTCCTTCTCCTCTTTACTCCTGTCCCATTCTTTTCTTTTACCATTTTCTTTTCTAATTTTCCTCTTTTTCAACTTTAATATACTGTAAGTTAAGGTAAAAAAGGGTGGGTGGTATCTTATATTGGAATAGGAATGTTACAATTGTTTCTTGCTCTTCTTTTATGCTCTCCTGTCTTTTCCCTGTAGTTTGTAGCACATACTGTACGTTAAATGTAAAGTTTATGGGTAAAGGTATACAGGATATGGCAGTGGTTATGTGGGATAAGGGATATATGTATATAAATATGGGATATGGGTACTATAAGGGTTATAGTAAAGGGATATAGGAATAGTGATGTTGAATAAGGTATATATGTATATAATTATGGGATATAATTATGGGATATGGGTACTAAAAGGGTTATAGTAAAGGGATATGGGAATAGTGATGTTGAATAAGGGATATATGTATATAATTATGGGTTATTGGTACTATAAGGGTTATAGTAAAGGGAAATGGGAATAGGAATGTGGGATAAGGAATATGCCATATCCTGATAGAAATTTGCATCAAATCATAACAGTAAATTAACTGCTGAAGAAACACCACTTTCAGCCTGTTTACACTGTGATTTGCTGCAATAAGTATGAAAGGTATGAAGTGGTGTGTGAATGTAAATAGGGATCCCCATTGCACCAATGTAGAAGATGAACATAGCGCACCTTCTGATTGGCTGCAAGTTTAATTTAGTTCACCATTAAAATGTAGAAAGATCTGATGAGGCCGTTCGTATGCTTGTGCCTCTTTGTCCCAATAGGAGGGAGTAATATTGCAGCAGATAGAGCTGCAGCTTGTAGGCCCCTTTTTAAAAAGATAAATAAGCCCATTAGAGTTGTGAATGTGAAGGTGTAAAGTTTTAGGATCAAAGGAATAAGAATAGACTAGGCAGAGCTGTAGGTCCCTAAATGCTGCCTAGCCACAACTCCCTCCTTCTCCTCCACCATGAATCATATATTAGTCAAGATAAATAGTCCCATAATAATCCTCATCCCCCATAACCAGGCCTTTTACATAATAAAGGCTGCTGGTATTAATAGTCAGTAGAAAGTTGATCCAGGGACTGGTCCGATTGCCGTTTTGGAGTCAGGAAGGAATTTTCCCCCCATCTGAAGCAAATTGGAGATGGCTAAAGATGGGGTTTTTTGCCTTCCTCTGGATCATCTATAATAAACCTGATGGACACGCTCACCCTCAATTACTGTGTAACTGTGTCCTTAATTCATTGATAGGGTCCATCAAATTCTTACTGAATAGGGAAGTACTAGGGGAATTATATAGTTAGTAAAGCAGTGGGGAGTGGAATTCCAGTCTCACTGACCATGGGATTTGCCACAGGGACAGAGAAAATAGTGAGTGAATGAGTGAGAGCATGTGGGTGTGTGGAAGTGTGTGTTATTGTAGATCGTTCATTGGGGAACTTTTGTTCCTTACACCTCCCAGTCTGATCTGAGGAGGAGGGGTCCCATGACGGCTTATATCAGCCGGTATCTGGCCAGATAGGGAACTATTGCAGCAAGTCATCGGGTGAGCCATTTGCTGCAATAGGTGTGTGAATGGACAGTAACGTGGTTGAAGCCTTGACGTGGCGTTACTGCTCACATGTATATCATGTGCCAATTCAACTGACTGCCAGAGTGTCATTATAGTAGCAATTGTAATAGAAAGAGAAATGTATTTAAACTATAACTATAAATAAATGGAGTGAATAGATGTCTAATGTAAGAGCCAGAACACAACTTCTTCCATTGTATCTCACTACCCTGATAGTCGGCAACAAGAAGGGGGGGAGCACAAGGACATACATTCAATTAGTTTGTTTTTAATTCTGATTTATGTGCTCAAGATCGGGTGCTCAGATATGGGATTGCTGATAGAGAGCACCGAAGTACAGGAAGGCCATCTCTGTAATAATAAGAGTTCCCTGCAATTGATGGTGACTGAGCTGAATAAATCTGAATCTGAATGATAATCCTGACTGTTTTAAAGAGATGGGCTCTTGAGATTTTGGTTGCTAGGAGACATTTTTGATGGTAGGTTAAAATGACCACTACAGTTTACCAATCATAGAGAACAAGTGCTGTCATGGTAACAGTGTAGCATAGTATTTACAATAATTTTAAAAACTAATCAAAAAGGGTCTTTTTATAATATTAAATTGAAAAAAATGCAAGAAAATGTCAGTTTTCCCATTTGATTTCTTTAGACCTGCTTTTGTAAGAAGGAGACAGAGAAATTAGCAGATACATGACAGAGAAGGATTTGTTTCCATTAACCTATCTGGATAATTTCCTTCTGAGGACTCAACACAATGTGGAGCTAATTTGTACTGTTTAGACATTGATTGGAAGGATTTTGTCTCCCTCTCCTGTTGTATTATAGGAGAGATTGCTACTAAGCACCAATCATATTATACAATTTATACTTTAATGCATGTTAGAAGAGGAATAATGCTTGGGGAACCTTATCCACTCTTTTGGACCAATATAGTTGACATCAGGGATCCCCAACCTTTTTTTTTACCCGTGAGCCACATGGAATGTAAACAAAAGTTGGAGAGCAACATTAGCAGGCAAAAAGTTCCTGGGGATGCCAAATATGGGCTGTGATTGGCTATTGGTAGATTCTACATGTACTGACAGCCTATGGGAGGCTCTGTTTGGCAGTACATCTGGTTTTTATGCAATTAAAGCTTGCCCTCAAGCCAGGAATTCAAAGAGAAGCACCTGCTTTGAAGCCAATGGGAGCAACTCCAAAGAGTCTGAGAGCAACATGTTGCTCACAAGCCACTGGTTGGAAATCCCTGGTTTACATCATATTAAGTGGCCATTTAAAGAATTTCACCAAACTGGAATATAGATATTATTAAATATTGCCCTTTAATATGTTTTACTTCGGGCCACCATTTTATGATATTCTTTGTGCTTTCTTGAAAATCACTTGACCAGAAATACTTCAGCTCTAACTATAAAAGGAAGAGAAGTGGGAGTAAAAAACTTTGTCCATCAATTGGATCATGTGACCTAACATGTATGTGTGCCCTTGGTTTGCTTCTGTGCATCGTGAATCATATGGTCCCTTCGTTCTTAAAATGGCAATTTTCTATTTAGGATTTACCCAATGGCGCATGCTACTAAAAGAGTATATTTTTATTAGAATGGTTTATTTAGATGAAACAGGGTTTACACATGAGCTCTTTCATGCAAAATTGTTTTATAGAGACCTACAATGTTTAGGGGTATAGTTTTCCTTTAAGGGCTTATTTACAAATGCAGCTGTAAGTGTTAGCAAGTGTGCACAGTGTTGCACTTATGGACACCATTCATTAGAGCCGGGCTCCCCAACCTTTTTTTACTCAATAGTTTCAATCAAATGTAAAAAGAGGTGCAAAGCACCAAAATCATAAAAAGAGTTCCTGAGTGTGCCAAATAAGAGCTGTGATTGGCTATTTGTCAGCAATTATGACGCTGGCAGCCTACAGTAGACTCTGTTTGGCAGTATATCTGGTTTTTATTCAACCAAAACTTGCCTCCAAGCCAGGAATTAAACAATAATCACCTGCTTTGAGGCCTCTGAGAGCAACATCCAAGGGGTTGGTGATCAATGTGTTGCTTGCGAGTCACTAGTTGGGGATCACTGCATTAGAGGTAATTACATCCACCAAGTTCTGTATATAGGTGTGCTAAGTGTTGTTACATCATCTTGTCTCTTCTTTATTGTGTGCAAGTGAGCCTATTGATGCTGTGGAACCCTGGAGCTGAAGCCTCTCACAGCTGGTTGGATCAGTAGCCACAGCAGACTTGAATCACATGCAAATGTCGTATTAATGCTGAGCACTGGAAGTGATTTCAAAACACTGAAAATGTTAGACACAACTAAAGGTGGCCATACCTGGGCAGATTGTCATTCAGAGCAATTTGTCAATTTATGTTTTGTGTATGGGACCTTTGAACAGGCCATTATGATCTTGCGAATGAGGTGGGTTGAAAAACTTGTCTCAGGCAGCAGCACCAAATAGGTTACAAGGGGCCCGGATAACTTTAAAAGTCTAATTTTCAGTTTTAAACTGGAAATCCAGCTTGACTACTTTGAGAGAGCACAATTGTACTCTCCACATTAGTGTTGCAGTCTCCCCCCCGGATCCACATGCAAGAAAGGTGAGGGGGCTGCTCTTGCTTTAGAAACGTTCCTTCCTGATCGTTGGCTTGAGGACCAAATGTTTGGATAAGCCTAATATTGCCCAACTCAAGGTGTACATATAGGAGAAAGATCCACTCATTTGGTGACCTTGCCAAACAAGCAGATATTATAACGTATGGTTAGCTTTAAAATGAACAGAAACAAAAGACACTGGAAAAAAACTGATAGCTGATGTGTAGTGAGGGCAACACAGAGCCTGTTAGATGTAAGGCACCAGACAATAGCACTCATTATGTTTAACACTTGGATCAACACATGTTGATCCAGGGACTGGTCCAATTGCCATCTTGGAGTCAGGAAGGATTTTTTTCCCTTCTGAGGCAAATTAGAGAGGCTTCAATTGGGGTTTTTTACCTTCTTTTGGATCAACTAGCAGTTTGGCAGCTTACATGTAGAGATTAGAGATGGCGCGAACTGTTCGCCGGCGAACTTGTTCGCGCGAACATCGGGTGTTCGCGCTCGCCGGAAGTTCGCGAACGTCGTGCGACGTTCGCCATTTCGGGTTCGCCATTGTTGGCGCTTTTTTTTGCCCTCTCACCCCAGACCAGCAGGTACATGGCAGCCAATCAGGAAGCTCTCCCCTGGACCACTCCCCTTCCCTATAAAAACCGAAGCCCTGCAGCGTTTTTTCACTCTGCCTGTGTGTGCTGAAGAGATAGTGTAGGGAGAGAGCTGCTGCCTGTTAGTGATTTCAGGGACAGTTGAAAGTTTGCTGGCTAGTAATCGTTTTGATACTGCTCTGTTATTGGAGGGACAGAAGTCTGCAGGGGTTTGAGGGACATTTAAGCTTAGGTAGCTTTGCTGGCTAGTAATCTACCTTCTACTGCAGTGCTCTGTATGTAGCTGCAGTGGGCAGCTGTCCTGCTTCTGATCTCATCTGCTGACTGCTGCAATAACAGTAGTCCTTGTAAGGACTGCTTTTATTTATTTTTTTGTTCCAATACAGAGCAGTATCAAGCAGATTACTAGCCAGCAAACTTACTATCATCTGTCCCTGAAATCACTAACAGCTCTCCCCCTACACTATCTCTTCCAAGCACACACAGGCAGATTTTTCAGATACATTTTTGCCCTTGATCCCCCTCTGGCATGCCACTGTCCAGGTCGTTGCACCCTTTAAACAACTTTAAAATCATTTTTCTGGCCAGAAATGTCTTTTTTAGATGTTAAAGTTCGCCTTCCCATTGAAGTCTATGGGGTTCGCGAACCGTTCGCGAACCGCTCGCATTTTTGCGCAAGTTCGCGAATATGTTCGCAAACTTTTTTTCCGACGTTCGCTACATCCCTAGTAGAGATGTTACAACAGAGAAAAAGGAAATTATTCTTAAAAATTTGGATTATTTGGATAAGAGTCTATGGGAGATGGCCTTTTTGTAATTCGGAGATTTCTGGATAATGGGTTTTCAGATGACAGATTCCATACCTGTACCAGCAAATGTCTACAAGTTTTGCATGCATTGTATGATTTTACTGAAATATCATTTGGCTTTCCTTTACCTTAAGATGAAAATGACAGGTGAGTTATTAAGCTTATCTGTTGTCTTTAGAAGGGATCATTATCTGAAGTTCTCAACTAAAGTGCCAAGGTTCAGTGTTATTATATAAACTCTCTTAGATTTTTAAAGGAAATCTGAACCCTCTGAACAAATGCAATTGCTCAGAGCACTATTCTAGGCATTTTTGCAATTTGCTTTATGTTTTTTCAAGGTATTAACAACAGCGTCTGCTGAAAATGTAAGTTTGGCAATGGTGTCTTAAAAAATGAAGTTGGTGACTAGAGTTAGTTCTAATCAGAGCAACATTACAAGACATTCCATTCTTACAGAAATAATTTTCAGTTAGTCAACCACTATGTTGGGATTAAAAAAAATCATCAACATTGCAAAATGATGCTAACAAATGTTTCGTTTTTTGAAGCTGCCGTCATTGTAACCCGGGTGACATCATTAGAAGTAGGCACAATCAAATAAAAAGGAGATTATTGATAAGTGCCTGAAAACAAAGTTCTGTCAGGGGAAGTGACGTCATTGTAAACCTGAAGTGACCTCATTAGAAGTAGGTGTGATCAGAAAAAAAAGATTAAAACTCGCTATTGAGAAGACCCGCGACCTGACCTGTAAACCCAGAGAACTGCCGACCCGCGTCTATACCTGCTCCCGAAACTTCTACCTGCAACCCGCAGGGTACTGTAGGTTTTTGCGGGTACCTGACCCACTGCAGGACTCTAATACCCATGACAGCCACACTGAGAGAGACCTGCGCTACAGCCTATATGCCTCCTATGGTGGCTATGCATTTACCCTCTAATTATCTATATAAGGCAAGAGTATATATTCCAAGGCCCAGTCCTTCCCAAATTACTTACAAGGATGTGTGAATGACTAAGATATGTGTACATACATTATGCTGTGGTCAGTACTAATTTGATATACAGTATCAATGAATTCTACATAGCATATTTGCATTTATAACGTTTTTAGACTAACAAAGCAACTTTCTGTGGCTGACCCATCAATCTGACAAAATTACCATTGTTTTGTATGGTCCTTCCTGCATGCTAAATACAGTAACAGTACAGTAACGCATATGTTGATCCCTTTTCTCTTACTAAAGCTGAGCAAGCCCAGTACACTTCAGGCGTTGTTTATTAAGCTCCGCATTATTCTATTTGAACTTTTAAAGGGGAAAATACCTTTTTCTTTTTTTTCTCCAAGTGTACATTGAAGTATGTCTTTTTGTATATGCTGGCTTGTGAGTGTGTATCATATTGGGTAGGGGCAGGAAAAAGGACTTATGCAATTTTGTCTCATTATGTATCATTTCTTTTGTATGCAGAAGAGATGGCAATAAATGTGATTTGATTTAGATTTTTTCAGAGAAAAAAAAACTTTTTGGGATTGTTAAAAGTCTGAATTAAAAGAAGTACTCCAACTTAGACCTGCTTAGTTCATGTAGAAGTTAATGGCAGATTTCTATTGATATCCTGGTTTCATTCAATATCCAAAGATTTTGTGGGTTTTGGGCGTCCAATCCGAAAAAGTTGCAGTTTCTGTGACAAATCCCTAATTTTAGTACAACTCTGATTTCTTCTCCATTGTATCAAGTTTTTTCCGGCATTTGTAATACCGACCCTGGCCTTGGCATGTGTTTTACAGGCTAGTCCGGCAAAATACCAGCCGAGTGGCAGCTCTACTTCCGGTGGTTCCAGGTGTCAGTGGTCCCTTCTGTACACCCAACCATTGCCTTGTATGGGTCCTGGGGCTTTCAGTATATAACAGATCTTTCTGTAGTTGGGATCTTCATACCTTAAATCTACAAGGAAATCATGTAAACAATAAACCCAATAGGCTGGTTCTGCTTCCAATAAGGATTAATTATATCTTAGTTTGGATCAAGTACGAGCTACTGTTTTATTATTACAGAGGAAAAAGGAAATCATTTTTAAAAATGTGGCTTATTTGTATAAAATAGAGTCTATGGCAGATGGTCTTTCCGTAATTCGGAGCTTTCTGGATAACTGGTTTCCAGATAACCGATACCATAAGTGTATACCAATGCCACAACCATTCCCCATTTCTATATGAGTACAAAGAGAAGGCCTGAAAGTAATGACAGATTATATGTAAGGAAGAGTGTTTAAGAGAATAAAGATCGTGCCTGAAGAGAGGCGCAAACATATTTTGGAGAGTAGGCCTGTGGTCTTTGGTTCTTAGTAAGTGCCTGACACCCCAGTCCAACATTGCCCTTGTCCATCTGAGTGAGTGAATGTTCTGAAATAATAAAAACTAGAATAGCTCATTTTGTCTTTCCTGAGAGTATTTTACCAACCAAGAATGTGGCTTGGTTTTATTGTTTTTAATGGAAAGGAAATAGAACATATGAGAAGGCAGTTTTTTTTCACACTAAAGATGGGAAATCAGCACATAACCCTAAGGAGTGGGAAAACATCAGGTTGTGTCTAAAGTGTCTACATTTTAACCTAAGTTCATGCAAGTCTCTCATAGACTCCATTATAATCATATAATCCAATTTTTTAAAATGTTTTCCTTTTTCTCTGTAATAATAATAAAACAGTACTTGTAGTGGATCCAAACTAATATATATTTAATCCGTATTGGAATCATAATCAGCCTATTGGGTTTATTTCCTGTTTACATGATTTTCTTGTAGTCTTAAAGGGGTTGTTTACCTTTGACTTCCTTTTAGTATGATGTAGAAAGTGATATTCTTAGACAATCTGCTTTCATTTTTTATCATTTAAGTTATTTAGCTTTTTATTCAGAAGCTTTTCAATTTGCAATCTGGTAACTAGGGTTCAAATTACCCTAGCAACCATGCATTGCGTTGAATAAGAGATTGGAATATAAATAGAGAAGAATCGGTAAGAAGTAACAATAACATTTGTAACATTTGTAACTTTACAGGGCATTCGTTTTTAAATGGGAGTCAGCAACACCCATTTAAAAGCTGCAAAGAGTCAGAAAAAAAGGCAAATTACTATAAAACTATAAAAAATAATGAAAACCAATTGAAAAGTTGCTTAAAATTGGCCGTTCTATAACATAATAAGTTACTTTAAAGGTGAACCACCCCTTTAAGGTATGAAGATCCAAATGACAGAAAATACCGTAATCCAGTAAACACCAGGTCCCTAGCATTCTGGATAATAGGTCCCATACCTGTACATATCCTTATATGAAGGGAGGAAGACTTTGCTAGGCACAGTATATATTGAATGAATACTTAATGGGGCAAGTTTTCTACTCCCAACATGATAGAAATGCAGCCTCACCAGTGATCTTTGTCCATATTTTGCATTTGACTGGTTGTTTTTATAAACTCATCCAATGTATTTTTGCAGCTGGAAGGACCCAAATAATGAATTTAAAGGAAAACTATACCCCCAAAATGAACACTTAAGCAACAGGTAGTTCATATCATATTAAATGGAATATTAAAGAATCTTACCAAACTGGAATATATATTTAAGTAAATATTGCCCTTTTACATCTCTTGCCTTGAGCCACCATTTCATGATGGTCTGTGTGCTGCCTCAGAGATCACCTGACCAGAAATACTTCAACTCTAACTGTAATAGGAAGAAGTGAGGAAGCAAAAGACACAACTGTCTGTTAATTGGCTCATGTGACCTAACATGTATGGTTTGTTGGTATGTTTGTGAGTACAGTGAATCCTACCATCCCAGGGGCGGCCCTTATTTTTTTTAAAATGGCAACTTTCTATTTATGATTACCCAATGGCACATACTACTAGAAAAAGTATATTATTATGAAAATGGTTTATTTACATGAAGCAGGATTTTACATATGAGCGGTTTTATGCAATATCTTTTTATAGAGACCTACATTGTTTGGGGGGGTATAGTTTTCCTTTAAGAAAAGGCTGAACCTGACTGAAGTCCCAACTCTTCTCAAGTGTGGAACAGTAAGTCTTGTTAAGGAATCTGACCAGCAGGTGGCAAAGTTGTAACAAACATTCATTCTATCAGCAGTACATTAATATCTTGGAATGTTAAAAAGAAAAAAAAAAAGTGTTTAGAATAGCAATTTTACATTTAACATAATTTTACAGGTTTACATACCCTTTAAAAAGGAGGTTAGGCTGATGCGGATAATGAGCAGCGCATCAGAATACACAGGGGGTAATAAAATATTGCATGGTCTCTTTCTTCATCTACATTTAGGACTTGTTTGAAAATCAGATAGTTTATTCATTTTAATCATTTATATAAACATTTAGAAAGTTTTAAAGGGTTCATACACATTCAAGCACCACTGTAAGTAAGGGAGTATTCCAGCCTGATACTGTCAGCATGCACAAGTGAAGTTGTATAGGCCTTTAAAGCTCTTTGATGATGATGACTGCCAGGAAATACATTCTACCTGCTTACGCTCTACAATAGGAATTCTGATTATGATGTATTTGCTCTTTTTATATTAGCCAAAGAAGCTGGTGGAAGAGGAATGCCTGAAAGCTGATCTAGTGGAGATGATGTTTACAGAGGATTGACATTCCCTGTCCGCAGAGCAGCTATTTCAGTGCTAATAAACAAAGATTTGACCAACTAGAGGACCTGATGGTGGAATTTAACTGTCATAATTCAGTGAATTTGCCAGAGCAGACATTTTTATGAGAATCATAGTTGAAATGTTGTACCGTGTTAGCCATTGAAAAAATGCAGAAAATGTAAAGTGTGGTGATACCTTTTTTTGGCTAACTGAATAAGTAACAATTGCAAAATACCTGAAAGCTTGCAGTTGTTACTTATTCAGTTAGCCAATAAAAGGTATCGCCACACTTTTCTGCATGTATGAGAATCTGTCATTTTGTCAAGCCTTTCCAAAATCGTGATTTTTCTGAAATTCCCCTTGGTAAATCAACTGGTCTCATTTTGTCAAGCCTTTCCAAAATCGTGATTTTTCTGAAATTCCCCTTGGTAAATCAACTGGTCTCTGTAGGAAAATGACACCAACATACAGATAAGTGCATCAGTAAGAAGCATGTAATAGGGACTACAGAAAATAAAGCTTTATTTGGTTTGCCCTCAAACTTCTGCCTGCCTTTTCCTCTTTACAGACAGGTATATATTGTTCATAATGCAGGACCACTTGTTTTCAATATGCACCTGTCACTAAACCACATCATCTTAAGCCCCATAGCAGAGTCATTCATGAAAAATTATATGTATAAGGGTTAAAGAATATAGATGAAACCTTGCATTTCTGCACCAGTGTTTCTATTGAAAGAAGGCTAAACTCTTTAAATTAACAACACATGTCAGAAAGCGACTGCCTGAAACATCAGAATGAGAAACATTACAAATAAAACTTGACAA
The DNA here is from genome assembly GCA_038501925.1 of Xenopus petersii. Classification (NCBI taxonomy): domain Eukaryota; kingdom Metazoa; phylum Chordata; class Amphibia; order Anura; family Pipidae; genus Xenopus; species Xenopus petersii. The sequence continues at coordinate 40,059,670 of CM076675.1, forward strand.
ATGGGCAAAAATGCAAAACAGGGAGCAAGTGAAAAAATGTATTTATTTCTGGTCCCAAAGCAACATTTTTGAAGCAGAAGGAAATGAATACAAAAAACAAAGCTCTTACATGAGCAACATCATTCTTTAAGACTAAGGGTAGGACTACACAGATGTTTTTGGCGCAATCAGATGCGCTGCGACAAAACGGATGAAGTCGCAGTGTTGATCCGACGCGAATGTCGGAGGCAGATACTGGGTCTGCCTCCGAAAGTCATGTCGTATCAACGTTTCGACATTTCTATCTCTTACCTTATTTCTGTTGCAAGCGTTTTGTTGCAGCGCGTTGGATCGCACCGAAAACGTCCGTGTAGTCCTACCCTTATATATTGTTGGGAGAATAATCCACACTACACAGCCTGGGTGCTCCAGCTAGATTAGGCCATATAACAAATATTGACATTTATTTACATTCTTATCAGCCACTCGAGCTTGGAATGAGCTGCTAACTCTATGATGATGTGCCTGTATCATTTTTATTTTATTGTACAGTGAATTGTTATACAGCTTAGTCACTGGCCAGAGGGTAAGTGACTATGATCCAACAGAGCACATCAAGGCTAGAATTCAACCGTATCTGAAAATGTAGTTGCAAGGGATTGTGCTTGTATAAACAGTCCATAGTGGCATAGTCAATTCCACTATATGAAACCCTGATCTACAACTTCATAGAGATGTGCATCTGCAGTCATAGTCCTATCATGGAGGCCTTGGACTCCCACATGACTGGTTTGAACAGTGGCAAGTCTCAAACACATAGCTGTCTGGAGACAACTGGGCACATTTATTTGCTGGAAGTGTTGTTTTGCTGCTGCTGTTCTGCCAGGGCTTGCTGCATTCTCATCCTCTTGCGAGAGTAGTGCTGCCAGTGTAAGATTTGCTGTTCATCGATGAATTTGGCACACTGGGCATTTACCAGCTCTTTCCGGAAGTGTTCATACTGCAGCAGTTCCAACATTTGTAAGCACTGTGGGTACCTAGAGAACAGAAAAAGAAATCATAAACCAGGGAAACAGACATTTTGTCTTCCAGTGACGTTTCAGAACACAAATGGTTTTTCTATGAAGGTTCATTTATAACACAAGATAAAATCTTAATTCTGTGCCGTCCACCTAGAGACTAGAAGGCATGCTTTAAAAAAGAAGGAAAGCTACCAAGACAGATTTTTGCAAATAGATCAACCGCAACAGTGCAAGCTAGAATGCTATATTTATTCTGTAGAATGCTTTACCACACCTGAGTAAACTGCTCTAGAACTTCTCTCTGTTTGTTTAGGATAGCAGCTGCCATACTAGCTTGGTGTGACATCAATTCCTATCTGAGTCTCTCTCTGCTCACTCATAGCTTTGGACTCAGATTAAAGCAGGGAGGGAGAGAGGAGCAAGCTGAGCATGCTCAAGCCCTAGCCCTGGAGGTTTATGCTTAAAACAGGAAGTCTGATACAGAAGCCCATTTATACACAATAGAAGAACGGCAATGCTGTGTTTTATTTCTATAGACCTTTCTTAGTTTTAACCTTTCCTTCTCCTTTAATCCTCCAAAACAAAAGCTTTGTGGCTTCCAGTCTACACAGAAGATCCAGATATTGCACAATAAAGATACTATATTTGTTTGTATAGTAAATGATAAACTGTTTAAAGTGCAACTACAAAGAATTAAGAATTAGACTAAATAAAGGATATATTTTGTACATAGTGCATCGATCCAGGATCCCATGTACACCAGGGAGGGAAGAGTTAGTAGTTATGAGTAAGATCTCATATGCTGCCTAAAATAAATAACTAAGATTGATAAGCCAACTGCCCTGAGTGATTGCCAGCCCTCCAATCATCCCATCAGTAGCTGGTTTCATATTTGGTTAACAAGAGAGTCTTGGGGGTAAATTTATCAAAGAGTGAAGTTCCGCCACTAGAGTGAAATTCCGCAGCTCTCAATTCATTTCTATGGGATTTTGAAAGGAATATTTATCAATGGGTGAAAGTTCACCCTTTGATAAATACGCCTATAAAAATCCCATAGAAATGAATGGAGAGCTGCGGAATTTCACTCTAGTGGCAGAACTTCACTATAACCTTTACTCTTTGATAAATATACCCCTTGGGGTCTCCCTGTGCAGCTTCAGAAAAAAAATCTACTAGTTTCTTACACCACCACTTAAAACAAACTGTACGTATCCATATTTTTATCTGTATCCATGATGATAAACCCAGCACTCAAAATGCTGACAGATATAGAATGCACAACAATTATGCCTTACTGTATCCGTAATAAACTACAACCTCACATTTTACAGAAATAGTATGATCTAGGTTAGTGCTGTCCCAACTGTTTCCATATATTGGGCCAATTATTCACTATGCAATATGCTTGAGGAACCATGAAAATCTCTTTGATGGCCATATCCAGCCCTTGGGTCTTCTCCAGCAGTGTTTCTGATTTTTCATTGGTGAAAATTCAGAGAAATGTCAACTTCTGAAAAAGCTTGCCTTCTGACCACGATTCAAAGTACCGTAGTCTTATTTATTTAATAGGTTCTAGGTCTTACAATGCTCGTGTTGAACTAAAAAAAAGTAATAAATACTAAACCAGTTAATTGTACATTATTACTTACTTTATATATTTGGCATATTCTGGATCTTTCCAGTACAGCAGATATTTCAGATGATTCACAAAAGACTTGTCCTTAAAATATCCTCTTTGGGCCAAAACTGTGGAGGAAAAAAGTACTACTGTTTTAACCCTTTCCCTGCCAGCCGTTTTGTCCTAGATGTGAACATCTACTGCCAAGCAGTTTTTAGATATTTTGCACTCTTTCACTTTAAGGGCCTTTCCTGGGGCGGTCTTTTAGTTTACCCAGGAAAACAATATTTTGTTTTTTTCAGGACAACCTGAACTTTCAAAATATGCAAGAATTTTGGTGTAATTCTACTTCTGTAAATAAATATAGGCTTCTAAGTGTCCAATAAAATGAAAAAAATCATGTTTCACACAGAACAATCACATATATCAGAAACATCATTTATTTTATGTATGAGAACACGGCAATACCAATACCAAATACATATAGTTTTATGGAGATTTCTCACTTGTATAGATCAAAATCTACAAGCAGTACACTACCAAATTTCCAAAGCACCGCTCCCCAAACGGCATACTTCTGATTTCAAGGCCAAACATTCCACTAACAGTAGGTTTACCCTAGAAAACTACCCATTATTAGAAAGAACAGATTCTGGTGAATCAAAAATGGGTAAACATATCATTGTACTCCAAACTACCAAGTTGCAATTGTTTCCTAAAGTTATAATGTTTTATAGAAATTGGTGAATTTTTTGAAAAATGACCTCAAAGCTTCCAATCTACAGAATCATATCTCCCACACATCATTAGGTATCAATGTAAAACACCCCAAATATGAAAGCCTGGGGTCCACTGAACAGTTTGATGCCCAATATGTATAGGTGTACCCAAGCATGTGCATATAGGGGCCCTAAAATGTAGACACCTCATTTGAGCTATCAGTTCTGTAATTCCAGATACAGCAAAATCAACACATTTACATCGTTTTGGGGGGGGGGGGTCAAAAGTAGAAAAAAGTAAGTTCACCCCAGAAAACCATATATTTTTGGAAAGTACACATTCCCTCAAATCTAAATTGGGTATGCATATCTTTGTACTCCAAAGTACCAAGCCGCAAACCATTCCTAAATTTGGTGATTTGGGCAACATTTCCAAAAATCACCTCAAAATTTGTACCCTGCAGCATCGTATTTCCCACATACTTTTAGGTATCAAGATAAATCACCCCAAATATGAAAGCCTAGGGTCCTCTGAACAGTTTGATGGCCAATATGTATAGGTGTACCCAAGCACGTGGCATATAGGGGCCCTAAATTGAAGACCCCCCTTATGGTCTGTCATTTCAGGTACTGCAAAATCAGCACATTTACATAGTTTTGGGGGGGGGGGCAAAGGTAGAAAAAAAGTACGTTCGCCCCAGAAAACCATATATTTCTGGAAATTACACATTCCCGCGAATCCAAATTGGGTAATGCATGTCTTTGTGCTCCAAAGACCAAGTCTAAATTTGGCGATAAAAGGAACTGTTTTTACATTTCTGAAAATCGCCTAAAAATATTGCAATTGGCCACATTTATCTCACCCAACTTCTTACATACAATTGTAAAACACCATAAATACTGATGCCAAGGGTCTACTTAACAGTTTTATGCCCAATATGCATTGATATCCCAAGGCAACTGGCATATGCGGACCCCAAATGTAAATAGTGCATATGAGTTTTCTCTGCTGCCGATTCGCCTTCTGTAAACATAGACCCTTGACTTCATATTATGTGCCTCAAGACCCTCCTAACAGCAAAGACCCCCCAAAACCATATGTTTTTGGGAAGTACACATTCTGACGAAACCAACCAAGATAAAGACGTCTTTCTACAGCAAAGTACCAAACTGCAAAGCTTTTCTAAACATAGAGATTTCTACATTTCTGAAAATCGCAGAAAAATTTTGCAGTTTGCCAAATTTAACGCACAATGTTTTACGTATAAAGAAAAATCCCCCTAAATGTGGACGTCAAGAGGTCTACTGAATAGTTTGATGCCCAATATGCATAGATTTACCAAAGTATGTGATGTGTACGGCCCCAAATGAAAATGTGCATATGAATTTTCACGCTGGCCAACTAAGCTGCTGAAAAGAGAACCCCAACTGTGCGTTATGTGCCGTAAGACCCCCAAACTATAAAAAGACCCCAGAAAACCATATATTTTTGGAAAACATATATTCTGACGGATCTATCTAAGTAAAATATATCTTTCTATACCAAAGCACCAAACAGCAAAACTATACTACTATACGATTATCCAATAGTCACGTTGCTGAAATAAACAGTTTTTAGGGGTAAAAAAAACACAACTTGGTGAAATGAAAAAGTAAAAAAAATAAAATGTGTATACATGTGTGTACACTTCAAGAATTGTGTGACAGTGTATAAGTGTGTATATAAGTGTGTATATAAGTGTGTATATAAGTGTGTATATAAGTGTGTATATAAGTGTGTATATAAGTGTGTATATAAGTGTGTATATAAGTGTGTATATAAGTGTAAAATGAAAAAAACTTTTTTTTGTTTTTTTTTACTAAAATATGTGTATGTGTGTATAATGTAGGTAAGTGTATGTAAGTGTGTGAAATAAAGGCCACTTACCGTTTCTGGGTGATCTGAGAGCTGGAGAAGTTCTTAGAGAAGCTATCTGCAGAGTCACAGCAAGCAGGAAGTGTGTGGGCGTCACTGGAACACGAGGTAAGCAGGAGGAAGCAGTGCAGCAAGGCACGCGATTTGCTGTGTCTGCCTCTTTTAGGTCGGCCCTGCGAAAATCCTGGCGCAGGACCGACATGACAGCCCCCCAGCCTCGTTGCCCAGGGGGCTGTCAATGCTGCTAAACCTCTGCAGAGGCGGCTAAAGCCGCTGATGCAGAGTACAGCATGTTAAACTGCAAGCACGTACAAGGTACGTGCTTGGCAGTTAAAGCCCTTGCCTGCCAGAACGCACGGTGTACGTGCTTGGCAGGCAAAGGGTTATTCAGCAGATTCTTGCCTGCCCCCCTGGTGTATAGTTGCCACTTGGACAGAATTTTGCCAGGCCAGTAAAAATAAGACTTGGTGCCCATGTTATTAATAGGGGAGAAAGTTAACAGAGAATTGGTAACCATACCATGCAGTTAACAAATCAAAGCACTAACTTGCTCCTTGTTGCAGTAAATTGTCCCCGAGTAACAGTACCTCAAGAGATTAGTTACTTGTATTTGCCAATTTGCTTACATTCACGGTCTAAGGGTTAAAATTCACAGACTGCTAATCCCATTTCATAAACTGCAATATTTATCTCCTTGAATACTCAGTGTATGTATATGCAATATACATCTAATTGTTTACTGCAGAAATGTTCTTTGTTTATTAAATTGACACCAACACATTTCTATAAAAATCACAGGAACGTGTCAGTATCTGCTACCTGACCCGCAAGTACCTTATCCGCAACCTGGTCCCGATGACCATCAAGAATCAGGAAGTGTTGTCATTGTAAACCGGAAGTGACGCCATCAGAAGTAGACGTGATCAGAAAAAAGGAGTAAGAATCTCTATTGAGAAGACCCACGGCCCGACCCGCAAATCCACAGAACCGCCGACCCACGTCTATACCCTGACCTTCTATGCGCAACCCACAGGACCCGCTGCAGGACTTTACCCCCAGCCCCACGAACCTTCATTGACCCAACCCGAAACAGCTAAAAGATCTTTTAGCTGTTTCAGTGACGTTGGGCTGGGGGAGCGGCGCGATGCTTCCATAGTCTAATTACGAATGAAAACAGGACTTCAGACTGTGGAAGTATCGCTCCGCTTCCAGCCCAGCATAACGGAAGCAAGACAGAAGATCAGTTAGCTGTGTCAGCTGTGCAAAGGTTTCCGGAGCTGGGGGCAGCTTTCAGGGAAACTATTCTGGGCACAGTAACTACTTGACACTGACATGTTCCTATAATTTTTTAGGAACCTGTCTGTATCACTTTTAAAGGAAATGACGAGATTTGGTCGCCTGGCGAACAAACTCCCCAAACACCTTCCCTGACTCTGCACCGGCTTAAAATGAAAAACCGCCAGTGGTAATCACACGCGGCAGTTCGTTTCCGAAATCGCCCAAAGTTGCCTCTAGGGATGCACCGAATCCACTATTTTGGATTCGGCCGAACCCCCCCCCCCGAATCCTTCGCGAAAGATTCGGCCGAATACCGCGCATTCGCATATGCAAATTAGGGGTGAGAAGGGCAAAACATTTTTTACTTCCTTGTTTTGTGACGAAAGGTCACTCTATTTCCCTCCCGCCCATAATTTGCAAATGCAAATTATGTTCGGCCGGGCAGAAGGATTCGGCTGAATCCCGAACCGAATCCTGGATTTGGTGCATCCCTAGTTGCCTCACTGCAACACTGCAGGCAGCCATGCAGGGCTTTGTAGTGACCAACCTACATTTTAGATCTTTTAAGAAGTCGGTGGTTAATAAACAGAGATTAGTTGTTAATAGTAGAGCTCTCCTTTCCTAAACAATGACAACCCTTATTTATTAAAACTCAGTGGGGTTTATTTACCAACTCTGGTCAGTTAAGCCATGGAGACCAATAGAATGCATGTCTAGCACAAGCCCTATTTTGTAGGTTAATAGGAGTATTTATTTATAGAGGATTTATTGCCCCTTTAAAGGGATACTGTCATGGGAAAAATTTTTTTCAAAAAGAATCAGTTAATAGTGCTGCTCCAGCAGAATTCTGCACGGAAATTCATTTCTCAAAAGAGCAAACAGATTTTTTTTATATTCAATTTTGAAATCTGACATGGGGCTAGACATTTTGTCAATTTCCCAGCTGCCCCAAGTCATGTGACTTGTGCTCTGATACTGCTCTTTACTGCTGTACTGCAAGTTGGAGTGATATCATCCCCCTCCCTTTTCCCCCCAGCAGCCAAACAAAAGAACAATGGGAAGGTAACCAGATAGCAGCTCCCTAACACAAGATAACAGCTGCCTGGTAGATCTAAGAACAACACTCAATAGTAAAAACCCATGTCTCACTGAGACACATTCAGTTACATTGAGAAGGAAAAACAGTAGCCTACCAGAAAGCATTTCTCTCCTAAAGTGCAGGCACAAGTCACATGACCTGGGGCAGCTGGGAATTTGACAAAATGTCTAGCCCCATGTCAGATTTCAAAATTAAATATAAAAAAAATCTGTTTGCTCTTTCGAGAAATGGATTTGAGTGTAGAATTCTGCTGAAGTAGCACTATTAACTGATGCGTTTTGAAAAAAACATGTTTTCCGATGACAGGATCCCTTTAACAAAAAACACCCAATAAATAGCCTCCCACATAGGTAATCACTATACAAAAATTATACAAATCACTATAAAAAATGTGATGTAATTTAAAAAGACTTAAAGGAAAACTAAAGTGCAAATCACTGGGGTGCCAAATGCCAAAAGAACCCCCCTCCCAGTAATTGTTATCACTTACCCAATCCCCTATAAAGCCGGTGCTATGCAAGTACCACGTAGTGATCATTTTCTACTTTTACTTTCTTTGTGCAGGTACACACATACAGAAGAGTGAAGAGCTGAGCTTTAATTTAAAAAGGTGTTTTGTTTTTTTACACTACTGCAGATACTTCTGCCCCAGGCATCAAAGAAAGAAAAAGAAGAGGGTTGCTCTTTGGTGCTCACTCAGGCCGGTGCAGTTTTTTCTAATAGGAGCATCAGCCCAGGGTATCAGGAAAGTGATCGTTTTTCTTTAATTCTACAAGATATTTACAATTATAATGGAACTTACATTAAAGAATTAACATTCTGTTTTGCACTCTTTCATAAAAGACCCTGCCACATTAATCATTTAGACTTATGGATCCAATTTTGTTACCATCATGCAATAACTTAAAATGATAAAAGTCTGCCTTTATCTTAAGCTTGAGAAACCCAACCCCAAGAGTTAATAATTTGTAATTTTACTGGAAAGGATTCCAGCAATGACAGGAGTTTTTATTTGGAAGACAGAACCTTTCCTCTTAGTTTACCATTGAATAACTCACATCTACAAAAAGAGTTTAGTGGCTTCCTTTTGTACCAGACTGAACAACCCCAGTACTACTTGAAAAACTTTTCTACCCACCTCAGCTTGGTTAGCCACATCGAAGTCCCCTGAATACCATGTATGCCATTCATGAAAGTTCTGCTATATAATACATAGCCAAAGCAGGCATTAGCCATTTTGCATGTAACGTAAATACAATAGGCATATTCACCCCACAGAAATGAAAGTACTTCAATATAAGGAAGCTAACATTCTATCTGTGTATAAAGCATTAAAGGACCAGTAACATCAAAAAATTTTTTTACAAATTTCGTTAGTATACAACGAAAAATAAACACCAAGACAAATTAAACTTTTAAATTGCAAAGCCTTTATTAAGAAATAACTTACCGAAACTCCACTTCCTGTCCTCTTCAGAAACGGCGAAAGGGCGACCATCCTTCCTGCAGTGATTGATTTCTCCTCCCTGGCTATTCTCCTACTCAGTCCATGTCTCCCAGCACTCAGCGCTGTGCTCAAGGTAGAGAGTCGGGACAGCAGCAGCAGCATGTCCAGCAGCAGCCCCCACAGCATCCCATCCAATAGGTCCACGAGTCTGGAGGCTGCACGCTGCTGCAGGAGAAGGTAAGGATTCAGGAAAGGAATCCTCCGCTGCGATTGCGGCGACAGCAGCAGCATGTCCAGCGGCAGCCCCCACAGAATCCCATCCAACAGGGCCCGCTGCTGCCTCCGCGGAGAGCAGAGTTACTTCAGGGCAGCTTACTACAGCCGCTTCCTTCCCTCTGTCGTTTGGCAAATGGCGATCGGCAGTGGTCTCATTTATTCAGTCACAGAGGAGGTTCCGTGTAGCCGCATCCTCCAGCCGCCGCAATCAAGGATAAAGCAAGTGAATGTGCCGGCGGCTCCTCTCCCCCTTCAGCTTCTCAGGTCACTTGCCGTGTAGCCGCCTCCTCCAGCCACCGCAATCAAGGATACAGCAAGTGAATGTGCCGGCGGCTCCTCTTCCCCTTCTCAAGTCACTTGCCCTTGTAGCCGCTGCAATCGCAGCGGAGGATTCCTTTCCTGAATCCTTGCCTTCTCCTGCAGCAGCGTGCAGCCGTTTTCTATCCTGAATCGTAACCAACTGGAAGGATTCAGCAGTGGGCACTGCTAGCACAGTCAGATGGGCACAGTTATGGGGAGCAAGTGGCATGCACACCCCATTGATTCAGCTCTCCCAGTACCTGCTGCTTGGAAAAAGGGAAGCGCTGCAGACTCGCTGTCACTAGAAGAGCCAGGGAGGAGAAATCAATCACTGCAGGAAGGATGGTCGCCCTTTCGCCGTTTCTGAAGAGGACAGGAAGTGGAGTTTCGGTAAGTTATTTCTTAATAAAGGCTTTGCAATATAAAAGTTTAAATATGTCTTGGTGTTTATTTTTCGTTGTATACTAACGAATTTTTTAAAAAAAAGATTTGATGTTACTGGTCCTTTAATGAGACTACTCCAAGTACAGATTTGGGCACTTGCCAATTTAAAAAAATTACTTTGGGAAGGAAATTTTATTTACACAGGTGTGTGACTTAGTGGGGTTAAAAACAAGGGGTATATGTTTAAGGGTCAGAGCACACAGGCAGATTTGGGCAGATTAGTCACCCGGCCATTCGATTTCCGAAGTCGACCGGAGTTTCCGCATGAGGCAACTTCGGGTGATTTTGGAAAACGAAAGCTCCGAGTGCCATCGCGCTGCCGTTTTACATTTAATATGGCGGGGAGGCAGTTCGGAGATTAGTCAACCCAAAGAAGAGGCGCTGGGCGAATAATCTCCCCGGATCTGCCTGTGTGCCCTGACCCAAAGTGTTGGTATGTTTTGTTAAACTTCCCTTGATTCAGCTATAGACGGTTGTGTAGATTGAACTAGATAAACGTATTCCTGCTTCAAATGTAGTGACAACCAAAAGAGATAATTATACAAAGCCTATTGTTGACCAGAACAACTTATATTTGATATTTGATAGAGTTATTTTTATTTGATAAATACTTGCTGCATAAGGTATGAAGTGCATTTATTTGTGTGTTAAAGTAAACATATTATCTTTCTTTCCATAGACAGGGACTCCATCCCTATGGCCAAAGTATTTTATACAAAATGGCAGGCATTGGTTTTTTTAAGCTTTTGGGATTCCATCAAAAATAGAACAGGGATTCAGAAATACTCACAGTTGAGGTAATTAGGGTTTGCCAAACACTGAACGAATTCTAATTCTAACTGGAATCCAATGTTGCTCATCTGGAATGTGAAAAAGACAAATAACAGCATTTTTATCAGTGATTCAATAGTAAGCAATATCATTAATATAGCTACAGTAATTAACGTTTATAGGATATATTTTACCTTGATCAAATATTCATCGAAAAAAGAGAAAAAGATGATGACAATGAACTCAAATCCTTATTTTTAACACCCAAGAAACGAAAATGGTAGTATAAAGTTGCCAACTCACAATCTGACATGTAAGGACTGAGGGATATAGGTGGATAGAGGGGTACATTTACAAAGAAACTATACCCCTGAACATAGCAGGTCCTTATATTATTAATATATTTCAAAACTTTTCAAAGAAAGGCTTTTTTTTTTTTAATAAAAACTATATTTTTCTAATTAAAGGTGCCATTGGATTCACCCACAGTCCTGCACTGAAGTCCATCCCTCTGGATAATATGAGGCATTTTTTTTTTAACACATTATAACCATCCCCCTGCCACAGAAACACAAGGTTTTTATGTTCCAGTAAATGGCAGAGGAACATTTTTTACAGCTACATTTATTCCTGTTACAACCTACATTTTACAAACACCTGACAGAAATGCAAGAAATATCTAAAACCAAATATTTACTGCAATCTAAATATGTATTTATTTGTATATAATATATACTATATCATATAATAATATAATATATATGTATATTTGTATTATTATTAACATGTATTTATATAGCGCCAACATATTGAGCAGCACTGTGTCGGATTAATATGTAACACTGTATGCAAATAAAGCATTTCCTCACTTCAACTACAGTGTGTGCTGATCCTCCATCTGAATTCTATTGGTTCATTATACATTTTACAAAGGGACTACGTTTTACCTGCAACTTACTTGCTGCTTTCAAAGTAAAACTCCCAAACTTGGCTGCCCTTTTATTGGCCACCAGTGGGATCACCTGACTATAGCTGGGAAGGGTGGGGGCTACAACATGGAGCTGGTCACTTCTCCTTTATAACTATAACAAACAAGGGAAAGTTGTGCTCACCACTAATTTTTAAAATCATTAGGCGGGGGTGCAATGAGGGTGTGACCACAAAATACATATGGAAAAATACAAGATTCCTCTGCACTCAACCCATTATCAATATATTTAAGACAGACATTTTGTGCATACTGCATGTCTCTGTCTTAAATATATTGATAATGAGTTGAGTGCAGAGGAATCTTGTATATTTCCATATGTATTTTATGTTCACACCCTCATTGCACCCCCGCCTAATGATTTTAAAAATTAGTGGTGAGCACAACTTTCCCGTGTGTGTGTATTTTTAGTCCAAGTCATCAGGATCCTTGAGGTACTGAAACGCGTAGATGTTTATATGATTCAGTAAAGGACTTCTAACAAACTTTATGCCGTGAGTGCTTCCTTTTATTTTTGGACTTTATATTGAATTGGGTTAGCACCCGGCGAAATTATCGAATGGCGGAGATGCCAGCACTCTCGAAAAACCAAGTGATGTGCCTGGGTGCAGAATCAACAAATATAACACAGACTTTGAATAGAGTCCGCACTCTCAGGTCTTAAAAATAAAACTATGTTTATTAATAAAAGCTACAGACTGACGTTACTTTGTGCCATTCTCCATTTTCGATACATTTGTGACATAGTTTGGTCTGTTTAAACTTTAACATTAGGCAGGAGGAAAGTATAGGATGGTCACAATTAAGAGCAGCGTTTTTTACGTTTTTATTTATTTATTTCTACTTTTTTGTTTCTTTTTTAATTGTTTATTTGTATAAACATTGAATAGTAGTACCAATACGAATTTTAGTAAACTTATTGCCTGTTTAATGTTAATGGAAGTTATGCTATACATATTTTAAACACCGGGCGCTTGCATCTGACGAAGTCTACAGTCATCTTTACTGAAGCGGTTTTCACGCCAGTATGTTGATATAAGGCATATCCATTGTTTATTTGATACTTTGAGAAAGGTCTTAGTGGGGCCCTTTAGCTTCTATTAATAAGAAAAGTTTTATTTTTAAGACCTGAGAGTACGGACTCTATTTGAAGTATATATATATATATATATATATATATATATATATATATATATATATTTATATTTATTTTGTGGGTTTCCTTCAAAACATACAGGCAAGTTTAATGACCCCTAAAGGAATGGACCCTAGTATATGTGTGTGACACAGACATTAGACTGTAAGCTCTACTTCTGGGATAAGGACTGAAGTGAATGATAAAAGGTCTCTGTAAAATGTTACTTAAATATGTCAGTGGCAGCAGCTGGAACTCTATTGGAGCCCAACTCTCCTGGTTCTAGAGAAGCCTTAGATTTCTTATTCTTTCTTATTGTGAAAATACAGTCCCATTATTGCCCTTACGATAGACCTGCGAAACCAGAATCTTAAAGGCATTTTAGTCACACAGCCAATGATATTTATTACCTGTCTCCATCGCAGCAGCAGCAGCAGCCATAACAGCACTACAGGGAAATTAGCCTCCAATCTCACCAGCAATAACACCGTAAAGCAACCAATCCAGCCGGAAATGATCAAATGCCGGTGAAGGACGTCTCAGCTGACGCCAGAAATATTAGAATGCGTGCAAAGCCTCGATCTGGAGCAGACAGGAAATCGTCATAATATGCAGATTCCTATCTGGTGTCAGTGGCTCTGCTTTCATTGACACTTGCTCTTATTAAATGCGTCTGTAACTGTCTGCGTGTAAAAATATGTTATTATAGGAGCGGCAGAAAATAGCTGACACTTTATTCAAAATATATGTAGTAAAGCAAATGCTGCATGTTTTCAGTGATCGCTCGGTCTGAGAACAGCATTAAACTCCCTGACAGGGAGACGTTCAGCTGCGTGACGTCTCTCTCTGCTGCAGACTGACTGAGAGAGAGTATCAATCAAGTCACAGTGACGTATGGAGCTTGCGAGCGAGGGCTTCGTGATGTGGGCGGGCAAAACTCTGTGTGCTGCTCAGTTACTATATGGGAGAGCTTACTTCACGGTACGGAGGAGGTGTTCAGCACATTGCGTTGCAGACAGGCAGCCGGTAGGGAAGTTGGCAACACTCATAACAGACCAGGGACTGGGGAGCTTTTGTAAGGGGCAGGCAGAGCAGCAGCATTTATGTCCAGTTTACAGAAGTGAGACAACCGGGCAGATAGTTGCAAACCGGACTGTACCTGGAAAAAGCTCTCTGTCCGGTTCAAAACCGGACAGGTGTGGCAAACCTGTGGCAGTCCCTGTGCTGAACGGCTACTGTAGCAATCAATGGGGACCCATAGTGTAAGGTTTCTCAGTGATATTCTGTAGCCTTTAGGATGTCGAAATCGTATGAAATCTGGGGTGGGAGTGGCATGAACTTAGATGGGAACGAGAGACTTGAGTTGGTGAAGGGGTTAATTTAAAGGCTCACTGCATATTATTAAAGGGCAGTGGAGCGAAACACAGGGCTCCTAATTCACCTAGAAAAATCACTGCACAAATGCACTTTGTAATAATGTGTGGAATGATTGTACTTGAGCTCACTGGCCTATCCAGACTTATTGCAATCCCCTTATCCATTGGCTGCATGATGTACTGGTATGTTAGGGGTTAATATCTTACTCTGACACTATTTTGTAGGTGACCTTACAGTCTGGGGTTAATGCTCATTAACCATTTGGTACAGTGGTCATACTGGTATAAGATATCTACCCCGTGCACAGACAGTGCCACTTAATCAGAATGGTAGGCTGGAAAATCAGCTCATTCTGCTCTGGTGGGGGAACCAGTGTGAATAGCACTGCCTTAGCCTCCCCCAAAATAATCCCCCTCCTTCTGTGTGTGTGTGTATGAGTGTGTGTATGAGTTTGTGTGTGAGTGTCCATAAAGTTAGTGAGAAGCTGATGCCCAAGAGACAGGCTGCTGGTATTGTTCCCAGAAGAGTCACCCACAAAGCTATTCACCCCAGTTTAAAAAAATTGATTTTTATAATAAATTTTGATTGGTCGAATTTTGAGTTCATGGGGAAGCGATTTTCAGCAGACTTGCTTCCCCGTTGGTTGTGTTTATTTTCAGCAGGCGGCAAATGTCCACCTTCCATTGCCCTTATTAGGACTGGTTATTTTTTGGCCAAGGGATTAAACTAAATGGCTCTTATTTGTACATTAGAAATGCAGAATGATTCTAAAACAAAGTGCAATTTAGGTTAGAGTAGGTACCTGCTTAAAGAGTCTACCTTGACGTGGTGGCAGGCTTAATAATCCTCTGGCCAAAAGTGTTTCATTTATTTTTATAGCTCCCATTCCTGTGTGGCCTTTATACTGTGCGGTGGGGGCCAAATAATTATATCATATGGGGTCCTATCATTTCTAATGGTGGCCCTGGGTGCAGCAACCAAATTGAGCTTTGAACCTTGACACTTTCGATTTAGTTTAAGGGCTCCATTAAGCAGAACAATAAAGATCAGCCTGGGAGGAAATTAACCGAAGTGGAGAAATATTCCTTAAATATACACTATATAGTTTTGTATTGAAGTGATCACTACTGATAAAAATTAGACCTGGGATCCACTGGCAGATTCAATTACATAGACCCTCATTTTTTGATTTTGGGTGAAATCAATGGGTTTATATATTAACTTTACAAAATACAAAAACACACAATCCAAAAATGTAAAGAGGACCCTGCCCAAAAGGAAACCTCAGTATGTTGTAGATGGACATAATGAAAGCAATTTAGAAGTATTTGCATCAATCTGTCCTCTGGTTCCTGGTGTCAGTCAGTGATTGTAAGACTAGATTTTTGCTAATGGCACAAGCTACTGCTATTGGTTGTATGTCTCACTGCTGCTAGTCACATGATTCTCCTGAGTAAACTGTTGGTTGTCAACTGCCACTGCCCAACTGTCTTTTGGACGGTGGAGAGAGAGGGAGCGAGCGAGAGAGATTGCCACATCGGATGCTATAAAAGAAGACAAATTTTGGGTAAAACTACATAGAATTACAATAAAAGGAGAAGGAGAAGGAAGGCGAAGATGAAGAAGAGGAAAAAGAGGAGTTTGACTCCAGAAGAGAGAGAACTTCCACAGGATGAAAGTGGGAAGAAGAAAGAGAAGAAAGCCAAGAAGCAAGATGCAGGAGAGAAGACCAACTCCAGTCGAAATAGGAAGAAGAGACAGACTGAGAGTAAAAAAACAATCCGTGTAGGGGAGAAGCCCCCTGAAGATGGAAGGAATAAAAGAAAAGCTGTAAGAAAAGCTCAAACAAAGAAGAGAAAAGAAAGTCTCTCAGATGTGACCAGTAAACCTGAGAGCAAGAAGAGAAGACAAGAAGAGAAAGAAGAAACAACTAAAAGTAAAAAGAAAACCGGCTTAGAAGAGATGAAAATTCCTCAGAGCAGCAGAAGAAGGAAGGAGCAGGACAAGAGGAAAAGACCAAGGAGCCCAGAAGATCCATTGGAAGGTAAGGGGGAATATGCAAGAAACGTATTTCATTTTTATTTTCTGTTACATCTACTTCTAAATCTTTTTAATATAGAGTCATGAAAGTTATTTAACTGCCCACATTGATCGGTCCTGTTGGGGGTGGGGGTTTCCACAAATCCATCCCTCTGCTTTAATTAAAATTTCTGTATGTTCTTAGAAAACATATATTGTTAGGTGGACAGTTAGGACAGTTAGGGAAAATTGAAAACCCCAAAGGCTTAAATAATATCCCTCTTACACTAAATGCTAGGAATACTCACAAATAATAAAGATAAATAGTTTTTCTCTAAATGTGGGTGCTGCCTTAGCCACCATTAATTGTTATGGAGAAACTTATAGGTAGATAGATATATTTAGGAAAATATACAATGCATAATATATTTTGATATGGGCTTTTGACTGAATTTGTTTTGTTCCCACAAGGTGGAAGTGGAAGTGCACCGAAGAAATCCCATGTGGATGGGAAAAGACCAGCCCCCCTGGACATACAGAGGTACAAATTCCACCAAGAGCTAGGAGAAGGCACGTTTGGACAGGTGAGTGCGGGGCCTCCCAATATAGAAATCTCTTTTGTTATCTGGTATAAATCTGTACAGAAAACATGGAAGTACAATCAAGCACTTGGCAATGTCTTTAAAGGGGTTGTTCACCTTTGAGTTAAAGGGCTGGTTCACCTTAAGTAACTTTTAGCATGTTCTAGAACAGCCAATTCTAAGCAACGTTTCAATTGGTTTTCATTATTTATGTTTTATAGTTTTATAGTTATTTGTCGTTTTCTGATTCTTTGCAGCTTTCAAATGGGCATCATTGTCCCCTTCTAAAAAAACAAATGCTCTGTAAGGCTACAAATGTATTGTTATTGCTACTTTTTATTGCTGATCCTTCTATTACGATGCTCTCCTATTCATATTCCAGTCTCTTATTCAAATCAATTCATGGTTGCTAGGGTAATTTGGGCCCTAGTTACCCAATTGCTTAAAATGCAAATTGAACAGATGCTAAATAAAAAGCTAAATAACCCAAAAACCTTCAATAAAAAAAATTAAAACAAATTGCAAATTATCTTGGAATATCACTCTCTACATAATACAAAAAGTTATCTCAAAGGCGAACAACCCCTTAAACTTTACGTATGATGTAGAGAGTGATATTCTGAGACAACTTGCAATTGTTTTTAATTATTATTTGTGGTTTTTGAGTTATTTAGCTTTTTATTCAGCAGCTCTCCAGTTTGCCGTTTCAGCAATCCAGTTGCTAGGGTGCAAATTACCCTAGCAACCATGCATTGATTCGAATAAGTGACTGGAATATGAATAGGAGAGGCCTGAATAGAAAGATAATAATAAAAAGTAGCAATACCAATACATTTGTAGCCTTACAGAGCATTTGTTTTTAGATGGGGTCAATGACCCCATTTAAAAACTGTAAAAAGTTAGCAGAAGAAGGCAAATAGTTTAAAAACTATAAAAAAAATATTGATGACTAATTGAAAAGTTGCTTAGAATTGACCATTCTACAGCATATTAAAAGTTAAATTAAATGGGAGGAAGACCTAGGAGTCCTCACTGACCAACAGTGGGAGTCCCTCCTCAAATCACCCAACAGAGTGTCCGTCAATCCCAGACATCAAATTCCACAGTTATATTTGACACATAGAATCAATCCTAATCTCTCCCCTAATTGCCCTAGGTGCAAGAAGTCAGAGGGTACTCTAGTACATACACTATGGGCCTGTCAGGATATTCAAAACTATTGGACAGCAATTGTGGATATGTTATCCGAAGTGTTAGGCCTAAGGTTGGTCCCTGATCCACTAGTCTGTATATTGGGTCTGTTTGCAGGAATTCAAATGGCCTCAACCACAAAAATGTTTCTGAACAAAGCTTTGTTTCAAGCCAGGAGGTTGATATGCCTTAATTGGAGGTTGGACAGCCCGCCCTCCCGCCCCCGACTTATGGGTTAGCACAATGTCCAACATTGGGACGCTAGACTTCCTAACTCTAAGAAAAAGGGGGCAAATGGCAAAATTCCATCAGATCTGGTCCCCTTGGTTGATGAAATTTCCCATTCCCAACATACTGGCACAGGAAAACCTCCCTTAAGCCTCACAGTAAAGTAATGCAAACACATATTTGGTAATATACAGTATGTTTTATTAAATTCCGTTATTGCATATGGTGTATATTGTTACATTTTTGTGCCTAATTGTGCTGTACAATGTCAAGAGAAACTATGTCCTGAAATGCAAGAATACAATTCTGTAATATTTATCTCGCTTCATGACTGTCAATAAACTTACCTGAACAAACAAAAAAAGTTAAATCAAAAATGAACCACCACTTTAACATTCTGATTGACTCTGATATTATCAGTCATTCATGTTGTAAGCAGCATTCAAGACACTCTATGATTTCTAATCTCTTTGTTCTGCTCTTAGGTGATGTTGGCATCATATACACCGAAGAAACAACTTGTGGCAATGAAGACGGTGCCCAAACAACCCAGCAAGGGCAACTATACCTGCATCATGAAGGAGGCCCGACTCTTGAAGATCGCCAGAGGATGCCCCTTTCTATGCCATTCTCATGCCACGTTCCAGTCTGAGGTACAGAACACTGTTTATATTGATACATAATCTGTTTCATGAATGGTTTGACTTTCTAAGGCCAACTTAATGCCCATAACAAGGGAAAACACCCTTTGAAAACTAACAAGTCCCCAGTTCACCTTGCTTGCTGAACAGTTCTGTGCCATGTATTCCTCACTAATTCTTCATTTGTCTCTCTAACCAGCTGCATGCCTTCTTCGTGCTCGAGTATGCCAGCGGGGGAACACTACACAAAGTTATTGCAGACCAAGGAAATCTGTCAATGAAGAACATCCAGTAAGTGATAAGATTCTTACTATAGAGCAGTGCTGTCTAACTGATTCCCACTTGTGTGGCCCCCCCACATGAAATTCTGCCTGCTGTGACTTACCATGTGTAAAGTTTAAAATGTATCACTACAGATATTAACTGGCCCCTGCATTGTTTAAACCTCAAATTCAGAGTAATCTCCCCTGAATTGTCCACACTTGTAACACCTCTATATTTCATACCCCTAAAACCCTGTACTGTTCACACCTCAGACCCAGACTGAAAGTGCTCATATTGTTCACTTGTTCAGACTCAGACGAAGGGGCACCAGCATTATGTCACTGTATGTAACACAGTATGAACTGTTCATCTTAGAGTGGTCCTGATAAGTTTCCCTGTGTCCTGCTGTATTTTGCCTTCCCTATACTCCCTGTATGCACCATATTCTGCCTGTCCTACACTACCTGTGAGACATGAGCCTGGTAGGGTTTGTTCTGGGGGTTTTTTAGCATTTGAAAATAATTGTTAGGGGCCCCTAAGGTGTTTAATCATGTACTGGGGGTGCTGTGTTATCCACAGGGGAGGAGGGCATGTTTTAAAGGAGAAGGAAATGCATCGTACACTTCGGGTACCAAATGTTAGGCACCTCCAAGTGATTGTATCGACTTACCTGAAACCCCGGGGCTCCTATCAGCAGAAAACTGCACCAGCCCAGGGTTATACCAGTGAGCACCACCTATAGGTGGGCCATGTGGGGTCAGTATGTATCATAACACCTTTTAAAAATGTGAATGATAAATATTTATTTTTTACTGAAGATGAGCCTTGGGACATATATCTTTTAATTTAATGTAACACGGAATTTGGGCAGCACTGCTATAGAGGAATATAGAGTAAGAGAGACAGCGTATGATACAGACAGATATGTAAGAGTCCAGGTCAGTGTCGGACTCGCCCACAGGGATACCAGGAAAAGTCCCGGTGGGCCCAGGTGTCAGTGGGCCCTTGTTCTGCTAAACATTTGGCCTATTTCATGACCATTCCCTATTTCTTTGAGAACAATGAGGCTAAATAGATGGGATAATAAATCATAGTAAGTAAAGAATAGAGACTAGGAGAATAGAGGTTGAATGAGGAGAAGAAGAATAATAGTACTGAGAGTGGGCCCCTGATCTATGGTTCTTTGGTGGGCCCCTGGTCTAAGGTTTTCGGGTGGGCCCCTGGTGTCCCAATCCGCCACTGGTCCAGGTTGTGCCAATGGTCCCACAGGGCTGAGCAATACACAGAGGAGCTTGGGAGTAGGAGAGCAGACTTTTGTGCAGCACTGCAATATGTCATGTTTCAGGCAGCACAAAATGACAACTGTAGAAAGTCATTTACAAATTAATTGAATTAAAACATTAAAATGTCCTTCATGTAAATTGACATACTGCTGTGTATTGGTTCTTGGGCCTTTGCCTGAATAAGAAAGCTTTGTGCACAGTAGCAGAACCAGGGCACCACTGATTTGTATGAAGGGACAAGAAAAGTCAAATTTAACAGGTGATAGGTAACCCCCATGATATTTGATAAGTATCCCCCATGGTATTAAGCTGGTTGCTTTTTTTTTTTTAACAGATTCTACACTGCAGAGATGGTGATAGCCCTACAGTTCCTTCACTCCAATGGCATCATTCACCGGTGAGTAAAATCTCAGGTCTCTGCTCTATTCTATCCACTGGTAGCATGATATAGTTCACATCTTGATATCTCTCTATACTAAACTTTGCTAACTAACAGTAATGTTTGCACCCCTTATATCTGGTGCAGTCAGTTAGGGACAGTTTCATGTAGTGGCTCACACTCTGTCCAGACTCATAACAAATTGTGATTTAAGCCTTTCATTTTAACCAAGCAATGCATCTTTTTCTCTGTATAATCTGCCTTTACTGTACCACCTCTTGTTTTAAATATCCTTTATCTATTGCTATTTTCTTACTACTTAACTTTATTGCTTCCAGATGGGCCTATTCCAAAAATATCTATTTTCTTTTACCTTTTAATGTGCATGTACTTACTTACCCCTGACTCACTCTCACACGTTTCTCTTTCTAATATTTCCTGCGTTAATTTCCTGCGCTTATGTTGCAGTGATCTGAAGCCTGAAAACATCTTGGTGGATAACAACGGGCACATCAAGATCTGTGACTTCGGCCTCGCTGTTGAAGGAATGATCGGCGGAAAGAAGATCAGCGGATTGACAGGAACACCTGGATACCGTGCGCCGGAGGTCAGCAATCTTTTTTTTTAATCTAATTTATACACAGAGGAATTCAAATCTATTTGTCTTTTTCTATTTTGGACACCTTTGCTGTGTCTAGTTTATATAACTGTGTTTCTGTTACCCAAGAAGATAATTAGTTCTTTTTTTCTGAAGGTTTTGTCATTGGAGAAGTACGATGCTGCAGTGGACTGGTGGTCATTCGGGGTCATCATGTACGAAATGGCCACCGGCAGACAGCCATTTGCCCCATCACTGGTTTCTGCACAGGAGTTGTTTGAGATTAAGCAGAGAAAGCTTGAATACCCGCGTCACATGAGCCAGGAAATGCTGGACCTTCTGCCAAAGGTAAGTAGAAACAGGGGTCAGGTACATGGGGGCACAGGGGTCAGGTACATGGGGGCACAGGGGTCAGGTACATGGGGGCACAGGGGTCAGGTACATGGGGGCACAGGGGTCAGGTACATGGGGGCACAGGGGTCAGGTACATGGGGGCACAGGGGTCAGGTACATGGGGGTACAGGGGTCAGGTACATGGGGCACAGAGGTCAGGTACATGGGGGCACAGGGTACAGGGGTTAGGTACATGGGGGTACAGGGGTCAGGTTCATGGGGAAACAGGGGTCAGGTACATGGGGGCACAGGGTACAGGGGTTAGGTATAGGGGGGTACAGGGGTCAGGTACAGGGGTCAGGTACATGGGGGCACAGGGGTCAGGTACATGGGGGCACAGGGTACAGGGGTCAGGTACATGTGGGCACAGGGTACAGGGATCTGGTACATGGGGGCAGTACTTTCAAATAGAGTGACGGGATTCCATTACCTTCTTCGGGTTCATTTCCACTAATGTAAGCAGTGCTCTCATTTCAATTTAGAGGGTTAATATAAATACATTTGGTGGTGCCTGACTTTACATCTGTTATATTCAGATAAATGTTTGTTTTCTTTTTTAGCTTCTGGAGATGAACAAGAGCAAACGCTTAGGAGTAAATGGCAACATCAGGAAGCACTCATTCTATGCCAGAATCAACTGGAGTGAGCTGGAAAACGGAAAAATAAAGGCACCTTTCCAGCCCAAAATTGTAAGTTTATAACTGCACTAAGCAATGGGAGTTGGGAAGGCCAAGTTTTTTATTGGGGAGACTAATAGGCTGTTTACTTTATTGGAGCATTTCATAGGTAGTTGTTTGGTCTTTGCATAAATTTACCTTCCATATACCTTGTCATGTCATTTTATTCTTCTTTGCATGTAACTATTAAGCTATTTTAAGGGCATAATACTTGAACCCTCTTAACATTTTCAAGCATATAGCCTGGAGAAACTAAACTGCTTATAAATATATTTCAAAGACCTGCAATTGCCTTTGCACAGTCCTAGATTTATTACTCATTTAGTGCTCTGCAGCAGCTTCACAGTCCATGACCCAGTTGTGGGTTCCCTGTATATCTGTGAGTTGGTAGGCTCTGGCCATATATGTGACCAGTGGACCCCTGTCATTTTACACCTTCGCCCATCAGACAGATCGCCAGCCACTTAAAAAAATCTTTTGCTGGGTGTCAGTAAAGCGGTTGGAAAATAACACAAAGAGTTGGGAAACTATGTATGACTCCATTCCTCAAATTGTCCTTATACATGTATGGGGCCTGTTAACTGAAATGTTTGGGTCCTGAGGTTTTTATGGACAAGAAAAAAATACAAGGTACTGTTTTATTATTACAGAAGAACATTTAACTATTTCTAGATAATAGGTTTCTGGATTATGGGTCTTAAACCTGTACTATGTAGTAAAAACCCTTCTTAATCATGGAGTGCAGAATTTTTAAATAAATACACATTTTTAGCTACGCGTCATTCATATATATGTGACCATACTGTATCATATATTATATGTTCATGCTTAAAATGATATATAACAAAGTGTGTTGCTTTCTTTTGATAGCCACCAGCAGATAAGTTACCAATCATACATCCAGGATTCTGTGATGAGACATCTAAGAGAGCTAATGTGGAAGGCTTCTCCGATGTGGATTCCAACTGGAAATGGCAGGAGTAAAGTGTTTCCTGTGCTCATGTGGACTAACCTCAAACTGCCTGTACAGCAAGTGATGACGGCAACGTACCATTCATGGCCAATTCCATCAATGAACATCAGATCTGCCGTCTACTGTCTACTGCAAGTGTACAAGTGTCTGTCTGTAAAGCCAACTACACCAACACCACATGGGATCCTTGACAGAAAGTAGAAAGAACTCGAGGCATAGTGGTAAGTTAAATGAAATAAATTAGAATGGGAAAGATAAGATAGGATTACTTATAGAAGGAGTATTAAATGATAGTAAAGTTGTTGAGGTATTAATGGGACTTTCATAACATTGAGGCAACTTGCTAGTGTGCTTGTGCTCTTAGACTTCTAGAAATGTGTATTTTACATGGGAGGGGACGTCTTTTTATAAAGTAATATACAGAGTTATGCTATGAACAATGCACTCTTTTCTTCTTTAGCACACAAGACATCACAGGAGGCCCCACCAGAAGAAAGGAATAGCTGCAATCCGGACTTTCTAAATGGACTTTCTAACAGACCCTTGGATAAGGGTAAAAATGTATACTGAACATACAGTGCACTTATGGTAATCCAGTGCATTGTTAATTAACACCGTTCAGTATACTTCAGTTTCTTTATATAAGGTAAGGTTTAGGGGTAAGTATAGCATTAAGTAAGTTTACTTCCTTTTCTAACTTCCATCCCATTGTTTTACTGTTTTCTTATAGATAGGATGTTATATAGAAATAGAAATGTTAGGATTCCTTCTCCTCTTTACTCCTGTCCCATTCTTTTCTTTTACCATTTTCTTTTCTCATTTTCCTCTTTTTCAACTTTAATATACTGTAAGTTAAGGTAAAAAAGGGTGGGTGGTATCTTATATTGGAATAGGAATGTTACAATTGTTTCTTGCTTTTCTTTTATGCTCTCCTGTCTTTTCCCTGTAGTTTGTAGCAGATACTGTACGTTAAATGTAAAGTTTATGGGTAAAGGTATACAGGATATGGCAGTGGTTATGTGGGATAAGGGATATATGTATATAAATATGGGATATGGGTACTATAAGGGTTATAGTAAAGGGATATAGGAATAGTGATGTTGAATAAGGTATATATGTATATAATTATGGGATATAATTATGGGATATGGGTACTAAAAGGGTTATAGTAAAGGGATATGGGAATAGTGATGTTGAATAAGGTATATATGTATATAATTATGGGTTATTGGTACTATAAGGGTTATAGTAAAGGGATATGGGAATAGGAATGTGGGATAAGGAATATGCCATATCCTGATAGAAATTTGCAGCAAATCATAACAGTAAATTAACTGCTGAAGAAACACCACTTTCAGCCTGTTTACACTGTGATTTGCTGCAATAAGTATGAAAGGTATGAAGTGGTGTGTGAATGTAAATAGGGATCCCCGTTGCACCAATGTAGAAGATGAACATAGTGCACCTTCTGATTGGCTGCAAGTTTAATTTAGTTCACCATTAAAATGTAGAAAGATCTGATGAGGCCGTCCGTATGCTTGTGCCTCTTTGTCCCAATAGGAGGGAGTAATATTGCAGCAGATAGAGCTGCAGCTTGTAGGCCCCTTTTTAAAAAGATAAATAAGCCCATTAGAGTTGTGAATGTGAAGGTGTAAAGTTTTAGGATCAAAGGAATAAGAATAGACTAGGCAGAGCTGTAGGTCCCTAAATGCTGCCTAGCCACAACTCCCTCCTTCTCCTCCACCATGAATCATATATTATTCAAGATAAATAGGCCCATAATAATCCTCATCCCCCATAACCAGGCCTTTTAAATAATAAAGGCTGCTGGTATTAATAGTCAGTAGAAAGTTGATCCAGGGACTGGTCCGATTGCCGTTTTGGAGTCAGGAAGGAATTTTCCCCCCATCTGAAGCAAATTGGAGATGGCTAAAGATGGGGTTTTTTGCCTTCCTCTGGATCATCTATAATAAACCTGATGGACACGCTCACCCTCAATTACTGTGTAACGGTGTCCTTAATTCATTGATAGGGTCCATCAAATTCTTACTGAATAGGGAAGTACTAGGGGAATTATATAGTTAGTAAAGCAGTGGGGAGTGGAATTCCAGTCTCACTGACCATGGGATTTGCCACAGGGACAGAGAAAATAGTGAGTGAATGAGTGAGAGCATGTGGGTGTGCGGAAGTGTGTGTTATTGTAGATTATCCATTGGGGAACTTTTGTTCCTTACACCTCCCAGTCTGATCTGAGGAGGAGGGGTCCCATGACGGCTTATATCAGCCGGTATCTGGCCAGATAGGGAACTATTGCAGCAAGTCATCGGGTGAGCCATTTGCTGCAATAGGTGTGTGAATGGACAGTAACGTGGTTGAAGCCTTGACGTGGCGTTACTGCTCACATGTATATCATGTGCCAATTCAACTGACTGCCAGAGTGTCATTATAGTAGCAGTTGTAATAGAAAGAGAAATGTATTTAAACTATAACTATAAATAAATGGAGTGAATAGATGTCTAACGTAAGAGCCAGAACACAACTTCTTCCATTGTATCTCACTACCCTGATTGTCAGCAACAAGAAGGGGGGCCACAAGGACATACATTCAATTAGTTTGCTTTTAATTCTGATTTATGTGCTCAAGATTGGGGGCTCAGATATGGGATTGCTGATTTCCAGAGAGCACCGAAGTACAGAAAGGCCATCTCTGTAATAATAAGAGTTCCCTGCAATTGATGGTGACTGAGCTGAATAAATCTGAATCTGAATGATAATCCTGACTGTTTTAAAGATATGGGCTCTAGAGATTTTGGTTGCTAGGAGACATTTTTGATGGTAGGTTAAAATGACCACTACAGTTTACCAATCATAGAGAACAAGTGCTGTCATGGTAACAGTGTAGCATAGTATTTACAATAATTGGAAACTAATCAGAAAGGGTCTTTTTATAATAGTAAATTGAAAAAAATGCAAGAAAACGTAAGTTTTCCCATTTGATTTCTTAGACCTGCTGTTGTAAGAAGGAGACAGAGAAATTAGCAGATACATGACAGAGAAGGATTTGTTTCCATTACCCTATCTGGATAATTTCCTCCTGAGGACTCAACACAATGTGGAGCTAATTTGTACTGTTTAGACATTGATTGGAAGGATTTTGTCTCACTGTCCTGTTGTATTATAGGAGAGATTGCAACTAAGCACCAATCATATTATACAATTCACACTGTAATGCATGTCAGAAGAGGAATAATGCTTGGGGAACCTTGTCCACTCTTTTGGACCAATATAGTTGACATCAGGGGTCTCCAACCTTTTTTTTTTACCCGTGAGCCACATGGAATGTAAACAAAAGTTGGAGAGCAACTTTCGCAGGCAAAAAGTTCCTGGGGATGCCAAATATGGGCTGTGATTGGCTATTGGTAGATTCTACATGGACTGGCAGCCTATGGGAGGCTCTGTTTGGCAGTACATCTGGTTTTTATGCAACTAAAGCTTGCCCTCAAGCCAGGAATTCAAAGAGAAGCACCTGCTTTGAAGCAAATGGGAGCAACTCCAAAGGGTCTGAGAGCAACATGTTGCTCACAAGCCACTGGTTGGAAATCCCTGGTTCACATCATATTAAGTGGCCACTTAAAGAATTTCACCAAACTGGAATATAGATATTATTAAATATTGCCCTTTAATATGTTTTACTTCGGGCCACCATTTTATGATATTCTTTGTGCTTTCTTGAAAATCACTTGACCAGAAATACTTCAGCTCTAACTATAAAAGGAAGAGAAGTGGGAGTAAAAAACTTTGTCCATTAATTGGATCATGTGACCTAACATGTATGTGTGCCCTTGGTTTGCTTCTGTGCATCGTGAATCATATGGTCCCTTAGTTCTTAAAATGGCAATTTTCTATTTAGGATTACCCAATGGCGCATGCTACTAAAAGAGTATATTTTTATTAGAATGGTTTATTTAGATGAAACAGGGTTTACACATGAGCTCTTTCATGCAAAATTGTTTTATAGAGACCTACAATGTTTGGGGGTATAGTTTTCCTTTAAGGGCTTATTTACAAATGCAGCTGTAAGTGTTAGCAAGTGTGCACAATGTTGCACTTATGGACACCATTCATTAGAGCAGGGCTCCCCAACCTTTTTTTACTCAATAGTTTCAATCAAATGTAAAAAGAGGTGCAAAGCACCAAAAGCATGAAAAGAGTTCCTGGGTGTGCCGAATAAGAGCTGTGATTGGCTATTTGTCAGCAGTTATGACGCTGGCAGCCTACAGTAGACTCTGTTTGGCAGTATATCTGGTTTTTATTCAACCAAAACTTGCCTCCAAGCCAGGAATTCAAAAATAATCACCTGCTTTGAGGCCTCTGAGAGCAACATCCAAGGGGTTGGTGATCAATGTGTTGCTTGCGAGCCACTAGTTGGGGATCACTGTATTAGAGGTAATTACATCCACCAAGTTCTGTATATAGGTGTGCTAAGTGTTGTTACATCATCTTGTCTCTTCTTTATTGTGTGCAAGTGAGCCTATTGATGCTGTGGAACCCTGGAGCTGAAGCCACTCACAGCTGGTTAGATCAGTAGCCACAGCAGACTTGAATCACATGCAAATGTCGTATTAATGCTGAGCACTGGAGGTGATTTCACAGCACTGAAAATGTTAGACACAACTAAAGGTGGCCATACCTGGGCAGATTGTCATTCAGAGCAATTTGTCAATTTATCTTTTGTTTATGGGACCTTCGAACAGGCCTACCCCACTGATATCTGGCTGAAAATCCTTGAATTGAGGAAACATCTGCACATTGATGCCGCCCTTGATCGGAAGCTGACATAGCGGCAATTATGATCTTGCGAATGAGGTGGGTTGAAAAACTTGTCTCAGGCAGCAGCACCAAATAGGTTACAAGGGGCCACAAAAAGCAGCCCCGGATAACTTTAAAAGTTGAATTTTCAGTTTTTAAACTGGAAATCCAGCTTGACTACTGGGAGAGAGCACAATTGCACTCACCACATTAGTGTTGCAGTCTCCCCCCGGAAAGGTGAAAAGGTGAGGGGGCTGCTCTTGCTTTAGAAACGTTCCTTCCTGATCGTTGGCTTGAGGACCAAATGTTTGGATAAGCCTAATATTGCCCAACTCAAGGTGTACATATAGGAGAAAGATCCACTCATTTGGTGACCTTGCCAAACAAGCAGATATTATAACGTATGGTTAGCTTTACAATGAACAGAAACAAAAGACACTGGAAAAAAACTGATAGCTGATGTGTAGTGAGGGCAACACATAGAGCCTGTTAGATGTAAGGCACCAGACAATAGCACTCATTATGTTTAACACTTGGATCAACACACGTTGATCCAGGGACTGGTCCAATTGCCATCTTGGAGTCAGGAAGGATTATTTCCCTTCTGAGGCAAATTAGAGAGGCTTCAATTGGGGGTTTTTACCTTCTTTTGGATCAACTAGCAGTTTGGCAGGTTATATGTAGAGACTAAAGACTATATTGAACTTTATGGACGATCGTGTTTTTTCAACCTAACTTACTATATTACCTTAATATCCAGATTTAATAACATGCACTAAATTTGTCTAGGTAATTAGATCAGTAGCAAACAAACCCTTTATCACATTTTCCCATTAGGCTCTTGTAGTGCTATTGATTATTAACAGCCAATTCACCATTTGTTAATAACTAGCAAGTAAAACCCTCAAGTAACACCACTCCATGGGATGGAAACAGGGTCAGACTGGGCCTGCAGGACACCAAGAGAAAAACCTGGTGGACTGTGGCATAACTAGATTTACTGGGCCCCACAGCAAATTAAGTGCTCATTATTTAGGGCCTTGTAGGGTACCTGCAGGGTCTGCTTCCTCAGTAGTTACACCCCTTTCGATGGGCTCTTCTGAACTTGACCCGATCTCCAACTTCTCTCCCCCGTCGATCCCCCGCTGCCCTCCCTCTCCCAACTGCAGCAAAGGTTAGTATAAAGGACAGTGCATGGGGAAAGGGGCTGGTGGAGGGTGAGCAGGGTCCTAGAGGGGGTGTGGAAGCCGCTGGGGTAGCAGCCTTAGTGGACTTCACAACATTTCTTAGTGTTCAAGATTTTTAGCAAGAAGCTGCTAAACGAGAAGCAAAGCTGCAATTTAGAATGGTGCCTTTGGGCCACTTCTCTGCACATTTCAGCCTGTGGGACAGAGGCACCGGGTGGTACCGGCTAAAGCTGGCCATAGAGGCAAAGATTTGATGGTACGAATCTCCATTTTGTACGATTTTTGGGCCGTGTGTGGAGTGTCCCGACATTTTTCAGCAGACTGTTAGTGCTGAAATACACCAGAGTTGAAGTTACATTAATGTACTTTATTAGAAGGAACTCATGAGAATTCAGTGACACTCTGCCAGCAGTGAACCTTCTCTGGATAAAAATGAGCACTAAGTTCTGTATCTGCTCACACTACAGAGAAACACACTGACATCTAGTGGTGGATAATACATGTATACTATATTTGTTACAAAACAACAGAAAACAAATAATAATAAGGGCTCATGAAGCGTATGATTCACCTGCAAATTGTTATGAGGAGGAGAGAAGCGTAGTGAAAAGTTCATCTTCCACCTGCATGCGGCTACATGGAGAGGAGAGGGGATTGGGCTTTGGTGTTTTTTAGGCCCATCCCTGCACTGCTCTGTTTAGCCGCACACAGACAGAAGTTACATGTTTCAGCGCAGACAGAGGAAGCCAATGATTTGAGGTGATCCGCTCATCTCCGCCTCATTAAATCTGCAGGCAGAGAGAAGTGTTCCATACGCTTTGTGTGCCCTTACACTAATGACTTTCAATTCATTTTAGCATTAAAAAAAAAACATAAGAATCCTAGGCCCAGCACAGTTCGCCAACTCCTGCAGTTCTTAACTCATCTATTGTTCTCACAACTATTGTTACTATTATACAGTAGGGTTGCCACCTCAACCCTTTAAAATCGACCACCTATGGAATCCACAGCTTGCATGGCTACTTAGCAATTCATTTAAATGCATGCTGCAGACTGAACTGATTTATGTGCAGCCATGCATCTAAATGAATTGCTAATCAACCATGCAGGCTGTGGATTCTATATGTGGTTTTAAAGTGGTGAGGTGGCAACCCTAATTATACTTACCAGGGGGTCTGCTGCTGTCACAGTCCTACACTGGGCTCTGGGACATGTTCAGCCCCTCCAGAGCCCAGCACAGCAGCAAGACAGTAGAGGAGGGGAGAGCAGCCTATACAGTAGGGTTCTGACTTAGGCTAAGGGCACATAGAGATTCAGCTCTGCTGCTCTCAGTCTGTATTTTTTTGTTTCTCGTTTGTTTTTACAGGTGACCAGTAGTTGCTTTTTGCTTGGTTGCTATGGGTTACTGTTTCAGGGTAACACTGCAGTGGGGCTCATTTACAAATTTACACCTCGGCAGTAACCCATGGCAACCAATCAAATATTTGCTTTCACTGTTCAACCCGCAGCTGGCTGAAAAAAATGCTAATCACTGATTGGTTGCTATGGGTTACTGTCTATGGGCAAATTTGTCCAGTATTTATAAATGAGCCCCTGTGTCTATTATTAATCCAAGGCTATAGTGATACTAAAATCTAAAATTAATATAGATATTGGTATATATACTTTATGTGAGTGTATGAGGGGTTGGTGTGTGTATGGACGCTGGGTTTCATTCGGAGGGTTTGAACTTGATGGACTTTTATCTTTTTTCAACCCAACTTAACTATGTAACATAACCTCCCAAGTGTCAGTAGCAATGCTGCATGTGTGCGCGCCACGTGTTTTACTTGTTTTGTGACAAAAAGTCAAACGATTTCCCTCCCTGTCCCTCATTTGCATATGCAAATTAAGATTCATATTTAGTTCGGCCAGGCGGAAGGATTCGGCCGAATCTGAATTCTGTTGAAAAAATCGTATCCTGGCCGAATCCCGAACCGAATCTTGGATTTGATGCATCCCTATTATACATTCATTATTATTAATTTTCTTCAGGCTGCTCTATTGTTTGCTCTTTGGGGTCAGAAAGTAGAATGTTGCTTTAGTTTCATAAATTAATTAAACCAATGTTGAAGGGGGGGTGGAATACTGACCCTTTAAATTGTGTCCTGTTTAGGGAAAGAAAGACAAATATCATAGATAATTCCTAATAAGAAGTTTAGCTCAATATATTAATACATATTTGATTTGTGCTGAATTCTTTTTGCAAACATAACATTTTCTGAACCGCAAACTTCTATTAGTTTAAATAATTCATGTAAATCATGATATTTTGATCTCTGTAATATTTTCAATTCAAAGCAATGAAAGTCAAGGAGGGATGTTCATACTTCCAGCTGTAGAAATGTCAGTAAATAGATTTTTGCCTTTAAATATTTCAATTGTGGTTTAATGTACTACTGCAAAGCAAAATGCAAAAAGTAGGCACAATCTTGTTGTTTTGCATTTTGCACCCTCCCCTGCAGATAGAAGTATCACTCCAAAATAGATGGAGAATAGAGTCAGTGGTGTAACTTTGGGGGCCCCCACAAAAAATGTTTCCAATATATAAGGGTGTAGTGCACCTATGTACTATATGTTGTTGTTTATAGCGATACAATTGTTGCAAAGAAGTTCTTTCAAAATATGTGTGTTGGCCAACAGGAGATGAAGTATTTCTTCTGCAACAGACAGGGCTGACTCCTACAAATAACTGGACTGTTATACAATGGTGCTAGTTCTCTAAATCCCTTGCAGGGCCGGGCCAAGCCAACCAGGCACCCTAGGCAACCTGGCCAGCCAGCCGATATCCCCTGTGCTCAGAGGGGAAAGTTAAGGAGGAGAGCGAAGGAGAGGAGGGAGAGCTAGAGAGGGCAGAGAACATGGACTAAGGGAAGGCAGACGATGCTTAATAGGTACCTGCCAAGCGACCCCTTATCATTGCTCCCTAGGCAGGTGTCTCTTCTACCTACTCCTAGTTCCAGCTCTAGTCCCTTGTCCTAGCTGTTAACAAGGAAACATTTTCCTTGGTTTCTTGAGATGCCCTTGAACATATCTGAAAGCATTCTTTTACTTTGTGCCTACAACACATCAATTCACCCCAACTCCTCCCCAAAACATTTTTTTTTTTGCAGAATTAAAAAAATTCATTTTAAAGCAACTTTACACTTTACATCAATTCATATTTTGCAGTGGTATAAGAATTGTAAATAAATGTGTATATATATTCAATGTCCAGCAGCTGCACTCTGACCTGGAATTTTTCCAAACTAATGTGGGTGCAGGGTCAACAAACATATTCACAAGGATCCACACTTCAGTAGTGTAAAAAGAATAACATTTCTTTTACTGTGTACATCTTATATATCCGATGTTTTTCAGCCCACCTAAGGGCCTTTTTCAATGAGCCTAACTCTGAGTCTAACTCTTGAAACAGTGTAGATCAGGGATCCACAACCTTTTTTACCCGTGAGCCACATTCAAGTGTAAAAGGAGCTGGGGAGCAACGCAAGCAGGAAAATAGTTCCTGGGCAGGTGCCAAATAGGGGATGTGATTGGCTATTTTACAGCCCAAATGTGGACTGTCAGCCTACAGGAGGCTCTGTTTGACAGTACTCCTCGTTTTTATACAACCAACACTTGCCACCAAGCCTGGAATTCAAAAATAAGCACCTGCTTTGAAGCCACTAAGAGCAACATCCAAGGGGTTGGTGAATAACATGTTGATCGTGAGCCACTGGTTGGGAATCACTGGGGTAGATGACGCAGCTGATTAACACTACTAAAAGTCAGAACCAGACAACCAGAGAACAGAAAAGGGATCCCAGCAAACTTTACAGCATAGGACATCACTTTGATACCCCGAATTAAACATCAGCAGTGCTGCGCCAGTGAGGTGAGTTGAAAAACTGGTCTCAAGTGGCAGCTTTAAAGGAGAAGGAAAGCTACAGAGACATTTTATTGCCAATAGATTAGCTGCATTAGTGCAAGCTAGAATGCTATATTTATTCTGTAGAATGTTTTACCATACCAGAGTAAAAAGCTCTAGAAGCTCTCCATTTATCTAGGATAGCAGCTGCAGTATTAGCTTAGTGTGACATCACTTCCTGCCTGAGTCACTCCATGCTCACTTATAGCTCTGGGCTCAGATTAAAGCAGAGAAGGGAGGGGGGAATAGGAGCAAACTGAGCATGCTCACGCCCGGGGAAAGGAGGTTTAAGCTGAAGGCAGGAAGTCTGATACAGAAGCCCATGTGTACACAATAGAAGGAAAGAAATGCAGTGTTTCTTATGACAGGGGACTCAGAGCAGCATTACTTTGAGGGTTTACTGGTAAATTTAGGTGTATATCAAGTCTTATAAGGCTTACTTAGTTTTAACCTTTCCTTCTCCTTTAACATCCGAAATTCCATTTTTTTTAAACCAGAAAATTCAGCTCTTCTAGTGCCAGAGAATGCAATTCCACTCAATGAACCAGTCCCTGGACCCCCTCCTGCATGGGAAAGGTAAGCGCTAGGGGTGAGGGGAGGCCACATTGCAGGAACCTCAGAAACTGAGCTGTAAATCATATGATTATTCAAAGCCTCTTATAGCTCTGCTTCCTTGCTCTAGTTACTACCTACTGCCTATTAAATAGGCACATAAACCAATTATATCTAATTATATCTTCACAATTACACAAACTCTAGTCAGTTTTATGTGTTTCTGAAGCTGTGACCGCACCAGTTATTTTCATGTGACTTTTGTGCACACTGCACTCTAATACAGTCAGTGTCGGACTAGGAGATCCAGGGCCCACTTGGGCTGCCTCCTATAAAAATCCAAGATGGTGACCCTCTGGGCATAAATTAGAAGGCCTGGATCATTGCTGTTAATGATCTTATGAAAGTTTAGTCTGATGCAGTGAGTTCAGTATATAAAATACAGCATTTCTATTTGTTTTTAGGCTTTAGTACTCCTTGTTATATCAATGTTAGCCATAGGTGATAAAGTTTGTTTTAGGATGTTATTTAAAGGGATTCTGTCATGATTTTTTATGGTTTACTTTTTATTTCTAAATTACAGTTTACAGTGCAAATATTTCGCTCTATCATTTAAAATTTTAAACCAACAAACTTATTTTTTTAGCTTTAATATTGATGTGGAGGCAACCATTACAGTGCATTGGGCCTGATAAATAAAACTGCTTTGAGGCTGCCCTTCCCATTGTTCTTCAATACAACCCAAGTCATGCAATAGCAAAGCAGGGTTTTTCCTGCTTGGGTGCTTTTCTCATGTCTACCACTAGGTGGGGATAGGCAATGCAATGAAAATGATTTCTTACTTTTTTTGATCTCAACAATGCTCAAATCTTCTCCAGCCTTCAGGAAACCTGCTTTTTGGTAGGGTAAAGGGGTCTGATGTGTCAGAAATCACTGACAACCACTGCATTATGGTTTCTTGCTGTAAGGAGCCACACTCGGCCGCACTCGTCCTTATCGTCTCCTCGCATCCAAGATGGCAGGGGCCAGGGGAGAACACGTGGACGTTGGATGCCAGCGTGACTTCCTATGCAGCATAATGACGGTGGCGTGACTATTCGGACGCAGCATCAAAACGTGCAGCGTCAATACGCAATTCCGGCGCATGACATCATCAGGCACCAATTCACCAATTTAAGGGCGCCAGAAGATTCACTCAGTGCCCAATTATAGGTTCTACTACATAGTGTTCCTGGGTGTGTTTATTGACTGAATTCAACCATTACAGTCTATGGGTGTCATTTTCACCACAAAACTTGGCAAAAAATTTCACTCATCACTAGTTAACAAATTTTGTTTGCAAATACTTCATTTGGTGACAAAAGTTTGCCTTCTTATATATTTTAATAGGAACTGAAGCAAATCAGCATGGTTTTTAATTCTATACTGCTGTAGAGGGCGACATCTGAGCCCAGTTTATATCTTCCTGTATAAGAACTAAACCCATTGTATTCTACAGAGCTTTTCTATCTGCTGTGCAACCTGTGTCTTTTCTCCTTTTTAAAGCTTAAATGGCTTTTTTTTACCAAGCAAACACACACAACTGGGGGGTTGGTGCTGAGCGGGCGGCATGGGGATCCTGTGCATGACTGGAGGGCCTGAAATATGGGAAAGCAAACAGAAGAGGTAAGTACATTGCACTTCTGCCTACACTTCTCTCTGACCTGACTGCATATAAAACACTCATTTATTGGTGTTACTGGTCCTATACACCTTCAATATATTGGCTAATAGGCTAGACTGCTCCAGTTTATTAAGCATTATTAAGCATATTATGTGAACTAGATGAGGAACTACATAAACATATATATTTAGTAGGCTAATATTGGTAATACACACAACCTTGTTATTTCAGTGAGGTAGTAGGTATTGTGAAGGTATTTATATGATACATATAGATGCTAAAGGGATTGCATGTTCCACTACCAGACACTCACACTGATTATGGACACATCATACATTGTAAAGACAACCATCTAAAGGAGTTCCAGCAGTCAATGTTTTCAGCACAATTTGAGTAATCTGAAGCATTTTGTTTTGTTAAAAGTCCTTAGCCACAGTAGCAAGATAAATTTATTCAGAAACCAAACAACATTTCATATGAACTTGGAGAGCAACATATCTAAGCGATCCAGTTTCATTATGAACCATCTGCTTCTGGTGGCTCTTGAGAGCAGGAGCCCGACACAGAGGATATTGGGACATTACACCCATTTTAAGGTTCCAAAGGAAAACTAGAGCCTCTTCAGTGACTGTATAACTCTACTCCGATGCCATAATAATGGGCACATATTCTGTACAGACTGGAAACCAGCACATTACCCACTGGTAGTCTCTATACTCAGAATGTAATGCTTCCAGAACTATTGCATTTGTAACTATAAGTGCCAAAAGCACTGCCTGCTTACAGTATATTCAACATTCTTGAATGCAAGTGAAACTATTATTCTAGGGTCAGTTTCCAATAATTTATATTATCACCAGATTTCAGAGCAGAAATAATCGAGTTGAATGAAGGCGTTTAGGGTGTTCACATTAAATAGGCAATGTAACAAGATGTCTTCAAAATAAATGGGTTCCTAAAACATTCTGTGGGACAGATGCCTTTGATA
This sequence comes from Xenopus petersii, assembly GCA_038501925.1. NCBI lineage: Eukaryota > Metazoa > Chordata > Amphibia > Anura > Pipidae > Xenopus > Xenopus petersii. Next base: position 40,096,410 of record CM076675.1, read on the forward strand.
CTTCATTTGAAGAAAAGATGACTCCTTCCATTAAGCAATGCATGGTTACTGTTTGGTAGTAATTTATTTCACATGCTACAGAAACAGAAAACTACAACTTTGCTCAAGACACTGGGAAAAACATGGTCCTTGTCCTCTTTCATTGTCACTCTGGAGATGGTTTTCACTGTCCATCTTACATGGCCACTAAATATATCGACACAAGAAAAAGACAGCTAGTCCACATGTACAAGGTGTAACATACAAATCCCTGCAATGCGGGGTATGTGCATCAAACCTCTTTAAATGTACCTATTTATAAATATGTACAAATAAATTACAGGCACTTGAAAGTCTTTGGTTGGAACAAACCAACATTGCAAGATGATTCTCCTTCCCCATAGGTGGTCAGATTCTTCCAATGGGGTCAACAAGCAATGACTCCACATTTATCTGCTCACAGTACAGAATGGGAAGGTTGTGCATCAGACAGGGCAACCTGTGAACAGAAAAGAGAAGTATTAAAACAAAAACAACAAAAATAATTTTAGCTAGAGAACCATACAAAGTGACATTTCTGAAAATTGCCTAAAAATATTGCAATTGGCCACATTTATTTTAGCATTACATACAATTGTAAAACACTCTAAATATTGATGCCAATGGTCTACTTTACATATTTGATGCCCAATATGTACAGATAAACATAAGCAGATGGCATGTGCGGACACCAAACAAAAATAGTGCATATGAATTTTCTCTGCTGCCGATTCACCTTCTGTCTCAGGACCAACATGACAGCCCCCTAGCCTCGTTGCCCAGGGGGCTGTCAATGCTGCCCACTCTCTGCATACGTGCTTGGCAGGCAAAGGGTTAAACCATGGCATAATTAAAATAAGGTGAAACAAAAACATCTTTTCTACCCGGCTTCCTTTCTACCAAAAGATGACATTAAGGGGGTTATTTATCAAAATCCAAATTTTTCAGATGTTTTAAATAAAAAAAAATTAGACCAAACTTTTTCGGATTGTCTTGCAAAAAAAACATCAACATTTTTCAGATTTGACGTCCTGAAATCGGTGGAAAAGCCCGAAATATTTGGATTATCGTACAAAACCCATCACAGCCAATAATATCTTTAAACTGCAAATAGGACCTCTCCCATTGACTTCTACAGGCCCTTGACAGGTTGAAGGAGGATTTTCTGATTCAGACTTTTTGCAGCCTCAGGGTATATTAAATCTCGAAAAAAAAATTCCACTAAAAATTCTGATTTTTCAAGTTGTTCGAACTTTCATAAATAACCCCCTTACTGTTTCCTGAAAAATCTGAACTGATTCAGTCACAAGAACTTATTTAGGTTGTGCAATAAAAAAAGAAATGCAATAGTGATGGGCGAATTTGCGAAAAATTCGCGAAACGCCGCCAACGTCTCGTTTTTGACGCTGGCGCCCATTTTTGACGCCGGCACCCATTTTTTTTGACGCGGATGTTTTGCAAATTTATTCGCTGGCGGCAAATCGCGCGAATTCGCCCATCACTAAAATGCAACTCTTACTGTGATAATACATAGCATTAAGGCCAAGATATGCCCATTTCAGTTAGGTATGTTCCCTTTTGGTGAACACCAGCCCATATATAGGCTGCACAATAAAAAAGGGATTTTTTCATCTTTTAAGCAAGCCCTGTGCGTGCTGACTTATTGCTGTGGATGTGCCTGCAGAACTACCACTTGGCACCCAGGCAGTTGGTGGATTCTTTTTGTGTGTGCTCTCCATTACTATGATTTTATATATACAATATATATATATATATATTTTTATATATATATATATATAAATGTATATATATATATATATATATATATATATATACAATATATATATATATATATATATATATATATATATATATATATATATCACAGACAATGCAGTCAGTGTTCCTGCAGCCAATACACCTGAACATGTATCTGCCCCAGGCTTTGTGCAAATTTGGTATCCTACACAAGTCTCTTTTTATACTGGGCTACAATCAGCTGCTATATGAGCTTTGTTCATACAGGACTGGAATAAGATAAGAAGGTTGTCTTACTTCACACAGTTATCTCTCAAATATGTTACATTACTGAAGGCCAATATATTTAAATCATGATGTTTCCCGTGTTTCCACATAACTAGTCCAACTGCAGGCATTTATGTGCAGAAATTAAATCAGCATGGCAGCTACCTTCTGGCCTCAAGCTCAACTAAACAGTTCGGAGAAAGCAATGGAATCAGTCAAGTGCAAAAGTGCAATCATTGAACTGTATAGCAGGGAATGGCCAAGGAACCCTAGGTAACCCACCCAGCCCTCACCCCTCATGTGCATGCACAAACGTGCCCACACATACACAGTGACATAGCATGGGGAGCAGCAGTGACAAGAGGGGAAAGTAGCAATGGGATTTGAGTGAACCTGGACTAGGGGTAGGTAGAAGACCCTTCACAAGGTACCTGCCCAACATCTCCCTAGTGTTGTGCCCCAGTCAGGTGCCTCTTCTGCCTGCCTAACCCTGCTGTATAGTCTCCAATACCTACATACAGATGACCAAAAAGTTGTGCACATGCCATTGTAAAGTATCATAAAGTATATATAAAGTATTTACAAAGTGCCAACATATCCCGCAAGTGCTGTACAATAATTGGGTATATACACTGAACATACAGATTACATACAAAGCAACCAATAACCAAAACAAGAAGTAAAGATGGCCATATCTAAAATAGCGTACAATTGCAATTTTATTTTACAGTGAAAAACTATAGCAAAGACTCTGAATGGAATCGTAAAATTTCAACTGTAATGAACCTCAGTGTATTTAACATCTGGATTAATATGAATGTGAGTATGAATTTACTTAGAAGTTGCCAAATCATACTTTCAGACAAACAACTCACCTCTTAAAGCTAAACTTCTGGTTTTTCTGCAACTGATGCACATGTTCAGGGTGGTAGGGTATGTAAGCCAACACATTCCTATAATTACTGACACTTCAGACAGGGAACTAAACAAAGCTGGTGATCAGACACAAAGGCACATACCTGATTAGATTAGAATATGCTGGTCTTCTACTTCTGATCTGTGCTAATAAATAATAAAAGTTGAATGTCCATGCCGTAAGAATGTAGTATTGAGAGATTGTGTAACACACTGACCAATTTAATCTCTAAGACTAGCCATACACTGTCACATATGCTTGTCTGGCAAGGACACCAAACGAGCAGGTGTTTTCCAGATTTGGCCACCAATGAAATGGGCCAAACAAGGATGATGTGATTGCTTGACCCCCAGTTCTATAACTGACCCACTGTGAAAGGACCGCATCAACATAATTTTCTTCAACCCATATTTTCATGCCTGTCAATTTTTTTTGTTTAAAACATTTGGTTGGGCATGCTGTTGGGAAGTTGTTGTCATATACAGGTACAAGTCTAATAAACTGCTGACTTGGTCTGGAAAAGGGATCCCCAACCTTTTTTTTCCAGTAAGTCACATTTTAAAAAAGTTTGACAGCAACACAAGCATCAAAAAGTCCTTGCTGATGCTAAATAAAGACTACAGTATGTTTGGATATATGGTGCCCTTCAATGTGGACTGGCAGCCTACAGGAGACTGTGTTTGGCAGTACATCTGGTTTTATGCACCCAAAAGTTGCCTCCAGGTCTGGAATTCAAATAGAAGCACCTGCTTTTAGGTCAACTTTCAAAGGCTTGTGAGCAACATGTTGCTTGTGAGCCATTGGTTGTGGATCACTGGTCTGGAGGGACCGAGCTGACAGATTTAGCAGCCCATGTATGGCCAGTAAGTATGAACATTTCATTGGGTAGCAGTTCAAAATTAAAAACAACAAAATAACCGCAGACATGAGGCATTTTGGATTAGGTGCATCCGTATCACAAATTACAGCATTTCATAAACAGAATACGAAGGAACCTAGTGAGCTATTCTTTTATTCCTATTTCAACAGAAATTCACAAAAACATAATTTACATTAACATATTTACAACTAATAGGCTTCTGAGGGTCTGAATGTATGTGTCCAGTCCTATGTGCACATACTGTATGCTAATCTCATGCATAACATGCCTGGTTTCAATAAACAACATGACCTGACAAATTCAATGACCTGTCTCTTCCTAAATATTGGTACTTATAGATCAAACAAATTCTTGTACTTGAAACCTCCACTGTCCGTTATTGGCATTGATAAGTAAACATTTAACTGAACGGATTTCTTTCAGACACAAATCGTGTTAGTAGGGCAGTTTCCTGAGATGGCCTGTTGCTTCAGCTACACAGACCCCAGCCCAAACATACAACGGCCATTCCTATACAGAACCCAGCAGAAGTAGGTTTTACAGATCAAATTAAAAAAAAACAATGCCAGTCTGATCATTAAGCTTTTGATCACCAAAGGCACAGAAAATTGTAGGGCTAGCTACATCCTGAACACAAGCAATGGACTCTATTTCCCCATCATCTATGAGACACCCTTTAGAATTAGAAGCCCCACATACAGCTCCCCCTCCCCATCCTCCATCTAAAGATTACACCCATAAACTGTGGGACCCAGAGCTCCCAAACAAAAAACAGCTTTGCAAATACAACACAAATCACTGACGTCTGCCCCCCCAAAAAACATGTTAGTCTATAGTGTGAGCTGTACAACAGGTGCCAAGTTTGTAATCAGAGCCTGACCCCCATGCTGGGAGCCCAACTCCCCCCATGAAACAGAACAGAATGTCTAGTGCCCCGAAAGCCTCTCCCCAGAGTCAGTTCTCAAGAGATGTCTTACCTGGCGCAGGTGCCTGAGCACTTCCATTGCCTCTTCCTGCTTCCCCTGTCTGACCAGCGCCATCATGTCCTGAATCATCCTGACCCTCCTGTGATAAGGAGGGAGACTCGCAGCTCCGCTCTTGCCAACTTTCTCACTAGACCTCAGGCTAAAAGAAGGCCAGAAGTCGCTGTGTTCCCTTGCCGGAGTGCCGTTCCGGGAGCCTGGGGCTTGCTGAGGACTGTCTCCATCAGAAGCTTGGCACACCTTGGTCTGCTTCGTGCCCATTGCTACAGAGGAAACTCCACTAGAGGCATCCGAGTCGCACAGCGGAGATGCACCTGCAACAGGTCGGGAGAAGTCGGAAAAGACTGCGGGTGCGCACCTGTGTCACATACATTGTGGGCACGGATCATCTATGGAACAGCCAAGTTCACTGTCCCTTCCGCATGAATAAAACAAGTAGTGGTCCCCCGGTCAGTAACTTTCCCCAGGTGAATCCACCCGAGTCAGAGGGTTGGTCCTGCTGTTTTGGCTGCACACTGACTAAGAAGAGTTGGGGGCCCCTCATGTGCCGTGGTACGATCCGAAGGAGTCAGTCTACCCCTCTCATTGGCCAGAAGCGAAGATGAGCGGCTCCGCAAGCCCAGGTTGACAGTAGCAGTTGGGACTTCACATCCTCTCCCTGCAAAAAGTCTTCGCAGCCGCTCCACTCTCTCACAGCTGATCAGATGGAAGTAGCTCCTCCTCTTTGCCTTGCTGTCCCCTCTCAGAATCACGGCTTGGTTTCCGTGTGTAACCAGGAAGCGAGGGAGACTGGCAGCAGCAGCAGCAGCAACAATTATGAGTTCTCTGTCTGCCTCTCCTCTATCCAGCATCTCTTCCCATAGACACAGAGAGAGGGAGGAGTTTCCTTATGTGTGACTGTGTCTGTGACTGGAACTACAATGTATGTGTGTGTGTCTGAGAGTGTATGTGTGTGTATGTGTGTATGAGAGTGGGACAGAGTGCGGGTACCTTTTGTATTGTGAGAGAGAGAGAGAGGAGAGAGAGAGAGAGAGGGAGGAGAGAGAGAGAGGAGATAGAGGAGAGAGAGGAGAGAGAGGAGAGAGAGAGAGAGAGAGAGAGAGAGAGAGAGAGAGAGAGAGAGAGAGAGAGAGAGAGAGAGAATTAATGCAGGGACACTATTGACCATAGCTTTAGTTTAAAGGATGCCTATAATCTAAAAATTCCAGATTGGGCACACACAATAATATTTGTTTTAAAGGAGAACTAAAGCTTAACTAAAGAAGTTGGGCAGAAATGTTGTACATTAAGTTTTGGGCTTCTGTACCAGCCCAAGGGAATCACAGCCCTTTAGTGGAGAACATCTGTGTCTTCAAAGATGCCCCAGTTCCCCGGCATCTTTGTTTATTCACTGCACATGCTTTGGGCTGATCCCTTATATATATATATATATATATATATATATATATACATATATGTGTATATATATATATATATATATATATATTATAATATAAGGCTGATTAGTATGTAATTCAGATTATTGGTACATAACAGCACAGAAAGCAGCACAATTAGCATCATAATTTATTCATCAGCTTTGTAATATCAGCTAACAGGCTTACCTATTTTCTGATTTGCGGCAACCCCTAAGCTTAGCTTCTAAACAGCTGCTCAAAGTTCACTGAGCATGTGCCTGTAAAAGACTCTCTTAACAAAAAACATTATTACTGCTATAGAGATGCTGAACCTTTAGGCTGGTTCAATAAGTTCAGCATTTTTAGCCATATTTAGTGTTAGGGTTCAGTTCTCTTTTAAGAAAATACCCCTATCAAGCACTGTGGCTTCTTCACTGGGAGGGACCTCCTGGTATGGAAGGCCTCATTGGGGCACACACATTTTCTTAATGAGCAAGATGACTATAGCACTCTATAGGGGACTTTTCTTAAAAAAATGCTATTGTTTCCCCCATCTGCACTGAAGGCACTGTTAGCCTACACCTCCAGTAGGTGAAACAATTTTTTGGTAAAAGGCGATCTTTAATTAGCCTTCCCAAACTCAAAAGTCACCCTCCGCCTATGCTGGGCAGCAAACTGGAAAATGAGGTTCAATGTTGATAAATGCAAGGTTATGCACTTTAGCAAAAATAATATAAATGCAAGTTATACACTAAATGGCACTGTGTTGGGAGTTTCCATAAATGAGAAGGATCTTGGGGTTTTTGTAGATAACAAGTTGTCTAATTCTGGGCAGTGTCATTCTGTGGCTACTAAAGCAAATAAAGTTCTGTCTTGCATAAAAAAGGGCATTAACTCAAGGGATGAAAACATACTTATGCCTCTTTATAGGTCCCTGGTAAGGCCTCATCTGGAGTATGCAGTTCAGTTTTGGACTCCAGTCCTTAAGAGGGATATAAATGAGCTGGAGAGAGTGCAGAGACTAAGTGCAACTAAATTGGTTAGAGGGACGGAAGAATTAAATTATGAGGGTAGACTGTCAAGGTTGGGGTTGTTTTCTCTGGAAAAAAGGCGCTTGCGAGGGGACATGATTACACTTTACAAGTACATTAGAAGACATTATAGACAAATGGCAGGGGACCTTTTTACCCATAAATTGGATCACCGTACCAGAGGCCACCTCTTTAGACTAGAAGAAAAGAACTTTCATTTCATTCAACGTAGGGGGTTCTTCACAGTCAGGACAGTGAATTTGTGGAATGCACTGCCGGGTGATGTTGTGATGGCTGATTCAGTAAATGCCTTTAAGAATGGCTTGGATGGTTTTTTGGACAGACATAATATCAAAGGCTATTGTGATACTAAGCTCTATAGTTAGTATAGGTATGGGTATATAGAATTTAATGAAAAGTAGAGAGGGGTGTGTGTATGGATGCTGGGTTCTCATTTGGAGGGGTTGAACTTGATGGACTTTGTCTTTTTTCAACCCAATTTAACTATGTAACTATGGGATCCATTATCTGGAAAGCCATTATACAGAAAGCGCCAAATTGCAGGAAGTTTATCCCCCATAGACTCAGTTTTGAGCAAATTCACATTTTAAAAAATTATTTATTTTTTCTCTGTTATAATAAGTACCTTGATCCTAACTAAAATAGAATGGATCTTTATTGGAGGTTAAACAATCCAACTGGATTTATTTATTGTTTGGATAACAGGTCCCATATCCATTATCTGGAAACCAGAAAGTTCCAAGTTATGGGAAGGCCATCTCCTATAGACACCATTTTAATCAAATAGTTACATGTAAAAAATTGTTTCCTTTTCTCTCTGTAATAGCAAATACCTGTATTGTTCCAACTGAGATCCCAGACTTATATATTGTATCTAGTAGAATTAATTCAAAGACAAATGGATATTTAGGGGGTTATAAGTCCAATTTTTTCTGATCTGACTTTTAAAGGAAAAAAAAACAATTTTTCATAGAAAAAAACTAGAATTTTTCATGATTTATTAAACCCCGATGGTGTTACAGGTCAGAATAAAAAAGTACTCCAACCCAGACCTGCCGAGTTCATGTAGAAGTCAATGGTAGATGTCCTGTTTATATACTGGTCTGCGCTGGGTTTTGTTCAATAATTGGAAGATTTCATGGTTTTCAGGCGTCAAACCTGAAAAAGTTGCAGGTTTCAGTCATCAACTAAGAAAAAGTTGTGTTTTTCAGCGACTAATCTGAAAAATAATTTTTTGGAAAAATGTATTGATAAATGGGGGGGGAAGTCTGTACGGATTTGGTCAGAGTAGTTTTCAGAAAATAGTGAGAACTTTTTGGATTTTGACAAATAACTCCCTTAGAGTTGAACTGAAGAAGCCACTTGGATAAGTGGTGAAACTTTTTTTTAAAAAAAATAACTTAGGTGGTTATTTACTTAAATCTCTCAGTATTTCTTAAAACCACTTCGACCAAACTCCTGTGCACATTTTTGCCATATTTATCAATAAATTTACTTGAAAAAATCTGGTGCGGGAAAAGACCTAATAAAGTTGTAAAAAACCTTACTGTACGATTTTTTTGCATTATCGCCAGAAAACCACAATTCTTTGAATTATTGCAGAGGCAGGGCCCAATCTAGTATCGCTTTAACCTTCCCAGGATCCATTTCCAGACCCTTACCAGAAATAGTAAACCCCAAAAATTGGACAGACGAAACCCCCAAAATGCATTTTTCTAGTTTAGCATAAAGGTTGTTTTTCCTTAGCCTGATTAATACTTCCTGAACGTGTCTATGGTGATCACACAGATTAGAAGAAAAGATCAAAATATCATCTAGATTAGATAGAGTAGCGCATCTGTGGTGGAAGGAGCAGCGGCTTGACCTTCTTCGTCCATTGGCTTGTTATAATGTCACGGTCAGCACCCAACACAAGAACAAATGCCAAGCACCCTGGTCTCGGCTCGTGCTTCACCTGTAGTGTGACCCCCTTTGGCCTCGGGAGGAGCCCTCAGCTACTTGGATGCCACCAGGACTTAAACGAGAGGTGCAAGGCTAGAGGTTCTGGATAAGCAGAGGGGCACGACTGTTAGCAAAGTCTTTGGGCAGAAGGTTGTGGTACAAGGTGTTAAACGGAATCGTAGTCGGAACTGGCCGGGTTGAGGTAGGCAGAAAGTGAGCGTAAACAAATCCGTCCGGGTCTGGGCAAACAGCGTTCAAAGCGAGGTCAGGCAGGCAAGGGTCAAAACCTGGAGATCAATCAGAGGGATAAAGCAGAAGAGGTAGTCGAAATTCAGGCAATGGTTCAGGAAACAGAGGTCAGAATCATCAGGAACAGGCAGGGGTCACAACAGATAATCAGGAACAAGCTCAGGATCAAAACAGCAAAAGCTAAAGGCACCAGGAACAAACCTATCATGGGAAATAAGAATCTATACAATGGCCCTTTAAATTTTCAAATTTTCGCGCCATTGCGCACTGACGTCATCACGTGCGCTAACAGTTCGGCGCAGGAAGAAGAGGATGTGGCGGGCGTCCCCGCCGAGGGGGCGGCAGGCATCCCTGTCGTCCCCCACTAGACCACCAGGGTAAGCCCTCACAATTAGAGGCGGAATGAGGTGCTATGGAGACACGCAGCTCCACTCAGAAGGGTGCTAGGACCTAGGCTCACCTGCACAGTAAATCCAGTCCTGATGGGGATCCAAAATTTGGAAATATCCATTATTCGGAAAAACCTGGATCCCAAGCATTCTGTCCTATAACTGTATATATATTCTTTATACCTTATATATTTAGGAATTACCCTGCAGCCTTGCTTTTATATGATAAGAGCTCTCCTCTGTGACTCTATATATAATGTACATTAGTTGCTAAATTATACAGCGGATTATTTCCATGAGAATAATGAAGGATGATTGTAGGGTTCTTACCCAGGTTGAAACACCAATTAAACTATTTACACATGAGACCAAATAGCGGAATTGTTACTCCCTATACTCCATTACATTACTGATTGAGTGGTAAAAGGCTCAAAACATGAGTCTTATCCTACCAATTAGTCATTTTGTTGATATTTATTGTGTTTTTACTGGTGTCTAAAAATGAAATGGTACAACTACACCCACATTGGTTCAGGAGATAAAATTATTTTTTAAATTTCCCATGCACCAATCTCCATTGCTCTGGTCCAGACAATGAAAATTTTCACGAATAAAAGGCAGGGGAAAGGGGCGACGAATGTCAGCGGCCTAAGGGTGCCCACTATGTAAATCCGGCCCTTCCTGTAGGCTGAACAAGAGAAAATTATATTTGCAGATCACTGCATTTCTGTACTACCATCAGTTTCCTGGATATTATACTACAATATCCATGGAGTTTCCTTAGGGGCAGATTTATCAAGGGTCGAGGTGAAAAAAATTAGAATCTTGAGCCATTCTTTTGAAAAAAAGCTAAAATTCGAATATCGAATTTGATCGAATGCGATATTCCTTCGAATCGTATGATTCGAATTCGGCCAAATACGGACCTATTCGACCAAAAAAAAAAACTTTGACTTAATTTCGGTTGGTCTTTTTGAATCGAATTTTGACGTTTTTTCAATTCAAAATTCGACCCTTCATAAATATGCCCCTTAGTGTTTTAAAGCATTCCAGATTTCAAAATAATATCAGTAACCTGATTTCTCCCACTGACTACTTTTTTTTTCTTCAATAATCTTTATTGAAATTTCAAGAAAAATACAAATTGACTAGTAACAAATGTTCATACACATACAGTTCTTCAGAAAATGCAAGTCACCAAATATAAATCCACATTACAGAAAAAAAATAAAATAAAATAAATAAAACAAAAAGAATATAAGATTATGATAACTTACAAACTCCGGTGAAGAGAGAGAATCATTGAAAAAAAAAGTCCAATCATATGTCAATTGTTATTAACGTCACATAATACAGAAATGTACTTACACACATGCTTGGATATATAGCAAATTACCGTATTGGGTCTTGCCACACCCTCACAGTTCACAATGTTGCAGGGTACATCACAGACTGTTCCTGATATCTCTATAGCTCAGCCGGGGCGACCAAATAGTCAGGAACACTGCTTGTTCATCTCGGATCATATAGGATAATTTCTCCAGTACCATGACATTATCTACTTTATGTTTCACCATATTAAAATCTAAAGAAGAGGTACGCCAGGACTGAGCTATAACTTGTTTGGTGGCACTAAATATCGTCATTACAAGCTTCATTTGTGAGTTGGTGAAGTTATCTATTGGCTTATTGAAAAGCGCTTCATATGGGTTCTTCCTCAGGGGGATATGAAACACATTATCAAGCATAGCATAGATTCGGGACCACAACCATTTAACCATGGGGCACCCCCACCAATTATGACCCCATAGTACCCAGGTGATTACATCCCCTAAAGCAATTTGGTGATTGACCCGGGAACCATTTAGCGAGCTTGACAGGTACCATATTCCATCTCAATAAAACTTTGAAGGAGGTTTCCTGTATAGATGCATTCATGAATGGTGGAAATCAGATCCTTATATAGAAAAGAAACGCTTTTGGGACCCAAATGTTTAGAAATACATATATGTTCAAATATTGTCACAGGAGAAAGCACCTTATCCAGGCCCTTCAATAAAGACGATACATAATGGTGAATTTGGGCTAAACGAAGTGCTTCCTCCGGGGGAACTTCAAATTTTTCCCTTAATGACAGAGGCGAAGGCAATACCCCCATTTTAGTCAAGTCCCAGATCCGGGACAACCCTGCCCGATGCCACCACTCAAAGGTGTCCAGCATCCCGGGAGAAAAGGTCGGATTAAGGGACCATCTCAATAATGGAGCGTGAGGAGATTTAAGTTTATACCATTTTTGAGTCTGGTCCCAAAGTCCCATAACTTGTTTTAGCACCTGATTATGTATTTTAGGTCTGGACACTTTAGGGATCCACAACAAATTAGCAAGTGAGCAGGCTCTCAATTCAGCTCCTTCTAACGTCACCCAGTGGGGAGGTGTGCCGACAATGTGCCATTTAGCCATATGGCTTAACTGAGCTGCTATGAAATATTTCTTAAAGTCGGGTACCCCCAACCCACCCCTGGTATTATGGTGGGACATATACTTCCTGGGTATTCTAGGTATGGTCCGGTTCCATATAAATTCATAACAGATTCTTTCCAGGGAGCGGAAAAATACAGGTTTCCTGGAGACAAGGGTAAAGTGGATAAATAATATAAAACTCTAGGCAATATTATCATTTTGATCGCCTGTATCCTACCATGAGATCAGGGGATCATTCCATTTTAGACGAGTTTGTCGTATTTGGTTAAGCAGACTAGGGTAATTCAATTTATTCATGGAATGGAGGGAGTTTGTCAAATTAATACCCAAATATTTCAACGATTTATCTTCCCAAGCGAAATCAAAATTTAGTTTAAGCAATTTAACTTGTGGATGGGGAACATTAATATTCAGTGCCCTTGACTTTGAGGAATTGATAACTAGGCCCGTGAACCTTCCAAAGTTTTCTAGGGTCTTGTACACATTAGGCAAAGTAGTCAATGGCCTAGTTATGGACAGTATAACGTCATCCGCATATAAAGTACATTTATACTCCCCATCCCCCACTATCAAACCACGAATATCAGGGTTCTGCCTGAAAGCACAAGCTAAAGGCTCTATTGCCAAAAGGAAAAGTATAAGGGAGAGGGGGCACCCCTGTCTCGTCCCACGTCTCATGGTTATAGGTTTGGAATCATAACCCAACATACTGACCTTGGAGGTGGGCTCTTTGTATAAAGCTTGAATATAAAGTAAGAATTGCCTAGGGAACCTGTACCTCTCCAAAATGTACTGAAGATATTTCCAGCCAACCGAATCAAACGCTTTATTAATATCCAGCGATAAAAGCATGGTAGGGGTATTGGAAATATTTGCATGATTAATTAAATGTACAAGTTTACGTATATTATCGGCCGTCTGTCTCCCTTTGACGAAGCCACATTGGTCCAAGTGGATAATGTGATGCAAGAAAGTATTTACCCGGGTAGCTAAGACTTTAGCAAGCAATTTCAGGTCCACATTTAACAATGAAATTGGACGGAAATTTTCACAGCACGTATTATCCTTGCCCTGTTTGGGGATAACTACTATCTTGGCTTCCAAGGCCTCTGGCCAAAATCCTTCACCGTTGGTTATCCCGGTAAATACCCTATTAAGATGTGGGACTAGAATTGTGGCAAATGTTTTATAATACAATGGGGAGTAGCCATCTGGGCCCGGAGCCTTGGAATTTTTGAGCTCTTTAATAGCCGAATGAATTTCCACATCCGATATAGGCTGAGCCATGAGATCAATTTGGTCCTGATCCAGGGTTGGAAGGTCTAATTGGGTAAACCAACGTTCAGCTTTATGGAGGGGAAATTCCCAAGTCTGGTTATACAATTGTTGATAGAAATTCGAGAATTCCTCCACCATTCGCCCAGGGTTAGCTGACAACCCATGACCCTTTATTTTTATAGTGGTGAAAGGTCTAGAATTGTAATAGTTATTAAGTTTTCTGGCTAACGGGTAGTCTGCCTTATTACCTTTCGCATAAAATCTTTGTTTTGCCCATCGGAGGGATTTATCCGCCTGAGCTGTCAATAGAAGGTTAAGTTCGGTTCGTAATTTATGCACCTTGGTTTGTTGGTCCCTCGCGGGAGTATCAACCAAAATCCGTTCCTGAATTGCTAGCTCATTGGACAGATTATCTATCTGTGCTTGACGCATTCTTTTCCGTCTGGCCCCGATTTGTATAAGGGCTCCTCTTATAACTGCCTTATGACATTCCCATAAAGTGCCTGGAGTTACATCTGGCTGGCTGTTTGTTGAAAAAAAAATGGAAAGTTCGCTTTCAAGTTGGTGTACCACCTCTCTGTCCCCTAAAAGAGTATCATTCATTTGCCATTTAAATTTTCCCTGTCCAGCCGTCAAATTAACAAAATAGGTAAAAACCGGTGAATCATCGGACCAGGAACAGGTCAAAATTTTAGCTTTGGCTATGGTGGAGGCAAGGTACCTAGAGACTAATATCATATCAATTCTAGACCAAGATCAATGGACACTTGAAAAAAAAGTGTATTCCCTCGCTAAAGGATGGGATTCTCTCCAAGCGTCCAAGAGAATCAACTCCTCCATCGATTGCTTCAACTGAGCAGATACCCGGCTATTACCGGTGTCCCGTATCAGGGGGTCCCTGGCCCTATCTAGTGTATTATTAAGTACCCCATTGAAATCCCCGCCCATAATAATTCTTCCAGTAGCATATTTGTCTAGTAAGGAAAAAATCTTTTGGTAAAACCGAACTTGGCCTTCATTTGGTGCATAAACGGATATTAATGTCACATCATGATCCTCAAGTTGCCCCATTACCATGGCATATCTCCCAATCGGGTCACAAATGGTTTTACCAATACGGAAATTCAATCTGTTATGGAGGCAAATAGCCACTCCCCCTTTTTTAACCTGACCAGACGCTCGAATTACTGTGGGGAAAAAAGAGTTAAGATACTTAGGGTAAGAGGAGGTAGAAAAATGCGTTTCTTGTAAAAACAGGATGTCTATAGCATGTTGACGGTAATATTTAAACGCAATAGTGCGTTTACTGGGGGAATTAAATCCCTTAACATTGTGCGATAAACATCTCAGCGCCATAATGTCGAAGTATTAAACTACTATTACATCTTCCTTGTACAACAAACTCACTGTCATAAAACAGATCACATCCCATATATTTCACAAGACCCATACAACTTTTCAATATGTGCAATTGAACATTCCTGACCAATAAATCATAGAAAAAACTCTTCACCGACAACCATGCAAAAACAAAACAAAAACAAACTTCGTAAACCTGGGCACTTCTATCCTTGTGCCATGTAGAAGCCATGTCCGCGTCCCAATATTAGGGGGAAGCCCGAGTGGCAACTACGTCTGGGGGGCCAATTCTTCCAGCAGGGA
This sequence comes from Xenopus petersii, assembly GCA_038501925.1. Lineage (NCBI taxonomy): Eukaryota > Metazoa > Chordata > Amphibia > Anura > Pipidae > Xenopus > Xenopus petersii. The sequence goes on from CM076675.1 coordinate 40,111,682, forward strand.
TGGCGACTCCATCTGTAAGTGTAACTCCACCATAAAGAAGAGAGGGAAAAATAAAAGTACCCGATAGAATTATCTCCTGCGTGGTCTGCCTGAAGACCAAATCGGTGAAATCGACCGTGGGGACCGAGCAGAGCGCCCCGGAACTTGAAGTTCAGTCAGAGGAGGGTCTTTGCCTTTATCCATCAGTCCCAATTGTTGCAGTAAATCTGCGCCCTCTCGTGGCGTCATAATGGTGTAGGATTTATTCCTGTGCATAAACAGCAGCTTAATGGGGAAAGCCCATCTGTATTTGACCTTGTGCATGGCCAGTGACGATGTGATAGCCTTAAAACCTCTGCGTTTGGCTATAGTGGCATAAGCCAAATCTGCATACATCTGGTATTTATGGCCTTGATAAGACAAATCCCCAGCGGTGCGGGCAGCAGACATTATGGCCTCTTTCGTCGCATAATAATGAAGACGAGCAATAACATCTTTTGGTAGCTTACTTGCCAATTTAGGACCCAGGGCCCGATGAACACGATCCCGTTCTAGACGTTCTATCGGGAGATCTGGAACAAGTAGCTGTAGTAAGGCCGGGATGACTGTCGCCAGGTCCGTTATGGTATCCGGCAATCCCCTGATGCAAACGTTGTTCCGCCTGGAACGGTTTTCAGCATCCTCAGATCGGTCCTGCAGCTCTACGATCTGTTTTTGAAGAGCCTTGATAGAATCATCATGGTCATTCACCCACTGAATCAGATCATCCGCCTTAGTCTCCAGGGTGTCCGTGCAGTGGCCCAGTTCCTTGATCTCAGCCATAACCTGCGCAGTTATAGATTTTGCGGTAGCCGCACGCTCAGTTTGTAGGAGAGACTTAAACTTACTCAGAAGTACCGAGTCCGGAGAATAACCCTTAGGCGGACTCTGAGGGTCTTGCGACACATCGTTGAGCTGCGATGGCGAAGAAGGGCCTTCCTCGGACAACTCTCCCGGGCTCGGATCATCCGCCATCTTGGATCTGGGAGAAAAGGCCCCTTTCTGAGAGACAAAGTTCTTTAACGAGCTCTGACCTCCCGTTCTACGCCCCTGAGAGCGCTTGGACATTCCGGTGGCCCCCGAGAGATCTTAGGAACCGGAGTATGGTATGTTCGGTGGAGATATCTATTATCGTCTCCCTGCTGGAATGCGGAGCTCGCCTAGGCACGTCTGTCCTCTTCAAGCTCACGCATGCGTCCCCCTCCCACTGTCTACTTTATTATATGTAATAGCCTAGAATAAACTCTTCCATCTGTATTAACTATCCTTAAAGGGTTTGTTCACCTTTAAGTTCATTTTTACATGATGTAGAGCAGGGGTCCCCAACCTTTTTTACTCATGAGCCACATTTAAATGTAAAAAGAGTTGAAGAGCAACACAAGCATGAACAAAGTCCATGGGGATGTCAAATAAGGGCTGTGATTGGTTGTTTGGTAGCCCCTATATGGACTGGCAGCCCACAGGAGGCTCTGCTTGGAAGTAAACCTGGTTTTTATGCAACCAAAACTTGTCTCTAAACCAGGACTTCAAAAATAATCACCTGCTTTGAGGCCACTGACAGCAACATCCAAGGGGTTGGTGAGGCCACTGATGTAGAGAGTGATATTATGAGACAATTGTTTTTTTATGTTTTATTTGTGGAGTATTTATTGTTTTATTTGTTCTTTATTTTACTTAGCTTTTTATTCATCAGATCTCCAGTATGCGATTTCAGTTGGCTGCTAGGGTCCAAAGTACACCCAGCAACCATGCATTGAATTAAATAAGAGTCTGCAATATGAGTAATAAAAAGTAGCAATAACAATACATTTGTAAACTTACAGAGCATTTGTTTTTAAAGAGGCTCACTGAGCCCATTTGAAAACTCGAAAGAGTCAGAAGCAGAAGGCAAATAATTCATAAACTATAAAGAAATAAATAATGAAGACAAACTGAAAAGTTGCTTAGAATTGACCATTCAGCTTTGAAATGGGGATCACTGACCCCATCTAAAAACAAATATTTTGTAAGGCTACGAATGTACTGCTATTGCTACTTTTTATTACTCGTCTTTCTATTCAGGCCTCTCCTTTTCATATTCCAGTCTCTTATTCAAATCAGTGCATTGGTTGGTAGGGTTATTTGGACCCTAGCAACCAGATTACTGAAATTGCAAACGAGAGAGCTGCTGAATAAAAATAACTCACAAAGCATAATTAATAAAAAAAAATTGCCAATTGTCTTGCAATATTACTTTGCACTTCCTTCATACTAAAAGTTAACTCTCAGGTCAAGAATCCCTTTGAGAGAAGGCTTATTTATCAATGAATTTTTGTGTACCCACAATACAGTGTCCCTGTACAGAATACCAGCGTAAAAGTAATGAGCTAGTGATCATTCAGGAGAGACGGAATGACTTCTGTATTCATCATATTGTGTATTTTTAAAGCAAGGCAAAGAAAAATGCAATAAATAAATTTTCTACCATATTTGTACTGAAGCTTTTCTATGAAGCAGCTGTTACTTCACATTCTGAGTGAAGAACGTTTGTTTGCCTCTCTATGCTAAAACTGCGGCATTATTTGCAGTAACACAACAACAGATGGGCACCAATATACTATGTATGTATTCAGAAGTTTATTGTTTTTTTACAAGACTGACGGGATGCCTCCCATGAACTGCCATCAGCCATCACAACAAAAACAAGGAAAACATACCCAAGTGATTCTCAGAGGCTCCAACTTATTATGTCACTCCACTAAAAGAAGATATTTTTAATACATTTTTGATTTGTGATGAATTCTTTTTGCAAACGTTATGTCTTCGGAACGGCATACCTCTATTAGTTTTAATAACATCTTACAACCTTGCTAGTGAATAACAAAGCCCACAATGATATTTTGATCACTGTGATATTTTCAATTCAAAGCAATGAAAGTCAAAGAGGGATGTTCATACTTCCAGCTGTAGAAATGTTTCAGTATATAGATTTTTGCCTTTAAATATTTCTAGTGTGGTTTAATTTACTACTGCAAAGCAGGGCGTGAAGTGCAAAAAGTAGGTACAATCAACCATGTTGTTTTGTATTTTGCACCCTCCCCTGCAGATAAAAGTATTACTCCAAAATAGATGCAGATTAGAGTCAGTGGTGTAACTTTGGGGGCCCCCACAAAAAATGTTTCCAATATATAAGGGTGTAGTGCACCTATGTACGATATGTTCTCTAGTTTTACAGTAGATACAACTCTTATCTGCTTATACTTTCAAAATATGTGTGTTGGCCAACATGAGAACAAGTATTTCTTCTGCAATAGACAGGGCTGACTCATATAAAGAACCTCTATCATGTAACTGGGCTGTTGTACAATAGTGTTAGTTCTCTAAGTCCCTTGCAGGGTCGGGCCAAGCCAACCAGGCACCCTAGGCAACCTGGTTGGCTAGGGCGCCTGTCTGGCTAAAGATTGGTCAGATATCAATTAAACAGTTTTAAAAATCTCATTGGATGAGAGCCACGTCAGCCTGTTCACGTAGTTCAAGTCCAAAGAGCCTTTGGAGCCTTACATGTAATATTTTACATGACTACACAAACGTGGGCAGCCACACATTGTAAGGCAAAACATAAGATAATGCTCGTGGAAAATGAAGTGGGGGATAGTATTCTGCTCACATTAACCAACAAAGGGGGTCATACACATACATTACATATATACAGTATTTTGCGAAAGTCTTTTAATTATTTGTGTTGCGTTAAATGACACAAAGAATTTAACAATATCAGTCCATCGTATATTTTTATGGAATATCTTTTTGGCTCAGAAATATCATTATGCGATGTTCATTAACAATAGTTTGCAGGTTAGTGCTGAGCTGTCAGTCCCAAGAAAGGAAGAAAGCAGCATGAATTTGGATGGGCAGATTTTACAGTATTGAGGTTAGATTATGAGGAGCACTAATGTACAGCACAGGGATATAAGGAAGAGGCGGCTGGATTACTAACAGACTGATGTGCCACTAAGGCCACTAGTAACAACCCTAATGTACAATTCCTTCTACAACACATGCTGGGCACTCAACAATTGCTTGTTTTAGAGAAGAAATCAAACTGTAACAATTTCTGGTCAGAATAAGCAGAAAATCTTAGAGGATATTTTGTTACTACAGGTTGATCTGAGTTGGATCCAAGATCCCGCTCACACAAGCCTTCTTTAAATGAATGATTTATATAGTACAGACATATGTGACAATGCTTTACATAGAATAGACATCATTCACATCAGACCTGGCCTCATTGGGGCTCACTAGCTAAGGTTCCTTCACAATTACACAAACTCTAGTCAGTTTTATGTTTCACAAGCTGTGACCGCACCAGTTATTTTCATGTGACTTTTGTGCGCACTGCACTCTAATACAGCAATATCGGACTGGGAGATCCAGGGCCCACTTGGGCTGCAACCTAACAAAATCCAAGATGGTGACTGTCTGGGCATAAATTAGAAGGACTGGATCATTGCTGTTACAGATCTTATGAAAGTTTAGTCTGATGCAGTGAGTTCAGTATATAAAATAAAGCATTTCTATTTGTTTGCCCAGTGTTGATAAATGAGCTCCAGTGTGTCTATTGTATATGAGGCTAAACTTCCCACTGCTTCTCATTGTGTTTAATGTATTTTGGGGGCCGCTACTTCTCCCCCTCATTGTATAATGTATTTATAATGTGGAGTTACTGTTCATAGAAGGCAGTGTACCATTATATACAAGTGCATACTGTGTGTATATGTATATCTCCTTTACTGTACAATCTAATTGAGGCTAATGGAACATGGGAAAGTTTTTCCACTTGTTAACATTAACGACAGTAGCAGCAGTGCTATTAGCCAAAGCAGACACCATCAGTTCAGGCAACTGAATCCTTCTGGAGAGGTGTCAGGGAGATATTGTCCTGCTACCTTCCCAGTGTTCTGTTAATAAGCTGCTGATGGGGGAAAAGGTGATATCAATCCAACTTGCTGTGTGGCAGTAAAGAATGACTGAAGTCAGAGCACAAGTCACATGACTGGGGGCACCTGCCCAACTTACAAAATGTCTAACGCTATGTCAGATTTCAAAATTATTTATAAAATAAACATGTTTGCTCTTTTGAAAAATGTATTTCAGTGCAGAATTCTGCTGAAGCAGCACTATTAACTGATGTGTTTTGAGAAAAAAAAGGTTTTCCTGAGATATTATCCCTTTAAGGAGAAGATAGAGGTGGAGCAAGTGCCATTTTGGCAGAAGAAGTGTAGGGAGGGACATATGTTTGTGTTGGGTTGAGGAAGGACAAGAGTGAATTATACTTATATAACCATCAGACATTGCAGAGTCCTGAAAAAGCATTGCAAATGCACATAGTCTTGGTAGCTAAAATGTCATATAGAGGCATTTAACATGCGGTGATCTGGCATAATCCTGTTTTCCAGATCTTAAAGGGCAACTAAATTCTAAAATAGAATAAGGCTAGAAATGCTGTATTTTGTATACTAAACATAAATATGAACTATCTGCACCACAAGCCTAATGTAAGGACTTACCCAGTGCTCTAGCGGGCGGCGGGGTCCCCGCCGCATGCTGCCCTTTTCCTCTTGTGCCGGCTTCCCTATGGCACGCGGCATGCACTATCTGGGTTTTATGCGCCGGCGTGATGATTCAAAGTATTTAAAGGGCGCCTTGTAGTAAAAAACACTGCCTGTTGTTGGGTTCTATTTGTAAAGTTCCTGCCTTTCCTTCATGTATTTTTTCTGATATTACTGGTTCGACCGTTACTTTGCCTGTGACTATTCTGATCCTCTCCAATCCTGACCTTTGCCTGCCAGATTACTCCGACATCTCCGATCCTGATCCTAGCCTGCTTGTGACTACTCTGACCTCTCCAATCCGACCTTTGCCTGTCCACTGACTATTCTACGTTCTACTATCCTGATTCCGGCCTGTCTTACAATTCTCTGCTTGTGCTGGCGTGGCCTGCCTGTTTCTGGTGGTGTTCTTCCTTCCAGTATCCTGGTGAGACGATCGTGCCCCTTTGCTCGTCCAGAACCGCTAGCTTTGCTCCTCTCTCAAACAAGACCTGGCGGCATCTGATTAGCTGATGGCTCCTCCCGAGGTGAAAGGCGGCGGTTAGAGGCAGAAGTGAGAGCCGAGACCAGGGAGCTTAGCTTGGGTTCTGGATATAGGGTGCCGGACATGACACTTAATCAAACAAATGAATTATGCTTTCAAAGTTGGCCACAGGGGGTCACCATCTTGTAACATTGTTAAACATCTTTGCAAGACCAAGACTGTGCACATGCTCAGTGTGGTCTGGGCTGCTTGGGGATCATCATAAATGATTTAAACAGCACAAGTCAAATAATATCTGCCAGAAGCCGATACAGCAAGACTGATTAATGATCAGAATATGCAGACTGCACTGGGTCCTGTGTTGTCATGTAATCTAATGTGTATTTTATAGTTTTTGTATTGTTTAATACTAACTTTGTCCAACTCTGCAGAACCATTGGCTGCAACAAAATAATCCTCCTAATAGAATCCCAGTTTATCTGTTTAAATCTGGCTCCATGATCTTTGTCCCTACAGCTGGAGTTGGAAACAGTAGAGGGGATGTAAAGGCGACAATAAAATTCAATACAAATTTCCACACAGTCGCTGACTGCTCTACAGGGAAACAAACAAAGCTGCATGAGTTCTGCATGGTGGGGGCTCCTCCTGTTGCTCATAAGTATGATTGTTTTCCTCCAGAACAGTTAGGGACCGTCTGACAACTCCTATTCACAGCAGTAAATGAAGGGAGAATTTCATTGCATACAGTCAGGTTTCTTATAAAAATGGCAGACATTTTGGAGATAGATTTTTTTTTCATGAAAGAAAGTAAAAATGGGGTTTAATTTTTTTTGCTTTTACATGCCCTTTAAATAGAGACCCTTGCTGCTCACAGATAGGCATATACCTTGTGTAAAAATGTGTCTGTTGTGTTAAATATTTTTAGAAAGATGGTGGAATGGGCAAAACAAATGTTAATGATGAATAAGTTTTCATTGGCTCAGTGCAGGAAGGTTAATGAAGTGGGCGCTGAAAATGTCTGGGCTCTTCAGCAGCTGCTTTTATTACACCCTGATGTTTCCACTCAATAAAAATAATAATACTTGATAATTAAGCATACCTACTGAAGTATTGGCACCTATGATTTAAAAGTTACTTTCTATAGAAAAGCCATGTATTGACATACAGATACACTCCTCTAACCAGAATACACAAAAACTGCCTTTACCCCTGGGTCTCTGACCTATCCCAGACCCTGCATTATGGTTTCTTACTTGTGCAGAGACTCTAACGGTGCTATTATGGGGGTTATTGAAATGTATGTGAGACTGGAACATAATATAACATAAGATAATATTACTTAAGATCTATATGTAAACACTTAGAACATCATATGATCTGCCGTGGATCTTACCCTGGGTAATGTTCAAAAATGTACATTTGAAAATGACTACTATTTCTAGCTGGCAGACACCGCGGCCTCAGCAATAATCAGTCCAATTATGCTGAAATCTTGGCTTGCAGTTCCTCTGTAGTTACAACAGGTGGCAAACTGCAACATACAATTCACAATTTCCAAAATTTCCAGGTATTGGACCTGTTATCGAGAATACTCAGGACCTGGTTTTCTGGATAATGGATCTTTCTGTTATTTGGATCTTTAAAACTCGTCTACTACAAAATTTAAACATTTAGGGGGTTATTTTTCATTATTATTTATAAAAGTCTGAATGGTAAAAAATTTGATTTTTTTTTTACTATAAAATCTGAATTTTTAGTGGGAATAAAGAACCTTGAATTTTTCAAGATTTATTAAACCTGGAGGCTGGAAAAAGTCCAAATCTGAAAATACTGCTTCAACCTGTCGAAGTCCTGTAGAAGTCAACGGCAGAAGTCATATTTGCAATTTGAAGATATTATTGTCTGTGCTGGGTTTCGTACTATAATCCGAACATTTCAGGCTTTTTTTCTGATTTCACAAATATTCTGACTTTTCAGGCGTCAGATCTGAAAAATTTGGGATTTTTCAGGTGACAATCCAAAAAGTCATGGTTTTCATGTGACAATCCGAAAAAGTCTCAGTTTTTAATGATCCGATTTTTTTGTTTGTTTGTAATGATAAATAAGAGTAAATAATGTATTATAGTTTGGTCAGGTTTTTTTTAATTAATTGAAAATTTTGGATTCAAGTAAATATCCCCCTAAATAAACCCAATAGGCAGGTATATCTTCCAATAAGGATTAATTATATAGTTGTGTTCAGAATACTAGCAGTGCAACATCACTAACCTGAGCAATCAAGTGTTTTTGGTAGAAATTATAATTTGAATAGGAGGTTTAACTCTGACATTTCTGTATCCCATCCAATTAGATAGCAGTTCATGCTGTGGAAAGGTTGAGTGAGAAGATGGGGTCTCTACTTACCCTACTGTTCCTAGGGCCCCAGTCTGGATTAATCTGATAGGAACCTGTACTAGGCCAGTGCTTCTTATCAGTGAAACATGCACCAGGCCAGGGTACTATTGTAAGAAGCATCTTTACTCCAGTCTTTGTAATCCTCACTGTTCTGGGTTGTGTGTCTGTAACATTTCTACACTCACAAGTATTACTGGCTGAAGGGAACATTACCCTCCTGTCATTCTAAAACCTTGTCTATTACATAATTAATGCTGCCTGCAATGTAGTGTTTTAGATTTATCTTCCTAAATCTTGTTTAGTTCTGTAAAATCTAAATTTTATATAGAACAAGAAGAGGTATAACATATTTGTTGATTGCAAAAGGAAATAAGAAGTTTTCAGTTAATACAACTTACCTATTGTTCCTCTTGCTACTGAAGGCAGCAACAAAAAAATAATGGTAGAGATACTCTATACCTACTGCTTACATTCATCTTTTGTTACTGGAGGGCCTGAAATATGGGAAATCAAACAGAAGAGGTAAGTGCGTTGGACTTCTGCCTACACTTCTCTCTGACCTGACTGCATATAAAACACTCATTTGTTGGTGTTACTGGTCCTATAAACCTTCAATATACTGGCTGACAGGCTAGACTGCTCCAGTTTATTAAGCATATTATGTGAACTAGATGAGGAACTCCATAAACATATATATTTAGTAGGCTAATATTGGTAATACACACAACCTTGTTATTTCAGTGAGGTAGTGGGTATTGTGAAGGTATTTATATGATATATATAGATGCTAAAGCGATTGCATGTTCCACTACCAGACACTCACACTGATTATGGACACATCATACATTGTAAAGACAACCATCTAAAGGAGTTCCAGCAGTCAATGTTTTCAGCACAATTTGAGTAATCTGAAGCATTTTGTTTTGTTAAAAGTCCTTAGCCACAGTAGCAGGATAAATTTATTCAGAAACCAAACAACATTTTATATGAACTTGGAGAGCAACATATCTAAGCGATCCAGTTTCATTATGAACCATCTGCTTCTGGTGGCTCTTGAGAGCAGGAGCCCGACACAGAGGATATTGGGACATTATACCCATTTTAAGGTTCCAAAGCAAAACTAGAGCCTCTTCAGTGACTGTATAACTCTACTCCGATGCCATAATAATGGGCACATATTATGTACAGACTGGAAACCAGCACATTAACCACTGGTAGTCTCTATACTCAGAATGTAATGCTTCCAGAACTATTGCATTTGTAACTATAAGTGCCAAAAGCACTGCCTGCTTACAGTATATTCAACATTCTTGAATGCAAGTGAAACTATTATTCTAGGGTCAGTTTCCAATAATTTATATTATCACCAGATTTCAGAGCAGAAATAATCGAGTTGAATGAAGGCGTTTAGGGTGTTCACATTAAATAAGCAATGCAACAATATGTCTTTGAAATAAATGGGTTCCTACTGTGGAACAGATGCCTTTGATACTTCATTTGAAGAAAAGATGACTCCTTCCATTAAGCAATGCATGGTTACCATTTGGTAGTAATTTATTTCACCTGCTACAGAAACAGAAAACTACAGCTTTGCTCAAGACACTGGGAAAAACATGGTCCTTGTCCTCTTTCATTGTCACTCTGGAGATGGTTTTCACTGTCCATCTTACATGGCCACTAAATATATCAACACACGAAAAAGACAGCTAGTCCACATGTACAAGGTGTAACATACAAATCCCTGCAATGCGGGGTATGTGCATCAAACCTCTTTAAATGTACCTATTTATAAATATGTACAAATAAATTACAGGCACTTGAAAGTCTTTGGTTGGAACAAACCAACATTGCTAGATGATTCTCCTTCCCCATAGGTGGCCAGATTCTTCCAATGGGGTCAACAAGCAATGACTCCACATTTATCTGCTCACAGTACAGAATGGGAAGGTTGTGCATCAGACAGGGCAACCTGTGAACAGAAAAGAGAAGTATTAAAACAAAAACAACAAAAATAATTTTAGCTAGAAAACCATACAAAGTGACATTTCTGAAAATTGCCTAAAAATATTGCAATTGGACGTATTTATTTTAGCATTTCTTACATACAATTGTAAAACACCCTAAATATTGATGCCAAGGGTCTACTTTACATATTTGATGCCCAATATGTACAGATAAACATAAGCAGATGGCATGTGCGGACCCCAAATAAAAATAGTGCATATGAATTTTCTCTGCTGCCGATTCACCTTCTGTCGGCTAAAGCTGCCGATGCAGAGAGAATTGCTGATTTCTGCAAGGACATTTAAAGCCCCTGCCTGCATACGTGCTTGGCAGGCAAACGGTTAAACCATGGCATAATTAAAATAAGGTGAACAAAAAAATCTTTTCTACCCAGCTTTCTTTCTACCAAAAGATGACATTAGGGGGGGGGGCTATTTATCAAAATCCAAATGTTTCAGATGTTTTAAATAAAACAAAATCAGACCAAACTAGAATCCACGATTTGCCCTCATTTATTATTATAAAAACTCGAAAAAATTGGATCAGGAAAAACCACTACTTTTATTGGATTGTCGCATGAAATCGCGACTTTTTCAGATTGTCTCGCAAGAAATCCAAATTTTCCAGATTTGACGCCCAAAAAGCCAGAAATATTTGGATTATTGTACAAAACCCAGCGCACACAATAATATCTTCAAAATACAACTGAATTCTACAGGACCATGACAGGTTGAAGATGGAGGATTTTCTGATTCTGACTTTTTGCAGCCTCAGGGTATAATAAATCTCCAATATATAGGCTGCACAATAAAAAATAATGTTTGCATTTTTTAAGCAAGCCCTGTGCGTGCTGTGCTGAGTTATTGCTGTGGATGTGCTTGCAGAACTACCACTTGGCACCCAGGGAGTCGTGGATTCTTTTTGTGTGTGCCCTCCATTACTATGGTTATATATATATATATATATATATATATATATATATATATATATATATATATATATATATATAAACACACACACACACAAACAATGCAGTCAGTGTTCCTGCAGCCAATACAACTGAACATGTATCTGCCCCAGGCTTTGTTTGGTTTCCTACACAACACAAGTCTCTTATCATACTGGGCTACAATCAGCTGCTACATGAGCTCTGTTCATACAGGACTGGAATAAGAGAGGTTGTCTAACTTCATTCATACAGTTATCTCTCAAATATGTTACATTACTGAAGGCCAATATACTTAAATCATGATGTTTCCCGTGTTTCTGCATAACTAGTCCAACTGCAGGCATTTATGTGCAGAAATTAAATCAGCATGGCAGCTACCTTCTGGCCTCAAGCTCAATTGAACAGGTCAGAGAAAGCAATGGAATCAGTGCAGTGAAAAACTGTCATCATTGAACTGAACTGTATAGTAGGGAATGGCCAAGCTGACCTGGCACCCTAGGTAACCCACCCAGCCACCCCACCCCTCATGTGCATGCACAAACGTGCCACACATACACAGTGACATTGCATGGGGAGCAGCAGTGATAGGAGGGGAGATTAACAATGGGTTTGCGTGAACCTGGACTAGGGGTAGGTAGAAGACCCTTCACAAGGTACCTGCCCAACATCTCCCTAGTGTTGTGCCCTAGTCAGGTGCCTCTTCTGCCTGCCTAACTCTGCTGTATAGTCTCCAATACCTACATACAGATGACCAAAATGTTGTGCACATGCCATTGTAAAGTATCATAAAGTATATATAAAGTATTTACAAAGTGGCAACATATCCCGCAAGTGCTGTACAATAATTGGGTATATACACTGAACATACAGATTACATACAAAGCAACCAATAACCAACACAAGAAGTAAATATGCCATATATAAAATAGTGTACAATTGCAATTTTATTTTACAGTGTTGCCTAAACTATCTAAAAAACTGATGATGAATGTTTGGTATGGGAAAAACTATAGCAAAAACTTTGAATGAAACCTTAACATTTCAACTGTAATGAACCTCAGTGTATTTAACCATCTGGATAAATATGAACGCGAGTATGAATTTACTTAGAAGTTGCCAAATATTCCATTCAGACAAACAACTCACCTCTTAAAGCTAAGCTTCTGGTTTTACTGCAACTGAAGCACATGTTCAGGGTGGTAGGGTATGTAAGCCAACACATTCCTGTAATTACTGACACTTCAGACAGGGAACTAAACATATTTTACATTAACATCTTTACAACTAAGTCTTCTGAGAGTGTCTGAATCTCTGTGTCCTACTGTATGTGCACATGTGCTAATCCCATACATAACATGTCTGTTTTTAATAAACAACATGACCTGACAAATTTATTGGCCCATTTATCCTAAAAAGGGTCTATTTCCAAATCATCTGTGAGACACCCTTTAGAATTAGAAGCCCCACATACAGTTCCCCCCCCCCAATCTAAAGATTACACCCATAAACTGTGGGACCTAGAGCTCCCAAACAAAAAGCAGCTTTGCAAATACAACACAAATGACTGACGTCTGTCCCCCCAAACAACATGTTAGTCTATAGTGTGAGCTGTACAACAGGTGCCAAGTTTGTAATCAGAGCCTGACCCCCGTGCTGGGAAGCATCATACACTGAGCCAACTCCCCCCATGAAACAGAACAGAATGTCTACTGCCCCCAAAGCCTCTCCCCAGAGTCAGTTCTCAAGAGATGTCTTACCTGGCGCAGGTGCCTGAGCACTTCCATTGCCTCTTCCTGCTTCCCCTGTCTGACCAGCGCCATCATGTCCTGAATCATCCTGACCCTCCTGTGATAAGGAGGGAGACTCGCAGCTCCGCTCTTGCCAACTTTCTCACTAGACCTCAGGCTAAAAGAAGGCCAGAAGTCGCCGCGTTCCCTTGCCGGAGTGCCCTTCCGGGAGCCCAGGGCTTGCTGAGGACTGTCTCCAGCAGAAGCTTGGCACACCTTGGTCTGCTTCGTGCCCATTGCTACAGAGGAAACTCCACGAGAGGCATCCGAGTCGCACAGCGGAGATGCACCTGCAACAGGTCGGGAGAAGTCGGAAAAGGTTGCGGGTGCGCACCTGTGTCACATACATACATTGTGGGCACGGATCATCGAGGGAACAGCCAAGTTAACGGTCCCTTCTGCATGAATAAAAAAAGTAGTGGTCCCCCGGTCAGTAACTTTCCCCAGGTGAATCCATCCTAGTCAGAGGGGTGTTCCTGCTGTTTTGGCTGCTGCTTTTAGAGCCCACAGACTAAGAGAAGAGTTGGGGGCCCCTCGTGTGCCGTGGTACGATCCGAAGGAGTCGTACCCCTCTCATTGGCCAGAAGTGAAGATGAGCGGCTCCGCAAGCACAGGGTGACAGTAGCAGTTGGGACTTCACATCCTCTCCCTGCAAAAAGTCTTCGCAGCTGCTCCGCTCTCTCACAGTCGATCAGATGGAAGTAGCGCGCAGCTCCTCCTCTTTGCCTTGCTGTCCCCTTTCAGAATCACGGCTTGGTCTCCGTGTGTAACTGGGAAGCGAGGGAGACTGACAGCAGCAATTATGAGTTCTCTGTCTGCCTCTCCTCTATCCAGCATCTCTTCATATAGACACAGAGAGAGGGAGGGAGGCGTTTCCTTATGTGTGACCAGGGCTGGACTGGGAGTAAAAATCAGCCCTGTCAAAAAAATCAAAGCAGCCTACACATAAATGCGTGCTGGTCTTTTACTTATACACATGCATATTTTATCTCTCTCTCTCTCTCTCTCTCTCTCTCTATAGTATGCAGGAAGTTATGGCAAAAAGAAAAAGGGTCTTTATTCAGCTCAACGTTTCGAGCCCGCACAGGGCTCTTCATCAGGACTATATAACAAAATATTATGTATTCCTGACGAAGAGCGCTGTGCGGGCTCGAAACATTGAGCTGAATAAAGAACCTTTTATTATTTGCTAAACAAATCCTATGAGTGCTGTAATTTCCTGCATACCTTATACAATTTTCTTACGAGCACCTGGGTATCCAGTATATCTAGCTAGATATACATATATATATATATATATATATATATATATAGATATATATATATATATATAGATATATATATATATATATATATATATATATAAAGCTTTAGCCTTTTGCACTATTCACAGTTTGGGGGGGGTTGAGAGCAGAGGGGGAATGTGGAAAGCTGCCAGACACAAACTTACCCAGTTTTTTTAGAGCCCAGATCAGTATGAGGCTGTCTGCAGCTGTTTGGTTGTTCTGGCGCTCGTTTGCTCTTCCCTGACAGAGGAACATCACAGGCAGGAGGCGGGCCTCATATTGAAAACGACCCAGCAAATTTCAGTCACAGTGTACAGGAAGAAAAAGCTGCTCCTGGGTGCTAATGGTGAGCGATCTGCCAGCCCTGTGCTCCCCCCACACCCTCCCTCAGTCTGAGCAGCAGCCAGCAGGGCAGTCCTACACCTTACAAAACAGGCACAATGTATAATAAGGGAGGGGGGGGTTGTGTGTGTCCATACAGTTAGTGAGAAGCTGATGCCCAAGTGACAGGCTGCTGCTATTGTTCCCGGAAGAGTCACCCACAAAGCTACACTGCCAACTATATCACTTGTATTGCCTCTGTCAGTGTTGTGCCTCAGTCTGTGGGAAGGGGGAGCCTCTGGGCTCTGAATCCAGGGGAAGGAGCCTCTCACCATGCAGCCCCTCTAATACCAGTTTCCTGTGCTCTCTGGTGTCACCCTCTGGTGTCAGTGGGGTGGGAAGGAAACTCTGTGTGTGTCTGAGGATGCTCTTTTTTTATGGTCAAAACTCTCAAATTCAACTAGGGATTTATTAAAATTTGATTCGAGTTTTTAAAAAAATTCAAATTTGATTTTCAAGATTTATCATAAACTGGCCCTTTAAGAACTCAAATTCGACTATTCGCCTACTAAAACCTGCTGAATTCTTGTTTAAGTAAATGGGGTCGTCCAGGAATCAATTTGAAGTTTTTTGCAACTTGAATAGAGTTTTTAAAATTCAAATAAAATTTGATTCTAATTCGATTCAAGTTTTCAGGTCGATCCTATTCACCCAAGTTTAAAAAATTTGATTTTTATAATAAATTTTGATTGTTCGAATTTCGAGTTCATGCGGAAGCGATTTTCAGCAGACTTGCTTCCATTTGTTGTATTAGGACTGGTTATTTTTTGGCCTAGGGATTAAACTAAATGGCTCTTATTTGTTAGGTTAGAGTTAGAGTAGGTTTCTAGGTTAGAGTAGGTACCTGCTTAAAGAGTCTACCTTGACGTGGTGGCAGGCTTAATAATCCTCTGGCCAAAAGTGTTTCATTTATTTTTATAGCTCCCATTCCTGTGTGGCCTTTATACTGTGCGGTGGGGAGGGAGTGGGGGACAAATAATTATATTATATGGGGTCCTATGATTTCTAATGGTGGCCCTGGGTGCAGCAACCAAATTGAGCTTTGAACCTTGACACTTTCGATTTAGTTTAAGGGCTCCATTAAGCAGAACAATAAAGATCTGCCTGGGAGGAAATTAAGCGAAGTGGAGAAATATTCCTTAAATATACACTATATAGTTTTGTATTGAAGTGATCACTACTGATAAAAATTAGACCTGGGATCCACTGGCAGATTCAATTACATAGACCCTCATTTTTTGATTTTGGGTGAAATCAATGGGTTTATATATTAACTTTACAAAATACAAAAACACACAATCCAAAAATGTAAAGAGGACCCTGCCCAAAAGGAAACCTCAGTATGTTGTAGATGGACATAATGAAAGCAATTTAGAAGTATTTGCATCAATCTGTCCTCTGGTTCCTGGTGTCAGTCAGTGATTGTAAGACTAGATTTTTGCTAATGGCACAAGCTACTGCTATTGGTTGTATGTCTCACTGCTGCAAGTCACATGATTCTCCTGAGTAAACTGTTGGTTGTCAACTGCCACTGCCCAACTGTCTTTTGGACGGTGGAGAGAGAGGGAGCGAGCGAGAGAGATTGCCACATCGGATGCTATAAAAGAAGACAAATTTTGGGTAAAACTACATAGAATTACAATAAAAGGAGAAGGAGAAGGAAGGCGAAGATGAAGAAGAGGAAAAAGAGGAGTTTGACTCCAGAAGAGAGAGAACTTCCACAGGATGAAAGTGGGAAGAAGAAAGAGAAGAAAGCCAAGAAGCAAGATGCAGAAGAGAAGACCAACTCCAGTCGAAATAGGAAGAAGAGACACACTGAGAGTAAAAAAACAATCCGTGTAGGGGAGAAGCCCCCTGAAGATGGAAGGAATAAAAGAAAAGCTGTTAGAAAAGATCAAACAAAGAAGAGAAAAGAAAGTCTCTCAGATGTGACCAGTAAACCTGAGAGCAAGAAGAGAAGACAAGAAGAGAAAGAAGAAACAACTAAAAGTAAAAAGAAAACCGGCTTAGAAGAGATGAAAATTCCTCAGAGCAGCAGAAGAAGGAAGAAGCAGGACAAGACGAAAAGACCAAGGAGCCCAGAAGATCCATTGGAAGGTAAGGGGGAATATGCAAGAAACGTATTTCATTTTTATTTTCTGTTACATCTACTTCTAATTCTTTTTAATATGGCGTCAAGATAGTTATTTAACTGCCCACATTGATCGGTCCTGTTGGGGGTGGGGGTTTCCACAAATCCATCCCTCTGCTTTAATTAAAATTTCTGTATGTTTTTAGAAAACATATATTGTTAGGTGGACAGTTAGGACAGTTAGGGAAAATTGAAAACCCCAAAGGCTTAAATAATATCCCTCTTACACTAAATGCTAGGAATACTCACAAATAATAAAGATAAAGAGTTTTTCTCTAAATGTGGGTGCTGCCTTAGCCACCATTAATTGTTATGGAGATACTTATAGGTAGATAGATATATTTAGGAAAATATACAATGCATAATATATTTT
Source organism: Xenopus petersii (assembly GCA_038501925.1). Taxonomy (NCBI): domain Eukaryota; kingdom Metazoa; phylum Chordata; class Amphibia; order Anura; family Pipidae; genus Xenopus; species Xenopus petersii. Next base: position 40,129,077 of record CM076675.1, read on the forward strand.
GATATGGGCTTTTGACTGAATTTGTTTTGTTCCCACAAGGTGGAAGTGGAAGTGCACCGAAGAAATCCCATGTGGATGGGAAAAGACCAGCCCCCCTGGACATACAGAGGTACAAATTCCACCAAGAGCTAGGAGAAGGCACGTTTGGACAGGTGAGTGCGGGGCCTCCCAATATAGAAATCTCTTTTGTTATCTGGTATAAATCTGTACAGAAAACATGGAAGTACAATCAAGCACTTGGCAATGTCTTTAAAGGGGTTGTTCACCTTTGAGTTAAAGGGCTGGTTCACCTTAAGTAACTTTTAGCATGTTATAGAACAGCCAATTCTAAGCAACGTTTCAATTGGTTTTCATTATTTATGTTTTATAGTTTTATAGTTATTTGTCGTTTTCTGATTCTTTGCAGCTTTCAAATGGGCATCATTGTCCCCTTCTAAAAAAACAAATGCTCTGTAAGGCTACAAATGTATTGTTATTGCTACTTTTTATTGCTGATCCTTCTATTACGATGCTCTCCTATTCATATTCCAGTCTCTTATTCAAATCAATTCATGGTTGCTAGGGTAATTTGGGCCCTAGTTACCCAATTGCTTAAAATGCAAATTGAACAGATGCTAAATAAAAAGCTAAATAACCCAAAAACCTTCAATAAAAAAAATTAAAACAAATTGCAAATTATCTTGGAATATCACTCTCTACATAATACAAAAAGTTATCTCAAAGGCGAACAACCCCTTAAACTTTACGTATGATGTAGAGAGTGATATTCTGAGACAACTTGCAATTGTTTTTAATTATTATTTGTGGTTTTTGAGTTATTTAGCTTTTTATTCAGCAGCTCTCCAGTTTGCCATTTCAGCAATCCAGTTGCTAGGGTGTAAATTACCCTAGCAACCATGCATTGATTCGAATAAGTGACTGGAATATGAATAGGAGAGGCCTGAATAGAAAGATAATAATAAAAAGTAGCAATACCAATAAATTTGTAGCCTTACAGAGCATTTGTTTTTAGATGGGGTCAATGACCCCATTTAAAAACTGTAAAAAGTTAGAAGAAGAAGGCAAATAGTTTAAAAACTATAAAAAAAATATTGATGACTAATTGAAAAGTTGCTTAGAATTGACCATTCTACAGCATATTAAAAGTTAAATTAAATGGGAGGAAGACCTAGGAGTCCTCACTGACCAACAGTGGGAGTCCCTCCTCAAATCACCCAACAGAGTGTCCGTCAATCCCAGACACCAAATTCCACAGTTATATTTGACACATAGAATCAATCCTAATCTCTCCCCTAATTGCCTTAGGTGCAAGAAGTCAGAGGGTACTCTAGTACATACACTATGGGCCTGTCAGGATATTCAAAACTATTGGACAGCAATTGTGGATATGTTATCCGAAGTGTTAGGCCTAAGGTTGGTCCCTGATCCACTAGTCTGTATATTGGGTCTGTTTGCAGGAATTCAAATGGCCTCAACCACAAAAATGTTTCTGAACAAAGCTTTGTTTCAAGCCAGGAGGTTGATATGCCTTAATTGGAGGTTGGACAGGCCGCCCGCCCGCCCCCGACTTATGGGTTAGCACAATGTCCAACATTGGGACGCTAGACTTCCTAACTCTAAGAAAAAAGGGGGCAAATGACAAAATTCCATCAGATCTGGTCCCCTTGGTTGATGAAATTTCCCATTCCCAACATACTGGCACAGGAAAACCTCCCTTAAGCCTCACAGTAAAGTAATACAAACACATATTTGGTTATATACAGTATGTTTTATTAAATTCCGTTATTGCATAAGGTGTATATTGTTACATTTTTGTGCCTAATTGTGCTGTACAATATCAAGAGAAACTATGTCCTGAAATGCAAGAATACAATTCTGTAATATTTATCTCGCTTCATGACTGTCAATAAACTTACCTGAACAAACAAAAAAAGTTAAATCAAAAATGAACCACCACTTTAACATTCTGATTGACTCTGATATTATCAGTCATTCATGTTGTAAGCAGCATTCAAGACACTCTATAATTTCTAATCTCTTTGTTCTGCTCTTAGGTGATGTTGGCATCATATACACCGAAGAAACAACTTGTCGCAATGAAGACGGTGTCCAAACAACCCAGCAAGGGCAACTATACCTGCATCATGAAGGAGGCCCGACTCTTGAAGATCGCCAGAGGATGCCCCTTTCTATGCCATTCTCATGCCACGTTCCAGTCTGAGGTACAGAACACTGTTTATATTGATACATAATCTGTTTCATGAATGGTTTGACTTTCTAAGGCCAACTTAATGCCCATAACAAGGGAAAACACCCTTTGATAACTAACAAGTCCCCAATTCACCTTGCTTGCTGAACAGTTCTGTGCCATGTATTCCTCACTAATTCTTCATTTGTCTCTCTAACCAGCTGCATGCCTTCTTCGTGCTCGAGTATGCCAGCGGGGGAAAACTGCACAAAGTTATTGCAGACCAAGGAAATCTGTCAATGAAGAACATCCAGTAAGTGATACGATTCTTACTATAGAGCAGTGCTGTCTAACTGATTCCCACTTGTGTGGCCCCCCCCACATGAAATTCTGCCTGCTGTGACTTACCATGTGTAAAGTTTAAAATGTATCACTACAGAACAGATATTAACTGGCCCCTGCATTGTTTAAACCTCAAATTCAGACAATAATCTCCCCTGAATTGTCCACACTTGTAACACCTCTATATTTCATACCCCTAAAACCCTGCACTGTTCACACCTCAGACCCAGACTGAAAGTGCTCATATTGTTCACTTGTTCAGACTCAGACGAAGGGGCACCAGCATTATGTCACTGTATGTAACACAGAATGAACTGTTCATCTTAGAGTGGTCCTGATAAGTTTCCCTGTGTCCTGCTGTATTTTGCCTTCCCTATACTCCCTGTATGTACCATATTCTGTCTGTCCTACATTACCTGTGAGACATGAGCCTGGTAGGGTTTGTTCTGGGGGTTTGTTAGCATTTGAAAATAATTGTTAGGGGCCCCTAAGGTGTTTAATCATGTACTGGGGGTGCTGTGTTATCCACAGGGGAGGAGGGCATGTTTTAAAGGAGAAGGAAATGCATCGTACACTTCGGGTACCAAATGTTAGGCACCTCCAAGTGATTGTATCGACTTACCTGAAACCCCGGGGCTCCTATCAGCAGAAAACTGCACCAGCCCAGGGTTATACCAGTGAGCACCACCTATAGGTGGGCCATGTGGGGTCAGTATGTATCATAACACCTTTTAAAAATGTGAATGATAAATATTTATTTTTTACTGAAGATGAGCCTTGGGACATATATCTTTTAATTTAATGTAACACGGAAGTTGGGCAGCACTGCTATAGAGGAATATAGAGTAAGAGAGACAGCGTATGATACAGACAGATATGTAAGAGTCCAGGTCAGTGTCAGACTCACCCACAGGGATACCAGGAAAAGTCTAGGTGGGCCCAGGTGTCAGTGGGCCCTTGTTCTGCTAAACATTTGGCCTATTTCATGACCATTCCCTATTTCTTTGAGAACAATGAGGCTAAATAGATGGGATAATAAATCATAGTAAGTAAAGAATAGAGACTAGGAGAATAGAGGTTGAATGAGGAGAAGAAGAATAATAGTACTGAGAGTGGGCCCCTGATCTATGGTTCTTTGGTGGGCCCCTGGTCTAAGGTTTTCGGGTGGGCCCCTGGTGTCCCAATCCGCCACTGGTCCAGGTTGTGCCAATGGTCCCACAGGGCTGAGCAATACACAGAGGAGCTTGGGAGTAGGAGAGCAGACTTTTTGTGCAGCACTGCAATATGTCATGTTTCAGGCAGCACAAAATGACAACTGTAGAAAGTCATTTACAAATTAATTGAATTAATACATTAAAATGTCCTTCATGTAAATTGACATACTGCTGTGTATTGGTTCTTGGGCCTTTGCCTGAATAAGAAAGCTTTGTGCACAGTAGCAGAACCAGGGCACCACTGATTTGTATGAAGGGACAAGAAAAGTCAAATTTAACAGGTGATAGGTAACCCCCATGATATTTGATAAGTATCCCCCATGGTATTAAGCTGGTTGCTTTTTTTTTTTTTTAACAGATTCTATACTGCAGAGATGGTGATAGCCCTACAGTTCCTTCACTCCAATGGCATCATTCACCGGTGAGTAAAATCTCAGGTCTCTGCTCTATTTTATTCACTGGTAGCATGATATAGTTCACATCTTGATATCTCTCTATACTAAACTTTGCTAACTAACAGTAATGTTTGCACCCCTTATATCTGGTGCAGTCAGTTAGGGACAGTTCCATGTAGTGGCTCACACTCTGTCCAGACTCACAACAAATTGTGATTTAAGCCTTTCATTTTAACCAAGCAATGCATCCTTTTCTCTGTATAATCTGCCTTTACTGTACCACCTGTTGTTTTAAATATCCTTTATCTATTGCTATTTTCTTACTACTTAACTTTATTGCTTCCAGATGGGCCTATTCCAAAAATATCTATTTTCTTTTACCTTTTAATGTGCATGTACTTACTTACCCCTGACTCACTCTCACACGTTTCTCTTTCTAATATTTCCTGCGTTAATTTCCTGCGCTTATGTTGCAGTGATCTGAAGCCTGAAAACATCTTGGTGGATAACAACGGGCACATCAAGATCTGTGACTTCGGCCTCGCTGTTGAAGGAATGATCGGCGGAAAGAAGATCAGCGGATTGACAGGAACACCTGGATACCGTGCGCCGGAGGTCAGCAATCTTTTTTTTTTAATCTAATTTATACACAGAGGAATTCAAATCTATTTGTCTTTTTCTATTTTGTACACCTTTGCTGTGTCTAGTTTATATAACTGTGTTTCTGTTACCCAAGAAGATAATTAGTTCTTTTTTTCTGAAGGTTTTGTCATTGGAGAAGTACGATGCTGCAGTGGACTGGTGGTCATTCGGGGTCATCATGTACGAAATGGCCACCGGCAGACAGCCATTTGCCCCATCACTGGTTTCTGCACAGGAGTTGTTTGAGATTAAGGAGAGAAAGCTTGAATACCCGCGTCACATGAGCCGGGAAATGCTGGACCTTCTGCCAAAGGTAAGTAGAAACAGGGGTCAGGTACATGGGGGCACAGGGGTCAGGTACATGGCGGCACAGGGGTCAGGTACATGGGGGTACAGGGGTCAGGTACATGGGGGTACAGGGGTCAGGTACATGGGGGCACAGAGGTCAGGTACATGGGGGCACAGGGTACAGGGGTTAGGTACATGGGGGTACAGGGGTCAGGTTCATGGGGAAACAGGGGTCAGGTACATGGGGGCACAGGGTACAGGGGTTAGGTATAGGGGGGTACAGGGGTCAGGTACAGGGGTAAGGTACATGGGGGCACAGGGGTCAGGTACATGGGGGCACAGGGGTCAGGTACATGGGGGCACAGGGTGCAGGGGTCAGGTACATGTGGGCACAGGGTACAGGGATCTGGTACATGGGGGCAGTACTTTCAAATAGAGTGACGGGATTCCATTACCTTCTTCGGGTTCATTTCCACTAATGTAAGCAGTGCTCTCATTTCAATTTAGAGGGTTAATATAAATACATTTGGTGGTGCCTGACTTTACATCTGTTATATTCAGATAAATGTTTGTTTTCTTTTTTAGCTTCTGGAGATGAACAAGAGCAAACGCTTAGGAGTAAATGGCAACATCAGGAAGCACTCATTCTATGCCAGAATCAACTGGAGTGAGCTGGAAAACGGAAAAATAAAGGCACCTTTCCAGCCCAAAATTGTAAGTTTATAACTGCACCAAGCAATGGGAGTTGGGAAGGCCAAGTTTTTTATTGGGGAGACTAATAGGCTGTTTACTTTATTGGAGCATTTCATAGGCAGTTGTTTGGTCTTTGCATAAACTTACCTTCCATATACCTTGTCATGTCATTTTATTCTTCTTTGCATGTAACTATTAAGCTATTTTAAGGGCATAATACTTGAACCCTCTTAACATTTTCAAGCATATAGCCTGGAGAAACTAAACTGCTTATAAATATATTTCAAAGACCTGCAATTGCCTTTGCACAGTCCTAGATTTATTACTCATTTAGTGCTCTGCAGCAGCTTCACAGTCCATGACCCAGTTGTGGGTTCCCTGTATATCTGTGAGTTGGTAGGCTCTGGCCATATATGTGACCAGTGGACCCCTGTCATTTTACACCTTCGCCCATCAGACAGATCGCCAGCCACTTAAAAAAATCTTTTGCTGGGTGTCAGTAAAGCGGTTGGAAAATAACACAAAGAGTTGGGAAACTATGTATGACTCCATTCCTCAAATTGTCCTTATACATGTATGGGGCCTGTTAACTGAAATGTTTGGGTCCTGAGGTTTTTATGGACAAGAAAAAAATACAAGGTACTGTTTTATTATTACAGAAGAACATTTAACTATTTCTAGATAATAGGTTTCTGGATTATGGGTCTTAAACCTGTACTATGTAGTAAAAACCCTTCTTAATCATGGAGTGCAGAATTTTTAAATAAATACCCGTTTTTAGCTACGCGTCATTCATATATATCTGACCATACTGTATCATATATTATATGTTCATGCTTAAAATGATATATAACAAAGTGTGTTGCTTTCTTTTGATAGCCACCAGCAGATAAGTTACCAATCATACATCCAGGATTCTGCGCTGAGACATCTAAGAGAGCTAATGTGGAAGGCTTCTCCGATGTGGATTCCAACTGGAAATGGCAGGAGTAAAGTGTTTCCTGTGCTCATGTGGACTAACCTCAAACTGCCTGTACAGCAAGTGATGACGGCAATGTACCATTCATGGCCAATTCCATCAATGAACATCAGATCTGCCGTCTACTGTCTACTGCAAGTGTACAAGTGTCTGTCTGTACAGCCAACTACACCAACACCACATGGGATCCTTGACAGAAAGTAGAAAGAACTCGAGGCATAGTGGTAAGTGAAATGAAATAAATTAGAATGGGAAAGATGAGATAGGATTACTTATAGAAGGAGTATTAAATGATAGTAAAGTTGTTGAGGTATTAATGGGACTTTCATAACATTGAGGCAACTTGCTAGTGTGCTTGTGCTCTTAGACTTCTAGAAATGTGTATTTTACATGGGAGGGGACATATTTTTATAAAGTAATATACAGAGTTATGCTATGAACAATGCACTCTTTTCTTCTTTAGCACACAAGACATCACAGGAGGCCCCACCAGAAGAAAGGAATAGCTGCAATCCGGACTTTCTTAATGGACTTTCTAACAGACCCTTGGATAAGGGTAAAAATGTATACTGAACATACAGTGCACTTATGGTAATCCAGTGCATTGTTAATTAACACCGTTCAGTATACTTCAGTTTCTTTATATAAGGTAAGGTTTAGGGGTAAGTATAGCATTAAGTAAGTTTACTTCCTTTTCTAAACTTCCATCCCATTTACTGTTTTCTTATAGATAGGATGTTATATAGAAATAGAAATGTTAGGATTCCTTCTCCTCTTTACTCCTGTCCCATTCTTTTCTTTTACCATTTTCTTTTCTCATTTTCCTCTTTTTCAACTTTAATATACTGTAAGTTAAGGTAAAAAAGGGTGGGTGGTATCTTATATTGGAATAGGAATGTTACAATTGTTTCTTGCTTTTCTTTTATGCTCTCCTGTCTTTTCCCTGTAGTTTGTAGCACATACTGTATGTTAAATGTAAAGTTTATGGGTAAAGGTATACAGGATATGGCAGTGGTTATGTGGGATAAGGGATATATGTATATAAATATGGGATATGGGTACTATAAGGGTTATAGTAAAGGGATATAGGAATAGTGATGTTGAATAAGGTATATATGTATATAATTATGGGATATAATTATGGGATATGGGTACTAAAAGGGTTATAGTAAAGGGATATGGGAATAGTGATGTTGAATAAGGTATATATGTATATAATTATGGGTTATTGGTACTATAAGGGTTATAGTAAAGGGATATGGGAATAGGAATGTGGGATAAGGAATATGCCATATCCTGATAGAAATTTGCAGCAAATCATAACAGTAAATTAACTGCTGAAGAAACACCACTTTCAGCCTGTTTACACTGTGATTTGCTGCAATAAGTATGAAAGGTATGAAGTGGTGTGTGAATGTAAATAGGGATCCCCGTTGCACCAATGTAGAAGATGAACATAGCGCACCTTCTGATTGGCTGCAAGTTTAATTTAGTTCACCATTAAAATGTAGAAAAATCTGATGAGGCCGTCCGTATGCTTGTGCCTCTTTGTCCCAATAGGAGGGAGTAATATTGCAGCAGATAGAGCTGCAGCTTGTAGGCCCCTTTTTAAAAAGATAAATAAGCCCATTAGAGTTGTGAATGTGAAGGTGTAAAGTTTTAGGATCAAAGGAATAAGAATAGACTAGGCAGAGCTGTAGGTCCCTAAATGCTGCCTAGCCACAACTCCCTCCTTCTCCTCCACCATGAATCATATATTATTCAAGATAAATAGGCCCATAATAATCCTCATCCCCCATAACCAGGCCTTTTAAATAATAAAGGCTGCTGGTATTAATAGTCAGTAGAAAGTTGATCCAGGGACTGGTCCGATTGCCGTTTTGGAGTCAGGAAGGAATTTTCCCCCCATCTGAAGCAAATTGGAGATGGCTAAAGATGGGGTTTTTTGCCTTCCTCTGGATCATCTATAATAAACCTGATGGACACGCTCACCCTCAATTACTGTGTAACTGTGTCCTTAATTCATTGATAGGGTCCATCAAATTCTTACTGAGTAGGGAAGTACTAGGGGAATTATATAGTTAGTAAAGCAGTGGGGAGTGGAATTCCAGTCTCACTGACCATGGGATTTGCCACAGGGACAGAGAAAATAGTGAGTGAATGAGTGAGAGCATGTGGGTGTGTGGAAGTGTGTGTTATTGTAGATTATCCATTGGGGAACTTTTGTTCCTTACACCTCCCAGTCTGATCTGAGGAGGAGGGGTCCCATGACGGCTTATATCAGCCGGTATCTGGCCAGATAGGGAACTATTGCAGCAAGTCATCGGGTGAGCCATTTGCTGCAATAGGTGTGTGAATGGACAGTAACGTGGTTGAAGCCTTGACGTGGCGTTACTGCTCACATGTATATCATGTGCCAATTCAACTGACTGCCAGAGTGTCATTATAGTAGCAGTTGTAATAGAAAGAGAAATGTATTTAAACTTTAACTATAAATAAATGGAGTGAATAGATGTCTAACGTAAGAGCCAGAACACAACTTCTTCCATTGTATCTCACTACCCTGATAGTCGGCAACAAGAAGGGGGGGTCACAAGGACATACATTCAATTAGTTTGCTTTTAATTCTGATTTATGTGGTAGATTGGGGGCTCAGATATGGGATTGCTGATAGAGAGCACCGAAGTACAGAAAGGCCATCTCTGTAATAATAAGAGTTCCCTGCAATTGATGGTGACTGAGCTGAATAAATCTGAATCTGAATGATAATCCTGACTGTTTTAAAGAGATGGGCTCTTGAGATTTTGGTTGCTAGGAGACATTTTTGATGGTAGGTTAAAATGACCACTACAGTTTACCAATCATAGAGAACAAGTGCTGTCATGGTAACAGTGTAGCATAGTATTTACAATAATTTTAAAAACTAATCAAAAAGGGTCCTTTTATAATATTAAATTGAAAAAATGCAAGAAAATGTCAGTTTTCCCATTTGATTTCTTTAGGCCTGCTGTTGTAAGAAGGAGACAGAGAAATTAGCAGATACATGACAGAGAAGGATTTGTTTCCATTACCCTATCTGGATAATTTCCTTCTGAGGACTCAACACAATGTGGAGCTAATTTGTACTGTTTAGACATTGATTGGAAGGATTTTGTCTCACTGTCCTGTTGTATTATAGGAGAGATTGCTACTAAGCACCAATCATATTATACAATTCACACTTTAATGCATGTCAGAAGAGGAATAATGCTTGGGGAACCTTGTCCATTCTTTTGGACCAATATAGTTGACATCAGGGGTCTCCAACCTTTTTTTTTTTACCCGTGAGCCACATGGAATGTAAACAAAAGTTGGAGAGCAACATTAGCACGCAAAAAGTTCCTGGGGATGCCAAATATGGGCTGTGATTGGCTATTGGTAGATTCTACATGGACTGGCAGCCTATGGGAGGCTCTGTTTGGCAGTACATCTGATTTTTATGCAACTAAAGCTTGTCCTCAAGCCAGGAATTCAAAGAGAAGCACCTGCTTTGAAGCCAATGGGAGCAACTCCAAAGGGTCTGAGAGCAACATGTTGCTCATAAGCTACTGGTTGAGAATCCCTGGTTTACATCATATTAAGTGGCCACTTAAAGAATTTCACCAAACTGGAATATAGATATTATTAAATATTGCCCTTTAATATGTTTTACTTCAGGCCACCATTTTATGATATTCTTTGTGCTTTCTCGAAAATCACTTGACCAGAAATACTTCAGCTCTAACTATAAAAGGAAGAGAAGTGGGAGTAAAAAACTTTGTCCATTAATTGGATCATGTGACCTAACATGTATGTGTGCCCTTGGTTTGCTTCTGTGCATCGTGAATCATATGGTCCCTTAGTTCTTAAAATGGCAATTTTCTATTTAGGATTATCCAATGGCGCATGCTACTAAAAGAGTATATGTTTATGAGAATGGTTTATTTAGATGAAACAGGGTTTACACATGAGCTCTTTCATGCAAAATTGTTTTATAGAGACCTACAATGTTTGGGGGTATAGTTTTCCTTTAAGGGCTTATTTACAAATGCAGCTGTAAGTGTTAGCAAGTGTGCACAATGTTGCACTTATTGACACCATTCTTTAGAGCAGGGCTCCCCAACCTTTTTTTACTCAATAGTTTCAATCAAATGTAAAAAGAGGTGCAAAGCACCAAAAGCATGAAAAGAGTTCCTGGGTGTGCCAAATAAGAGCTGTGATTGGCTATTTGTTAGCAATTATGAGGCTGGCAGCCTACAGTAGACTCTGTTTGGCAGTATATCTGGTTTTTATTCAACCAAAACTTGCCTCCAAGCCAGGAATTAAAAAATAATCACCTGCTTTGAGGCCTCTGAGAGCAACATCCAAGGGGTTGGTGATCAATGTGTTGCTTGCGAGCCACTAGTTGGGGATCACTGCATTAGAGGTAATTACATCCACCAAGTTCTGTATATAGGTGTGCTAAGTGTTGTTACATCATCTTGTCTCTTCTTTATTGTGTGCAAGTGAGCCTATTGATGCTGTGGAACCCTGGAGCTGAAGCCACTCACAGCTGGTTGGATCAGTAGCCACAGCAGACTTGAATCACATGCAAATGTCGTATTAATGCTGAGCACTGGAAGTGATTTCAAAACACTGAAAATGTTAGACACAACTAAAGGTGGCCATACCTGGGCAGATTGCCATTCAGAGCAATTTGTCAATTTATGTTTTGTGTATGGGACCTTTGAACAGGCCTACCCCACTGATATCTGGCTAAAAATCCTTGAATTGAGGAAACATCTGCACATTGATGCCGCCCTTGATCGGAAGCTGACATAGCGGCAATTATGATCTTGCGAATGAGGTGGGTTGAAAAACTTGTCTCAGGCAGCAGCACCAAATAGGTTACAAGGGGCCCGGATAACTTTAAAAGTCTAATTTTCAGTTTTAAACTGGAAATCCAGCTTGACTACTGGGAGAGAGCACAATTGCACTCTCCGCATTAGTGTTGCAGTCTCCCCCCCGGATCCACATGCAAGAAAGGTGCAAATGTGAGGGGGCGGCTCTTGCTTTAGAAACGTTCCTTCCTGATCGTTGGCTTGAGGACCAAATGTTTGGATAAGCCTAATATTGCCCAACTCAAGGTGTACATATAGGAGAAAGATCCACTCATTTGGTGACCTTGCCAAACAAGCAGATATTATAACGTATGGTTAGCTTTAAAATGAACAGAAACAGAAGACACTGGAAAAAAACTGATAGCTGATATGTAGTGAGGGCAACACAGAGCCTGTTAGATGTAAGGCACCAGACAATAGCACTCATTATGTTTAACACTTGGATCAACACACGTTGATCCAGGGACTGGTCCAATTGCCATCTTGGAGTCAGGAAGGATTATTTCCCTTCTGAGGCAAATTAGAGAGGCTTCAATTGGGGTTTTTTACCTTCTTTTGGATCAACTAGCAGTTTGGCAGCTTACATGTAGAGATGTTACAACAGAGAAAAAGGAAATTATTCTTAAAAATTTGGATTATTTGGATAAGAGTCTATGGAAGATGGCCTTTTTGTAATTCGGAGATTTCTGGATAATGGGTTTTCAGATGACAGATTCCATACCTGTACCAGCAAATGTCTACAAGTTTTGCATGCATTGTATGATTTTACTGAAATATCATTTGGCTTTCCTTTACCTTAAGATGAAAATGACAGGTGAGTTATTAAGCTTATCTGTTGTCTTTAGAAGGGATCATTATCTGAAGTCCTCAACTAAAGTGCCAAGGTTCAGTGTTATTATATAAACTCTCTTAGATTTTTAAAGGAAATCTGAACCCTCTGAACAAATGCAATTGCTCAGAGCACTATTCTAGGCATTTTTGCAATTTGCTTTATGTTTTTTCAAGGTATTAACAACAGCGTCTGCTGAAAATGTAAGTTTGGCAATGGTGTCTTTAAAAATGAAGTTGGTGACTAGAGTTAGTTCTAATCAGAGCAACATTACAAGACATTCCATTCTTACAGAAATAATTTTCAGTTAGTCAACCACTATGTAGGATTAAAAAAAATCATCAACATTGCAAAATGATGCTAACAAATGAACATGCTTATGTTTCGTTTTTTGAAGCTGAACCAGTGGTCCGTGGGGAACTCAAGAGCCTTCCAGAAGGATCGGTTTTTATATACTGCCAGGTTGGAGAGAGACCTTAGTAAGTTATTTATTGCATGTACAAATTCATAAATCTGTAATATTATTTTGTGTAAAGTATTGTGGTCAAATCACCACTCACAAGGTGATAACTAAGTATCTTTATTGTGTGGAACTGTGTTACAAATTATACGCATAATAAGAATTGCCAGTAAAACACACCCATTAGAGTCCTGCATGGAACCAATTTGTTAAACCCGGACCGGCAACCTGCATACTTACCCGATTGAACCCGCTACCCGACCCGCAAGTACCTTATCCGCAACCTGATCCGTGACCAGCTGACCATCAAGAAACAGGAAGTGCCGTCATTGTAACCCGGGTGACATCATTAGAAGTAGGCACGATCAAAAAAAAGGAGATTATTGATAAGTGCCTGAAAACAAAGTTCTGTCACGGGAAGTGACGTCATTGTAAACCAGAAGTGACCTCATTAGAAGTAGGTGTGATCAGAAAAAAAAGATTAAAACTCGCTATTGAGAAGACCCGCGACCTGACCTGTAAACCCAGAGAACCGCCGACCCGCGTCTATACCTGCTCCCGAAACTTCTACCTGCAACCCGCAGGGTACCGTAGGTTTTTGCGGGTACCTGACCCACTGCAGGACTCTAATACCCATGACTGCCACACTGAGAGAGACCTGTGCTACAGCCTATATGCCTCCTATGGTGGCTATGCATTTACCCTCCAATTATCTATATAAGGCAAGAGTATATATTCCAAGGCCCAGTCCTTCCCAAATTACTTACAAGGATGTGTGAATGACTAAGATATGTGTACATACATTATGCTGTGGTCAGTACTAATTTGATATACAGTATCAATGAATTCTACATAGCATATTTGCATTTATAACGTTTTTAGACTAACAAAGCAACTTTCTGTGGCTGACCCATCAATCTGACAAAATTACCATTGTTTTGTATGGTCCTTCCTGCATGCTAAATACAGTAACAGTACAGTAACGCATATGTTGATCCCTTTTCTCTTACTAAAGCTGAGCAAGCCCAGTACACTTGAGGTGTTGTTTATTAAGCTCCGCATTATTCTATTTGAACTTTTAAAGGGGAAAATACCTTTTTCTTTTTTTTCTCCAAGTGTACATTGAAGTATGTCTTTTTGTATATGCTGGCTTGTGAGTGTGTATCATATTTGGTAGGTGCAGGAAAAAGGACTTATGCAATTTTGTCTCATTATGTATCATTTCTTTTGTATGAAGAGATGGCAATAAATGTGATTTGATTTAGATTTTTTCAGAGAAAAAAAAACTTTTTGGGATTGTTAAAAGTCTGAATTAAAAAAAGCACTCCAACTTAGACCTGCTTAATTCATGTAGAAGTTAATGGCAGATTTCTGTTCATATCCTGGTTTCATTCAATATCCAAAGATTTTGTGGGTTTTGGGCGTCCAATCCGAAAAAGTTGCAGTTTCTGTGACAAATCCGTAATTTTAGTTCAACTCTGATTTCTTCTCCATTGTATCAAGTTTTTTCCGGCATTTGTAATACCGACCCTGGCCTTGGCATGTGTTTTACAGGCTAGTCCGGCAAAATACCAGCCGAGTGGCAGCTCTACTTCCGGTGGTTCCAGGTGTCAGTGGTCCCTTCTGTACACCCAACCATTGCCTTGTATGGGTCCTGGGGCTTTCAGTATATAACAGATCTTTCTGTAGTTGGGATCTTCATACCTTAAATCTACAAGGAAATCATGTAAACAATAAACCCAATAGGCTGGTTCTGCTTTCAATAAGGATTAATTATATCTTACTTTGGATCAAGTACGAGCTACTGTTTTTTTATTACAGAGGAAAAAGGAAATCATTTTTAAAAATGTGGCTTATTTGTATAAAATAGAGTCTATGGCAGATGGCCTTTCCGTAATTCGGAGCTTTCTGGATAACTGGTTTCCAGATAACCGATACCATATGTGTATACCAATGCCATAACCATTCCCCATTTCTATATGAGAACAAAGAGAAGGCCTGAAAGTAATGACAGATTATATGTAAGGAAGAGTGTTTAAGAGAATAAAGCTCGTGCCTGAAGAGAGGCGCAAACATATTTTGGAGAGTAGGCCTGTGGTCTTTGGTTCTTAGTAAGTGCCTGACACCCCAGTCCAACATTGCCCTTGTCCATCTGAGTGAGTGAATGTTCTGAAATAATAAAAACTAGAATAGCTCATTTTGTCTTTCCTGAGAGTATTTTACCAACCAAGAATGTGGCTTGGTTTTATTGTTTTTAATGGAAAGGAAATAGAACATATGAGAAGGCAGTTTTTTTCACACTAAAGATGGGAAATCACCACATAACCCTAAGGAGTGGGAAAACATCAGGTTGTGTCTAAAGGGTCTACATTTTAACCTAAGTTCATGCAAGTCTCTCATATACTCCATTATAATCATATAATCCAATTTTTTAAAATGTTTTCCTTTTTCTCTGTAATAATAATAAAACAGTACCTTGTAGTGGATCCAAACTAATATATATTTAATCCGTATTGGAATCATAATCAGCCTATTGGGTTTATTTCCTGTTTACATGATTTTCTTGTATTCTTAAAGGGGTTGTTTACCTTTGACTTCCTTTTAGTATGATGTAGAAAGTGATATTCTTAGACAATCTGCTTTCATTTTTTATCATTTAAGTTATTTAGCTTTTTATTCAGAAGCTTTTCAATTTGCAATCTGGTAACTAGGGTTCAAATTACCCTAGCAACCATGCATTGCGTTGAATAAGAGATTGGAATATAAATAGAGAAGAATCGGTAAGAAGTAACAATAACATTTGTAACATTTGTAACTGTACAGAGCATTCGTTTTTAAATGGGAGTCAGCAACACCCATTTAAAAGCTGCAAAGAGTCAGAAAAAAAAGGCAAATTACTATAAAACTATAATAAAATAATGAAAACCAATTGAAAAGTTGCTTAAAATTGGCAGTTCTATAACATAATAAAAGTTACTTTAAAGGAGAACCACCCCTTTAAGGTATGAAGATCCAAATTACAGAAAATACCGTAATCCAGTAAACACCAGGTCCCTAGCATTCTGGATAATAGGTCCCATACCTGTACATATCCTTATATGAAGGGAGGAAGACTTTGCTAGGCACAGTATATATTGAATGAATACTTAATGGGGCAAGTTTTCTACTCCCAACATGATAGAAATGCAGCCTCACCAGTGATCTTTGTCCATATTTTGCATTTGACTGGTTGTTTTTATAAACTCATCCAATGTATTTTTGCAGCTGGAAGGACCCAAATAATGAATTTAAAGGAAAACTATACCCCCAAAATGAACACTTAAGCAACAGGTAGTTCATATCATATTAAATGGAATATTAAAGAATCTTACCAAACTGGAATATATATTTAAGTAAATATTGCCCTTTTACGTCTCTTGCCTTGAGCCACCATTTCATGATGGTCTGTGTGCTGCCTCAGAGATCACCTGACCAGAAATACTTCAACTCTAACTGTAACAGGAAGAAGTGTGGAAGCAAAAGACACAACTGTCAGTTAATTGGCTCATGTGACCTAACATGTATGGTTTGTTGGTATGTTTGTGAGTACAGTGAATCCTACCATCCCAGGGGCGGCCCTTATTTTTTTTAAAATGGCAACTTTCTATTTATGATTACCCAATGGCACATACTACTAGAAAAAGTATATTATTATGAAAATGGTTTATTTACATGAAGCAGGATTTTACATATGAGCGGTTTTATGCAATATCTTTTTATAGAGACCTACATTGTTTGGGGGGGTATAGTTTTCCTTTAAGAAAAGGCTGAACCTGACTGGAGTCCCAACTCTTCTCAAGTGTGGAACAGTAAGTCTTGTTTTGGAATCTGACCAGCAGGTGGCAAAGTTGTAACAAACATTCATTCTATCAGCAGTACATTAATATCTTGGAATGTTAAAAAGAAAAAAAAAAAGTGTTTAGAATAGCAATTTTACATTTAACATAATTTTACAGGTTTACATACCCTTTAAAAAGGAGGTTAGGCTGATGCGGATAATGAGCAGCGCATCAGAATACACAGGGGGTAATAAAATATTGCATGGTCTCTTTCTTCATCTACATTTAGGACTTGTTTGAAAATCAGATAGTTTATTCATTTTAATCATTTATATAAACATTTAGAAAGTTTAAAGGGTTCATACACATTCAAGCACCAGTGTAAGTAAGGGAGTATTCCAGCCTGATACTGTCAGCATGCACAAGTGAAGTTGTATAGGCCTTTAAAGCTCTTTGATGATGACTGCCAGGAAATACATTCTACCTGCTTACGCTCTACAATAGGAATTCTGATTATGATGTATTTGCTCTTTTTATATTAGCCAAAGAAGCTGGTAGAAGAGGAATGCCTGAAAGCTGATCTAGTGGAGATGATGTTTACAGAGGATTGACATTCCCTGTCCGCAGAGCAGCTATTTCAGTGCTAATAAACAAAGATTTGACCAACTAGAGGACCTGATGGTGGAATTTAACTGTCATAATTCAGTGAATTTGCCAGAGCAGACATTTTTATGAGAATCATAGTTGAAATGTTGTACCGTGTTAGCCATTGAAAAAATGCAGAAAATGTAAAGTGTGGGGATACTTTTTTTTGGCTAACTGAATAAGTAACAATTGCAAAATACCTGAAAGCTTGCAATTGTTACTTATTCAGTTAGCCAATAAAAGGTATCGCCAAACTTTTCTGCATGTATGAGAATCTGTCATTTTGTCAAGCCTTTCCAAAATCGTGATTTTTCCAAAATTGCCCTTGGTAAATCAACTGGTCTCTATAGGAAAATGACACCAACATACAGATAAGTGCATCAGTAAGAAGCATGTAATAGGGACTACAGAAAATAAAGCTTTATATGGTTTGCCCTCAAACTTCTGCCTGCCTTTTCCTCTTTACAGGCAGGTATATATTGTTCATAATGCAGGACCACTTGTTTTCAATATGCACCTGTCACTAAACCACATCATCTTAAGCCCCATAGCAGAGTCATTCATGAAAAATTATATGTATAAGGGTTAAAGAATATAGATGAAACCTTGCATTTCTGCACCAGTGTTTCTATTGAAAGAAGGCTAAACTCTTTAAATTAACAACACATGTCAGAAAGCGACTGCCTGAAACATCAGAATGAGAAACATTACAAATAAAACTTCACAAATGGGCAAAAATGCAAAACAGGGAGCAAGTGAAAAAATTTATTTATTTCTGGTCCCAAAGCAACATTTTTGAAGCAGAAGGAAATGAATACAAAAAACAAAGCTCTTACATGAGCAACATCATTCTTTAAGACTAAGGGTAGGACTACACAGATGTTTTTGGCGCAATCAGATGCGCTGCGACAAAACGCATGAAGTCGCAGTGTTGATCCGACGCGAATGTCGGAGGCAGATACTGGGTCTGCCTCCGAAAGTCATGTCGTATCAACGTTTCGACATTTCTATCTCTTACCTTATTTCTGTTGCAAGAGTTTTGTTGCAGCGCGTTGGATCGCACCGAAAACGTCCGTGTAGTCCTACCCTTATATATTGTTGGGAGAATAATCCACACTACACAGCCTGGGTGCTCCAGCTAGATTAGGGCATATAACAAATATTGACATTTATTTACATTCTTATCAGCCACTCGAGCTTGGAATGAGCTGCTAACTCTATGATGATGTGCCTGTATAATTTTTATTTTATTGTACAGTGAATTGTTATACAGCTTAGTCACTGGCCAGAGGGTAAGTGACTATGATCCAACAGAGCACATCAAGGCTAGAATTCAACCGTATCTGAAAATGTAGTTGCAAGGGATTGTGCTTGTATAAACAGTCCATAGTGGCATAGTCACTATATGAAACCATGATCTACAACTTCATAGAGATGTGCATCTCATAGTCCTATCATGGAGGCCTTGGACTCCCACATGACTGGTTTGAACAGTGGCAAGTCTCAAACACATAGCTGTCTGGAGACAACTGGGCACATTTATTTGCTAGAAGTGTTGTTTTGCTGCTGCTGTTCTGCCAGGGCTTGCTGCATTCTCATCCTCTTGCGAGAGTAGTGCTGCCAGTGTAAGATTTGCTGTTCATCGATGAATTTGGCACACTGGGCATTTACCAGCTCTTTCCGGAAGTGTTCATACTGCAGCAGTTCCAACATATGTAAGCACTGTGGGTACCTAGAGAACAGAAAAAGACATCATAAACCAGGGAAACAGACATTTTGTCTTCCAGTGACGTTTCAGAACACAAATGGTTTTTCTACGAAGGTTCATTTATAACACAAGATAAAATCTTAATTCTGTGCCGTCCACCTAGAGACTAGAAGGCATGCTTTAAAGAAGAAGGAAAGCTACCAAGACAGATTTTTGCAAATAGATCAACCGCAACAGTGCAAGCTAGAATGCTATATTTATTCTGTAGAATGCTTTACCACACCTGAGTAAACTGCTCTAGAACTTCTCTCTGTTTGTTTAGGATAGCAGCTGCCATACTAGCTTGGTGTGACATCAATTCCTATCTGAGTCTCTCTCTGCTCACTCATAGCTTTGGACTCAGATTAAAGCAGGGAGGGAGAGAGGAGCAAGCTGAGCATGCTCAAGCCCTAGCCCTGGAGGTTTATGCTTAAAACAGGAAGTCTGATACAGAAGCCCATTTATACACAATAGAAGAACAGCAATGCTGTGTTTTATTTCTATAGACCTTTCTTAGTTTTAACCTTTCCTTCTCCTTTAATCCTCCAAAACAAAAGCTTTATGGCTTCCAGTCTACACAGAAGATCCAGATATTGCACAATAAAGATACTATATTTGTTTGTATAGTAAATGATACACTGTTTAAAGTGCAACTACAAAGAATTAAGAATTAGACTAAATAAAGGATATATTTTGTACATAGTGCATCGATCCAGGATCCCATGTACACCAGGGAGGGAAGAGTTAGTAGTTATGAGTAAGATCTCATATGCTGCCTAAAATAAATAACTAAGATTGATAAGCCAACTGCCCTGAGTGATTGCCAGCCCTCCAATCATCCCATCAGTAGCTGGTTTCATATTTGGTTAACAAGAGTCTTGGGGGTAAATTTATCAAAGAGTGAAGTTCCGCCACTAGAGTGAAATTCCGCAGCTCTCAATTCATTTCTATGGGATTTTGAAAGGAATATTTATCAATGGGTGAAAGTTCACCCTTTGATAAATACGCCTATAAAAATCCCATAGAAATGAATGGAGAGCTGCGGAATTTCACTCTAGTGGCAGAACTTCACTATAACCTTCACTCTTTGATAAATATACCCCTTGGGGTCTCCCTGTGCAGCTTCAGAAAAAAAATCTACTAGTTTCTTACACCACCACTTAAAACAAACTGTACGTATCCATATTTTTATCTGTATCCATGATGATAAACCCAGCACTCAAAATGCTGACAGATATAGAATGCACAACAATTATGCCTTACTGTATCAGTAAAACTACAACCTCACATTTTACAGAAATAGTATGATCTAGGTTAATGCTGTCCCAACTGTTTCCATATATTGGGCCAATTATTCACTATGCAATATGCTTGAGGAACCATGAAAATCTCTTTGATGGCCATATCCAGCCCTTGGGTCTTCTCCAGCAGTGTTTCTGATTTTTCATTGGTGAAAATTCAGAGAAATGTCAACTTCTGAAAAAGCTTGCCTTCTGACCACGATTCAAAGTACCGTAGTCTTATTTATTTAATAGGTTCTAGGTCTTACACTGCTCGTGTTGAACTAAAAAAAAGTAATAAATACTAAACCAGTTAATTGTACATTATTACTTACTTTAAATATTTGGCATATTCTGGATCTTTCCAGTACAGCAGATATTTCAGATGATTCACAAAAGACTTGTCCTTAAAGTATCCTCTTTGGGCCAAAACTGTGGAGGAAAAAAGTACTACTGTTTTAACCCTTTCCCTGCCAGCCGTTTTGTCCTAGATGTGAACATCTACTGCCAAGCAGTTTTTAGATATTTTGCACTCTTTCACTTTAAGGGCCTTTCCTGGGGCGGTCTTTTAGTTTACCCAGGAAAACAATATTTTGTTTTTTTCAGGACAACCTGAACTTTCAAAATATGCAAGAATTTTGGTGTAATTCTACTTCTGTAAATAAATATAGGCTTCTAAGTGTCCAATAAAATGAAAAAAATCATGTTTCACAAAGAACAATCACATATATCAGAAACATCATTTATTTTATGTATGAGAACACGGCAATACCAATACCAAATACATATAGTTTTATGGAGATTTCTCACTTGTATCGATCAAAATCTACAAGCAGTACACTACCAAATTTCCAAAGCACCGCTCCCCAAACGGCATACTTCTGATTTCAAGGCCAAACATTCCACTAACAGTAGGTTTACCCTAGAAAACTACCCATTATTAGAAAGAACAGATTCTGGTGAATCAAAAATGGGTAAACATATCATTGTACTCCAAACTACCAAGTTGCAATTGTTTCCTAAAGTTATGTTTTATAGAAATTGGTGAATTTTTTGAAAAATGACCTCAAAGCTTCCAATCTACAGAATCATATCTCCCACACATCATTAGGTATCAATGTAAAACACCCCAAATATGAAAGCCTGGGGTCCACTGAACAGTTTGATGCCCAATATGTATAGGTGTACCCAAGCATGTGCATATAGGGGCCCTAAAATGTAGACACCTCATTTGAGCTATCAGTTCTGTAATTCCAGATACTGCAAAATCAACACATTTACATCGTTTTGGGGGGGGGGGTCAAAAGTAGAAAAAAGTAAGTTCACCCCAGAAAACCATATATTTTTGGAAAGTACACATTCCCTCAAATCTAAATTGGGTATGCATATCTTTGTACTCCAAAGTACCAAGCCGCAAACCATTCCTAAATTTGGTGATTTGGGCAACATTTCCAAAAATCACCTCAAAATTTGTACCCTGCAGCATCGTATTTCCCACATACTTTTAGGTATCAAGATAAATCACCCCAAATATGAAAACCTAGGGTCCTCTGAACAGTTTGATGGCCAATATGTATAGTTGTACCCAAGCACGTGGCATATAGGGGCCCTAAATTGAAGACCCCCCTTATAGTCTGTCATTTCAAGTACTGCAAAATCAGCACATTTACATAGTTTTGGGGGGGGGGGCAAAGGTAGAAAAAAAGTACGTTCGCCCCAGAAAACCATATATTTCTGGAAATTACACATTCCCGCGAATCCAAATTGGGTAATGCATGTCTTTGTGCTCCAAAGACCAAGTCTAAATTTGGCGATAAAAGGAACTGTTTTTACATTTCTGAAAATCGCCTAAAAATATTGCAATTGGCCACATTTATCTCACCCAACTTCTTACATACAATTGTAAAACACCATAAATACTGATGCCAAGGGTGTACTTAACAGTTTTATGCCCAATATGCATTGATATCCCAAGGCAACTGGCATATGCGGACCCCAAATGTAAATAGTGCATATGAGTTTTCTCTGCTGCCGATTCGCCTTCTGTAAACATAGACCCTTGACTTCATATTATGTGCCTCAAGACCCTCCTAACAGCAAAGACCCCCCAAAACCATATGTTTTTGGGAAGTACACATTCTGACGAAACCAACCAAGATAAAGACGTCTTTCTACAGCAAAGTACCAAACTGCAAAGCTTTTCTAAACATAGAGATTTCTACATTTCTGAAAATCGCAGAAAAATTTTGCAGTTTGCCAAATTTAACGCACAATGTTTTACGTATAAAGAAAAATCCCCCTAAATGTGGACGTCAAGAGGTCTACTGAATAGTTTGATGCCCAATATGCATAGATTTACCAAAGTATGTGATGTGTACGGCCCCAAATTAAAATGTGCATATGAATTTTCACGCTGGCCAACTAAGCTGCTGAAAAGAGAACCCCAACTGTGCGTTATGTGCCGTAAGACCCCCAAACTATAAAAAGACCCCAGAAAACCATATATTTTTGGAAAACATATATTCTGACGGATCAATCTAAGTAAAATATATCTTTCTATACCAAAGCACCAAACAGCAAAACTATACTACTATACGATTATCCAATAGTCACGTTGCTGAAATAAACAGTTTTTAGGGGTAAAAAAAAAACACAAATTGGTGAAATGAAAAAGTAAAAAAAATAAAATGTGTATACATGTGTGTACACTTCAAGAATTGTGTGACAGTGTATAAGTGTGTATATAAGTGTGTATATAAGTGTAAAATGAAAAAAACTTTTTTTTGTTTTTTTTTACTAAAATATGTGTATGTGTGTATAATGTAGGTAAGTGTATGTAAGTGTGTGAAATAAAGGCCACTTACCGTTTCTGGGTGATCTGAGAGCTGGAGAAGTTCTTAGAGAAGCTATCTGCAGAGTCACAGCAAGCAGGAAGTGTGTGGGCGTCACTGGAACACGAGGTAAGCAGGAGGAAGCAGTGCAGCAAGGCACGCGATTTGCTGTGTCTGCCTCTTGTAGGTCGGCCCTGCGAAAATCCTGGCGCAGGACCGACATGACAGCCCCCCAGCCTCGTTGCCCAGGGGGCTGTTAATGCTGCTAAACCTCTGCAGAGGCGGCTAAAGCCGCTGATGCAGAGTACAGCATGTTAAACTGCAAGCACGTACAAGGTACGTGCTTGGCAGTTAAAGCCCTTGCCTGCCAGAACGCACGGTGTACGTGCTTGGCAGGCAAAGGGTTATTCAGCAGATTCTTGCCTGCCCCCCTGGTGTATAGTTGCCACTTGGACAGAATTTTGCCAGGCCAGTAAAAATAAGACTTGGTGCCCATGTTATTAATAGGGGAGAAAGTTAACAGAGAATTGGTAACCATACCATGCAGTTAACAAATCAAAGCACTAACTTGCTCCTTGTTGCAGTAAATTGTCCCCGAGTAACAGTACCTCAAGAGATTAGTTACTTATATTTGCCAATTTGCTTACATTCACGGTCTAAGGGTTTAAATTCACAGACTGCTAATCCCATTTCATAAACTGCAATATTTATCTCCTTGAATACTCAGTGTATGTATATGCAATATACATCTAATTGTTTACTGCAGAAATGTTCTTCGTTTATTAAATTGACACCAACACATTTCTATAAAAATCACAGGAACGTGTCAGTATCTGCTACCTGACCCGCAAGTACCTTATCCGCAACCTGGTCCCGATGACCATCAAGAATCAGGAAGTGTTGTCATTGTAAACCGGAAGTGACATCATCAGAAGTAGACGTGATCAGAAAAAAGGAGTAAGAATCTCTATTGAGAAGACCCACGGCCCGACCCGCAAATCCACAGAACCGCCGACCCACGTCTATACCCTGACCTTCTATGCGCAACCCACAGGACCCGCTGCAGGACTTTACCCCCAGCCCCACGAACCTTCATTGACCCAACCCGAAACAGCTAAAAGATCTTTTAGCTGTTTCAGTGACGTTGGGCTGGGGGAGCGGCGCGATGCTTCCATAGTCTAATTACGAATGAAAACAGGACTTCAGACTGTGGAAGTATCGCTCCGCTTCCAGCCCAGCATAACGGAAGCAAGACAGAAGATCAGTTAGCTGTGTCAGCTGTGCAAAGGTTTCCGGAGCTGGGGGCAGCTTTCAGGGAAACTATTCTGGGCACAGTAACTACTTGACACTGACATGTTCCTATAATTTTTTAGGAACCTGTCTGTATCACTTTTAAAGGAAATGACGAGATTTGGTCGCCTGGCGAACAAACTCCCCAAACACCTTCCCTGACTCTGCACCGGCTTAAAATGAAAAACCGCCAGTGGTAATCACACGCGGCAGTTCGTTTCCGAAATCGCCCAAAGTTGCCTCTAGGGATGCACCGAATCCACTATTTTGGATTCGGCCGAACCCCCCCCCCGAATCCTTCGCGAAAGATTCGGCCGAATACCGCGCATTCGCATATGCAAATTAGGGGTGAGAAGGGCAAAACATTTTTTACTTCCTTGTTTTGTGACGAAAGGTCACTCTATTTCCCTCCCGCCCATAATTTGCAAATGCAAATTATGTTCGGCCGGGCAGAAGGATTCGGCTGAATCCCGAACCGAATCCTGGATTTGGTGCATCCCCAGTTGCCTCACTGCAACACTGCAGGCAGCCATGCAGGGCTTTGTAGTGACCAACCTACATTTTAGATCTTTTAAGAAGTCGGTGGTTAATAAACAGAGATCAGTTGTTAATAGTAGAGCTCTCCTTTCCTAAACAATGACAACCCTTATTTATTAAAACTCAGTGGGGTTTATTTACCAACTCTGGTCAGTTAAGCCATGGAGACCAATAGAATGCATGTCTAGCACAAGCCCTATTTTGTAGGTTAATAGGAGTATTTATTTATAGAGGATTTATTGCCCCTTTAAAGGGATACTGTCATGGGAAAAAAATTTTTCAAAAAGAATCAGTTAATAGTGCTGCTCCAGCAGAATTCTGCACGGAAATTCATTTCTCAAAAGAGCAAACAGATTTTTTTATATTCAATTTTGAAATCTGACATGGGGCTAGACATTTTGTCAATTTCCCAGCTGCCCCAAGTCATGTGACTTGTGCTCTGATACTGCTCTTTACTGCTGTACTGCAAGTTGGAGTGATATCATCCCCCTCCCTTTTCCCCCCAGCAGCCAAACAAAAGAACAATGGGAAGGTAACCAGATAGCAGCTCCCTAACACAAGATAACAGCTGCCTGGTAGATCTAAGAACAACACTCAATAGTAAAAACCCATGTCTCACTGAGACACATTCAGTTACATTGAGAAGGAAAAACAGTAGCCTGCCAGAAAGCATTTCTCTCCTAAAGTGCAGGCACAAGTCACATGACCTGGGGCAGCTGGGAATTTGACAAAATGTCTAGCCCCGTGTCAGATTTCAAAATTAAATATAAAAAAATCTGTTTGCTCTTTCGAGAAATGGATTTGAGTGTAGAATTCTGCTGAAGTAGCACTATTAACTGATGCGTTTTGAAAAAAACATGTTTTCCGATGACAGGATCCCTTTAACAAAAACACCCAATAAATAGCCTCCCACATAGGTAATCACTATACAAAAAATATACAAATCACTATAAAAAATGTGATGTAATTTAAAAAGACTTAAAGGAAAACTAAAGTGCAAATCACTGGGGTGCCAAATGCCAAAAGAACCCCCCTCCCAGTAATTGTTATCACTTACCCAATCCCCTATAAAGCCGGTGCTATGCAAGTACCACGTAGTGATCATTTTCTACTTTTACTTTCTTTGTGCAGGTACACACATGCAGAAGAGTGAAGAGCCGAGCTTTAATTTAAAAAGGTGTTTTGTTTTTTTACACTACTGCAGATACTTCTGCCCCAGGCATCAAAGAAAGAAAAAGAAGAGGGTTGCTCTTTGGTGCTCACTCAGGCCGGTGCAGTTTTTTCTAATAGGAGCATCAGCCCAGGGTATCAGGAAAGTGATCGTTTTTCTTTAATTCTACAAGATATTTACAATTATAATGGAACTTACATTAAAGAATTAACATTCTGTTTTGCACTCTTTCATAAAAGACCCTGCCACATTAATCATTTAGACTTATGGATCCAATTTTGTTACCATCATGCAATAACTTAAAATGATAAAAGTCTGCCTTTATCTTAAGCTTGAGAAACCCAACCCCAAGAGTTAATAAATTGTAATTTTACTGGAAAGGATTCCAGCAATGACAGGAGTTTTTATTTGGAAGACAGAACCTTTCCTCTTAGTTTACCATTGAATAACTCACACATCTACAAAAAGAGTTTAGTGGCTTCCTTTTGTACCAGACTGAACAACCCCAGTACTACTTGAAAAACTTTTCTACCCCCCTCAGCTTGGTTAGCCACATCGAAGTCCCCTGAATACCATGTATGCCATTCATGAAAGGTCTGCTATATAATACATAGCCAAAGCAGGCATTAGCCATTTTGCATGTAACGTAAATACAATAGGCATATTCACCCCACAGAAATGAAAGTACTTCAATATAAGGAAGCTAACATTCTGTCTGTGTATAAAGCATTAAAGGACCAGTAACATCAAAAAATTTTTTTACAAAATTCGTTAGTATACAACGAAAAATAAACACCAAGACAAATTAAACTTTTAAATTGCAAAGCCTTTATTAAGAAATAACTTACCGAAACTCCACTTCCTGTCCTCTTCAGAAACGGCGAAAGGGCGACCATCCTTCCTGCAGTGATTGATTTCTCCTCCCTGGCTATTCTCCTACTCAGTCCATGTCTCCCAGCACTCAGCGCTGTGCTCAAGGTAGAGAGTCGGGACAGCAGCAGCAGCATGTCCAGCAGCAGCCCCCACAGCATCCCATCCAACAGGTCCACGAGTCTGGAGGCTGCACGCTGCTTCAGGAGAAGGTAAGGATTCAGGAAAGGAATCCTCCGCTGCGATTGCGGTGACAGCAGCAGCATGTCCAGCGGCAGCCCCCACAGAATCCCATCCAACAGGGCCCGCTGCTGCCTCCGCGGAGAGCAGAGTTACTTCAGGGCAGCTTACTACAGCCGCTTCCTTCCCTCTGTCGTTTGGCAAATGGCGATCGGCAGTGGTCTCATTTATTCAGTCACAGAGGAGGTTCCGTGTAGCCGCATCCTCCAGCCGCCGCACTCAAGGATAAAGCAAGTGAATGTGCCGGCGGCTCCTCTCCCCCTTCAGCTTCTCAGGTCACTTGCCGTGTAGCCGCTTCCTCCAGCCACCGCAATCAAGGATACAGCAAGTGAATGTGCCGGCGGCTCCTCTTCCCCTTCTCAAGTCACTTGCCCTTGTAGCCGCTGCCGCCGCAATCGCAGCGGAGGATTCCTTTCCTGAATCCTTGCCTTCTCCTGCAGCAGCGTGCAGCCGTTTTCTATCCTGAATCGTAACCAACTGGAAGGATTCAGCAGTGGGCACTGCTAGCACAGTCAGATGGGCACAGTTATGGGGAGCAAGTGGCATGCACACCCCATTGATTCAGCTCTCCCAGTACCTGCTGCTTGGAAAAAGGGAAGCGCTGCAGACTCGCTGTCACTAGAAGAGCCAGGGAGGAGAAATCAATCACTGCAGGAAGGATGGTCGCCCTTTCGCCGTTTCTGAAGAGGACAGGAAGTGGAGTTTCGGTAAGTTATTTCTTAATAAAGGCTTTGCAATATAAAAGTTTAAATTTGTCTTGGTGTTTATTTTTCGTTGTATACTAACGAATTTTTTAAAAAAAAGATTTGATGTTACTGGTCCTTTAATGAGACTACTCCAAGTACAGATTTGGGCACTTGCCAATTTAAAAAAATTACTTTGGGAAGGAAATTTTATTTACACAGGTGTGTGACTTAGTGGAGTTAAAAACAAGGGGTATATGTTTAAGGGTCAGAGCACACAGGCAGATTTGGGCAGATTAGTCACCCGGCCATTCGATTTCCGAAGTCGACCGGAGTTTCCGCATGAGGCAACTTCGGGTGATTTTGGAAAACGAAAGCTCCGAGTGCCATCGCGCTGCCGTTTTACATTTAATATGGCGGGGAGGCAGTTCGGAGATTAGTCAACCCAAAGAAGAGGCGCTGGGCGAATAATCTCCCCGGATCTGCCTGTGTGCCCTGACCCAAAGTGTTGGTATGTTTTGTTAAACTTCCCTTGATTCAGCTATAGACGGTTGTGTAGATTGAACTAGATAAACGTATTCCTGCTTCAAATGTAGTGACAACCAAAAGAGATAATTATACAAAGCCTATTGTTGACCAGAACAACTTATATTTGATATTTGATAGAGTTATTTTTATTTGATAAATACTTGCTGCATAAGGTATGAAGTGCATTTATTTGTGTGTTAGAGTAAACATATTATCTTTCTTTCCATAGACAGGGACTCCATCCCTATGGCCAAAGTATTTTATACAGAATGGCAGGCATTGGTTTTTTTAAGCTTTTGGGATTCCATCAAAAATAGAACAGGGATTCAGAAATACTCACAGTTGAGGTAATTAGGGTTTGCCAAACACTGAACGAATTCTAATTCTAACTGGAATCCAATGTTGCTCATCTGGAATGTGAAAAAGACAAATAACAGCATTTTTATCAGTGATTCAATAGTAAGCAATATCATTAATATAGCTACAGTAATTAACGTTTATAGGATATATTACCTTGATCAAATATTCATCGAAAAAAGAGAAAAAGATGATGACAATGAACTCAAATCCTTATTTTTAACACCCAAGAAACGAAAATGGTAGTATAAAGTTGCCAACTCACAATCTGACATGTAAGGACTGAGGGATATAGGTGGATAGAGGGGTACATTTACAAAGAAACTATACCCCTGAACATAGCAGGTCCTTATATTATTAATATATTTCAAAACTTTTCAAAGAAAGGCTTTTTTTTTTTTAATAAAAACTATATTTTTCTAATTAAAGGTGCCATTGGATTCACCCACAGTCCTGCACTGAAGTCTATCCCTCTGGATAATATGAGGCATTTTTTTTTAACACATTATAACCATCCCCCTGCCACAGAAACACAAGGTTTTTATGTTCCAGTAAATGGCAGAGGAACATTTTTTACAGCTACATTTATTCCTGTTACAACCTACATTTTACAAACACCTGACAGAAATGCAAGAAATATCTAAAACCAAATATTTACTGCAATCTAAATATGTATTTATTTGTATATAATATATACTATATCATATAATAATATAATATATATGTATATTTGTATTATTATTAACATGTATTTATATAGCGCCAACATATTGAGCAGCACTGTGTCGGATTAATATGTAACACTGTATGCAAATAAAGCATTTCCTCACTTCAACTACAGTGTGTGCTGATCCTCCATCTGAATTCTATTAGTTCATTATACATTTTACAAAGGGACTACGTTTTACCTGCAACTTACTTGCTGCTTTCAAAGTAAAACTCCCAAACTTGGCTGCCCTTTTATTAGACACCAGTGGGATCACCTGACTATAGCTGGGAAGGGTGGGGGCTACAACATGGAGCTGGTCACTTCTCCTTTATAACTATAACAAACAAGGGAAAGTTGTGCTCACCACTAATTTTTAAAATCATTAGGCGGGGGTGCAATGAGGGTGTGACCACAAAATACATATGGAAAAATACAAGATTCCTCTGCACTCAACCCATTATCAATATCTTTAAGACAGACATTTTGTGCATACTGCATGTCTCTGTCTTAAATATATTGATAATGGGTTGAGTGCAGAGGAATCTTGTATTTTTCCATATGTATTTTATGTTCACACCCTCATTGCACCCCCGCCTAATGATTTTAAAAATTAGTGGTGAGCACAACTTTCCCGTGTGTGTGTATTTTTAGTCCAAGTCATCAGGATCCTTGAGGTACTGAAACGCGTAGATGTT
The DNA here is from genome assembly GCA_038501925.1 of Xenopus petersii. Lineage (NCBI taxonomy): Eukaryota > Metazoa > Chordata > Amphibia > Anura > Pipidae > Xenopus > Xenopus petersii. The sequence continues at coordinate 40,159,406 of CM076675.1, forward strand.
TATATGATTCGGTAAAGGACTTCTAACAAACTTTATGCCGTGAGTGCTTCCTTTTATTTTTGGACTTTATATTGAATTGGGTTAGCACCCGGCGAAATTATCGAATGGCGGAGATGCCAGCACTCCCGAAAAACCAAGTGATGTGCCTGGGTGCAGAATCAACAAATATAACACAGACTTTGAATAGAGTCCGCACTCTCAGGTCTTAAAAATAAAACTTTGTTTATTAATAAAAGCTACAGACTGACGTTACTTTGTGCCATTCTCCATTTTCGATACATTTGTGACATAGTTTGGTCTGTTTAAACTTTAACATTAGGCAGGAGGAAAGTATAGGATGGTCACAATTAAGAGCAGCGTTTTTTACGTTTTTATTTATTTATTTCTACTTTTTTGTTTCTTTTTTAATTGTTTATTTGTATAAACATTTAATAGTAGTACCAATACGAATTTTAGTAAACTTATTGCCTGTTTAATGTTAATGGAAGTTATGCTATACATATTTGAAACACCGGGCGCTTGCATCTGACGAAGTCTACAGTCATCTTTACTGAAGCGGTTTTCCCGCCAGTATGTTGATATAAGGCATATCCATTGTTTATTTGATACTTTGAGAAAGGTCTTAGTGGGGCCCTTTAGCTTTTATTAATAAGAAAAGTTTTATTTTTAAGACCTGAGAGTACGGACTCTATTTGAAGTATATATATATATATATATATATATTTATTTATTTTGTGGGTTTCCTTCAAAACATACAGGCAAGTTTAATGACCCCTAAAGGAATGGACCCTAGTATATGTGTGTGACACAGACATTAGACTGTAAGCTCTACTTCTGGGACAAGGACTGAAGTGAATGATAAAAGGTCTCTGTAAAATGTTACTTAAATATGTCAGTGGCAACAGCTGGAACTCTATTGGAGCCCAACTCTCCTTGTTCTAGAGAAGCCTTAGATTTCTTATTCTTTCTTATTGTGAAAATACAGTCCCATTATTGCCCTTACGATAGACCTGCGAAACCAGAATCTTAAAGGCATTTTAGTCACACACCCAATGATATTTATTACCTGTCTCCATCGCAGCAGCAGCAGCCATAACAGCACTACAGGGAAATTAGCCTCCAATCTCACCAGCAATAACACCGTAAAGCAACCAATCCAGCCGGAAATGATCAAATGCCGGTGAAGGACGTCTCAGCTGACGCCAGAAATATTAGAATGCGTGCAAAGCCTCGATCTGGAGCAGACAGGAAATCGTCATAATATGCAGATTCCTATCTGGTGTCAGTGGGCTCTGCTTTCATTGACGCTTGCTCTTATTAAATGCGTCTGTAACTGTCTGCGTGTATGTTATTATAGGAGCGGCAGAAAATAGCTGACACTTTATTCAAAATATATGTAGTAAAGCAAATGCTGCATGTTTTCAGTGATCGCTCGGTCTGAGAACAGCATTAAACTCCCTGACAGGGAGACGTTCAGCTGCGTGACGTCTCTCTCTGCTGCAGACTGACTGAGAGAGAGTATCAATCAAGTCACAGTGACGTATGGAGCTTGCGAGCGAGGGCTTCGTGATGTGGGCGGGCAAAACTCTGTGTGCTGCTCAGTTACTATATGGGAGAGCTTACTTCACGGTACGGAGGAGGTGTTCAGCACATTGCGTTGCAGACAGGCAGCCGGTAGGGAAGTTGGCAACACTCATAACAGACCAGGGACTGGGGAGCTTTTGTAAGGGGCAGGCAGAGCAGCAGCATTTATGTCCAGTTTACAGAAGTGAGACAACCGGGCAGATAGTTGCAAACCGGACTGTACCTGGAAAAAGCTCTCTGTCTGGTTCAAAACCGGACAGATGTGGCAAACCTGTGGCAGTCCCTGTGCTGAATGGCTACTGTAGCAATCAATGGGGACCCATAGTGTAAGGTTTCTCAGTGATATTCTGTAGCCTTTAGGATGTCGAAATTGTATGAAATCTGGGGTGGGAGTGGCATGAACTTAGATGGGAACGAGAGACTTGAGTTGGTGAAGGGGTTAATTTAAAGGCTCACTGCATATTATTAAAGGGCAGTGGAGCGAAACACAGGGCTCCTAATTCACCTAGAAAAATCACTGCACAAATGCACTTTGTAATAATGTGTGGAATGATTGTACTTGAGCTCACTGGCCTATCCAGACTTATTGCAATCCCCTTATCCATTGGCTGCATAATGTACTGGCATGTTAGGGGTTAATATCTTACTCTGACACTATTTTGTAGGTGACCTTACAGTCTGGGGTTAATGCTCATTAACCATTTGGTACAGTGGTCATACTGGTATAAGATATCTACCCCGTGCACAGACAGTGCCACTTAATCAGAATGGTAGGCTGGAAAATCAGCTCATTCTGCTCTAGTGGGGGAACCAGTGTGAATAGCACTGCCTTAGCCTCCTCCAAAATAATCCCCCTCCTTCTGTGTGTGTGTGTGTGTATATGAGTGTGTGTATGAGTGTGTGTATGAGTTTGTGTGTGAGTGTCCATAAAGTTAGTGAGAAGCTGATGCCCAAGAGACAGGCTGTTGGTATTGTTCCCGGAAGAGTCACCCACAAAGCTATTCACCCCAGTTTAAAAAAATTGATTTTTATAATAAATTTTGATTGGTCGAATTTTGAGTTCATGGGGAAGCGATTTTCAGCAGACTTGCTTCCCCGTTGGTTGTGTATATTTTCAGCAGGCGGCAAATGTCCACCTTCCATTGCCCTTATTAGGACTGGTTATTTTTTGGCCAAGGGATTAAACTAAATGGCTCTTATTTGTACATTAGAAATGCAGAATGATTCTAAAACAAAGTGCAATTTAGGTTAGAGTAGGTCCCTGCTTAAAGAGTCTACCTTGACGTGGTGGCAGGCTTAATAATCCTCTGGCCAAAAGTGTTTCATTTATTTTTATAGCTCCCATTCCTGTGTGGCCTTTATACTGTGCGGTGGGGAGGGAGTGGGGGCCAAATAATTATATCATATGGGGACCTATGATTTCTAATGGTGGCCCTGGGTGCAGCAACCAAATTGAGCTTTGAACCTTGACACTTTCGATTTAGTTTAAGGGCTCCATTAAGCAGAACAATAAAGATCAGCCTGGGAGGAAATTAACCGAAGTGGAGAAATATTCCTTAAATATACACTATATAGTTTTGTATTGAAGTGATCACTACTGATAAAAATTAGACCTGGGATCCACTGCCAGATTCAATTACATAGACCCTCATTTTTTGATTTTGGGTGAAATCAATGGGTTTATATATTAACTTTATAAAATACAAAAACACACAATCCAAAAATGTAAAGAGGACCCTGCCCAAAAGGAAACCTCAGTATGTTGTAGATGGACATAATGAAAGCAATTTAGAAGTATTTGCATCAATCTGTCCTCTGGTTCCTGGTGTCAGTCAGTGATTGTAAGACTAGATTTTTGCTAATGGCACAAGCTACTGCTATTGGTTGTATGTCTCACTGCTGCTAGTCACATGATTCTCCTGAGTAAACTGTTGGTTGTCAACTGCCACTGCCCAACTAACTGTCTTTTGGACGGTGGAGAGAGAGGGAGCGAGCAAATGAGATTGCCACATCGGATGCTATAAAAGAAGACAAATTTTGAGTAAAACTACATAGAATTACAATAAAAGGAGAAGGAGAAGGAAGGCGAAGATGAAGAAGAGGAAAAAGAGGAGTTTGACTCCAGAAGAGAGAGAACTTCCACAGGATGAAAGTGGGAAGAAGAAAGCCAAGAAGCAAGATGCAGAAGAGAAGACCAACTCCAGTCGAAATAGGAAGAAGAGACACACTGAGAGTAAAAAAACAGTCCATGTAGGGGAGAAGCCCCCTGAAGATGGAAGGAATAAAAGAAAAGCTGTAAGAAAAGATCAAACAAAGAAGAGAAAAGAAAGTCTCTCAGATGTGACCAGTAAACCTGAGAGCAAGAAGAGAAGACAAGAAGAGAAAGAAGAAAAAACTAAAAGTAAAAAGAAAACCGGCTTAGAAGAGATGAAAATTCCTCAGAGCAGCAGAAGAAGGAAGGAGCAGGACAAGAGGAAAAGACCAAGGAGCCCAGAAGATCCATTGGAAGGTAAGGGGGAATATGCAAGAAACGTATTTCATTTTTATTTTCTGTTACATCTACTTCTAATTCTTTTTAATATAGAGTCATGAAAGTTATTTAACTGCCCACATTGATGGGTCCTGTTGGGGTTGGGGGTTTCCACAAATCCATCCCTCTGCTTTAATTAAAATTTCTGTATGTTTTTAGAAAACATATATTGTTAGGTGGACAGTTAGGACAGTTAGGGAAAATTGAAAACCCCAAAGGCTTAAATAATATCCCTCTTACACTAAATGCTAGGAATACTCACAAATAATAAAGATAAAGAGTTTTTCTCTAAATGTGGGTGCTGCCTTAGCCACCATTAATTGTTATGGAGATACTTATAGGTAGATAGATATATTTAGGAAAATATACAATGCATAATATATTTTGATATGGGCTTTTGACTGAATTTATTTTGTTCCCACAAGGTGGAAGTGGAAGTGCACCGAAGAAATCCCATGTGGATGGGAAAAGACCAGCCCCCCTGGACATACAGAGGTACAAATTCCACCAAGAGCTAGGAGAAGGCACGTTTGGACAGGTGAGTGCGGGGCCTCCCAATATAGAAATCTCTTTTGTTATCTGGTATAAATCTGTACAGAAAACATGGAAGTACAATCAAGCACTTGGCAATGTCTTTAAAGGGGTTGTTCACCTTTGAGTTAAAGGGCTGGTTCACCTTAAGTAACTTTTAGCATGTTATAGAACAGCCAATTCTAAGCAACGTTTCAATTGGTTTTCATTATTTATGTTTTATAGTTTTATAGTTATTTGTCGTTTTCTGATTCTTTGCAGCTTTCAAATGGGCATCATTGTCCCCTTCTAAAAAAACAAATGCTCTGTAAGGCTACAAATATATTGTTATTGCTACTTTTTATTGCTGATCCTTCTATTACGATGCTCTCCTATTCATATTCCAGTCTCTTATTCAAATCAATTCATGGTTGCTAGGGTAATTTGGGCCCTAGTTACCCAATTGCTTAAAATGCAAATTGAACAGATGCTAAATAAAAAGCTAAATAACCCAAAAACCTTCAATAAAAAAAATTAAAACAAATTGCAAATTATCTTGGAATATCACTCTCTACATAATACAAAAAGTTATCTCAAAGGCGAACAACCCCTTAAACTTTACGTATGATGTAGAGAGTGATATTCTGAGACAACTTGCAATTGTTTTTAATTATTATTTGTGGTTTTTGAGTTATTTAGCTTTTTATTCAGCAGCTCTCCAGTTTGCCGTTTCAGCAATCCAGTTGCTAGGGTGCAAATTACCCTAGCAACCATGCATTGATTCGAATAAGTGACTGGAATATGAATAGGAGAGGCCTGAATAGAAAGATAATAATAAAAAGTAGCAATACCAATACATTTGTAGCCTTACAGAGCATTTGTTTTTAGATGGGGTCAATGACCCCATTTAAAAACTGTAAAAAGTTAGCAGAAGAAGGCAAATAGTTTAAAAACTATAAAAAAAATATTGATGACTAATTGAAAAGTTGCTTAGAATTGACCATTCTACAGCATATTAAAAGTTAAATTAAATGGGAGGAAGACCTAGGAGTCCTCACTGACCAACAGTGGGAGTCCCTCCTCAAATCACCCAACAGAGTGTCCGTCAATCCCAGACATCAAATTCCACAGTTATATTTGACACATAGAATCAATCCTAATCTCTCCCCTAATTGCCCTAGGTGCAAGAAGTCAGAGGGTACTCTAGTACATACACTATGGGCCTGTCAGGATATTCAAAACTATTGGACAGCAATTGTGGATATGTTATCCGAAGTGTTAGGCCTAAGGTTGGTCCCTGATCCACTAGTCTGTATATTGGGTCTGTTTGCAGGAATTCAAATGGCCTCAACCACAAAAATGTTTCTGAACAAAGCTTTGTTTCAAGCCAGGAGGTTGATATGCCTTAATTGGAGGTTGGACAGCCCGCCCTCCCGCCCCCGACTTATGGGTTAGCACAATGTCCAACATTGGGACGCTAGACTTCCTAACTCTAAGAAAAAGGGGGCAAATGGCAAAATTCCATCAGATCTGGTCCCCTTGGTTGATGAAATTTCCCATTCCCAACATACTGGCACAGGAAAACCTCCCTTAAGCCTCACAGTAAAGTAATGCAAACACATATTTGGTAATATACAGTATGTTTTATTAAATTCCGTTATTGCATATGGTGTATATTGTTACATTTTTGTGCCTAATTGTGCTGTACAATGTCAAGAGAAACTATGTCCTGAAATGCAAGAATACAATTCTGTAATATTTATCTCGCTTCATGACTGTCAATAAACTTACCTGAACAAACAAAAAAAGTTAAATCAAAAATGAACCACCACTTTAACATTCTGATTGACTCTGATATTATCAGTCATTCATGTTGTAAGCAGCATTCAAGACACTCTATGATTTCTAATCTCTTTGTTCTGCTCTTAGGTGATGTTGGCATCATATACACCGAAGAAACAACTTGTGGCAATGAAGACGGTGCCCAAACAACCCAGCAAGGGCAACTATACCTGCATCATGAAGGAGGCCCGACTCTTGAAGATCGCCAGAGGATGCCCCTTTCTATGCCATTCTCATGCCACGTTCCAGTCTGAGGTACAGAACACTGTTTATATTGATACATAATCTGTTTCATGAATGGTTTGACTTTCTAAGGCCAACTTAATGCCCATAACAAGGGAAAACACCCTTTGAAAACTAACAAGTCCCCAGTTCACCTTGCTTGCTGAACAGTTCTGTGCCATGTATTCCTCACTAATTCTTCATTTGTCTCTCTAACCAGCTGCATGCCTTCTTCGTGCTCGAGTATGCCAGCGGGGGAACACTACACAAAGTTATTGCAGACCAAGGAAATCTGTCAATGAAGAACATCCAGTAAGTGATAAGATTCTTACTATAGAGCAGTGCTGTCTAACTGATTCCCACTTGTGTGGCCCCCCCACATGAAATTCTGCCTGCTGTGACTTACCATGTGTAAAGTTTAAAATGTATCACTACAGATATTAACTGGCCCCTGCATTGTTTAAACCTCAAATTCAGAGTAATCTCCCCTGAATTGTCCACACTTGTAACACCTCTATATTTCATACCCCTAAAACCCTGTACTGTTCACACCTCAGACCCAGACTGAAAGTGCTCATATTGTTCACTTGTTCAGACTCAGACGAAGGGGCACCAGCATTATGTCACTGTATGTAACACAGTATGAACTGTTCATCTTAGAGTGGTCCTGATAAGTTTCCCTGTGTCCTGCTGTATTTTGCCTTCCCTATACTCCCTGTATGCACCATATTCTGCCTGTCCTACACTACCTGTGAGACATGAGCCTGGTAGGGTTTGTTCTGGGGGTTTTTTAGCATTTGAAAATAATTGTTAGGGGCCCCTAAGGTGTTTAATCATGTACTGGGGGTGCTGTGTTATCCACAGGGGAGGAGGGCATGTTTTAAAGGAGAAGGAAATGCATCGTACACTTCGGGTACCAAATGTTAGGCACCTCCAAGTGATTGTATCGACTTACCTGAAACCCCGGGGCTCCTATCAGCAGAAAACTGCACCAGCCCAGGGTTATACCAGTGAGCACCACCTATAGGTGGGCCATGTGGGGTCAGTATGTATCATAACACCTTTTAAAAATGTGAATGATAAATATTTATTTTTTACTGAAGATGAGCCTTGGGACATATATCTTTTAATTTAATGTAACACGGAATTTGGGCAGCACTGCTATAGAGGAATATAGAGTAAGAGAGACAGCGTATGATACAGACAGATATGTAAGAGTCCAGGTCAGTGTCGGACTCGCCCACAGGGATACCAGGAAAAGTCCCGGTGGGCCCAGGTGTCAGTGGGCCCTTGTTCTGCTAAACATTTGGCCTATTTCATGACCATTCCCTATTTCTTTGAGAACAATGAGGCTAAATAGATGGGATAATAAATCATAGTAAGTAAAGAATAGAGACTAGGAGAATAGAGGTTGAATGAGGAGAAGAAGAATAATAGTACTGAGAGTGGGCCCCTGATCTATGGTTCTTTGGTGGGCCCCTGGTCTAAGGTTTTCGGGTGGGCCCCTGGTGTCCCAATCCGCCACTGGTCCAGGTTGTGCCAATGGTCCCACAGGGCTGAGCAATACACAGAGGAGCTTGGGAGTAGGAGAGCAGACTTTTGTGCAGCACTGCAATATGTCATGTTTCAGGCAGCACAAAATGACAACTGTAGAAAGTCATTTACAAATTAATTGAATTAAAACATTAAAATGTCCTTCATGTAAATTGACATACTGCTGTGTATTGGTTCTTGGGCCTTTGCCTGAATAAGAAAGCTTTGTGCACAGTAGCAGAACCAGGGCACCACTGATTTGTATGAAGGGACAAGAAAAGTCAAATTTAACAGGTGATAGGTAACCCCCATGATATTTGATAAGTATCCCCCATGGTATTAAGCTGGTTGCTTTTTTTTTTTTAACAGATTCTACACTGCAGAGATGGTGATAGCCCTACAGTTCCTTCACTCCAATGGCATCATTCACCGGTGAGTAAAATCTCAGGTCTCTGCTCTATTCTATCCACTGGTAGCATGATATAGTTCACATCTTGATATCTCTCTATACTAAACTTTGCTAACTAACAGTAATGTTTGCACCCCTTATATCTGGTGCAGTCAGTTAGGGACAGTTTCATGTAGTGGCTCACACTCTGTCCAGACTCATAACAAATTGTGATTTAAGCCTTTCATTTTAACCAAGCAATGCATCTTTTTCTCTGTATAATCTGCCTTTACTGTACCACCTCTTGTTTTAAATATCCTTTATCTATTGCTATTTTCTTACTACTTAACTTTATTGCTTCCAGATGGGCCTATTCCAAAAATATCTATTTTCTTTTACCTTTTAATGTGCATGTACTTACTTACCCCTGACTCACTCTCACACGTTTCTCTTTCTAATATTTCCTGCGTTAATTTCCTGCGCTTATGTTGCAGTGATCTGAAGCCTGAAAACATCTTGGTGGATAACAACGGGCACATCAAGATCTGTGACTTCGGCCTCGCTGTTGAAGGAATGATCGGCGGAAAGAAGATCAGCGGATTGACAGGAACACCTGGATACCGTGCGCCGGAGGTCAGCAATCTTTTTTTTTAATCTAATTTATACACAGAGGAATTCAAATCTATTTGTCTTTTTCTATTTTGGACACCTTTGCTGTGTCTAGTTTATATAACTGTGTTTCTGTTACCCAAGAAGATAATTAGTTCTTTTTTTCTGAAGGTTTTGTCATTGGAGAAGTACGATGCTGCAGTGGACTGGTGGTCATTCGGGGTCATCATGTACGAAATGGCCACCGGCAGACAGCCATTTGCCCCATCACTGGTTTCTGCACAGGAGTTGTTTGAGATTAAGCAGAGAAAGCTTGAATACCCGCGTCACATGAGCCAGGAAATGCTGGACCTTCTGCCAAAGGTAAGTAGAAACAGGGGTCAGGTACATGGGGGCACAGGGGTCAGGTACATGGGGGCACAGGGGTCAGGTACATGGGGGCACAGGGGTCAGGTACATGGGGGCACAGGGGTCAGGTACATGGGGGCACAGGGGTCAGGTACATGGGGGCACAGGGGTCAGGTACATGGGGGTACAGGGGTCAGGTACATGGGGCACAGAGGTCAGGTACATGGGGGCACAGGGTACAGGGGTTAGGTACATGGGGGTACAGGGGTCAGGTTCATGGGGAAACAGGGGTCAGGTACATGGGGGCACAGGGTACAGGGGTTAGGTATAGGGGGGTACAGGGGTCAGGTACAGGGGTCAGGTACATGGGGGCACAGGGGTCAGGTACATGGGGGCACAGGGTACAGGGGTCAGGTACATGTGGGCACAGGGTACAGGGATCTGGTACATGGGGGCAGTACTTTCAAATAGAGTGACGGGATTCCATTACCTTCTTCGGGTTCATTTCCACTAATGTAAGCAGTGCTCTCATTTCAATTTAGAGGGTTAATATAAATACATTTGGTGGTGCCTGACTTTACATCTGTTATATTCAGATAAATGTTTGTTTTCTTTTTTAGCTTCTGGAGATGAACAAGAGCAAACGCTTAGGAGTAAATGGCAACATCAGGAAGCACTCATTCTATGCCAGAATCAACTGGAGTGAGCTGGAAAACGGAAAAATAAAGGCACCTTTCCAGCCCAAAATTGTAAGTTTATAACTGCACTAAGCAATGGGAGTTGGGAAGGCCAAGTTTTTTATTGGGGAGACTAATAGGCTGTTTACTTTATTGGAGCATTTCATAGGTAGTTGTTTGGTCTTTGCATAAATTTACCTTCCATATACCTTGTCATGTCATTTTATTCTTCTTTGCATGTAACTATTAAGCTATTTTAAGGGCATAATACTTGAACCCTCTTAACATTTTCAAGCATATAGCCTGGAGAAACTAAACTGCTTATAAATATATTTCAAAGACCTGCAATTGCCTTTGCACAGTCCTAGATTTATTACTCATTTAGTGCTCTGCAGCAGCTTCACAGTCCATGACCCAGTTGTGGGTTCCCTGTATATCTGTGAGTTGGTAGGCTCTGGCCATATATGTGACCAGTGGACCCCTGTCATTTTACACCTTCGCCCATCAGACAGATCGCCAGCCACTTAAAAAAATCTTTTGCTGGGTGTCAGTAAAGCGGTTGGAAAATAACACAAAGAGTTGGGAAACTATGTATGACTCCATTCCTCAAATTGTCCTTATACATGTATGGGGCCTGTTAACTGAAATGTTTGGGTCCTGAGGTTTTTATGGACAAGAAAAAAATACAAGGTACTGTTTTATTATTACAGAAGAACATTTAACTATTTCTAGATAATAGGTTTCTGGATTATGGGTCTTAAACCTGTACTATGTAGTAAAAACCCTTCTTAATCATGGAGTGCAGAATTTTTAAATAAATACACATTTTTAGCTACGCGTCATTCATATATATGTGACCATACTGTATCATATATTATATGTTCATGCTTAAAATGATATATAACAAAGTGTGTTGCTTTCTTTTGATAGCCACCAGCAGATAAGTTACCAATCATACATCCAGGATTCTGTGATGAGACATCTAAGAGAGCTAATGTGGAAGGCTTCTCCGATGTGGATTCCAACTGGAAATGGCAGGAGTAAAGTGTTTCCTGTGCTCATGTGGACTAACCTCAAACTGCCTGTACAGCAAGTGATGACGGCAACGTACCATTCATGGCCAATTCCATCAATGAACATCAGATCTGCCGTCTACTGTCTACTGCAAGTGTACAAGTGTCTGTCTGTAAAGCCAACTACACCAACACCACATGGGATCCTTGACAGAAAGTAGAAAGAACTCGAGGCATAGTGGTAAGTTAAATGAAATAAATTAGAATGGGAAAGATAAGATAGGATTACTTATAGAAGGAGTATTAAATGATAGTAAAGTTGTTGAGGTATTAATGGGACTTTCATAACATTGAGGCAACTTGCTAGTGTGCTTGTGCTCTTAGACTTCTAGAAATGTGTATTTTACATGGGAGGGGACGTCTTTTTATAAAGTAATATACAGAGTTATGCTATGAACAATGCACTCTTTTCTTCTTTAGCACACAAGACATCACAGGAGGCCCCACCAGAAGAAAGGAATAGCTGCAATCCGGACTTTCTAAATGGACTTTCTAACAGACCCTTGGATAAGGGTAAAAATGTATACTGAACATACAGTGCACTTATGGTAATCCAGTGCATTGTTAATTAACACCGTTCAGTATACTTCAGTTTCTTTATATAAGGTAAGGTTTAGGGGTAAGTATAGCATTAAGTAAGTTTACTTCCTTTTCTAACTTCCATCCCATTGTTTTACTGTTTTCTTATAGATAGGATGTTATATAGAAATAGAAATGTTAGGATTCCTTCTCCTCTTTACTCCTGTCCCATTCTTTTCTTTTACCATTTTCTTTTCTCATTTTCCTCTTTTTCAACTTTAATATACTGTAAGTTAAGGTAAAAAAGGGTGGGTGGTATCTTATATTGGAATAGGAATGTTACAATTGTTTCTTGCTTTTCTTTTATGCTCTCCTGTCTTTTCCCTGTAGTTTGTAGCAGATACTGTACGTTAAATGTAAAGTTTATGGGTAAAGGTATACAGGATATGGCAGTGGTTATGTGGGATAAGGGATATATGTATATAAATATGGGATATGGGTACTATAAGGGTTATAGTAAAGGGATATAGGAATAGTGATGTTGAATAAGGTATATATGTATATAATTATGGGATATAATTATGGGATATGGGTACTAAAAGGGTTATAGTAAAGGGATATGGGAATAGTGATGTTGAATAAGGTATATATGTATATAATTATGGGTTATTGGTACTATAAGGGTTATAGTAAAGGGATATGGGAATAGGAATGTGGGATAAGGAATATGCCATATCCTGATAGAAATTTGCAGCAAATCATAACAGTAAATTAACTGCTGAAGAAACACCACTTTCAGCCTGTTTACACTGTGATTTGCTGCAATAAGTATGAAAGGTATGAAGTGGTGTGTGAATGTAAATAGGGATCCCCGTTGCACCAATGTAGAAGATGAACATAGTGCACCTTCTGATTGGCTGCAAGTTTAATTTAGTTCACCATTAAAATGTAGAAAGATCTGATGAGGCCGTCCGTATGCTTGTGCCTCTTTGTCCCAATAGGAGGGAGTAATATTGCAGCAGATAGAGCTGCAGCTTGTAGGCCCCTTTTTAAAAAGATAAATAAGCCCATTAGAGTTGTGAATGTGAAGGTGTAAAGTTTTAGGATCAAAGGAATAAGAATAGACTAGGCAGAGCTGTAGGTCCCTAAATGCTGCCTAGCCACAACTCCCTCCTTCTCCTCCACCATGAATCATATATTATTCAAGATAAATAGGCCCATAATAATCCTCATCCCCCATAACCAGGCCTTTTAAATAATAAAGGCTGCTGGTATTAATAGTCAGTAGAAAGTTGATCCAGGGACTGGTCCGATTGCCGTTTTGGAGTCAGGAAGGAATTTTCCCCCCATCTGAAGCAAATTGGAGATGGCTAAAGATGGGGTTTTTTGCCTTCCTCTGGATCATCTATAATAAACCTGATGGACACGCTCACCCTCAATTACTGTGTAACGGTGTCCTTAATTCATTGATAGGGTCCATCAAATTCTTACTGAATAGGGAAGTACTAGGGGAATTATATAGTTAGTAAAGCAGTGGGGAGTGGAATTCCAGTCTCACTGACCATGGGATTTGCCACAGGGACAGAGAAAATAGTGAGTGAATGAGTGAGAGCATGTGGGTGTGCGGAAGTGTGTGTTATTGTAGATTATCCATTGGGGAACTTTTGTTCCTTACACCTCCCAGTCTGATCTGAGGAGGAGGGGTCCCATGACGGCTTATATCAGCCGGTATCTGGCCAGATAGGGAACTATTGCAGCAAGTCATCGGGTGAGCCATTTGCTGCAATAGGTGTGTGAATGGACAGTAACGTGGTTGAAGCCTTGACGTGGCGTTACTGCTCACATGTATATCATGTGCCAATTCAACTGACTGCCAGAGTGTCATTATAGTAGCAGTTGTAATAGAAAGAGAAATGTATTTAAACTATAACTATAAATAAATGGAGTGAATAGATGTCTAACGTAAGAGCCAGAACACAACTTCTTCCATTGTATCTCACTACCCTGATTGTCAGCAACAAGAAGGGGGGCCACAAGGACATACATTCAATTAGTTTGCTTTTAATTCTGATTTATGTGCTCAAGATTGGGGGCTCAGATATGGGATTGCTGATTTCCAGAGAGCACCGAAGTACAGAAAGGCCATCTCTGTAATAATAAGAGTTCCCTGCAATTGATGGTGACTGAGCTGAATAAATCTGAATCTGAATGATAATCCTGACTGTTTTAAAGATATGGGCTCTAGAGATTTTGGTTGCTAGGAGACATTTTTGATGGTAGGTTAAAATGACCACTACAGTTTACCAATCATAGAGAACAAGTGCTGTCATGGTAACAGTGTAGCATAGTATTTACAATAATTGGAAACTAATCAGAAAGGGTCTTTTTATAATAGTAAATTGAAAAAAATGCAAGAAAACGTAAGTTTTCCCATTTGATTTCTTAGACCTGCTGTTGTAAGAAGGAGACAGAGAAATTAGCAGATACATGACAGAGAAGGATTTGTTTCCATTACCCTATCTGGATAATTTCCTCCTGAGGACTCAACACAATGTGGAGCTAATTTGTACTGTTTAGACATTGATTGGAAGGATTTTGTCTCACTGTCCTGTTGTATTATAGGAGAGATTGCAACTAAGCACCAATCATATTATACAATTCACACTGTAATGCATGTCAGAAGAGGAATAATGCTTGGGGAACCTTGTCCACTCTTTTGGACCAATATAGTTGACATCAGGGGTCTCCAACCTTTTTTTTTTACCCGTGAGCCACATGGAATGTAAACAAAAGTTGGAGAGCAACTTTCGCAGGCAAAAAGTTCCTGGGGATGCCAAATATGGGCTGTGATTGGCTATTGGTAGATTCTACATGGACTGGCAGCCTATGGGAGGCTCTGTTTGGCAGTACATCTGGTTTTTATGCAACTAAAGCTTGCCCTCAAGCCAGGAATTCAAAGAGAAGCACCTGCTTTGAAGCAAATGGGAGCAACTCCAAAGGGTCTGAGAGCAACATGTTGCTCACAAGCCACTGGTTGGAAATCCCTGGTTCACATCATATTAAGTGGCCACTTAAAGAATTTCACCAAACTGGAATATAGATATTATTAAATATTGCCCTTTAATATGTTTTACTTCGGGCCACCATTTTATGATATTCTTTGTGCTTTCTTGAAAATCACTTGACCAGAAATACTTCAGCTCTAACTATAAAAGGAAGAGAAGTGGGAGTAAAAAACTTTGTCCATTAATTGGATCATGTGACCTAACATGTATGTGTGCCCTTGGTTTGCTTCTGTGCATCGTGAATCATATGGTCCCTTAGTTCTTAAAATGGCAATTTTCTATTTAGGATTACCCAATGGCGCATGCTACTAAAAGAGTATATTTTTATTAGAATGGTTTATTTAGATGAAACAGGGTTTACACATGAGCTCTTTCATGCAAAATTGTTTTATAGAGACCTACAATGTTTGGGGGTATAGTTTTCCTTTAAGGGCTTATTTACAAATGCAGCTGTAAGTGTTAGCAAGTGTGCACAATGTTGCACTTATGGACACCATTCATTAGAGCAGGGCTCCCCAACCTTTTTTTACTCAATAGTTTCAATCAAATGTAAAAAGAGGTGCAAAGCACCAAAAGCATGAAAAGAGTTCCTGGGTGTGCCGAATAAGAGCTGTGATTGGCTATTTGTCAGCAGTTATGACGCTGGCAGCCTACAGTAGACTCTGTTTGGCAGTATATCTGGTTTTTATTCAACCAAAACTTGCCTCCAAGCCAGGAATTCAAAAATAATCACCTGCTTTGAGGCCTCTGAGAGCAACATCCAAGGGGTTGGTGATCAATGTGTTGCTTGCGAGCCACTAGTTGGGGATCACTGTATTAGAGGTAATTACATCCACCAAGTTCTGTATATAGGTGTGCTAAGTGTTGTTACATCATCTTGTCTCTTCTTTATTGTGTGCAAGTGAGCCTATTGATGCTGTGGAACCCTGGAGCTGAAGCCACTCACAGCTGGTTAGATCAGTAGCCACAGCAGACTTGAATCACATGCAAATGTCGTATTAATGCTGAGCACTGGAGGTGATTTCACAGCACTGAAAATGTTAGACACAACTAAAGGTGGCCATACCTGGGCAGATTGTCATTCAGAGCAATTTGTCAATTTATCTTTTGTTTATGGGACCTTCGAACAGGCCTACCCCACTGATATCTGGCTGAAAATCCTTGAATTGAGGAAACATCTGCACATTGATGCCGCCCTTGATCGGAAGCTGACATAGCGGCAATTATGATCTTGCGAATGAGGTGGGTTGAAAAACTTGTCTCAGGCAGCAGCACCAAATAGGTTACAAGGGGCCACAAAAAGCAGCCCCGGATAACTTTAAAAGTTGAATTTTCAGTTTTTAAACTGGAAATCCAGCTTGACTACTGGGAGAGAGCACAATTGCACTCACCACATTAGTGTTGCAGTCTCCCCCCGGAAAGGTGAAAAGGTGAGGGGGCTGCTCTTGCTTTAGAAACGTTCCTTCCTGATCGTTGGCTTGAGGACCAAATGTTTGGATAAGCCTAATATTGCCCAACTCAAGGTGTACATATAGGAGAAAGATCCACTCATTTGGTGACCTTGCCAAACAAGCAGATATTATAACGTATGGTTAGCTTTACAATGAACAGAAACAAAAGACACTGGAAAAAAACTGATAGCTGATGTGTAGTGAGGGCAACACATAGAGCCTGTTAGATGTAAGGCACCAGACAATAGCACTCATTATGTTTAACACTTGGATCAACACACGTTGATCCAGGGACTGGTCCAATTGCCATCTTGGAGTCAGGAAGGATTATTTCCCTTCTGAGGCAAATTAGAGAGGCTTCAATTGGGGGTTTTTACCTTCTTTTGGATCAACTAGCAGTTTGGCAGGTTATATGTAGAGACTAAAGACTATATTGAACTTTATGGACGATCGTGTTTTTTCAACCTAACTTACTATATTACCTTAATATCCAGATTTAATAACATGCACTAAATTTGTCTAGGTAATTAGATCAGTAGCAAACAAACCCTTTATCACATTTTCCCATTAGGCTCTTGTAGTGCTATTGATTATTAACAGCCAATTCACCATTTGTTAATAACTAGCAAGTAAAACCCTCAAGTAACACCACTCCATGGGATGGAAACAGGGTCAGACTGGGCCTGCAGGACACCAAGAGAAAAACCTGGTGGACTGTGGCATAACTAGATTTACTGGGCCCCACAGCAAATTAAGTGCTCATTATTTAGGGCCTTGTAGGGTACCTGCAGGGTCTGCTTCCTCAGTAGTTACACCCCTTTCGATGGGCTCTTCTGAACTTGACCCGATCTCCAACTTCTCTCCCCCGTCGATCCCCCGCTGCCCTCCCTCTCCCAACTGCAGCAAAGGTTAGTATAAAGGACAGTGCATGGGGAAAGGGGCTGGTGGAGGGTGAGCAGGGTCCTAGAGGGGGTGTGGAAGCCGCTGGGGTAGCAGCCTTAGTGGACTTCACAACATTTCTTAGTGTTCAAGATTTTTAGCAAGAAGCTGCTAAACGAGAAGCAAAGCTGCAATTTAGAATGGTGCCTTTGGGCCACTTCTCTGCACATTTCAGCCTGTGGGACAGAGGCACCGGGTGGTACCGGCTAAAGCTGGCCATAGAGGCAAAGATTTGATGGTACGAATCTCCATTTTGTACGATTTTTGGGCCGTGTGTGGAGTGTCCCGACATTTTTCAGCAGACTGTTAGTGCTGAAATACACCAGAGTTGAAGTTACATTAATGTACTTTATTAGAAGGAACTCATGAGAATTCAGTGACACTCTGCCAGCAGTGAACCTTCTCTGGATAAAAATGAGCACTAAGTTCTGTATCTGCTCACACTACAGAGAAACACACTGACATCTAGTGGTGGATAATACATGTATACTATATTTGTTACAAAACAACAGAAAACAAATAATAATAAGGGCTCATGAAGCGTATGATTCACCTGCAAATTGTTATGAGGAGGAGAGAAGCGTAGTGAAAAGTTCATCTTCCACCTGCATGCGGCTACATGGAGAGGAGAGGGGATTGGGCTTTGGTGTTTTTTAGGCCCATCCCTGCACTGCTCTGTTTAGCCGCACACAGACAGAAGTTACATGTTTCAGCGCAGACAGAGGAAGCCAATGATTTGAGGTGATCCGCTCATCTCCGCCTCATTAAATCTGCAGGCAGAGAGAAGTGTTCCATACGCTTTGTGTGCCCTTACACTAATGACTTTCAATTCATTTTAGCATTAAAAAAAAAACATAAGAATCCTAGGCCCAGCACAGTTCGCCAACTCCTGCAGTTCTTAACTCATCTATTGTTCTCACAACTATTGTTACTATTATACAGTAGGGTTGCCACCTCAACCCTTTAAAATCGACCACCTATGGAATCCACAGCTTGCATGGCTACTTAGCAATTCATTTAAATGCATGCTGCAGACTGAACTGATTTATGTGCAGCCATGCATCTAAATGAATTGCTAATCAACCATGCAGGCTGTGGATTCTATATGTGGTTTTAAAGTGGTGAGGTGGCAACCCTAATTATACTTACCAGGGGGTCTGCTGCTGTCACAGTCCTACACTGGGCTCTGGGACATGTTCAGCCCCTCCAGAGCCCAGCACAGCAGCAAGACAGTAGAGGAGGGGAGAGCAGCCTATACAGTAGGGTTCTGACTTAGGCTAAGGGCACATAGAGATTCAGCTCTGCTGCTCTCAGTCTGTATTTTTTTGTTTCTCGTTTGTTTTTACAGGTGACCAGTAGTTGCTTTTTGCTTGGTTGCTATGGGTTACTGTTTCAGGGTAACACTGCAGTGGGGCTCATTTACAAATTTACACCTCGGCAGTAACCCATGGCAACCAATCAAATATTTGCTTTCACTGTTCAACCCGCAGCTGGCTGAAAAAAATGCTAATCACTGATTGGTTGCTATGGGTTACTGTCTATGGGCAAATTTGTCCAGTATTTATAAATGAGCCCCTGTGTCTATTATTAATCCAAGGCTATAGTGATACTAAAATCTAAAATTAATATAGATATTGGTATATATACTTTATGTGAGTGTATGAGGGGTTGGTGTGTGTATGGACGCTGGGTTTCATTCGGAGGGTTTGAACTTGATGGACTTTTATCTTTTTTCAACCCAACTTAACTATGTAACATAACCTCCCAAGTGTCAGTAGCAATGCTGCATGTGTGCGCGCCACGTGTTTTACTTGTTTTGTGACAAAAAGTCAAACGATTTCCCTCCCTGTCCCTCATTTGCATATGCAAATTAAGATTCATATTTAGTTCGGCCAGGCGGAAGGATTCGGCCGAATCTGAATTCTGTTGAAAAAATCGTATCCTGGCCGAATCCCGAACCGAATCTTGGATTTGATGCATCCCTATTATACATTCATTATTATTAATTTTCTTCAGGCTGCTCTATTGTTTGCTCTTTGGGGTCAGAAAGTAGAATGTTGCTTTAGTTTCATAAATTAATTAAACCAATGTTGAAGGGGGGGTGGAATACTGACCCTTTAAATTGTGTCCTGTTTAGGGAAAGAAAGACAAATATCATAGATAATTCCTAATAAGAAGTTTAGCTCAATATATTAATACATATTTGATTTGTGCTGAATTCTTTTTGCAAACATAACATTTTCTGAACCGCAAACTTCTATTAGTTTAAATAATTCATGTAAATCATGATATTTTGATCTCTGTAATATTTTCAATTCAAAGCAATGAAAGTCAAGGAGGGATGTTCATACTTCCAGCTGTAGAAATGTCAGTAAATAGATTTTTGCCTTTAAATATTTCAATTGTGGTTTAATGTACTACTGCAAAGCAAAATGCAAAAAGTAGGCACAATCTTGTTGTTTTGCATTTTGCACCCTCCCCTGCAGATAGAAGTATCACTCCAAAATAGATGGAGAATAGAGTCAGTGGTGTAACTTTGGGGGCCCCCACAAAAAATGTTTCCAATATATAAGGGTGTAGTGCACCTATGTACTATATGTTGTTGTTTATAGCGATACAATTGTTGCAAAGAAGTTCTTTCAAAATATGTGTGTTGGCCAACAGGAGATGAAGTATTTCTTCTGCAACAGACAGGGCTGACTCCTACAAATAACTGGACTGTTATACAATGGTGCTAGTTCTCTAAATCCCTTGCAGGGCCGGGCCAAGCCAACCAGGCACCCTAGGCAACCTGGCCAGCCAGCCGATATCCCCTGTGCTCAGAGGGGAAAGTTAAGGAGGAGAGCGAAGGAGAGGAGGGAGAGCTAGAGAGGGCAGAGAACATGGACTAAGGGAAGGCAGACGATGCTTAATAGGTACCTGCCAAGCGACCCCTTATCATTGCTCCCTAGGCAGGTGTCTCTTCTACCTACTCCTAGTTCCAGCTCTAGTCCCTTGTCCTAGCTGTTAACAAGGAAACATTTTCCTTGGTTTCTTGAGATGCCCTTGAACATATCTGAAAGCATTCTTTTACTTTGTGCCTACAACACATCAATTCACCCCAACTCCTCCCCAAAACATTTTTTTTTTTGCAGAATTAAAAAAATTCATTTTAAAGCAACTTTACACTTTACATCAATTCATATTTTGCAGTGGTATAAGAATTGTAAATAAATGTGTATATATATTCAATGTCCAGCAGCTGCACTCTGACCTGGAATTTTTCCAAACTAATGTGGGTGCAGGGTCAACAAACATATTCACAAGGATCCACACTTCAGTAGTGTAAAAAGAATAACATTTCTTTTACTGTGTACATCTTATATATCCGATGTTTTTCAGCCCACCTAAGGGCCTTTTTCAATGAGCCTAACTCTGAGTCTAACTCTTGAAACAGTGTAGATCAGGGATCCACAACCTTTTTTACCCGTGAGCCACATTCAAGTGTAAAAGGAGCTGGGGAGCAACGCAAGCAGGAAAATAGTTCCTGGGCAGGTGCCAAATAGGGGATGTGATTGGCTATTTTACAGCCCAAATGTGGACTGTCAGCCTACAGGAGGCTCTGTTTGACAGTACTCCTCGTTTTTATACAACCAACACTTGCCACCAAGCCTGGAATTCAAAAATAAGCACCTGCTTTGAAGCCACTAAGAGCAACATCCAAGGGGTTGGTGAATAACATGTTGATCGTGAGCCACTGGTTGGGAATCACTGGGGTAGATGACGCAGCTGATTAACACTACTAAAAGTCAGAACCAGACAACCAGAGAACAGAAAAGGGATCCCAGCAAACTTTACAGCATAGGACATCACTTTGATACCCCGAATTAAACATCAGCAGTGCTGCGCCAGTGAGGTGAGTTGAAAAACTGGTCTCAAGTGGCAGCTTTAAAGGAGAAGGAAAGCTACAGAGACATTTTATTGCCAATAGATTAGCTGCATTAGTGCAAGCTAGAATGCTATATTTATTCTGTAGAATGTTTTACCATACCAGAGTAAAAAGCTCTAGAAGCTCTCCATTTATCTAGGATAGCAGCTGCAGTATTAGCTTAGTGTGACATCACTTCCTGCCTGAGTCACTCCATGCTCACTTATAGCTCTGGGCTCAGATTAAAGCAGAGAAGGGAGGGGGGAATAGGAGCAAACTGAGCATGCTCACGCCCGGGGAAAGGAGGTTTAAGCTGAAGGCAGGAAGTCTGATACAGAAGCCCATGTGTACACAATAGAAGGAAAGAAATGCAGTGTTTCTTATGACAGGGGACTCAGAGCAGCATTACTTTGAGGGTTTACTGGTAAATTTAGGTGTATATCAAGTCTTATAAGGCTTACTTAGTTTTAACCTTTCCTTCTCCTTTAACATCCGAAATTCCATTTTTTTTAAACCAGAAAATTCAGCTCTTCTAGTGCCAGAGAATGCAATTCCACTCAATGAACCAGTCCCTGGACCCCCTCCTGCATGGGAAAGGTAAGCGCTAGGGGTGAGGGGAGGCCACATTGCAGGAACCTCAGAAACTGAGCTGTAAATCATATGATTATTCAAAGCCTCTTATAGCTCTGCTTCCTTGCTCTAGTTACTACCTACTGCCTATTAAATAGGCACATAAACCAATTATATCTAATTATATCTTCACAATTACACAAACTCTAGTCAGTTTTATGTGTTTCTGAAGCTGTGACCGCACCAGTTATTTTCATGTGACTTTTGTGCACACTGCACTCTAATACAGTCAGTGTCGGACTAGGAGATCCAGGGCCCACTTGGGCTGCCTCCTATAAAAATCCAAGATGGTGACCCTCTGGGCATAAATTAGAAGGCCTGGATCATTGCTGTTAATGATCTTATGAAAGTTTAGTCTGATGCAGTGAGTTCAGTATATAAAATACAGCATTTCTATTTGTTTTTAGGCTTTAGTACTCCTTGTTATATCAATGTTAGCCATAGGTGATAAAGTTTGTTTTAGGATGTTATTTAAAGGGATTCTGTCATGATTTTTTATGGTTTACTTTTTATTTCTAAATTACAGTTTACAGTGCAAATATTTCGCTCTATCATTTAAAATTTTAAACCAACAAACTTATTTTTTTAGCTTTAATATTGATGTGGAGGCAACCATTACAGTGCATTGGGCCTGATAAATAAAACTGCTTTGAGGCTGCCCTTCCCATTGTTCTTCAATACAACCCAAGTCATGCAATAGCAAAGCAGGGTTTTTCCTGCTTGGGTGCTTTTCTCATGTCTACCACTAGGTGGGGATAGGCAATGCAATGAAAATGATTTCTTACTTTTTTTGATCTCAACAATGCTCAAATCTTCTCCAGCCTTCAGGAAACCTGCTTTTTGGTAGGGTAAAGGGGTCTGATGTGTCAGAAATCACTGACAACCACTGCATTATGGTTTCTTGCTGTAAGGAGCCACACTCGGCCGCACTCGTCCTTATCGTCTCCTCGCATCCAAGATGGCAGGGGCCAGGGGAGAACACGTGGACGTTGGATGCCAGCGTGACTTCCTATGCAGCATAATGACGGTGGCGTGACTATTCGGACGCAGCATCAAAACGTGCAGCGTCAATACGCAATTCCGGCGCATGACATCATCAGGCACCAATTCACCAATTTAAGGGCGCCAGAAGATTCACTCAGTGCCCAATTATAGGTTCTACTACATAGTGTTCCTGGGTGTGTTTATTGACTGAATTCAACCATTACAGTCTATGGGTGTCATTTTCACCACAAAACTTGGCAAAAAATTTCACTCATCACTAGTTAACAAATTTTGTTTGCAAATACTTCATTTGGTGACAAAAGTTTGCCTTCTTATATATTTTAATAGGAACTGAAGCAAATCAGCATGGTTTTTAATTCTATACTGCTGTAGAGGGCGACATCTGAGCCCAGTTTATATCTTCCTGTATAAGAACTAAACCCATTGTATTCTACAGAGCTTTTCTATCTGCTGTGCAACCTGTGTCTTTTCTCCTTTTTAAAGCTTAAATGGCTTTTTTTTACCAAGCAAACACACACAACTGGGGGGTTGGTGCTGAGCGGGCGGCATGGGGATCCTGTGCATGACTGGAGGGCCTGAAATATGGGAAAGCAAACAGAAGAGGTAAGTACATTGCACTTCTGCCTACACTTCTCTCTGACCTGACTGCATATAAAACACTCATTTATTGGTGTTACTGGTCCTATACACCTTCAATATATTGGCTAATAGGCTAGACTGCTCCAGTTTATTAAGCATTATTAAGCATATTATGTGAACTAGATGAGGAACTACATAAACATATATATTTAGTAGGCTAATATTGGTAATACACACAACCTTGTTATTTCAGTGAGGTAGTAGGTATTGTGAAGGTATTTATATGATACATATAGATGCTAAAGGGATTGCATGTTCCACTACCAGACACTCACACTGATTATGGACACATCATACATTGTAAAGACAACCATCTAAAGGAGTTCCAGCAGTCAATGTTTTCAGCACAATTTGAGTAATCTGAAGCATTTTGTTTTGTTAAAAGTCCTTAGCCACAGTAGCAAGATAAATTTATTCAGAAACCAAACAACATTTCATATGAACTTGGAGAGCAACATATCTAAGCGATCCAGTTTCATTATGAACCATCTGCTTCTGGTGGCTCTTGAGAGCAGGAGCCCGACACAGAGGATATTGGGACATTACACCCATTTTAAGGTTCCAAAGGAAAACTAGAGCCTCTTCAGTGACTGTATAACTCTACTCCGATGCCATAATAATGGGCACATATTCTGTACAGACTGGAAACCAGCACATTACCCACTGGTAGTCTCTATACTCAGAATGTAATGCTTCCAGAACTATTGCATTTGTAACTATAAGTGCCAAAAGCACTGCCTGCTTACAGTATATTCAACATTCTTGAATGCAAGTGAAACTATTATTCTAGGGTCAGTTTCCAATAATTTATATTATCACCAGATTTCAGAGCAGAAATAATCGAGTTGAATGAAGGCGTTTAGGGTGTTCACATTAAATAGGCAATGTAACAAGATGTCTTCAAAATAAATGGGTTCCTAAAACATTCTGTGGGACAGATGCCTTTGATACTTCATTTGAAGAAAAGATGACTCCTTCCATTAAGCAATGCATGGTTACTGTTTGGTAGTAATTTATTTCACATGCTACAGAAACAGAAAACTACAACTTTGCTCAAGACACTGGGAAAAACATGGTCCTTGTCCTCTTTCATTGTCACTCTGGAGATGGTTTTCACTGTCCATCTTACATGGCCACTAAATATATCGACACAAGAAAAAGACAGCTAGTCCACATGTACAAGGTGTAACATACAAATCCCTGCAATGCGGGGTATGTGCATCAAACCTCTTTAAATGTACCTATTTATAAATATGTACAAATAAATTACAGGCACTTGAAAGTCTTTGGTTGGAACAAACCAACATTGCAAGATGATTCTCCTTCCCCATAGGTGGTCAGATTCTTCCAATGGGGTCAACAAGCAATGACTCCACATTTATCTGCTCACAGTACAGAATGGGAAGGTTGTGCATCAGACAGGGCAACCTGTGAACAGAAAAGAGAAGTATTAAAACAAAAACAACAAAAATAATTTTAGCTAGAGAACCATACAAAGTGACATTTCTGAAAATTGCCTAAAAATATTGCAATTGGCCACATTTATTTTAGCATTACATACAATTGTAAAACACTCTAAATATTGATGCCAATGGTCTACTTTACATATTTGATGCCCAATATGTACAGATAAACATAAGCAGATGGCATGTGCGGACACCAAACAAAAATAGTGCATATGAATTTTCTCTGCTGCCGATTCACCTTCTGTCTCAGGACCAACATGACAGCCCCCTAGCCTCGTTGCCCAGGGGGCTGTCAATGCTGCCCACTCTCTGCATACGTGCTTGGCAGGCAAAGGGTTAAACCATGGCATAATTAAAATAAGGTGAAACAAAAACATCTTTTCTACCCGGCTTCCTTTCTACCAAAAGATGACATTAAGGGGGTTATTTATCAAAATCCAAATTTTTCAGATGTTTTAAATAAAAAAAAATTAGACCAAACTTTTTCGGATTGTCTTGCAAAAAAAACATCAACATTTTTCAGATTTGACGTCCTGAAATCGGTGGAAAAGCCCGAAATATTTGGATTATCGTACAAAACCCATCACAGCCAATAATATCTTTAAACTGCAAATAGGACCTCTCCCATTGACTTCTACAGGCCCTTGACAGGTTGAAGGAGGATTTTCTGATTCAGACTTTTTGCAGCCTCAGGGTATATTAAATCTCGAAAAAAAAATTCCACTAAAAATTCTGATTTTTCAAGTTGTTCGAACTTTCATAAATAACCCCCTTACTGTTTCCTGAAAAATCTGAACTGATTCAGTCACAAGAACTTATTTAGGTTGTGCAATAAAAAAAGAAATGCAATAGTGATGGGCGAATTTGCGAAAAATTCGCGAAACGCCGCCAACGTCTCGTTTTTGACGCTGGCGCCCATTTTTGACGCCGGCACCCATTTTTTTTGACGCGGATGTTTTGCAAATTTATTCGCTGGCGGCAAATCGCGCGAATTCGCCCATCACTAAAATGCAACTCTTACTGTGATAATACATAGCATTAAGGCCAAGATATGCCCATTTCAGTTAGGTATGTTCCCTTTTGGTGAACACCAGCCCATATATAGGCTGCACAATAAAAAAGGGATTTTTTCATCTTTTAAGCAAGCCCTGTGCGTGCTGACTTATTGCTGTGGATGTGCCTGCAGAACTACCACTTGGCACCCAGGCAGTTGGTGGATTCTTTTTGTGTGTGCTCTCCATTACTATGATTTTATATATACAATATATATATATATATATTTTTATATATATATATATATAAATGTATATATATATATATATATATATATATATATACAATATATATATATATATATATATATATATATATATATATATATATATACACAGACAATGCAGTCAGTGTTCCTGCAGCCAATACACCTGAACATGTATCTGCCCCAGGCTTTGTGCAAATTTGGTATCCTACACAAGTCTCTTTTTATACTGGGCTACAATCAGCTGCTATATGAGCTTTGTTCATACAGGACTGGAATAAGATAAGAAGGTTGTCTTACTTCACACAGTTATCTCTCAAATATGTTACATTACTGAAGGCCAATATATTTAAATCATGATGTTTCCCGTGTTTCCACATAACTAGTCCAACTGCAGGCATTTATGTGCAGAAATTAAATCAGCATGGCAGCTACCTTCTGGCCTCAAGCTCAACTAAACAGTTCGGAGAAAGCAATGGAATCAGTCAAGTGCAAAAGTGCAATCATTGAACTGTATAGCAGGGAATGGCCAAGGAACCCTAGGTAACCCACCCAGCCCTCACCCCTCATGTGCATGCACAAACGTGCCCACACATACACAGTGACATAGCATGGGGAGCAGCAGTGACAAGAGGGGAAAGTAGCAATGGGATTTGAGTGAACCTGGACTAGGGGTAGGTAGAAGACCCTTCACAAGGTACCTGCCCAACATCTCCCTAGTGTTGTGCCCCAGTCAGGTGCCTCTTCTGCCTGCCTAACCCTGCTGTATAGTCTCCAATACCTACATACAGATGACCAAAAAGTTGTGCACATGCCATTGTAAAGTATCATAAAGTATATATAAAGTATTTACAAAGTGCCAACATATCCCGCAAGTGCTGTACAATAATTGGGTATATACACTGAACATACAGATTACATACAAAGCAACCAATAACCAAAACAAGAAGTAAAGATGGCCATATCTAAAATAGCGTACAATTGCAATTTTATTTTACAGTGAAAAACTATAGCAAAGACTCTGAATGGAATCGTAAAATTTCAACTGTAATGAACCTCAGTGTATTTAACATCTGGATTAATATGAATGTGAGTATGAATTTACTTAGAAGTTGCCAAATCATACTTTCAGACAAACAACTCACCTCTTAAAGCTAAACTTCTGGTTTTTCTGCAACTGATGCACATGTTCAGGGTGGTAGGGTATGTAAGCCAACACATTCCTATAATTACTGACACTTCAGACAGGGAACTAAACAAAGCTGGTGATCAGACACAAAGGCACATACCTGATTAGATTAGAATATGCTGGTCTTCTACTTCTGATCTGTGCTAATAAATAATAAAAGTTGAATGTCCATGCCGTAAGAATGTAGTATTGAGAGATTGTGTAACACACTGACCAATTTAATCTCTAAGACTAGCCATACACTGTCACATATGCTTGTCTGGCAAGGACACCAAACGAGCAGGTGTTTTCCAGATTTGGCCACCAATGAAATGGGCCAAACAAGGATGATGTGATTGCTTGACCCCCAGTTCTATAACTGACCCACTGTGAAAGGACCGCATCAACATAATTTTCTTCAACCCATATTTTCATGCCTGTCAATTTTTTTTGTTTAAAACATTTGGTTGGGCATGCTGTTGGGAAGTTGTTGTCATATACAGGTACAAGTCTAATAAACTGCTGACTTGGTCTGGAAAAGGGATCCCCAACCTTTTTTTTCCAGTAAGTCACATTTTAAAAAAGTTTGACAGCAACACAAGCATCAAAAAGTCCTTGCTGATGCTAAATAAAGACTACAGTATGTTTGGATATATGGTGCCCTTCAATGTGGACTGGCAGCCTACAGGAGACTGTGTTTGGCAGTACATCTGGTTTTATGCACCCAAAAGTTGCCTCCAGGTCTGGAATTCAAATAGAAGCACCTGCTTTTAGGTCAACTTTCAAAGGCTTGTGAGCAACATGTTGCTTGTGAGCCATTGGTTGTGGATCACTGGTCTGGAGGGACCGAGCTGACAGATTTAGCAGCCCATGTATGGCCAGTAAGTATGAACATTTCATTGGGTAGCAGTTCAAAATTAAAAACAACAAAATAACCGCAGACATGAGGCATTTTGGATTAGGTGCATCCGTATCACAAATTACAGCATTTCATAAACAGAATACGAAGGAACCTAGTGAGCTATTCTTTTATTCCTATTTCAACAGAAATTCACAAAAACATAATTTACATTAACATATTTACAACTAATAGGCTTCTGAGGGTCTGAATGTATGTGTCCAGTCCTATGTGCACATACTGTATGCTAATCTCATGCATAACATGCCTGGTTTCAATAAACAACATGACCTGACAAATTCAATGACCTGTCTCTTCCTAAATATTGGTACTTATAGATCAAACAAATTCTTGTACTTGAAACCTCCACTGTCCGTTATTGGCATTGATAAGTAAACATTTAACTGAACGGATTTCTTTCAGACACAAATCGTGTTAGTAGGGCAGTTTCCTGAGATGGCCTGTTGCTTCAGCTACACAGACCCCAGCCCAAACATACAACGGCCATTCCTATACAGAACCCAGCAGAAGTAGGTTTTACAGATCAAATTAAAAAAAAACAATGCCAGTCTGATCATTAAGCTTTTGATCACCAAAGGCACAGAAAATTGTAGGGCTAGCTACATCCTGAACACAAGCAATGGACTCTATTTCCCCATCATCTATGAGACACCCTTTAGAATTAGAAGCCCCACATACAGCTCCCCCTCCCCATCCTCCATCTAAAGATTACACCCATAAACTGTGGGACCCAGAGCTCCCAAACAAAAAACAGCTTTGCAAATACAACACAAATCACTGACGTCTGCCCCCCCAAAAAACATGTTAGTCTATAGTGTGAGCTGTACAACAGGTGCCAAGTTTGTAATCAGAGCCTGACCCCCATGCTGGGAGCCCAACTCCCCCCATGAAACAGAACAGAATGTCTAGTGCCCCGAAAGCCTCTCCCCAGAGTCAGTTCTCAAGAGATGTCTTACCTGGCGCAGGTGCCTGAGCACTTCCATTGCCTCTTCCTGCTTCCCCTGTCTGACCAGCGCCATCATGTCCTGAATCATCCTGACCCTCCTGTGATAAGGAGGGAGACTCGCAGCTCCGCTCTTGCCAACTTTCTCACTAGACCTCAGGCTAAAAGAAGGCCAGAAGTCGCTGTGTTCCCTTGCCGGAGTGCCGTTCCGGGAGCCTGGGGCTTGCTGAGGACTGTCTCCATCAGAAGCTTGGCACACCTTGGTCTGCTTCGTGCCCATTGCTACAGAGGAAACTCCACTAGAGGCATCCGAGTCGCACAGCGGAGATGCACCTGCAACAGGTCGGGAGAAGTCGGAAAAGACTGCGGGTGCGCACCTGTGTCACATACATTGTGGGCACGGATCATCTATGGAACAGCCAAGTTCACTGTCCCTTCCGCATGAATAAAACAAGTAGTGGTCCCCCGGTCAGTAACTTTCCCCAGGTGAATCCACCCGAGTCAGAGGGTTGGTCCTGCTGTTTTGGCTGCACACTGACTAAGAAGAGTTGGGGGCCCCTCATGTGCCGTGGTACGATCCGAAGGAGTCAGTCTACCCCTCTCATTGGCCAGAAGCGAAGATGAGCGGCTCCGCAAGCCCAGGTTGACAGTAGCAGTTGGGACTTCACATCCTCTCCCTGCAAAAAGTCTTCGCAGCCGCTCCACTCTCTCACAGCTGATCAGATGGAAGTAGCTCCTCCTCTTTGCCTTGCTGTCCCCTCTCAGAATCACGGCTTGGTTTCCGTGTGTAACCAGGAAGCGAGGGAGACTGGCAGCAGCAGCAGCAGCAACAATTATGAGTTCTCTGTCTGCCTCTCCTCTATCCAGCATCTCTTCCCATAGACACAGAGAGAGGGAGGAGTTTCCTTATGTGTGACTGTGTCTGTGACTGGAACTACAATGTATGTGTGTGTGTCTGAGAGTGTATGTGTGTGTATGTGTGTATGAGAGTGGGACAGAGTGCGGGTACCTTTTGTATTGTGAGAGAGAGAGAGAGGAGAGAGAGAGAGAGAGGGAGGAGAGAGAGAGAGGAGATAGAGGAGAGAGAGGAGAGAGAGGAGAGAGAGAGAGAGAGAGAGAGAGAGAGAGAGAGAGAGAGAGAGAGAGAGAGAGAGAGAGAGAATTAATGCAGGGACACTATTGACCATAGCTTTAGTTTAAAGGATGCCTATAATCTAAAAATTCCAGATTGGGCACACACAATAATATTTGTTTTAAAGGAGAACTAAAGCTTAACTAAAGAAGTTGGGCAGAAATGTTGTACATTAAGTTTTGGGCTTCTGTACCAGCCCAAGGGAATCACAGCCCTTTAGTGGAGAACATCTGTGTCTTCAAAGATGCCCCAGTTCCCCGGCATCTTTGTTTATTCACTGCACATGCTTTGGGCTGATCCCTTATATATATATATATATATATATATATATATATACATATATGTGTATATATATATATATATATATATATATTATAATATAAGGCTGATTAGTATGTAATTCAGATTATTGGTACATAACAGCACAGAAAGCAGCACAATTAGCATCATAATTTATTCATCAGCTTTGTAATATCAGCTAACAGGCTTACCTATTTTCTGATTTGCGGCAACCCCTAAGCTTAGCTTCTAAACAGCTGCTCAAAGTTCACTGAGCATGTGCCTGTAAAAGACTCTCTTAACAAAAAACATTATTACTGCTATAGAGATGCTGAACCTTTAGGCTGGTTCAATAAGTTCAGCATTTTTAGCCATATTTAGTGTTAGGGTTCAGTTCTCTTTTAAGAAAATACCCCTATCAAGCACTGTGGCTTCTTCACTGGGAGGGACCTCCTGGTATGGAAGGCCTCATTGGGGCACACACATTTTCTTAATGAGCAAGATGACTATAGCACTCTATAGGGGACTTTTCTTAAAAAAATGCTATTGTTTCCCCCATCTGCACTGAAGGCACTGTTAGCCTACACCTCCAGTAGGTGAAACAATTTTTTGGTAAAAGGCGATCTTTAATTAGCCTTCCCAAACTCAAAAGTCACCCTCCGCCTATGCTGGGCAGCAAACTGGAAAATGAGGTTCAATGTTGATAAATGCAAGGTTATGCACTTTAGCAAAAATAATATAAATGCAAGTTATACACTAAATGGCACTGTGTTGGGAGTTTCCATAAATGAGAAGGATCTTGGGGTTTTTGTAGATAACAAGTTGTCTAATTCTGGGCAGTGTCATTCTGTGGCTACTAAAGCAAATAAAGTTCTGTCTTGCATAAAAAAGGGCATTAACTCAAGGGATGAAAACATACTTATGCCTCTTTATAGGTCCCTGGTAAGGCCTCATCTGGAGTATGCAGTTCAGTTTTGGACTCCAGTCCTTAAGAGGGATATAAATGAGCTGGAGAGAGTGCAGAGACTAAGTGCAACTAAATTGGTTAGAGGGACGGAAGAATTAAATTATGAGGGTAGACTGTCAAGGTTGGGGTTGTTTTCTCTGGAAAAAAGGCGCTTGCGAGGGGACATGATTACACTTTACAAGTACATTAGAAGACATTATAGACAAATGGCAGGGGACCTTTTTACCCATAAATTGGATCACCGTACCAGAGGCCACCTCTTTAGACTAGAAGAAAAGAACTTTCATTTCATTCAACGTAGGGGGTTCTTCACAGTCAGGACAGTGAATTTGTGGAATGCACTGCCGGGTGATGTTGTGATGGCTGATTCAGTAAATGCCTTTAAGAATGGCTTGGATGGTTTTTTGGACAGACATAATATCAAAGGCTATTGTGATACTAAGCTCTATAGTTAGTATAGGTATGGGTATATAGAATTTAATGAAAAGTAGAGAGGGGTGTGTGTATGGATGCTGGGTTCTCATTTGGAGGGGTTGAACTTGATGGACTTTGTCTTTTTTCAACCCAATTTAACTATGTAACTATGGGATCCATTATCTGGAAAGCCATTATACAGAAAGCGCCAAATTGCAGGAAGTTTATCCCCCATAGACTCAGTTTTGAGCAAATTCACATTTTAAAAAATTATTTATTTTTTCTCTGTTATAATAAGTACCTTGATCCTAACTAAAATAGAATGGATCTTTATTGGAGGTTAAACAATCCAACTGGATTTATTTATTGTTTGGATAACAGGTCCCATATCCATTATCTGGAAACCAGAAAGTTCCAAGTTATGGGAAGGCCATCTCCTATAGACACCATTTTAATCAAATAGTTACATGTAAAAAATTGTTTCCTTTTCTCTCTGTAATAGCAAATACCTGTATTGTTCCAACTGAGATCCCAGACTTATATATTGTATCTAGTAGAATTAATTCAAAGACAAATGGATATTTAGGGGGTTATAAGTCCAATTTTTTCTGATCTGACTTTTAAAGGAAAAAAAAACAATTTTTCATAGAAAAAAACTAGAATTTTTCATGATTTATTAAACCCCGATGGTGTTACAGGTCAGAATAAAAAAGTACTCCAACCCAGACCTGCCGAGTTCATGTAGAAGTCAATGGTAGATGTCCTGTTTATATACTGGTCTGCGCTGGGTTTTGTTCAATAATTGGAAGATTTCATGGTTTTCAGGCGTCAAACCTGAAAAAGTTGCAGGTTTCAGTCATCAACTAAGAAAAAGTTGTGTTTTTCAGCGACTAATCTGAAAAATAATTTTTTGGAAAAATGTATTGATAAATGGGGGGGGAAGTCTGTACGGATTTGGTCAGAGTAGTTTTCAGAAAATAGTGAGAACTTTTTGGATTTTGACAAATAACTCCCTTAGAGTTGAACTGAAGAAGCCACTTGGATAAGTGGTGAAACTTTTTTTTAAAAAAAATAACTTAGGTGGTTATTTACTTAAATCTCTCAGTATTTCTTAAAACCACTTCGACCAAACTCCTGTGCACATTTTTGCCATATTTATCAATAAATTTACTTGAAAAAATCTGGTGCGGGAAAAGACCTAATAAAGTTGTAAAAAACCTTACTGTACGATTTTTTTGCATTATCGCCAGAAAACCACAATTCTTTGAATTATTGCAGAGGCAGGGCCCAATCTAGTATCGCTTTAACCTTCCCAGGATCCATTTCCAGACCCTTACCAGAAATAGTAAACCCCAAAAATTGGACAGACGAAACCCCCAAAATGCATTTTTCTAGTTTAGCATAAAGGTTGTTTTTCCTTAGCCTGATTAATACTTCCTGAACGTGTCTATGGTGATCACACAGATTAGAAGAAAAGATCAAAATATCATCTAGATTAGATAGAGTAGCGCATCTGTGGTGGAAGGAGCAGCGGCTTGACCTTCTTCGTCCATTGGCTTGTTATAATGTCACGGTCAGCACCCAACACAAGAACAAATGCCAAGCACCCTGGTCTCGGCTCGTGCTTCACCTGTAGTGTGACCCCCTTTGGCCTCGGGAGGAGCCCTCAGCTACTTGGATGCCACCAGGACTTAAACGAGAGGTGCAAGGCTAGAGGTTCTGGATAAGCAGAGGGGCACGACTGTTAGCAAAGTCTTTGGGCAGAAGGTTGTGGTACAAGGTGTTAAACGGAATCGTAGTCGGAACTGGCCGGGTTGAGGTAGGCAGAAAGTGAGCGTAAACAAATCCGTCCGGGTCTGGGCAAACAGCGTTCAAAGCGAGGTCAGGCAGGCAAGGGTCAAAACCTGGAGATCAATCAGAGGGATAAAGCAGAAGAGGTAGTCGAAATTCAGGCAATGGTTCAGGAAACAGAGGTCAGAATCATCAGGAACAGGCAGGGGTCACAACAGATAATCAGGAACAAGCTCAGGATCAAAACAGCAAAAGCTAAAGGCACCAGGAACAAACCTATCATGGGAAATAAGAATCTATACAATGGCCCTTTAAATTTTCAAATTTTCGCGCCATTGCGCACTGACGTCATCACGTGCGCTAACAGTTCGGCGCAGGAAGAAGAGGATGTGGCGGGCGTCCCCGCCGAGGGGGCGGCAGGCATCCCTGTCGTCCCCCACTAGACCACCAGGGTAAGCCCTCACAATTAGAGGCGGAATGAGGTGCTATGGAGACACGCAGCTCCACTCAGAAGGGTGCTAGGACCTAGGCTCACCTGCACAGTAAATCCAGTCCTGATGGGGATCCAAAATTTGGAAATATCCATTATTCGGAAAAACCTGGATCCCAAGCATTCTGTCCTATAACTGTATATATATTCTTTATACCTTATATATTTAGGAATTACCCTGCAGCCTTGCTTTTATATGATAAGAGCTCTCCTCTGTGACTCTATATATAATGTACATTAGTTGCTAAATTATACAGCGGATTATTTCCATGAGAATAATGAAGGATGATTGTAGGGTTCTTACCCAGGTTGAAACACCAATTAAACTATTTACACATGAGACCAAATAGCGGAATTGTTACTCCCTATACTCCATTACATTACTGATTGAGTGGTAAAAGGCTCAAAACATGAGTCTTATCCTACCAATTAGTCATTTTGTTGATATTTATTGTGTTTTTACTGGTGTCTAAAAATGAAATGGTACAACTACACCCACATTGGTTCAGGAGATAAAATTATTTTTTAAATTTCCCATGCACCAATCTCCATTGCTCTGGTCCAGACAATGAAAATTTTCACGAATAAAAGGCAGGGGAAAGGGGCGACGAATGTCAGCGGCCTAAGGGTGCCCACTATGTAAATCCGGCCCTTCCTGTAGGCTGAACAAGAGAAAATTATATTTGCAGATCACTGCATTTCTGTACTACCATCAGTTTCCTGGATATTATACTACAATATCCATGGAGTTTCCTTAGGGGCAGATTTATCAAGGGTCGAGGTGAAAAAAATTAGAATCTTGAGCCATTCTTTTGAAAAAAAGCTAAAATTCGAATATCGAATTTGATCGAATGCGATATTCCTTCGAATCGTATGATTCGAATTCGGCCAAATACGGACCTATTCGACCAAAAAAAAAAACTTTGACTTAATTTCGGTTGGTCTTTTTGAATCGAATTTTGACGTTTTTTCAATTCAAAATTCGACCCTTCATAAATATGCCCCTTAGTGTTTTAAAGCATTCCAGATTTCAAAATAATATCAGTAACCTGATTTCTCCCACTGACTACTTTTTTTTTCTTCAATAATCTTTATTGAAATTTCAAGAAAAATACAAATTGACTAGTAACAAATGTTCATACACATACAGTTCTTCAGAAAATGCAAGTCACCAAATATAAATCCACATTACAGAAAAAAAATAAAATAAAATAAATAAAACAAAAAGAATATAAGATTATGATAACTTACAAACTCCGGTGAAGAGAGAGAATCATTGAAAAAAAAAGTCCAATCATATGTCAATTGTTATTAACGTCACATAATACAGAAATGTACTTACACACATGCTTGGATATATAGCAAATTACCGTATTGGGTCTTGCCACACCCTCACAGTTCACAATGTTGCAGGGTACATCACAGACTGTTCCTGATATCTCTATAGCTCAGCCGGGGCGACCAAATAGTCAGGAACACTGCTTGTTCATCTCGGATCATATAGGATAATTTCTCCAGTACCATGACATTATCTACTTTATGTTTCACCATATTAAAATCTAAAGAAGAGGTACGCCAGGACTGAGCTATAACTTGTTTGGTGGCACTAAATATCGTCATTACAAGCTTCATTTGTGAGTTGGTGAAGTTATCTATTGGCTTATTGAAAAGCGCTTCATATGGGTTCTTCCTCAGGGGGATATGAAACACATTATCAAGCATAGCATAGATTCGGGACCACAACCATTTAACCATGGGGCACCCCCACCAATTATGACCCCATAGTACCCAGGTGATTACATCCCCTAAAGCAATTTGGTGATTGACCCGGGAACCATTTAGCGAGCTTGACAGGTACCATATTCCATCTCAATAAAACTTTGAAGGAGGTTTCCTGTATAGATGCATTCATGAATGGTGGAAATCAGATCCTTATATAGAAAAGAAACGCTTTTGGGACCCAAATGTTTAGAAATACATATATGTTCAAATATTGTCACAGGAGAAAGCACCTTATCCAGGCCCTTCAATAAAGACGATACATAATGGTGAATTTGGGCTAAACGAAGTGCTTCCTCCGGGGGAACTTCAAATTTTTCCCTTAATGACAGAGGCGAAGGCAATACCCCCATTTTAGTCAAGTCCCAGATCCGGGACAACCCTGCCCGATGCCACCACTCAAAGGTGTCCAGCATCCCGGGAGAAAAGGTCGGATTAAGGGACCATCTCAATAATGGAGCGTGAGGAGATTTAAGTTTATACCATTTTTGAGTCTGGTCCCAAAGTCCCATAACTTGTTTTAGCACCTGATTATGTATTTTAGGTCTGGACACTTTAGGGATCCACAACAAATTAGCAAGTGAGCAGGCTCTCAATTCAGCTCCTTCTAACGTCACCCAGTGGGGAGGTGTGCCGACAATGTGCCATTTAGCCATATGGCTTAACTGAGCTGCTATGAAATATTTCTTAAAGTCGGGTACCCCCAACCCACCCCTGGTATTATGGTGGGACATATACTTCCTGGGTATTCTAGGTATGGTCCGGTTCCATATAAATTCATAACAGATTCTTTCCAGGGAGCGGAAAAATACAGGTTTCCTGGAGACAAGGGTAAAGTGGATAAATAATATAAAACTCTAGGCAATATTATCATTTTGATCGCCTGTATCCTACCATGAGATCAGGGGATCATTCCATTTTAGACGAGTTTGTCGTATTTGGTTAAGCAGACTAGGGTAATTCAATTTATTCATGGAATGGAGGGAGTTTGTCAAATTAATACCCAAATATTTCAACGATTTATCTTCCCAAGCGAAATCAAAATTTAGTTTAAGCAATTTAACTTGTGGATGGGGAACATTAATATTCAGTGCCCTTGACTTTGAGGAATTGATAACTAGGCCCGTGAACCTTCCAAAGTTTTCTAGGGTCTTGTACACATTAGGCAAAGTAGTCAATGGCCTAGTTATGGACAGTATAACGTCATCCGCATATAAAGTACATTTATACTCCCCATCCCCCACTATCAAACCACGAATATCAGGGTTCTGCCTGAAAGCACAAGCTAAAGGCTCTATTGCCAAAAGGAAAAGTATAAGGGAGAGGGGGCACCCCTGTCTCGTCCCACGTCTCATGGTTATAGGTTTGGAATCATAACCCAACATACTGACCTTGGAGGTGGGCTCTTTGTATAAAGCTTGAATATAAAGTAAGAATTGCCTAGGGAACCTGTACCTCTCCAAAATGTACTGAAGATATTTCCAGCCAACCGAATCAAACGCTTTATTAATATCCAGCGATAAAAGCATGGTAGGGGTATTGGAAATATTTGCATGATTAATTAAATGTACAAGTTTACGTATATTATCGGCCGTCTGTCTCCCTTTGACGAAGCCACATTGGTCCAAGTGGATAATGTGATGCAAGAAAGTATTTACCCGGGTAGCTAAGACTTTAGCAAGCAATTTCAGGTCCACATTTAACAATGAAATTGGACGGAAATTTTCACAGCACGTATTATCCTTGCCCTGTTTGGGGATAACTACTATCTTGGCTTCCAAGGCCTCTGGCCAAAATCCTTCACCGTTGGTTATCCCGGTAAATACCCTATTAAGATGTGGGACTAGAATTGTGGCAAATGTTTTATAATACAATGGGGAGTAGCCATCTGGGCCCGGAGCCTTGGAATTTTTGAGCTCTTTAATAGCCGAATGAATTTCCACATCCGATATAGGCTGAGCCATGAGATCAATTTGGTCCTGATCCAGGGTTGGAAGGTCTAATTGGGTAAACCAACGTTCAGCTTTATGGAGGGGAAATTCCCAAGTCTGGTTATACAATTGTTGATAGAAATTCGAGAATTCCTCCACCATTCGCCCAGGGTTAGCTGACAACCCATGACCCTTTATTTTTATAGTGGTGAAAGGTCTAGAATTGTAATAGTTATTAAGTTTTCTGGCTAACGGGTAGTCTGCCTTATTACCTTTCGCATAAAATCTTTGTTTTGCCCATCGGAGGGATTTATCCGCCTGAGCTGTCAATAGAAGGTTAAGTTCGGTTCGTAATTTATGCACCTTGGTTTGTTGGTCCCTCGCGGGAGTATCAACCAAAATCCGTTCCTGAATTGCTAGCTCATTGGACAGATTATCTATCTGTGCTTGACGCATTCTTTTCCGTCTGGCCCCGATTTGTATAAGGGCTCCTCTTATAACTGCCTTATGACATTCCCATAAAGTGCCTGGAGTTACATCTGGCTGGCTGTTTGTTGAAAAAAAAATGGAAAGTTCGCTTTCAAGTTGGTGTACCACCTCTCTGTCCCCTAAAAGAGTATCATTCATTTGCCATTTAAATTTTCCCTGTCCAGCCGTCAAATTAACAAAATAGGTAAAAACCGGTGAATCATCGGACCAGGAACAGGTCAAAATTTTAGCTTTGGCTATGGTGGAGGCAAGGTACCTAGAGACTAATATCATATCAATTCTAGACCAAGATCAATGGACACTTGAAAAAAAAGTGTATTCCCTCGCTAAAGGATGGGATTCTCTCCAAGCGTCCAAGAGAATCAACTCCTCCATCGATTGCTTCAACTGAGCAGATACCCGGCTATTACCGGTGTCCCGTATCAGGGGGTCCCTGGCCCTATCTAGTGTATTATTAAGTACCCCATTGAAATCCCCGCCCATAATAATTCTTCCAGTAGCATATTTGTCTAGTAAGGAAAAAATCTTTTGGTAAAACCGAACTTGGCCTTCATTTGGTGCATAAACGGATATTAATGTCACATCATGATCCTCAAGTTGCCCCATTACCATGGCATATCTCCCAATCGGGTCACAAATGGTTTTACCAATACGGAAATTCAATCTGTTATGGAGGCAAATAGCCACTCCCCCTTTTTTAACCTGACCAGACGCTCGAATTACTGTGGGGAAAAAAGAGTTAAGATACTTAGGGTAAGAGGAGGTAGAAAAATGCGTTTCTTGTAAAAACAGGATGTCTATAGCATGTTGACGGTAATATTTAAACGCAATAGTGCGTTTACTGGGGGAATTAAATCCCTTAACATTGTGCGATAAACATCTCAGCGCCATAATGTCGAAGTATTAAACTACTATTACATCTTCCTTGTACAACAAACTCACTGTCATAAAACAGATCACATCCCATATATTTCACAAGACCCATACAACTTTTCAATATGTGCAATTGAACATTCCTGACCAATAAATCATAGAAAAAACTCTTCACCGACAACCATGCAAAAACAAAACAAAAACAAACTTCGTAAACCTGGGCACTTCTATCCTTGTGCCATGTAGAAGCCATGTCCGCGTCCCAATATTAGGGGGAAGCCCGAGTGGCAACTACGTCTGGGGGGCCAATTCTTCCAGCAGGGATGGCGACTCCATCTGTAAGTGTAACTCCACCATAAAGAAGAGAGGGAAAAATAAAAGTACCCGATAGAATTATCTCCTGCGTGGTCTGCCTGAAGACCAAATCGGTGAAATCGACCGTGGGGACCGAGCAGAGCGCCCCGGAACTTGAAGTTCAGTCAGA
Organism: Xenopus petersii; assembly: GCA_038501925.1. Classification (NCBI taxonomy): domain Eukaryota; kingdom Metazoa; phylum Chordata; class Amphibia; order Anura; family Pipidae; genus Xenopus; species Xenopus petersii. Next base: position 40,199,260 of record CM076675.1, read on the forward strand.
GGAGGGTCTTTGCCTTTATCCATCAGTCCCAATTGTTGCAGTAAATCTGCGCCCTCTCGTGGCGTCATAATGGTGTAGGATTTATTCCTGTGCATAAACAGCAGCTTAATGGGGAAAGCCCATCTGTATTTGACCTTGTGCATGGCCAGTGACGATGTGATAGCCTTAAAACCTCTGCGTTTGGCTATAGTGGCATAAGCCAAATCTGCATACATCTGGTATTTATGGCCTTGATAAGACAAATCCCCAGCGGTGCGGGCAGCAGACATTATGGCCTCTTTCGTCGCATAATAATGAAGACGAGCAATAACATCTTTTGGTAGCTTACTTGCCAATTTAGGACCCAGGGCCCGATGAACACGATCCCGTTCTAGACGTTCTATCGGGAGATCTGGAACAAGTAGCTGTAGTAAGGCCGGGATGACTGTCGCCAGGTCCGTTATGGTATCCGGCAATCCCCTGATGCAAACGTTGTTCCGCCTGGAACGGTTTTCAGCATCCTCAGATCGGTCCTGCAGCTCTACGATCTGTTTTTGAAGAGCCTTGATAGAATCATCATGGTCATTCACCCACTGAATCAGATCATCCGCCTTAGTCTCCAGGGTGTCCGTGCAGTGGCCCAGTTCCTTGATCTCAGCCATAACCTGCGCAGTTATAGATTTTGCGGTAGCCGCACGCTCAGTTTGTAGGAGAGACTTAAACTTACTCAGAAGTACCGAGTCCGGAGAATAACCCTTAGGCGGACTCTGAGGGTCTTGCGACACATCGTTGAGCTGCGATGGCGAAGAAGGGCCTTCCTCGGACAACTCTCCCGGGCTCGGATCATCCGCCATCTTGGATCTGGGAGAAAAGGCCCCTTTCTGAGAGACAAAGTTCTTTAACGAGCTCTGACCTCCCGTTCTACGCCCCTGAGAGCGCTTGGACATTCCGGTGGCCCCCGAGAGATCTTAGGAACCGGAGTATGGTATGTTCGGTGGAGATATCTATTATCGTCTCCCTGCTGGAATGCGGAGCTCGCCTAGGCACGTCTGTCCTCTTCAAGCTCACGCATGCGTCCCCCTCCCACTGTCTACTTTATTATATGTAATAGCCTAGAATAAACTCTTCCATCTGTATTAACTATCCTTAAAGGGTTTGTTCACCTTTAAGTTCATTTTTACATGATGTAGAGCAGGGGTCCCCAACCTTTTTTACTCATGAGCCACATTTAAATGTAAAAAGAGTTGAAGAGCAACACAAGCATGAACAAAGTCCATGGGGATGTCAAATAAGGGCTGTGATTGGTTGTTTGGTAGCCCCTATATGGACTGGCAGCCCACAGGAGGCTCTGCTTGGAAGTAAACCTGGTTTTTATGCAACCAAAACTTGTCTCTAAACCAGGACTTCAAAAATAATCACCTGCTTTGAGGCCACTGACAGCAACATCCAAGGGGTTGGTGAGGCCACTGATGTAGAGAGTGATATTATGAGACAATTGTTTTTTTATGTTTTATTTGTGGAGTATTTATTGTTTTATTTGTTCTTTATTTTACTTAGCTTTTTATTCATCAGATCTCCAGTATGCGATTTCAGTTGGCTGCTAGGGTCCAAAGTACACCCAGCAACCATGCATTGAATTAAATAAGAGTCTGCAATATGAGTAATAAAAAGTAGCAATAACAATACATTTGTAAACTTACAGAGCATTTGTTTTTAAAGAGGCTCACTGAGCCCATTTGAAAACTCGAAAGAGTCAGAAGCAGAAGGCAAATAATTCATAAACTATAAAGAAATAAATAATGAAGACAAACTGAAAAGTTGCTTAGAATTGACCATTCAGCTTTGAAATGGGGATCACTGACCCCATCTAAAAACAAATATTTTGTAAGGCTACGAATGTACTGCTATTGCTACTTTTTATTACTCGTCTTTCTATTCAGGCCTCTCCTTTTCATATTCCAGTCTCTTATTCAAATCAGTGCATTGGTTGGTAGGGTTATTTGGACCCTAGCAACCAGATTACTGAAATTGCAAACGAGAGAGCTGCTGAATAAAAATAACTCACAAAGCATAATTAATAAAAAAAAATTGCCAATTGTCTTGCAATATTACTTTGCACTTCCTTCATACTAAAAGTTAACTCTCAGGTCAAGAATCCCTTTGAGAGAAGGCTTATTTATCAATGAATTTTTGTGTACCCACAATACAGTGTCCCTGTACAGAATACCAGCGTAAAAGTAATGAGCTAGTGATCATTCAGGAGAGACGGAATGACTTCTGTATTCATCATATTGTGTATTTTTAAAGCAAGGCAAAGAAAAATGCAATAAATAAATTTTCTACCATATTTGTACTGAAGCTTTTCTATGAAGCAGCTGTTACTTCACATTCTGAGTGAAGAACGTTTGTTTGCCTCTCTATGCTAAAACTGCGGCATTATTTGCAGTAACACAACAACAGATGGGCACCAATATACTATGTATGTATTCAGAAGTTTATTGTTTTTTTACAAGACTGACGGGATGCCTCCCATGAACTGCCATCAGCCATCACAACAAAAACAAGGAAAACATACCCAAGTGATTCTCAGAGGCTCCAACTTATTATGTCACTCCACTAAAAGAAGATATTTTTAATACATTTTTGATTTGTGATGAATTCTTTTTGCAAACGTTATGTCTTCGGAACGGCATACCTCTATTAGTTTTAATAACATCTTACAACCTTGCTAGTGAATAACAAAGCCCACAATGATATTTTGATCACTGTGATATTTTCAATTCAAAGCAATGAAAGTCAAAGAGGGATGTTCATACTTCCAGCTGTAGAAATGTTTCAGTATATAGATTTTTGCCTTTAAATATTTCTAGTGTGGTTTAATTTACTACTGCAAAGCAGGGCGTGAAGTGCAAAAAGTAGGTACAATCAACCATGTTGTTTTGTATTTTGCACCCTCCCCTGCAGATAAAAGTATTACTCCAAAATAGATGCAGATTAGAGTCAGTGGTGTAACTTTGGGGGCCCCCACAAAAAATGTTTCCAATATATAAGGGTGTAGTGCACCTATGTACGATATGTTCTCTAGTTTTACAGTAGATACAACTCTTATCTGCTTATACTTTCAAAATATGTGTGTTGGCCAACATGAGAACAAGTATTTCTTCTGCAATAGACAGGGCTGACTCATATAAAGAACCTCTATCATGTAACTGGGCTGTTGTACAATAGTGTTAGTTCTCTAAGTCCCTTGCAGGGTCGGGCCAAGCCAACCAGGCACCCTAGGCAACCTGGTTGGCTAGGGCGCCTGTCTGGCTAAAGATTGGTCAGATATCAATTAAACAGTTTTAAAAATCTCATTGGATGAGAGCCACGTCAGCCTGTTCACGTAGTTCAAGTCCAAAGAGCCTTTGGAGCCTTACATGTAATATTTTACATGACTACACAAACGTGGGCAGCCACACATTGTAAGGCAAAACATAAGATAATGCTCGTGGAAAATGAAGTGGGGGATAGTATTCTGCTCACATTAACCAACAAAGGGGGTCATACACATACATTACATATATACAGTATTTTGTGAAAGTCTTTTAATTATTTGTGTTGCGTTAAATGACACAAAGAATTTAACAATATCAGTCCATCGTATATTTTTATGGAATATCTTTTTGGCTCAGAAATATCATTATGCGATGTTCATTAACAATAGTTTGCAGGTTAGTGCTGAGCTGTCAGTCCCAAGAAAGGAAGAAAGCAGCATGAATTTGGATGGGCAGATTTTACAGTATTGAGGTTAGATTATGAGGAGCACTAATGTACAGCACAGGGATATAAGGAAGAGGCGGCTGGATTACTAACAGACTGATGTGCCACTAAGGCCACTAGTAACAACCCTAATGTACAATTCCTTCTACAACACATGCTGGGCACTCAACAATTGCTTGTTTTAGAGAAGAAATCAAACTGTAACAATTTCTGGTCAGAATAAGCAGAAAATCTTAGAGGATATTTTGTTACTACAGGTTGATCTGAGTTGGATCCAAGATCCCGCTCACACAAGCCTTCTTTAAATGAATGATTTATATAGTACAGACATATGTGACAATGCTTTACATAGAATAGACATCATTCACATCAGACCTGGCCTCATTGGGGCTCACTAGCTAAGGTTCCTTCACAATTACACAAACTCTAGTCAGTTTTATGTTTCACAAGCTGTGACCGCACCAGTTATTTTCATGTGACTTTTGTGCGCACTGCACTCTAATATAGCAATATCGGACTGGGAGATCCAGGGCCCACTTGGGCTGCAACCTAACAAAATCCAAGATGGTGACTGTCTGGGCATAAATTAGAAGGACTGGATCATTGCTGTTACAGATCTTATGAAAGTTTAGTCTGATGCAGTGAGTTCAGTATATAAAATAAAGCATTTCTATTTGTTTGCCCAGTGTTGATAAATGAGCTCCAGTGTGTCTATTGTATATGAGGCTAAACTTCCCACTGCTTCTCATTGTGTTTAATGTATTTTGGGGGCCGCTACTTCTCCCCCTCATTGTATAATGTATTTATAATGTGGAGTTACTGTTCATAGAAGGCAGTGTACCATTATATACAAGTGCATACTGTGTGTATATGTATATCTCCTTTACTGTACAATCTAATTGAGGCTAATGGAACATGGGAAAGTTTTTCCACTTGTTAACATTAACGACAGTAGCAGCAGTGCTATTAGCCAAAGCAGACACCATCAGTTCAGGCAACTGAATCCTTCTGGAGAGGTGTCAGGGAGATATTGTCCTGCTACCTTCCCAGTGTTCTGTTAATAAGCTGCTGATGGGGGAAAAGGTGATATCAATCCAACTTGCTGTGTGGCAGTAAAGAATGACTGAAGTCAGAGCACAAGTCACATGACTGAGGGCACCTGCCCAACTTACAAAATGTCTAACGCTATGTCAGATTTCAAAATTATTTATAAAATAAACATGTTTGCTCTTTTGAAAAATGTATTTCAGTGCAGAATTCTGCTGAAGCAGCACTATTAACTGATGTGTTTTGAGAAAAAAAAGGTTTTCCTGAGATATTATCCCTTTAAGGAGAAGGTAGAGGTGGAGCAAGTGCCATTTTGGCAGAAGAAGTGTAGGGAGGGACATATGTTTGTGTTGGGTTGAGGAAGGACAAGAGTGAATTATACTTATATAACCATCAGACATTGCAGAGTCCTGAAAAAGCATTGCAAATGCACATAGTCTTGGTAGCTAAAATGTCATATAGAGGCATTTAACATGCGGTGATCTGGCATAATCCTGTTTTCCAGATCTTAAAGGGCAACTAAATTCTAAAATAGAATAAGGCTAGAAATGCTGTATTTTGTATACTAAACATAAATATGAACTATCTGCACCACAAGCCTAATGTAAGGACTTACCCAGTGCTCTAGCGGGCGGCGGGGTCCCCGCCGCATGCTGCCCTTTTCCTCTTGTGCCGGCTTCCCTATGGCGCGTGGCATGCACTATCCGGGTTTTATGCACCGGCGTGATGATTCAAAGTATTTAAAGGGCGCCTTGTAGTAAAAAACACTGCCTGTTGTTGGGTTCTATTTGTAAAGTTCCTGCCTTTCCTTCATGTATTTTTTCTGATATTACTGGTTCGACCGTTACTTTGCCTGTGACTATTCTGATCCTCTCCAATCCTGACCTTTGCCTGCCAGATTACTCCGACATCTCCGATCCTGATCCTAGCCTGCTTGTGACTACTCTGACCTCTCCAATCCGACCTTTGCCTGTCCACTGACTATTCTACGTTCTACTATCCTGATTCCGGCCTGTCTTACAATTCTCTGCTTGTGCTGGCGTGGCCTGCCTGTTTCTGGTGGTGTTCTTCCTTCCAGTATCCTGGTGAGATGATCGTGCCCCTTTGCTCGTCCAGAACCGCTAGCTTTGCTCCTCTCTCAAACAAGACCTGGCGGCATCTGATTAGCTGATGGCTCCTCCCGAGGTGAAAGGCGGCGGTTAGAGGCAGAAGTGAGAGCCGAGACCAGGGAGCTTAGCTTGGGTTCTGGATATAGGGTGCCGGACATGACACTTAATCAAACAAATGAATTATGCTTTCAAAGTTGGCCACAGGGGGTCACCATCTTGTAACATTGTTAAACATCTTTGCAAGACCAAGACTGTGCACATGCTCAGTGTGGTCTGGGCTGCTTGGGGATCATCATAAATGATTTAAACAGCACAAGTCAAATAATATCTGCCAGAAGCCGATACAGCAAGACTGATTAATGATCAGAATATGCAGACTGCACTGGGTCCTGTGTTGTCATGTAATCTAATGTGTATTTTATAGTTTTTGTATTGTTTAATACTAACTTTGTCCAACTCTGCAGAACCATTGGCTGCAACAAAATAATCCTCCTAATAGAATCCCAGTTTATCTGTTTAAATCTGGCTCCATGATCTTTGTCCCTACAGCTGGAGTTGGAAACAGTAGAGGGGATGTAAAGGCGACAATAAAATTCAATACAAATTTCCACACAGTCGCTGACTGCTCTACAGGGAAACAAACAAAGCTGCATGAGTTCTGCATGGTGGGGGCTCCTCCTGTTGCTCATAAGTATGATTGTTTTCCTCCAGAACAGTTAGGGACCGTCTGACAACTCCTATTCACAGCAGTAAATGAAGGGAGAATTTCATTGCATACAGTCAGGTTTCTTATAAAAATGGCAGACATTTTGGAGATAGATTTTTTTTTCATGAAAGAAAGTAAAAATGGGGTTTAATTTTTTTTGCTTTTACATGCCCTTTAAATAGAGACCCTTGCTGCTCACAGATAGGCATATACCTTGTGTAAAAATGTGTCTGTTGTGTTAAATATTTTTAGAAAGATGGTGGAATGGGCAAAACAAATGTTAATGATGAATAAGTTTTCATTGGCTCAGTGCAGGAAGGTTAATGAAGTGGGCGCTGAAAATGTCTGGGCTCTTCAGCAGCTGCTTTTATTACACCCTGATGTTTCCACTCAATAAAAATAATAATACTTGATAATTAAGCATACCTACTGAAGTATTGGCACCTATGATTTAAAAGTTACTTTCTATAGAAAAGCCATGTATTGACATACAGATACACTCCTCTAACCAGAATACACAAACATTGCCTTTACCCCTGGGTCTCTGACCTATCCCAGACCCTGCATTATGGTTTCTTACTTGTGCAGAGACTCTAACGGTGCTATCATGGGGGTTATTGAAATGTATGTGAGGCTGGAACATAATATAACATAAGATAATATTACTTAAGATCTATATGTAAACACTTAGAACATCATATGATCTGCTGTGGATCTTACCCTGGGTAATGTTCAAAAATGTACATTTGAAAATGACTACTATTTCTAGCTGGCAGACACCGCGGCCTCAGCAATAATCAGTCCAATTATGCTGAAATCTTGGCTTGCAGTTCCTCTGTAGTTACAACAGGTGGCAAACTGCAACATACAATTCACAATTTCCAAAATTTCCAGGTATTGGACCTGTTATCGAGAATACTCAGGACCTGGTTTTCTGGATAATGGATCTTTCTGTTATTTGGATCTTTAAAACTCGTCTACTACAAAATTTAAACATTTAGGGGGTTATTTTTCATTATTATTTATAAAAGTCTGAATGGTAAAAAATTTGATTTTTTTTTTACTATAAAATCTGAATTTTTAGTGGGAATAAAGAACCTTGAATTTTTCAAGATTTATTAAACCTGGAGGCTGGAAAAAGTCCAAATCTGAAAATACTGCTTCAACCTGTCGAAGTCCTGTAGAAGTCAACGGCAGAAGTCATATTTGCAATTTGAAGATATTATTGTCTGTGCTGGGTTTCGTACTATAATCCGAACATTTCAGGCTTTTTTTCTGATTTCACAAATATTCTGACTTTTCAGGCGTCAGATCTGAAAAATTTGGGATTTTTCAGGTGACAATCCAAAAAGTCATGGTTTTCATGTGACAATCCGGAAAAGTCTCAGTTTTTAATGATCCGATTTTTTTGTTTGTTTGTAATGATAAATAAGAGTAAATAATGTATTATAGTTTGGTCAGGTTTTTTTTAATTAATTGAAAATTTTGGATTCAAGTAAATGTCCCCCTAAATAAACCCAATAGGCAGGTATATCTTCCAATAAGGATTAATTATATAGTTGTGTTCAGAATACTAGCAGTGCAACATCACTAACCTGAGCAATCAAGTGTTTTTGGTAGAAATTATAATTTGAATAGGAGGTTTAACTCTGACATTTCTGTATCCCATCCAATTAGATAGCAGTTCATGCTGTGGAAAGGTTGAGTGAGAAGATGGGGTCTCTACTTACCCTACTGTTCCTAGGGCCCCAGTCTGGATTAATCTGATAGGAACCTGTACTAGGCCAGTGCTTCTTATCAGTGAAACATGCACCAGGCCAGGGTACTATTGTAAGAAGCATCTTTACTCCAGTCTTTGTAATCCTCACTGTTCTGGGTTGTGTGTCTGTAACATTTCTACACTCACAAGTATTACTGGCTGAAGGGAACATTACCCTCCTGTCATTCTAAAACCTTGTCTATTACATAATTAATGCTGCCTGCAATGTAGTGTTTTAGATTTATCTTCCTAAATCTTGTTTAGTTCTGTAAAATCTAAATTTTATATAGAACAAGAGGAGGTATAACATATTTGTTGATTGCAAAAGGAAATAAGAAGTTTTCAGTTAATACAACTTACCTATTGTTCCTCTTGCTACTGAAGGCAGCAACAAAAAAATAATGGTAGAGATACTCTATACCTACTGCTTACATTCATCTTTTGTTACTGGAGGGCCTGAAATATGGGAAAGCAAACAGAAGAGGTAAGTGCGTTGGACTTCTGCCTACACTTCTCTCTGACCTGACTGCATATAAAACACTCATTTGTTGGTGTTACTGGTCCTATAAACCTTCAATATACTGGCTGACAGGCTAGACTGCTCCAGTTTATTAAGCATATTATGTGAACTAGATGAGGAACTCCATAAACATATATATTTAGTAGGCTAATATTGGTAATACACACAACCTTGTTATTTCAGTGAGGTAGTGGGTATTGTGAAGGTATTTATATGATACATATAGATGCTAAAGCGATTGCATGTTCCACTACCAGACACTCACACTGATTATGGACACATCATACATTGTAAAGACATCCATCTAAAGGAGTTCCAGCAGTCAATGTTTTCAGCACAATTTGAGTAATCTGAAGCATTTTGTTTTGTTAAAAGTCCTTAGCCACAGTAGCAGGATAAATTTATTCAGAAACCAAACAACATTTTATATGAACTTGGAGAGCAACATATCTAAGCGATCCAGTTTCATTATGAACCATCTGCTTCTGGTGGCTCTTGAGAGCAGGAGCCCGACACAGAGGATATTGGGACATTATACCCATTTTAAGGTTCCAAAGCAAAACTAGAGCCTCTTCAGTGACTGTATAACTCTACTCCGATGCCATAATAATGGGCACATATTATGTACAGACTGGAAACCAGCACATTAACCACTGGTAGTCTCTATACTCAGAATGTAATGCTTCCAGAACTATTGCATTTGTAACTATAAGTGCCAAAAGCACTGCCTGCTTACAGTATATTCAACATTCTTGAATGCAAGTGAAACTATTATTCTAGGGTCAGTTTCCAATAATTTATATTATCACCAGATTTCAGAGCAGAAATAATCGAGTTGAATGAAGGCGTTTAGGGTGTTCACATTAAATAAGCAATGCAACAATATGTCTTTGAAATAAATGGGTTCCTACTGTGGAACAGATGCCTTTGATACTTCATTTGAAGAAAAGATGACTCCTTCCATTAAGCAATGCATGGTTACCATTTGGTAGTAATTTATTTCACCTGCTACAGAAACAGAAAACTACAGCTTTGCTCAAGACACTGGGAAAAACATGGTCCTTGTCCTCTTTCATTGTCACTCTGGAGATGGTTTTCACTGTCCATCTTACATGGCCACTAAATATATCAACACACGAAAAAGACAGCTAGTCCACATGTACAAGGTGTAACATACAAATCCCTGCAATGCGGGGTATGTGCATCAAACCTCTTTAAATGTACCTATTTATAAATATGTACAAATAAATTACAGGCACTTGAAAGTCTTTGGTTGGAACAAACCAACATTGCTAGATGATTCTCCTTCCCCATAGGTGGCCAGATTCTTCCAATGGGGTCAACAAGCAATGACTCCACATTTATCTGCTCACAGTACAGAATGGGAAGGTTGTGCATCAGACAGGGCAACCTGTGAACAGAAAAGAGAAGTATTAAAACAAAAACAACAAAAATAATTTTAGCTAGAAAACCATACAAAGTGACATTTCTGAAAATTGCCTAAAAATATTGCAATTGGACGTATTTATTTTAGCATTTCTTACATACAATTGTAAAACACCCTAAATATTGATGCCAAGGGTCTACTTTACATATTTGATGCCCAATATGTACAGATAAACATAAGCAGATGGCATGTGCGGACCCCAAATAAAAATAGTGCATATGAATTTTCTCTGCTGCCGATTCACCTTCTGTCGGCTAAAGCTGCCGATGCAGAGAGAATTGCTGATTTCTGCAAGGACATTTAAAGACCCTGCCTGCATACGTGCTTGGCAGGCAAACGGTTAAACCATGGCATAATTAAAATAAGGTGAACAAAAAAATCTTTTCTACCCAGCTTTCTTTCTACCAAAAGATGACATTAGGGGGGGGGCTATTTATCAAAATCCAAATGTTTCAGATGTTTTAAATAAAACAAAATCAGACCAAACTAGAATCCACGATTTGCCCTCATTTATTATTATAAAAACTCGAAAAAATTGGATCAGGAAAAACCACTACTTTTATTGGATTGTCGCATGAAATCGCGACTTTTTCAGATTGTCTCGCAAGAAATCCAAATTTTCCAGATTTGACGCCCAAAAAGCCAGAAATATTTGGATTATTGTACAAAACCCAGCGCACACAATAATATCTTCAAAATACAACTGAATTCTACAGGACCATGACAGGTTGAAGATGGAGGATTTTCTGATTCTGACTTTTTGCAGCCTCAGGGTATAATAAATCTCCAATATATAGGCTGCACAATAAAAAATAATGTTTGCATTTTTTAAGCAAGCCCTGTGCGTGCTGTGCTGAGTTATTGCTGTGGATGTGCTTGCAGAACTACCACTTGGCACCCAGGGAGTCGTGGATTCTTTTTGTGTGTGCCCTCCATTACTATGGTTATATATATATATATATATATATATATATATATATATATATATATATATATATATATAAAACACACACACACACAAACAATGCAGTCAGTGTTCCTGCAGCCAATACAACTGAACATGTATCTGCCCCAGGCTTTGTTTGGTTTCCTACACAACACAAGTCTCTTATCATACTGGGCTACAATCAGCTGCTACATGAGCTCTGTTCATACAGGACTGGAATAAGAGAGGTTGTCTAACTTCATTCATACAGTTATCTCTCAAATATGTTACATTACTGAAGGCCAATATACTTAAATCATGATATTTCCCGTGTTTCTGCATAACTAGTCCAACTGCAGGCATTTATGTGCAGAAATTAAATCAGCATGGCAGCTACCTTCTGGCCTCAAGCTCAATTGAACAGGTCAGAGAAAGCAATGGAATCAGTGCAGTGAAAAACTGTCATCATTGAACTGAACTGTATAGTAGGGAATGGCCAAGCTGACCTGGCACCCTAGGTAACCCACCCAGCCACCCCACCCCTCATGTGCATGCACAAACGTGCCACACATACACAGTGACATTGCATGGGGAGCAGCAGTGATAGGAGGGGAGATTAACAATGGGTTTGCGTGAACCTGGACTAGGGGTAGGTAGAAGACCCTTCACAAGGTACCTGCCCAACATCTCCCTAGTGTTGTGCCCTAGTCAGGTGCCTCTTCTGCCTGCCTAACTCTGCTGTATAGTCTCCAATACCTACATACAGATGACCAAAATGTTGTGCACATGCCATTGTAAAGTATCATAAAGTATATATAAAGTATTTACAAAGTGGCAACATATCCCGCAAGTGCTGTACAATAATTGGGTATATACACTGAACATACAGATTACATACAAAGCAACCAATAACCAACACAAGAAGTAAATATGCCATATATAAAATAGTGTACAATTGCAATTTTATTTTACAGTGTTGCCTAAACTATCTAAAAAACTGATGATGAATGTTTGGTATGGGAAAAACTATAGCAAAAACTTTGAATGAAACCTTAACATTTCAACTGTAATGAACCTCAGTGTATTTAACCATCTGGATAAATATGAACGCGAGTATGAATTTACTTAGAAGTTGCCAAATATTCCATTCAGACAAACAACTCACCTCTTAAAGCTAAGCTTCTGGTTTTACTGCAACTGAAGCACATGTTCAGGGTGGTAGGGTATGTAAGCCAACACATTCCTGTAATTACTGACACTTCAGACAGGGAACTAAACATATTTTACATTAACATCTTTACAACTAAGTCTTCTGAGAGTGTCTGAATGTCTGTGTCCTACTGTATGTGCACATGTGCTAATCCCATACATAACATGTCTGTTTTTAATAAACAACATAACCTGACAAATTTATTGGCCCATTTATCCTAAAAAGGGTCTATTTCCAAATCATCTGTGAGACACCCTTTAGAATTAGAAGCCCCACATACAGTTCCCCCCCCCCAATCTAAAGATTACACCCATAAACTGTGGGACCTAGAGCTCCCAAACAAAAAGCAGCTTTGCAAATACAACACAAATGACTGACGTCTGTCCCCCCAAACAACATGTTAGTCTATAGTGTGAGCTGTACAACAGGTGCCAAGTTTGTAATCAGAGCCTGACCCCCGTGCTGGGAAGCATCATACACTGAGCCAACTCCCCCCATGAAACAGAACAGAATGTCTACTGCCCCCAAAGCCTCTCCCCAGAGTCAGTTCTCAAGAGATGTCTTACCTGGCGCAGGTGCCTGAGCACTTCCATTGCCTCTTCCTGCTTCCCCTGTCTGACCAGCGCCATCATGTCCTGAATCATCCTGACCCTCCTGTGATAAGGAGGGAGACTCGCAGCTCCGCTCTTGCCAACTTTCTCACTAGACCTCAGGCTAAAAGAAGGCCAGAAGTCGCCGCGTTCCCTTGCCGGAGTGCCCTTCCGGGAGCCCAGGGCTTGCTGAGGACTGTCTCCAGCAGAAGCTTGGCACACCTTGGTCTGCTTCGTGCCCATTGCTACAGAGGAAACTCCACGAGAGGCATCCGAGTCGCACAGCGGAGATGCACCTGCAACAGGTCGGGAGAAGTCGGAAAAGGTTGCGGGTGCGCACCTGTGTCACATACATACATTGTGGGCACGGATCATCGAGGGAACAGCCAAGTTAACGGTCCCTTCTGCATGAATAAAAAAAGTAGTGGTCCCCCGGTCAGTAACTTTCCCCAGGTGAATCCATCCTAGTCAGAGGGGTGTTCCTGCTGTTTTGGCTGCTGCTTTTAGAGCCCACAGACTAAGAGAAGAGTTGGGGGCCCCTCGTGTGCCGTGGTACGATCCGAAGGAGTCGTACCCCTCTCATTGGCCAGAAGTGAAGATGAGCGGCTCCGCAAGCACAGGGTGACAGTAGCAGTTGGGACTTCACATCCTCTCCCTGCAAAAAGTCTTCGCAGCTGCTCCGCTCTCTCACAGTCGATCAGATGGAAGTAGCGCGCAGCTCCTCCTCTTTGCCTTGCTGTCCCCTTTCAGAATCACGGCTTGGTCTCCGTGTGTAACTGGGAAGCGAGGGAGACTGACAGCAGCAATTATGAGTTCTCTGTCTGCCTCTCCTCTATCCAGCATCTCTTCATATAGACACAGAGAGAGGGAGGGAGGCGTTTCCTTATGTGTGACCAGGGCTGGACTGGGAGTAAAAATCAGCCCTGTCAAAAAAATCAAAGCAGCCTACACATAAATGCGTGCTGGTCTTTTACTTATACACATGCATATTTTATCTCTCTCTCTCTCTATACAGTATATATATAGTATGCAGGAAGTTATGGCAAAAAGAAAAAGGGTCTTTATTCAGCTCAACGTTTCGAGCCCGCACAGGGCTCTTCATCAGGACTATATAACAAAATATTATGTATTCCTGACGAAGAGCGCTGTGCGGGCTCGAAACATTGAGCTGAATAAAGAACCTTTTATTATTTGCTAAACAAATCCTATGAGTGCTGTAATTTCCTGCATACCTTATACAATTTTCTTACGAGCACCTGGGTATCCAGTATATCTAGCTAGATATACATATATATATATATATATATATAGATATACATATATATATATATATATATAGATATACATATATATATATATATATATATATATATATATATATATATATATATATATATAAAAAGCTTAGACATGGTGCACACGGATAAACATATGCCTGCGTGCTGGTTAAAGACAACAATAGTAATAATCAGAAAGAAAACCGCACCAAACAGGTCTTTATATGAAAAAAACCAAAAAGGTTACATTTGATCAACGTTTCGGCTCAACAGCTGGAGCCATCTTTGTTTTTAGTTCCTGAAGACGGTTCCAGCTGTTGAGCCGAAACATTGATCAAATAAAACCTTTTTGTTTTTTTCATATAAAGACCTGTTTGGTGCGGTTCTGATGATATATATATATATATATATATATATATATATTATGAAAAGGACCAGCACTCTGTTTTCAAAAATCACAATAAAATGGATAATTTTCATAATTATCTACATATTATTTGATCAAGCTCCCGGAAAATGGAAATATTGTGACAGAGTGTGGGTATCGCCCAAGCCATAATTTTATATATATATAAAATAAAAGGAAGCACTCAAGGCATAAAGGTCGTTACTGAATCATATAAACATCTACGTGTTTCGGTACCTCAAGGGACCGGGACCGTCATCAGGATTTAGACGTAGTTGGCCAGCTGAAATATATTGCAATATATGGACAAACAATCCCTGTTTTATTTAAAGGGTAAGGCATTTTTCAGTAGCAGTATGCACAAAATGTCTCTGTCTTCAATATATTGATAATGGGTTGAGTGCAGAGGACTCTTGTATGTGTGTGTATATATATATATATATATATATATATATATATATATATATATAGACAAATACAAGAGGTCCTCTGCACTCAACCCACAATCAATATAAGACTTAAGACAGAGACAGTTCCCTTTTTTGTTATTTATATATATATATATATATATATATATATATATATATATATATATATATATATACATTTGTTTGATTCACAAAGAATTGGAGTGCGGGTCACCCGTACACCTCAATGAAAGACCGGTTTTCGAGTGCGACTGCTTACTAATGAATAGATATATATAGATAGACAGACAGACAGACAGACAGATAATTATGAAAAGGACCAGCACTCCATTTTCAAAAATCACAATAATTTATTGTAGTGTATATATACATACTTAGTAAAAGTGGGAGAGTAAATTAACACTGGCAGATATTTATAGTTTGAGGGATAAAAAGCTTTAGCCTTTTGCACTATTCACAGTTTGGGGGGGGGTTGAGAGCAGAGGGGGAATGTGGAAAGCTGCCAGACACAAACTTACCCAGTTTTTTTAGAGCCCAGATCAGTATGAGGCTGTCTGCAGCTGTTTGGTTGTTCTGGCGCTCGTTTGCTCTTCCCTGACAGAGGAACATCACAGGCAGGAGGCGGGCCTCATATTGAAAACGACCCAGCAAATTTCAGTCACAGTGTGCAGGAAGAAAAAGCTGCTCCTGGGTCCTAATGGTGAGCGATCTGCCAGCCCTGTGCTCCCCCCACACCCTCCCTCAGTCTGAGCAGCAGCCAGCAGAGCAGTCCTACACCTTACAAAACAGGCACAATGTATAATAAGGGAGGGGGGGTGTGTGTGTCCATACAGTTAGTGAGAAGCTGATGCCCAAGTGACAGGCTGCTGGTATTGTTCCCGGAAGAGTCACCCACAAAGCTACACTGCCAACTATATCACTTGTATTGCCTCTGTCAGTGTTGTGCCTCAGTCTGTGGGAAGGGGGAGCCTCTGGGCTCTGAATCCAGGGGAAGGAGCCTCTCACCATGCAGCCCCTCTAATACCAGTTTCCTGTGCTCTCTGGTGTCACCCTCTGGTGTTAGTGGGGTGGGAAGGAAACTCTGTGTGTGTCTGAGGATGCTCTTTTTTATGGTCAAAACTCTCAAATTCAACTAGGGATTTATTAAAATTTGATTCGAGTTTTTAAAAAAATTCAAATTTGATTTTCAAGATTTATCATAAACTGGCCCTTTAAGAACTCAAATTCGACTATTCGCCTACTAAAACCTGCTGAATTCTTGTTTAAGTAAATGGGGTCGTCCAGGAATCAATTTGAAGTTTTTTGCAACTTGAATAGAGTTTTTAAAATTCAAATAAAATTTGATTCTAATTCGATTCAAGTTTTCAGGTCGATCCTATTCACCCAAGTTTAAAAAATTTGATTTTTATAATAAATTTTGATTGTTCGAATTTCGAGTTCATGCGGAAGCGATTTTCAGCAGACTTGCTTCCATTTGTTGTATTAGGACTGGTTATTTTTTGGCCTAGGGATTAAACTAAATGGCTCTTATTTGTTAGGTTAGAGTTAGAGTAGGTTTCTAGGTTAGAGTAGGTACCTGCTTAAAGAGTCTACCTTGACGTGGTGGCAGGCTTAATAATCCTCTGGCCAAAAGTGTTTCATTTATTTTTATAGCTCCCATTCCTGTGTGGCCTTTATACTGTGCGGTGGGGAGGGAGTGGGGGCCAAATAATTATATTATATGGGGTCCTATGATTTCTAATGGTGGCCCTGGGTGCAGCAACCAAATTGAGCTTTGAACCTTGACACTTTCAATTTAGTTTAAGGGCTCCATTAAGCAGAACAATAAAGATCAGCCTGGGAGGAAATTAACCGAAGTGGAGAAATATTCCTTAAATATACACTATATAGTTTTGTATTGAAGTGATCACTACTGATAAAAATTAGACCTGGGATCCACTGCCAGATTCAATTACATAGACCCTCATTTTTTGATTTTGGGTGAAATCAATGGGTTTATATATTAACTTTACAAAATACAAAAACACACAATCCAAAAATGTAAAGAGGACCCTGCCCAAAAGGAAACCTCAGTATGTTGTAGATGGACATAATGAAAGCAATTTAGAAGTATTTGCATCAATCTGTCCTCTGGTTCCTGGTGTCAGTCAGTGATTGTAAGACTAGATTTTTGCTAATGGCACAAGCTACTGCTATTGGTTGTATGTCTCACTGCTGCTAGTCACATGATTCTCCTGAGTAAACTGTTGGTTGTCAACTGCCACTGCCCAACTGTCTTTTGGACGGTGGAGAGAGAGGGAGCGAGCGAGAGAGATTGCCACATCGGATGCTATAAAAGAAGACAAATTTTGGGTAAAACTACATAGAATTACAATAAAAGGAGAAGGAGAAGGAAGGCGAAGATGAAGAAGAGGAAAAAGAGGAGTTTGACTCCAGAAGAGAGAGAACTTCCACAGGATGAAAGTGGGAAGAAGAAAGAGAAGAAAGCCAAGAAGCAAGATGCAGAAGAGAAGACCAACTCCAGTCGAAATAGGAAGAAGAGACACACTGAGAGTAAAAAAACAATCCGTGTAGGGGAGAAGCCCCCTGAAGATGGAAGGAATAAAAGAAAAGCTGTTAGAAAAGATCAAACAAAGAAGAGAAAAGAAAGTCTCTCAGATGTGACCAGTAAACCTGAGAGCAAGAAGAGAAGACAAGAAGAGAAAGAAGAAACAACTAAAAGTAAAAAGAAAACCGGCTTAGAAGAGATGAAAATTCCTCAGAGCAGCAGAAGAAGGAAGGAGCAGGACAAGAGGAAAAGACCAAGGAGCCCAGAAGATCCATTGGAAGGTAAGGGGAATATGCAAGAAACGTATTTCATTTTTATTTTCTGTTACATCTACTTCTAATTCTTTTTAATATAGAGTCATGAAAGTTATTTAACTGCCCACATTGATCGGTCCTGTTGGGGGTGGGGGTTTCCACAAATCCATCCCTCTGCTTTAATTAAAATTTCTGTATGTTTTTAGAAAACATATATTGTTAGGTGGACAGTTAGGACAGTTAGGGAAAATTGAAAACCCCAAAGGCTTAAATAATATCCCTCTTACACTAAATGCTAGGAATACTCACAAATAATAAAGATAAAGAGTTTTTCTCTAAATGTGGGTGCTGCCTTAGCCACCATTAATTGTTATGGAGATACTTATAGGTAGATAGATATATTTAGGAAAATATACAATGCATAATATATTTTGATATGGGCTTTTGACTGAATTTGTTTTGTTCCCACAAGGTGGAAGTGGAAGTGCACCGAAGAAATCCCATGTGGATGGGAAAAGACCAGCCCCCCTGGACATACAGAGGTACAAATTCCACCAAGAGCTAGGAGAAGGCACGTTTGGACAGGTGAGTGCGGGGCCTCCCAATATAGAAATCTCTTTTGTTATCTGGTATAAATCTGTACAGAAAACATGGAAGTACAATCAAGCACTTGGCAATGTCTTTAAAGGGGTTGTTCACCTTTGAGTTAAAGGGCTGGTTCACCTTAAGTAACTTTTAGCATGTTATAGAACAGCCAATTCTAAGCAATGTTTCAATTGGTTTTCATTATTTATGTTTTATAGTTTTATAGTTATTTGTCGTTTTCTGATTCTTTGCAGCTTTCAAATGGGCATCATTGTCCCCTTCTAAAAAAACAAATGCTCTGTAAGGCTACAAATGTATTGTTATTGCTACTTTTTATTGCTGATCCTTCTATTAGGATGCTCTCCTATTCATATTCCAGTCTCTTATTCAAATCAATTCATGGTTGCTAGGGTAATTTGGGCCCTAGTTACCCAATTGCTTAAAATGCAAATTGAACAGATGCTAAATAAAAAGCTAAATAACCCAAAAACCTTCAATAAAAAAAATTAAAACAAATTGCAAATTATCTTGGAATATCACTCTCTACATAATACAAAAAGTTATCTCAAAGGCGAACAACCCCTTAAACTTTACGTATGAAAAGTGATATGAGAGTGATATTCTGAGACAACTTGCAATTGTTTTTAATTATTATTTGTGGTTTTTGAGTTATTTAGCTTTTTATTCAGCAGCTCTCCAGTTTGCCGTTTCAGCAATCCAGTTGCTAGGGTGTAAATTAACCTAGCAACCATGCATTGATTCGAATAAGTGACTGGAATATGAATAGGAGAGGCCTGAATAGAAAGATAATAATAAAAAGTAGCAATACCAATACATTTGTAGCCTTACAGAGCATTTGTTTTTAGATGGGGTCAATGACCCCATTTAAAAACTGTAAAAAGTTAGAAGAAGAAGGCAAATAGTTTAAAAACTATAAAAAAAATATTGATGACTAATTGAAAAGTTGCTTAGAATTGACCAGTCTACAGCATATTAAAAGTTAAATTAAATGGGAGGAAGACCTAGGAGTCCTCACTGACCAACAGTGGGAGTCCCTCCTCAAATCACCCAACAGAGTGTCCGTCAATCCCAGACACCAAATTCCACAGTTATATTTGACACATAGAATCAATCCTAATCTCTCCCCTAATTGCCTTAGGTGTAAGAAGTCAGAGGGTACTCTAGTACATACACTATGGGCCTGTCAGGATATTCAAAACTATTGGACAGCAATTGTGGATATGTTATCCGAAGTGTTAGGCCTAAGGTTGGTCCCTGATCCACTAGTCTGTATATTGGGTCTGTTTGCAGGAATTCAAATGGCCTCAACCACAAAAATGTTTCTGAACAAAGCTTTGTTTCAAGCCAGGAGGTTGATATGCCTTAATTGGAGGTTGGACAGGCCGCCCGCCCGCCCCCGACTTATGGGTTAGCACAATGTCCAACATTGGGACGCTAGACTTCCTAACTCTAAGAAAAAGGGGGCAAATGACAAAATTCCATCAGATCTGGTCCCCTTGGTTGATGAAATTTCCCATTCCCAACATACTGGCACAGGAAAACCTCCCTTAAGCCTCACAGTAAAGTAATACAAACACATATTTGGTTATATACAGTATGTTTTATTAAATTCCGTTATTGCATAAGGTGTATATTGTTACATTTTTGTGCCTAATTGTGCTGTACAATATCAAGAGAAACTATGTCCTGAAATGCAAGAATACAATTCTGTAATATTTATCTCGCTTCATGACTGTCAATAAACTTACCTGAACAAACAAAAAAAAAGTTAAATCAAAAATGAACCACCACTTTAACATTCTGATTGACTCTGATATTATCAGTCATTCATGTTGTAAACAGCATTCAAGACACTCTATAATTTCTAATCTCTTTGTTCTGCTCTTAGGTGATGTTGGCATCATATACACCGAAGAAACAACTTGTGGCAATGAAGACGGTGTCCAAACAACCCAGCAAGGGCAACTATACCTGCATCATGAAGGAGGCCCGACTCTTGAAGATCGCCAGAGGATGCCCCTTTCTATGCCATTCTCATGCCACGTTCCAGTCTGAGGTACAGAACACTGTTTATATTGATACATAATCTGTTTCATGAATGGTTTGACTTTCTAAGGCCAACTTAATGCCCATAACAAGGGAAAACACCCTTTGAAAACTAACAAGTCCCCAGTTCACCTTGCTTGCTGAACAGTTCTGTGCCATGTATTTCTCACTAATTCTTCATTTGTCTCTCTAACCAGCTGCATGCCTTCTTCGTGCTCGAGTATGCCAGCGGGGGAACACTACACAAAGTTATTGCAGACCAAGGAAATCTGTCAATGAAGAACATCCAGTAAGTGATACGATTCTTACTATCGAGCAGTGCTGTCTAACTGATTCCCACTTGTGTGGCCCCCCCACATGAAATTCTGCCTGCTGTGACTTACCATGTGTAATGTTTAAAATGTATCACTACAGATATTAACTGGCCCCTGCATTGTTTAAACCTCAAATTCAGACAATAATCTCCCCTGAATTGTCCACACTTGTAACACCTCTATATTTCATACCCCTAAAACCCTGTACTGTTCACACCTCAGACCCAGACTGAAAGTGCTCATATTGTTCACTTGTTCAGACTCAGACGAAGGGGCACCAGCATTATGTCACTGTATGTAACACAGTATGAACTGTTCATCTTAGAGTGGTCCTGATAAGTTTCCCTGTGTCCTGCTGTATTTTGCCTTCCCTATACTCCCTGTATGCACCATATTCTGCCTGTCCTACACTACCTGTGAGACATGAGCCTGGTAGGGTTTGTTCTGGGGATTTGTTAGCATTTGAAAATAATTGTTAGGGGCCCCTAAGGTGTTTAATCATGTACTGGGGGTGCTGTGTTATCCACAGGGGAGGAGGAGGCATATGGATTTAAGGAGAAGGAAAGGCATCGTACACTTCGGGTACCAAATGTTAGGCACCTCCAAGTGGTTGTATTGATTTACCTGAAACCCTGGGCCGGTGCTCCTATCAGCAGAAAACTGCATCGGCCCAGGGTTATACCAGTGAGCACCACCTATAGGTGGGCTATGTGGGGTCAGTATGTATCATAATACCTTTTAAAAATGTGAATAACAAATATTTATTTTTACTGAAGATGAGCCTTGGGACATATATCTTTTAATTTAATGTAACACGGAAGTTGGGGAGCACTGCTATAGAGGAATATAGAGTAAGAGAGACAGCGTATGATACAGACAGAGATGTAAGAGTCCAGGTCAGTGTCGGACTCGCCCACAGGGATACCAGGAAAAGTCCCGGTGGGCCCAGGTGTCAGTGGGCCCTTGTTCTGCTAAACATTTGGCCTATTTCATGACCATTCCCTATTTCTTTGAGAACAATGAGGCTAAATAGATGGGATAATAAATTATAGTGAGTAAAGAATAGAGACTACGAGAATAGAGGTTGAATGAGGAGAGGAAGAATAATAGTACTGAGAGTGGGCCCCCACCAAAGAGTGGTTCTTTGGTGGGACCCTGGTCTAAGGTTTTCGGGTGGGCCCCTGGTGTCCCAGTCCGACACTGGTCCAGGTTGTGCCAATGGTCCCACAGGGCTGAGCAATACACAGAGGAGCTTGGGAGTAGGAGAGCAGACTTTTTGTGCAGGACTGCAATATGTCAAACTAATGTTTCAGGCAGCACAAAATGACAACTGTAGAAAGTCATTTACAAATCAATTGAATTAATACATTACAATGTCCTTCATGTAAATTGACACACTGCTGTGTATTGGTTCTTGGGCCTTTGCCTGAATAAGAAAGCTTTGTGCACAGTAGCAGAACCAGGGCACCACTGATTTTTATGAAAGGACAAGAAAAGTCAAATTTAACAGGTGATAGGTAACCCCTATGATATTTGATGAGTATCCCCCATGGAATTAAGCTGGTTGCTTTTTTTTTTTTTTTTACAGATTCTACACTGCAGAGATGGTGATAGCCCTACAGTTCCTTCACTCCAATGGCATCATTCACCGGTGAGTAAAATCTCAGGTCTCTGCTCTATTCTATTTACTGGTAGCATGATATAGTTCACATCTTGATATCTCTCTATACTTAACTTTGCTAACTAACAGTAATGTTTGCACCCCTTATATCTGGTGCAGTCAGTTAGGGACAGTTCCTTTTAGTGAATCACACTCTGTCCAGACTCACAACAAATTGTGATTTAAGCCTTTTATTTTAACCAAGCAATGCATCTTTTTCTCTGTATAATCTGCCTTTACTGTACCACCTCTTGTTTTAAATATCCTTTATCTGTTGCTATTTTCTTACTACTTAACTTTATTGCTTCCAGATGGGCCTATTCCAAAAATATCTTTTCTTTTACCTTTTAATGTGCATGTACTTACTTACCCCTGACTCACTCTCACATGTTTCTCTTTCTAATATTTCCTGCGTTAATTTCCTGCGCTTATGTTGCAGTGATCTGAAGCCTGAAAACATCTTGGTGGATAACAACGGGCACATCAAGATCTGTGACTTCGGCCTCGCTGTTGAAGGAATGATCGGCGGAAAGAAGATCAGCGGATTGACAGGAACACCTGGATACCGTGCGCCGGAGGTCAGCAATCTTTTTTTTTTAATCTAATTTATACACAGAGGAATTCAAATCTATTTGTCTTTTTCTATTTTGGACACCTTTGCTGTGTCTAGTTTATATAACTGTGTTTCTGTTACCCAAGAAGATAATTAGTTCTTTTTTTCTGAAGGTTTTGTCATTGGAGAAGTACGATGCTGCAGTGGACTGGTGGTCATTCGGGGTCATCATGTACGAAATGGCCACCGGCAGACAGCCATTTGCCCCATCACTGGTTTCTGCACAGGAGTTGTTTGAGATTAAGGAGAGAAAGCTTGAATACCCGCGTCACATGAGCCAGGAAATGCTGGACCTTCTGCCAAAGGTAAGTAGAAACAGGGGTCAGGTACATGGGGGCACAGGGGTCAGGTACATGGGGGCACAGGGGTCAGGTACATGGGGGCACAGGGGTCAGGTACATGGGGGCACAGGGGTCAGGTACATGGGGGCACAGGGGTCAGGTACATGGGGGCACAGGGGTCAGGTACATGGGGCACAGAGGTCAGGTACATGGGGGCACAGGGTACAGGGGTTAGGTACATGGGGGTACAGGGGTCAGGTTCATGGGGAAACAGGGGTCAGGTACATGGGGGCACAGGGTACAGGGGTTAGGTATAGGGGGGTACAGGGGTCAGGTACAGGGGTAAGGTACATGGGGGCACAGGGGTCAGGTACATGGGGGCACAGGGGTCAGGTACATGGGGGCACAGGGTACAGGGGTCAGGTACATGTGGGCAAAGGGTACAGGGATCTGGTACATGGGGGCAGTACTTTCAAATAGAGTGACGGGATTCCATTACCTTCTTCGGGTTCATTTCCACTAATGTAAGCAGTGCTCTCATTTCAATTTAGAGGGTTAATATAAATACATTTGGTGGTGCCTGACTTTACATCTGTTATATTCAGATAAATGTTTGTTTTCTTTTTTAGCTTCTGGAGATGAACAAGAGCAAACGCTTAGGAGTAAATGGCAACATCAGGAAGCACTCATTCTATGCCAGAATCAACTGGAGTGAGCTGGAAAACGGAAAAATAAAGGCACCTTTCCAGCCCAAAATTGTAAGTTTATAACTGCACCAAGCAATGGGAGTTGGGAAGGCCAAGTTTTTTATTGCGGAGACTAATAGGCTGTTTACTTTATTGGAGCATTTCATAGGCAGTTGTTTGGTCTTTGCATAAACTTACCTTCCATATACCTTGTCATGTCATTTTATTCTTCTTTGCATGTAACTATTAAGCTATTTTAAGGGCATAATACTTGAACCCTCTTAACATTTTCAAGCATATAGCCTGGAGAAACTAAACTGCTTATAAATATATTTCAAAGACCTGCAATTGCCTTTGCACAGTCCTAGATTTATTACTCATTAGTGCTCTGCAGCAGCTTCACAGTCCATGACCCAGTTGTGGGTTCCCTGTATATCTGTGAGTTGGTAGGCTCTGGCCATATATGTGACCAGTGGACCCCTGTCATTTTACACCTTCGCCCATCAGACAGATCGCCAGCCACTTAAAAAAATCTTTTGCTGGGTGTCAGTAAAGCGGTTGGAAAATAACACAAAGTTGGGAAACTATGTATGACTCCATTCCTCAAATTGTCCTTATACATGTATGGGGCCTGTTAACTGAAATGTTTGGGTCCTGAGGTTTTTATGGACAAGAAAAAAATACAAGGTACTGTTTTATTATTACAGAAGAACATTTAACTATTTCTAGATAATAGGTTTCTGGATTATGGGTCTTAAACCTGTACTATGTAGTAAAAACCCTTCTTAATCATGGAGTGCAGATTTTTTAAATAAATACCCGTTTTTAGCTACGCGTCATTCATATATATGTGACCATACTGTATCATATATTATATGTTCATGCTTAAAATGATATATAACAAAGTGTGTTGCTTTCTTTTGATAGCCACCAGCAGATAAGTTACCAATCATACATCCAGGATTCTGTGATGAGACATCTAAGAGAGCTAATGTGGAAGGCTTCTCCGATGTGGATTCCAACTGGAAATGGCAGGAGTAAAGTGTTTCCTGTGCTCATGTGGACTAACCTCAAACTGCCTGTACAGCAGGTGATGACGGCAACGTACCATTCATGGCCAATTCCATCAATGAACATCAGATCTGCCGTCTACTGTCTACTGCAAGTGTACAAGTGTCTGTCTGTACAGCCAACTACACCAACACCACATGGGATCCTTGACAGAAAGTAGAAAGAACTCGAGGCATAGTGGTAAGTTAAATGAAATAAATTAGAATGGGAAAGATAAGATAGGATTACTTATAGAAGGAGTATTAAATGATAGTAAAGTTGTTGAGGTATTAATGGGACTCTCATAACATTGAGGCAACTTGCTAGTGTGCTTGTGCTCTTAGACTCATAGAAATGTGTATTTTACATGGGAGGGGACATCTTTTTATAAAGTAATATACAGAGTTATGGTATGAACAATGCACTCTTTTCTTCTTTAGCACACAAGACATCACAGGAGGCCCCACCAGAAGAAAGGAATAGCTGCAATCCTGGCTTTCTAAATGGACTTTCTAACAGACCCTTTGATAAGGGTAAAAATGTATACTGAACATACAGTGCACTTATGGTAATCCAGTGCATTGTTAATTAACACCGTTCAGTATACTTCAGTTTCTTTATA
Organism: Xenopus petersii; assembly: GCA_038501925.1. NCBI lineage: Eukaryota > Metazoa > Chordata > Amphibia > Anura > Pipidae > Xenopus > Xenopus petersii. The sequence goes on from CM076675.1 coordinate 40,225,105, forward strand.
TAAGGTAAGGTTTAGGGGTAAGTATAGCATTAAGTAAGTTTACTTCCTTTTCTAACTTCCATCCCATTGTTTTACTGTTTTCTTATAGATAGGATGTTATATAGAAATAGAAATGTTAGGATTCCTTCTCCTCTTTACTCCTGTCCCATTCTTTTCTTTTACCATTTTCTTTTCTCATTTTCCTCTTTTTCAACTTTAATATACTGTAAGTTAAGGTAAAAAAGGGTGGGTGGTATCTTATATTGGAATAGGAATGTTACAATTGTTTCTTGCTCTTCTTTTATGCTCTCCTGTCTTTTCCCTGTAGTTTGTAGCACATACTGTACGTTAAATGTAAAGTTTATGGGTAAAGGTATACAGGATATGGCAGTGGTTATGTGGGATAAGGGATATATGTATATAAATATGGGATATGGGTACTATAAGGGTTATAGTAAAGGGATATGGGAATAGTGATGTTGAATAAGGTATATATGTATATAATTATGGGATATGGGTACTAAAAGGGTTATAGTAAAGGGATATGGGAATAGTGATGTTGAATAAGGTATATATGTATATAATTATGGGTTATTGGTACTATAAGGGTTATAGTAAAGGGATATGGGAATAGGAATGTGGGATAAGGAATATGCCATATCCTGATAGAAATTTGCATCAAATCATAACAGTAAATTAACTGCTGAAGAAACACCACTTTCAGCCTGTTTACACTGTGATTTGCTGCAATAAGTATGAAAGGTATGAAGTGGTGTGTGAATGTAAATAGGGATCATCATTGCACCAATGTAGAAGATGAACATAGCGCACCTTCTGATTGGCTGCAAGTTTAATTTAGTTCACCATTAAAATGTAGAAAGATCTGATGAGGCCGTCCGTATGCTTGTGCCTCTTTGTCCCAATAGGAGGGAGTAATATTGCAGCAGATAGAGCTGCAGCTTGTAGGCCCCTTTTTAAAAAGATAAATAAGCCCATTAGAGTTGTGAATGTGAAGGTGTAAAGTTTTAGGATCAAAGGAATAAGAATAGACTAGGCAGAGCTGTAGGTCCCTAAATGCTGCCTAGCCACAACTCCCTCCTTCTCCTCCACCATGAATCATATATTAGTCAAGATAAATAGTCCCATAATAATCCTCATCCCCCATAACCAGGCCTTTTACATAATAAAGGCTGCTGGTATTAATAGTCAGTAGAAAGTTGATCCAGGGACTGGTCCGATTGCCGTTTTGGAGTCAGGAAGGAATTTTCCCCCCATCTGAAGCAAATTGGAGATGGCTAAAGATGGGGTTTTTTGCCTTCCTCTGGATCATCTATAATAAACCTGATGGACACGCTCACCCTCAATTACTGTGTAACTGTGTCCTTAATTCATTGATAGGGTCCATCAAATTCTTACTGAATAGGGAAGTACTAGGGGAATTATATAGTTAGTAAAGCAGTGGGGAGTGGAATTCCAGTCTCACTGACCATGGGATTTGCCACAGGGACAGAGAAAATAGTGAGTGAATGAGTGAGAGCATGTGGGTGTGTGGAAGTGTGTGTTATTGTAGATTATCCATTGGGGAACTTTTGTTCCTTACACCTCCCAGTCTGATCTGAGGAGGAGGGGTCCCATGACGGCTTATATCAGCCGGTATCTGGCCAGATAGGGAACTATTGCAGCAAGTCATCGGGTGAGCCATTTGCTGCAATAGGTGTGTGAATGGACAGTAACGTGGTTGAAGCCTTGACGTGGCGTTACTGCTCACATGTATATCATGTGCCAATTCAACTGACTGCCAGAGTGTCATTATAGTAGCAATTGTAATAGAAAGAGAAATGTATTTAAACTATAACTATAAATAAATGGAGTGAATAGATGTCTAATGTAAGAGCCAGAACACAACTTCTTCCATTGTATCTCACTACCCTGATAGTCGGCAACAAGAAGGGGGGGAGCACAAGGACATACATTCAATTAGTTTGCTTTTAATTCTGATTTATGTGCTCAAGATCGGGTGCTCAGATATGGGATTGCTGATTTCCAGAGAGCACCGAAGTACAGAAAGGCCATCTCTGTAATAATAAGAGTTCCTTGCAATTGATGGTGACTGAGCTGAATAAATCTGAATCTGAATGATAATCCTGACTGTTTTAAAGATATGGGCTCTAGAGATTTTGGTTGCTAGGAGACATTTTTGATGGTAGGTTAAAATGACCACTACAGTTTACCAATCATAGAGAACAAGTGCTGTCATGGTAACAGTGTAGCTTAGTATTTACAATAATTGGAAACTAATCAGAAAGGGTGTTTTATAATATTAAATTGAAAAAAATGCAAGAAATCGTCAGTTTTCCCATTTGATTTCTTAGACCTGCTGTTGTAAGAAGGAGACAGAGAAATTAGCAGATACATGACAGAGAAGGATTTGTTTCCATTACCCTATCTGGATAATTTCCTTCTGAGGACTCAACACAATGTGGAGCTAATTTGTACTGTTTAGACATTGATTGGTAGGATTTTGTCTCACTGTCCTGTTGTATTATAGGAGAGATTGCTACTAAGCACCAATCATATTATACAATTCACACTGTAATCCATGACAGAAGAGGAATAATGCTTGGGGAACCTTGTCCACTCTTTTGGACCAATATAGTTGACATCAGGGATCTCCAACCTTTTTTTTTTTACCCGTGAGCCACATGGAATGTAAACAAAAGTTGGAGAGCAACATTAGCACGCAAAAAGTTCCTGGGGATGCCAAATATGGGCTGTGATTGGCTATTGGTAGATTCTACATGGACTGGCAGCCTATGGGAGGCTCTGTTTGGCAGTACATCTGGTTTTTATGCAACTAAAGCTTGCCCTCAAGCCAGGAATTCAAAGAGAAGCACCTGCTTTGAAGCAAATGGGAGCAACTCCAAAGGGTCTGAGAGCAACATGTTGCTTACAAGCCACTGGTTGAGAATCCCTGATTTACATCATATTAAGTGGCCATTTAAAGAATTTCACCAAACTGGAATATAGATATTATTAAATATTGCCCTTTAATATGTTTTACTTCGGGCCACCATTTTATGATATTCTTTGTACTTTCTCGAAAATCACTTGACCAGAAAGAAATACTTCAGCTCTAACTATAAAAGGAAGAGAAGTGGGAGTAAAAAACTTTGTCTATTAATTGGAATTAATTGGATCATGTGACCTAACATGTATGTGTGCCCTTGGTTTGCTTCTGTGCATCGTGAATCATATGGTCCCTTAGTTCTTAAAATGGCAATTTTCTATTTAGGATTATCCAATGGCGCATGCTACTAAAAGAGTATATGTTTATTAGAATGGTTTATTTAGATGAAACAGGGTTTACACATGAGCTCTTTCATGCAAAATTGTTTTATAGAGACCTACAATGTTTGGGGGTATAGTTTTCCTTTAAGGGCTTATTTACAAATGCAGCTGTAAGTGTTAGCAAGTGTGCACAATGTTGCACTTATTGACACCATTCTTTAGAGCAGGGCTCCCCAACCTTTTTTTACTCAATAGTTTCAATCAAATGTAAAAAGAGGTGCAAAGCACCAAAAGCATGAAAAGAGTTCCTGGGTGTGCCAAATAAGAGCTGTGATTGGCTATTTGTTAGCAATTATGAGGCTGGCAGCCTACAGTAGACTCTGTTTGGCAGTATATCTGGTTTTTATTCAACCAAAACTTGCCTCCAAGCCAGGAATTAAAAAATAATCACCTGCTTTGAGGCCTCTGAGAGCCACATCCAAGGGGTTGGTGATCAATGTGTTGCTTGCGAGCCACTAGTTGGGGATCACTGCATTAGAGGTAATTACATCCACCAAGTTCTGTATATAGGTGTGCTAAGTGTTGTTACATCATCTTGTCTCTTCTTTATTGTGTGCAAGTGAGCCTATTGATGCTGTGGAACCCTGGAGCTGAAGCCACTCACAGCCGGGTCGGATCAGTAGCCACAGCAGACTTGAATTACATGCAAATGTCGTATTAATGCTGAGCACTGGAAGTGATTTCAAAACACTGAAAATGTTAGACACAACTAACGGTGGCCATACCTGGGCAGATTGTCATTCAGAGCAATTTGTCAATTTATGTTTTATGTATGGGACCTTTGAACAGGCCTACCCCACTGATATCTGGCTGAAAATCCTTGAATTGAGGAAACATCTGCACATTGATGCCGCCCTTGATAGGAAGCTGACATAGCGGCAATTATGATCTTGCGAATGAGGTGGGTTGAAAAACTTGTCTCAGGCAGCAGCACCAAATAGGTTACAAGGGGCCCGGATAACTTTAAAAGTCTAATTTTCAGTTTTAAACTGGAAATCCAGCTTGACTACTGGGAGAGAGCACAATTGCACTCTCCACATTAGTGTTGCAGTCTCCCCCCCGGATCCACATGCAAGAAAGGTGAGGGGGCGGCTCTTGCTTTAGAAACGTTCCTTCCTGATCGTTGGCTTGAGGACCAAATGTTTGGATAAGCCTAATATTGCCCAACTCAAGGTGTACATATAGAAGAAAGATCCACTCATTTGGTGACCTTGCCAAACAAGCAGATATTATAACGTATGGTTAGCTTTAAAATGAACAGAAACAGAAGACACTGGAAAAAAACTGATAGCTGATATGTAGTGAGGGCAACACAGAGCCTGTTAGATGTAAGGCACCAGACAATAGCACTCATTATGTTTAACACTTGGATCAACACACGTTGATCCAGGGACTGGTCCAATTGCCATCTTGAAGTCAGGAAGGATTATTTCCCTTCTGAGGCAAATTAGAGAGGCTTCAATTGGGGTTTTTTACCTTCTTTTGGATCAACTAGCAGTTTGGCAGCTTACATGTAGAGATGTTACAACAGAGAAAAAGGAAATTATTCTTAAAAATTTGGATTATTTGGATAAGAGTCTATGGGAGATGGCCTTTTTGTAATTCGGAGATTTCTGGATAATGGGTTTTCAGATGACAGATTCCATACCTGTACCAGCAAATGTCTACAAGTTTTGCATGCATTGTATGATTTTACTGAAATATCATTTGGCTTTCCTTTACCTTAAGATGAAAATGACAGGTGAGTTATTAAGCTTATCTCTTGTCTTTAGAAGGGATCATTATCTGAAGTTCTCAACTAAAGTGCCACGGTTCAGTGTTATTATATAAACTCTCTTAGATTTTTAAAGGAAACCCTCTGAACAAATGCAATTGCTCAGAGCACTATTCTAGGCATTTTTGCAATTTGCTTTATGTTTTTTCAAGGTATTAACAACAGCGTCTGCTGAAAATTTAAGTTTGGCAATGGTGTCTTAAAAAATGAAGTTGGTGACTAGAGTTAGTTCTAATCAGAGCAACATTACAAGACATTCCATTCTTACAGAAATAATTTTCAGTTAGTCAACCACTATGTAAAGTTCTGTCAGGGGAAGTGACGTCATTGTAAACCGGAAGTGACCTCATTAGAAGTAGGTGTGATCAGAAAAAAAAGATTAAAACTCGCTATTGAGAAGACCCGCGACCTGACCTGTAAACCCAGAGAACCGCCGACCCGCGTTTATACCAGCTCCCGAAACTTCTACCTGCAACCCGCAGGGTACTGTAGGTTTTTGCGGGTACCTGACCCACTGCAGGACTCTAATACCCATGACAGCCACACTGAGAGAGACCTGTGCTACAGCCTATATGCCTCCTATGGTGGCTATGCATTTACCCTCTAATTATCTATATAAGGCAAGAGTATATATTCCAAGGCCCAGTCCTTCCCAAATTACTTACAAGGATGTATGAATGACTAAGATATGTGTACATACATTATGCTGTGGTCAGTACTAATTTGATATACAGTATCAATGAATTCTACATAGCATATTTGCATTTATAACGTTTTTAGACTAACAAAGCAACTTTCTGTGGCTGACCCATCAATCTGACAAAATTACCATTGTTTTGTATGGTCCTTCCTGCATGCTAAATACAGTAACAGTACAGTAACGCATATGTTGATCCCTTTTCTCTTACTAAAGCTGAGCAAGCCCAGTACACTTCAGGTGTTGTTTATTAAGCTCCGCATTATTCTATTTGAACTTTTAAAGGGGAAAATACCTTTTTCTTTTTTTTCTCCAAGTGTACATTGAAGTATGTCTTTTTGTATATGCTGGCTTGTGAGTGTGTATCATATTGGGTAGGGGCAGGAAAAAGGACTTATGCAATTTTGTCTCATTATGTATCATTTCTTTTGTATGCAGAAGAGATGGCAATAAATGTGATTTGATTTAGATTTTTTCAGAGAAAAAAAAACTTTTTGGGATTGTTAAAAGTCTGAATTAAAAAAAGTACTCCAACTTAGACCTACTTAGTTCATGTAGAAGTTAATGGCAGATTTCTGTTGATATCCTGGTTTCATTCAATATCCAAAGATTTTGTGGATTTTGTGGGTTTTGGGCGTCCAATCCGAAAAAGTTGCAGTTTCTGTGACAAATCCATAATTTTAGTTCAACTCTGATTTCTTCTCCATTGTATCAAGTTTTTTCCGGCATTTGTAATACCGACCCTGGCCTTGGCATGTGTTTTACAGGCTAGTCCGGCAAAATACCAGCCGAGTGGCAGCTCTACTTCCGGTGGTTCCAGGTGTCAGTGGTCCCTTCTGTACACCCAACCATTGCCTTGTATGGGTCCTGGGGCTTTCAGTATATAACAGATCTTTCTGTAGTTGGGATCTTCATACCTTAAATCTACAAGGAAATCATGTAAACAATAAACCCAATAGGCTGGTTCTGCTTTCAATAAGGATTAATTATATCTTAGTTTGGATCAAGTACGAGCTACTGTTTTTTTATTACAGAGGAAAAAGGAAATCATTTTTAAAAATGTGGCTTATTTGTATAAAATAGAGTCTATGGCAGATGGCCTTTCCGTAATTCGGAGCTTTCTGGATAACTGGTTTCCAGATAACCGATACCATATGTGTATACCAATGCCATAACCATTCCCCATTTCTATATGAGAACAAAGAGAAGGCCTGAAAGTAATGACAGATTATATGTAAGGAAGAGTGTTTAAGAGAATAAAGCTCGTGCCTGAAGAGAGGCGCAAACATATTTTGGAGAGTAGGCCTGTGGTCTTTGGTTCTTAGTAAGTGCCTGACACCCCAGTCCAACATTGCCCTTGTCCATCTGAGTGAGTGAATGTTCTGAAATAATAAAAACTAGAATAGCTCATTTTGTCTTTCCTGAGAGTATTTTACCAACCAAGAATGTGGCTTGGTTTTATTGTTTTTAATGGAAAGGAAATAGAACATATGAGAAGGCAGTTTTTTTCACACTAAAGATGGGAAATCAGCACATAACCCTAAGGAGTGGGAAAACATCAGGTTGTGTCTAAAGGGTCTACATTTTAACCTAAGTTCATGCAAGTCTCTCATATACTCCATTATAATCATATAATCCAATTTTTTAAAATGTTTTCCTTTTTCTCTGTAATAATAATAAAACAGTACCTTGTAGGGGATCCAAACTAATATATATTTAATCCGTATTGGAATCATAATCAGCCTATTGGGTTTATTTCCTGTTTACATGATTTTCTTGTATTCTTAAAGGGGTTGTTTACCTTTGACTTCCTTTTAGTATGATGTAGAAAGTGATATTCTTAGACAATCTGCTTTCATTTTTTATCATTTAAGTTATTTAGCTTTTTATTCAGAAGCTTTTCAATTTGCAATCTGGTAACTAGGGTTCAAATTACCCTAGCAACCATGCATTGCGTTGAATAAGAGACTAGAATATAAATAGAGAAGAATCGGTAAGAAGTAACAATAACATTTGTAACATTTGTAACTGTACAGAGCATTCGTTTTTAAATGGGAGTCAGCAACACCCATTTAAAAGCTGCAAAGAGTCAGAAAAAAAAGGCAAATTACTATAAAACTATAAAAAAATAATGAAAACCAATTGAAAAGTTGCTTAAAATTGGCAGTTCTATAACATAATAAAAGTTACTTTAAAGGAGAACCACCCCTTTAAGGTATGAAGATCCAAATTACAGAAAATACCGTAATCCAGTAAACACCAGGTCCCTAGCATTCTGGATAATAGGTCCCATACCTGTACATATCCTTATATGAAGGGAGGAAGACTTTGCTAGGCACAGTATATATTGAATGAATACTTAATGGGGCAAGTTTTCTACTCCCAACATGATAGAAATGCAGCCTCACCAGTGATCTTTGTCCATATTTTGCATTTGACTGGTTGTTTTTATAAACTCATCCAATGTATTTTTGCAGCTGGAAGGACCCAAATAATGAATTTAAAGGAAAACTATACCCCCAAAATGAACACTTAAGCAACAGGTAGTTCATATCATATTAAATGGAATATTAAAGAATCTTACCAAACTGGAATATATATTTAAGTAAATATTGCCCTTTTACATCTCTTGCCTTGAGCCACCATTTCATGATGGTCTGTGTGCTGCCTCAGAGATCACCTGACCAGAAATACTTCAACTCTAACTGTAACAGGAAGAAGTGTGGAAGCAAAAGACACAACTGTCAGTTAATTGGCTCATGTGACCTAACATGTATGGTTTGTTGGTATGTTTGTGAGTACAGTGAATCCTACCATCCCAGGGGCGGCCCTTATTTTTTTTAAAATGGCAACTTTCTATTTATGATTACCCAATGGCACATACTACTAGAAAAAGTATATTATTATGAAAATGGTTTATTTACATGAAGCAGGATTTTACATATGAGCGGTTTTATGCAATATCTTTTTATAGAGACCTACATTGTTTGGGGGGGTATAGTTTTCCTTTAAGAAAAGGCTGAACCTGACTGGAGTCCCAACTCTTCTCAAGTGTGGAACAGTAAGTCTTGTTAAGGAATCTGACCAGCAGGTGGCAAAGTTGTAACAAACATTCATTCTATCAGCAGTACATTAATATCTTGGAATGTTAAAAAGAAAAAAAAAAAAGTGTTTAGAATAGCAATTTTACATTTAACATAATTTTACAGGTTTACATACCCTTTAAAAAGGAGGTTAGGCTGATGCGGATAATGAGCAGCGCATCAGAATACACAGGGGGTAATAAAATATTGCATGGTCTCTTTCTTCATCTACATTTAGGACTTGTTTGAAAATCAGATAGTTTATTCATTTTAATCATTTATATAAACATTTAGAAAGTTTAAAGGGTTCATACACATTCAAGCACCACTGTAAGTAAGGGAGTATTCCAGCCTGATACTGTCAGCATGCACAAGTGAAGTTGTATAGGCCTTTAAAGCTCTTTGATGATGACTGCCAGGAAATACATTCTACCTGCTTACGCTCTACAATAGGAATTCTGATTATGATGTATTTGCTCTTTTTATATTAGCCAAAGAAGCTGGTGGAAGAGGAATGCCTGAAAGCTGATCTAGTGGAGATGATGTTTACAGAGGATTGACATTCCCTGTCCGCAGAGCAGCTATTTCAGTGCTAATAAACAAAGATTTAACCAACTAGAGGACCTGATGGTGGAATTTAACTGTCATAATTCAGTGAGTTTGCCAGAGCAGACATTTTTATGAGAATCATAGTTGAAATGTTGTACCGTGTTAGCCATTGAAAAAATGCAGAAAATGTAAAGTGTGGTGATACTTTTTTTTGGCTAACTGAATAAGTAACAATTGCAAAATACCTGAAAGCTTGCAATTGTTACTTATTCAGTTAGCCAATAAAAGGTATCGCCAAACTTTTCTGCATGTATGAGAATCTGTCATTTTGTAAAGCCTTTCCAAAATCGTGATTTTTCTGAAATTCCCCTTGGTAAATCAACTTGTCTCTGTAGGAAAATGACACCAACATACAGATAAGTGCATCAGTAAGAAGCATGTAATAGGGACTACAGAAAATAAAGCTTTATATGGTTTGCCCTCAAACTTCTGCCTGCCTTTTCCTCTTTACAGACAGGTATATATTGTTCATAATGCAGGACCACTTGTTTTCAATATGCACCTGTCACTAAACCACATCATCTTAAGCCCCATAGCAGAGTCATTCATGAAAAATTATATGTATAAGGGTTAAAGAATATAGATGAAACCTTGCATTTCTGCACCAGTGTTTCTATTGAAAGAAGGCTAAACTCTTTAAATTAACAACACATGTCAGAAAGCGACTGCCTGAAACATCAGAATGAGAAACATTACAATAAAACTTCACAAATGGTCAAAAATGCAAAACAGGGAGCAAGTGAAAAAATGTATTTATTTCTGGTCCCAAAGCAACATTTTTGAAGCAGAAGGAAATGAATACAAAAAGCAAAGCTCTTACATGAGCAACATCATTCTTTAAGACTAAGGGTAGGACTACACAGATGTTTTTGGTGTAATCGGATGCGCTGCGACTAAACGCAGGCAGATACTGTGTCTGCCTCAGACAGTCATGTCGTATCAACGCTCTGACATTTCTATCTCTTACCTTATTTCCATCGCAAGCGTTTTGTTGCAGCGCGTCGGATCGCACCGAAAACGTCCGTGTAGTCCTACCCTTATATATTGTTGGGAGAATAATCCACACTACACAGCCTGGGTGCTCCAGCTAGATTAGGGCATATAACAAATATTGACATTTATTTACACTCTTATCAGCCGCTCGAGCTTGGAATGAGCTGCTAACTCTATGATGATGTGCCTGTATAATTTTTATTTTATTGTACAGTGAATTGTTATACAGCTTAGTCACTGGCCAGAGGGTAAGTGACTATGATCCAACAGAGCACATCAAGGCTAGAATTCAACCGTATCTGAAAATGTAGTTGCAAGGGATTGTGCTTGTATAAACAGTCCATAGTGGCATAGTCAATTCCACTATATGAAACCCTGATCTACAACTTCATAGAGATGTGCATCTGCACTCATAGTCCTATCATGGAGGCCTTGGACTCCCACATGACTGGCTTGAACAGTGGCAAGTCTCAAACACATAGCTGTCTGGAGACAACTGGGCACATTTATTTGCTGGAAGTGTTGTTTTGCTGCTGCTGTTCTGCCAGGGCTTGCTGCATTCTCATCCTCTTGCGAGAGTAGTGCTGCCAGTGTAAGATTTGCTGTTCATCGATGAATTTGGCACACTGGGCATTTACCAGCTCTTTCCGGAAGTGTTCTTACTGCAGCAGTTCCAACATATGTAAGCACTGTGGGTACCTAGAGAACAGAAAAAGAAATCATAAACCAGGGAAACAGACATTTTGTATTCCAGTGACGTTTCAGAACACAAATGGTTTTTCTATGAAGGTTCATTTATAACACAAGATAAAATCTTAATTCTGTGCCGTCCACCTAGAGACTAGAAGGCATGCTTTAAAGAAGAAGGAAAGCTACCAAGACAGATTTTTGCAAATAGATCAACCGCAACAGTGCAAGCTAGAATGCTATATTTATTCTGTAGAATGCTTTACCATACCTGAATAAACTGCTCTAGAACTTCTCTCTGTTTGTTTAGGATAGCAGCTGCCATACTAGCTTGGTGTGACATCAATTCCTATCTGAGTCTCTCCCTGCTCGCTCATAGCTTTGGACTCAGATTAAAGCAGGGAGGGAGAGAGGAGCAAGCTGAGCATGCTCAAGCCCTAGCCCTGGAGGTTTATGCTTAAAACAGGAAGTCTGATACAGAAGCCCATTTATACACAATAGAAGAACAGAAATGCTGTGTTTCTTTTGACAGAGGACTCTGTGAAGCATTACTTAAAAGGGTTTACTGGTGTATTTCTATAGACCTTTCTTAGTTTTAACCTTTCCTTCTCCTTTAACCCTCCAAAACAAAAGCTTTGTGGCTTCCAGTCTACACAGAAGATCCAGATATTGCACAATAAAGATACTATATTTGTTTGTATAGTAAATGATACACTGTTTAAAGTGCAACTACATAGAATTAAGAATTAGACTAAATAAAGGATATATTTTGTATATAGTACATCGGTACCAGGGCAATTGGGCTGCTAGAGGTGCCTACTCTGCATGCTCAGCACAGAAATTGCCTAGCCCATTTATATCATGAATAGGGGACTGATGATTTTATAAATTGTAGGATCCCATGTACACCAGGGAGGGAAGAGTTAGTAGTTATGAGTAAGATCTCATATGCTGCCTAAAATAAATAACTAAGATTGATAAGCCAACTGCCCTGAGAGATTGCCAGCCCTCCAATCATCCCATCAGTAGCTGGTTTCATATTTGGTTAGCAAGAGAGTCTTGGGGGTAAATTTATCAAAGAGTGAAGTTCCGCCACTAGAGTGAAATTCCGCAGCTCTCTATGTATTTCTATGGGATTTTAAAAGGAATATTTATCAATGGGTGAAAGTTCACCCTTTGATAAATACGCCTATAAAAATCCCATAGAAATGAATGGAGAGCTGCGGAATTTCACTCTAGTGGCGGAACTTCACTATAACCTTCACTCTTTGATAAATATACCCCTTGGGGTCTCCCTGTGCAGCTTCAGAAAAAAAAATCTACTAGTTTCTTACACCACCACTTAAAACAAACTGTACGTATCCATATTTTTATCTGTATCCATGATGATAAACCCAGCACTCAAAATTCTGACAGATATAGAATGCACAACAATTATGCCTTACTGTATCAGTAAAACTACAACCTCACATTTTACAGAAATAGTATGATCTAGGTGAGTGCTGTCCCAACTGTTTCCATATATTGGGCCAATTATTCACTATGCAATATGCTTGAGGAACCATGAAAATCTCTTTGATGGCCATATCCAGCCCTTGGGTCTTCTCCAGCAGTGTTTCTGATTTTTCATTGGTGAAAATTCAGAGAAATGTCAACTTCTGAAAAAGCTTGCCTTCTGACTACAATTCAAAGTACCGTAGTCTTATTTATTTAATAGGTTCTAGGTCTTACACTGCTCGTGTTGAACTAAAAAAAAGTAATAAATACTAAACCAGTTAATTGTACATTGTTACTTACTTTAAATATTTGGCATATTCTGCATCTTTCCAGTACAGCAGATATTTCAGATGATTCACAAAAGACTTGTCCTTAAAATATCCTCTTTGGGCCAAAACTGTGGAGGAAAAAAGTACTACTGTTTTAACCCTTTCCCTGCCAGCCGTTTTGTCCTAGATGCGAACATCTACTGCCAAGCAGTTTTTAGATATTTTGCACTCTTTCACTTTAAGGGCCTTTCCTGGGGCGGTCTTTTAGTTTACCCAGGAAAACAATATTTTGTTTTTTTCAGGACAACCTGAACTTTCAAAATATGCAAGAATTTTGGTGTAATTCTACTTCTGTAAATAAATATAGGCTTCTAAGTGTCCAATAAAATGAAAAATATCATGTTTCACAAAAAACAATCACATATATCAGAAACATCATTTATTTTATGTTTGAGAACACGGCAATACCATATATATCTATATATATATATATCTATCTATCTATCTATATAGTACACTACCAAATTTCCAAAGCACCGCTCCCCAAACGGCATACTTCTGATTTAAAGGCCAAACATTCCACTAACAGTCGGTTTACCCTAGAAAACTACCCATTATTAGAAAGAACAGATTCTGGTGAATCAAAAATGGGTAAACATATCGTTGTACTCCAAACTACCAAGTTGCAATTGTTTCCTAAAGTTATAATGTTTTATAGAAATTGGTGAATTTTTTGAAAAATGACCTCAAAGCTTCCAATCTACAGAATCATATCTCCCACACATCACTAGGTATCAATGTAAAACACCCCAAATATGAAAGCCTGGGGTCCACTGAACAGTTTGATGCCCAATATGTATAGGTGTACCCAAGCATGTGGCATATAGGGGGCCTAAAATGTAGACACCTCATTTTAGCTATCAGTTCTGTAATTCCAGATACTGCAAAATCAACACATTTACATCGTTTTGGGGGGGGGGTCAAAAGTAGAAAAAAGTAAATTCACCCCAGAAAACCATATATTTTTGGAAAGTACACATTCCCTAAAATCTAAATTGGGTATGCATGTCTTTGTACTCCAAAGTACCAAGCCGCAAACCATTCCTAAATTTGGTGATTTTGGCAACATTTCCAAAAATCACCTCAAAATTTCTACCCTGCAGCATCGTATTTCCCACATACTTTTAGGTATCAAGATAAATCACCCCAAATATGAAAGCCTAGGGTCCTCTGAACAGTTTGATGGCCAATATGTATAGGTGTACCCAAGCACGTGGCATATAGGGGCCCTAAAATGAAGACCCCCCTTATGGTCTGTCATTTCAGGTACTGCAAAATCAACACATTTACATAGTTTTGGGGGGGGCAAAGGTAGAAAAAAGTACGTTCGCCCCAGAAAACCATATATTTCTGGAAATTAAACATTCCCGCGAATCCAAATTGGGTAATGCATGTCTTTGTGCTCCAAAGACCAAGTCTAAATTTGGCGATAAAAGCAACTGTTTTTACATTTCTGAAAAAGCCTAAAAATATTGCAATTGGCCGCATTTATCTCACCCAACTTCTTACATACAATTGTAAAACACCATAAATACTGATGCCAAGGGTCTACTTAACAGTTTTATGCCCAATATGCATTGATATACCAAGGCAACTGGCATGTGCGGACCCCAAATGTAAATAGTGCATATGAGTTTTCTCTGCTGCCGATTCGCCTTCTGTAAACATAGACCCTTGACTTCATGTTATGTGCCTCAAGACCCTCCTAACAGCAAAGACCCCCCAAAACCATATGTTTTTGGGAAGTACACATTCTGACGAAACCAACCAAGATAAAGACGTCTTTCTACAGCAAAGTACCAAACTGCAAAGCTTTTCTAAATATATAGAGATTTCTACATTTCTGAAAATCGCAGAAAAATGTTGCAGTTAAACTGTGCGTTATGTGCCGTAAGACCCCCAAACTGTAAAAAGACCCCAGAAAACCATATATTTTTGGAAAGCATATATTCTGACGGATCAATCTAAGTAAAATATATCTTTCTATACCAAAGTACCAAACAGCAAAACTATACTACTATACGATTATCCAATAGTCACGTTGCAGAAATAAACAGTTTTTAGGGGTAAAAAAAACACAAATTGATGAAATGAAAAAGTAAAAAAAATAAAATGTGTATACATGTGTGTACACTTCAAGAATTGTGTGACAGTGTATAAGTGCGTATAAGTGCGTATAAGTGCGTATAAGTGCGTATAAGTGCGTATAAGTGTAATGGAATCTACTCCAAGTCTCCAAGATGGCGTCCAAGATGGCGACTGCCTGCCTCTCCACATGGCTCCTGCCGGGCACAGGTCTATGACCTCATCTCCTTCCCAGTCCAGGATTGGTCGTCGGCGACGGAATGGACGCCGGCGTCAAAATCGGGCGCCGGCGTCAAGACGTCAGTGTGAGGACGCTGGCGTCTGCGTCTGACGCAAGCGCGTCAAAATTTGGCGCCAACCCTGGGACTACTTAAACCCACTTCCCCTTCCAGTCCTTGCCCAACTATAGGTTCCTGCTACAGAGTTCCTGGGTGTTATTATCTATTGATTCTTGTGTACCGATTCCTGCCTGTTCTTCGATTTTGCTTGTCTTCTGCCTGGTCTGACCTTTTGCCTGTATTTTGTCGATTCTTTGGATAAACCCTTTTGTACCTCGAACCTGTCTGGTCTCCTCTTTGGTCTACACTATTACTGTGCCTTCGGGCCCGTTTACAGTATAGTTGGGCCATGGACCCTTCGGAGGAGACTCCAGCTCCACCTGATGTCGGTGGCGCTATCCGCGGTTTGGCTTCCCGCATGCAGTCATACGAAGCCCAGCAGTCACACTTCGGTCAGGCCCTTGAAGCTATCCTGGACAAATTGTCGGCATTGTCACCTGTGGCCCCGGTCCCTGTGGCCATTCCTGCAAGCCCACTTCAGTCTTCAGAACCTCGCATTCCTGCGCCTCCCCTCTACAGCGGCGATCCTGATGCATGCAGAGGTTTCATCAACCAGTGCGAGATCCAGTTCGCCCTGCTGCCAGGTCAGTTTGTATCCGAACAAGCTAAAGTGGGGTACATGATTACTCGCCTACAGGGGAAGGCTTTGGAGTGGGCATCACCTTTGTGGGAGAAGAGGGATCCTTTGATTGACAACGCCAGTGCCTTCATCCGTGAACTTCGGGTCGTCTTTGATGCCCCTGGCCGAGCTACGGCATCCTCTGCTCGCCTGTTCCAGATTCAGCAAGGCACTCGCTCTGTTCCGGAGTACGCTATTGAGTTCCGCACCCTAGTGGCGGAGACCACCTGGAACAACGATGGGTACCATGCCGCCTTCTACAACGGCCTAGCCATGCGGATCAAAAACAACTTGGTCTCCCGGGAAATTCCTTCTCGGTGGGAGGATCTGGTGGCGTTGGCTATAAAGGTTGACACCCGACAGAGGGAATTTCAACTCAAGCTCAACAGAGAGCGTTCGAAGAGGTATCCCCGGTTCCAATCCACCCTGGCTCCTCGCTTCCAGAGACCCCTACTCCTCAATCCGGCTTCTGCTTTCCCCTCTCCTACTCCTGCGGCTTCTGCTTCCTCTGCTCCATCTACTGAGGAACCCATGCAGATCGGACGGGCTCGTCTTTCCGAACAGGAGAAGCTACGGAGAAGGGCTGCCGGCCTATGCCTGTATTGTGGGGGCAAATCACACTTCGCCCATGAGTGTCCTGTGAAGCCGGGAAACGCCAGCACCTAGGTAGGTTTGGGGAGACCTATCTGGGTGGTGTTTGTCATTCTCCCCAACCCTCTATTCAACGCTTCCTTCTTCCGGCACAGATCCAATTCGGTTCCCAGAAGATCCCAGTGCAAGCTTTCCTGGACTCTGGTGCTGCTGGAAATTTCTTGGACAGAGTTTTTGCTGCTCGCCATGCGGTTCCCCTACAACCCTTGGCCTCTCCTCTGCGAGTCTTGGCTATTGATGACCGCCCTCTGTCTTCGGCCATTATTTCTCAAACCACCGTTGAACTTTCTCTTAGAGTGGGCACCATGCATCTGGAGAGATTGGCCTTTCTACTCATCGACTGCCCTTCAACTCCACTCGTTTTGGGGCTCCCCTGGTTGTGCACCCATAATCCAGTCATTGATTGGTCCTCCGCTCAAGTCTCCCGCTGGAGCCCCTATTGCCAACAGAACTGTTTGCCTGCTGTACCCCTTATCAAGGTTTCTTCTATTTCTTCCAAGTTGACACTTCCTTCCATCTATCAAGATTTCGCTGATGTCTTCAATAAGGGCTCTGCAGAGATCCTTCCTCCTCATCGACCCTATGACTGTCCGGTCGAACTTCTTCCTGGTTCTATGCCTCCCCGGGGTCGCACCTATCCTCTTTCCCCCTCTGAGACGGCTGCCATGAAGACCTACATTCAGGAAAATCTCCAAAGAGGCTTCATCCGCCCTTCTTCCTCCCCTGCTGGTGCTGGATTTTTCTTTGTCGAAAAGAAGGACGGGGGTCTGCGACCATGCATCGACTATAGGGGGTTAAACAAAATCACCATTAAAAACCGTTACCCTCTCCCCCTAATCTCCGAACTCTTCGATCAGTTAAGAGGGGCCAAGATCTTCACCAAGCTGGATCTTCGGGGTGCCTATAACCTCATTAGAGTTCGTGAAGGGGACGAATGGAAGACCGCCTTCAATACCCGAGATGGGCATTATGAATATCTAGTCATGCCATTTGGACTATGTAACGCCCCCGCGGTCTTCCAAGAGTTCGTGAATGATATATTCAGAGACCTGTTGGTGCAAAGTGTTGTTGTCTATCTGGATGACATTCTCGTCTTTTCCAAAGATCTCCACGAGCATCGCTCCCAAGTGAAGGAAGTTCTTCTTCGTCTTAGAAAGAATAATCTCTTCGCTAAATTGGAAAAGTGTTTGTTTGAAGTGTCCTCCATCCCATTCCTTGGGTACATCATCTCCCAGCAGGGTTTCAAGATGGATCCAGCCAAGGTTTCAGCAATTCTTGATTGGCCCCTCCCCACAAGTGTCAAGGCTATCCAGAGATTTATTGGCTTTGCCAACTATTACAGACAATTTATTAAAGGTTTCTCTTCCAAGATCTCTCCTATCCTGGCCCTCATCCGCAAAGGGGGTAAACCACAGCATTGGCCTCCTCCAGCCCTGGAAGCCTTTGAATCCCTGAAAACTGCCTTTTCTTCTGCACCTATTCTCAGACACCCCGATCTTCTTCTTCCCTTCTTCCTCGAAGTCGACGCCTCAGATGTAGGAGCTGGAGCTGTCTTGTCACAGAGATCATCCTTGGACGGGAAGTTGCATCCCTGTGCTTTCTTCTCTAAGAAGTTTTCCTCCTCCGAGCAGAACTACGATGTGGGGAATCGTGAGTTATTGGCAGTGAAACTCGCCCTGGAGGAGTGGAGACATTTACTGGAAGGATCCTCCATTCCCGTGACCATCTTTACAGACCATAAGAACCTCGAATTTATCCAGTCCCTTAAACGTTTGAATCCTCGACAAGCCAGGTGGTCACTGTTCTTCTCCCGTTTTAACTTCGTCATCACCTTTCGTCCTGGCTCTAGAAATAGAAAGGCTGATGCTTTGTCTAGAAGTTTTATTCCTGAAGTTCCCTGTTCCGAAGATCCTGAACCCATTGTGCCTTCCTCCAAGATCATCGCTGCCCTATTTCCCTCCTTGGCCTCGCAAATCCTTTCCGCTCAGACTACTGCTCCCGACAATATTCCCCTAGGGGTTGCCTTTGTTCCTCCTGATTGTCGCCAGTCTATTCTATCCCAGGCTCACAGTTCTAAACAGGCTGGTCATCCCGGAGTAGAGAAGACTACCGAACTCCTTTCTCGCCTTGTATGGTGGCCATCCATGAGGAAAGACGTCAAAGACTTTGTTTCTTCTTGTACCATCTGTGCCATTTCCAAGTCTGGACATTCTCCCCCTAAAGGACTCCTTCTTCCATTACCTATTCCATCTCGTCCTTGGACTCATCTTGCCATGGATTTTATTGTGGATCTACCTGTCTTCTCCGGTCACACTGTCATCTGGGTTGTCGTTGACAGGTTTAGCAAGATGGCTCATTTCATTCCCCTCCACAAACTTCCCTCTGCTCCTGAACTTTCCAAGCTTTTCATCCATCATATTTTTCGTCTCCATGGGTTTCCTGCCGAGATCGTCTCTGACCGTGGCTCACAATTCGTCTCTAGGTTTTGGAGATCCTTATGCAAAGCTCTCAACATTTCTTTACAATTTTCTTCTGCCTATCACCCGCAATCCAATGGAGCTGCTGAGAGAGTAAACCAGGCATTGGAACAGTATCTTCGCTGCCATGTTTCCCTGTGCCAAGACGATTGGTCGGATCTCCTTCCTTGGGCTGAGTTCGCCCATAACAACGCCTTGCATTCTTCATCACATCAGTCCCCTTTATTCTGTGTCTACGGTCAGAATCCATTGGCGTTTCCCCAGGATCTTCTCCTCACCAATGTTCCTGCCGCCAACGACCAGGCTGCCCACATGATGGCGATTTGGGCTGCCGTTGCCTCTAATCTTCAGAAGAGCTCCCTGATCCAAAAGAGGTTTGCCGACAAGAAGAGGATTCCTGCTCCACCCTATGCTCCTGGTGATAAAGTCTGGCTTTCCACCCGTAACATCCGCCTGAAGATTCCTACCCCAAAGCTTGGTCCCAGATTCATCGGTCCCTATCCTGTCATTGAAATCATCAATCCAGTGGCGGTTCGTCTTCAACTCCCCCCAGAGATGCGGATCCCAAATGTCTTCCATGTCTCTCTCCTTAAGCCTGCTGTGTCTCTTTCTTCTTCTCCCCCAGCTCCAGTCCTGGTTGACGATCACCAGGAATTCGAAGTGAAGAGGATTTTGGACTCTCGTCTTTCCAGGGGCACTCTTCAATATCTCATCGAGTGGAAGGGGTTCGGTCCCGAAGAGTGCTCCTGGGTCAGGAGCTCAGATGTCCATGCGCCCATCTTGGTTCGTAGGTTCCATAAATTATTCCCTCTCTCCCCTAGACTCGGTGGTCCTGAGGCCCCCCCTAAGGAGGGGGGTACTGTAATGGAATCTACTCCAAGTCTCCAAGATGGCGTCCAAGATGGCGACCGCCTGCCTCTCCACATGGCTCCTGCCGGGCACAGGTCTATGACCTCATCTCCTTCCCAGTCCAGGATTGGTCGTCGGCGACGGAATGGACGCCGGCGTCAAAATCGGGCGCCGGCGTCAAGACGTCAGCGTGAGGACGCTGGCGTCTGCGTCTGACGCAAGCGCGTCAAAATTTGGCGCCAACCCTGGGACTACTTAAACCCACTTCCCCTTCCAGTCCTTGCCCAACTATAGGTTCCTGCTACAGAGTTCCTGGGTGTTATTATCTATTGATTCTTGTGTACCGATTCCTGCCTGTTCTTCGATTTTGATTGTCTTCTGCCTGGTCTGACCTTTTGCCTGTATTTTGTCCATTCTTTGGATAAACCCTTTTGTACCTCGAACCTGTCTGGTCTCCTCTTTGGTCTACACTATTACTGTGCCTTCGGGCCCGTTTACAATAAGTGCGTATAAGTGCGTATAAGTGCGTATAAGTGCGTATAAGTGCGTATAAGTGCGTATAAGTGCGTATAAGTGCGTATAAGTGCGTATAAGTGCAAAAAAACTTTTTTTTGTTTTTTTTTACTAAAATATGTGTGTATGTGTGTATAATGTAGGTAAGTGTATGTAAGTGTGTGAAATAAAGGCCACTTACCGTTTCTGGGTGATCTGAGAGCTGGAGAAGTTCTTAGAGAAGCTATCTGCAGAGTCACAGCAAGCAGGAAGTGTGTGGGCGTCACTGGAACATGAGGTAAGCAGGAGGAAGCAGTGCAGCAAGGCAGACACGCGATTTGCTGTGTCTGCCTTTTTAAGGTCGGCCCTGCGAAAATCCTGTCGCAGGACCGACATGACAGCCCCCCAGCCTCGTTGCCCAGGGGGCTGTCAATGCTGCTAAACCTCTGCAGAGGCGGCTAAAGCCGCTGATGCAGAGTACAGCATTTTAAACTGCAAGCACATACAAGGTACATGCTTGCCAGTTAAAGCCCTTGCCTGCCAGAACGTACGGTGTACGTGCTTGGCAGGCAAAGGGTTAATGCATTCAGCAGATTCTTGACTGCCCCCCTGGTGTATAGTTGCCACTTGGACAGAATTTTGCCAGGCCGGTAAAAATAAGACTTGGTGCCCATGTTATTAATAGGGGAGAAATTTAACAGAGAATTGGTAACCATACCATGCAGTTAACAAATCAAAGCACTAACTTGCTCTTTGTTGCAGTAAATTGTCCCCGAGTAACAGTACCTCAAGAGATTAGTTACTTTTATTTGCCATTTTGCTTACATTCACGGTCTAAGGGTTAAAATTCACAGACTGCTAATCCCATTTCTTAAACTGCAATATTTATCTCCTTGAATACTCAGTGTACGTATATGCAATATACATCTAATTGTTTACTGCAGAAATGTTCTTCGTTTATTAAATTGATACCAACACATTTCTATAAAAATCATAGGAACGTGTCAGTATCTGCTACCTGACCCGCAAGTACCTTATCCGCAACCTGGTCCCGATGACCATTAAGAATCAGGAAGTGTTGTCATTGTAAACCGGAAGTGACATCATCAGAAGTAGACGTGATCAGAAAAAAGGAGTAAGAATCTCTATTGAGAAGACCCACGGCCCGACCCGCAAATCCACAGAACCGCCGACCCACGTCTATACCCTGACCCGGAACTTCTACGCGCAACCCGCAGGACCCGCTGCAGGACTTTACCCCCAGCCCCACGATCCTTCATTGACCCAACCCTCCGACACAGCTAAAAGATCTTTTAGCTGTTTCAGTGACGTTGGGCTGGGGGAGCGGCGTGATGCTTCCATAGTCTTATTACGAATGAAAACAGGACTTCAGACTGTGGAAGTATCGCTCCGCTTCCAGCACAGCATAACGGAAGCAAGACAGAAGATCAGTTAGCTGTGTCGGCTGTGCAAAGGTTTCCGGAGCTGGGGGCAGCTTTCAGGGGAACTGTTCTGGGCACAGTAACTACTTGACACTGACATGTTCCTATAATCTTTTAGGAACCTGTCTGTATCACTTTTAAAGGAAATGACGAGATTTGGTCGCCTGGCGACTAAACTCCCCAAACGCCTTCCCTGACTCTGCAGCGGCTTAAAATGAAAAACCGCCAGTGGTAATCACACGCGGCAGTTCGTTTTCCGAAATCGCCCAAAGTTGCCTCTAGGGATGCACCGAATCCACTATTTTGGATTCGGCCGAACCCCCCCCCCCCCGAATCCTTCGCAAAAGATTTGGTGGAATACCGAACCGAACCCTAATTTGCATATGCAAATTAGGGGTGGGAAGGGCAAAACAAAGGTCACTCTATTTCCCTCCCACCCATAATTTGCATATGCAAATTACGTTTGGCCGGGCAGAAGGATTCGGCTGAATCCCGAACCGAATCCTGGATTTGGTGCATCCCTAGTTGCCTCACTGCTACACTGCAGGCAGCCATGCAGGGCTTTGTAGTGACCAACCTACATTTTAGATCTTTTAAGAAGTCGGTGGTTAATAAACAGAGATCAGTTGTTAATAGTAGAGCTCTCCTTTCCTAAACAATGACAACCCTTATTTATTAAAACTCAGTGGGGTTTATTTACCAACTCTGGTCAGTTAAGCCATGGAGACCAATAGAATGCATGTCTAGCACAAGCCCTATTTTGTAGGTTAATAGGAGGAGTATTTATTTATAGAGGATTTATTGCCCCTTTAAAGGGATACTGTCATGGGAAAAAAAAATTTAAAAAAAGAATCAGTTAATAGTGCTGCTCCAGCAGAATTCTGCACGGAAATCCATTTCTCAAAAGAGCAAACAGATTTTTTTATATTCAATTTTGAAATCTGACATGGGGCTAGACATTTTGTCAATTTCCCAGCTGCCCCAAGTCATGTGACTTCTGCTCTGATACTGCTCTTTACTGCTGTACTGCAAGTTGGAGTGATATCATCCCCCTCCCTTTTCCCCCCAGCAGCCAAACAAAAGAACAATGGGAAGGTAACCAGATAGCAGCTCCCTAACACAAGAAAACAGCTGCCTGGTAGATCTAAGAACAACACTCAATAGTAGAAACCCATGTGTCACTGAGACACATTCAGTTACATTGAGAAGGAAAAATAGTAGCCTTCCAGAAAGCATTTCTCTCCTAAAGTGCAGGCACAAGTCACATGACCTGGGGCAGCTGGGAAATTGACAAAATGTCTAGCCCCATGTCAGATTTCAAAATTAAATATAAAAAAATCTGTTTGCTCTTTTGAAAAATGGATTTCAGTGTAGAATTCTGCTGGAGTAGCACTATTAACTGATGCGTTTTGAAAAAAACATGTTTTCCGATGACAGGATCCCTTTAACAAAAAACACCCAATAAATAGCCTCCCACATAGGTAATCACTATACTAAAATGATACAAATCACTATAAAAAATATGATGTAATTTAAAAACAAGACTTAAAGGAAAACTAAAGTGCAAATCACTGGGGTGCCAAATGCCAAAAGAACCCCCCTCCCAGTAATTGTTATCACTTACCCAATCCCCTATAAAGCCGGTGCTATGCAAGTACCACGTAGTGATCATTTTCTACTTTTACTTTCTTTGTGCAGGTACACACATGCAGAAGAGTGAAGAGCCGAGCTTTAATTTAAAAAGGTGTTTTGTTTTTTTACACTACTGCAGATACTTCTGCCCCAGGCATCAAAGAAAGAAAAAGAAGAGGGTTGCTCTTTGGTGCTCACTCAGGCCGGTGCAGTTTTTTCTAATAGGAGCATCAGCCCAGGGTATCAGGAAAGTGATCGTTTTTCTTAATTCTACAAGATATTTATAATTATAATGGAACTTACATTAAAGAATTAACATTCTGTTTTGCACTCTTTCATAAAAGACCCTGCCACATTAATCATTTAGACTTATGGATCCAATTTTGTTACCAACATGCAATAACTTAAATGATAAAATCTTACGATTGAGAAACCCAACCCCAAGAGTTAATAATTTGTAATTTTACTGGAAAGGATTCCAGCAATGACAGGAGTTTTTATTTGGAAGACAGAACATTTCCTCTTAGTTTACCATTGAATAACTCACACATCTACAAAAAGAGTTTAGTGGCTTCCTTTTGTACCAGACTGAACAACCCCAGTACTACTTGAAAAACTTTTCTACCCCCCTCAGCTTGGTTAGCCACATCGAAGTCCCCTGAATACCATGTATGCCATTAATGAAAGGTCTGCTATATAATACATAGCCAAAGCAGGCATTAGCCATTTTGCATGTAACGTAAATACAATAGGCATATTCACCCCACAGAAATGAAAGTACTTCAATATAAGGAAGCTAACATTCTGTCTGTGTATAAACCATTAATGAGACTACACCAAGTACAGATTTGGGCATTTGCCAATTTAAAAAAAAAATTACTTTATGGAAGGAAGTTTTATTTACACAGGTGTGTGACTTAGTGGGGTTAAAAACAAGAGGTATATGTTTAAGGGTCAGGGCACACAGGCAGATTTGGGCAGATTAGTCACCCGGCAATTCGCTTTCCGAAGTCGACCGGAGTTTCCGCATGAGGCAACTTCGGTTGATTTTGGAAAACGAATCGCTCCAAGTGCCATCGTGCTGCCGTTTTACATTTAATATGGCGGGGAGGCAGTTCGGAGATTAGTCAACCCAAAGAAGAGGCGCTGGGCGACTAATCTCCCCGGATCTGCCTGTGTGCCCTGACCCGAAGTGTTGGTACGTTTTGTTAAACTTCCCTTGATTCAGCTATAGACGGTTGTGTAGATTGAACTAGATAAACGTATTCCTGCTTCAAATGTAGTGACAACCCAAAGAGATAATTATACAAAACCTATTGTTGACCAGAACAACTTATATTTGATAGAGTTATTTTTATTTGATAAATACTTGCTGCATAAGGTATGAAGTGCATTTATTTGTGTGTTAGAGTAAACATATTATCTTTCTTTCCATAGACAGGGACTCCATCCCTATGGCCAAAGTATTTTATACAAAATGGCAGGCATTGGTTTTTTAAGCTTTTGGGATTCCATCAAAAATAAAACAGGGATTCAGAAATACTCACAGTTGAGGTAATTAGGGTTTGCCAAACACTGAACAAATTCTAATTCTAACTGGAATCCAATTTTGCTCATCTGGAATGTGAAAAAGACAAATAACAGCATTTTTTATCAGCGATTCAATAGTAAGCAATATCATTAATATATCTACAGTAATTAACGTTTATAGGATATATTACCTTGATCAAATATTCATCAAAAAAAGAGAAAAAGACGACAATGAACTCAAATCCTTATTTTTAACACCCAAGAAACGAAAATGGTAGTATAAAGTTGCCAACTAACAATCCAACACGTAAGGACTGAGGGATATAGGTGGATAGAGGGGTACATTTACAAAGAAACTATACCCCTGAACATAGCAGGTCCTTATATTATTAATATATTTCAAAACTTTTCACAGAAAGGCTTTTTTTTTTTAATAAAAACTATATTTTTCTAATTAAAAGGTGCCATTGGATTCACCCACAGTCCTGCACTGAAGTCTATCCCTCTGGATAATATGAGGCATTTTTTTAACACATTATAACCATCCCCCTGCCACAGAAACACAAGGTTTTTATGTTCCAGTAAATAGCAGAGGAACATTTTTTACAGCTACATTTATTCCTGTTACAACCTACATTTTACAAACACCTGACAGAAATGCAAGAAATATCTAAAACCAAATATTTACTGCAATCTAAATATGTATTTATTTGTATACAATATATACTAAATAATATAATAATATTATATATGTATATTTGTATTATTATTAACATGTATTTATATAGCGCCAACATATTGAGCAGCACTGTGTCGGATTAATATGTAACACTGTATGCAAATAAAGCATTTCCTCACTTCAACTACAGTGTGTGCTGATCCTCCATCTGAATTCTATTGGTTCATTATACATTTTACAAAGGGACTACGTTTTACCTGCAACTTACTTGCTGCTTTCAAAGTAAAACTCCCAAACTTGGCTGCCCTTTTATTAGACACAAGTGGGATCACCTGACTATAGCTGGGAAGGGTGGGGGCTACAACATGGAGCTGGTCACTTCTCCTGTATAACTATAACAAACAAGGGAAAGTTGTGCTCACCACTAAATTTTTAAAATAATTAGGCGGGGGTGCAATGAGGGTGTGACCACAAAATACATATGGAAAAATACAAGATTCCTCTGCACTCAACCCATTATCAATATATTTAAGACAGAGACATTTTGTGCATACTGCATGTCTCTGCCTTAAATATATTGATAATGGGTTGAGTGCAGAGGAATCTTGTATTTTTCCATACGTATTTTATGGTCACACCCTCATTGCACCAAGTCATCAGGATCCTTGAGGTACCGAAACGCGTAGATGTTTATATGATTCAGTAAAGGACTTCTAACAAACTTTATGCCGTGAGTGCTTCCTTTTATTTTTGGACTTTATATAGAATTGGGTTAGCACCCGGCGAAATTATCGAATGGCGGAGATGCCAGCACTCTCGAAAAACCAAGTGATGTGCCTGGGTGCAGAATCAACAAATATAACACAGACTTCGAATAGAGTCCGCACTCTCAGGTCTTAAAAATAAAAAATTTTTATTAATAAAAGCTACAGACTAACGTTACTTTGTGCCATTCTCCATTTTCGATACATTTGTGACATAGTTTGGTCTGTTTAAACTTTAACATTAGGCAGGAGGAAAGTATAGGATGGTCACAATTAAGAGCAGCGTTTTTTACGTTTTTATTTATTTATTTCTACTTTTTTGTTTCTTTTTTAATTGTTTATTTGTATAAACATTGAATAGTAGTACCAATACGAATTTTAGTAAACGTATTGCCTGTTTAATGTTAATGGAAGTTATGCTATACATATTTTAAACACCGGGCGCTTGCATCTGACGAAGTCTACAGTCATCTTTACTGAAGCAGTTTTCACGCCAGTATGTTGATATAAGGCATATCCATTGTTTATTTGATACTTTGAGAAAGGTCTTAGTGGGGCCCTTTAGCTTCTATTAATAAAAAAAGTTTTATTTTTAAGACCTGAGAGTACGGACTCTATTTGAAGTATATATATTTATTTATTTTGTGGGTTTCCTTCAAAACATACAGGCAAGTTTAATGACCCCTAAAGGAATGGACCCTAGTATATGTGTGTGACACAGACATTAGACTGTAAGCTCTACTTCTGGGACAAGGACTGAAGTGAATGATAAAAGGTCTCTGTAAAATGTTACTTAAATATGTCAGTGGCAACAGCTGGAACTCTATTGGAGCCCAACTCTCCTGGTTCTAGAGAAGCCTTAGATTTCTTATTCTTTCTTATTGTGAAAATACAGTCCCATTATTGCCCTTACGATAGACCTGCGAAACCAGAATCTTAAAGGCATTTTAGTCACACAGCCAATGATATTTATTACCTGTCTCCATCGCAGCAGCAGCAGCAGCCATAACAGCACTACAGGGAAATTAGCCTCCAATCTCACCAGCAATAACACCGTAAAGCAACCAATCCAGCCGGAAATGATCAAATGCCGGTGAAGGACGTCTCAGCTGACGCCAGAAATATTAGAATGCGTGCAAAGCCTCGATCTGGAGCAGACAGGAAATCGTCATAATATGCAGATTCCTATCTGGTGTCAGTGGCTCTGCTTTCATTGACGCTTGCTCTTATTAAATGCGTCTGTAACTGTCTGCGTGTAAAAATATGTTATTATAGGAGCGGCAGAAAATAGCTGACACTTTATTCAAAATATATGTAGTAAAGCAAATGCTGCATGTTTTCAGTGATCGCTCGGTCTGAGAACAGCATTAAACTCCCTGACAGGGAGACGTTCAGCTGCGTGACGTCTCTCTCTGCTGCAGACTGACTGAGAGAGAGTATCAATCAAGTCACAGTGACGTATGGAGCTTGCGAGCGAGGGCTTCGTGATGTGGGCGGGCAAAACTCTGTGTGCTGCTCAGTTACTATATGGGAGAGCTTACTTCACGGTACGGAGGAGGTGTTCAGCACATTGCGTTGCAGACAGGCAGCCGGTAGGGAAGTTGGCAACACTCATAACAGACCAGGGACTGGGGAGCTTTTGTAAGGGGCAGGCAGAGCAGCAGCATTTATGTCCAGTTTACAGAAGTGAGACAACCGGGCAGATAGTTGCAAACCGGACTGTACCTGGAAAAAGCTCTCTGTCTGGTTCAAAACCGGACAGATGTGGCAAACCTGTGGCAGTCCCTGTGCTGAATGGCTACTGTAGCAATCAATGGGGACCCATAGTGTAAGGTTTCTCAGTGATATTCTGTAGCCTTTAGGATGTCGAAATCGTATGAAATCTGGGGTGGGAGTGGCATGAACTTAGATGGGAACGAGAGACTTGAGTTGGTGAAGGGGTTAATTTAAAGCCTCACTGCATATTATTAAAGGGCAGTGGAGCGAAACACAGGGCTCCTAATTCACCTAGAAAAATCACTGCACAAATGCACTTTGTAATAATGTGTGGAATGATTGTACTTGAGCTCACTGGCCTATCCAGACTTATTGCAATCCCCTTATCCATTGGCTGCATAATGTACTGGCATGTTAGGGGTTAATATCTTACTCTGACACTATTTTGTAGGTGACCTTACAGTCTGGGGTTAATGCTCATTAACCATTTGGTACAGTGGTCATACTGGTATAAGATATCTACCCCGTGCACAGACAGTGCCACTTAATCAGAATGGTAGGCTGGAAAATCAGCTCATTCTGCTCTGGTGGGGGAACCAGTGTGAATAGCACTGCCTTAGCCTCCTCCAAAATAATCCCCCTCCTTCTGTGTGTGTGTGTGTGTGTATGAGTGTGTGTGTATATGAGTGTGTGTATGAGTTTGTGTGTGAGTGTCCATAAAGTTAGTGAGAAGCTGATGCCCCAGAGACAGGCTGCTGGTATTGTTCCCGGAAGAGTCACCCACAAAGCTATTTATCCCAGTTTAAAAAAATTGATTTTTATAATAAATTTTGATTGGTCGAATTTTGAGTTCATGGGGAAGCGATTTTCAGCAGACTTGCTTCCCCGTTGGTTGTGTGTATTTTCAGCAGGCGGCAAATGTCCACCTTCCATTGCCCTTATTAGGACTGGTTATTTTTTGGCCAAGGGATTAAACTAAATGGCTCTTATTTGTACATTAGAAATGCAGAATGATTCTAAAACAAAGTGCAATTTAGGTTAGAGTAGGTACCTGCTTAAAGAGTCTACCTTGACGTGGTGGCAGGCTTAATAATCCTCTGGCCAAAAGTGTTTCATTTATTTTTATAGCTCCCATTCCTGTGTGGCCTTTATACTGTGCGGTGGGGAGGGAGTGGGGGCCAAATAATTATATTATATGGGGTCCTATGATTTCTAATGGTGGCCCTGGGTGCAGCAACCAAATTGAGCTTTGAACCTTGACACTTTCGATTTAGTTTAAGGGCTCCATTAAGCAGAACAATAAAGATCAGCCTGGGAGGAAATTAACCGAAGTGGAGAAATATTCCTTAAATATACACTATATAGTTTTGTATTGAAGTGATCACTACTGATAAAAATTAGACCTGGGATCCACTGCCAGATTCAATTACATAGACCCTCATTTTTTGATTTTGGGTGAAATCAATGGTTTTATATATTAACTTTACAAAATACAAAAACACACAATCCAAAAATGTAAAGAGGACCCTGCCCAAAAGGAAACCTCAGTATGTTGTAGATGGACATAATGAAAGCAATTTAGAAGTATTTGCATCAATCTGTCCTCTGGTTCCTGGTGTCAGTCAGTGATTGTAAGACTAGATTTTTGCTAATGGCACAAGCTACTGCTATTGGTTGTATGTCTCACTGCTGCTAGTCACATGATTCTCCTGAGTAAACTGTTGGTTGTCAACTGCCACTGCCCAACTGTCTTTTGGACGGTGGAGAGAGAGGGAGCGAGCGAGAGAGATTGCCACATCCGATGCTATAAAAGAAGACAAATTTTGGGTAAAACTACATAGAATTACAATAAAAGGAGAAGGAGAAGGAAGGCGAAGATGAAGAAGAGGAAAAAGAGGAGTTTGACTCCAGAAGAGAGAGAACTTCCACAGGATGAAAGTGGGAAGAAGAAAGAGAAGAAAGCCAAGAAGCAAGATGCAGAAGAGAAGACCAACTCCAGTCGAAATAGGAAGAAGAGACACACTGAGAGTAAAAAAACAATCCGTGTAGGGGAGAAGCCCCCTGAAGATGGAAGGAATAAAAGAAAAGCTGTAAGAAAAGCTCAAACAAAGAAGAGAAAAGAAAGTCTCTCAGATGTGACCAGTAAACCTGAGAGCAAGAAGAGAAGACAAGAAGAGAAAGAAGAAACAACTAAAAGTAAAAAGAAAACCGGCTTAGAAGAGATGAAAATTCCTCAGAGCAGCAGAAGAAGGAAGGAGCGGGACAAGAGGAAAAGACCAAGGAGCCCAGAAGATCCATTGGAAGGTAAGGGGGAATATGCAAGAAACGTATTCCATTTTTATTTTCTGTTACATCTACTTCTAATTCTTTTTAATATAGAGTCATGAAAGTTATTTAACTGCCCACATTGATCGGTCCTGTTGGGGGTGGGGGTTTCCACAAATCCATCCCTCTGCTTTAATTAAAATTTCTGTATGTTTTTAGAAAACATATATTGTTAGGTGGACAGTTAGGACAGTTAGGGAAAATTGAAAACCCCAAAGGCTTAAATAATATCCCTCTTACACTAAATGCTAGGAATACTCACAAATAATAAAGATAAAGAGTTTTTCTCTAAATGTGGGTGCTGCCTTAGCCACCATTAATTGTTATGGAGATACTTATAGGTAGATAGATATATTTAGGAAAATATACAATGCATAATATATTTTGATATGGGCTTTTGACTGAATTTGTTTTGTTCCCACAAGGTGGAAGTGGAAGTGCACCGAAGAAATCCCATGTGGATGGGAAAAGACCAGCCCCCCTGGACATACAGAGGTACAAATTCCACCAAGAGCTAGGAGAAGGCACGTTTGGACAGGTGAGTGCGGGGCCTCCCAATATAGAAATCTCTTTTGTTATCTGGTATAAATCTGTACAGAAAACATGGAAGTACAATCAAGCACTTGGCAATGTCTTTAAAGGGGTTGTTCACCTTTGAGTTAAAGGGCTGGTTCACCTTAAGTAACCTTTAGCATGTTATAGAACAGCCAATTCTAAGCAACTTTTCAATTGGTTTTCATTATTTATGTTTTATAGTTTTATAGTTATTTGTCGTTTTCTGATTCTTTGCAGCTTTCAAATGGGCATCATTGTCCCTTTCTAAAAAAACAAATGCTCTGTAAGGCTACAAATGTATTGTTATTGCTACTTTTTATTGCTGATCCTTCTATTACGATGCTCTCCTATTCATATTCCAGTCTCTTATTCAAATCAATTCATGGTTGCTAGGGTAATTTGGGCCCTAGTTACCCAATTGCTTAAAATGCAAATTGAACAGATGCTAAATAAAAAGCTAAATAACCCAAAAACCTTCAATAAAAAAAATTAAAACAAATTGCAAATTATCTTGGAATATCACTCTCTACATAAAACAAAAAGTTATCTCAAAGGCGAACAACCCCTTAAACTTTACGTATGATGTAGAGAGTGATATTCTGAGACAACTTGCAATTGTTTTTAATTATTATTTGTGGTTTTTGAGTTATTTAGCTTTTTATTCAGCAGCTCTCCAGTTTGCCGTTTCAGCAATCCAGTTGCTAGGGTGCAAATTACCCTAGCAACCATGCATTGATTCGAATAAGTGACTGGAATATGAATAGGAGAGGCCTGAATAGAAAGATAATAATAAAAAGTAGCAATACCAATACATTTGTAGCCTTACAGAGCATTTGTTTTTAGATGGGGTCAATTACCCCATTTAAAAACTGTAAAAAGTTAGAAGAAGAAGGCAAATAGTTTAAAAACTATAAAAAAAATATTGATGACTTATTGAAAAGTTGCTTAGAATTGACCATTCTACAGCATATTAAAAGTTAAATTAAATGGGAGGAAGACCTAGGAGTCCTCACTGACCAACAGTGGGAGTCCCTCCTCAAATCACCCAACAGAGTGTCCGTCAATCCCAGACACCAAATTCCACAGTTATATTTGACACATAGAATCAATCCTAATCTCTCCCCTAATTGCCCTAGGTGCAAGAAGTCAGAGGGTACTCTAGTACATACACTATGGGCCTGTCAGGATATTCAAAACTATTGGACAGCAATTGTGGATATGTTATCCGAAGTGTTAGGCCTAAGGTTGGTCCCTGATCCACTAGTCTGTATATTGGGTCTGTTTGCAGGAATTCAAATGGCCTCAACCACAAAAATGTTTCTGAACAAAGCTTTGTTTCAAGCCAGGAGGTTGATATGCCTTAATTGGAGGTTGGACAGGCCGCCCGCCCGCCCCCGACTTATGGGTTAGCACAATGTCCAACATTGGGACGCTAGACTTCCTAACTCTAAGAAAAAGGGGGCAAATGGCAAAATTCCATCAGATCTGGTCCCCTTGGTTGATGAAATTTCCCATTCCCAACATACTGGCACAGGAAAACCTCCCTTAAGCCTCACAGTAAAGTAATGCAAACACATATTTGGTAATATACAGTATGTTTTATTAAATTCCGTCATTGCATATGGTGTATATTGTTACATTTTTGTGCCTAATTGTGCTGTACAATGTCAAGAGAAACTATGTCCTGCAATGCAAGAATACAATTCTGTAATATTTATCTCGCTTCATGACTGTCAATAAACTTACCTGAACAAACAAAAAAAGTTAAATCAAAAATGAACCACCACTTTAACATTCTGATTGACTCAGATATTATCAGTCATTCATGTTGTAAGCAGCATTCAAGACACTCTATAATTTCTAATCTCTTTGTTCTGCTCTTAGGTGATGTTGGCATCATATACACCGAAGAAACAACTTGTGGCAATGAAGACGGTGCCCAAACAACCCAGCAAGGGCAACTATACCTGCATCATGAAGGAGGCCCGACTCTTGAAGATCGCCAGAGGATGCCCCTTTCTATGCCATTCTCATGCCACGTTCCAGTCTGAGGTACAGAACACTGTTTATATTGATACATAATCTGTTCCATGAATGGTTTGACTTTCTAAGGCCAACTTAATGCCCATAACAAGGGAAAACACCCTTTGATAACCAACAAGTCCCCAATTCACCTTGCTTGCTGAACAGTTCTGTGCCATGTATTCCTCACTAATTCTTCATTTGTCTCTCTAACCAGCTGCATGCCTTCTTCGTGCTCGAGTATGCCAGCGGGGGAACACTACACAAAGTTATTGCAGACCAAGGAAATCTGTCAATGAAGAACATCCAGTAAGTGATACGATTCTTACTATCGAGCAGTGCTGTCTAACTGATTCCCACTTGTGTGGCCCCCCACATGAAATTCTGCCTGCTGTGACTTACCATGTGTAAAGTTTAAAATGTATCACTACAGATATTAACTGGCCCCTGCATTGTTTAAACCTCAAATTCAGACAATAATCTCCCCTGAATTGTCCACACTTGTAACACCTGTATATTTCATACCCCTAAAACCCTGTACTGTTCACACCTCAGACCCAGACTGAAAGTGCTCATATTGTTCACTTGTTCAGACTCAGACGAAGGGGCACCAGCATTATGTCACTGTATGTAACACAGTATGAACTGTTCATCTTAGAGTGGTCCTGATAAGTTTCCCTGTGTCCTGCTGTATTTTGCCTTCCCTATACTCCCTGTATGCACCATATTCTGCCTGTCCTACACTACCTGTGAGACATGAGCCTGGTAGGGTTTGTTCTGGGGGTTTGTTAGCATTTGAAAATAATTGTTAGGGGCCCCTAAGGTGTTTAATCATGTACTGGGGGTGCTGTGTTATCCACAGGGGAGGAGGGCATGTTTTAAAGGAGAAGGAAATGCATCGTACACTTCGGGTACCAAATGTTAGGCACCTCCAAGTGATTGTATCGACTTACCTGAAACCCCGTGGCTCCAATCAGCAGAAAACTGCACCAGCCCAGGGTTATACCAGTGAGCACCACCTATAGGTGGGCCATGTGGGGTCAGTATGTATCATAATACCTTTTAAAAATGTGAATGATAAATATTTATTTTTTACTGAAGATGAGCCTTGGGACATATATCTTTTAATTTAATGTAACACGGAAGTTGGGCAGCACTGCTATAGAGGAATATAGAGTAAGAGAGACAGCGTATGATACAGACAGATATGTAAGAGTCCAGGTCAGTGTCAGACTCACCCACAGGGATACCAGGAAAAGTCTAGGTGGGCCCAGGTGTCAGTGGGCCCTTGTTCTGCTAAACATTTGGCCTATTTCATGACCATTCCCTATTTCTTTGAGAACAATGAGGCTAAATAGATGGGATAATAAATCATAGTAAGTAAAGAATAGAGACTAGGAGAATAGAGGTGGAATGAGGAGAAGAAGAATAATAGTACTGAGAGTGGGCCCCTGATCTATGGTTCTTTGGTGGGCCCCTGGTCTAAGGTTTTCGGGTGGGCCCCTGGTGTCCCAGTCCGACACTGGTCCAGGTTGTGCCAATGGTCCCACAGGGCTGAGCAATACACAGAGGAGCTTGGGAGTAGGAGAGCAGACTTTTTGTGCAGCACTGCAATATGTCAAACTAATGTTTCAGGCAGCACAAAATGACAACTGTAGAAAGTCATTTACAAATTAATTGAATTAATACATTAAAATGTCCTTCATGTAAATTGACATACTACTGTGTATTGGTTCTTGGGCCTTTGCCTGAATAAGAAAGCTTTGTGCACAATAGCAGAACCAGGGCACCACTGATTTGTATGAAAGGACAAGAAAAGTCAAATTTAACAGGTGATAGGTAACCCCCATTATATTTGATAAGTATCCCCATGGTATTAAGCTTTTTTTTTTTTTTTTTTTAACAGATTCTACACTGCAGAGATGGTGATAGCCCTACAGTTCCTTCACTCCAATGGCATCATTCACCGGTGAGTAAAATCTCAGGTCTCTGCTCTATTCTATTCACTGGTAGCATGATATAGTTCACATCTTGATATCTCTCTATACTAAACTTTGCTAACTAACAGTAATGTTTGCACCCCTTATATCTGGTGCAGTCAGTTAGGGACAGTTCCATGTAGTGGCTCACACTCTGTCCAGACTCACAACAAATTGTGATTTAAGCCTGTCATTTTAACCAAGCAATGCATCCTTTTCTCTGTATAATCTGCCTTTACTGTACCACCTCTTGTTTTAAATATCCTTTATCTATTGCTATTTTCTTACTACTTAACTTTATTGCTTCCAGATGGGCCTATTCCAAAAATATCTATTTTCTTTTACCTTTTAATGTGCATGTACTTACTTACCCCTGACTCACTCTCACACGTTTCTCTTTCTAATATTTCCTGCGTTAATTTCCTGCGCTTATGTTGCAGTGATCTGAAGCCTGAAAACATCTTGGTGGATAACAACGGGCACATCAAGATCTGTGACTTCGGCCTCGCTGTTGAAGGAATGATCGGCGGAAAGAAGATCAGCGGATTGACAGGAACACCTGGATACCGTGCGCCGGAGGTCAGAAATCTTTTTTTTTTTAAATAATTTATACACAGAGGAATTCAAATCTATTTGTATTTTTCTATTTTGGACACCTTTGCTGTGTCTAGTTTATATAACTGTGTTTCTGTTACCCAAGAAGATAATTAGTTCTTTTTTTCTAAAGGTTTTGTCATTGGAGAAGTACGATGCTGCAGTGGACTGGTGGTCATTCGGGGTCATCATGTACGAAATGGCCACCAGCAGACAGCCA
Organism: Xenopus petersii; assembly: GCA_038501925.1. Classification (NCBI taxonomy): domain Eukaryota; kingdom Metazoa; phylum Chordata; class Amphibia; order Anura; family Pipidae; genus Xenopus; species Xenopus petersii. Next base: position 40,261,070 of record CM076675.1, read on the forward strand.
TTTGCCCCATCACTGGTTTCTGCACAGGAGTTGTTTGAGATTAAGGAGAGAAAGCTTGAATACCCGCGTCACATGAGCCAGGAAATGCTGGACCTTCTGCCAAAGGTAAGTAGAAACAGGGGTCAGGTACATGGGGGCACAGGGGTCAGGTACATGGGGGTACAGGGGTCAGGTACATGGGGGCACAGGGGTCAGGTACATGGGGGCACAGGGGTCAGGTGCATGGGGGTACAGGGGTCAGGTACATGGGGGTACAGAGGTCAGGTACATGGGGGCACAGGGTACAGGGGTTAGGTACATGGGGGTACAGGGGTCAGGTACATGGGGCACATGGGTCAGAGGTCAGGTACATGGGGGTACAGGGGTCAGGTTCATGGGGAAACAGGGGTCAGGTACATGGGGGCACAGGGTACAGGGGTTAGGTATAGGGGTACAGGGGTCAGGTACAGGGGTAAGGTACATGGGGGCACAGGGGTCAGGTACATAGGGGCACAGGGGTCAGGTACATGGGGGCACAGGGTACAGGGGTCAGGTACATGTGGGCACAGGGTACAGGGATCTGGTACATGGGGGCAGTACTTTCAAATAGAGTGACGGGATTCCATTACCTTCTTCGGGTTCATTTCCACTAATGTAAGCAGTGCTCTCATTTCAATTTAGAGGGTTAATATAAATACATTTGGTGGTGCCTGACTTTACATCTGTTATATTCAGATAAATGTTTGTTTTCTTTTTTAGCTTCTGGAGATGAACAAGAGCAAACGCTTAGGAGTAAATGGCAACATCAGGAAGCACTCATTCTATGCCAGAATCAACTGGAGTGAGCTGGAAAACGGAAAAATAAAGGCACCTTTCCAGCCCAAAATTGTAAGTTTATAACTGCACCAAGCAATGGGAGTTGGGAAGGCCAAGTTTTTTATTGGGGAGACTAATAGGCTGTTTACTTTATTGGAGCATTTCATAGGCAGTTGTTTGGTCTTTGCATAAACTTACCTTCCATATACCTTGTCATGTCATTTTATTCTTCTTTGCATGTAACTATTAAGCTATTTTAAGGGCATAATACTTGAACCCTCTTAACATTTTCAGGCATATAGCCTGGAGAAACTAAACTGCTTATAAATATATTTCAAAGACCTGCAATTGCCTTTGCACAGTCCTAGATTTATTACTCATTTAGTGCTCTGCAGCAGCTTCACAGTCCTTGACCCAGTTATGGGTTCCCTGTATATCTGTGAGTTGGTAGGCTCTGGCCATATATGTGACCAGTGGACCCCTGTCATTTTACACCTTCGCCCATCAGACAGATCGCCAGCCACTTTAAAAAATCTTTTGCTGGGTGTCAGTAAAGCGGTTGGAAAATAACACAAAGAGTTGGGAAACTATGTATGACTCCATTCCTCAAATTGTCCTTATACATGTATGGGGCCTGTTAACTGAAATGTTTGGGTCCTGAGGTTTTTATGGACAAGAAAAAAATACAAGGTACTGTTTTATTATTACAGAAGAACATTTAACTATTTCTAGATAATAGGTTTCTGGATTATGGGTCTTAAACCTGTACTATGTAGTAAAAACCCTTCTTAATCATGGAGTGCAGAATTTTTAAATAAATACCCGTTTTTAGCTACGCGTCATTCATATATATCTGACCATACTGTATCATATATTATATGTTCATGCTTAAAATGATATATAACAAAGTGTGTTGCTTTCTTTTGATAGCCACCAGCAGATAAGTTACCAGTCATACATCCAGGATTCTGCGCTGAGACATCTAAGAGAGCTAATGTGGAAGGCTTCTCCGATGTGGATTCCAACTGGAAATGGCAGGAGTAAAGTGTTTTCTGTGCTCATGTGGACTAACCTCAAACTGCCTGTACAGCAAGTGATGACGGCAACGTACCATTCATGGCCAATTCCATCAATGAACATCAGATCTGCCGTCTACTGTCTACTGCAAGTGTACAAGTGTCTGTCTGTACAGCCAACTACACCAACACCACATGGGATCCTTGACAGAAAGTAGAAAGAACTCGAGGCATAGTGGTAAGTGAAATGAAATAAATTAGAATGGGAAAGATGAGATAGGATTACTTATAGAAGGAGTATTAAATGATAGTAAAGTTGTTGAGGTATTAATGGGACTTTCATAACATTGAGGCAACTTGCTAGTGTGCTTGTGCTCTTAGACTTCTAGAAATGTGTATTTTACATGGGAGGGGACATATTTTTATAAAGTAATATACAGAGTTATGCTATGAACAATGCACTCTTTTCTTCTTTAGCACACAAGACATCACAGGAGGCCCCACCAGAAGAAAGGAATAGCTGCAATCCGGACTTTCTAAATGGACTTTCTAACAGACCCTTGGATAAGGGTAAAAATGTATACTGAACATACAGTGCACTTATGGTAATCCAGTGCATTGTTAATTAACACCGTTCAGTATACTTCAGTTTCTTTATATAAGGTAAGGTTTAGGGGTAAGTATAGCATTAAGTAAGTTTACTTCCTTTTCTAACTTCCATCCCATTGTTTTACTGTTTTCTTATAGATAGGATGTTATATAGAAATAGAAATGTTAGGATTCCTTCTCCTCTTTACTCCTGTCCCATTCTTTTCTTTTACCATTTTCTTTTCTCATTTTCCTCTTTTTCAACTTTAATATACTGTAAGTTAAGGTAAAAAAGGGTGGGTGGTATCTTATATTGGAATAGGAATGTTACAATTGTTTCTTGCTCTTCTTTTATGCTCTCCTGTCTTTTCCCTGTAGTTTGTAGCACATACTGTACGTTAAATGTAAAGTTTATGGGTAAAGGTATACAGGATATGGCAGTGGTTATGTGGGATAAGGGATATATGTATATAAATATGGGATATGGGTACTATAAGGGTTATAGTAAAGGGATATAGGAATAGTGATGTTGAATAAGGTATATATGTATATAATTATGGGATATAATTATGGGATATGGGTACTAAAAGGGTTATAGTAAAGGGATATGGGAATAGTGATGTTGAATAAGGTATATATGTATATAATTATGGGTTATTGGTACTATAAGGGTTATAGTAAAGGGATATGGGAATAGGAATGTGGGATAAGGAATATGCCATATCCTGATAGAAATTTGCAGCAAATCATAACAGTAAATTAACTGCTGAAGAAACACCACTTTCAGCCTGTTTACACTGTGATTTGCTGCATTAAGTATGAAAGGTATGAAGTGGTGTGTGAATGTAAATAGGGATCCCCATTGCACCAATGTAGAAGATGAACATAGCGCACCTTCTGATTGGCTGCAGGTTTAATTTAGTTCACCATTAAAATGTAGAAAGATCTGATGAGGCCGTTCGTATGCTTGTGCCTCTTTGTCCCAATAGGAGGGAGTAATATTGCAGCAGATAGAGCTGCAGCTTGTAGGCCCCTTTTTAAAAAGATAAATAAGCCCATTAGAGTTGTGAATGTGAAGGTGTAAAGTTTTAGGATCAAAGGAATAAGAATAGACTAGGCAGAGCTGTAGGTCCCTAAATGCTGCCTAGCCACAACTCCCTCCTTCTCCTCCACCATGAATCATATATTAGTCAAGATAAATAGGCCCATAATAATCCTCATCCCCCATAACCAGGCCTTTTACATAATAAAGGCTGCTGGTATTAATAGTCAGTAGAAAGTTGATCCAGGGACTGGTCCGATTGCCGTTTTGGAGTCAGGAAGGAATTTTCCCCCCATCTGAAGCAAATTGGAGATGGCTAAAGATGGGGTTTTTTGCCTTCCTCTGGATCATCTATAATAAACCTGATGGACACGCTCACCCTCAATTACTGTGTAACGGTGTCCTTAATTCATTGATAGGGTCCATCAAATTCTTACTGAATAGGGAAGTACTAGGGGGAATTATATAGTTAGTAAAGCAGTGGGGAGTGGAATTCCAGTCTCACTGACCATGGGATTTGCCACAGGGACAGAGAAAATAGTGAGTGAATGAGTGAGAGCATGTTGGTGTGTGGAAGTGTGTGTTATTGTAGATTATCCATTGGGGAACTTTTGTTCCTTACACCTCCCAGTCTGATCTGAGGAGGAGGGGTCCCATGACGGCTTATATCAGCCGGTATCTGGCCAGATAGGGAACTATTGCAGCAAGTCATCGGGTGAGCCATTTGCTGCAATAGGTGTGTGAATGGACAGTAACGTGGTTGAAGCCTTGACGTGGCGTTACTGCTCACATGTATATCATGTGCCAATTCAACTGACTGCCAGAGTGTCATTATAGTAGCAGTTGTAATAGAAAGAGAAATGTATTTAAACTATAACTATAAATAAATGGAGTGAATAGATGTCTAACGTAAGAGCCAGAACACAACTTCTGCCATTGTATCTCACTACCCTGATTGTCAGCAACAAGAAGGGGGGGAGCACAAGGACATACATTCAATTAGTTTGCTTTTAATTCTGATTTATGTGCTCAAGATCGGGTGCTCAGATATGGGATTGCTGATTTCCAGAGAGCACCGAAGTACAGAAAGGCCATCTCTGTAATAATAAGAGTTCCCTGCAATTGATGGTGACTGAGCTGAATAAATCTGAATCTGAATGATAATCCTGACTGTTTTAAAGATATGGGCTCTAGAGATTTTGGTTGCTAGGAGACATTTTTGATGGTAGGTTAAAATGACCACTACAGTTTACCAATCATAGAGAACAAGTGCTGTCATGGTAACAGTGTAGCATAGTATTTACAATAATTGGAAACTAATCAGAAAGGGTCTTTTTATAATAGTAAATTGAAAAAAATGCAAGAAAACGTCAGTTTTCCCATTTGATTTCTTAGACCTGCTGTTGTAAGAAGGAGACAGAGAAATTAGCAGATACATGACAGAGAAGGATTTGTTTCCATTATCCTATCTGGATAATTTCCTTCTGAGGACTCAACACAATGTGGAGCTAATTTGTACTGTTTAGACATTGATTGGAAGGATTTCGTCTCACTGTCCTGTTGTATTATAGGAGAGATTGCTACTAAGCACCAATCATATTATACAATTCACACTGTAATCCATGACAGAAGAGGAATAATGCTTGGGGAACCTTGTCCACTCTTTTGGACCAATATAGTTGACATCAGGGGTCTCCAACCTTTTTTTTTTTACCCGTGAGCCACATGGAATGTAAACAAAAGTTGGAGAGCAACATTCGCAGGCAAAAAGTTCCTGGGGATGCCAAATATGGGCTTTGATTGGCTATTGGTAGATTCTACATGGACTGGCAGCCTATGGGAGGCTCTGTTTGGCAGTACATCTGGTTTTTATGCAACTAAAGCTTGTCCTCAAGCCAGGAATTCAAAGAGAAGCACCTGCTTTGAAGCAAATGGGAGCAACTCCAAAGGGTCTGAGAGCAACATGTTGCTCACAAGCCACTGGTTGGAAATCCCTGGTTCACATCATATTAAGTGGCCACTTAAAGAATTTCACCAAACTGGAATATAGATATTATTAAATATTGCCCTTTAATATGTTTTACTTCGGGCCACCATTTTATGATATTCTTTGTGCTTTCTTGAAAATCACTTGACCAGAAATACTTCAGCTCTAACTAACTATAAAAGGAAGAGAAGTGGGAGTAAAAAACTTTGTCCATTAATTGGATCATGTGACCTAACATGTATGTGTGCCCTTGGTTTGCTTCTGTGCATCGTGAATCATATGGTCCCTTAGTTCTTAAAATGGCAATTTTCTATTTAGGATTACCCAATGGCGCATGCTACTAAAAGAGTATATTTTTATTAGAATGGTTTATTTAGATGAAACAGGGTTTACACATGAGCTCTTTCATGCAAAATTGTTTTATAGAGACCTACAATGTTTGGGGGTATAGTTTTCCTTTAAGGGCTTATTTACAAATGCAGCTGTAAGTGTTAGCAAGTGTGCACAATGTTGCACTTATGGACACCATTCATTAGAGCAGGGCTCCCCAACCTTTTTTTACTCAATAGTTTCAATCAAATGTAAAAAGAGGTGCAAAGCACCAAAAGCATGAAAAGAGTTCCTGGGTGTGCCGAATAAGAGCTGTGATTGGCTATTTGTCAGCAGTTATGACGCTGGCAGCCTACAGTAGACTCTGTTTGGCAGTATATCTGGTTTTTATTCAACCAAAACTTGCCTCCAAGCCAGGAATTCAAAAATAATCACCTGCTTTGAGGCCTCTGAGAGCAACATCCAAGGGGTTGGTGATCAATGTGTTGCTTGCGAGCCACTAGTTGGGGATCACTGCAATAGAGGTAATTACATCCACCAAGTTCTGTATATAGGTGTGCTAAGTGTTGTTACATCATCTTGTCTCTTCTTTATTGTGTGCAAGTGAGCCTATTGATGCTGTGGAACCCTGGAGCTGAAGCCACTCACAGCTGGTTGGATCAGTAGCCACAGCAGACTTGAATCACATGCAAATGTCGTATTAATGCTGAGCACTGGAAGTGATTTCACAGCACTGAAAATGTTAGACACAACTAAAGGTGGCCATACCTGGGCAGATTGTCATTCAGAGCAATTTGTCAATTTATGTTTTGTGTATGGGACCTTTGAACAGGCCTACCCCACTGATATCTGGCTGAAAATCCTTGAATTGAGGAAACATCTGCACATTGATGCCGCCCTTGATCGGAAGCTGACATAGCGGCAATTATGATCTTGCGAATGAGGTGGGTTGAAAAACTTGTCTCAGGCAGCAGCACCAAATAGGTTACAAGGGGCCACAAAAAGCAGCCCCGGATAACTTTAAAAGTTGAATTTTCAGTTTTTAAACGGAAATCCAGCTTGACTACTGGGAGAGAGCACAATTGCACTCACCACATTAGTGTTGCAGTCTCCCCCCGGAAAGGTGAAAAGGTGAGGGGGTTGCTCTTGCTTTAGAAACGTTCCTTCCTGATCGTTGGCTTGAGGACCAAATGTTTGGATAAGCCTAATATTGCCCAACTGAAGGTGTACATATAGGAGAAAGATCCACTCATTTGGTGACCTTGCCAAACAAGCAGATATTATAACGTATGGTTAGCTTTACAATGAACAGAAACAAAAGACACTGGAAAAAAACTGATAGCTGATGTGTAGTGAGGGCAACACATAGAGCCTGTTAGATGTAAGGCACCAGACAATAGCACTCATTATGTTTAACACTTGGATCAACACACGTTGATCCAGGGACTGGTCCAATTGCCATCTTGGAGTCAGGAAGGATTATTTCCCTTCTGAGGCAAATTAGAGAGGCTTCAATTGGGGGTTTTTACCTTCTTTTGGATCAACTAGCAGTTTGGCAGGTTATATGTAGAGACTAAAGACTATATTGAACTTTATGGATGATCGTGTTTTTTCAACCTAACTTACTATATTACCTTAATATCCAGATTTAATAACATGCACTAAATTTGTCTAGGTAATTAGATCAGTAGCAAACAAACCCTTTATCACATTTTCCCATAAGGCTCTTGTAGTGCTATTGATTATTAACAGCCAATTCACCATTTGTTAATAACTAGCAAGTAAAACCCTCAAGTAAACTTGCATACACATTTGACCAAATTTATAGAAACTATAATTGAGAATATTATGTATATTCTTTCATTACATAATACCTGCACTAGATAAATAAAAGTTACTTGTTTTTTAAAGTTATGCCATATAAACATAGTGAATGTAGTGGAATCAGCCCCGTCAAGGCAGAGCTCTTAAGTAAGTGTCAATCCTAAGTGACAATCTCTTGTGTGCTGCTGAAATGAAGCTTTCTGTGTAGCAGAGGGACCTATAGTTTCTATAAGTGAGCTATCCTCCTGGTGTGACTGAGCCCTCTGTAACTGAGCTTATACAGGCAATTAGACCTTAGACACCACACGCATGACTCCATGGGATGGAAACAGGGTCAGACTGGGCCTGCAGGACACCAAGAGAAAAACCTGGTGGACTGTGGCATAACTAGATTTACTGGGCCACACAGCAAATTAAGTGCTCATTATTTAGGGCCTTGTAGGGTACCTGCAGGGTCTGCTTCCTCAGTAGTTACACCCCTTCCGATGGGCTCTTCTGAACTTGACCCGATCTCCAACTTCTCTCCCCCCCCCCGTCGATCCCCCCCGCTGCCCTCCCTCTCCCAACTGCAGCAAAGGTTAGTATAAAGGACAGTGCATGGGGAAAGGGGCTGGTGGAGGGTGAGCAGGGTCCTAGAGGGGGTGTGGAAGCCGCTGGGGTAGCAGCCTTAGTGGACTTCACAACATTTCTTAGTGTTCAAGATTTTTAGCAAGAAGCTGCTAAACGAGAAGCAAAGCTGCAATTTAGAATGGTGCCTTTGGGCCACTTCTCTGCACATTTCAGCCTGTGGGACAGAGGCACCGGGTGGTACCAGCTAAAGCTGGCCATAGAGGCAAAGATTTGATGGTACGAATCTCCATTTTGTACGATTTTTGGGCCGTGTGTGGAGTGTCCCGACATTTTTCAGCAGACTGTTAGTGCTGAAATACACCAGAGTTGAAGTTACATTAATGTACTTTATTAGAAGGAACTCATGAGAATTCAGTGACACTCTGCCAGCAGTGAACCTTCACTGGATAAAAATGAGCACTAGGTTCTGTATCTGCTCACACTACAGAGAAACACACTGACATCTAGTGGTGGATAATACATGTATACTATATTTGTTACAAAACAACAGAAAACAAATAATAATAAGGGCTCATGAAGCGTATGATTCACCTGCAAATTGTTATGAGGAGGAGAGAAGCGTAGTGAAAAGTTCATCTTCCACCTGCATGCGGCTACATGGAGAGGAGAGGGGATTGGGCTTTGGTGTTTTTCAGGCCCATCCCTGCACTGCTCTGTTTAGCCGCACACAGACAGAAGTTACATGTTTCAGCGCAGACAGAGGAAGCCAATGATTTGAGGTGATCCGCTCATCTCCGCCTCATTAAATCTGCAGGCAGAGAGAAGAGTTCCATACGCTTTGTGTGCCCTTACACCAATGACTTTCAATTCATTTTAGCATAAAATAAAAAGAAAAGAATCCTAGGCCCAGCACAGTTCGCCAACTCCTGCAGTTCTTAACTCATCTATTGTTCTCACAACTATTGTTACTATTATACAGTAGGGTTGCCACCTCAACCCTTTAAAATCGACCACCTATGGAATCCACAGCTTGCATAGCTACTTAGCAATTCATTTAAATGCATGCTGCAGACTGAACTGATTTATGTGCAGCCATGCATCTAAATGAATTGCTAATCAACCATGCAGGCTATGGATTCTATATGTGGTTTTAAAGTGGTGAGGTGGCAACTCTAATTATACTTACCAGGGGGTCTGCTGCTGTCACAGTCCTACACTGGGCTCTGGGACATGTTCAGCCCCTCCAGAGCCCAGCACAGCAGCAAGACAGTAGAGGAGGGGAGAGCAGCCTAAACAATAGGGTTCTGACTTAGGCTAAGGGCACATAGAGATTCAGCTCTGCTGCTCTCAGTCTGTATTTTTTTGTTTCTCGTTTGTTTTTACAGGTGACCAGTAGTTGCTTTTTGCTTGGTTGCTATGGGTTACTGTTTCAGGGTAACACTGCAGTGGGGCTCATTTACAAATTTACACCTCGGCAGTAACCCATGGCAACCAATCAAATATTTGCTTTCACTGTTCAACCCGCAGCTGGCTGAAAAAAATGCTAATCACTGATTGGTTGCTATGGGTTACTGTCTATGGGCAAATTTGTCCAGTATTTATAAATAAGCCCCTGTGTCTATTATTAATCCAAGGCTATAGTGATACTAAAATCTAAAATTAATATAGATATTGGTATATAAACTTTATGTGAGTGTATGGAGGGGTTGGTGTGTGTATGGACGCTGGGTTTCATTCGGAGGGTTTGAACTTGATGGACTTTTATCTTTTTTCAACCCAACTTAACTATGTAACATAACCCCCCAAGTGTCAGTAGCAATGCTGCATGTGTGCGCGCCATGTGTTTTACTTGTTTTGTGACAAAAAGTCAAACGATTTCCCTCCCTGTCCCTCATTTGCATATGCAAATTAAGATTCATATTTAGTTCGGCCGGGCGGAAGGATTCGGCCGAATCTGAATTCTGTTGAAAAAATCGTATCCTGGCCGAATCCCGAACCGAATCTTGGATTTGGTGCATCCCTATTATACATTCATTATTATTAATTTTCTTCAGGCTGCTCTATTGTTTGCTCTTTGGGGTCAGAAAGTAGAATGTTGCTTTAGTTTCATAAATTAATTAAAACAATGTTGAAGGGGGGGTGGAATACTGACCCTTTAAATTGTGTCTTGTTTAGGGAAAGAAAGACAAATATCATAGATAATTCCTAATAAGCAGTTTAGCTCAAGTCCTATTAACTGCAGCAATGTTGAGGAAGGGGCATGTTATCCCTTTAATCACAAATAACAGCACTGGGAATTTATTAAATGCAGCTAGACCCCAAAGTCTCAAAGATTCATAGAGCAGCCATGTTAGGCAATACAGTGGTCATGTGGCCATAGCCTTATAGTAAAGATACATATGCACTGCTATAATATATTTTATTTAGTAACATTGGATGAAACAATAAACTGACATTTAAAAACACTGTTGTGCCATCTTGTTCTTCTCTGTCACTGTCTCTCCCATCCATAGTGGCAACTCAGCCACTGAATCCTCATCCCAAATCAATGTGCCCAGAATGTGAGAAGTGACAGTGTGATCCCAGTGTAACTGAGAGAACTAAGGATTCATCAGCGCCCACACAATATTGCCATTAAATCAGATCTGAGGGGACTGGAACTTGTACACTCTATACAGTATATAAGCTTTTCTATGAAGCAGCTGTCACTTCACATTCTGAGTGAAGAAAGTTTGTTTGCCTCTCTATGCTAAAACTGCGGCATTATTTTCAGTAACACAACAACAGATGGGCACCAATATACTATGTATGTATTCAGAAGTTTATTGTATTTCTACAAGACTGACGGGATGCCTCCCATGAACTGCCATCAGCCATCACAACAAGAACAAGGAAAACATGCCCAAGTGATTCTCAGAGGCTCCAACTTATTATGTCACTCCACTAAAAGAAGATATTTTTAATACATATTTGATTTGTGCTGAATTCTTTTTGCAAACATAACATTTTCTGAACCGCAAACTTCTATTAGTTTAAATAATTCATGTAAATCATGATATTTTGATCTCTGTAATATTTTCAATTCAAAGCAATGAAAGTCAAGGAGGGATGTTCATACTTCCAGCCGTAGAAATGTTTCAGTCAGTAAATAGATTTTTGCCTTTAAATATTTCAATTGTGGTTTAATGTACTACTCCAAAGCAAAGTGCAAAAAGTAGGCACAATCTTGTTGTTTTGCATTTTGCACCCTCCCCTGCAGATAGAAGTATCACTCCAAAATAGATGGAGAATAGAGTCAGTGGTGTAACTTTGGGGGCCCCCACAAAAAATGTTTCCAATATATAAGGGTGTAGTGCACCTATGTACTATATGTTCTCTAGTTTATAGCGATACAATTGTTGCAAAGAAGTTCTTTCAAAATATGTGTGTTGGCCAACAGGAGATGAAGTATTTCTTCTGCAACAGACAGGGCTGACTCCTACAAATAACTGGACTGTTATACAATGGTGCTAGTTCTCTAAATCCCTTGCAGGGCCGGGCCAAGCCAACCAGGCACCCTAGGCAACCTGGCCAGCCAGCCGATATCCCCTGTGCTCAGAGGGGAAAGTTAAGGAGGAGAGTGAAGGAGAGGAGGGAGAGCTAGAGAGGGCAGAGAACATGGACTAAGGGAAGGCAGACGATGCTTAATAGGTACCTGCCAAGCGACCCCTTATCATTGCTCCCTAGGCAGGTGTCTCTTCTACCGACTCCTAGTTCCAGCTCTGGTCCCTTGTCCTAGCTGTTAACAAGGAAACATTTTCCTTGGTTTCTTGAGATGCCCTTGAACATGTCTGAAAGGATTCTTTTACTTTACTCACCCCAACTCCTCCCCAAAACATTTTTTTTTTGCAGAATTAAAAAAATTCATTTTAAAGCAACTTTACACTTTACATCAATTCATATTTTGCAGTGGTATAAGAATTGTAAATAAATGTGTATATATATTCAATGTCCAGCAGCTGCACTCTGACCTGGAATTTTTCCAAACTAATGCGGGTGCAGGGTCAACAAACATATTCACAAGGATCCACACTTCAGTACTGTAAAAAGAATAACATTTCTTTTACTGTGTACATCTTATACATCCGATGTTTTTCAGCCCACCTAAGGGCCTTTTTCAATGAGCCTAACTCTGAGTCTAACTCTTGAAACAGTGTAGATCAGGGATCCACAACCTTTTTTACCCGTGAGCCACATTCAAATGTAAAAGGAGCTGGGGAGCAACACAAGCACGAAAATAGTTCCTGGGCAGGTGCCAAATAGTCCACATTGGGGCTATAAAATAGCCAATCACATCCCCTGTCAGCCTACAGGAGGCTCTGTTTGACAGTACACCTGGTTTTTATACAACCAACACTTGCCACCAAGCCTGGAATTCAAAAATAAGCACCTGCTTTGAAGCCACTAAGAGCAACATCCAAGGGGTTGGTGAGTAACATGTTGATCGTGAGCCACTGGTTGGGAATCACTGGGGTAGATGACGCAGCTGATTAACACTACTAAAAGTCAGAACCAGACAACCAGAGAACAGAAAAGGGATCCCAGCAAACTTTACAGCATAGGACATCACTTTGATACCCTGAATTAAACATCAGCAGTGCTGCGCCAATGAGGTGAGTTGAAAAACTGGTCTCAAGTGGCAGCTTTAAAGGAGAAGGAAAGCTACAGAGACATTTTATTGCCAATAGATTAGCTGCATTAGTGCAAGCTAGAATGCTATATTTATTCTGTAGAATGTTTTACCATACCAGAGTAAAAAGCTCTAGAAGCTCTCCATTTATCTAGGATAGCAGCTGCAGTATTAGCTTAGTGTGACATCACTTCCTGCCTGAGTCACTCCATGCTCACTTATAGCTCTGGGCTCAGATTAAAGCAGAGAAGGGAGGGGGGAATAGGAGCAAACTGAGCATGCTCACTCCAGGGGAAAGGAGGTTTAAGCTGAAGGCAGGAAGTCTGATAAAGAAGTCCATGTGTACACAATAGAAGGAAAGAAATGCAGTGTTTCTTATGACAGGGGACTCAGAGCAGCATTACTTTGAGGGTTTACTGGTAAATTTAGGTGTATATCAAGTCTTATAAGGCTTACTTAGTTTTAACCTTTCCTTCTCCTTTAACATCCGAAATTCAATATTTTTTAAACCAGAAAATTCAGCTCTTCTAGTGCCAGAGAATGCAATTCCACTCAATGCACCAGTCCCTGGACCCCCTCCTGCATGGGAAAGGTAAGCGCTAGGGGTGAGGGGAGGCCACATTGCAGGAACCTCAGAAACTGAGCTGTAAATCATATGATTATTCAAAGCCTCTTATAGCTCTGCTTCCTTGCTCTAGTTACTACCTACTGCCTATTAAATAGGCACATAAACCAATTATATCTAATTATATCTTCACAATTACATAAACTCTAGTCAGTTTTATGTGTTTCGCAAGCTGTGACCGCACCAGTTATTTTCATGTGACTTTTGTGCACACTGCACTCTAATACAGTCAGTGTCGGACTAGGAGATCCAGGGCCCACTTGGGCTGCCTCCTAACAAAATCCAAGATGGTGACCCTCTGGGCATAAATTAGAAGGCCTGGATCATTGCTGTTAATGATCTTATGAAAGTTTAGTCTGATGCAGTGAGTTCAGTATATAAAATACAGCATTTCTATTTGTTTTTAGGCTTTAGTACTCCTTGTTATATCAATGTTGTCCATAGGTGATAAAGTTTGTTTTAGGATGTTATTTAAAGGGATTCTGTCATGATTTTTTATGGTTTACTTTTTATTTCTAAATTACAGTTTACAGTGCAAATATTTCGCTCTATCATTTAAAATTTTAAACCAACAAATGTATTTGTTTAGCTTTAATATTGATGTGGAGGCAGCCATTACAGTGCATTGGGCCTGATAAATAAAACTGCTTTGAGGCTGCCCTTCCCATTGTTCTTCAATACAACCCAAGTCATGCAATAGCAAAGCAGGGTTTTTCCTGCTTGGGTGCTTTTCTCATGTCTACCATTAGGTGGGGATAGGCAATGCAATGAAAATGATTTCTTACTTTTTTTGATCTCTACAATGCTCAACTCTTCTCCTGCCTTCAGTAAACCTGCTTTTTGGTAGGGTAAAGGGGCCTGAGGTGTCAGAAATCACTGACAACCACTGCATTATGGTTTCTTGCTGTAAGGAGCCACACTCGGCCGCACTCGTCCTTATCGTCTCCTCGCATCCAAGATGGCAGCGGCCAGGGGAGAACACGTGGACGTCGGATGCCAGCGTGACTTCCTATGCAGCATAATGACGGTGGCGTGACTATTCGGACGCAGCGTCAAAACGTGCAGCGTCAATACGCAATTCCGGCGTATGACATCATCAGGCACCAATTCACCAATTTAAGGGTGCCAGAAGATTCACTCAGTGCCCAATTATAGGTTCTACTACATAGTGTTCCTGCGTGTGTTTATTGACTGAATTCAACCATTACAGTCTATGTGCGTCATTTTCACCGCGAAACTTGGCAAAAAATTTCACTCATCACTAGTTAACAAATTTTGTTTGCAAATACTTCATTTGGTGACAAAAGTTTGCCTTCTTATATATTTTAATAGGAACTGAAGCAAATCAGCATGGTTTTTAATTCCATACTGCTGTAGAGGGCGACATCTGAGCCCAGTTTATATCTTCCTGTGTAAGAACTAAACCCATTGTATTCTACAGAGCTTTTCTATCTGCTGTGCAACCTGTGTCTTTTCTCCTTTTTAAAGCTTAAATGGCTTTTTTTTACCAAGCAAACACACACAACTGGGGGGTTGGTGCCGAGCAGGCGGCATGGGGATCCTGTGCGTTACTGGAGGGCCTGAAATATGGGAAAGCAAACAGAAGAGGTAAGTACATTGCACTTCTGCCTACACTTCTCTCTGACCTGACTGCATATAAAACACTCATTTTTTTGGTGTTACTGGTCCTATAAACCTTCAATATACTGGCTAATAGGCTAGACTGCTCCAGTTTATTAAGCATATTATGTGAACTAGATGAGGAACTCCATAAACATATATATTTAGTAGGCTAATATTGGTAATACACACAACCTTGTTATTTTAGTGAGGTAGTGGGTATTGTGAAGGTATTTATATGATACATATAGATGCTAAAGGGATTGCATGTTCCACTACCAGACACTCACACTGATTATGGACACATCATACATTGTAAAGACAACCATCTAAAGGAGTTCCAGCAGTCAATGTTTTCAGCACAATTTGAGTAATCTGAAGCATTTTTTTTGTTAAAAGTCCTTAGTAACAGGATAAATGTATCCAGAAACCTAACAACATTTCATATGAACTTGGAGTGCAACATATCTAAGCGATCCAGTTTCATTATGAACCATCTGCTTCTGGTGGCTCTTGAGAGCAGGAGCCCGACACAGAGGATATTGGGACATTACACCCATTTTAAGCTTCCAAAGCAAAACTATAGGCTCTTCATTGATAGTATAACTCTACTCCGATGCCATAATAATGGGCACATATTCTGTACAGACTGGAAACCAGCACATTACCCACTGGTAGTCTCTATACTCAGAATGTAATGCTTCCAGAACTATTGCAATTGTTACTATAAGTGCCAAAAGCACTGCCTGCTTACAGTATATTCAACATTCTTGAATGCAAGTGAAACTATTATTCTAGGGTCAGTTTCCAATAATTTATATTATCACCAGATTTCAGAGCAGAAATAATCGAGTTGAATGAAGGCGTTTAGGGTGTTCACATTAAATAGGCAATGTAACAAGATGTCTTCAAAATAAATGGGTTCCTAAAACATTCTGTGGGACAGATGCCTTTGATACTTCATTTGAAGAAAAGATGTCTCCTTCCATTAAGCAATGCATG
Source organism: Xenopus petersii (assembly GCA_038501925.1). NCBI lineage: Eukaryota > Metazoa > Chordata > Amphibia > Anura > Pipidae > Xenopus > Xenopus petersii. The sequence continues at coordinate 40,277,138 of CM076675.1, forward strand.
GTTACTGTTTGGTAGTGATTTATTTCACCTGCTACAGAAACAGAAAACTACAGCTTTGCTCAAGACACTGGGAAAAACATGGTCCTTGTCCTCTTTCATTGTCACTCTGGAGATGGTTTTCACTGTCCATCTTACATGGCCACTAAATATATCTACACAAGAAAAAGACAGCTAGTCCACATGTACAAGGTGTAACATACAAATCCCTGCAATGCGGGGTATGTGCATCAAACCTCTTTAAATGTACCTATTTATAAATATGTACAAATAAATTACAGGCACTTGAAAGTCTTTGGTTGGCACAAACCAACATTGCAAGATGATTCTCCTTCCCCATAGGTGGCCAGATTCTTCCAATGGGGTCAACAAGCAATGACTCCACATTTATCTGCTCACAGTACAGAATGGGAAGGTTGTGCATCAGACAGGGCAACCTGTGAACAGAAAAGAGAAGTATTAAAACAAAAACAACAAAAATAATTTTAGCTAGAGAACCATACAAAGTGACATTTCTGAAAATTGCCTAAAAATATTGCAATTGACCACATTTATTTTAGCAATTGTAAAACACTCTAAATATTGATGCCAATGGTCTACTTTACATATTTGATGCCCAATATGTACAGATAAACATAAGCAGATGGCATGTGCGGACACCAAACAAAAATAGTGCATATGAATTTTCTCTGCTGCCGATTCACCTTCTGTCTCAGGACCAACATGACAGCCCCCTAGCCTCGTTGCCCAGGGGGCTGTCAATGCTGCCCACTCTCTGCATACGTGCTTGGCAGGCAAAGGGTTAAACCATGGCATAATTAAAATAAGGTGAAACAAAAACATCTTTTCTACCCGGCTTCCTTTCTACCAAAAGATGACATTAAGGGGGTTATTTATCAAAATCCAAATTTTTCAGATGTTTTAAATAAAAAAAAATTAGACCAAACTTTTTCGGATTGTCTCGCAAAAAAAAAACATCAACATTTTTCAGATTTGACGTCCTGAAATCGGTGGAAAAGCCCGGAATATTTGGATTATCGTACAAAACCCATCACAGCCAATAATATCTTTAAACTGCAAATAGGACCTCTGCCATTGACTTCTACAGGCCCTTGACAGGTTGAAGGAGGATTTTCTGATTCAGACTTTTTGCAGCCTCAGGGTATATTAAATCTCGAAAATAAAATTCCACTAAAAATTCTGATTTTTCAAGTTGTTCGAACTTTCATAAATAACCCCCTTACTGTTTCCTGAAAAATCTGAACTGATTCAGTCACAAGAACTTATTTAGGTTGTGCAATAAAAAAAGAAATGCAATAGTGATGGACGAATTTGCGAAAAATTCGCAAAACGCCGCCAACGTCTCGTTTTTGACGCTGGCACCCATTTTTGACGCCGGCACCCATTTTTTTTGACGCGGGTGTTTTGCAAATTTATTCGCTGGCGGCGAATCGCGCGAATTCGCCCATCACTAAAATGCAACTCTTACTGTGATAATACATAGCATTAAGGCCAAGATATGCCCGTTTCAGTTAGGTATGTTCCCTTTTGGTGAACACCAGCCCATATATAGGCTGCACAATAAAAAAGGGATTTTTTCATCTTTTAAGCAAGCCCTGTGCGTGCTGACTTATTGCTGTGGATGTGCCTGCAGAACTACCACTTGGCACCCAGGCAGTTGGTGGATTCTTTTTGTGTGTGCTCTCCATTACTATGATTTTATATATACAATATATACAATATATATATATATATATATATATATATATACACACACACAATATATATATATATATATATATATACACAATATATATATATATATATGTATATATATATATATATATAAATGTATATATATATATATATATATATATATATATATATATATATATATATATATATATAAACACAGACAATGCAGTCAGTGTTCCTGCAGCCAATACACCTGAACATGTATCTGCCCCAGGCTTTGTGCAAATTTGGTATCCTACACAAGTCTCTTTTTATACTGGGCTACAATCAGCTGCTATATGAGCTTTGTTCATACAGGACTGGAATAAGATAAGAAGGTTGTCTTACTTCACACAGTTATCTCTCAAATATGTTACATTACTGAAGGCCAATATATTTAAATCATGATGTTTCCCGTGTTTCCACATAACTAGTCCAACTGCAGGCATTTATGTGCAGAAATTAAATCAGCATGGCAGCTACCTTCTGGCCTCAAGCTCAATTAAACAGTTCGGAGAAAGCAATGGAATTAGTCAAGTGCAAAAGTGCAATCATTGAACTGTATAGCAGGGAATGGCCAAGGAACCCTAGGTAACCCACCCAGCCACCTCACCCCTCATGTGCATGCACAAACGTGCCCACACATACACAGTGACATTGCATGGGGAGCAGCAGTGACAAGAGGGGAAAGTAACAATGGGATTTGAGTGAACCTGGACTAGGGGTAGGTAGAAGACCCTTCACAAGGTACCTGCCCAACATCTCCCTAGTGTTGTGCCCCAGTCAGGTGCCTCTTCTGCCTGCCTAACCCTGCTGTATAGTCTCCAATACCTACATACAGATGACCAAAAAGTTGTGCACATGCCATTGTAAAGTATCATAAAGTATATATAAAGTATTTACAAAGTGCCAACATATCCCGCAAGTGCTGTACAATAATTGGGTATATACACTGAACATACAGATTACATACAAAGCAACCAATAACCAAAACAAGAAGTAAAGATGGCCATATCTAAAATAGCGTACAACTGCAATTTTATTTTACAGTGAAAAACTATAGGAAAGACTCTGGATGGAATCGTAACATTTCAACTGTAATGAACCTCAGTGTATTCAACATCTGGATTAATATGAATGTGAGTATGAATTTACTTAGAAGTTGCCAAATCATCCTTTCAGACAAACAACCCACCTCTTAAAGCTAAACTTCTGGTTTTTCTGCAAATGATGCACATGTTCAGGGTGGTAGGGTATGTAAGCCAACACATTCCTGTAATTACTGACGCTTCAGACAGGGAACTAAACAAAGCTGGTGATCAGACACAAAGGCACATACCTGATTAGATTAGAATATGCTGGTCTTCTACTTCTGATCTGTGCTAATAAATTATAAAAGTTGAATGTCCATGCCGTAAGAATGTAGTATTGAGAGATTGTGTAACACACTGACCAATTTAATCTCTAAAACTAGCCATACACTGTCACATATGCTTGTCTGGCAAGGACACCAAACGAGCAGGTGTTTTCCAGATTTGGCCACCAATGAAATGGGCCAAACAAGGATGATGTGATTGCTTGACCCCCAGTTCTATAACTGACCCACTGTGAAAGGACCGCATCAACATAATTTTCTTCAACCCATATTTTCATGCCTGTCAATTTTTTTTGTTTAAAACATTTGGTTGGGCATGCTGTTGGGAAGTTGTTGTCATATACAGGTACAAGTCTAATAAACTGCTGACTTGGTCTGGAAAAGGGATCCCCAACCTTTTTTTTCCAGTAAGTCACATTTTAAAAAAGTTTGACAGCAACACAAGCATCAAAAAGTCCTTGCTGATGCTAAATAAAGACTACAGTATGTTTGGATATATGGTGCCCTTCAATGTGGACTGGCAGCCTACAGGAGACTGTGTTTGGCAGTACATCTGGTTTTATGCACCCAAAAGTTGCCTCCAGGTCTGGAATTCAAATAGAAGCACCTGCTTTTAGGTCACTGAGAGCAACTTTCAAAGGCTTGTGAGCAACATGTTGCTTGTGAGCCATTGGTTGTGGATCACTGGTCTGGAGGGACCGAGCTGACAGATTTAGCAGCCCATGTATGGCCAGTAAGTATGATCATTTCATTGGGTAGCAATTCAAAATTAAAAACAACAAAATAACCGCAGACATGAGGCATTTTGGATTAGGTGCATCCGTATCACAAATTACAGCATTTCATAAACAGAATACGAAGGAACCTAGTGAGCTATTCTTTTATTCCTATTTCAACAGAAATTCACAAAAACATAATTTACATTAACATATTTACAACTAATAGGCTTCTGAGGGTCTGAATGTATGTGTCCAGTCCTATGTGCACATACTGTATGCTAATCTCATGCATAACATGCCTGGTTTCAATAAACAACATGACCTGACAAATTCAATGACCTGTCTCTTCCTAAATATTGGTACTTATAGATCAAACAAATTCTTGTACTTGAAACCTCCACTGTCCGTTATTGGCATTGATAAGTAAACATTTAACTGAACGGATTTCTTTCAGACACAAATCGTGTTAGTAGGGCAGTTTCCTGAGATGGCCTGTTGCTTCAGCTACACAGACCCCAGCCCAAACATACAACGGCCATTCCTATACAGAACCCAGCAGAAGTAGGTTTTACAGATCAAATTAAAAAAAAACAATGCCAGTCTGATCATTAAGCTTTTGATCACCAAAGGCACAGAAAATTGTAGGGCTAGCTACATCCTGAACACAAGCAATGGACTCTATTTCCCCATCATCTATGAGACACCCTTTAGAATTAGAAGCCCCACATACAGCTCCCCCTCCCCATCCTCCATCTAAAGATTACACCCATAAACTGTGGGACCCAGAGCTCCCAAACAAAAAACAGCTTTGCAAATACAACACAAATCACTGACGTCTGCCCCCCCAAAAAACATGTTAGTCTATAGTGTGAGCTGTACAACAGGTGCCAAGTTTGTAATCAGAGCCTGACCCCCATGCTGGGAGCCCAACTCCCCCCATGAAACAGAACAGAATGTCTAGTGCCCCGAAAGCCTCTCCCCAGAGTCAGTTCTCAAGAGATGTCTTACCTGGCGCAGGTGCCTGAGCACTTCCATTGCCTCTTCCTGCTTCCCCTGTCTGACCAGCGCCATCATGTCCTGAATCATCCTGACCCTCCTGTGATAAGGAGGGAGACTCGCAGCTCCGCTCTTGCCAACTTTCTCACTAGACCTCAGGCTAAAAGAAGGCCAGAAGTCGCTGTGTTCCCTTGCCGGAGTGCCGTTCCGGGAGCCTGGGGCTTGCTGAGGACTGTCTCCAGCAGAAGCTTGGCACACCTTGGTCTGCTTCGTGCCCATTGCTACAGAGGAAACTCCACTAGAGGCATCCGAGTCGCACAGCGGAGATGCACCTGCAACAGGTCGGGAGAAGTCGGAAAAGGCTGCGGGTGCGCACCTGTGTCACATACATTGTGGGCACGGATCATCTATGGAACAGCCAAGTTCACTGTCCCTTCCGCATGAATAAAACAAGTAGTGGTCCCCCGGTCAGTAACTTTCCCCAGGTGAATCCACCCGAGTCAGAGGGTTGGTCCTGCTGTTTTGGCTGCACACTGACTAAGAAGAGTTGGGGGCCCCTCATGTGCCGTGGTACGATCCGAAGGAGTCAGTCTACCCCTCTCATTGGCCAGAAGCGAAGATGAGCGGCTCCGCAAGCCCAGGTTGACAGTAGCAGTTGGGACTTCACATCCTCTCCCTGCAAAAAGTCTTCGCAGCCGCTCCACTCTCTCACAGCTGATCAGATGGAAGTAGCTCCTCCTCTTTGCCTTGCTGTCCCCTCTCAGAATCACGGCTTGGTTTCCGTGTGTAACCAGGAAGCGAGGGAGACTGGCAGCAGCAGCAGCAACAATTATGAGTTCTCTGTCTGCCTCTCCTCTATCCAGCATCTCTTCCCATAGACACAGAGAGAGGGAGGAGTTTCCTTATGTGTGACTGTGTCTGTGACTGGAACTACAATGTATGTGTGTGTGTCTGAGAGTGTATGTGTGTGTATGTGTGTATGAGAGTGGGACAGAGTGCGGGTACCTTTTGTATTGTGAGAGAGAGAGAGAGGAGAGAGAGAGAGAGAGGGAGGAGAGAGAGAGAGGGAGGAGAGAGAGAGAGAGGAGATAGAGGAGAGAGAGGAGAGAGAGGAGAGAGAGAGAGAGAGAGAGAGAGAGAGAGAGAGAGAGAGAGAGAGAGAATTAATGCAGGGACACTATTGACCATAGCTTTAGTTTAAAGGATGCCTATAATCTAAAAATTCCAGATTGGGCACACACAATAATATTTGTTTTAAAGGAGAACTAAAGCTTAACTAAAGAAGTTGGGCAGAAATGTTGTACATTAAGTTTTGGGCTTCTGTACCAGCCCAAGGGAATCACAGCCCTTTAGTGGAGAACATCTGTGTCTTCAAAGATGCCCCAGTTCCCCGGCATCTTTGTTTATTCACTGCACATGCTTTGGGCTGATCCCTTATATATATATATATATATATATATATATATATATATATATATATATATATATACACATATATGTGTATATATATATATATATATATATATTATAATATAAGGCTGATTAGTATGTAATTCAGATTATTGGTACATAACAGCACAGAAAGCAGCACAATTAGCATCATAATTTATTCATCAGCTTTGTAATATCAGCTAACAGGCTTACCTATTTTCTGATTTGCGGCAACCCCTAAGCTTAGCTTCTAAACAGCTGCTCAAAGTTCACTGAGCATGTGCCTGTAAAAGACTCTCTTAACAAAAAACATTATTACTGCTATAGAGATGCTGAACCTTTAGGCTGGTTCAATAAGTTCAGCATTTTTAGCCATATTTAGTGTTAGGGTTCAGTTCTCTTTTAAGAAAATACCCCTATCAAGCACTGTGGCTTCTTCACTGGGAGGGACCTCCTGGTATGGAAGGCCTCATTGGGGCACACACATTTTCTTAATGAGCAAGATGACTATAGCACTCTATAGGGGACTTTTCTTAAAAAAATGCTATTGTTTCCCCCATCTGCACTGAAGGCACTGTTAGCCTACACCTCCAGTAGGTGAAACAATTTTTTGGTAAAAGGCGATCTTTAATTAGCCTTCCCAAACTCAAAAGTCACCCTCCGCCTATGCTGGGCAGCAAACTGGAAAATGAGGTTCAATGTTGATAAATGCAAGGTTATGCACTTTAGCAAAAATAATATAAATGCAAGTTATACACTAAATGGCACTGTGTTGGGAGTTTCCATAAATGAGAAGGATCTTGGGGTTTTTGTAGATAACAAGTTGTCTAATTCTGGGCAGTGTCATTCTGTGGCTACTAAAGCAAATAAAGTTCTGTCTTGCATAAAAAAGGGCATTAACTCAAGGGATGAAAACATACTTATGCCTCTTTATAGGTCCCTGGTAAGGCCTCATCTGGAGTATGCAGTTCAGTTTTGGACTCCAGTCCTTAAGAGGGATATAAATGAGCTGGAGAGAGTGCAGAGACTAAGTGCAACTAAATTGGTTAGAGGGACGGAAGAATTAAATTATGAGGGTAGACTGTCAAGGTTGGGGTTGTTTTCTCTGGAAAAAAGGCGCTTGCGAGGGGACATGATTACACTTTACAAGTACATTAGAAGACATTATAGACAAATGGCAGGGGACCTTTTTACCTATAAATTGGATCACCGTACCAGAGGCCACCTCTTTAGACTAGAAGAAAAGAACTTTCATTTCATTCAACGTAGGGGGTTCTTCACAGTCAGGACAGTGAGGTTGTGGAATGCACTGCCGGGTGATGTTGTGATGGCTGATTCAGTAAATGCCTTTAAGAATGGCTTGGATGGTTTTTTGGACAGACATAATATCAAAGGCTATTGTGATACTAAGCTCTATAGTTAGTATAGGTATGGGTATATAGAATTTAATGAAAAGTAGAGAGGGGTGTGTGTATGGATGCTGGGTTCTCATTTGGAGGGGTTGAACTTGATGGACTTTGTCTTTTTTCAACCCAATTTAACTATGTAACTATGGGATCCATTATCTGGAAAGCCATTATACAGAAAGCGCCAAATTGCAGGAAGTTTATCCCCCATAGACTCAGTTTTGAGCAAATTCACATTTTAAAAAATTATTTATTTTTTCTCTGTTATAATAAGTACCTTGATCCTAACTAAAATAGAATGGATCTTTATTGGAGGTTAAACAATCCAACTGGATTTATTTATTGTTTGGATAACAGGTCCCATATCCATTATCTGGAAACCAGAAAGTTCCAAGTTATGGGAAGGCCATCTCCTATAGACACCATTTTAATCAAATAGTTACATGTAAAAAATTGTTTCCTTTTCTCTCTGTAATAGCAAATACCTGTATTGTTCCAACTGAGATCCCAGACTTATATATTGTATCTAGTAGAATTAATTCAAAGACAAATGGATATTTAGGGGGTTATAAGTCCAATTTTTTCTGATCTGACTTTTAAAGGAAAAAAAAACAATTTTTTATAGAAAAAAACTAGAATTTTTCATGATTTATTAAACCCCGATGGTGTTACAGGTCAGAATAAAAAAGTACTCCAACCCAGACCTGCCGAGTTCATGTAGAAGTCAATGGTAGATGTCCTGTTTATATACTGGTCTGCGCTGGGTTTTGTTCAATAATTGGAAGATTTCATGGTTTTCAGGCGTCAAACCTGAAAAAGTTGCAGGTTTCAGTCATCAACTAAGAAAAAGTTGTGTTTTTCAGCGACTAATCTGAAAAATAATTTTTTGGAAAAATGTATTGATAAATGGGGGGGGTCTGTACGGATTTGGTCAGAGTAGTTTTCAGAAAATAGTGAGAACTTTTTGGATTTTGACAAATAACTCCCTTAGAGTTGAACTGAAGAAGCCACTTGGATAAGTGGTGAAACTTTTTTTTAAAAAAAATAACTTAGGTGGTTATTTACTTAAATCTCTCAGTATTTCTTAAAACCACTTCGACCAAACTCCTGTGCACATTTTTGCCATATTTATCAATAAATTTACTTGAAAAAATCTGGTGCGGGAAAAGACCTAATAAAGTTGTAAAAAAACCTTACTGTACGATTTTTTTGCATTATCGCCAGAAAACCACAATTCTTTGAATTATTGCAGAGGCAGGGCCCAATCTAGTATCGCTTTAACCTTCCCAGGATCCATTTCCAGACCCTTACCAGAAATAGTAAACCCCAAAAATTGGACAGACGAAACCCCCAAAATGCATTTTTCTAGTTTAGCATAAAGGTTGTTTTTCCTTAGCCTGATTAATACTTCCTGAACGTGTCTATGGTGATCACACAGATTAGAAGAAAAGATCAAAATATCATCTAGATTAGATAGAGTAGCGCATCTGTGGTGGAAGGAGCAGCGGCTTGACCTTCTTCGTCCATTGGCTCGTTATAATGTCACGGTCAGCACCCAACACAAGAACAAATGCCAAGCACCCTGGTCTCGGCTCGTGCTTCACCTGTAGTGTGACCCCCTTTGGCCTCGGGAGGAGCCCTCAGCTACTTGGATGCCACCAGGACTTAAACGAGAGGTGCAAGGCTAGAGGTTCTGGATAAGCAGAGGGGCACGACTGTTAGCAAAGTCTTTGGGCAGAAGGTTGTGGTACAAGGTGTTAAACGGAATCGTAGTCGGAACTGGCCGGGTTGAGGTAGGCAGAAAGTGAGCGTAAACAAATCCGTCCGGGTCTGGGCAAACAGCGTTCAAAGCGAGGTCAGGCAGGCAAGGGTCAAAACCTGGAGATCAATCAGAGGGATAAAGCAGAAGAGGTAGTCGAAATTCAGGCAATGGTTCAGGAAACAGAGGTCAGAATCATCAGGAACAGGCAGGGGTCACAACAGATAATCAGGAACAAGCTCAGGATCAAAACAGCAAAAGCTAAAGGCACCAGGAACAAACCTATCATGGGAAATAAGAATCTATACAATGGCCCTTTAAATTTTCAAATTTTCGCGCCATTGCGCACTGACGTCATCACGTGCGCTAACAGTTCGGCGCAGGAAGAAGAGGATGTGGCGGGCGTCCCCGCCGAGGGGGCGGCAGGCATCCCTGTCGTCCCCCACTAGACCACCAGGGTAAGCCCTCACAATTAGAGGCGGAATGAGGTGCTATGGAGACACGCAGCTCCACTCAGAAGGGTGCTAGGACCTAGGCTCACCTGCACAGTAAATCCAGTCCTGATGGGGATCCAAAATTTGGAAATATCCATTATTCGGAAAAACCTGGATCCCAAGCATTCTGTCCTATAACTGTATATATATTCTTTATACCTTATATATTTAGGAATTACCCTGCAGCCTTGCTTTTATATGATAAGAGCTCTCCTCTGTGACTCTATATATAATGTACATTAGTTGCTAAATTATACAGCGGATTATTTCCATGAGAATAATGAAGGATGATTGTAGGGTTCTTACCCAGGTTGAAACACCAATTAAACTATTTACACATGAGACCAAATAGCGGAATAGTTACTCCCTATACTCCATTACATTACTGATTGAGTGGTAAAAGGCTCAAAACATGAGTCTTATCCTACCAATTAGTCATTTTGTTGATATTTATTGTGTTTTTACTGGTGTCTAAAAATGAAATGGTACAACTACACCCACATTGGTTCAGGAGATAAAATTATTTTTTAAATTTCCCATGCACCAATCTCCATTGCTCTGGTCCAGACAATGAAAATTTTCACGAATAAAAGGCAGGGGAAAGGGGCGACGAATGTCAGCGGCCTAAGGGTGCCCACTATGTAAATCCGGCCCTTCCTGTAGGCTGAACAAGAGAAAATTATATTTGCAGATCACTGCATTTCTGTACTACCATCAGTTTCCTGGATATTATACTACAATATCCATGGAGTTTCCTTAGGGGCAGATTTATCAAGGGTCGAGGTGAAAAAAATTAGAATCTTGAGCCATTCTTTTGAAAAAAAGCTAAAATTCGAATATCGAATTTGATCGAATGCGATATTCCTTCGAATCGTATGATTCGAATTCGGCCAAATACGGACCTATTCGACCAAAAAAAAAAACTTTGACTTAATTTCGGTTGGTCTTTTTGAATCGAATTTTGACGTTTTTTCAATTCAAAATTCGACCCTTCATAAATATGCCCCTTAGTGTTTTAAAGCATTCCAGATTTCAAAATAATATCAGTAACCTGATTTCTCCCACTGACTACTTTTTTTTTCTTCAATAATCTTTATTGAAATTTCAAGAAAAATACAAATTGACTAGTAACAAATGTTCATACACATACAGTTCTTCAGAAAATGCAAGTCACCAAATATAAATCCACATTACAGAAAAAAAATAAAATAAAATAAATAAAACAAAAAGAATATAAGATTATGATAACTTACAAACTCCGGTGAAGAGAGAGAATCATTGAAAAAAAAAGTCCAATCATATGTCAATTGTTATTAACGTCACATAATACAGAAATGTACTTACACACATGCTTGGATATATAGCAAATTACCGTATTGGGTCTTGCCACACCCTCACAGTTCACAATGTTGCAGGGTACATCACAGACTGTTCCTGATATCTCTATAGCTCAGCCGGGGCGACCAAATAGTCAGGAACACTGCTTGTTCATCTCGGATCATATAGGATAATTTCTCCAGTACCATGACATTATCTACTTTATGTTTCACCATATTAAAATCTAAAGAAGAGGTACGCCAGGACTGAGCTATAACTTGTTTGGTGGCACTAAATATCGTCATTACAAGCTTCATTTGTGAGTTGGTGAAGTTATCTATTGGCTTATTGAAAAGCGCTTCATATGGGTTCTTCCTCAGGGGGATATGAAACACATTATCAAGCATAGCATAGATTCGGGACCACAACCATTTAACCATGGGGCACCCCCACCAATTATGACCCCATAGTACCCAGGTGATTACATCCCCTAAAGCAATTTGGTGATTGACCCGGGAACCATTTAGCGAGCTTGACAGGTACCATATTCCATCTCAATAAAACTTTGAAGGAGGTTTCCTGTATAGATGCATTCATGAATGGTGGAAATCAGATCCTTATATAGAAAAGAAACGCTTTTGGGACCCAAATGTTTAGAAATACATATATGTTCAAATATTGTCACAGGAGAAAGCACCTTATCCAGGCCCTTCAATAAAGACGATACATAATGGTGAATTTGGGCTAAACGAAGTGCTTCCTCCGGGGGAACTTCAAATTTTTCCCTTAATGACAGAGGCGAAGGCAATACCCCCATTTTAGTCAAGTCCCAGATCCAGGACAACCCTGCCCGATGCCACCACTCAAAGGTGTCCAGCATCCCGGGAGAAAAGGTCGGATTAAGGGACCATCTCAATAATGGAGCGTGAGGAGATTTAAGTTTATACCATTTTTGAGTCTGGTCCCAAAGTCCCATAACTTGTTTTAGCACCTGATTATGTATTTTAGGTCTGGACACTTTAGGGATCCACAACAAATTAGCAAGTGAGCAGGCTCTCAATTCAGCTCCTTCTAACGTCACCCAGTGGGGAGGTGTGCCGACAATGTGCCATTTAGCCATATGGCTTAACTGAGCTGCTATGAAATATTTCTTAAAGTCGGGTACCCCCAACCCACCCCTGGTATTATGGCGGGACATATACTTCCTGGGTATTCTAGGTATGGTCCGGTTCCATATAAATTCATAACAGATTCTTTCCAGGGAGCGGAAAAATACAGGTTTCCTGGAGACAAGGGTAAAGTGGATAAATAATATAAAACTCTAGGCAATATTATCATTTTGATCGCCTGTATCCTACCATGAGATCAGGGGATCATTCCATTTTAGACGAGTTTGTCGTATTTGGTTAAGCAGACTAGGGTAATTCAATTTATTCATGGAATGGAGGGAGTTTGTCAAATTAATACCCAAATATTTCAACGATTTATCTTCCCAAGCGAAATCAAAATTTAGTTTAAGCAATTTAACTTGTGGATGGGGAACATTAATATTCAGTGCCCTTGACTTTGAGGAATCGATAACTAGGCCCGTGAACCTTCCAAAGTTTTCTAGGGTCTTGTACACATTAGGCAAAGTAGTCAATGGCCTAGTTATGGACAGTATAACGTCATCCGCATATAAAGTACATTTATACTCCCCATCCCCCACTATCAAACCACGAATATCAGGGTTCTGCCTGAAAGCACAAGCTAAAGGCTCTATTGCCAAAAGGAAAAGTATAAGGGAGAGGGGGCACCCCTGTCTCGTCCCACGTCTCATGGTTATAGGTTTGGAATCATAACCCAACATACTGACCTTGGAGGTGGGCTCTTTGTATAAAGCTTGAATATAAAGTAAGAATTGCCTAGGGAACCTGTACCTCTCCAAAATGTACTGAAGATATTTCCAGCCAACCGAATCAAACGCTTTATTAATATCCAGCGATAAAAGCATGGTAGGGGTATTGGAAATATTTGCATGATTAATTAAATGTACAAGTTTACGTATATTATCGGCCGTCTGTCTCCCTTTGACGAAGCCACATTGGTCCAAGTGGATAATGTGATGCAAGAAAGTATTTACCCGGGTAGCTAAGACTTTAGCAAGCAATTTCAGGTCCACATTTAACAATGAAATTGGACGGAAATTTTCACAGCACGTATTATCCTTGCCCTGTTTGGGGATAACTACTATCTTGGCTTCCAAGGCCTCTGGCCAAAATCCTTCACCGTTGGTTATCCCGGTAAATACCCTATTAAGATGTGGGACTAGAATTGTGGCAAATGTTTTATAATACAATGGGGAGTAGCCATCTGGGCCCGGAGCCTTGGAATTTTTGAGCTCTTTAATAGCCGAATGAATTTCCACATCCGATATAGGCTGAGCCATGAGATCAATTTGGTCCTGATCCAGGGTTGGAAGGTCTAATTGGGTAAACCAACGTTCAGCTTTATGGAGGGGAAATTCCCAAGTCTGGTTATACAATTGTTGATAGAAATTCGAGAATTCCTCCACCATTCGCCCAGGGTTAGCTGACAACCCATGACCCTTTATTTTTATAGTGGTGAAAGGTCTAGAATTGTAATAGTTATTAAGTTTTCTGGCTAACGGGTAGTCTGCCTTATTACCTTTCGCATAAAATCTTTGTTTTGCCCATCGGAGGGATTTATCCGCCTGAGCTGTCAATAGAAGGTTAAGTTCGGTTCGTAATTTATGCACCTTGGTTTGTTGGTCCCTCGCGGGAGTATCAACCAAAATCCGTTCCTGAATTGCTAGCTCATTGGACAGATTATCTATCTGTGCTTGACGCATTCTTTTCTGTCTGGCCCCGATTTGTATAAGGGCTCCTCTTATAACTGCCTTATGACATTCCCATAAAGTGCCTGGAGTTACATCTGGCTGGCTGTTTGTTGAAAAAAAAATGGAACGTTCGCTTTCAAGTTGGTGTACCACCTCTCTGTCCCCTAAAAGAGTATCATTCATTTGCCATTTAAATTTTCCCTGTCCAGCCGTCAAATTAACAAAATAGGTAAAAACCGGTGAATCATCGGACCAGGAACAGGTCAAAATTTTAGCTTTGGCTATGGTGGAGGCAAGGTACCTAGAGACTAATATCATATCAATTCTAGACCAAGATCAATGGACACTTGAAAAAAAAGTGTATTCCCTCGCTAAAGGATGGGATTCTCTCCAAGCGTCCAAGAGAATCAACTCCTCCATCGATTGCTTCAACTGAGCAGATACCCGGCTATTACCGGTGTCCCGTATCAGGGGGTCCCTGGCCCTATCTAGTGTATTATTAAGTACCCCATTGAAATCCCCGCCCCTAATAATTCTTCCAGTAGCATATTTGTCTAGTAAGGAAAAAATCTTTTGGTAAAACCGAACTTGGCCTTCATTTGGTGCATAAACGGATATTAATGTCACATCATGATCCTCAAGTTGCCCCATTACCATGGCATATCTCCCAATCGGGTCACAAATGGTTTTACCAATACGGAAATTCAATCTGTTATGGAGGCAAATAGCCACTCCCCCTTTTTTAACCTGACCAGACGCTCGAATTACTGTGGGGAAAAAAGAGTTAAGATACTTAGGGTAAGAGGAGGTAGAAAAATGCGTTTCTTGTAAAAACAGGATGTCTATAGCATGTTGACGGTAATATTTAAACGCAATAGTGCGTTTACTGGGGGAATTAAATCCCTTAACATTGTGCGATAAACATCTCAGCGCCATAATGTCGAAGTATTAAACTACTATTACATCTTCCTTGTACAACAAACTCACTGTCATAAAACAGATCACATCCCATATATTTCACAAGACCCATACAACTTTTCAATATGTGCAATTGAACATTCCTGACCAATAAATCATAGAAAAAACTCTTCACCGACAACCATGCAAAAACAAAACAAAAACAAACTTCGTAAACCTGGGCACTTCTATCCTTGTGCCATGTAGAAGCCATGTCCGCGTCCCAATATTAGGGGGAAGCCCGAGTGGCAACTACGTCTGGGGGGCCAATTCTTCCAGCAGGGATGGCGACTCCATCTGTAAGTGTAACTCCACCATAAAGAAGAGAGGGAAAAATAAAAGTACCCGATAGAATTATCTCCTGCGTGGTCTGCCTGAAGACCAAATCGGTGAAATCGACCGTGGGGACCGAGCAGAGCGCCCCGGAACTTGAAGTTCAGTCAGAGGAGGGTCTTTGCCTTTATCCATCAGTCCCAATTGTTGCAGTAAATCTGCGCCCTCTCGTGGCGTCATAATGGTGTAGGATTTATTCCTGTGCATAAACAGCAGCTTAACGGGGAAAGCCCATCTGTATTTGACCTTGTGCATGGCCAGTGACGATGTGATAGCCTTAAAACCTCTGCGTTTGGCTATAGTGGCATAAGCCAAATCTGCATACATCTGGTATTTATGGCCTTGATAAGACAAATCCCCAGCGGTGCGGGCAGCAGACATTATGGCCTCTTTCGTCGCATAATAATGAAGACGAGCAATAACATCTTTTGGTAGCTTACTTGCCAATTTAGGACCCAGGGCCCGATGAACACGATCCCGTTCTAGACGTTCTATCGGGAGATCTGGAACAAGTAGCTGTAGTAAGGCCGGGATGACTGTCGCCAGGTCCGTTATGGTATCCGGCAATCCCCTGATGCAAACGTTGTTCCGCCTGGAACGGTTTTCAGCATCCTCAGATCGGTCCTGCAGCTCTACGATCTGTTTTTGAAGAGCCTTGATAGAATCATCATGGTCATTCACCCACTGAATCAGATCATCCGCCTTAGTCTCCAGGGTGTCCGTGCAGTGGCCCAGTTCCTTGATCTCAGCCATAACCTGCGCAGTTATAGATTTTGCGGTAGCCGCACGCTCAGTTTGTAGGAGAGACTTAAACTTACTCAGAAGTACCGAGTCCGGAGAATAACCCTTAGGCGGACTCTGAGGGTCTTGCGACACATCGTTGAGCTGCGATGGCGAAGAAGGGCCTTCCTCGGACAACTCTCCCGGGCTCGGATCATCCGCCATCTTGGATCTGGGAGAAAAGGCCCCTTTCTGAGAGACAAAGTTCTTTAACGAGCTCTGACCTCCCGTTCTACGCCCCTGAGAGCGCTTGGACATTCCGGTGGCCCCCGAGAGATCTTAGGAACCGGAGTATGGTATGTTCGGTGGAGATATCTATTATCGTCTCCCTGCTGGAATGCGGAGCTCGCCTAGGCACGTCTGTCCTCTTCAAGCTCGCGCATGCGTCCCCCTCCCACTGTCTACTTTATTATATGTAATAGCCTAGAATAAACTCTTCCATCTGTATTAACTATCCTTAAAGGGTTTGTTCACCTTTAAGTTCATTTTTACATGATGTAGAGCAGGGGTCCCCAACCTTTTTTACTCATGAGCCACATTTAAATGTAAAAAGAGTTGAAGAGCAACACAAGCATGAACAAAGTCCATGGGGATGTCAAATAAGGGCTGTGATTGGTTGTTTGGTAGCCCCTATATGGACTGGCAGCCCACAGGAGGCTCTGCTTGGAAGTAAACCTGGTTTTTATGCAGCCAAAACTTGTCTCTAAACCAGGACTTCAAAAATAATCACCTGCTTTGAGGCCACTGACAGCAACATCCAAGGGGTTGGTGAGGCCACTGATGTAGAGAGTGATATTATGAGACAATTGTTTTTTTATGTTTTATTTGTGGAGTATTTATTGTTTTATTTGTTCTTTATTTTACTTAGCTTTTTATTCATCAGATCTCCAGTGTGCGATTTCAGTTGGCTGCTAGGGTCCAAAGTACACCCAGCAACCATGCATTGAATTAAATAAGAGTCTGCAATATGAGTAATAAAAAGTAGCAATAACAATACATTTGTAAACTTACAGAGCATTTGTTTTTAAAGAGGCTCACTGAGCCCATTTGAAAACTCGAAAGAGTCAGAAGCAGAAGGCAAATAATTCATAAACTATAAAGAAATAAATAATGAAGACAAACTGAAAAGTTGCTTAGAATTGACCATTCAGCTTTGAAATGGGGATCACTGACCCCATCTAAAAACAAATATTTTGTAAGGCTACGAATGTACTGCTATTGCTACTTTTTATTACTCGTCTTTCTATTCAGGCCTCTCCTTTTCATATTCCAGTCTCTTATTCAAATCAGTGCATTGGTTGGTAGGGTTATTTGGACCCTAGCAACCAGATTACTGAAATTGCAAACGAGAGAGCTGCTGAATAAAAATAACTCACAAAGCATAATTAATAAAAAAAAATTGCCAATTGTCTTGCAATATTACTTTGCACTTCCTTCATACTAAAAGTTAACTCTCAGGTCAACAATCCCTTTGAGAGAAGGCTTATTTATCAATGAATTTTTGTGTACCCACAATACAGTGTCCCTGTACAGAATACCAGCGTAAAAGTAATGAGCTAGTGATCATTCAGGAGAGACGGAATGACTTCTGTATTCATCATATTGTGTATTTTTAAAGCAAGGCAAAGAAAAATGCAATAAATAAATTTTCTACCATATTTGTACTGAAGCTTTTCTATGAAGCAGCTGTTACTTCACATTCTGAGTGAAGAACGTTTGTTTGCCTCTCTATGCTAAAACTGCGGCATTATTTGCAGTAACACAACAACAGATGGGCACCAATATACTATGTATGTATTCAGAAGTTTGCTGTTTTTCTACAAGACTGACGGGATGCCTCCCATGAACTGCCATCAGCCATCACAACAAAAACAAGGAAAACATACCCAAGTGATTCTCAGAGGCTCCAACTTATTATGTCACTCCACTAAAAGAAGATATTTTTAATACATTTTTGATTTGTGATGAATTCTTTTTGCAAACGTTATGTCTTCGGAACGGCATACCTCTATTAGTTTTAATAACATCTTACAACCTTGCTAGTGAATAACAAAGCCCACAATGATATTTTGATCACTGTGATATTTTCAATTCAAAGCAATGAAAGTCAAAGAGGGATGTTCATACTTCCAGCTGTAGAAATGTTTCAGTATATAGATTTTTGCCTTTAAATATTTCTAGTGTGGTTTAATTTACTACTGCAAAGCAGGGCGTGAAGTGCAAAAAGTAGGTACAATCAACCATGTTGTTTTGTATTTTGCACCCTCCCCTGCAGATAAAAGTATTACTCCAAAATAGATGCAGAATAGAGTCAGTGGTGTAACTTTGGGGGCCCCCACAAAAAATGTTTCCAATATATAAGGGTGTAGTGCACCTATGTACGATATGTTCTCTAGTTTTACAGTAGATACAACTCTTATCTGCTTATACTTTCAAAATATGTGTGTTGGCCAACATGAGAACAAGTATTTCTTCTGCAATAGACAGGGCTGACTCATATAAAGAACCTCTATCATGTAACTGGGCTGTTGTACAATAGTGTTAGTTCTCTAAGTCCCTTGCAGGGTCGGGCCAAGCCAACCGGGCACCCTAGGCAACCTGGTTGGCTAGGGCGCCTGTCTGGCTAAAGATTGGTCAGATATCAATTAAACAGTTTTAAAAATCTCATTGGATGAGAGCCACGTCAGCCTGTTCACGTAGTTCAAGTCCAAAGAGCCTTTGGAGCCTTACATGTAATATTTTACATGACTACACAAATGTGGGCAGCCACACATTGTAAGGCAAAACATAAGATAATGCTCGTGGAAAATGAAGTGGGGGATAGTATTCTGCTCACATTAACCAACAAAGGGGGTCATACACATACATTACATATATACAGTATTTTGCGAAAGTCTTTTAATTATTTGTGTTGCGTTAAATGACACAAAGAATTTAACAATATCAGTCCATCGTATATTTTTATGGAATATCTTTTTGGCTCAGAAATATCATTATGCGATGTTCATTAACAATAGTTTGCAGGTTAGTGCTGAGCTGTCAGTCCCAAGAAAGGAAGAAAGCAGCATGAATTTGGATGGGCAGATTTTACAGTATTGAGGTTAGATTATGAGGAGCACTAATGTACAGCACAGGGATATAAGGAAGAGGCGGCTGGATTACTAACAGACTGATGTGCCACTAAGGCCACTAGTAACAACCCTAATGTACAATTCCTTCTACAACACATGCTGGGCACTCAACAATTGCTTGTTTTAGAGAAGAAATCAAACTGTAACAATTTCTGGTCAGAATAAGCAGAAAATCTTAGAGGATATTTTGTTACTACAGGTTGATCTGAGTTGGATCCAAGATCCCGCTCACACAAGCCTTCTTTAAATGAATGATTTATATAGTACAGACATATGTGACAATGCTTTACATAGAATAGACATCATTCACATCAGACCTGGCCTCATTGGGGCTCACTAGCTAAGGTTCCTTCACAATTACACAAACTCTAGTCAGTTTTATGTTTCACAAGCTGTGACCGCACCAGTTATTTTCATGTGACTTTTGTGCGCACTGCACTCTAATACAGCAATATCGGACTGGGAGATCCAGGGCCCACTTGGGCTGCAACCTAACAAAATCCAAGATGGTGACTGTCTGGGCATAAATTAGAAGGACTGGATCATTGCTGTTACAGATCTTATGAAAGTTTAGTCTGATGCAGTGAGTTCAGTATATAAAATAAAGCATTTCTATTTGTTTGCCCAGTGTTGATAAATGAGCTCCAGTGTGTCTATTGTATATGAGGCTAAACTTCCCACTGCTTCTCATTGTGTTTAATGTATTTTGGGGGCCGCTACTTCTCCCCCTCATTGTATAATGTATTTATAATGTGGAGTTACTGTTCATAGAAGGCAGTGTACCATTATATACAAGTGCATACTGTGTGTATATGTATATCTCCTTTACTGTACAATCTAATTGAGGCTAATGGAACATGGGAAAGTTTTTCCACTTGTTAACATTAACGACAGTAGCAGCAGTGCTATTAGCCAAAGCAGACACCATCAGTTCAGGCAACTGAATCCTTCTGGAGAGGTGTCAGGGAGATATTGTCCTGCTACCTTCCCAGTGTTCTGTTAATAAGCTGCTGATGGGGGAAAAGGTGATATCAATCCAACTTGCTGTGTGGCAGTAAAGAATGACTGAAGTCAGAGCACAAGTCACATGACTGGGGGCACCTGCCCAACTTACAAAATGTCTAACGCTATGTCAGATTTCAAAATTATTTATAAAATAAACATGTTTGCTCTTTTGAAAAATGTATTTCAGTGCAGAATTCTGCTGAAGCAGCACTATTAACTGATGTGTTTTGAGAAAAAAAAGGTTTTCCTGAGATATTATCCCTTTAAGGAGAAGGTAGAGGTGGAGCAAGTGCCATTTTGGCAGAAGAAGTGTAGGGAGGGACATATGTTTGTGTTGGGTTGAGGAAGGACAAGAGTGAATTATACTTATATAACCATCAGACATTGCAGAGTCCTGAAAAAGCATTGCAAATGCACATAGTCTTGGTAGCTAAAATGTCATATAGAGGCATTTAACATGCGGTGATCTGGCATAATCCTGTTTTCCAGATCTTAAAGGGCAACTAAATTCTAAAATAGAATAAGGCTAGAAATGCTGTATTTTGTATACTAAACATAAATATGAACTATCTGCACCACAAGCCTAATGTAAGGACTTACCCAGTGCTCTAGCGGGCGGCGGGGTCCCCGCCGCATGCTGCCCTTTTCCTCTTGTGCCGGCTTCCCTATGGCACGCGGCATGCACTATCTGGGTTTTATGCGCCGGCGTGATGATTCAAAGTATTTAAAGGGCGCCTTGTAGTAAAAAACACTGCCTGTTGTTGGGTTCTATTTGTAAAGTTCCTGCCTTTCCTTCATGTATTTTTTCTGATATTACTGGTTCGACCGTTACTTTGCCTGTGACTATTCTGATCCTCTCCAATCCTGACCTTTGCCTGCCAGATTACTCCGACATCTCCGATCCTGATCCTAGCCTGCTTGTGACTACTCTGACCTCTCCAATCCGACCTTTGCCTGTCCACTGACTATTCTACGTTCTACTATCCTGATTCCGGCCTGTCTTACAATTCTCTGCTTGTGCTGGCGTGGCCTGCCTGTTTCTGGTGGTGTTCTTCCTTCCAGTATCCTGGTGAGACGATCGTGCCCCTTTGCTCGTCCAGAACCGCTAGCTTTGCTCCTCTCTCAAACAAGACCTGGCGGCATCTGATTAGCTGATGGCTCCTCCCGAGGTGAAAGGCGGCGGTTAGAGGCAGAAGTGAGAGCCGAGACCAGGGAGCTTAGCTTGGGTTCTGGATATAGGGTGCCGGACATGACACTTAATCAAACAAATGAATTATGCTTTCAAAGTTGGCCACAGGGGGTCACCATCTTGTAACATTGTTAAACATCTTTGCAAGACCAAGACTGTGCACATGCTCAGTGTGGTCTGGGCTGCTTGGGGATCATCATAAATGATTTAAACAGCACAAGTCAAATAATATCTGCCAGAAGCCGATACAGCAAGACTGATTAATGATCAGAATATGCAGACTGCACTGGGTCCTGTGTTGTCATGTAATCTAATGTGTATTTTATAGTTTTTGTATTGTTTAATACTAACTTTGTCCAACTCTGCAGAACCATTGGCTGCAACAAAATAATCCTCCTAATAGAATCCCAGTTTATCTGTTTAAATCTGGCTCCATGATCTTTGTCCCTACAGCTGGAGTTGGAAACAGTAGAGGGGATGTAAAGGCGACAATAAAATTCAATACAAATTTCCACACAGTCGCTGACTGCTCTACAGGGAAACAAACAAAGCTGCATGAGTTCTGCATGGTGGGGGCTCCTCCTGTTGCTCATAAGTATGATTGTTTTCCTCCAGAACAGTTAGGGACCGTCTGACAACTCCTATTCACAGCAGTAAATGAAGGGAGAATTTCATTGCATACAGTCAGGTTTCTTATAAAAATGGCAGACATTTTGGAGATAGATTTTTTTTTCATGAAAGAAAGTAAAAATGGGGTTTAATTTTTTTTGCTTTTACATGCCCTTTAAATAGAGACCCTTGCTGCTCACAGATAGGCATATACCTTGTGTAAAAATGTGTCTGTTGTGTTAAATATTTTTAGAAAGATGGTGGAATGGGCAAAACAAATGTTAATGATGAATAAGTTTTCATTGGCTCAGTGCAGGAAGGTTAATGAAGTGGGCGCTGAAAATGTCTGGGCTCTTCAGCAGCTGCTTTTATTACACCCTGATGTTTCCACTCAATAAAAATAATAATACTTGATAATTAAGCATACCTACTGAAGTATTGGCACCTATGATTTAAAAGTTACTTTCTATAGAAAAGCCATGTATTGACATACAGATACACTCCTCTAACCAGAATACACAAACATTGCCTTTACCCCTGGGTCTCTGACCTATCCCAGACCCTGCATTATGGTTTCTTACTTGTGCAGAGACTCTAACGGTGCTATCATGGGGGTTATTGAAATGTATGTGAGGCTGGAACATAATATAACATAAGATAATATTACTTAAGATCTATATGTAAACACTTAGAACATCATATGATCTGCTGTGGATCTTACCCTGGGTAATGTTCAAAAATGTACATTTGAAAATGACTACTATTTCTAGCTGGCAGACACCGCGGCCTCAGCAATAATCAGTCCAATTATGCTGAAATCTTGGCTTGCAGTTCCTCTGTAGTTACAACAGGTGGCAAACTGCAACATACAATTCACAATTTCCAAAATTTCCAGGTATTGGACCTGTTATCGAGAATACTCAGGACCTGGTTTTCTGGATAATGGATCTTTCTGTTATTTGGATCTTTAAAACTCGTCTACTACAAAATTTAAACATTTAGGGGGTTATTTTTCATTATTATTTATAAAAGTCTGAATGGTAAAAAATTTGATTTTTTTTTTACTATAAAATCTGAATTTTTAGTGGGAATAAAGAACCTTGAATTTTTCAAGATTTATTAAACCTGGAGGCTGGAAAAAGTCCAAATCTGAAAATACTGCTTCAACCTGTCGAAGTCCTGTAGAAGTCAACGGCAGAAGTCATATTTGCAATTTGAAGATATTATTGTCTGTGCTGGGTTTCGTACTATAATCCGAACATTTCAGGCTTTTTTTCTGATTTCACAAATATTCTGACTTTTCAGGCGTCAGATCTGAAAAATTTGGGATTTTTCAGGTGACAATCCAAAAAGTCATGGTTTTCATGTGACAATCCGAAAAAGTCTCAGTTTTTAATGATCCGATTTTTTTGTTTGTTTGTAATGATAAATAAGAGTAAATAATGTATTATAGTTTGGTCAGGTTTTTTTTAATTAATTGAAAATTTTGGATTCAAGTAAATATCCCCCTAAATAAACCCAATAGGCAGGTATATCTTCCAATAAGGATTAATTATATAGTTGTGTTCAGAATACTAGCAGTGCAACATCACTAACCTGAGCAATCAAGTGTTTTTGGTAGAAATTATAATTTGAATAGGAGGTTTAACTCTGACATTTCTGTATCCCATCCAATTAGATAGCAGTTCATGCTGTGGAAAGGTTGAGTGAGAAGATGGGGTCTCTACTTACCCTACTGTTCCTAGGGCCCCAGTCTGGATTAATCTGATAGGAACCTGTACTAGGCCAGTGCTTCTTATCAGTGAAACATGCACCAGGCCAGGGTACTATTGTAAGAAGCATCTTTACTCCAGTCTGTGTAATCCTCACTGTTCTGGGTTGTGTGTCTGTAACATTTCTACACTCACAAGTATTACTGGCTGAAGGGAACATTACCCTCCTGTCATTCTAAAACCTTGTCTATTACATAATTAATGCTGCCTGCAATGTAGTGTTTTAGATTTATCTTCCTAAATCTTGTTTAGTTCTGTAAAATCTAAATTTTATATAGAACAAGAAGAGGTATAACATATTTGTTGATTGCAAAAGGAAATAAGAAGTTTTCAGTTAATACAACTTACCTATTGTTCCTCTTGCTACTGAAGGCAGCAACAAAAAAATAATGGTAGAGATACTCTATACCTACTGCTTACATTCATCTTTTGTTACTGGAGGGCCTGAAATATGGGAAAGCAAACAGAAGAGGTAAGTGCGTTGGACTTCTGCCTACACTTCTCTCTGACCTGACTGCATATAAAACACTCATTTGTTGGTGTTACTGGTCCTATAAACCTTCAATATACTGGCTGACAGGCTAGACTGCTCCAGTTTATTAAGCATATTATGTGAACTAGATGAGGAACTCCATAAACATATATATTTAGTAGGCTAATATTGGTAATACACACAACCTTGTTATTTCAGTGAGGTAGTGGGTATTGTGAAGGTATTTATATGATACATATAGATGCTAAAGCGATTGCATGTTCCACTACCAGACACTCACACTGATTATGGACACATCATACATTGTAAAGACAACCATCTAAAGGAGTTCCAGCAGTCAATGTTTTCAGCACAATTTGAGTAATCTGAAGCATTTTGTTTTGTTAAAAGTCCTTAGCCACAGTAGCAGGATAAATTTATTCAGAAACCAAACAACATTTTATATGAACTTGGAGAGCAACATATCTAAGCGATCCAGTTTCATTATGAACCATCTGCTTCTGGTGGCTCTTGAGAGCAGGAGCCCGACACAGAGGATATTGGGACATTATACCCATTTTAAGGTTCCAAAGCAAAACTAGAGCCTCTTCAGTGACTGTATAACTCTACTCCGATGCCATAATAATGGGCACATATTATGTACAGACTGGAAACCAGCACATTAACCACTGGTAGTCTCTATACTCAGAATGTAATGCTTCCAGAACTATTGCATTTGTAACTATAAGTGCCAAAAGCACTGCCTGCTTACAGTATATTCAACATTCTTGAATGCAAGTGAAACTATTATTCTAGGGTCAGTTTCCAATAATTTATATTATCACCAGATTTCAGAGCAGAAATAATCGAGTTGAATGAAGGCGTTTAGGGTGTTCACATTAAATAAGCAATGCAACAATATGTCTTTGAAATAAATGGGTTCCTACTGTGGAACAGATGCCTTTGATACTTCATTTGAAGAAAAGATGACTCCTTCCATTAAGCAATGCATGGTTACCATTTGGTAGTAATTTATTTCACCTGCTACAGAAACAGAAAACTACAGCTTTGCTCAAGACACTGGGAAAAACATGGTCCTTGTCCTCTTTCATTGTCACTCTGGAGATGGTTTTCACTGTCCATCTTACATGGCCACTAAATATATCAACACACGAAAAAGACAGCTAGTCCACATGTACAAGGTGTAACATACAAATCCCTGCAATGCGGGGTATGTGCATCAAACCTCTTTAAATGTACCTATTTATAAATATGTACAAATAAATTACAGGCACTTGAAAGTCTTTGGTTGGAACAAACCAACATTGCTAGATGATTCTCCTTCCCCATAGGTGGCCAGATTCTTCCAATGGGGTCAACAAGCAATGACTCCACATTTATCTGCTCACAGTACAGAATGGGAAGGTTGTGCATCAGACAGGGCAACCTGTGAACAGAAAAGAGAAGTATTAAAACAAAAACAACAAAAATAATTTTAGCTAGAAAACCATATGTCATGATACAGGCCTGTAATAGTTAATAAAACAGGCCAAGGTATCATGAGAAATATTTCTACCAGCATCTAAATCAGACACATAACAGGCCTCTTTTCACTATGGTCAGAGGGGTCAGAGCTGTAATGCCCTCCTCCATGCCCTGGCTGATAAGAGCCATTCCATGGGGAGGGGGGAAGCCCAAGGAGGGAGAACTTAAAGTTCCCAGCAAGACCCTCAAAGGTGAAGTAAAGGTTACATATAATGTATACTCCAATATATTTATCCTTACAGAACCCATACCTGTTGTACGAACAGTATAAAAAACTGATGATGGGTTCAAGGCCATTTCATCTTTCCAACGAGTCCAAACATGACTAGGTTTGGTACTCTGTGTATTAGATATGGATATCTGGGCAGGGGCAGGTCACACAGTATTGATGTTTAGTATTTATGGAATCCCTGAGAGAATTAATAACCAATGAATATAATATCATCTCTGTCCTATGTTCCCATAAGGAGTTATGGTCATTATATTCTTGGTCCAGTTCCTACTCACAGGAGGTCATAAAAACTCAATCTGTGTCCTGCTAGGCCATGCCCCCTTGCATTCCTGAGGGAGGGGGGAGTGTGCAGTTACCTGATGCCCTGAAATCACTAATAAATAGTCAGCTCTTCTGACTAAACTTTGGATTTACTTTGGAGG
Source organism: Xenopus petersii (assembly GCA_038501925.1). NCBI lineage: Eukaryota > Metazoa > Chordata > Amphibia > Anura > Pipidae > Xenopus > Xenopus petersii. The sequence continues at coordinate 40,303,652 of CM076675.1, forward strand.
ACCAATTGCGATTGGAAGTTATCCCGTTTGTTTCCCCTTGCCTCCAGGACCAGGAATTCTATATCTTTGGAGTTAAGTATAGGTTTTCCATGTTTTCCCTTTTATTTTACAACTGTTTGTACTTGTATTATTGAATGTATGTCTCTTTTGTAACATCTTTTTTGTATTTTGCACTGTTATACCTTTTATAATATTAAAGAGAATTTAATAAGATTGTCTTTGATGCTCTAAACGAACCTAGCCTGAAAGAGTGTAACTGTGAGCCTTAACCCTCTGCATACTGAAATACTTGTTGAATCAGTAGGTGTATTGTGAATTATTACCTGTTAGAGAGAACAGGGGAATAGTCACATTAGGTTTCTATCGCCTGTGAATGATAGATGGTGGCAGCGAATGAGTTTTGTGGGTGTTGGTTGGTGTTTGGGGTGCTTTTGTGTTAGTCTAACCTGTGTGCAAGGTGGGTGAGAGACTGAGTGAGTGACCCCTGATAGCCACACCTAAAGTCACGTGCGGTTGGAAGTACCGTGTTCGTGACAGATTGGTAGGCAGCGGTGGCATATTTTTTATTTAGAGCATTAGTGCTTGGGTTAAGTCATTAAACCTTGCACTAAAGAACTGTAAATCCTTGCGAGGAGTTTACAGTCTTCAAAGACAAACTCAGTGCATACTATTTTTATTAAGACATACTTGCAAACAGTTTCCCTTCCCTTCTTGTTTTTCTTTTCTATCTTTTATTTTGGCAAAGTGTTGCAAGATGGCAGCATTTTACAAGAGGCAGACCAAGGAGACCCTCATCAATCTCTGTGAGCAAAGAGGAATTGATGCAGCGGACAAATCAAAGGAAATGTTGATTTGTGCCTTGGTGGAAAAGGAGCAGCAGAACTACACACCTGAGTCAGGAGACTATGCAACTCAGGATGTCCCAGTGATGAACTCTGTTCCAGGATCCTCTCAGCGAGAGGACAGTTCTAGCTGCAGTGGGCAGGATGACAGGAATTCATCCCTGCAAGCAGCTTTGCAATTGTTGGGTTCAGATGACCCCCAGCTGCATCTTCAGCTTATCCTGCAATATCAACAGGCAGAAAGAGATGCAGCAGCAGCAGCAGAAAGAGATGCAGTAGCAGCTGAAAGGCAGGCAGAACGACAGCATCAACTGGAGTTAGCCAAGCTCCAGCAACAAAACTCACACCTACCGTCCATGGAGCCCAGGGTGGCCCATCCTTTCCATATTTCCCATGACAAATTCCCTACCATGGAGAAGGATGGAGATATGGACACCTTCCTGCGTGGGTTTGAGAGGACTTGTAGACAGTACCAACTGCCCCGGGAACAATGGGCAAAGTACCTTACCCCAGGGTTAAAAGGCAAAGCCCTGGAAGCCTTTGTGGATTTACCACCAGAGCTCGATGGGGATTATGATGCTATCAGACAAGCCTTAATTGACCGTTATAATCTTACTCCAGAAAGATATAGGAAACGGTTTCGTTCCCTACAAAAAGGCCCTGCTGACAGCTATGCAGATATCCTAAGTAGTTTGAAAACTACCTTTAAGCAATGGGTCTCTGGAATGGATGTTACCACAGTTGAGGATTTAACAGATTTGATGGTCAAAGATCAGTTTCTACACATATGTCCATTGGAAGTACGGCAATTCATTATGGACCGCGAGCCCAAAACAGCAGATCAGGCAGCAGAGATAGCAGACAAATATGCTGCAAATAGGATGTCTGACCACCGCAAAGCATCTTTACCAAGCTACAAGGAGCGATCAACAGGAGGAACCACACACAGCAGTCCACAGTCTGGTGAGAATTCATCTTTTGGGGGGTCTGTTGCAGCTGTGGGGCAGAAGGATACCCGCCGATGTTTTTCCTGCAATCAGATGGGCCATTTGAGGACCGACTGTCCACAAAAGAAGGAACCAACTTCACCTGGACAGCCTGTTGTGATGCTCGTGTCTGGTAAGCCTGAGAATCTACATCATCATATGCAGTCTGTGATTGTGGGGGACAAAGTGACTCAGGGACTAAGAGACTCAGGTTCTAATTTTTCTCTGGTGCGTCCAGAGATGATAAACACTGGGGACATTATTCCTGGAAAGACTTTGTCCATAAAGGGAGTGGGTGGGAGCCACCCAAAGGTGCCTGTGGCAAAAGTTTTCTTGGATTGGGGTGCGGGGAGAGGTCTAAGGGAAGTGGGTGTAACTAATGAAATTCCTGTAAATGTCTTGTTGGGGAATGATTTGGGTTACATGATAACTGCTTTTGTGCCCTATGACCAGGTCTCACTAGGTCCAGCCGCGCTGGAGTGTGGCCACCCACCTCAACAGGTAATTGCAAAAAGTACAATGCAGCAAAGTAACTGGGAGGGAGGACTGGGAGGCAGGAGCCAGAGTCAACCAGTGCCTGAACCAGTGTTGTCCCAAAGTAGGGATAAGAAGGGAGAGGGGGAGGAGAGGTTTCCCCTAGGAGTCTCCCTGGTGCAGCCCGGTAGTGTACCGGCAGTGAGGGATTTCCAGCGTGTAATCCCTGATCCTGTACCCAAAATGCCTGAGGTCTTGAGTGGGGGTCAGCAGTTACGCCAAACTCAGGAGTCAGTGCAGAAGCATGAGGGACAGGTGGTTAGGACTCAGAGGAGGGTCCTAGTTGATAGTGCCACTCAGACTGAGGAGAGTGATGGTAGTGGTGGGCCAGGAATAGCCCTCATGCCAGAACCAGTACTGAGGGGGGCTAAGGTGGTCAGTACTAAGGAGGACAGGCTGACAGTACCAGGAGTTGCTCCCAAGTCAGATAGCAACAAAGTAGTTTTTCCAGAAGTCCAGAGTATTAAGTACGAGCCCAGTGGTTTATGCCAACCCAAGACTAAGCAGGTCAGTGGAGACCAGGGTGGCATCAAGGGGGTGGGAGGCCTCCAGCTACTTTCTATGTCTAGGCCCAGGGAATGGGAGATTAGAGATAGGCTGGAGGGCCCCTCAGTGAACAAGGTGGGAGGCCGCCAGCTAGTTTCTAAGTCTAGGCCCAGGGAATGGGAGATTAGAGATAGGCTGGAGGGCCCCTCAGTGAACAAGGTGGGAGGTATAGGTCAGATGCCTGAGGAGAGCAGTGATAAACTATTGCCTACTATGCAAACCTGCACTCTGTCCAGAGACAGTGCAGATAGAGGCAAAACGGGAAGTGTACCTACATCAAACCAGTCCAGTACCTGGGATTATACTGATATAGCCCTCAAGGAACAAGACTTTAGGCCTGGGAGGTAGCCTAATCCCTCATACTGTATAACATGAATGGATATTTCGGTAATGACCTGGCTATGGTTATGATATATGTTTTTATTGTGGCAAGGTTAAGAGTGACCTGTAAGTCAATCTCCCCTTGCTCACTCTAAAAAGGGGAGGTGTCATGATACAGGCCTGTAATAGTTAATAAAACAGGCCAAGGTATCATGAGAAATATTTCTACCAGCATCTAAATCAGACACATAACAGGCCTCTTTTCACTATGGTCAGAGGGGTCAGAGCTGTAATGCCCTCCTCCATGCCCTGGCTGATAAGAGCCATTCCATGGGGAGGGGGGAAGCCCAAGGAGGGAGAACTTAAAGTTCCCAGCAAGACCCTCAAAGGTGAAGTAAAGGTTACATATAATGTATACTCCAATATATTTATCCTTACAGAACCCATACCTGTTGTACGAACAGTATAAAAAACTGATGATGGGTTCAAGGCCATTTCATCTTTCCAACGAGTCCAAACATGACTAGGTTTGGTACTCTGTGTATTAGATATGGATATCTGGGCAGGGGCAGGTCACACAGTATTGATGTTTAGTATTTATGGAATCCCTGAGAGAATTAATAACCAATGAATATAATATCATCTCTGTCCTATGTTCCCATAAGGAGTTATGGTCATTATATTCTTGGTCCAGTTCCTACTCACAGGAGGTCATAAAAACTCAATCTGTGTCCTGCTAGGCCATGCCCCCTTGCATTCCTGAGGGAGGGGGGAGTGTGCAGTTACCTGATGCCCTGAAATCACTAATAAATAGTCAGCTCTTCTGACTAAACTTTGGATTTACTTTGGAGGACCAATTGCGATTGGAAGTTATCCCGTTTGTTTCCCCTTGCCTCCAGGACCAGGAATTCTATATCTTTGGAGTTAAGTATAGGTTTTCCATGTTTTCCCTTTTATTTTACAACTGTTTGTACTTGTATTATTGAATGTATGTCTCTTTTGTAACATCTTTTTTGTATTTTGCACTGTTATACCTTTTATAATATTAAAGAGAATTTAATAAGATTGTCTTTGATGCTCTAAACGAACCTAGCCTGAAAGAGTGTAACTGTGAGCCTTAACCCTCTGCATACTGAAATACTTGTTGAATCAGTAGGTGTATTGTGAATTATTACCTGTTAGAGAGAACAGGGGAATAGTCACATTAGGTTTCTATCGCCTGTGAATGATAGATGGTGGCAGCGAATGAGTTTTGTGGGTGTTGGTTGGTGTTTGGGGTGCTTTTGTGTTAGTCTAACCTGTGTGCAAGGTGGGTGAGAGACTGAGTGAGTGACCCCTGATAGCCACACCTAAAGTCACGTGCGGTTGGAAGTACCGTGTTCGTGACACCATACAAAGTGACATTTCTGAAAATTGCCTAAAAATATTGCAATTGGACGTATTTATTTTAGCATTTCTTACATACAATTGTAAAACACCCTAAATATTGATGCCAAGGGTCTACTTTACATATTTGATGCCCAATATGTACAGATAAACATAAGCAGATGGCATGTGCGGACCCCAAATAAAAATAGTGCATATGAATTTTCTCTGCTGCCGATTCACCTTCTGTCGGCTAAAGCTGCCGATGCAGAGAGAATTGCTGATTTCTGCAAGGACATTTAAAGCCCCTGCCTGCATACGTGCTTGGCAGGCAAACGGTTAAACCATGGCATAATTAAAATAAGGTGAACAAAAAAATCTTTTCTACCCAGCTTTCTTTCTACCAAAAGATGACATTAGGGGGGGGGCTATTTATCAAAATCCAAATGTTTCAGATGTTTTAAATAAAACAAAATCAGACCAAACTAGAATCCACGATTTGCCCTCATTTATTATTATAAAAACTCGAAAAAATTGGATCAGGAAAAACCACTACTTTTATTGGATTGTCGCATGAAATCGCGACTTTTTCAGATTGTCTCGCAAGAAATCCAAATTTTCCAGATTTGACGCCCAAAAAGCCAGAAATATTTGGATTATTGTACAAAACCCAGCGCACACAATAATATCTTCAAAATACAACTGAATTCTACAGGACCATGACAGGTTGAAGATGGAGGATTTTCTGATTCTGACTTTTTGCAGCCTCAGGGTATAATAAATCTCCAATATATAGGCTGCACAATAAAAAATAATGTTTGCATTTTTTAAGCAAGCCCTGTGCGTGCTGTGCTGAGTTATTGCTGTGGATGTGCTTGCAGAACTACCACTTGGCACCCAGGGAGTCGTGGATTCTTTTTGTGTGTGCCCTCCATTACTATGGTTATATATATATATATATATATATATATATATATATATATATATATATAAAAACACACACACACACAAACAATGCAGTCAGTGTTCCTGCAGCCAATACAACTGAACATGTATCTGCCCCAGGCTTTGTTTGGTTTCCTACACAACACAAGTCTCTTATCATACTGGGCTACAATCAGCTGCTACATGAGCTCTGTTCATACAGGACTGGAATAAGAGAGGTTGTCTAACTTCATTCATACAGTTATCTCTCAAATATGTTACATTACTGAAGGCCAATATACTTAAATCATGATGTTTCCCGTGTTTCTGCATAACTAGTCCAACTGCAGGCATTTATGTGCAGAAATTAAATCAGCATGGCAGCTACCTTCTGGCCTCAAGCTCAATTGAACAGGTCAGAGAAAGCAATGGAATCAGTGCAGTGAAAAACTGTCATCATTGAACTGAACTGTATAGTAGGGAATGGCCAAGCTGACCTGGCACCCTAGGTAACCCACCCAGCCACCCCACCCCTCATGTGCATGCACAAACGTGCCACACATACACAGTGACATTGCATGGGGAGCAGCAGTGATAGGAGGGGAGATTAACAATGGGTTTGCGTGAACCTGGACTAGGGGTAGGTAGAAGACCCTTCACAAGGTACCTGCCCAACATCTCCCTAGTGTTGTGCCCTAGTCAGGTGCCTCTTCTGCCTGCCTAACTCTGCTGTATAGTCTCCAATACCTACATACAGATGACCAAAATGTTGTGCACATGCCATTGTAAAGTATCATAAAGTATATATAAAGTATTTACAAAGTGGCAACATATCCCGCAAGTGCTGTACAATAATTGGGTATATACACTGAACATACAGATTACATACAAAGCAACCAATAACCAACACAAGAAGTAAATATGCCATATATAAAATAGTGTACAATTGCAATTTTATTTTACAGTGTTGCCTAAACTATCTAAAAAACTGATGATGAATGTTTGGTATGGGAAAAACTATAGCAAAAACTTTGAATGAAACCTTAACATTTCAACTGTAATGAACCTCAGTGTATTTAACCATCTGGATAAATATGAACGCGAGTATGAATTTACTTAGAAGTTGCCAAATATTCCATTCAGACAAACAACTCACCTCTTAAAGCTAAGCTTCTGGTTTTACTGCAACTGAAGCACATGTTCAGGGTGGTAGGGTATGTAAGCCAACACATTCCTGTAATTACTGACACTTCAGACAGGGAACTAAACATATTTTACATTAACATCTTTACAACTAAGTCTTCTGAGAGTGTCTGAATGTCTGTGTCCTACTGTATGTGCACATGTGCTAATCCCATACATAACATGTCTGTTTTTAATAAACAACATGACCTGACAAATTTATTGGCCCATTTATCCTAAAAAGGGTCTATTTCCAAATCATCTGTGAGACACCCTTTAGAATTAGAAGCCCCACATACAGTTCCCCCCCCCCCAATCTAAAGATTACACCCATAAACTGTGGGACCTAGAGCTCCCAAACAAAAAGCAGCTTTGCAAATACAACACAAATGACTGACGTCTGTCCCCCCAAACAACATGTTAGTCTATAGTGTGAGCTGTACAACAGGTGCCAAGTTTGTAATCAGAGCCTGACCCCCGTGCTGGGAAGCATCATACACTGAGCCAACTCCCCCCATGAAACAGAACAGAATGTCTACTGCCCCCAAAGCCTCTCCCCAGAGTCAGTTCTCAAGAGATGTCTTACCTGGCGCAGGTGCCTGAGCACTTCCATTGCCTCTTCCTGCTTCCCCTGTCTGACCAGCGCCATCATGTCCTGAATCATCCTGACCCTCCTGTGATAAGGAGGGAGACTCGCAGCTCCGCTCTTGCCAACTTTCTCACTAGACCTCAGGCTAAAAGAAGGCCAGAAGTCGCCGCGTTCCCTTGCCGGAGTGCCCTTCCGGGAGCCCAGGGCTTGCTGAGGACTGTCTCCAGCAGAAGCTTGGCACACCTTGGTCTGCTTCGTGCCCATTGCTACAGAGGAAACTCCACGAGAGGCATCCGAGTCGCACAGCGGAGATGCACCTGCAACAGGTCGGGAGAAGTCGGAAAAGGTTGCGGGTGCGCACCTGTGTCACATACATACATTGTGGGCACGGATCATCGAGGGAACAGCCAAGTTAACGGTCCCTTCTGCATGAATAAAAAAAGTAGTGGTCCCCCGGTCAGTAACTTTCCCCAGGTGAATCCATCCTAGTCAGAGGGGTGTTCCTGCTGTTTTGGCTGCTGCTTTTAGAGCCCACAGACTAAGAGAAGAGTTGGGGGCCCCTCGTGTGCCGTGGTACGATCCGAAGGAGTCGTACCCCTCTCATTGGCCAGAAGTGAAGATGAGCGGCTCCGCAAGCACAGGGTGACAGTAGCAGTTGGGACTTCACATCCTCTCCCTGCAAAAAGTCTTCGCAGCTGCTCCGCTCTCTCACAGTCGATCAGATGGAAGTAGCGCGCAGCTCCTCCTCTTTGCCTTGCTGTCCCCTTTCAGAATCACGGCTTGGTCTCCGTGTGTAACTGGGAAGCGAGGGAGACTGACAGCAGCAATTATGAGTTCTCTGTCTGCCTCTCCTCTATCCAGCATCTCTTCATATAGACACAGAGAGAGGGAGGGAGGCGTTTCCTTATGTGTGACCAGGGCTGGACTGGGAGTAAAAATCAGCCCTGTCAAAAAAATCAAAGCAGCCTACACATAAATGCGTGCTGGTCTTTTACTTATACACATGCATATTTTATCTCTCTCTCTCTCTCTCTCTATAGTATGCAGGAAGTTATGGCAAAAAGAAAAAGGTTCTTTATTCAGCTCAACGTTTCGAGCCCGCACAGGGCTCTTCATCAGGACTATATAACAAAATATTATGTATTCCTGACGAAGAGCGCTGTGCGGGCTCGAAACATTGAGCTGAATAAAGAACCTTTTATTATTTGCTAAACAAATCCTATGAGTGCTGTAATTTCCTGCATACCTTATACAATTTTCTTACGAGCACCTGGGTATCCAGTATATCTAGCTAGATATACATATATATATATATATATAGATATACATATATATATATATATATATATATATATATATATATATATATATAAAAAGCTTAGACATGGTGCACACGGATAAACATATGCCTGCGTGCTGGTTAAAGACAACAATAGTAATAATCAGAAAGAAAACCGCACCAAACAGGTCTTTATATGAAAAAAACCAAAAAGGTTACATTTGATCAACGTTTCGGCTCAACAGCTGGAGCCATCTTTGTTTTTAGTTCCTGAAGACGGCTCCAGCTGTTGAGCCGAAACATTGATCAAATAAAACCTTTTTGTTTTTTTCATATAAAGACCTGTTTGGTGCGGTTCTGATGATATATATATATATATATATATATATATATATATATATATATATATATATATATATATATATATTATGAAAAGGACCAGCACTCTGTTTTCAAAAATCACAATAAAATGGATAATTTTCATAATTATCTACATATTATTTGATCAAGCTCCCGGAAAATGGAAATATTGTGACAGAGTGTGGGTATCGCCCAAGCCATAATTTTATATATATATAAAATAAAAGGAAGCACTCAAGGCATAAAGGTCGTTACTGAATCATATAAACATCTACGTGTTTTGGTACCTCAAGGGACCGGGACCGTCATCAGGATTTAGACGTAGTTGGCCAGCTGAAATATATTGCAATATATGGACAAACAATCCCTGTTTTATTTAAAGGGTAAGGCATTTTTCAGTAGCAGTATGCACAAAATGTCTCTGTCTTCAATATATTGATAATGGGTTGAGTGCAGAGGACTCTTGTATGTGTGTGTATATATATATATATATATATATATATATATAGACAAATACAAGAGGTCCTCTGCACTCAACCCACAATCAATATAAGACTTAAGACAGAGACAGTTCCCTTTTTTGTTATTTATATATATATATATATATATATATATATATATATATATACATTTGTTTGATTCACAAAGAATTGGAGTGCGGGTCACCCGTACACCTCAATGAAAGACCGGTTTTCGAGTGCGACTGCTTACTAATGAATAGATATATATAGATAGACAGACAGACAGACAGACAGATAATTATGAAAAGGACCAGCACTCCATTTTCAAAAATCACAATAATTTATTGTAGTGTATATATACATACTTAGTAAAAGTGGGAGAGTAAATTAACACTGGCAGATATTTATAGTTTGAGGGATAAAAAGCTTTAGCCTTTTGCACTATTCACAGTTTGGGGGGGGTTGAGAGCAGAGGGGGAATGTGGAAAGCTGCCAGACACAAACTTACCCAGTTTTTTTAGAGCCCAGATCAGTATGAGGCTGTCTGCAGCTGTTTGGTTGTTCTGGCGCTCGTTTGCTCTTCCCTGACAGAGGAACATCACAGGCAGGAGGCGGGCCTCATATTGAAAACGACCCAGCAAATTTCAGTCACAGTGTACAGGAAGAAAAAGCTGCTCCTGGGTCCTAATGGTGAGCGATCTGCCAGCCCTGTGCTCCCCCCACACCCTCCCTCAGTCTGAGCAGCAGCCAGCAGGGCAGTCCTACACCTTACAAAACAGGCACAATGTATAATAAGGGAGGGGGGGTGTGTGTCCATACAGTTAGTGAGAAGCTGATGCCCAAGTGACAGGCTGCTGCTATTGTTCCCGGAAGAGTCACCCACAAAGCTACACTGCCAACTATATCACTTGTATTGCCTCTGTCAGTGTTGTGCCTCAGTCTGTGGGAAGGGGGAGCCTCTGGGCTCTGAATCCAGGGGAAGGAGCCTCTCACCATGCAGCCCCTCTAATACCAGTTTCCTGTGCTCTCTGGTGTCACCCTCTGGTGTCAGTGGGGTGGGAAGGAAACTCTGTGTGTGTCTGAGGATGCTCTTTTTTTATGGTCAAAACTCTCAAATTCAACTAGGGATTTATTAAAATTTGATTCGAGTTTTTAAAAAAATTCAAATTTGATTTTCAAGATTTATCATAAACTGGCCCTTTAAGAACTCAAATTCGACTATTCGCCTACTAAAACCTGCTGAATTCTTGTTTAAGTAAATGGGGTCGTCCAGGAATCAATTTGAAGTTTTTTGCAACTTGAATAGAGTTTTTAAAATTCAAATAAAATTTGATTCTAATTCGATTCAAGTTTTCAGGTCGATCCTATTCACCCAAGTTTAAAAAATTTGATTTTTATAATAAATTTTGATTGTTCGAATTTCGAGTTCATGCGGAAGCGATTTTCAGCAGACTTGCTTCCATTTGTTGTATTAGGACTGGTTATTTTTTGGCCTAGGGATTAAACTAAATGGCTCTTATTTGTTAGGTTAGAGTTAGAGTAGGTTTCTAGGTTAGAGTAGGTACCTGCTTAAAGAGTCTACCTTGACGTGGTGGCAGGCTTAATAATCCTCTGGCCAAAAGTGTTTCATTTATTTTTATAGCTCCCATTCCTGTGTGGCCTTTATACTGTGCGGTGGGGAGGGAGTGCGGGACAAATAATTATATTATATGGGGTCCTATGATTTCTAATGGTGGCCCTGGGTGCAGCAACCAAATTGAGCTTTGAACCTTGACACTTTCGATTTAGTTTAAGGGCTCCATTAAGCAGAACAATAAAGATCTGCCTGGGAGGAAATTAAGCGAAGTGGAGAAATATTCCTTAAATATACACTATATAGTTTTGTATTGAAGTGATCACTACTGATAAAAATTAGACCTGGGATCCACTGGCAGATTCAATTACATAGACCCTCATTTTTTGATGTTGGGTGAAATCAATGGGTTTATATATTAACTTTACAAAATACAAAAACACACAATCCAAAAATGTAAAGAGGACCCTGCCCAAAAGGAAACCTCAGTATGTTGTAGATGGACATAATGAAAGCAATTTAGAAGTATTTGCATCAATCTGTCCTCTGGTTCCTGGTGTCAGTCAGTGATTGTAAGACTAGATTTTTGCTAATGGCACAAGCTACTGCTATTGGTTGTATGTCTCACTGCTGCAAGTCACATGATTCTCCTGAGTAAACTGTTGGTTGTCAACTGCCACTGCCCAACTGTCTTTTGGACGGTGGAGAGAGAGGGAGCGAGCGAGAGAGATTGCCACATCGGATGCTATAAAAGAAGACAAATTTTGGGTAAAACTACATAGAATTACAATAAAAGGAGAAGGAGAAGGAAGGTGAAGATGAAGAAGAGGAAAAAGAGGAGTTTGACTCCAGAAGAGAGAGAACTTCCACAGGATGAAAGTGGGAAGAAGAAAGAGAAGAAAGCCAAGAAGCAAGATGCAGAAGAGAAGACCAACTCCAGTCGAAATAGGAAGAAGAGACACACTGAGAGTAAAAAAACAATCCGTGTAGGGGAGAAGCCCCCTGAAGATGGAAGGAATAAAAGAAAAGCTGTTAGAAAAGATCAAACAAAGAAGAGAAAAGAAAGTCTCTCAGATGTGACCAGTAAACCTGAGAGCAAGAAGAGAAGACAAGAAGAGAAAGAAGAAACAACTAAAAGTAAAAAGAAAACCGGCTTAGAAGAGATGAAAATTCCTCAGAGCAGCAGAAGAAGGAAGAAGCAGGACAAGACGAAAAGACCAAGGAGCCCAGAAGATCCATTGGAAGGTAAGGGGGAATATGCAAGAAACGTATTTCATTTTTATTTTCTGTTACATCTACTTCTAATTCTTTTTAATATGGCGTCAAGATAGTTATTTAACTGCCCACATTGATCGGTCCTGTTGGGGGTGGGGGTTTCCACAAATCCATCCCTCTGCTTTAATTAAAATTTCTGTATGTTTTTAGAAAACATATATTGTTAGGTGGACAGTTAGGACAGTTAGGGAAAATTGAAAACCCCAAAGGCTTAAATAATATCCCTCTTACACTAAATGCTAGGAATACTCACAAATAATAAAGATAAAGAGTTTTTCTCTAAATGTGGGTGCTGCCTTAGCCACCATTAATTGTTATGGAGATACTTATAGGTAGATAGATATATTTAGGAAAATATACAATGCATAATATATTTTGATATGGGCTTTTGACTGAATTTGTTTTGTTCCCACAAGGTGGAAGTGGAAGTGCACCGAAGAAATCCCATGTGGATGGGAAAAGACCAGCCCCCCTGGATATACAGAGGTACAAATTCCACCAAGAGCTAGGAGAAGGCACGTTTGGACAGGTGAGTGCGGGGCCTCCCAATATAGAAATCTCTTTTGTTATCTGGTATAAATCTGTACAGAAAACATGGAAGTACAATCAAGCACTTGGCAATGTCTTTAAAGGGGTTGTTCACCTTTGAGTTAAAGGGCTGGTTCACCTTAAGTAACTTTTAGCATGTTATAGAACAGCCAATTCTAAGCAACGTTTCAATTGGTTTTCATTATTTATGTTTTATAGTTTTATAGTTATTTGTCGTTTTCTGATTCTTTGCAGCTTTCAAATGGGCATCATTGTCCCCTTCTAAAAAAACAAATGCTCTGTAAGGCTACAAATGTATTGTTATTGCTACTTTTTATTGCTGATCCTTCTATTACGATGCTCTCCTATTCATATTCCAGTCTCTTATTCAAATCAATTCATGGTTGCTAGGGTAATTTGGGCCCTAGTTACCCAATTGCTTAAAATGCAAATTGAACAGATGCTAAATAAAAAGCTAAATAACCCAAAAACCTTCAATAAAAAAAATTAAAACAAATTGCAAATTATCTTGGAATATCACTCTCTACATAATACAAAAAGTTATCTCAAAGGCGAACAACCCCTTAAACTTTACGTATGATGTAGAGAGTGATATTCTGAGACAACTTGCAATTGTTTTTAATTATTATTTGTGGTTTTTGAGTTATTTAGCTTTTTATTCAGCAGCTCTCCAGTTTGCCATTTCAGCAATCCAGTTGCTAGGGTGTAAATTACCCTAGCAACCATGCATTGATTCGAATAAGTGACTGGAATATGAATAGGAGAGGCCTGAATAGAAAGATAATAATAAAAAGTAGCAATACCAATAAATTTGTAGCCTTACAGAGCATTTGTTTTTAGATGGGGTCAATGACCCCATTTAAAAACTGTAAAAAGTTAGAAGAAGAAGGCAAATAGTTTAAAAACTATAAAAAAAATATTGATGACTAATTGAAAAGTTGCTTAGAATTGACCATTCTACAGCATATTAAAAGTTAAATTAAATGGGAGGAAGACCTAGGAGTCCTCACTGACCAACAGTGGGAGTCCCTCCTCAAATCACCCAACAGAGTGTCCGTCAATCCCAGACACCAAATTCCACAGTTATATTTGACACATAGAATCAATCCTAATCTCTCCCCTAATTGCCCTAGGTGCAAGAAGTCAGAGGGTACTCTAGTACATACACTATGGGCCTGTCAGGATATTCAAAACTATTGGACAGCAATTGTGGATATGTTATCCGAAGTGTTAGGCCTAAGGTTGGTCCCTGATCCACTAGTCTGTATATTGGGTCTGTTTGCAGGAATTCAAATGGCCTCAACCACAAAAATGTTTCTGAACAAAGCTTTGTTTCAAGCCAGGAGGTTGATATGCCTTAATTGGAGGTTGGACAGGCCGCCCGCCCGCCCCCGACTTATGGGTTAGCACAATGTCCAACATTGGGACGCTAGACTTCCTAACTCTAAGAAAAAAGGGGGCAAATGACAAAATTCCATCAGATCTGGTCCCCTTGGTTGATGAAATTTCCCATTCCCAACATACTGGCACAGGAAAACCTCCCTTAAGCCTCACAGTAAAGTAATACAAACACATATTTGGTTATATACAGTATGTTTTATTAAATTCCGTTATTGCATAAGGTGTATATTGTTACATTTTTGTGCCTAATTGTGCTGTACAATATCAAGAGAAACTATGTCCTGAAATGCAAGAATACAATTCTGTAATATTTATCTCGCTTCATGACTGTCAATAAACTTACCTGAACAAACAAAAAAAGTTAAATCAAAAATGAACCACCACTTTAACATTCTGATTGACTCTGATATTATCAGTCATTCATGTTGTAAGCAGCATTCAAGACACTCTATAATTTCTAATCTCTTTGTTCTGCTCTTAGGTGATGTTGGCATCATATACACCGAAGAAACAACTTGTCGCAATGAAGACGGTGTCCAAACAACCCAGCAAGGGCAACTATACCTGCATCATGAAGGAGGCCCGACTCTTGAAGATCGCCAGAGGATGCCCCTTTCTATGCCATTCTCATGCCACGTTCCAGTCTGAGGTACAGAACACTGTTTATATTGATACATAATCTGTTTCATGAATGGTTTGACTTTCTAAGGCCAACTTAATGCCCATAACAAGGGAAAACACCCTTTGATAACTAACAAGTCCCCAATTCACCTTGCTTGCTGAACAGTTCTGTGCCATGTATTCCTCACTAATTCTTCATTTGTCTCTCTAACCAGCTGCATGCCTTCTTCGTGCTCGAGTATGCCAGCGGGGGAACACTGCACAAAGTTATTGCAGACCAAGGAAATCTGTCAATGAAGAACATCCAGTAAGTGATACGATTCTTACTATAGAGCAGTGCTGTCTAACTGATTCCCACTTGTGTGGCCCCCCCCACATGAAATTCTGCCTGCTGTGACTTACCATGTGTAAAGTTTAAAATGTATCACTACAGAACAGATATTAACTGGCCCCTGCATTGTTTAAACCTCAAATTCAGACAATAATCTCCCCTGAATTGTCCACACTTGTAACACCTCTATATTTCATACCCCTAAAACCCTGCACTGTTCACACCTCAGACCCAGACTGAAAGTGCTCATATTGTTCACTTGTTCAGACTCAGACGAAGGGGCACCAGCATTATGTCACTGTATGTAACACAGAATGAACTGTTCATCTTAGAGTGGTCCTGATAAGTTTCCCTGTGTCCTGCTGTATTTTGCCTTCCCTATACTCCCTGTATGTACCATATTCTGTCTGTCCTACATTACCTGTGAGACATGAGCCTGGTAGGGTTTGTTCTGGGGGTTTGTTAGCATTTGAAAATAATTGTTAGGGGCCCCTAAGGTGTTTAATCATGTACTGGGGTGCTGTGTTATCCACAGGGGAGGAGGGCATGTTTTAAAGGAGAAGGAAATGCATCGTACACTTCGGGTACCAAATGTTAGGCACCTCCAAGTGATTGTATCGACTTACCTGAAACCCCGGGGCTCCTATCAGCAGAAAACTGCACCAGCCCAGGGTTATACCAGTGAGCACCACCTATAGGTGGGCCATGTGGGGTCAGTATGTATCATAATACCTTTTAAAAATGTGAATGATAAATATTTATTTTTTACTGAAGATGAGCCTTGGGACATATATCTTTTAATTTAATGTAACACGGAAGTTGGGCAGCACTGCTATAGAGGAATATAGAGTAAGAGAGACAGCGTATGATACAGACAGATATGTAAGAGTCCAGGTCAGTGTCAGACTCACCCACAGGGATACCAGGAAAAGTCTAGGTGGGCCCAGGTGTCAGTGGGCCCTTGTTCTGCTAAACATTTGGCCTATTTCATGACCATTCCCTATTTCTTTGAGAACAATGAGGCTAAATAGATGGGATAATAAATCATAGTAAGTAAAGAATAGAGACTAGGAGAATAGAGGTTGAATGAGGAGAAGAAGAATAATAGTACTGAGAGTGGGCCCCTGATCTATGGTTCTTTGGTGGGCCCCTGGTCTAAGGTTTTCGGGTGGGCCCCTGGTGTCCCAATCCGCCACTGGTCCAGGTTGTGCCAATGGTCCCACAGGGCTGAGCAATACACAGAGGAGCTTGGGAGTAGGAGAGCAGACTTTTTGTGCAGCACTGCAATATGTCATGTTTCAGGCAGCACAAAATGACAACTGTAGAAAGTCATTTACAAATTAATTGAATTAATACATTAAAATGTCCTTCATGTAAATTGACATACTGCTGTGTATTGGTTCTTGGGCCTTTGCCTGAATAAGAAAGCTTTGTGCACAGTAGCAGAACCAGGGCACCACTGATTTGTATGAAGGGACAAGAAAAGTCAAATTTAACAGGTGATAGGTAACCCCCATGATATTTGATAAGTATCCCCCATGGTATTAAGCTGGTTGCTTTTTTTTTTTTTTAACAGATTCTATACTGCAGAGATGGTGATAGCCCTACAGTTCCTTCACTCCAATGGCATCATTCACCGGTGAGTAAAATTTCAGGTCTCTGCTCTATTTTATTCACTGGTAGCATGATATAGTTCACATCTTGATATCTCTCTATACTAAACTTTGCTAACTAACAGTAATGTTTGCACCCCTTATATCTGGTGCAGTCAGTTAGGGACAGTTCCATGTAGTGGCTCACACTCTGTCCAGACTCACAACAAATTGTGATTTAAGCCTTTCATTTTAACCAAGCAATGCATCCTTTTCTCTGTATAATCTGCCTTTACTGTACCACCTGTTGTTTTAAATATCCTTTATCTATTGCTATTTTCTTACTACTTAACTTTATTGCTTCCAGATGGGCCTATTCCAAAAATATCTATTTTCTTTTACCTTTTAATGTGCATGTACTTACTTACCCCTGACTCACTCTCACACGTTTCTCTTTCTAATATTTCCTGCGTTAATTTCCTGCGCTTATGTTGCAGTGATCTGAAGCCTGAAAACATCTTGGTGGATAACAACGGGCACATCAAGATCTGTGACTTCGGCCTCGCTGTTGAAGGAATGATCGGCGGAAAGAAGATCAGCGGATTGACAGGAACACCTGGATACCGTGCGCCGGAGGTCAGCAATCTTTTTTTTTTAATCTAATTTATACACAGAGGAATTCAAATCTATTTGTCTTTTTCTATTTTGTACACCTTTGCTGTGTCTAGTTTATATAACTGTGTTTCTGTTACCCAAGAAGATAATTAGTTCTTTTTTTCTGAAGGTTTTGTCATTGGAGAAGTACGATGCTGCAGTGGACTGGTGGTCATTCGGGGTCATCATGTACGAAATGGCCACCGGCAGACAGCCATTTGCCCCATCACTGGTTTCTGCACAGGAGTTGTTTGAGATTAAGGAGAGAAAGCTTGAATACCCGCGTCACATGAGCCGGGAAATGCTGGACCTTCTGCCAAAGGTAAGTAGAAACAGGGGTCAGGTACATGGGGGCACAGGGGTCAGGTACATGGGGGCACAGGGGTCAGGTACATGGGGGTACAGGGGTCAGGTACATGGGGGTACAGGGGTCAGGTACATGGGGGCACAGAGGTCAGGTACATGGGGGCACAGGGTACAGGGGTTAGGTACATGGGGGTACAGGGGTCAGGTTCATGGGGAAACAGGGGTCAGGTACATGGGGGCACAGGGTACAGGGGTTAGGTATAGGGGGGTACAGGGGTCAGGTACAGGGGTAAGGTACATGGGGGCACAGGGGTCAGGTACATGGGGGCACAGGGGTCAGGTACATGGGGGCACAGGGTACAGGGGTCAGGTACATGTGGGCACAGGGTACAGGGATCTGGTACATGGGGGCAGTACTTTCAAATAGAGTGACGGGATTCCATTACCTTCTTCGGGTTCATTTCCACTAATGTAAGCAGTGCTCTCATTTCAATTTAGAGGGTTAATATAAATACATTTGGTGGTGCCTGACTTTACATCTGTTATATTCAGATAAATGTTTGTTTTCTTTTTTAGCTTCTGGAGATGAACAAGAGCAAACGCTTAGGAGTAAATGGCAACATCAGGAAGCACTCATTCTATGCCAGAATCAACTGGAGTGAGCTGGAAAACGGAAAAATAAAGGCACCTTTCCAGCCCAAAATTGTAAGTTTATAACTGCACCAAGCAATGGGAGTTGGGAAGGCCAAGTTTTTTATTGGGGAGACTAATAGGCTGTTTACTTTATTGGAGCATTTCATAGGCAGTTGTTTGGTCTTTGCATAAACTTACCTTCCATATACCTTGTCATGTCATTTTATTCTTCTTTGCATGTAACTATTAAGCTATTTTAAGGGCATAATACTTGAACCCTCTTAACATTTTCAAGCATATAGCCTGGAGAAACTAAACTGCTTATAAATATATTTCAAAGACCTGCAATTGCCTTTGCACAGTCCTAGATTTATTACTCATTTAGTGCTCTGCAGCAGCTTCACAGTCCATGACCCAGTTGTGGGTTCCCTGTATATCTGTGAGTTGGTAGGCTCTGGCCATATATGTGACCAGTGGACCCCTGTCATTTTACACCTTCGCCCATCAGACAGATCGCCAGCCACTTAAAAAAATCTTTTGCTGGGTGTCAGTAAAGCGGTTGGAAAATAACACAAAGAGTTGGGAAACTATGTATGACTCCATTCCTCAAATTGTCCTTATACATGTATGGGGCCTGTTAACTGAAATGTTTGGGTCCTGAGGTTTTTATGGACAAGAAAAAAATACAAGGTACTGTTTTATTATTACAGAAGAACATTTAACTATTTCTAGATAATAGGTTTCTGGATTATGGGTCTTAAACCTGTACTATGTAGTAAAAACCCTTCTTAATCATGGAGTGCAGAATTTTTAAATAAATACCCGTTTTTAGCTACGCGTCATTCATATATATCTGACCATACTGTATCATATATTATATGTTCATGCTTAAAATGATATATAACAAAGTGTGTTGCTTTCTTTTGATAGCCACCAGCAGATAAGTTACCAATCATACATCCAGGATTCTGCGCTGAGACATCTAAGAGAGCTAATGTGGAAGGCTTCTCCGATGTGGATTCCAACTGGAAATGGCAGGAGTAAAGTGTTTCCTGTGCTCATGTGGACTAACCTCAAACTGCCTGTACAGCAAGTGATGACGGCAATGTACCATTCATGGCCAATTCCATCAATGAACATCAGATCTGCCGTCTACTGTCTACTGCAAGAGTACAAGTGTCTGTCTGTACAGCCAACTACACCAACACCACATGGGATCCTTGACAGAAAGTAGAAAGAACTCGAGGCATAGTGGTAAGTGAAATGAAATAAATTAGAATGGGAAAGATGAGATAGGATTACTTATAGAAGGAGTATTAAATGATAGTAAAGTTGTTGAGGTATTAATGGGACTTTCATAACATTGAGGCAACTTGCTAGTGTGCTTGTGCTCTTAGACTTCTAGAAATGTGTATTTTACATGGGAGGGGACATATTTTTATAAAGTAATATACAGAGTTATGCTATGAACAATGCACTCTTTTCTTCTTTAGCACACAAGACATCACAGGAGGCCCCACCAGAAGAAAGGAATAGCTGCAATCCGGACTTTCTTAATGGACTTTCTAACAGACCCTTGGATAAGGGTAAAAATGTATACTGAACATACAGTGCACTTATGGTAATCCAGTGCATTGTTAATTAACACCGTTCAGTATACTTCAGTTTCTTTATATAAGGTAAGGTTTAGGGGTAAGTATAGCATTAAGTAAGTTTACTTCCTTTTCTAAACTTCCATCCCATTTACTGTTTTCTTATAGATAGGATGTTATATAGAAATAGAAATGTTAGGATTCCTTCTCCTCTTTACTCCTGTCCCATTCTTTTCTTTTACCATTTTCTTTTCTCATTTTCCTCTTTTTCAACTTTAATATACTGTAAGTTAAGGTAAAAAAGGGTGGGTGGTATCTTATATTGGAATAGGAATGTTACAATTGTTTCTTGCTTTTCTTTTATGCTCTCCTGTCTTTTCCCTGTAGTTTGTAGCACATACTGTACGTTAAATGTAAAGTTTATGGGTAAAGGTATACAGGATATGGCAGTGGTTATGTGGGATAAGGGATATATGTATATAAATATGGGATATGGGTACTATAAGGGTTATAGTAAAGGGATATAGGAATAGTGATGTTGAATAAGGTATATATGTATATAATTATGGGATATAATTATGGGATATGGGTACTAAAAGGGTTATAGTAAAGGGATATGGGAATAGTGATGTTGAATAAGGTATATATGTATATAATTATGGGTTATTGGTACTATAAGGGTTATAGTAAAGGGATATGGGAATAGGAATGTGGGATAAGGAATATGCCATATCCTGATAGAAATTTGCAGCAAATCATAACAGTAAATTAACTGCTGAAGAAACACCACTTTCAGCCTGTTTACACTGTGATTTGCTGCAATAAGTATGAAAGGTATGAAGTGGTGTGTGAATGTAAATAGGGATCCCCGTTGCACCAATGTAGAAGATGAACATAGCGCACCTTCTGATTGGCTGCAAGTTTAATTTAGTTCACCATTAAAATGTAGAAAAATCTGATGAGGCCGTCCGTATGCTTGTGCCTCTTTGTCCCAATAGGAGGGAGTAATATTGCAGCAGATAGAGCTGCAGCTTGTAGGCCCCTTTTTAAAAAGATAAATAAGCCCATTAGAGTTGTGAATGTGAAGGTGTAAAGTTTTAGGATCAAAGGAATAAGAATAGACTAGGCAGAGCTGTAGGTCCCTAAATGCTGCCTAGCCACAACTCCCTCCTTCTCCTCCACCATGAATCATATATTATTCAAGATAAATAGGCCCATAATAATCCTCATCCCCCATAACCAGGCCTTTTAAATAATAAAGGCTGCTGGTATTAATAGTCAGTAGAAAGTTGATCCAGGGACTGGTCCGATTGCCGTTTTGGAGTCAGGAAGGAATTTTCCCCCCATCTGAAGCAAATTGGAGATGGCTAAAGATGGGGTTTTTTGCCTTCCTCTGGATCATCTATAATAAACCTGATGGACACGCTCACCCTCAATTACTGTGTAACTGTGTCCTTAATTCATTGATAGGGTCCATCAAATTCTTACTGAGTAGGGAAGTACTAGGGGAATTATATAGTTAGTAAAGCAGTGGGGAGTGGAATTCCAGTCTCACTGACCATGGGATTTGCCACAGGGACAGAGAAAATAGTGAGTGAATGAGTGAGAGCATGTGGGTGTGTGGAAGTGTGTGTTATTGTAGATTATCCATTGGGGAACTTTTGTTCCTTACACCTCCCAGTCTGATCTGAGGAGGAGGGGTCCCATGACGGCTTATATCAGCCGGTATCTGGCCAGATAGGGAACTATTGCAGCAAGTCATCGGGTGAGCCATTTGCTGCAATAGGTGTGTGAATGGACAGTAACGTGGTTGAAGCCTTGACGTGGCGTTACTGCTCACATGTATATCATGTGCCAATTCAACTGACTGCCAGAGTGTCATTATAGTAGCAGTTGTAATAGAAAGAGAAATGTATTTAAACTTTAACTATAAATAAATGGAGTGAATAGATGTCTAACGTAAGAGCCAGAACACAACTTCTTCCATTGTATCTCACTACCCTGATAGTCGGCAACAAGAAGGGGGGGTCACAAGGACATACATTCAATTAGTTTGCTTTTAATTCTGATTTATGTGGTAGATTGGGGGCTCAGATATGGGATTGCTGATAGAGAGCACCGAAGTACAGAAAGGCCATCTCTGTAATAATAAGAGTTCCCTGCAATTGATGGTGACTGAGCTGAATAAATCTGAATCTGAATGATAATCCTGACTGTTTTAAAGAGATGGGCTCTTGAGATTTTGGTTGCTAGGAGACATTTTTGATGGTAGGTTAAAATGACCACTACAGTTTACCAATCATAGAGAACAAGTGCTGTCATGGTAACAGTGTAGCATAGTATTTACAATAATTTTAAAAACTAATCAAAAAGGGTCCTTTTATAATATTAAATTGAAAAAAATGCAAGAAAATGTCAGTTTTCCCATTTGATTTCTTTAGGCCTGCTGTTGTAAGAAGGAGACAGAGAAATTAGCAGATACATGACAGAGAAGGATTTGTTTCCATTACCCTATCTGGATAATTTCCTTCTGAGGACTCAACACAATGTGGAGCTAATTTGTACTGTTTAGACATTGATTGGAAGGATTTTGTCTCACTGTCCTGTTGTATTATAGGAGAGATTGCTACTAAGCACCAATCATATTATACAATTCACACTTTAATGCATGTCAGAAGAGGAATAATGCTTGGGGAACCTTGTCCACTCTTTTGGACCAATATAGTTGACATCAGGGGTCTCCAACCTTTTTTTTTTTACCCGTGAGCCACATGGAATGTAAACAAAAGTTGGAGAACAACATTAGCAGGCAAAAAGTTCCTGGGGATGCCAAATATGGGCTGTGATTGGCTATTGGTAGATTCTACATGGACTGGCAGCCTATGGGAGGCTCTGTTTGGCAGTACATCTGATTTTTATGCAACTAAAGCTTGCCCTCAAGCCAGGAATTCAAAGAGAAGCACCTGCTTTGAAGCCAATGGGAGCAACTCCAAAGGGTCTGAGAGCAACATGTTGCTCATAAGCTACTGGTTGAGAATCCCTGGTTTACATCATATTAAGTGGCCACTTAAAGAATTTCACCAAACTGGAATATAGATATTATTAAATATTGCCCTTTAATATGTTTTACTTCAGGCCACCATTTTATGATATTCTTTGTGCTTTCTCGAAAATCACTTGACCAGAAATACTTCAGCTCTAACTATAAAAGGAAGAGAAGTGGGAGTAAAAAACTTTGTCCATTAATTGGATCATGTGACCTAACATGTATGTGTGCCCTTGGTTTGCTTCTGTGCATCGTGAATCATATGGTCCCTTAGTTCTTAAAATGGCAATTTTCTATTTAGGATTATCCAATGGCGCATGCTACTAAAAGAGTATATGTTTATGAGAATGGTTTATTTAGATGAAACAGGGTTTACACATGAGCTCTTTCATGCAAAATTGTTTTATAGAGACCTACAATGTTTGGGGGTATAGTTTTCCTTTAAGGGCTTATTTACAAATGCAGCTGTAAGTGTTAGCAAGTGTGCACAATGTTGCACTTATTGACACCATTCTTTAGAGCAGGGCTCCCCAACCTTTTTTTACTCAATAGTTTCAATCAAATGTAAAAAGAGGTGCAAAGCACCAAAAGCATGAAAAGAGTTCCTGGGTGTGCCAAATAAGAGCTGTGATTGGCTATTTGTTAGCAATTATGAGGCTGGCAGCCTACAGTAGACTCTGTTTGGCAGTATATCTGGTTTTTATTCAACCAAAACTTGCCTCCAAGCCAGGAATTAAAAAATAATCACCTGCTTTGAGGCCTCTGAGAGCAACATCCAAGGGGTTGGTGATCAATGTGTTGCTTGCGAGCCACTAGTTGGGGATCACTGCATTAGAGGTAATTACATCCACCAAGTTCTGTATATAGGTGTGCTAAGTGTTGTTACATCATCTTGTCTCTTCTTTATTGTGTGCAAGTGAGCCTATTGATGCTGTGGAACCCTGGAGCTGAAGCCACTCACAGCTGGTTGGATCAGTAGCCACAGCAGACTTGAATCACATGCAAATGTCGTATTAATGCTGAGCACTGGAAGTGATTTCAAAACACTGAAAATGTTAGACACAACTAAAGGTGGCCATACCTGGGCAGATTGCCATTCAGAGCAATTTGTCAATTTATGTTTTGTGTATGGGACCTTTGAACAGGCCTACCCCACTGATATCTGGCTAAAAATCCTTGAATTGAGGAAACATCTGCACATTGATGCCGCCCTTGATCGGAAGCTGACATAGCGGCAATTATGATCTTGCGAATGAGGTGGGTTGAAAAACTTGTCTCAGGCAGCAGCACCAAATAGGTTACAAGGGGCCCGGATAACTTTAAAAGTCTAATTTTCAGTTTTAAACTGGAAATCCAGCTTGACTACTGGGAGAGAGCACAATTGCACTCTCCGCATTAGTGTTGCAGTCTCCCCCCCGGATCCACATGCAAGAAAGGTGCAAATGTGAGGGGGCGGCTCTTGCTTTAGAAACGTTCCTTCCTGATCGTTGGCTTGAGGACCAAATGTTTGGATAAGCCTAATATTGCCCAACTCAAGGTGTACATATAGGAGAAAGATCCACTCATTTGGTGACCTTGCCAAACAAGCAGATATTATAACGTATGGTTAGCTTTAAAATGAACAGAAACAGAAGACACTGGAAAAAAACTGATAGCTGATATGTAGTGAGGGCAACACAGAGCCTGTTAGATGTAAGGCACCAGACAATAGCACTCATTATGTTTAACACTTGGATCAACACACGTTGATCCAGGGACTGGTCCAATTGCCATCTTGGAGTCAGGAAGGATTATTTCCCTTCTGAGGCAAATTAGAGAGGCTTCAATTGGGGTTTTTTACCTTCTTTTGGATCAACTAGCAGTTTGGCAGCTTACATGTAGAGATGTTACAACAGAGAAAAAGGAAATTATTCTTAAAAATTTGGATTATTTGGATAAGAGTCTATGGAAGATGGCCTTTTTGTAATTCGGAGATTTCTGGATAATGGGTTTTCAGATGACAGATTCCATACCTGTACCAGCAAATGTCTACAAGTTTTGCATGCATTGTATGATTTTACTGAAATATCATTTGGCTTTCCTTTACCTTAAGATGAAAATGACAGGTGAGTTATTAAGCTTATCTGTTGTCTTTAGAAGGGATCATTATCTGAAGTCCTCAACTAAAGTGCCAAGGTTCAGTGTTATTATATAAACTCTCTTAGATTTTTAAAGGAAATCTGAACCCTCTGAACAAATGCAATTGCTCAGAGCACTATTCTAGGCATTTTTGCAATTTGCTTTATGTTTTTTCAAGGTATTAACAACAGCGTCTGCTGAAAATGTAAGTTTGGCAATGGTGTCTTTAAAAATGAAGTTGGTGACTAGAGTTAGTTCTAATCAGAGCAACATTACAAGACATTCCATTCTTACAGAAATAATTTTCAGTTAGTCAACCACTATGTAGGATTAAAAAAAATCATCAACATTGCAAAATGATGCTAACAAATGAACATGCTTATGTTTCGTTTTTTGAAGCTGAACCAGTGGTCCATGGGGAACTCAAGAGCCTTCCAGAAGGATCGGTTTTTATATACTGCCAGGTTGGAGAGAGACCTTAGTAAGTTATTTATTGCATGTACAAATTCATAAATCTGTAATATTATTTTGTGTAAAGTATTGTGGTCAAATCACCACTCACAAGGTGATAACTAAGTATCTTTATTGTGTGGAACTGTGTTACAAATTATACGCATAATAAGAATTGCCAGTAAAACACACCCATTAGAGTCCTGCATGGAACCAATTTGTTAAACCCGGACCGGCAACCTGCATACTTACCCGATTGAACCCGCTACCCGACCCGCAAGTACCTTATCCGCAACCTGATCCGTGACCAGCTGACCATCAAGAAACAGGAAGTGCCGTCATTGTAACCCGGGTGACATCATTAGAAGTAGGCACGATCAAAAAAAAGGAGATTATTGATAAGTGCCTGAAAACAAAGTTCTGTCACGGGAAGTGACGTCATTGTAAACCAGAAGTGACCTCATTAGAAGTAGGTGTGATCAGAAAAAAAAGATTAAAACTCGCTATTGAGAAGACCCGCGACCTGACCTGTAAACCCAGAGAACCGCCGACCCGCGTCTATACCTGCTCCCGAAACTTCTACCTGCAACCCGCAGGGTACCGTAGGTTTTTGCGGGTACCTGACCCACTGCAGGACTCTAATACCCATGACTGCCACACTGAGAGAGACCTGTGCTACAGCCTATATGCCTCCTATGGTGGCTATGCATTTACCCTCCAATTATCTATATAAGGCAAGAGTATATATTCCAAGGCCCAGTCCTTCCCAAATTACTTACAAGGATGTGTGAATGACTAAGATATGTGTACATACATTATGCTGTGGTCAGTACTAATTTGATATACAGTATCAATGAATTCTACATAGCATATTTGCATTTATAACGTTTTTAGACTAACAAAGCAACTTTCTGTGGCTGACCCATCAATCTGACAAAATTACCATTGTTTTGTATGGTCCTTCCTGCATGCTAAATACAGTAACAGTACAGTAACGCATATGTTGATCCCTTTTCTCTTACTAAAGCTGAGCAAGCCCAGTACACTTCAGGTGTTGTTTATTAAGCTCCGCATTATTCTATTTGAACTTTTAAAGGGGAAAATACCTTTTTCTTTTTTTTCTCCAAGTGTACATTGAAGTATGTCTTTTTGTATATGCTGGCTTGTGAGTGTGTATCATATTGGGTAGGGGCAGGAAAAAGGACTTATGCAATTTTGTCTCATTATGTATCATTTCTTTTGTATGAAGAGATGGCAATAAATGTGATTTGATTTGATTTTTTCAGAGAAAAAAAAACTTTTTGGGATTGTTAAAAGTCTGAATTAAAAAAAGCACTCCAACTTAGACCTGCTTAATTCATGTAGAAGTTAATGGCAGATTTCTGTTCATATCCTGGTTTCATTCAATATCCAAAGATTTTGTGGGTTTTGGGCGTCCAATCCGAAAAAGTTGCAGTTTCTGTGACAAATCCGTAATTTTAGTTCAACTCTGATTTCTTCTCCATTGTATCAAGTTTTTTCCGGCATTTGTAATACCGACCCTGGCCTTGGCATGTGTTTTACAGGCTAGTCCGGCAAAATACCAGCCGAGTGGCAGCTCTACTTCCGGTGGTTCCAGGTGTCAGTGGTCCCTTCTGTACACCCAACCATTGCCTTGTATGGGTCCTGGGGCTTTCAGTATATAACAGATCTTTCTGTAGTTGGGATCTTCATACCTTAAATCTACAAGGAAATCATGTAAACAATAAACCCAATAGGCTGGTTCTGCTTCCAATAAGGATTAATTATATCTTAGTTTGGATCAAGTACGAGCTACTGTTTTATTATTACAGAGAAAAAAGGAAATCATTTTTAAAAATGTGGCTTATTTGTATAAAATAGAGTCTATGGCAGATGATCTTTCCGTAATTCGGAGCTTTCTGGATAACTGGTTTCCAGATAACCGATACCATAAGTGTATACCAATGCCACAACCATTCCCCATTTCTATATGAGAACAAAGAGAAGGCCTGAAAGTAATGACAGATTATATGTAAGGAAGAGTGTTTAAGAGAATAAAGCTCGTGCCTGAAGAGAGGCGCAAACATATTTTGGAGAGTAGGCCTGTGGTCTTTGGTTCTTAGTAAGTGCCTGACACCCCAGTCCAACATTGCCCTTGTCCGTCTGAGTGAGTGAATGTTCTGAAATAATAAAAACTAGAATAGCTCATTTTGTCTTTCCTGAGAGTATTTTACCAACCAAGAATGTGGCTTGGTTTTATTGTTTTTAATGGAAAGGAAATAGAACATATGAGAAGGCAGTTTTTTTCACACTAAAGATGGGAAATCAGCACATAACCCTAAGGAGTGGGAAAACATCAGGTTGTGTCTAAAGTGTCTACATTTTAACCTAAGTTCATGCAAGTCTCTCATAGACTCCATTATAATCATATAATCCAATTTTTTTAAATGTTTTCCTTTTTCTCTGTAATAATAATAAAACAGTACCTTGTAGTGGATCCAAACTAATATATATTTAATCCGTATTGGAATCATAATCAGCCTATTGGGTTTATTTCCTGTTTACATGATTTTCTTGTAGTCTTAAAGGGGTTGTTTACCTTTGACTTCCTTTTAGTATGATGTAGAAAGTGATATTCTTAGACAATCTGCTTTCATTTTTTATCATTTAAGTTATTTAGCTTTTTATTCAGAAGCTTTTCAATTTGCAATCTGGTAACTAGGGTTCAAATTACCCTAGCAACCATGCATTGCGTTGAATAAGAGACTAGAATATAAATAGAGAAGAATCGGTAAGAAGTAACAATAACATTTGTAACATTTGTAACTTTACAGAGCATTCGTTTTTAAATGGGAGTCAGCAACACCCATTTAAAAGCTGCAAAGAGTCAGAAAAAAAAGGCAAATTACTATAAAAAATAATGAAAACCAATTGAAAAGTTGCTTAAAATTGGCAGTTCTATAACATAATAAAAGTTACTTTAAAGGAGAACCACCCCTTTAAGGTATGAAGATCCAAATTACAGAAAATACCGTAATCCAGTAAACACCAGGTCCCTAGCATTCTGGATAATAGGTCCCATACCTGTACATATCCTTATATGAAGGGAGGAAGACTTTGCTAGGCACAGTATATATTGAATGAATACTTAATGGGGCAAGTTTTCTACTCCCAACATGATAGAAATGCAGCCTCACCAGTGATCTTTGTCCATATTTTGCATTTGACTGGTTGTTTTTATAAACTCATCCAATGTATTTTTGCAGCTGGAAGGACCCAAATAATGAATTTAAAGGAAAACTATACCCCCAAAATGAACACTTAAGCAACAGGTAGTTCATATCATATTAAATGGAATATTAAAGAATCTTACCAAACTGGAATATATATTTAAGTAAATATTGCCCTTTTACATCTCTTGCCTTGAGCCACCATTTCATGATGGTCTGTGTGCTGTCTCAGAGATCACCTGACCAGAAATACTTCAACTCTAACTGTAATAGGAAGAAGTGAGGAAGCAAAAGACACAACTGTCTGTTAATTGGCTCATGTGACCTAACATGTATGGTTTGTTGGTATGTTTGTGAGTACAGTGAATCCTACCATCCCAGGGGCGGCCCTTATTTTTTTTAAAATGGCAACTTTCTATTTATGATTACCCAATGGCACATACTACTAGAAAAAGTATATTATTATGAAAATGGTTTATTTACATGAAGCAGGATTTTACATATGAGCGGTTTTATGCAATATCTTTTTATAGAGACCTACATTGTTTGGGGGGGTATAGTTTTCCTTTAAGAAAAGGCTGAACCTGACTGGAGTCCCAACTCTTCTCAAGTGTGGAACAGTAAGTCTTGTTAAGGAATCTGACCAGCAGGTGGCAAAGTTGTAACAAACATTCATTCTATCAGCAGTACATTAATATCTTGGAATGTTAAAAAGAAAAAAAAAAAGTGTTTAGAATAGCAATTTTACATTTAACATAATTTTACAGGTTTACATACCCTTTAAAAAGGAGGTTAGGCTGATGCGGATAATGAGCAGCGCATCAGAATACACAGGGGGTAATAAAATATTGCATGGTCTCTTTCTTCATCTACATTTAGGACTTGTTTGAAAATCAGATAGTTTATTCATTTTAATCATTTATATAAACATTTAGAAAGTTTTAAAGGGTTCATACACATTCAAGCACCACTGTAAGTAAGGGAGTATTCCAGCCTGATACTGTCAGCATGCACAAGTGAAGTTGTATAGGCCTTTAAAGCTCTTTTATGATGACTGCCAGGAAATACATTCTACCTGCTTACGCTCTACAATAGGAATTCTGATTATGATGTATTTGCTCTTTTTATATTAGCCAAAGAAGCTGGTGGAAGAGGAATGCCTGAAAGCTGATCTAGTGGAGATGATGTTTACAGAGGATTGACATTCCCTGTCCGCAGAGCAGCTATTTCAGTGCTAATAAACAAAGATTTGACCAACTAGAGGACCTGATGGTGGAATTTAACTGTCATAATTCAGTGAATTTGCCAGAGCAGACATTTTTATGAGAATCATAGTTGAAATGTTGTACCGTGTTAGCCATTGAAAAAATGCAGAAAATGTAAAGTGTGGTGATACTTTTTTTTGGCTAACTGAATAAGTAACAATTGCAAAATACCTGAAAGCTTGCAATTGTTACTTATTCAGTTAGCCAATAAAAGGTATCGCCAAACTTTTCTGCATGTATGAGAATCTGTCATTTTGTAAAGCCTTTCCAAAATCGTGATTTTTCTGAAATTCCCCTTGGTAAATCAACTTGTCTCTGTAGGAAAATGACACCAACATACAGATAAGTGCATCAGTAAGAAGCATGTAATAGGGACTACAGAAAATAAAGCTTTATTTGGTTTGCCCTCAAATTTCTGCCTGCCTTTTCCTCTTTACAGACAGGTATATATTGTTCATAATGCAGGACCACTTGTTTTCAATATGCACCTGTCACTAAACCACATCATCTTAAGCCCCATAGCAGAGTCATTCATGAAAAATTATATGTATAAGGGTTAAAGAATATAGATGAAACCTTGCATTTCTGCACCAGTGTTTCTATTGAAAGAAGGCTAAACTCTTTAAATTAACAACACATGTCAGAAAGCGACTGCCTGAAACATCAGAATGAGAAACATTACAATAAAACTTCACAAATGGTCAAAAATGCAAAACAGGGAGCAAGTGAAAAAATGTATTTATTTCTGGTCCCAAAGCAACATTTTTGAAGCAGAAGGAAATGAATACAAAAAGCAAAGCTCTTACATGAGCAACATCATTCTTTAAGACTAAGGGTAGGACTACACAGATGTTTTTGGTGTAATCGGATGCGCTGCGACTAAACGCAGGCAGATACTGTGTCTGCCTCAGACAGTCATGTCGTATCAACGCTCTGACATTTCTATCTCTTACCTTATTTCCATCGCAAGCGTTTTGTTGCAGCGCGTCGGATCGCACCGAAAACGTCCGTGTAGTCCTACCCTTATATATTGTTGGGAGAATAATCCACACTACACAGCCTGGGTGCTCGAGCTAGCTTAGGGCATATAACAAATATTGACATTTATTTACATTCTTATCAGCCGCTCGAGCTTGGAATGAGCTGCTAACTCTATGATGATGTGCCTGTATAATTTTTATTTTATTGTACAGTGAATTGTTATACAGCTTAGTCACTGGCCAGAGGGTAAGTGACTATGATCCAACAGAGCACATCAAGGCTAGAATTCAACCGTATCTGAAAATGTAGTTGCAAGGGATTGTGCTTGTATAAACAGTCCATAGTGGCATAGTCAATTCCACTATATGAAACCCTGATCTACAACTTCATAGAGATGTGCATCTGCACTCATAGTCCTATCATGGAGGCCTTGGACTCCCACATGACTGGTTTGAACAGTGGCAAGTCTCAAACACATAGCTGTCTGGAGACAACTGGGCACATTTATTTGCTGGAAGTGTTGTTTTGCTGCTGCTGTTCTGCCAGGGCTTGCTGCATTCTCATCCTCTTGCGAGAGTAGTGCTGCCAGTGTAAGATTTGCTGTTCATCGATGAATTTGGCACACTGGGCATTTACCAGCTCTTTCCGGAAGTGTTCTTACTGCAGCAGTTCCAACATATGTAAGCACTGTGGGTACCTAGAGAACAGAAAAAGAAATCATAAACCAGGGAAACAGACATTTTGTATTCCAGTGACGTTTCAGAACACAAATGGTTTTTCTATGAAGGTTCATTTATAACACAAGATAAAATCTTAATTCTGTGCCGTCCACCTAGAGACTAGAAGGCATGCTTTAAAGAAGAAGGAAAGCTACCAAGACAGATTTTTGCAAATAGATCAACCGCAACAGTGCAAGCTAGAATGCTATATTTATTCTGTAGAATGCTTTACCATACCTGAATAAACTGCTCTAGAACTTCTCTCTGTTTGTTTAGGATAGCAGCTGCCATACTAGCTTGGTGTGACATCAATTCCTATCTGAGTCTCTCCCTGCTCGCTCATAGCTTTGGACTCAGATTAAAGCAGGGAGGGAGAGAGGAGCAAGCTGAGCATGCTCAAGCCCTAGCCCTGGAGGTTTATGCTTAAAACAGGAAGTCTGATACAGAAGCCCATTTATACACAATAGAAGAACAGAAATGCTGTGTTTCTTTTGACAGAGGACTCTGTGAAGCATTACTTAAAAGGGTTTACTGGTGTATTTCTATAGACCTTTCTTAGTTTTAACCTTTCCTTCTCCTTTAACCCTCCAAAACAAAAGCTTTGTGGCTTCCAGTCTACACAGAAGATCCAGATATTGCACAATAAAGATACTATATTTGTTTGTATAGTAAATGATACACTGTTTAAAGTGCAACTACATAGAATTAAGAATTAGACTAAATAAAGGATATATTTTGTATATAGTACATCGGTACCAGGGCAATTGGGCTGCTAGAGGTGCCTACTCTGCATGCTCAGCACAGAAATTGCCTAGCCCATTTATATCATGAATAGGGGACTGATGATTTTATAAATTGTAGGATCCCATGTACACCAGGGAGGGAAGAGTTAGTAGTTATGAGTAAGATCTCATATGCTGCCTAAAATAAATAACTAAGATTGATAAGCCAACTGCCCTGAGAGATTGCCAGCCCTCCAATCATCCCATCAGTAGCTGGTTTCATATTTGGTTAGCAAGAGAGTCTTGGGGGTAAATTTATCAAAGAGTGAAGTTCCGCCACTAGAGTGAAATTCCGCAGCTCTCTATGTATTTCTATGGGATTTTAAAAGGAATATTTATCAATGGGTGAAAGTTCACCCTTTGATAAATACGCCTATAAAAATCCCATAGAAATGAATGGAGAGCTGCGGAATTTCACTCTAGTGGCGGAACTTCACTATAACCTTCACTCTTTGATAAATATACCCCTTGGGGTCTCCCTGTGCAGCTTCAGAAAAAAAAATCTACTAGTTTCTTACACCACCACTTAAAACAAACTGTACGTATCCATATTTTTATCTGTATCCATGATGATAAACCCAGCACTCAAAATTCTGACAGATATAGAATGCACAACAATTATGCCTTACTGTATCAGTAAAACTACAACCTCACATTTTACAGAAATAGTATGATCTAGGTGAGTGCTGTCCCAACTGTTTCCATATATTGGGCCAATTATTCACTATGCAATATGCTTGAGGAACCATGAAAATCTCTTTGATGGCCATATCCAGCCCTTGGGTCTTCTCCAGCAGTGTTTCTGATTTTTCATTGGTGAAAATTCAGAGAAATGTCAACTTCTGAAAAAGCTTGCCTTCTGACTACAATTCAAAGTACCGTAGTCTTATTTATTTAATAGGTTCTAGGTCTTACACTGCTCGTGTTGAACTAAAAAAAAGTAATAAATACTAAACCAGTTAATTGTACATTGTTACTTACTTTAAATATTTGGCATATTCTGCATCTTTCCAGTACAGCAGATATTTCAGATGATTCACAAAAGACTTGTCCTTAAAATATCCTCTTTGGGCCAAAACTGTGGAGGAAAAAAGTACTACTGTTTTAACCCTTTCCCTGCCAGCCGTTTTGTCCTAGATGCGAACATCTACTGCCAAGCAGTTTTTAGATATTTTGCACTCTTTCACTTTAAGGGCCTTTCCTGGGGCGGTCTTTTAGTTTACCCAGGAAAACAATATTTTGTTTTTTTCAGGACAACCTGAACTTTCAAAATATGCAAGAATTTTGGTGTAATTCTACTTCTGTAAATAAATATAGGCTTCTAAGTGTCCAATAAAATGAAAAATATCATGTTTCACAAAAAACAATCACATATATCAGAAACATCATTTATTTTATGTTTGAGAACACGGCAATACCATATATATCTATATATATATATATCTATCTATCTATCTATATAGTACACTACCAAATTTCCAAAGCACCGCTCCCCAAACGGCATACTTCTGATTTAAAGGCCAAACATTCCACTAACAGTCGGTTTACCCTAGAAAACTACCCATTATTAGAAAGAACAGATTCTGGTGAATCAAAAATGGGTAAACATATCGTTGTACTCCAAACTACCAAGTTGCAATTGTTTCCTAAAGTTATAATGTTTTATAGAAATTGGTGAATTTTTTGAAAAATGACCTCAAAGCTTCCAATCTACAGAATCATATCTCCCACACATCACTAGGTATCAATGTAAAACACCCCAAATATGAAAGCCTGGGGTCCACTGAACAGTTTGATGCCCAATATGTATAGGTGTACCCAAGCATGTGGCATATAGGGGGCCTAAAATGTAGACACCTCATTTTAGCTATCAGTTCTGTAATTCCAGATACTGCAAAATCAACACATTTACATCGTTTTGGGGGGGGGGTCAAAAGTAGAAAAAAGTAAATTCACCCCAGAAAACCATATATTTTTGGAAAGTACACATTCCCTAAAATCTAAATTGGGTATGCATGTCTTTGTACTCCAAAGTACCAAGCCGCAAACCATTCCTAAATTTGGTGATTTTGGCAACATTTCCAAAAATCACCTCAAAATTTCTACCCTGCAGCATCGTATTTCCCACATACTTTTAGGTATCAAGATAAATCACCCCAAATATGAAAGCCTAGGGTCCTCTGAACAGTTTGATGGCCAATATGTATAGGTGTACCCAAGCACGTGGCATATAGGGGCCCTAAAATGAAGACCCCCCTTATGGTCTGTCATTTCAGGTACTGCAAAATCAACACATTTACATAGTTTTGGGGGGGGCAAAGGTAGAAAAAAGTACGTTCGCCCCAGAAAACCATATATTTCTGGAAATTAAACATTCCCGCGAATCCAAATTGGGTAATGCATGTCTTTGTGCTCCAAAGACCAAGTCTAAATTTGGCGATAAAAGCAACTGTTTTTACATTTCTGAAAAAGCCTAAAAATATTGCAATTGGCCGCATTTATCTCACCCAACTTCTTACATACAATTGTAAAACACCATAAATACTGATGCCAAGGGTCTACTTAACAGTTTTATGCCCAATATGCAATGATATACCAAGGCAACTGGCATGTGCGGACCCCAAATGTAAATAGTGCATATGAGTTTTCTCTGCTGCCGATTCGCCTTCTGTAAACATAGACCCTTGACTTCATGTTATGTGCCTCAAGACCCTCCTAACAGCAAAGACCCCCCAAAACCATATGTTTTTGGGAAGTACACATTCTGACGAAACCAACCAAGATAAAGACGTCTTTCTACAGCAAAGTACCAAACTGCAAAGCTTTTCTAAATATATAGAGATTTCTACATTTCTGAAAATCGCAGAAAAATGTTGCAGTTAAACTGTGCGTTATGTGCCGTAAGACCCCCAAACTGTAAAAAGACCCCAGAAAACCATATATTTTTGGAAAGCATATATTCTGACGGATCAATCTAAGTAAAATATATCTTTCTATACCAAAGTACCAAACAGCAAAACTATACTACTATACGATTATCCAATAGTCACGTTGCAGAAATAAACAGTTTTTAGGGGTAAAAAAAACACAAATTGATGAAATGAAAAAGTAAAAAAAATAAAATGTGTATACATGTGTGTACACTTCAAGAATTGTGTGACAGTGTATAAGTGCGTATAAGTGCGTATAAGTGCGTATAAGTGCGTATAAGTGCGTATAAGTGTAATGGAATCTACTCCAAGTCTCCAAGATGGCGTCCAAGATGGCGACTGCCTGCCTCTCCACATGGCTCCTGCCGGGCACAGGTCTATGACCTCATCTCCTTCCCAGTCCAGGATTGGTCGTCGGCGACGGAATGGACGCCGGCGTCAAAATCGGGCGCCGGCGTCAAGACGTCAGTGTGAGGACGCTGGCGTCTGCGTCTGACGCAAGCGCGTCAAAATTTGGCGCCAACCCTGGGACTACTTAAACCCACTTCCCCTTCCAGTCCTTGCCCAACTATAGGTTCCTGCTACAGAGTTCCTGGGTGTTATTATCTATTGATTCTTGTGTACCGATTCCTGCCTGTTCTTCGATTTTGCTTGTCTTCTGCCTGGTCTGACCTTTTGCCTGTATTTTGTCGATTCTTTGGATAAACCCTTTTGTACCTCGAACCTGTCTGGTCTCCTCTTTGGTCTACACTATTACTGTGCCTTCGGGCCCGTTTACAGTATAGTTGGGCCATGGACCCTTCGGAGGAGACTCCAGCTCCACCTGATGTCGGTGGCGCTATCCGCGGTTTGGCTTCCCGCATGCAGTCATACGAAGCCCAGCAGTCACACTTCGGTCAGGCCCTTGAAGCTATCCTGGACAAATTGTCGGCATTGTCACCTGTGGCCCCGGTCCCTGTGGCCATTCCTGCAAGCCCACTTCAGTCTTCAGAACCTCGCATTCCTGCGCCTCCCCTCTACAGCGGCGATCCTGATGCATGCAGAGGTTTCATCAACCAGTGCGAGATCCAGTTCGCCCTGCTGCCAGGTCAGTTTGTATCCGAACAAGCTAAAGTGGGGTACATGATTACTCGCCTACAGGGGAAGGCTTTGGAGTGGGCATCACCTTTGTGGGAGAAGAGGGATCCTTTGATTGACAACGCCAGTGCCTTCATCCGTGAACTTCGGGTCGTCTTTGATGCCCCTGGCCGAGCTACGGCATCCTCTGCTCGCCTGTTCCAGATTCAGCAAGGCACTCGCTCTGTTCCGGAGTACGCTATTGAGTTCCGCACCCTAGTGGCGGAGACCACCTGGAACAACGATGGGTACCATGCCGCCTTCTACAACGGCCTAGCCATGCGGATCAAAAACAACTTGGTCTCCCGGGAAATTCCTTCTCGGTGGGAGGATCTGGTGGCGTTGGCTATAAAGGTTGACACCCGACAGAGGGAATTTCAACTCAAGCTCAACAGAGAGCGTTCGAAGAGGTATCCCCGGTTCCAATCCACCCTGGCTCCTCGCTTCCAGAGACCCCTACTCCTCAATCCGGCTTCTGCTTTCCCCTCTCCTACTCCTGCGGCTTCTGCTTCCTCTGCTCCATCTACTGAGGAACCCATGCAGATCGGACGGGCTCGTCTTTCCGAACAGGAGAAGCTACGGAGAAGGGCTGCCGGCCTATGCCTGTATTGTGGGGGCAAATCACACTTCGCCCATGAGTGTCCTGTGAAGCCGGGAAACGCCAGCACCTAGGTAGGTTTGGGGAGACCTATCTGGGTGGTGTTTGTCATTCTCCCCAACCCTCTATTCAACGCTTCCTTCTTCCGGCACAGATCCAATTCGGTTCCCAGAAGATCCCAGTGCAAGCTTTCCTGGACTCTGGTGCTGCTGGAAATTTCTTGGACAGAGTTTTTGCTGCTCGCCATGCGGTTCCCCTACAACCCTTGGCCTCTCCTCTGCGAGTCTTGGCTATTGATGACCGCCCTCTGTCTTCGGCCATTATTTCTCAAACCACCGTTGAACTTTCTCTTAGAGTGGGCACCATGCATCTGGAGAGATTGGCCTTTCTACTCATCGACTGCCCTTCAACTCCACTCGTTTTGGGGCTCCCCTGGTTGTGCACCCATAATCCAGTCATTGATTGGTCCTCCGCTCAAGTCTCCCGCTGGAGCCCCTATTGCCAACAGAACTGTTTGCCTGCTGTACCCCTTATCAAGGTTTCTTCTATTTCTTCCAAGTTGACACTTCCTTCCATCTATCAAGATTTCGCTGATGTCTTCAATAAGGGCTCTGCAGAGATCCTTCCTCCTCATCGACCCTATGACTGTCCGGTCGAACTTCTTCCTGGTTCTATGCCTCCCCGGGGTCGCACCTATCCTCTTTCCCCCTCTGAGACGGCTGCCATGAAGACCTACATTCAGGAAAATCTCCAAAGAGGCTTCATCCGCCCTTCTTCCTCCCCTGCTGGTGCTGGATTTTTCTTTGTCGAAAAGAAGGACGGGGGTCTGCGACCATGCATCGACTATAGGGGGTTAAACAAAATCACCATTAAAAACCGTTACCCTCTCCCCCTAATCTCCGAACTCTTCGATCAGTTAAGAGGGGCCAAGATCTTCACCAAGCTGGATCTTCGGGGTGCCTATAACCTCATTAGAGTTCGTGAAGGGGACGAATGGAAGACCGCCTTCAATACCCGAGATGGGCATTATGAATATCTAGTCATGCCATTTGGACTATGTAACGCCCCCGCGGTCTTCCAAGAGTTCGTGAATGATATATTCAGAGACCTGTTGGTGCAAAGTGTTGTTGTCTATCTGGATGACATTCTCGTCTTTTCCAAAGATCTCCACGAGCATCGCTCCC
This sequence comes from Xenopus petersii, assembly GCA_038501925.1. NCBI lineage: Eukaryota > Metazoa > Chordata > Amphibia > Anura > Pipidae > Xenopus > Xenopus petersii. Next base: position 40,341,987 of record CM076675.1, read on the forward strand.
AAGTGAAGGAAGTTCTTCTTCGTCTTAGAAAGAATAATCTCTTCGCTAAATTGGAAAAGTGTTTGTTTGAAGTGTCCTCCATCCCATTCCTTGGGTACATCATCTCCCAGCAGGGTTTCAAGATGGATCCAGCCAAGGTTTCAGCAATTCTTGATTGGCCCCTCCCCACAAGTGTCAAGGCTATCCAGAGATTTATTGGCTTTGCCAACTATTACAGACAATTTATTAAAGGTTTCTCTTCCAAGATCTCTCCTATCCTGGCCCTCATCCGCAAAGGGGGTAAACCACAGCATTGGCCTCCTCCAGCCCTGGAAGCCTTTGAATCCCTGAAAACTGCCTTTTCTTCTGCACCTATTCTCAGACACCCCGATCTTCTTCTTCCCTTCTTCCTCGAAGTCGACGCCTCAGATGTAGGAGCTGGAGCTGTCTTGTCACAGAGATCATCCTTGGACGGGAAGTTGCATCCCTGTGCTTTCTTCTCTAAGAAGTTTTCCTCCTCCGAGCAGAACTACGATGTGGGGAATCGTGAGTTATTGGCAGTGAAACTCGCCCTGGAGGAGTGGAGACATTTACTGGAAGGATCCTCCATTCCCGTGACCATCTTTACAGACCATAAGAACCTCGAATTTATCCAGTCCCTTAAACGTTTGAATCCTCGACAAGCCAGGTGGTCACTGTTCTTCTCCCGTTTTAACTTCGTCATCACCTTTCGTCCTGGCTCTAGAAATAGAAAGGCTGATGCTTTGTCTAGAAGTTTTATTCCTGAAGTTCCCTGTTCCGAAGATCCTGAACCCATTGTGCCTTCCTCCAAGATCATCGCTGCCCTATTTCCCTCCTTGGCCTCGCAAATCCTTTCCGCTCAGACTACTGCTCCCGACAATATTCCCCTAGGGGTTGCCTTTGTTCCTCCTGATTGTCGCCAGTCTATTCTATCCCAGGCTCACAGTTCTAAACAGGCTGGTCATCCCGGAGTAGAGAAGACTACCGAACTCCTTTCTCGCCTTGTATGGTGGCCATCCATGAGGAAAGACGTCAAAGACTTTGTTTCTTCTTGTACCATCTGTGCCATTTCCAAGTCTGGACATTCTCCCCCTAAAGGACTCCTTCTTCCATTACCTATTCCATCTCGTCCTTGGACTCATCTTGCCATGGATTTTATTGTGGATCTACCTGTCTTCTCCGGTCACACTGTCATCTGGGTTGTCGTTGACAGGTTTAGCAAGATGGCTCATTTCATTCCCCTCCACAAACTTCCCTCTGCTCCTGAACTTTCCAAGCTTTTCATCCATCATATTTTTCGTCTCCATGGGTTTCCTGCCGAGATCGTCTCTGACCGTGGCTCACAATTCGTCTCTAGGTTTTGGAGATCCTTATGCAAAGCTCTCAACATTTCTTTACAATTTTCTTCTGCCTATCACCCGCAATCCAATGGAGCTGCTGAGAGAGTAAACCAGGCATTGGAACAGTATCTTCGCTGCCATGTTTCCCTGTGCCAAGACGATTGGTCGGATCTCCTTCCTTGGGCTGAGTTCGCCCATAACAACGCCTTGCATTCTTCATCACATCAGTCCCCTTTATTCTGTGTCTACGGTCAGAATCCATTGGCGTTTCCCCAGGATCTTCTCCTCACCAATGTTCCTGCCGCCAACGACCAGGCTGCCCACATGATGGCGATTTGGGCTGCCGTTGCCTCTAATCTTCAGAAGAGCTCCCTGATCCAAAAGAGGTTTGCCGACAAGAAGAGGATTCCTGCTCCACCCTATGCTCCTGGTGATAAAGTCTGGCTTTCCACCCGTAACATCCGCCTGAAGATTCCTACCCCAAAGCTTGGTCCCAGATTCATCGGTCCCTATCCTGTCATTGAAATCATCAATCCAGTGGCGGTTCGTCTTCAACTCCCCCCAGAGATGCGGATCCCAAATGTCTTCCATGTCTCTCTCCTTAAGCCTGCTGTGTCTCTTTCTTCTTCTCCCCCAGCTCCAGTCCTGGTTGACGATCACCAGGAATTCGAAGTGAAGAGGATTTTGGACTCTCGTCTTTCCAGGGGCACTCTTCAATATCTCATCGAGTGGAAGGGGTTCGGTCCCGAAGAGTGCTCCTGGGTCAGGAGCTCAGATGTCCATGCGCCCATCTTGGTTCGTAGGTTCCATAAATTATTCCCTCTCTCCCCTAGACTCGGTGGTCCTGAGGCCCCCCCTAAGGAGGGGGGTACTGTAATGGAATCTACTCCAAGTCTCCAAGATGGCGTCCAAGATGGCGACCGCCTGCCTCTCCACATGGCTCCTGCCGGGCACAGGTCTATGACCTCATCTCCTTCCCAGTCCAGGATTGGTCGTCGGCGACGGAATGGACGCCGGCGTCAAAATCGGGCGCCGGCGTCAAGACGTCAGCGTGAGGACGCTGGCGTCTGCGTCTGACGCAAGCGCGTCAAAATTTGGCGCCAACCCTGGGACTACTTAAACCCACTTCCCCTTCCAGTCCTTGCCCAACTATAGGTTCCTGCTACAGAGTTCCTGGGTGTTATTATCTATTGATTCTTGTGTACCGATTCCTGCCTGTTCTTCGATTTTGATTGTCTTCTGCCTGGTCTGACCTTTTGCCTGTATTTTGTCCATTCTTTGGATAAACCCTTTTGTACCTCGAACCTGTCTGGTCTCCTCTTTGGTCTACACTATTACTGTGCCTTCGGGCCCGTTTACAATAAGTGCGTATAAGTGCGTATAAGTGCGTATAAGTGCGTATAAGTGCGTATAAGTGCGTATAAGTGCGTATAAGTGCGTATAAGTGCGTATAAGTGCGTATAAGTGCGTATAAGTGCGTATAAGTGCGTATAAGTGCGTATAAGTGCAAAAAAACTTTTTTTTGTTTTTTTTTACTAAAATATGTGTGTATGTGTGTATAATGTAGGTAAGTGTATGTAAGTGTGTGAAATAAAGGCCACTTACCGTTTCTGGGTGATCTGAGAGCTGGAGAAGTTCTTAGAGAAGCTATCTGCAGAGTCACAGCAAGCAGGAAGTGTGTGGGCGTCACTGGAACATGAGGTAAGCAGGAGGAAGCAGTGCAGCAAGGCAGACACGCGATTTGCTGTGTCTGCCTTTTTAAGGTCGGCCCTGCGAAAATCCTGTCGCAGGACCGACATGACAGCCCCCCAGCCTCGTTGCCCAGGGGGCTGTCAATGCTGCTAAACCTCTGCAGAGGCGGCTAAAGCCGCTGATGCAGAGTACAGCATTTTAAACTGCAAGCACATACAAGGTACATGCTTGCCAGTTAAAGCCCTTGCCTGCCAGAACGTACGGTGTACGTGCTTGGCAGGCAAAGGGTTAATGCATTCAGCAGATTCTTGACTGCCCCCCTGGTGTATAGTTGCCACTTGGACAGAATTTTGCCAGGCCGGTAAAAATAAGACTTGGTGCCCATGTTATTAATAGGGGAGAAATTTAACAGAGAATTGGTAACCATACCATGCAGTTAACAAATCAAAGCACTAACTTGCTCTTTGTTGCAGTAAATTGTCCCCGAGTAACAGTACCTCAAGAGATTAGTTACTTTTATTTGCCATTTTGCTTACATTCACGGTCTAAGGGTTAAAATTCACAGACTGCTAATCCCATTTCTTAAACTGCAATATTTATCTCCTTGAATACTCAGTGTACGTATATGCAATATACATCTAATTGTTTACTGCAGAAATGTTCTTCGTTTATTAAATTGATACCAACACATTTCTATAAAAATCATAGGAACGTGTCAGTATCTGCTACCTGACCCGCAAGTACCTTATCCGCAACCTGGTCCCGATGACCATTAAGAATCAGGAAGTGTTGTCATTGTAAACCGGAAGTGACATCATCAGAAGTAGACGTGATCAGAAAAAAGGAGTAAGAATCTCTATTGAGAAGACCCACGGCCCGACCCGCAAATCCACAGAACCGCCGACCCACGTCTATACCCTGACCCGGAACTTCTACGCGCAACCCGCAGGACCCGCTGCAGGACTTTACCCCCAGCCCCACGATCCTTCATTGACCCAACCCTCCGACACAGCTAAAAGATCTTTTAGCTGTTTCAGTGACGTTGGGCTGGGGGAGCGGCGTGATGCTTCCATAGTCTTATTACGAATGAAAACAGGACTTCAGACTGTGGAAGTATCGCTCCGCTTCCAGCACAGCATAACGGAAGCAAGACAGAAGATCAGTTAGCTGTGTCGGCTGTGCAAAGGTTTCCGGAGCTGGGGGCAGCTTTCAGGGGAACTGTTCTGGGCACAGTAACTACTTGACACTGACATGTTCCTATAATCTTTTAGGAACCTGTCTGTATCACTTTTAAAGGAAATGACGAGATTTGGTCGCCTGGCGACTAAACTCCCCAAACGCCTTCCCTGACTCTGCAGCGGCTTAAAATGAAAAACCGCCAGTGGTAATCACACGCGGCAGTTCGTTTTCCGAAATCGCCCAAAGTTGCCTCTAGGGATGCACCGAATCCACTATTTTGGATTCGGCCGAACCCCCCCCCCCCGAATCCTTCGCAAAAGATTTGGTGGAATACCGAACCGAACCCTAATTTGCATATGCAAATTAGGGGTGGGAAGGGCAAAACAAAGGTCACTCTATTTCCCTCCCACCCATAATTTGCATATGCAAATTACGTTTGGCCGGGCAGAAGGATTCGGCTGAATCCCGAACCGAATCCTGGATTTGGTGCATCCCTAGTTGCCTCACTGCTACACTGCAGGCAGCCATGCAGGGCTTTGTAGTGACCAACCTACATTTTAGATCTTTTAAGAAGTCGGTGGTTAATAAACAGAGATCAGTTGTTAATAGTAGAGCTCTCCTTTCCTAAACAATGACAACCCTTATTTATTAAAACTCAGTGGGGTTTATTTACCAACTCTGGTCAGTTAAGCCATGGAGACCAATAGAATGCATGTCTAGCACAAGCCCTATTTTGTAGGTTAATAGGAGGAGTATTTATTTATAGAGGATTTATTGCCCCTTTAAAGGGATACTGTCATGGGAAAAAAAAATTTAAAAAAAGAATCAGTTAATAGTGCTGCTCCAGCAGAATTCTGCACGGAAATCCATTTCTCAAAAGAGCAAACAGATTTTTTTATATTCAATTTTGAAATCTGACATGGGGCTAGACATTTTGTCAATTTCCCAGCTGCCCCAAGTCATGTGACTTCTGCTCTGATACTGCTCTTTACTGCTGTACTGCAAGTTGGAGTGATATCATCCCCCTCCCTTTTCCCCCCAGCAGCCAAACAAAAGAACAATGGGAAGGTAACCAGATAGCAGCTCCCTAACACAAGAAAACAGCTGCCTGGTAGATCTAAGAACAACACTCAATAGTAGAAACCCATGTGTCACTGAGACACATTCAGTTACATTGAGAAGGAAAAATAGTAGCCTTCCAGAAAGCATTTCTCTCCTAAAGTGCAGGCACAAGTCACATGACCTGGGGCAGCTGGGAAATTGACAAAATGTCTAGCCCCATGTCAGATTTCAAAATTAAATATAAAAAAATCTGTTTGCTCTTTTGAAAAATGGATTTCAGTGTAGAATTCTGCTGGAGTAGCACTATTAACTGATGCGTTTTGAAAAAAACATGTTTTCCGATGACAGGATCCCTTTAACAAAAAACACCCAATAAATAGCCTCCCACATAGGTAATCACTATACTAAAATGATACAAATCACTATAAAAAATATGATGTAATTTAAAAACAAGACTTAAAGGAAAACTAAAGTGCAAATCACTGGGGTGCCAAATGCCAAAAGAACCCCCCTCCCAGTAATTGTTATCACTTACCCAATCCCCTATAAAGCCGGTGCTATGCAAGTACCACGTAGTGATCATTTTCTACTTTTACTTTCTTTGTGCAGGTACACACATGCAGAAGAGTGAAGAGCCGAGCTTTAATTTAAAAAGGTGTTTTGTTTTTTTACACTACTGCAGATACTTCTGCCCCAGGCATCAAAGAAAGAAAAAGAAGAGGGTTGCTCTTTGGTGCTCACTCAGGCCGGTGCAGTTTTTTCTAATAGGAGCATCAGCCCAGGGTATCAGGAAAGTGATCGTTTTTCTTAATTCTACAAGATATTTATAATTATAATGGAACTTACATTAAAGAATTAACATTCTGTTTTGCACTCTTTCATAAAAGACCCTGCCACATTAATCATTTAGACTTATGGATCCAATTTTGTTACCAACATGCAATAACTTAAATGATAAAATCTTACGATTGAGAAACCCAACCCCAAGAGTTAATAATTTGTAATTTTACTGGAAAGGATTCCAGCAATGACAGGAGTTTTTATTTGGAAGACAGAACATTTCCTCTTAGTTTACCATTGAATAACTCACACATCTACAAAAAGAGTTTAGTGGCTTCCTTTTGTACCAGACTGAACAACCCCAGTACTACTTGAAAAACTTTTCTACCCCCCTCAGCTTGGTTAGCCACATCGAAGTCCCCTGAATACCATGTATGCCATTAATGAAAGGTCTGCTATATAATACATAGCCAAAGCAGGCATTAGCCATTTTGCATGTAACGTAAATACAATAGGCATATTCACCCCACAGAAATGAAAGTACTTCAATATAAGGAAGCTAACATTCTGTCTGTGTATAAACCATTAATGAGACTACACCAAGTACAGATTTGGGCATTTGCCAATTTAAAAAAAAAATTACTTTATGGAAGGAAGTTTTATTTACACAGGTGTGTGACTTAGTGGGGTTAAAAACAAGAGGTATATGTTTAAGGGTCAGGGCACACAGGCAGATTTGGGCAGATTAGTCACCCGGCAATTCGCTTTCCGAAGTCGACCGGAGTTTCCGCATGAGGCAACTTCGGTTGATTTTGGAAAACGAATCGCTCCAAGTGCCATCGTGCTGCCGTTTTACATTTAATATGGCGGGGAGGCAGTTCGGAGATTAGTCAACCCAAAGAAGAGGCGCTGGGCGACTAATCTCCCCGGATCTGCCTGTGTGCCCTGACCCGAAGTGTTGGTACGTTTTGTTAAACTTCCCTTGATTCAGCTATAGACGGTTGTGTAGATTGAACTAGATAAACGTATTCCTGCTTCAAATGTAGTGACAACCCAAAGAGATAATTATACAAAACCTATTGTTGACCAGAACAACTTATATTTGATAGAGTTATTTTTATTTGATAAATACTTGCTGCATAAGGTATGAAGTGCATTTATTTGTGTGTTAGAGTAAACATATTATCTTTCTTTCCATAGACAGGGACTCCATCCCTATGGCCAAAGTATTTTATACAAAATGGCAGGCATTGGTTTTTTAAGCTTTTGGGATTCCATCAAAAATAAAACAGGGATTCAGAAATACTCACAGTTGAGGTAATTAGGGTTTGCCAAACACTGAACAAATTCTAATTCTAACTGGAATCCAATTTTGCTCATCTGGAATGTGAAAAAGACAAATAACAGCATTTTTTATCAGCGATTCAATAGTAAGCAATATCATTAATATATCTACAGTAATTAACGTTTATAGGATATATTACCTTGATCAAATATTCATCAAAAAAAGAGAAAAAGACGACAATGAACTCAAATCCTTATTTTTAACACCCAAGAAACGAAAATGGTAGTATAAAGTTGCCAACTAACAATCCAACACGTAAGGACTGAGGGATATAGGTGGATAGAGGGGTACATTTACAAAGAAACTATACCCCTGAACATAGCAGGTCCTTATATTATTAATATATTTCAAAACTTTTCACAGAAAGGCTTTTTTTTTTTAATAAAAACTATATTTTTCTAATTAAAAGGTGCCATTGGATTCACCCACAGTCCTGCACTGAAGTCTATCCCTCTGGATAATATGAGGCATTTTTTTAACACATTATAACCATCCCCCTGCCACAGAAACACAAGGTTTTTATGTTCCAGTAAATAGCAGAGGAACATTTTTTACAGCTACATTTATTCCTGTTACAACCTACATTTTACAAACACCTGACAGAAATGCAAGAAATATCTAAAACCAAATATTTACTGCAATCTAAATATGTATTTATTTGTATACAATATATACTAAATAATATAATAATATTATATATGTATATTTGTATTATTATTAACATGTATTTATATAGCGCCAACATATTGAGCAGCACTGTGTCGGATTAATATGTAACACTGTATGCAAATAAAGCATTTCCTCACTTCAACTACAGTGTGTGCTGATCCTCCATCTGAATTCTATTGGTTCATTATACATTTTACAAAGGGACTACGTTTTACCTGCAACTTACTTGCTGCTTTCAAAGTAAAACTCCCAAACTTGGCTGCCCTTTTATTAGACACAAGTGGGATCACCTGACTATAGCTGGGAAGGGTGGGGGCTACAACATGGAGCTGGTCACTTCTCCTGTATAACTATAACAAACAAGGGAAAGTTGTGCTCACCACTAAATTTTTAAAATAATTAGGCGGGGGTGCAATGAGGGTGTGACCACAAAATACATATGGAAAAATACAAGATTCCTCTGCACTCAACCCATTATCAATATATTTAAGACAGAGACATTTTGTGCATACTGCATGTCTCTGCCTTAAATATATTGATAATGGGTTGAGTGCAGAGGAATCTTGTATTTTTCCATACGTATTTTATGGTCACACCCTCATTGCACCAAGTCATCAGGATCCTTGAGGTACCGAAACGCGTAGATGTTTATATGATTCAGTAAAGGACTTCTAACAAACTTTATGCCGTGAGTGCTTCCTTTTATTTTTGGACTTTATATAGAATTGGGTTAGCACCCGGCGAAATTATCGAATGGCGGAGATGCCAGCACTCTCGAAAAACCAAGTGATGTGCCTGGGTGCAGAATCAACAAATATAACACAGACTTCGAATAGAGTCCGCACTCTCAGGTCTTAAAAATAAAAAATTTTTATTAATAAAAGCTACAGACTAACGTTACTTTGTGCCATTCTCCATTTTCGATACATTTGTGACATAGTTTGGTCTGTTTAAACTTTAACATTAGGCAGGAGGAAAGTATAGGATGGTCACAATTAAGAGCAGCGTTTTTTACGTTTTTATTTATTTATTTCTACTTTTTTGTTTCTTTTTTAATTGTTTATTTGTATAAACATTGAATAGTAGTACCAATACGAATTTTAGTAAACGTATTGCCTGTTTAATGTTAATGGAAGTTATGCTATACATATTTTAAACACCGGGCGCTTGCATCTGACGAAGTCTACAGTCATCTTTACTGAAGCAGTTTTCACGCCAGTATGTTGATATAAGGCATATCCATTGTTTATTTGATACTTTGAGAAAGGTCTTAGTGGGGCCCTTTAGCTTCTATTAATAAAAAAAGTTTTATTTTTAAGACCTGAGAGTACGGACTCTATTTGAAGTATATATATTTATTTATTTTGTGGGTTTCCTTCAAAACATACAGGCAAGTTTAATAACCCCTAAAGGAATGGACCCTAGTATGTGTGTGACACAGACATTAGACTGTAAGCTCTACTTCTGGGACAAGGACTGAAGTGAATGATAAAAGGTCTCTGTAAAATGTTACTTAAATATGTCAGTGGCAACAGCTGGAACTCTATTGGAGCCCAACTCTCCTGGTTCTAGAGAAGCCTTAGATTTCTTATTCTTTCTTATTGTGAAAATACAGTCCCATTATTGCCCTTACGATAGACCTGCGAAACCAGAATCTTAAAGGCATTTTAGTCACACAGCCAATGATATTTATTACCTGTCTCCATCGCAGCAGCAGCAGCAGCCATAACAGCACTACAGGGAAATTAGCCTCCAATCTCACCAGCAATAACACCGTAAAGCAACCAATCCAGCCGGAAATGATCAAATGCCGGTGAAGGACGTCTCAGCTGACGCCAGAAATATTAGAATGCGTGCAAAGCCTCGATCTGGAGCAGACAGGAAATCGTCATAATATGCAGATTCCTATCTGGTGTCAGTGGCTCTGCTTTCATTGACGCTTGCTCTTATTAAATGCGTCTGTAACTGTCTGCGTGTAAAAATATGTTATTATAGGAGCGGCAGAAAATAGCTGACACTTTATTCAAAATATATGTAGTAAAGCAAATGCTGCATGTTTTCAGTGATCGCTCGGTCTGAGAACAGCATTAAACTCCCTGACAGGGAGACGTTCAGCTGCGTGACGTCTCTCTCTGCTGCAGACTGACTGAGAGAGAGTATCAATCAAGTCACAGTGACGTATGGAGCTTGCGAGCGAGGGCTTCGTGATGTGGGCGGGCAAAACTCTGTGTGCTGCTCAGTTACTATATGGGAGAGCTTACTTCACGGTACGGAGGAGGTGTTCAGCACATTGCGTTGCAGACAGGCAGCCGGTAGGGAAGTTGGCAACACTCATAACAGACCAGGGACTGGGGAGCTTTTGTAAGGGGCAGGCAGAGCAGCAGCATTTATGTCCAGTTTACAGAAGTGAGACAACCGGGCAGATAGTTGCAAACCGGACTGTACCTGGAAAAAGCTCTCTGTCTGGTTCAAAACCGGACAGATGTGGCAAACCTGTGGCAGTCCCTGTGCTGAATGGCTACTGTAGCAATCAATGGGGACCCATAGTGTAAGGTTTCTCAGTGATATTCTGTAGCCTTTAGGATGTCGAAATCGTATGAAATCTGGGGTGGGAGTGGCATGAACTTAGATGGGAACGAGAGACTTGAGTTGGTGAAGGGGTTAATTTAAAGCCTCACTGCATATTATTAAAGGGCAGTGGAGCGAAACACAGGGCTCCTAATTCACCTAGAAAAATCACTGCACAAATGCACTTTGTAATAATGTGTGGAATGATTGTACTTGAGCTCACTGGCCTATCCAGACTTATTGCAATCCCCTTATCCATTGGCTGCATAATGTACTGGCATGTTAGGGGTTAATATCTTACTCTGACACTATTTTGTAGGTGACCTTACAGTCTGGGGTTAATGCTCATTAACCATTTGGTACAGTGGTCATACTGGTATAAGATATCTACCCCGTGCACAGACAGTGCCACTTAATCAGAATGGTAGGCTGGAAAATCAGCTCATTCTGCTCTGGTGGGGGAACCAGTGTGAATAGCACTGCCTTAGCCTCCTCCAAAATAATCCCCCTCCTTCTGTGTGTGTGTGTGTGTGTATGAGTGTGTGTGTATATGAGTGTGTGTATGAGTTTGTGTGTGAGTGTCCATAAAGTTAGTGAGAAGCTGATGCCCCAGAGACAGGCTGCTGGTATTGTTCCCGGAAGAGTCACCCACAAAGCTATTTATCCCAGTTTAAAAAAATTGATTTTTATAATAAATTTTGATTGGTCGAATTTTGAGTTCATGGGGAAGCGATTTTCAGCAGACTTGCTTCCCCGTTGGTTGTGTGTATTTTCAGCAGGCGGCAAATGTCCACCTTCCATTGCCCTTATTAGGACTGGTTATTTTTTGGCCAAGGGATTAAACTAAATGGCTCTTATTTGTACATTAGAAATGCAGAATGATTCTAAAACAAAGTGCAATTTAGGTTAGAGTAGGTACCTGCTTAAAGAGTCTACCTTGACGTGGTGGCAGGCTTAATAATCCTCTGGCCAAAAGTGTTTCATTTATTTTTATAGCTCCCATTCCTGTGTGGCCTTTATACTGTGCGGTGGGGAGGGAGTGGGGGCCAAATAATTATATTATATGGGGTCCTATGATTTCTAATGGTGGCCCTGGGTGCAGCAACCAAATTGAGCTTTGAACCTTGACACTTTCGATTTAGTTTAAGGGCTCCATTAAGCAGAACAATAAAGATCAGCCTGGGAGGAAATTAACCGAAGTGGAGAAATATTCCTTAAATATACACTATATAGTTTTGTATTGAAGTGATCACTACTGATAAAAATTAGACCTGGGATCCACTGCCAGATTCAATTACATAGACCCTCATTTTTTGATTTTGGGTGAAATCAATGGTTTTATATATTAACTTTACAAAATACAAAAACACACAATCCAAAAATGTAAAGAGGACCCTGCCCAAAAGGAAACCTCAGTATGTTGTAGATGGACATAATGAAAGCAATTTAGAAGTATTTGCATCAATCTGTCCTCTGGTTCCTGGTGTCAGTCAGTGATTGTAAGACTAGATTTTTGCTAATGGCACAAGCTACTGCTATTGGTTGTATGTCTCACTGCTGCTAGTCACATGATTCTCCTGAGTAAACTGTTGGTTGTCAACTGCCACTGCCCAACTGTCTTTTGGACGGTGGAGAGAGAGGGAGCGAGCGAGAGAGATTGCCACATCCGATGCTATAAAAGAAGACAAATTTTGGGTAAAACTACATAGAATTACAATAAAAGGAGAAGGAGAAGGAAGGCGAAGATGAAGAAGAGGAAAAAGAGGAGTTTGACTCCAGAAGAGAGAGAACTTCCACAGGATGAAAGTGGGAAGAAGAAAGAGAAGAAAGCCAAGAAGCAAGATGCAGAAGAGAAGACCAACTCCAGTCGAAATAGGAAGAAGAGACACACTGAGAGTAAAAAAACAATCCGTGTAGGGGAGAAGCCCCCTGAAGATGGAAGGAATAAAAGAAAAGCTGTAAGAAAAGCTCAAACAAAGAAGAGAAAAGAAAGTCTCTCAGATGTGACCAGTAAACCTGAGAGCAAGAAGAGAAGACAAGAAGAGAAAGAAGAAACAACTAAAAGTAAAAAGAAAACCGGCTTAGAAGAGATGAAAATTCCTCAGAGCAGCAGAAGAAGGAAGGAGCGGGACAAGAGGAAAAGACCAAGGAGCCCAGAAGATCCATTGGAAGGTAAGGGGGAATATGCAAGAAACGTATTCCATTTTTATTTTCTGTTACATCTACTTCTAATTCTTTTTAATATAGAGTCATGAAAGTTATTTAACTGCCCACATTGATCGGTCCTGTTGGGGGTGGGGGTTTCCACAAATCCATCCCTCTGCTTTAATTAAAATTTCTGTATGTTTTTAGAAAACATATATTGTTAGGTGGACAGTTAGGACAGTTAGGGAAAATTGAAAACCCCAAAGGCTTAAATAATATCCCTCTTACACTAAATGCTAGGAATACTCACAAATAATAAAGATAAAGAGTTTTTCTCTAAATGTGGGTGCTGCCTTAGCCACCATTAATTGTTATGGAGATACTTATAGGTAGATAGATATATTTAGGAAAATATACAATGCATAATATATTTTGATATGGGCTTTTGACTGAATTTGTTTTGTTCCCACAAGGTGGAAGTGGAAGTGCACCGAAGAAATCCCATGTGGATGGGAAAAGACCAGCCCCCCTGGACATACAGAGGTACAAATTCCACCAAGAGCTAGGAGAAGGCACGTTTGGACAGGTGAGTGCGGGGCCTCCCAATATAGAAATCTCTTTTGTTATCTGGTATAAATCTGTACAGAAAACATGGAAGTACAATCAAGCACTTGGCAATGTCTTTAAAGGGGTTGTTCACCTTTGAGTTAAAGGGCTGGTTCACCTTAAGTAACCTTTAGCATGTTATAGAACAGCCAATTCTAAGCAACTTTTCAATTGGTTTTCATTATTTATGTTTTATAGTTTTATAGTTATTTGTCGTTTTCTGATTCTTTGCAGCTTTCAAATGGGCATCATTGTCCCTTTCTAAAAAAACAAATGCTCTGTAAGGCTACAAATGTATTGTTATTGCTACTTTTTATTGCTGATCCTTCTATTACGATGCTCTCCTATTCATATTCCAGTCTCTTATTCAAATCAATTCATGGTTGCTAGGGTAATTTGGGCCCTAGTTACCCAATTGCTTAAAATGCAAATTGAACAGATGCTAAATAAAAAGCTAAATAACCCAAAAACCTTCAATAAAAAAAATTAAAACAAATTGCAAATTATCTTGGAATATCACTCTCTACATAAAACAAAAAGTTATCTCAAAGGCGAACAACCCCTTAAACTTTACGTATGATGTAGAGAGTGATATTCTGAGACAACTTGCAATTGTTTTTAATTATTATTTGTGGTTTTTGAGTTATTTAGCTTTTTATTCAGCAGCTCTCCAGTTTGCCGTTTCAGCAATCCAGTTGCTAGGGTGCAAATTACCCTAGCAACCATGCATTGATTCGAATAAGTGACTGGAATATGAATAGGAGAGGCCTGAATAGAAAGATAATAATAAAAAGTAGCAATACCAATACATTTGTAGCCTTACAGAGCATTTGTTTTTAGATGGGGTCAATTACCCCATTTAAAAACTGTAAAAAGTTAGAAGAAGAAGGCAAATAGTTTAAAAACTATAAAAAAAATATTGATGACTTATTGAAAAGTTGCTTAGAATTGACCATTCTACAGCATATTAAAAGTTAAATTAAATGGGAGGAAGACCTAGGAGTCCTCACTGACCAACAGTGGGAGTCCCTCCTCAAATCACCCAACAGAGTGTCCGTCAATCCCAGACACCAAATTCCACAGTTATATTTGACACATAGAATCAATCCTAATCTCTCCCCTAATTGCCCTAGGTGCAAGAAGTCAGAGGGTACTCTAGTACATACACTATGGGCCTGTCAGGATATTCAAAACTATTGGACAGCAATTGTGGATATGTTATCCGAAGTGTTAGGCCTAAGGTTGGTCCCTGATCCACTAGTCTGTATATTGGGTCTGTTTGCAGGAATTCAAATGGCCTCAACCACAAAAATGTTTCTGAACAAAGCTTTGTTTCAAGCCAGGAGGTTGATATGCCTTAATTGGAGGTTGGACAGGCCGCCCGCCCGCCCCCGACTTATGGGTTAGCACAATGTCCAACATTGGGACGCTAGACTTCCTAACTCTAAGAAAAAGGGGGCAAATGGCAAAATTCCATCAGATCTGGTCCCCTTGGTTGATGAAATTTCCCATTCCCAACATACTGGCACAGGAAAACCTCCCTTAAGCCTCACAGTAAAGTAATGCAAACACATATTTGGTAATATACAGTATGTTTTATTAAATTCCGTCATTGCATATGGTGTATATTGTTACATTTTTGTGCCTAATTGTGCTGTACAATGTCAAGAGAAACTATGTCCTGCAATGCAAGAATACAATTCTGTAATATTTATCTCGCTTCATGACTGTCAATAAACTTACCTGAACAAACAAAAAAAGTTAAATCAAAAATGAACCACCACTTTAACATTCTGATTGACTCTGATATTATCAGTCATTCATGTTGTAAGCAGCATTCAAGACACTCTATAATTTCTAATCTCTTTGTTCTGCTCTTAGGTGATGTTGGCATCATATACACCGAAGAAACAACTTGTGGCAATGAAGACGGTGCCCAAACAACCCAGCAAGGGCAACTATACCTGCATCATGAAGGAGGCCCGACTCTTGAAGATCGCCAGAGGATGCCCCTTTCTATGCCATTCTCATGCCACGTTCCAGTCTGAGGTACAGAACACTGTTTATATTGATACATAATCTGTTCCATGAATGGTTTGACTTTCTAAGGCCAACTTAATGCCCATAACAAGGGAAAACACCCTTTGATAACCAACAAGTCCCCAATTCACCTTGCTTGCTGAACAGTTCTGTGCCATGTATTCCTCACTAATTCTTCATTTGTCTCTCTAACCAGCTGCATGCCTTCTTCGTGCTCGAGTATGCCAGCGGGGGAACACTACACAAAGTTATTGCAGACCAAGGAAATCTGTCAATGAAGAACATCCAGTAAGTGATACGATTCTTACTATCGAGCAGTGCTGTCTAACTGATTCCCACTTGTGTGGCCCCCCACATGAAATTCTGCCTGCTGTGACTTACCATGTGTAAAGTTTAAAATGTATCACTACAGATATTAACTGGCCCCTGCATTGTTTAAACCTCAAATTCAGACAATAATCTCCCCTGAATTGTCCACACTTGTAACACCTGTATATTTCATACCCCTAAAACCCTGTACTGTTCACACCTCAGACCCAGACTGAAAGTGCTCATATTGTTCACTTGTTCAGACTCAGACGAAGGGGCACCAGCATTATGTCACTGTATGTAACACAGTATGAACTGTTCATCTTAGAGTGGTCCTGATAAGTTTCCCTGTGTCCTGCTGTATTTTGCCTTCCCTATACTCCCTGTATGCACCATATTCTGCCTGTCCTACACTACCTGTGAGACATGAGCCTGGTAGGGTTTGTTCTGGGGGTTTGTTAGCATTTGAAAATAATTGTTAGGGGCCCCTAAGGTGTTTAATCATGTACTGGGGGTGCTGTGTTATCCACAGGGGAGGAGGGCATGTTTTAAAGGAGAAGGAAATGCATCGTACACTTCGGGTACCAAATGTTAGGCACCTCCAAGTGATTGTATCGACTTACCTGAAACCCCGTGGCTCCAATCAGCAGAAAACTGCACCAGCCCAGGGTTATACCAGTGAGCACCACCTATAGGTGGGCCATGTGGGGTCAGTATGTATCATAATACCTTTTAAAAATGTGAATGATAAATATTTATTTTTTACTGAAGATGAGCCTTGGGACATATATCTTTTAATTTAATGTAACACGGAAGTTGGGCAGCACTGCTATAGAGGAATATAGAGTAAG
This sequence comes from Xenopus petersii, assembly GCA_038501925.1. Lineage (NCBI taxonomy): Eukaryota > Metazoa > Chordata > Amphibia > Anura > Pipidae > Xenopus > Xenopus petersii. The sequence goes on from CM076675.1 coordinate 40,358,573, forward strand.
AGAGACAGCGTATGATACAGACAGATATGTAAGAGTCCAGGTCAGTGTCAGACTCACCCACAGGGATACCAGGAAAAGTCTAGGTGGGCCCAGGTGTCAGTGGGCCCTTGTTCTGCTAAACATTTGGCCTATTTCATGACCATTCCCTATTTCTTTGAGAACAATGAGGCTAAATAGATGGGATAATAAATCATAGTAAGTAAAGAATAGAGACTAGGAGAATAGAGGTGGAATGAGGAGAAGAAGAATAATAGTACTGAGAGTGGGCCCCTGGTCTAAGGTTTTCGGGTGGGCCCCTGGTGTCCCAGTCCGACACTGGTCCAGGTTGTGCCAATGGTCCCACAGGGCTGAGCAATACACAGAGGAGCTTGGGAGTAGGAGAGCAGACTTTTTGTGCAGCACTGCAATATGTCAAACTAATGTTTCAGGCAGCACAAAATGACAACTGTAGAAAGTCATTTACAAATTAATTGAATTAATACATTAAAATGTCCTTCATGTAAATTGACATACTACTGTGTATTGGTTCTTGGGCCTTTGCCTGAATAAGAAAGCTTTGTGCACAATAGCAGAACCAGGGCACCACTGATTTGTATGAAAGGACAAGAAAAGTCAAATTTAACAGGTGATAGGTAACCCCCATTATATTTGATAAGTATCCCCATGGTATTAAGCTTTTTTTTTTTTTTTTTTTAACAGATTCTACACTGCAGAGATGGTGATAGCCCTACAGTTCCTTCACTCCAATGGCATCATTCACCGGTGAGTAAAATCTCAGGTCTCTGCTCTATTCTATTCACTGGTAGCATGATATAGTTCACATCTTGATATCTCTCTATACTAAACTTTGCTAACTAACAGTAATGTTTGCACCCCTTATATCTGGTGCAGTCAGTTAGGGACAGTTCCATGTAGTGGCTCACACTCTGTCCAGACTCACAACAAATTGTGATTTAAGCCTGTCATTTTAACCAAGCAATGCATCCTTTTCTCTGTATAATCTGCCTTTACTGTACCACCTCTTGTTTTAAATATCCTTTATCTATTGCTATTTTCTTACTACTTAACTTTATTGCTTCCAGATGGGCCTATTCCAAAAATATCTATTTTCTTTTACCTTTTAATGTGCATGTACTTACTTACCCCTGACTCACTCTCACACGTTTCTCTTTCTAATATTTCCTGCGTTAATTTCCTGCGCTTATGTTGCAGTGATCTGAAGCCTGAAAACATCTTGGTGGATAACAACGGGCACATCAAGATCTGTGACTTCGGCCTCGCTGTTGAAGGAATGATCGGCGGAAAGAAGATCAGCGGATTGACAGGAACACCTGGATACCGTGCGCCGGAGGTCAGAAATCTTTTTTTTTTTAAATAATTTATACACAGAGGAATTCAAATCTATTTGTATTTTTCTATTTTGGACACCTTTGCTGTGTCTAGTTTATATAACTGTGTTTCTGTTACCCAAGAAGATAATTAGTTCTTTTTTTCTAAAGGTTTTGTCATTGGAGAAGTACGATGCTGCAGTGGACTGGTGGTCATTCGGGGTCATCATGTACGAAATGGCCACCAGCAGACAGCCATTTGCCCCATCACTGGTTTCTGCACAGGAGTTGTTTGAGATTAAGGAGAGAAAGCTTGAATACCCGCGTCACATGAGCCAGGAAATGCTGGACCTTCTGCCAAAGGTAAGTAGAAACAGGGGTCAGGTACATGGGGGCACAGGGGTCAGGTACATGGGGGTACAGGGGTCAGGTACATGGGGGCACAGGGGTCAGGTACATGGGGGCACAGGGGTCAGGTGCATGGGGGTACAGGGGTCAGGTACATGGGGGTACAGAGGTCAGGTACATGGGGGCACAGGGTACAGGGGTTAGGTACATGGGGGTACAGGGGTCAGGTACATGGGGCACATGGGTCAGAGGTCAGGTACATGGGGGTACAGGGGTCAGGTTCATGGGGAAACAGGGGTCAGGTACATGGGGGCACAGGGTACAGGGGTTAGGTATAGGGGTACAGGGGTCAGGTACAGGGGTAAGGTACATGGGGGCACAGGGGTCAGGTACATAGGGGCACAGGGGTCAGGTACATGGGGGCACAGGGTACAGGGGTCAGGTACATGGGGGCACAGGGTACAGGGGTCAGGTACATGTGGGCACAGGGTACAGGGATCTGGTACATGGGGGCAGTACTTTCAAATAGAGTGACGGGATTCCATTACCTTCTTCGGGTTCATTTCCACTAATGTAAGCAGTGCTCTCATTTCAATTTAGAGGGTTAATATAAATACATTTGGTGGTGCCTGAAATCTGTTATATTCAGATAAATGTTTGTTTTCTTTTTTAGCTTCTGGAGATGAACAAGAGCAAACGCTTAGGAGTAAATGGCAACATCAGGAAGCACTCATTCTATGCCAGAATCAACTGGAGTGAGCTGGAAAACGGAAAAATAAAGGCACCTTTCCAGCCCAAAATTGTAAGTTTATAACTGCACCAAGCAATGGGAGTTGGGAAGGCCAAGTTTTTTATTGGGGAGACTAATAGGCTGTTTACTTTATTGGAGCATTTCATAGGCAGTTGTTTGGTCTTTGCATAAACTTACCTTCCATATACCTTGTCATGTCATTTTATTCTTCTTTGCATGTAACTATTAAGCTATTTTAAGGGCATAATACTTGAACCCTCTTAACATTTTCAGGCATATAGCCTGGAGAAACTAAACTGCTTATAAATATATTTCAAAGACCTGCAATTGCCTTTGCACAGTCCTAGATTTATTACTCATTTAGTGCTCTGCAGCAGCTTCACAGTCCTTGACCCAGTTATGGGTTCCCTGTATATCTGTGAGTTGGTAGGCTCTGGCCATATATGTGACCAGTGGACCCCTGTCATTTTACACCTTCGCCCATCAGACAGATCGCCAGCCACTTTAAAAAATCTTTTGCTGGGTGTCAGTAAAGCGGTTGGAAAATAACACAAAGAGTTGGGAAACTATGTATGACTCCATTCCTCAAATTGTCCTTATACATGTATGGGGCCTGTTAACTGAAATGTTTGGGTCCTGAGGTTTTTATGGACAAGAAAAAAATACAAGGTACTGTTTTATTATTACAGAAGAACATTTAACTATTTCTAGATAATAGGTTTCTGGATTATGGGTCTTAAACCTGTACTATGTAGTAAAAACCCTTCTTAATCATGGAGTGCAGAATTTTTAAATAAATACCCGTTTTTAGCTACGCGTCATTCATATATATCTGACCATACTGTATCATATATTATATGTTCATGCTTAAAATGATATATAACAAAGTGTGTTGCTTTCTTTTGATAGCCACCAGCAGATAAGTTACCAGTCATACATCCAGGATTCTGCGCTGAGACATCTAAGAGAGCTAATGTGGAAGGCTTCTCCGATGTGGATTCCAACTGGAAATGGCAGGAGTAAAGTGTTTTCTGTGCTCATGTGGACTAACCTCAAACTGCCTGTACAGCAAGTGATGACGGCAACGTACCATTCATGGCCAATTCCATCAATGAACATCAGATCTGCCGTCTACTGTCTACTGCAAGTGTACAAGTGTCTGTCTGTACAGCCAACTACACCAACACCACATGGGATCCTTGACAGAAAGTAGAAAGAACTCGAGGCATAGTGGTAAGTGAAATGAAATAAATTAGAATGGGAAAGATGAGATAGGATTACTTATAGAAGGAGTATTAAATGATAGTAAAGTTGTTGAGGTATTAATGGGACTTTCATAACATTGAGGCAACTTGCTAGTGTGCTTGTGCTCTTAGACTTCTAGAAATGTGTATTTTACATGGGAGGGGACATATTTTTATAAAGTAATATACAGAGTTATGCTATGAACAATGCACTCTTTTCTTCTTTAGCACACAAGACATCACAGGAGGCCCCACCAGAAGAAAGGAATAGCTGCAATCCGGACTTTCTAAATGGACTTTCTAACAGACCCTTGGATAAGGGTAAAAATGTATACTGAACATACAGTGCACTTATGGTAATCCAGTGCATTGTTAATTAACACCGTTCAGTATACTTCAGTTTCTTTATATAAGGTAAGGTTTAGGGGTAAGTATAGCATTAAGTAAGTTTACTTCCTTTTCTAACTTCCATCCCATTGTTTTACTGTTTTCTTATAGATAGGATGTTATATAGAAATAGAAATGTTAGGATTCCTTCTCCTCTTTACTCCTGTCCCATTCTTTTCTTTTACCATTTTCTTTTCTCATTTTCCTCTTTTTCAACTTTAATATACTGTAAGTTAAGGTAAAAAAGGGTGGGTGGTATCTTATATTGGAATAGGAATGTTACAATTGTTTCTTGCTCTTCTTTTATGCTCTCCTGTCTTTTCCCTGTAGTTTGTAGCACATACTGTACGTTAAATGTAAAGTTTATGGGTAAAGGTATACAGGATATGGCAGTGGTTATGTGGGATAAGGGATATATGTATATAAATATGGGATATGGGTACTATAAGGGTTATAGTAAAGGGATATAGGAATAGTGATGTTGAATAAGGTATATATGTATATAATTATGGGATATAATTATGGGATATGGGTACTAAAAGGGTTATAGTAAAGGGATATGGGAATAGTGATGTTGAATAAGGTATATATGTATATAATTATGGGTTATTGGTACTATAAGGGTTATAGTAAAGGGATATGGGAATAGGAATGTGGGATAAGGAATATGCCATATCCTGATAGAAATTTGCAGCAAATCATAACAGTAAATTAACTGCTGAAGAAACACCACTTTCAGCCTGTTTACACTGTGATTTGCTGCATTAAGTATGAAAGGTATGAAGTGGTGTGTGAATGTAAATAGGGATCCCCATTGCACCAATGTAGAAGATGAACATAGCGCACCTTCTGATTGGCTGCAGGTTTAATTTAGTTCACCATTAAAATGTAGAAAGATCTGATGAGGCCGTTCGTATGCTTGTGCCTCTTTGTCCCAATAGGAGGGAGTAATATTGCAGCAGATAGAGCTGCAGCTTGTAGGCCCCTTTTTAAAAAGATAAATAAGCCCATTAGAGTTGTGAATGTGAAGGTGTAAAGTTTTAGGATCAAAGGAATAAGAATAGACTAGGCAGAGCTGTAGGTCCCTAAATGCTGCCTAGCCACAACTCCCTCCTTCTCCTCCACCATGAATCATATATTAGTCAAGATAAATAGGCCCATAATAATCCTCATCCCCCATAACCAGGCCTTTTACATAATAAAGGCTGCTGGTATTAATAGTCAGTAGAAAGTTGATCCAGGGACTGGTCCGATTGCCGTTTTGGAGTCAGGAAGGAATTTTCCCCCCATCTGAAGCAAATTGGAGATGGCTAAAGATGGGGTTTTTTGCCTTCCTCTGGATCATCTATAATAAACCTGATGGACACGCTCACCCTCAATTACTGTGTAACGGTGTCCTTAATTCATTGATAGGGTCCATCAAATTCTTACTGAATAGGGAAGTACTAGGGGGAATTATATAGTTAGTAAAGCAGTGGGGAGTGGAATTCCAGTCTCACTGACCATGGGATTTGCCACAGGGACAGAGAAAATAGTGAGTGAATGAGTGAGAGCATGTTGGTGTGTGGAAGTGTGTGTTATTGTAGATTATCCATTGGGGAACTTTTGTTCCTTACACCTCCCAGTCTGATCTGAGGAGGAGGGGTCCCATGACGGCTTATATCAGCCGGTATCTGGCCAGATAGGGAACTATTGCAGCAAGTCATCGGGTGAGCCATTTGCTGCAATAGGTGTGTGAATGGACAGTAACGTGGTTGAAGCCTTGACGTGGCGTTACTGCTCACATGTATATCATGTGCCAATTCAACTGACTGCCAGAGTGTCATTATAGTAGCAGTTGTAATAGAAAGAGAAATGTATTTAAACTATAACTATAAATAAATGGAGTGAATAGATGTCTAACGTAAGAGCCAGAACACAACTTCTGCCATTGTATCTCACTACCCTGATTGTCAGCAACAAGAAGGGGGGGAGCACAAGGACATACATTCAATTAGTTTGCTTTTAATTCTGATTTATGTGCTCAAGATCGGGTGCTCAGATATGGGATTGCTGATTTCCAGAGAGCACCGAAGTACAGAAAGGCCATCTCTGTAATAATAAGAGTTCCCTGCAATTGATGGTGACTGAGCTGAATAAATCTGAATCTGAATGATAATCCTGACTGTTTTAAAGATATGGGCTCTAGAGATTTTGGTTGCTAGGAGACATTTTTGATGGTAGGTTAAAATGACCACTACAGTTTACCAATCATAGAGAACAAGTGCTGTCATGGTAACAGTGTAGCATAGTATTTACAATAATTGGAAACTAATCAGAAAGGGTCTTTTTATAATAGTAAATTGAAAAAAATGCAAGAAAACGTCAGTTTTCCCATTTGATTTCTTAGACCTGCTGTTGTAAGAAGGAGACAGAGAAATTAGCAGATACATGACAGAGAAGGATTTGTTTCCATTATCCTATCTGGATAATTTCCTTCTGAGGACTCAACACAATGTGGAGCTAATTTGTACTGTTTAGACATTGATTGGAAGGATTTTGTCTCACTGTCCTGTTGTATTATAGGAGAGATTGCTACTAAGCACCAATCATATTATACAATTCACACTGTAATCCATGACAGAAGAGGAATAATGCTTGGGGAACCTTGTCCACTCTTTTGGACCAATATAGTTGACATCAGGGGTCTCCAACCTTTTTTTTTTTACCCGTGAGCCACATGGAATGTAAACAAAAGTTGGAGAGCAACATTCGCAGGCAAAAAGTTCCTGGGGATGCCAAATATGGGCTTTGATTGGCTATTGGTAGATTCTACATGGACTGGCAGCCTATGGGAGGCTCTGTTTGGCAGTACATCTGGTTTTTATGCAACTAAAGCTTGTCCTCAAGCCAGGAATTCAAAGAGAAGCACCTGCTTTGAAGCAAATGGGAGCAACTCCAAAGGGTCTGAGAGCAACATGTTGCTCACAAGCCACTGGTTGGAAATCCCTGGTTCACATCATATTAAGTGGCCACTTAAAGAATTTCACCAAACTGGAATATAGATATTATTAAATATTGCCCTTTAATATGTTTTACTTCGGGCCACCATTTTATGATATTCTTTGTGCTTTCTTGAAAATCACTTGACCAGAAATACTTCAGCTCTAACTAACTATAAAAGGAAGAGAAGTGGGAGTAAAAAACTTTGTCCATTAATTGGATCATGTGACCTAACATGTATGTGTGCCCTTGGTTTGCTTCTGTGCATCGTGAATCATATGGTCCCTTAGTTCTTAAAATGGCAATTTTCTATTTAGGATTACCCAATGGCGCATGCTACTAAAAGAGTATATTTTTATTAGAATGGTTTATTTAGATGAAACAGGGTTTACACATGAGCTCTTTCATGCAAAATTGTTTTATAGAGACCTACAATGTTTGGGGGTATAGTTTTCCTTTAAGGGCTTATTTACAAATGCAGCTGTAAGTGTTAGCAAGTGTGCACAATGTTGCACTTATGGACACCATTCATTAGAGCAGGGCTCCCCAACCTTTTTTTACTCAATAGTTTCAATCAAATGTAAAAAGAGGTGCAAAGCACCAAAAGCATGAAAAGAGTTCCTGGGTGTGCCGAATAAGAGCTGTGATTGGCTATTTGTCAGCAGTTATGACGCTGGCAGCCTACAGTAGACTCTGTTTGGCAGTATATCTGGTTTTTATTCAACCAAAACTTGCCTCCAAGCCAGGAATTCAAAAATAATCACCTGCTTTGAGGCCTCTGAGAGCAACATCCAAGGGGTTGGTGATCAATGTGTTGCTTGCGAGCCACTAGTTGGGGATCACTGCAATAGAGGTAATTACATCCACCAAGTTCTGTATATAGGTGTGCTAAGTGTTGTTACATCATCTTGTCTCTTCTTTATTGTGTGCAAGTGAGCCTATTGATGCTGTGGAACCCTGGAGCTGAAGCCACTCACAGCCGGTTGGATCAGTAGCCACAGCAGACTTGAATCACATGCAAATGTCGTATTAATGCTGAGCACTGGAAGTGATTTCACAGCACTGAAAATGTTAGACACAACTAAAGGTGGCCATACCTGGGCAGATTGTCATTCAGAGCAATTTGTCAATTTATGTTTTGTGTATGGGACCTTTGAACAGGCCTACCCCACTGATATCTGGCTGAAAATCCTTGAATTGAGGAAACATCTGCACATTGATGCCGCCCTTGATCGGAAGCTGACATAGCGGCAATTATGATCTTGCGAATGAGGTGGGTTGAAAAACTTGTCTCAGGCAGCAGCACCAAATAGGTTACAAGGGGCCACAAAAAGCAGCCCCGGATAACTTTAAAAGTTGAATTTTCAGTTTTTAAACGGAAATCCAGCTTGACTACTGGGAGAGAGCACAATTGCACTCACCACATTAGTGTTGCAGTCTCCCCCCGGAAAGGTGAAAAGGTGAGGGGGTTGCTCTTGCTTTAGAAACGTTCCTTCCTGATCGTTGGCTTGAGGACCAAATGTTTGGATAAGCCTAATATTGCCCAACTGAAGGTGTACATATAGGAGAAAGATCCACTCATTTGGTGACCTTGCCAAACAAGCAGATATTATAACGTATGGTTAGCTTTACAATGAACAGAAACAAAAGACACTGGAAAAAAACTGATAGCTGATGTGTAGTGAGGGCAACACATAGAGCCTGTTAGATGTAAGGCACCAGACAATAGCACTCATTATGTTTAACACTTGGATCAACACACGTTGATCCAGGGACTGGTCCAATTGCCATCTTGGAGTCAGGAAGGATTATTTCCCTTCTGAGGCAAATTAGAGAGGCTTCAATTGGGGGTTTTTACCTTCTTTTGGATCAACTAGCAGTTTGGCAGGTTATATGTAGAGACTAAAGACTATATTGAACTTTATGGATGATCGTGTTTTTTCAACCTAACTTACTATATTACCTTAATATCCAGATTTAATAACATGCACTAAATTTGTCTAGGTAATTAGATCAGTAGCAAACAAACCCTTTATCACATTTTCCCATAAGGCTCTTGTAGTGCTATTGATTATTAACAGCCAATTCACCATTTGTTAATAACTAGCAAGTAAAACCCTCAAGTAAACTTGCATACACATTTGACCAAATTTATAGAAACTATAATTGAGAATATTATGTATATTCTTTCATTACATAATACCTGCACTAGATAAATAAAAGTTACTTGTTTTTTAAAGTTATGCCATATAAACATAGTGAATGTAGTGGAATCAGCCCCGTCAAGGCAGAGCTCTTAAGTAAGTGTCAATCCTAAGTGACAATCTCTTGTGTGCTGCTGAAATGAAGCTTTCTGTGTAGCAGAGGGACCTATAGTTTCTATAAGTGAGCTATCCTCCTGGTGTGACTGAGCCCTCTGTAACTGAGCTTATACAGGCAATTAGACCTTAGACACCACACGCATGACTCCATGGGATGGAAACAGGGTCAGACTGGGCCTGCAGGACACCAAGAGAAAAACCTGGTGGACTGTGGCATAACTAGATTTACTGGGCCACACAGCAAATTAAGTGCTCATTATTTAGGGCCTTGTAGGGTACCTGCAGGGTCTGCTTCCTCAGTAGTTACACCCCTTCCGATGGGCTCTTCTGAACTTGACCCGATCTCCAACTTCTCTCCCCCCCCCCCGTCGATCCCCCCCGCTGCCCTCCCTCTCCCAACTGCAGCAAAGGTTAGTATAAAGGACAGTGCATGGGGAAAGGGGCTGGTGGAGGGTGAGCAGGGTCCTAGAGGGGGTGTGGAAGCCGCTGGGGTAGCAGCCTTAGTGGACTTCACAACATTTCTTAGTGTTCAAGATTTTTAGCAAGAAGCTGCTAAACGAGAAGCAAAGCTGCAATTTAGAATGGTGCCTTTGGGCCACTTCTCTGCACATTTCAGCCTGTGGGACAGAGGCACCGGGTGGTACCAGCTAAAGCTGGCCATAGAGGCAAAGATTTGATGGTACGAATCTCCATTTTGTACGATTTTTGGGCCGTGTGTGGAGTGTCCCGACATTTTTCAGCAGACTGTTAGTGCTGAAATACACCAGAGTTGAAGTTACATTAATGTACTTTATTAGAAGGAACTCATGAGAATTCAGTGACACTCTGCCAGCAGTGAACCTTCTCTGGATAAAAATGAGCACTAGGTTCTGTATCTGCTCACACTACAGAGAAACACACTGACATCTAGTGGTGGATAATACATGTATAATATATTTGTTACAAAACAACAGAAAACAAATGATAATGAGGGCTCATGAAGCGTATGATTCACCTGCAAATTGTTATGAGGAGGAGAGAAGCGTAGTGAAAAGTTCATCTTCCACCTGCATGCGGCTACATGGAGAGGAGAGGGGATTGGGCTTTGGTGTTTTTCAGGCCCATCCCTGCACTGCTCTGTTTAGCCGCACACAGACAGAAGTTACATGTTTCAGCGCAGACAGAGGAAGCCAATGATTTGAGGTGATCCGCTCATCTCCGCCTCATTAAATCTGCAGGCAGAGAGAAGAGTTCCATACGCTTTGTGTGCCCTTACACCAATGACTTTCAATTCATTTTAGCATAAAATAAAAAGAAAAGAATCCTAGGCCCAGCACAGTTCGCCAACTCCTGCAGTTCTTAACTCATCTATTGTTCTCACAACTATTGTTACTATTATACAGTAGGGTTGCCACCTCAACCCTTTAAAATCGACCACCTATGGAATCCACAGCTTGCATAGCTACTTAGCAATTCATTTAAATGCATGCTGCAGACTGAACTGATTTATGTGCAGCCATGCATCTAAATGAATTGCTAATCAACCATGCAGGCTATGGATTCTATATGTGGTTTTAAAGTGGTGAGGTGGCAACTCTAATTATACTTACCAGGGGGTCTGCTGCTGTCACAGTCCTACACTGGGCTCTGGGACATGTTCAGCCCCTCCAGAGCCCAGCACAGCAGCAAGACAGTAGAGGAGGGGAGAGCAGCCTAAACAATAGGGTTCTGACTTAGGCTAAGGGCACATAGAGATTCAGCTCTGCTGCTCTCAGTCTGTATTTTTTTGTTTCTCGTTTGTTTTTACAGGTGACCAGTAGTTGCTTTTTGCTTGGTTGCTATGGGTTACTGTTTCAGGGTAACACTGCAGTGGGGCTCATTTACAAATTTACACCTCGGCAGTAACCCATGGCAACCAATCAAATATTTGCTTTCACTGTTCAACCCGCAGCTGGCTGAAAAAAATGCTAATCACTGATTGGTTGCTATGGGTTACTGTCTATGGGCAAATTTGTCCAGTATTTATAAATAAGCCCCTGTGTCTATTATTAATCCAAGGCTATAGTGATACTAAAATCTAAAATTAATATAGATATTGGTATATAAACTTTATGTGAGTGTATGGAGGGGTTGGTGTGTGTATGGACGCTGGGTTTCATTCGGAGGGTTTGAACTTGATGGACTTTTATCTTTTTTCAACCCAACTTAACTATGTAACATAACCCCCCAAGTGTCAGTAGCAATGCTGCATGTGTGCGCGCCATGTGTTTTACTTGTTTTGTGACAAAAAGTCAAACGATTTCCCTCCCTGTCCCTCATTTGCATATGCAAATTAAGATTCATATTTAGTTCGGCCGGGCGGAAGGATTCGGCCGAATCTGAATTCTGTTGAAAAAATCGTATCCTGGCCGAATCCCGAACCGAATCTTGGATTTGGTGCATCCCTATTATACATTCATTATTATTAATTTTCTTCAGGCTGCTCTATTGTTTGCTCTTTGGGGTCAGAAAGTAGAATGTTGCTTTAGTTTCATAAATTAATTAAAACAATGTTGAAGGGGGGGTGGAATACTGACCCTTTAAATTGTGTCTTGTTTAGGGAAAGAAAGACAAATATCATAGATAATTCCTAATAAGCAGTTTAGCTCAAGTCCTATTAACTGCAGCAATGTTGAGGAAGGGGCATGTTATCCCTTTAATCACAAATAACAGCACTGGGAATTTATTAAATGCAGCTAGACCCCAAAGTCTCAAAGATTCATAGAGCAGCCATGTTAGGCAATACAGTGGTCATGTGGCCATAGCCTTATAGTAAAGATACATATGCACTGCTATAATATATTTTATTTAGTAACATTGGATGAAACAATAAACTGACATTTAAAAACACTGTTGTGCCATCTTGTTCTTCTCTGTCACTGTCTCTCCCATCCATAGTGGCAACTCAGCCACTGAATCCTCATCCCAAATCAATGTGCCCAGAATGTGAGAAGTGACAGTGTGATCCCAGTGTAACTGAGAGAACTAAGGATTCATCAGCGCCCACACAATATTGCCATTAAATCAGATCTGAGGGGACTGGAACTTGTACACTCTATACAGTATATAAGCTTTTCTATGAAGCAGCTGTCACTTCACATTCTGAGTGAAGAAAGTTTGTTTGCCTCTCTATGCTAAAACTGCGGCATTATTTTCAGTAACACAACAACAGATGGGCACCAATATACTATGTATGTATTCAGAAGTTTATTGTATTTCTACAAGACTGACGGGATGCCTCCCATGAACTGCCATCAGCCATCACAACAAAAACAAGGAAAACATGCCCAAGTGATTCTCAGAGGCTCCAACTTATTATGTCACTCCACTAAAAGAAGATATTTTTAATACATATTTGATTTGTGCTGAATTCTTTTTGCAAACATAACATTTTCTGAACCGCAAACTTCTATTAGTTTAAATAATTCATGTAAATCATGATATTTTGATCTCTGTAATATTTTCAATTCAAAGCAATGAAAGTCAAGGAGGGATGTTCATACTTCCAGCCGTAGAAATGTTTCAGTCAGTAAATAGATTTTTGCCTTTAAATATTTCAATTGTGGTTTAATGTACTACTCCAAAGCAAAGTGCAAAAAGTAGGCACAATCTTGTTGTTTTGCATTTTGCACCCTCCCCTGCAGATAGAAGTATCACTCCAAAATAGATGGAGAATAGAGTCAGTGGTGTAACTTTGGGGGCCCCCACAAAAAATGTTTCCAATATATAAGGGTGTAGTGCACCTATGTACTATATGTTCTCTAGTTTATAGCGATACAATTGTTGCAAAGAAGTTCTTTCAAAATATGTGTGTTGGCCAACAGGAGATGAAGTATTTCTTCTGCAACAGACAGGGCTGACTCCTACAAATAACTGGACTGTTATACAATGGTGCTAGTTCTCTAAATCCCTTGCAGGGCCGGGCCAAGCCAACCAGGCACCCTAGGCAACCTGGCCAGCCAGCCGATATCCCCTGTGCTCAGAGGGGAAAGTTAAGGAGGAGAGTGAAGGAGAGGAGGGAGAGCTAGAGAGGGCAGAGAACATGGACTAAGGGAAGGCAGACGATGCTTAATAGGTACCTGCCAAGCGACCCCTTATCATTGCTCCCTAGGCAGGTGTCTCTTCTACCGACTCCTAGTTCCAGCTCTGGTCCCTTGTCCTAGCTGTTAACAAGGAAACATTTTCCTTGGTTTCTTGAGATGCCCTTGAACATGTCTGAAAGGATTCTTTTACTTTACTCACCCCAACTCCTCCCCAAAACATTTTTTTTTTGCAGAATTAAAAAAATTCATTTTAAAGCAACTTTACACTTTACATCAATTCATATTTTGCAGTGGTATAAGAATTGTAAATAAATGTGTATATATATTCAATGTCCAGCAGCTGCACTCTGACCTGGAATTTTTCCAAACTAATGCGGGTGCAGGGTCAACAAACATATTCACAAGGATCCACACTTCAGTACTGTAAAAAGAATAACATTTCTTTTACTGTGTACATCTTATACATCCAATGTTTTTCAGCCCACCTAAGGGCCTTTTTCAATGAGCCTAACTCTGAGTCTAACTCTTGAAACAGTGTAGATCAGGGATCCACAACCTTTTTTACCCGTGAGCCACATTCAAGTGTAAAAGGAGCTGGGGAGCAACACAAGCACGAAAATAGTTCCTGGGCAGGTGCCAAATAGGGGATGTGATTGGCTATTTTATAGCCCCAATGTGGACTGTCAGCCTACAGGAGGCTCTGTTTGACAGTACACCTGGTTTTTATACAACCAACACTTGCCACCAAGCCTGGAATTCAAAAATAAGCACCTGCTTTGAAGCCACTAAGAGCAACATCCAAGGGGTTGGTGAGTAACATGTTGATCGTGAGCCACTGGTTGGGAATCACTGGGGTAGATGACGCAGCTGATTAACACTACTAAAAGTCAGAACCAGACAACCAGAGAACAGAAAAGGGATCCCAGCAAACTTTACAGCATAGGACATCACTTTGATACCCTGAATTAAACATCAGCAGTGCTGCGCCAATGAGGTGAGTTGAAAAACTGGTCTCAAGTGGCAGCTTTAAAGGAGAAGGAAAGCTACAGAGACATTTTATTGCCAATAGATTAGCTGCATTAGTGCAAGCTAGAATGCTATATTTATTCTGTAGAATGTTTTACCATACCAGAGTAAAAAGCTCTAGAAGCTCTCCATTTATCTAGGATAGCAGCTGCAGTATTAGCTTAGTGTGACATCACTTCCTGCCTGAGTCACTCCATGCTCACTTATAGCTCTGGGCTCAGATTAAAGCAGAGAAGGGAGGGGGGAATAGGAGCAAACTGAGCATGCTCACTCCAGGGGAAAGGAGGTTTAAGCTGAAGGCAGGAAGTCTGATAAAGAAGTCCATGTGTACACAATAGAAGGAAAGAAATGCAGTGTTTCTTATGACAGGGGACTCAGAGCAGCATTACTTTGAGGGTTTACTGGTAAATTTAGGTGTATATCAAGTCTTATAAGGCTTACTTAGTTTTAACCTTTCCTTCTCCTTTAACATCCGAAATTCAATATTTTTTAAACCAGAAAATTCAGCTCTTCTAGTGCCAGAGAATGCAATTCCACTCAATGCACCAGTCCCTGGACCCCCTCCTGCATGGGAAAGGTAAGCGCTAGGGGTGAGGGGAGGCCACATTGCAGGAACCTCAGAAACTGAGCTGTAAATCATATGATTATTCAAAGCCTCTTATAGCTCTGCTTCCTTGCTCTAGTTACTACCTACTGCCTATTAAATAGGCACATAAACCAATTATATCTAATTATATCTTCACAATTACATAAACTCTAGTCAGTTTTATGTGTTTCGCAAGCTGTGACCGCACCAGTTATTTTCATGTGACTTTTGTGCACACTGCACTCTAATACAGTCAGTGTCGGACTAGGAGATCCAGGGCCCACTTGGGCTGCCTCCTAACAAAATCCAAGATGGTGACCCTCTGGGCATAAATTAGAAGGCCTGGATCATTGCTGTTAATGATCTTATGAAAGTTTAGTCTGATGCAGTGAGTTCAGTATATAAAATACAGCATTTCTATTTGTTTTTAGGCTTTAGTACTCCTTGTTATATCAATGTTGTCCATAGGTGATAAAGTTTGTTTTAGGATGTTATTTAAAGGGATTCTGTCATGATTTTTTATGGTTTACTTTTTATTTCTAAATTACAGTTTACAGTGCAAATATTTCGCTCTATCATTTAAAATTTTAAACCAACAAATGTATTTGTTTAGCTTTAATATTGATGTGGAGGCAGCCATTACAGTGCATTGGGCCTGATAAATAAAACTGCTTTGAGGCTGCCCTTCCCATTGTTCTTCAATACAACCCAAGTCATGCAATAGCAAAGCAGGGTTTTTCCTGCTTGGGTGCTTTTCTCATGTCTACCATTAGGTGGGGATAGGCAATGCAATGAAAATGATTTCTTACTTTTTTTGATCTCTACAATGCTCAACTCTTCTCCTGCCTTCAGTAAACCTGCTTTTTGGTAGGGTAAAGGGGCCTGAGGTGTCAGAAATCACTGACAACCACTGCATTATGGTTTCTTGCTGTAAGGAGCCACACTCGGCCGCACTCGTCCTTATCGTCTCCTCGCATCCAAGATGGCAGCGGCCAGGGGAGAACACGTGGACGTCGGATGCCAGCGTGACTTCCTATGCAGCATAATGACGGTGGCGTGACTATTCGGACGCAGCGTCAAAACGTGCAGCGTCAATACGCAATTCCGGCGTATGACATCATCAGGCACCAATTCACCAATTTAAGGGTGCCAGAAGATTCACTCAGTGCCCAATTATAGGTTCTACTACATAGTGTTCCTGCGTGTGTTTATTGACTGAATTCAACCATTACAGTCTATGTGCGTCATTTTCACCGCGAAACTTGGCAAAAAATTTCACTCATCACTAGTTAACAAATTTTGTTTGCAAATACTTCATTTGGTGACAAAAGTTTGCCTTCTTATATATTTTAATAGGAACTGAAGCAAATCAGCATGGTTTTTAATTCTATACTGCTGTAGAGGGCGACATCTGAGCCCAGTTTATATCTTCCTGTATAAGAACTAAACCCATTGTATTCTACAGAGCTTTTCTATCTGCTGTGCAACCTGTGTCTTTTCTCCTTTTTAAAGCTTAAATGGCTTTTTTTTACCAAGCAAACACACACAACTGGGGGGTTGGTGCCGAGCAGGCGGCATGGGGATCCTGTGCGTTACTGGAGGGCCTGAAATATGGGAAAGCAAACAGAAGAGGTAAGTACATTGCACTTCTGCCTACACTTCTCTCTGACCTGACTGCATATAAAACACTCATTTTTTTGGTGTTACTGGTCCTATAAACCTTCAATATACTGGCTAATAGGCTAGACTGCTCCAGTTTATTAAGCATATTATGTGAACTAGATGAGGAACTCCATAAACATATATATTTAGTAGGCTAATATTGGTAATACACACAACCTTGTTATTTTAGTGAGGTAGTGGGTATTGTGAAGGTATTTATATGATACATATAGATGCTAAAGCGATTGCATGTTCCACTACCAGACACTCACACTGATTATGGACACATCCAGGGCCGCCATCAGGGGGGGACAGGGGGGACAAGCGTACCGGGCCCGGGCATGAAGGGGGGCCCGGCAGCGCTGCATTTTTTGAAGATCCGGGCCCCCCTTACGAGCGCCCGAGCCGTACGTCTTGCCTCTGTGCTGCCGAATGCGGAAGTGCCGAAAAGCCGAAGCCGATGCGCCGAAAAGACCCGAAGTCACGGAAAAAGCCGAAGTCACGAAGCGCCGAAAAGACCCGAAGTCACGAAAACAGCCGAAGCCGAAGTCCTGAAGCAGCGCAAAGACCCGAAGTCACGAAAACAGCCGAAGCCGAAGTCCTGAAGCGGTGAAAAGACCCGAAGTCACGAAAGGAGGTGAAGTTGAAGTACTGAAGCCGTGAGTTCAATTCTACTGAACACCAGTTTGTGTATTTTTTTTTTTTTAATCTCCTGGCCACCAATGTATTATTTTAATATTCTATAGGCCCCTGCAACCAATCTTTTTTTTTAAAACATGTTTTTTTGGGGCCCCAATTTTTTTTTTAACTCGTAAGGGGCCCCTGACGCCAATGTTTTTTTTTTTTTTCAAAAAAATTTTTTTTTTTTTTAAATTTTTTTTGGGGCCCCAATTTGTTTTTAACTTGTAAGGGGGCCCCTGCCGCCAATGTTTTTTTTTTTTTTTTCAAAAAATTTTTTTTTTTTTTCAAATTTTTTTTTGGGGCCCCAATTTGTTTTTAACTTATAAGGGGGCCCCTGCCGCCAATGTTTTTTTTTTTTTCAAAAAATTTTTTTTTTTTTTTAAATTTTTTTTTGGGGCCCCAATTTGTTTTTAACTTGTAAGGGGGCCCCTGCCGCCAATGTTTTTTTTTTTTTTTTCAAAAAAAATTTTTTTTTTTTTCAAATTTTTTTTTGGGGCCCCAATTTGTTTTTAACTTATAAGGGGGCCCCTGACGCCAATGTTTTTTTTTTTTTCAAAAAAATTTTTTTTTTTTTTTAATTTTTTTTGGGGCCCCAATTTGTTTTTAACTTATAAGGGGGCCCCTGACGCCAATGTTTTTTTTTTTTAATTTTTTTTTGGGGCCCCAATTTGTTTTTAACTTGTAAGGGGGCCCCTGCCACCAATGTTTTTTTTTAAAAAAAAAAATTTTAAATTTTTTTTTTTTTTGGGGCCCCAATTTTTTATAAGGGGGCCCTGACCATCAATAGCTTTTTACAACTTGTGTGGGGGGTGGTTACTTTTTTAGCGCTGATGTCTGTGTGGTCTTTTAACTGCGATGTGGAGTGGGCGGGAAATGGGGTGGAGCTTGGTCGTCAGTGTGGGCGGGGCCCAGGGGGCCCCAAAAATTTTGTTGTACGGGGCCCCGTGATTTCTAATGGCGGCCCTGGACACATCATACATTGTAAAGACAACCATCTAAAGGAGTTCCAGCAGTCAATGTTTTCAGCACAATTTGAGTAATCTGAAGCATTTTTTTTGTTAAAAGTCCTTAGTAACAGGATAAATGTATTCAGAAACCTAACAACATTTCATATGAACTTGGAGTGCAACATATCTAAGCGATCCAGTTTCATTATGAACCATCTGCTTCTGGTGGCTCTTGAGAGCAGGAGCCCGACACAGAGGATATTGGGACATTACACCCATTTTAAGCTTCCAAAGCAAAACTATAGGCTCTTCATTGATAGTATAACTCTACTCCGATGCCATAATAATGGGCACATATTCTGTACAGACTGGAAACCAGCACATTAACCACTGGTAGTCTCTATACTCAGAATGTAATGCTTCCAGAACTATTGCAATTGTTACTATAAGTGCCAAAAGCACTGCCTGCTTACAGTATATTCAACATTCTTGAATGCAAGTGAAACTATTATTCTAGGGTCAGTTTCCAATAATTTATATTATCACCAGATTTCAGAGCAGAAATAATCGAGTTGAATGAAGGCGTTTAGGGTGTTCACATTAAATAGGCAATGTAACAAGATGTCTTCAAAATAAATGGGTTCCTAAAACATTCTGTGGGACAGATGCCTTTGATACTTCATTTGAAGAAAAGATGTCTCCTTCCATTAAGCAATGCATGGTTACTGTTTGGTAGTGATTTATTTCACCTGCTACAGAAACAGAAAACTACAGCTTTGCTCAAGACACTGGGAAAAACATGGTCCTTGTCCTCTTTCATTGTCACTCTGGAGATGGTTTTCACTGTCCATCTTACATGGCCACTAAATATATCGACACAAGAAAAAGACAGCTAGTCCACATGTACAAGGTGTAACATACAAATCCCTGCAATGCGGGGTATGTGCATCAAACCTCTTTAAATGTACCTATTTATAAATATGTACAAATAAATTACAGGCACTTGAAAGTCTTTGGTTGGCACAAACCAACATTGCAAGATGATTCTCCTTCCCCATAGGTGGCCAGATTCTTCCAATGGGGTCAACAAGCAATGACTCCACATTTATCTGCTCACAGTACAGAATGGGAAGGTTGTGCATCAGACAGGGCAACCTGTGAACAGAAAAGAGAAGTATTAAAACAAAAACAACAAAAATAATTTTAGCTAGAGAACCATACAAAGTGACATTTCTGAAAATTGCCTAAAAATATTGCAATTGACCACATTTATTTTAGCAATTGTAAAACACTCTAAATATTGATGCCAATGGTCTACTTTACATATTTGATGCCCAATATGTACAGATAAACATAAGCAGATGGCATGTGCGGACACCAAACAAAAATAGTGCATATGAATTTTCTCTGCTGCCGATTCACCTTCTGTCTCAGGACCAACATGACAGCCCCCTAGCCTCGTTGCCCAGGGGGCTGTCAATGCTGCCCACTCTCTGCATACGTGCTTGGCAGGCAAAGGGTTAAACCATGGCATAATTAAAATAAGGTGAAACAAAAACATCTTTTCTACCCGGCTTCCTTTCTACCAAAAGATGACATTAAGGGGGTTATTTATCAAAATCCAAATTTTTCAGATGTTTTAAATAAAAAAAAATTAGACCAAACTTTTTCGGATTGTCTCGCAAAAAAAGAAAACATCAACATTTTTCAGATTTGACGTCCTGAAATCGGTGGAAAAGCCCGAAATATTTGGATTATCGTACAAAACCCATCACAGCCAATAATATCTTTAAACTGCAAATAGGACCTCTGCCATTGACTTCTACAGGCCCTTGACAGGTTGAAGGAGGATTTTCTGATTCAGACTTTTTGCAGCCTCAGGGTATATTAAATCTCGAAAATAAAATTCCACTAAAAATTCTGATTTTTCAAGTTGTTCGAACTTTCATAAATAACCCCCTTACTGTTTCCTGAAAAATCTGAACTGATTCAGTCACAAGAACTTATTTAGGTTGTGCAATAAAAAAAGAAATGCAATAGTGATGGACGAATTTGCGAAAAATTCGCAAAACGCCGCCAACGTCTCGTTTTTGACGCTGGCACCCATTTTTGACGCCGGCACCCATTTTTTTTGACGCGGGTGTTTTGCAAATTTATTCGCTGGCGGCGAATCGCGCGAATTCGCCCATCACTAAAATGCAACTCTTACTGTGATAATACATAGCATTAAGGCCAAGATATGCCCGTTTCAGTTAGGTATGTTCCCTTTTGGTGAACACCAGCCCATATATAGGCTGCACAATAAAAAAGGGATTTTTTCATCTTTTAAGCAAGCCCTGTGCGTGCTGACTTATTGCTGTGGATGTGCCTGCAGAACTACCACTTGGCACCCAGGCAGTTGGTGGATTCTTTTTGTGTGTGCTCTCCATTACTATGATTTTATATATACAATATATACAATATATATATATATATATATATATATATATATATATATATATATACACACACACAATATATATATATATATATACACAATATATATATATATATGTATATATATATATATATATAAATGTATATATATATATATATATATATATATATATATATATATATATATATATATATATATAAACACAGACAATGCAGTCAGTGTTCCTGCAGCCAATACACCTGAACATGTATCTGCCCCAGGCTTTGTGCAAATTTGGTATCCTACACAAGTCTCTTTTTATACTGGGCTACAATCAGCTGCTATATGAGCTTTGTTCATACAGGACTGGAATAAGATAAGAAGGTTGTCTTACTTCACACAGTTATCTCTCAAATATGTTACATTACTGAAGGCCAATATATTTAAATCATGATGTTTCCCGTGTTTCCACATAACTAGTCCAACTGCAGGCATTTATGTGCAGAAATTAAATCAGCATGGCAGCTACCTTCTGGCCTCAAGCTCAATTAAACAGTTCGGAGAAAGCAATGGAATTAGTCAAGTGCAAAAGTGCAATCATTGAACTGTATAGCAGGGAATGGCCAAGGAACCCTAGGTAACCCACCCAGCCACCTCACCCCTCATGTGCATGCACAAACGTGCCCACACATACACAGTGACATTGCATGGGGAGCAGCAGTGACAAGAGGGGAAAGTAACAATGGGATTTGAGTGAACCTGGACTAGGGGTAGGTAGAAGACCCTTCACAAGGTACCTGCCCAACATCTCCCTAGTGTTGTGCCCCAGTCAGGTGCCTCTTCTGCCTGCCTAACCCTGCTGTATAGTCTCCAATACCTACATACAGATGACCAAAAAGTTGTGCACATGCCATTGTAAAGTATCATAAAGTATATATAAAGTATTTACAAAGTGCCAACATATCCCGCAAGTGCTGTACAATAATTGGGTATATACACTGAACATACAGATTGCATACAAAGCAACCAATAACCAAAACAAGAAGTAAAGATGGCCATATCTAAAATAGCGTACAACTGCAATTTTATTTTACAGTGAAAAACTATAGGAAAGACTCTGGATGGAATCGTAACATTTCAACTGTAATGAACCTCAGTGTATTCAACATCTGGATTAATATGAATGTGAGTATGAATTTACTTAGAAGTTGCCAAATCATCCTTTCAGACAAACTACCCACCTCTTAAAGCTAAACTTCTGGTTTTTCTGCAAATGATGCACATGTTCAGGGTGGTAGGGTATGTAAGCCAACACATTCCTGTAATTACTGACGCTTCAGACAGGGAACTAAACAAAGCTGGTGATCAGACACAAAGGCACATACCTGATTAGATTAGAATATGCTGGTCTTCTACTTCTGATCTGTGCTAATAAATAATAAAAGTTGAATGTCCATGCTGTAAGAATGTAGTATTGAGAGATTGTGTAACACACTGACCAATTTAATCTCTAAAACTAGCCATACACTGTCACATATGCTTGTCTGGCAAGGACACCAAACGAGCAGGTGTTTTCCAGATTTGGCCACCAATGAAATGGGCCAAACAAGGATGATGTGATTGCTTGACCCCCAGTTCTATAACTGACCCACTGTGAAAGGACCGCATCAACATAATTTTCTTCAACCCATATTTTCATGCCTGTCAATTTTTTTTGTTTAAAACATTTGGTTGGGCATGCTGTTGGGAAGTTGTTGTCATATACAGGTACAAGTCTAATAAACTGCTGACTTGGTCTGGAAAAGGGATCCCCAACCTTTTTTTTCCAGTAAGTCACATTTTAAAAAAGTTTGACAGCAACACAAGCATCAAAAAGTCCTTGCTGATGCTAAATAAAGACTACAGTATGTTTGGATATATGGTGCCCTTCAATGTGGACTGGCAGCCTACAGGAGACTGTGTTTGGCAGTACATCTGGTTTTATGCACCCAAAAGTTGCCTCCAGGTCTGGAATTCAAATAGAAGCACCTGCTTTTAGGTCACTGAGAGCAACTTTCAAAGGCTTGTGAGCAACATGTTGCTTGTGAGCCATTGGTTGTGGATCACTGGTCTGGAGGGACCGAGCTGACAGATTTAGCAGCCCATGTATGGCCAGTAAGTATGATCATTTCATTGGGTAGCAATTCAAAATTAAAAACAACAAAATAACCGCAGACATGAGGCATTTTGGATTAGGTGCATCCGTATCACAAATTACAGCATTTCATAAACAGAATACGAAGGAACCTAGTGAGCTATTCTTTTATTCCTATTTCAACAGAAATTCACAAAAACATAATTTACACTAACATATTTACAACTAATAGGCTTCTGAGGGTCTGAATGTATGTGTCCAGTCCTATGTGCACATACTGTATGCTAATCTCATGCATAACATGCCTGGTTTCAATAAACAACATGACCTGACAAATTCAATGACCTGTCTCTTCCTAAATATTGGTACTTATAGATCAAACAAATTCTTGTACTTGAAACCTCCACTGTCCGTTATTGGCATTGATAAGTAAACATTTAACTGAACGGATTTCTTTCAGACACAAATCGTGTTAGTAGGGCAGTTTCCTGAGATGGCCTGTTGCTTCAGCTACACAGACCCCAGCCCAAACATACAACGGCCATTCCTATACAGAACCCAGCAGAAGTAGGTTTTACAGATCAAATTAAAAAAAAACAATGCCAGTCTGATCATTAAGCTTTTGATCACCAAAGGCACAGAAAATTGTAGGGCTAGCTACATCCTGAACACAAGCAATGGACTCTATTTCCCCATCATCTATGAGACACCCTTTAGAATTAGAAGCCCCACATACAGCTCCCCCTCCCCATCCTCCATCTAAAGATTACACCCATAAACTGTGGGACCCAGAGCTCCCAAACAAAAAACAGCTTTGCAAATACAACACAAATCACTGACGTCTGCCCCCCCAAAAAACATGTTAGTCTATAGTGTGAGCTGTACAACAGGTGCCAAGTTTGTAATCAGAGCCTGACCCCCATGCTGGGAGCCCAACTCCCCCCATGAAACAGAACAGAATGTCTAGTGCCCCGAAAGCCTCTCCCCAGAGTCAGTTCTCAAGAGATGTCTTACCTGGCGCAGGTGCCTGAGCACTTCCATTGCCTCTTCCTGCTTCCCCTGTCTGACCAGCGCCATCATGTCCTGAATCATCCTGACCCTCCTGTGATAAGGAGGGAGACTCGCAGCTCCGCTCTTGCCAACTTTCTCACTAGACCTCAGGCTAAAAGAAGGCCAGAAGTCGCTGTGTTCCCTTGCCGGAGTGCCGTTCCGGGAGCCTGGGGCTTGCTGAGGACTGTCTCCAGCAGAAGCTTGGCACACCTTGGTCTGCTTCGTGCCCATTGCTACAGAGGAAACTCCACTAGAGGCATCTGAGTCGCACAGCGGAGATGCACCTGCAACAGGTCGGGAGAAGTCGGAAAAGGCTGCGGGTGCGCACCTGTGTCACATACATTGTGGGCACGGATCATCTATGGAACAGCCAAGTTCACTGTCCCTTCCGCATGAATAAAACAAGTAGTGGTCCCCCGGTCAGTAACTTTCCCCAGGTGAATCCACCCGAGTCAGAGGGTTGGTCCTGCTGTTTTGGCTGCACACTGACTAAGAAGAGTTGGGGGCCCCTCATGTGCCGTGGTACGATCCGAAGGAGTCAGTCTACCCCTCTCATTGGCCAGAAGCGAAGATGAGCGGCTCCGCAAGCCCAGGTTGACAGTAGCAGTTGGGACTTCACATCCTCTCCCTGCAAAAAGTCTTCGCAGCCGCTCCACTCTCTCACAGCTGATCAGATGGAAGTAGCTCCTCCTCTTTGCCTTGCTGTCCCCTCTCAGAATCATGGCTTGGTTTCCGTGTGTAACCAGGAAGCGAGGGAGACTGGCAGCAGCAGCAGCAACAATTATGAGTTCTCTGTCTGCCTCTCCTCTATCCAGCATCTCTTCCCATAGACACAGAGAGAGGGAGGAGTTTCCTTATGTGTGACTGTGTCTGTGACTGGAACTACAATGTATGTGTGTGTGTCTGAGAGTGTATGTGTGTGTATGTGTGTATGAGAGTGGGACAGAGTGCGGGTACCTTTTGTATTGTGAGAGAGAGAGAGAGGAGAGAGAGAGAGAGAGGGAGGAGAGAGAGAGAGGGAGGAGAGAGAGAGAGAGAGAGGAGATAGAGGAGAGAGAGGAGAGAGAGGAGAGAGAGAGAGAGAGAGAGAGAGAGAGAGAGAGAGAGAGAGAGAGAGAGAGAGAGAATTAATGCAGGGACACTATTGACCATAGCTTTAGTTTAAAGGATGCCTATAATCTAAAAATTCCAGATTGGGCACACACAATAATATTTGTTTTAAAGGAGAACTAAAGCTTAACTAAAGAAGTTGGGCAGAAATGTTGTACATTAAGTTTTGGGCTTCTGTACCAGCCCAAGGGAATCACAGCCCTTTAGTGGAGAACATCTGTGTCTTCAAAGATGCCCCAGTTCCCCGGCATCTTTGTTTATTCACTGCACATGCTTTGGGCTGATCCCTTATATATATATATATATATATATATATATATATATATATATATATATATATATATATATATATACATATATGTGTATATATATATATATATATATATATATATATTATAATATAAGGCTGATTAGTATGTAATTCAGATTATTGGTACATAACAGCACAGAAAGCAGCACAATTAGCATCATAATTTATTCATCAGCTTTGTAATATCAGCTAACAGGCTTACCTATTTTCTGATTTGCGGCAACCCCTAAGCTTAGCTTCTAAACAGCTGCTCAAAGTTCACTGAGCATGTGCCTGTAAAAGACTCTCTTAACAAAAAACATTATTACTGCTATAGAGATGCTGAACCTTTAGGCTGGTTCAATAAGTTCAGCATTTTTAGCCATATTTAGTGTTAGGGTTCAGTTCTCTTTTAAGAAAATACCCCTATCAAGCACTGTGGCTTCTTCACTGGGAGGGACCTCCTGGTATGGAAGGCCTCATTGGGGCACACACATTTTCTTAATGAGCAAGATGACTATAGCACTCTATAGGGGACTTTTCTTAAAAAAATGCTATTGTTTCCCCCATCTGCACTGAAGGCACTGTTAGCCTACACCTCCAGTAGGTGAAACAATTTTTTGGTAAAAGGCGATCTTTAATTAGCCTTCCCAAACTCAAAAGTCACCCTCCGCCTATGCTGGGCAGCAAACTGGAAAATGAGGTTCAATGTTGATAAATGCAAGGTTATGCTTTTTAGCAAAAATAATATAAATGCAAGTTATACACTAAATGGCACTGTGTTGGGAGTTTCCATAAATGAGAAGGATCTTGGGGTTTTTGTAGATAACAAGTTGTCTAATTCTGGGCAGTGTCATTCTGTGGCTACTAAAGCAAATAAAGTTCTGTCTTGCATAAAAAAGGGCATTAACTCAAGGGATGAAAACATACTTATGCCTCTTTATAGGTCCCTGGTAAGGCCTCATCTGGAGTATGCAGTTCAGTTTTGGACTCCAGTCCTTAAGAGGGATATAAATGAGCTGGAGAGAGTGCAGAGACTAAGTGCAACTAAATTGGTTAGAGGGACGGAAGAATTAAATTATGAGGGTAGACTGTCAAGGTTGGGGTTGTTTTCTCTGGAAAAAAGGCGCTTGCGAGGGGACATGATTACACTTTACAAGTACATTAGAAGACATTATAGACAAATGGCAGGGGACCTTTTTACCTATAAATTGGATCACCGTACCAGAGGCCACCTCTTTAGACTAGAAGAAAAGAACTTTCATTTCATTCAACGTAGGGGGTTCTTCACAGTCAGGACAGTGAATTTGTGGAATGCACTGCCGGGTGATGTTGTGATGGCTGATTCAGTAAATGCCTTTAAGAATGGCTTGGATGGTTTTTTGGACAGACATAATATCAAAGGCTATTGTGATACTAAGCTCTATAGTTAGTATAGGTATGGGTATATAGAATTTAATGAAAAGTAGAGAGGGGTGTGTGTATGGATGCTGGGTTCTCATTTGGAGGGGTTGAACTTGATGGACTTTGTCTTTTTTCAACCCAATTTAACTATGTAACTATGGGATCCATTATCTGGAAAGCCATTATACAGAAAGCGCCAAATTGCAGGAAGTTTATCCCCCATAGACTCAGTTTTGAGCAAATTCACATTTTAAAAAATTATTTATTTTTTCTCTGTTATAATAAGTACCTTGATCCTAACTAAAATAGAATGGATCTTTATTGGAGGTTAAACAATCCAACTGGATTTATTTATTGTTTGGATAACAGGTCCCATATCCATTATCTGGAAACCAGAAAGTTCCAAGTTATGGGAAGGCCATCTCCTATAGACACCATTTTAATCAAATAGTTACATGTAAAAAATTGTTTCCTTTTCTCTCTGTAATAGCAAATACCTGTATTGTTCCAACTGAGATCCCAGACTTATATATTGTATCTAGTAGAATTAATTCAAAGACAAATGGATATTTAGGGGGTTATAAGTCCAATTTTTTCTGATCTGACTTTTAAAGGAAAAAAAACCAATTTTTTATAGAAAAAAACTAGAATTTTTCATGATTTATTAAACCCCGATGGTGTTACAGGTCAGAATAAAAAAGTACTCCAACCCAGACCTGCCGAGTTCATGTAGAAGTCAATGGTAGATGTCCTGTTTATATACTGGTCTGCGCTGGGTTTTGTTCAATAATTGGAAGATTTCATGGTTTTCAGGCGTCAAACCTGAAAAAGTTGCAGGTTTCAGTCATCAACTAAGAAAAAGTTGTGTTTTTCAGCGACTAATCTGAAAAATAATTTTTTGGAAAAATGTATTGATAAATGGGGGGGGAAGTCTGTACGGATTTGGTCAGAGTAGTTTTCAGAAAATAGTGAGAACTTTTTGGATTTTGACAAATAACTCCCTTAGAGTTGAACTGAAGAAGCCACTTGGATAAGTGGTGAAACTTTTTTTTAAAAAAAATAACTTAGGTGGTTATTTACTTAAATCTCTCAGTATTTCTTAAAACCACTTCGACCAAACTCCTGTGCACATTTTTGCCATATTTATCAATAAATTTACTTGAAAAAATCTGGTGCGGGAAAAGACCTAATAAAGTTGTAAAAAAACCTTACTGTACGATTTTTTTGCATTATCGCCAGAAAACCACAATTCTTTGAATTATTGCAGAGGCAGGGCCCAATCTAGTATCGCTTTAACCTTCCCAGGATCCATTTCCAGACCCTTACCAGAAATAGTAAACCCCAAAAATTGGACAGACGAAACCCCCAAAATGCATTTTTCTAGTTTAGCATAAAGGTTGTTTTTCCTTAGCCTGATTAATACTTCCTGAACGTGTCTATGGTGATCACACAGATTAGAAGAAAAGATCAAAATATCATCTAGATTAGATAGAGTAGCGCATCTGTGGTGGAAGGAGCAGCGGCTTGACCTTCTTCGTCCATTGGCTCGTTATAATGTCACGGTCAGCACCCAACACAAGAACAAATGCCAAGCACCCTGGTCTCGGCTCGTGCTTCACCTGTAGTGTGACCCCCTTTGGCCTCGGGAGGAGCCCTCAGCTACTTGGATGCCACCAGGACTTAAACGAGAGGTGCAAGGCTAGAGGTTCTGGATAAGCAGAGGGGCACGACTGTTAGCAAAGTCTTTGGGCAGAAGGTTGTGGTACAAGGTGTTAAACGGAATCGTAGTCGGAACTGGCCGGGTTGAGGTAGGCAGAAAGTGAGCGTAAACAAATCCGTCCGGGTCTGGGCAAACAGCGTTCAAAGCGAGGTCAGGCAGGCAAGGGTCAAAACCTGGAGATCAATCAGAGGGATAAAGCAGAAGAGGTAGTCGAAATTCAGGCAATGGTTCAGGAAACAGAGGTCAGAATCATCAGGAACAGGCAGGGGTCACAACAGATAATCAGGAACAAGCTCAGGATCAAAACAGCAAAAGCTAAAGGCACCAGGAACAAACCTATCATGGGAAATAAGAATCTATACAATGGCCCTTTAAATTTTCAAATTTTCGCGCCATTGCGCACTGACGTCATCACGTGCGCTAACAGTTCGGCGCAGGAAGAAGAGGATGTGGCGGGCGTCCCCGCCGAGGGGGCGGCAGGCATCCCTGTCGTCCCCCACTAGACCACCAGGGTAAGCCCTCACAATTAGAGGCGGAATGAGGTGCTATGGAGACACGCAGCTCCACTCAGAAGGGTGCTAGGACCTAGGCTCACCTGCACAGTAAATCCAGTCCTGATGGGGATCCAAAATTTGGAAATATCCATTATTCGGAAAAACCTGGATCCCAAGCATTCTGTCCTATAACTGTATATATATTCTTTATACCTTATATATTTAGGAATTACCCTGCAGCCTTGCTTTTATATGATAAGAGCTCTCCTCTGTGACTCTATATATAATGTACATTAGTTGCTAAATTATACAGCGGATTATTTCCATGAGAATAATGAAGGATGATTGTAGGGTTCTTACCCAGGTTGAAACACCAATTAAACTATTTACACATGAGACCAAATAGCGGAATAGTTACTCCCTATACTCCATTACATTACTGATTGAGTGGTAAAAGGCTCAAAACATGAGTCTTATCCTACCAATTAGTCATTTTGTTGATATTTATTGTGTTTTTACTGGTGTCTAAAAATGAAATGGTACAACTACACCCACATTGGTTCAGGAGATAAAATTATTTTTTAAATTTCCCATGCACCAATCTCCATTGCTCTGGTCCAGACAATGAAAATTTTCACGAATAAAAGGCAGGGGAAAGGGGCGACGAATGTCAGCGGCCTAAGGGTGCCCACTATGTAAATCCGGCCCTTCCTGTAGGCTGAACAAGAGAAAATTATATTTGCAGATCACTGCATTTCTGTACTACCATCAGTTTCCTGGATATTATACTACAATATCCATGGAGTTTCCTTAGGGGCAGATTTATCAAGGGTCGAGGTGAAAAAAATTAGAATCTTGAGCCATTCTTTTGAAAAAAAGCTAAAATTCGAATATCGAATTTGATCGAATGCGATATTCCTTCGAATCGTATGATTCGAATTCGGCCAAATACGGACCTATTCGACCAAAAAAAAAAACTTTGACTTAATTTCGGTTGGTCTTTTTGAATCGAATTTTGACGTTTTTTCAATTCAAAATTCGACCCTTCATAAATATGCCCCTTAGTGTTTTAAAGCATTCCAGATTTCAAAATAATATCAGTAACCTGATTTCTCCCACTGACTACTTTTTTTCTTCAATAATCTTTATTGAAATTTCAAGAAAAATACAAATTGAATAGTAACAAATGTTCATACACATACAGTTCTTCAGAAAATGCAAGTCACCAAATATAAATCCACATTACAGAAAAAAAATAAAATAAAATAAATAAAACAAAAAGAATATAAGATTATGATAACTTACAAACTCCGGTGAAGAGAGAGAATCATTGAAAAAAAAAGTCCAATCATATGTCAATTGTTATTAACGTCACATAATACAGAAATGTACTTACACACATGCTTAGATATATAGCAAATTACCGTATTGGGTCTTGCCACACCCTCACAGTTCACAATGTTGCAGGGTACATCACAGACTGTTCCTGATATCTCTATAGCTCAGCCGGGGCGACCAAATAGTCAGGAACACTGCTTGTTCATCTCGGATCATATAGGATAATTTCTCCAGTACCATGACATTATCTACTTTATGTTTCATCATATTAAAATCTAAAGAAGAGGTACGCCAGGACTGAGCTATAACTTGTTTGGTGGCACTAAATATCGTCATTACAAGCTTCATTTGTGAGTTGGTGAAGTTATCTATTGGCTTATTGAAAAGCGCTTCATATGGGTTCTTCCTCAGGGGGATATGAAACACATTATCAAGCATAGCATAGATTCGGGACCACAACCATTTAACCATGGGGCACCCCCACCAATTATGACCCCATAGTACCCAGGTGATTACATCCCCTAAAGCAATTTGGTGATTGACCCGGGAACCATTTAGCGAGCTTGACAGGTACCATATTCCATCTCAATAAAACTTTGAAGGAGGTTTCCTGTATAGATGCATTCATGAATGGTGGAAATCAGATCCTTATATAGAAAAGAAACGCTTTTGGGACCCAAATGTTTAGAAATACATATATGTTCAAATATTGTCACAGGAGAAAGCACCTTATCCAGGCCCTTCAATAAAGACGATACATAATGGTGAATTTGGGCTAAACGAAGTGCTTCCTCCGGGGGAACTTCAAATTTTTCCCTTAATGACAGAGGCGAAGGCAATACCTCCATTTTAGTCAAGTCCCAGATCCAGGACAACCCTGCCCGATGCCACCACTCAAAGGTGTCCAGCATCCCGGGAGAAAAGGTCGGATTAAGGGACCATCTCAATAATGGAGCGTGAGGAGATTTAAGTTTATACCATTTTTGAGTCTGGTCCCAAAGTCCCATAACTTGTTTTAGCACCTGATTATGTATTTTAGGTCTGGACACTTTAGGGATCCACAACAAATTAGCAAGTGAGCAGGCTCTCAATTCAGCTCCTTCTAACGTCACCCAGTGGGGAGGTGTGCAGACAATGTGCCATTTAGCCATATGGCTTAACTGAGCTGCTATGAAATATTTCTTAAAGTCGGGTACCCCCAACCCACCCCTGGTATTATGGCGGGACATATACTTCCTGGGTATTCTAGGTATGGTCCGGTTCCATATAAATTCATAACAGATTCTTTCCAGGGAGCGGAAAAATACAGGTTTCCTGGAGACAAGGGTAAAGTGGATAAATAATATAAAACTCTAGGCAATATTATCATTTTGATCGCCTGTATCCTACCATGAGATCAGGGGATCATTCCATTTTAGACGAGTTTGTCGTATTTGGTTAAGCAGACTAGGGTAATTCAATTTATTCATGGAATGGAGGGAGTTTGTCAAATTAATACCCAAATATTTCAACGATTTATCTTCCCAAGCGAAATCAAAATTTAGTTTAAGCAATTTAACTTGTGGATGGGGAACATTAATATTCAGTGCCCTTGACTTTGAGGAATTGATAACTAGGCCCGTGAACCTTCCAAAGTTTTCTAGGGTCTTGTACACATTAGGCAAAGTAGTCAATGGCCTAGTTATGGACAGTATAACGTCATCCGCATATAAAGTACATTTATACTCCCCATCCCCCACTATCAAACCACGAATATCAGGGTTCTGCCTGAAAGCACAAGCTAAAGGCTCTATTGCCAAAAGGAAAAGTATAAGGGAGAGGGGGCACCCCTGTCTCGTCCCACGTCTCATGGTTATAGGTTTGGAATCATAACCCAACATACTGACCTTGGAGGTGGGCTCTTTGTATAAAGCTTGAATATAAAGTAAGAATTGCCTAGGGAACCTGTACCTCTCCAAAATGTACTGAAGATATTTCCAGCCAACCGAATCAAACGCTTTATTAATATCCAGCGATAAAAGCATGGTAGGGGTATTGGAAATATTTGCATGATTAATTAAATGTACAAGTTTACGTATATTATCGGCCGTCTGTCTCCCTTTGACGAAGCCACATTGGTCCAAGTGGATAATGTGATGCAAGAAAGTATTTACCCGGGTAGCTAAGACTTTAGCAAGCAATTTCAGGTCCACATTTAACAATGAAATTGGACGGAAATTTTCACAGCACGTATTATCCTTGCCCTGTTTGGGGATAACTACTATCTTGGCTTCCAAGGCCTCTGGCCAAAATCCTTCACCGTTGGTTATCCCGGTAAATACCCTATTAAGATGTGGGACTAGAATTGTGGCAAATGTTTTATAATACAATGGGGAGTAGCCATCTGGGCCCGGAGCCTTGGAATTTTTGAGCTCTTTAATAGCCGAATGAATTTCCACATCCGATATAGGCTGAGCCATGAGATCAATTTGGTCCTGATCCAGGGTTGGAAGGTCTAATTGGGTAAACCAACGTTCAGCTTTATGGAGGGGAAATTCCCAAGTCTGGTTATACAATTGTTGATAGAAATTCGAGAATTCCTCCACCATTCGCCCAGGGTTAGCTGACAACCCATGACCCTTTATTTTTATAGTGGTGAAAGGTCTAGAATTGTAATAGTTATTAAGTTTTCTGGCTAACGGGTAGTCTGCCTTATTACCTTTCGCATAAAATCTTTGTTTTGCCCATCGGAGGGATTTATCCGCCTGAGCTGTCAATAGAAGGTTAAGTTCGGTTCGTAATTTATGCACCTTGGTTTGTTGGTCCCTCGCGGGAGTATCAACCAAAATCCGTTCCTGAATTGCTAGCTCATTGGACAGATTATCTATCTGTGCTTGATGCATTCTTTTCTGTCTGGCCCCGATTTGTATAAGGGCTCCTCTTATAACTGCCTTATGACATTCCCATAAAGTGCCTGGAGTTACTTCTGGCTGGCTGTTTGTTGAAAAAAAAATGGAAAGTTCGCTTTCAAGTTGGTGTACCACCTCTCTGTCCCCTAAAAGAGTATCATTCATTTGCCATTTAAATTTTCCCTGTCCAGCCGTCAAATTAACAAAATAGGTAAAAACCGGTGAATCATCGGACCAGGAACAGGTCAAAATTTTAGCTTTGGCTATGGTGGAGGCAAGGTACCTAGAGACTAATATCATATCAATTCTAGACCAAGATCAATGGACACTTGAAAAAAAAGTGTATTCCCTCGCTAAAGGATGGGATTCTCTCCAAGCGTCCAAGAGAATCAACTCCTCCATCGATTGCTTCAACTGAGCAGATACCCGGCTATTACCGGTGTCCCGTATCAGGGGGTCCCTGGCCCTATCTAGTGTATTATTAAGTACCCCATTGAAATCCCCGCCCATAATAATTCTTCCAGTAGCATATTTGTCTAGTAAGGAAAAAATCTTTTGGTAAAACCGAACTTGGCCTTCATTTGGTGCATAAACGGATATTAATGTCACATCATGATCCTCAAGTTGCCCCATTACCATGGCATATCTCCCAATCGGGTCACAAATGGTTTTACCAATACGGAAATTCAATCTGTTATGGAGGCAAATAGCCACTCCCCCTTTTTTAACCTGACCAGACGCTCGAATTACTGTGGGGAAAAAAGAGTTAAGATACTTAGGGTAAGAGGAGGTAGAAAAATGCGTTTCTTGTAAAAACAGGATGTCTATAGCATGTTGACGGTAATATTTAAACGCAATAGTGCGTTTACTGGGGGAATTAAATCCCTTAACATTGTGCGATAAACATCTCAGCGCCATAATGTCGAAGTATTAAACTACTATTACATCTTCCTTGTACAACAAACTCACTGTCATAAAACAGATCACATCCCATATATTTCACAAGACCCATACAACTTTTCAATATGTGCAATTGAACATTCCTGACCAATAAATCATAGAAAAAACTCTTCACCGACAACCATGCAAAAACAAAACAAAAACAAACTTCGTAAACCTGGGCACTTCTATCCTTGTGCCATGTAGAAGCCATGTCCGCGTCCCAATATTAGGGGGAAGCCCGAGTGGCAACTACGTCTGGGGGGCCAATTCTTCCAGCAGGGATGGCGACTCCATCTGTAAGTGTAACTCCACCATAAAGAAGAGAGGGAAAAATAAAAGTACCCGATAGAATTATCTCCTGCGTGGTCTGCCTGAAGACCAAATCGGTGAAATCGACCGTGGGGACCGAGCAGAGCGCCCCGGAACTTGAAGTTCAGTCAGAGGAGGGTCTTTGCCTTTATCCATCAGTCCCAATTGTTGCAGTAAATCTGCGCCCTCTCGTGGCGTCATAATGGTGTAGGATTTATTCCTGTGCATAAACAGCAGCTTAACGGGGAAAGCCCATCTGTATTTGACCTTGTGCATGGCCAGTGACGATGTGATAGCCTTAAAACCTCTGCGTTTGGCTATAGTGGCATAAGCCAAATCTGCATACATCTGGTATTTATGGCCTTGATAAGACAAATCCCCAGCGGTGCGGGCAGCAGACATTATGGCCTCTTTCGTCGCATAATAATGAAGACGAGCAATAACATCTTTTGGTAGCTTACTTGCCAATTTAGGACCCAGGGCCCGATGAACACGATCCCGTTCTAGACGTTCTATCGGGAGATCTGGAACAAGTAGCTGTAGTAAGGCCGGGATGACTGTCGCCAGGTCCGTTATGGTATCCGGCAATCCCCTGATGCAAACGTTGTTCCGCCTGGAACGGTTTTCAGCATCCTCAGATCGGTCCTGCAGCTCTACGATCTGTTTTTGAAGAGCCTTGATAGAATCATCATGGTCATTCACCCACTGAATCAGATCATCCGCCTTAGTCTCCAGGGTGTCCGTGCAGTGGCCCAGTTCCTTGATCTCAGCCATAACCTGCGCAGTTATAGATTTTGCGGTAGCCGCACGCTCAGTTTGTAGGAGAGACTTAAACTTACTCAGAAGTACCGAGTCCGGAGAATAACCCTTAGGCGGACTCTGAGGGTCTTGCGACACATCGTTGAGCTGCGATGGCGAAGAAGGGCCTTCCTCGGACAACTCTCCTGGGCTCGGATCATCCGCCATCTTGGATCTGGGAGAAAAGGCCCCTTTCTGAGAGACAAAGTTCTTTAACGAGCTCTGACCTCCCGTTCTACGCCCCTGAGAGCGCTTGGACATTCCGGTGGCCCCCGAGAGATCTTAGGAACCGGAGTATGGTATGTTCGGTGGAGATATCTATTATCGTCTCCCTGCTGGAATGCGGAGCTCGCCTAGGCACGTCTGTCCTCTTCAAGCTCGCGCATGCGTCCCCCTCCCACTGTCTACTTTATTATATGTAATAGCCTAGAATAAACTCTTCCATCTGTACTAACTATCCTTAAAGGGTTTGTTCACCTTTAAGTTCATTTTTACATGATGTAGAGCAGGGGTCCCCAACCTTTTTTACTCATGAGCCACATTTAAATGTAAAAAGAGTTGAAGAGCAACACAAGCATGAACAAAGTCCATGGGGATGTCAAATAAGGGCTGTGATTGGTTGTTTGGTAGCCCCTATATGGACTGGCAGTCCACAGGAGGCTCTGCTTGGAAGTAAACCTGGTTTTTATGCAACCAAAACTTGTCTCTAAACCAGGACTTCAAAAATAATCACCTGCTTTGAGGCCACTGACAGCAACATCGAAGGGGTTGGTGAGGCCACTGATGTAGAGAGTGATATTATGAGACAATTGTTTTTTTATGTTTTATTTGTGGAGTATTTATTGTTTTATTTGTTCTTTATTTTACTTAGCTTTTTATTCATCAGATCTCCAGTGTGCGATTTCAGTTGGCTGCTAGGGTCCAAAGTACACCCAGCAACCATGCATTGAATTAAATAAGAGTCTGCAATATGAGTAATAAAAAGTAGCAATAACAATACATTTGTAAACTTACAGAGCATTTGTTTTTAAAGAGGCTCACTGAGCCCATTTGAAAACTCGAAAGAGTCAGAAGCAGAAGGCAAATAATTCATAAACTATAAAGAAATAAATAATGAAGACAAACTGAAAAGTTGCTTAGAATTGACCATTCAGCTTTGAAATGGGGATCACTGACCCCATCTAAAAACAAATATTTTGTAAGGCTACGAATGTACTGCTATTGCTACTTTTTATTACTCGTCTTTCTATTCAGGCCTCTCCTTTTCATATTCCAGTCTCTTATTCAAATCAGTGCATTGGTTGGTAGGGTTATTTGGACCCTAGCAACCAGATTACTGAAATTGCAAACGAGAGAGCTGCTGAATAAAAATAACTCACAAAGCATAATTAATAAAAAAAAATTGCCAATTGTCTTGCAATATTACTTTGCACTTCCTTCATACTAAAAGTTAACTCTCAGGTCAACAATCCCTTTGAGAGAAGGCTTATTTATCAATGAATTTTTGTGTACCCACAATACAGTGTCCCTGTACAGAATACCAGCGTAAAAGTAATGAGCTAGTGATCATTCAGGAGAGACGGAATGACTTCTGTATTCATCATATTGTGTATTTTTAAAGCAAGGCAAAGAAAAATGCAATAAATAAATTTTCTACCATATTTGTACTGAAGCTTTTCTATGAAGCAGCTGTTACTTCACATTCTGAGTGAAGAACGTTTGTTTGCCTCTCTATGCTAAAACTGCGGCATTATTTGCAGTAACACAACAACAGATGGGCACCAATATACTATGTATGTATTCAGAAGTTTATTGTTTTTTTACAAGACTGACGGGATGCCTCCCATGAACTGCCATCAGCCATCACAACAAAAACAAGGAAAACATACCCAAGTGATTCTCAGAGGCTCCAACTTATTATGTCACTCCACTAAAAGAAGATATTTTTAATACATTTTTGATTTGTGATGAATTCTTTTTGCAAACGTTATGTCTTCGGAACGGCATACCTCTATTAGTTTTAATAACATCTTACAACCTTGCTAGTGAATAACAAAGCCCACAATGATATTTTGATCACTGTGATATTTT
Source organism: Xenopus petersii (assembly GCA_038501925.1). Classification (NCBI taxonomy): domain Eukaryota; kingdom Metazoa; phylum Chordata; class Amphibia; order Anura; family Pipidae; genus Xenopus; species Xenopus petersii. Next base: position 40,395,880 of record CM076675.1, read on the forward strand.
CAATTCAAAGCAATGAAAGTCAAAGAGGGATGTTCATACTTCCAGCTGTAGAAATGTTTCAGTATATAGATTTTTGCCTTTAAATATTTCTAGTGTGGTTTAATTTACTACTGCAAAGCAGGGCGTGAAGTGCAAAAAGTAGGTACAATCAACCATGTTGTTTTGTATTTTGCACCCTCCCCTGCAGATAAAAGTATTACTCCAAAATAGATGCAGAATAGAGTCAGTGGTGTAACTTTGGGGGCCCCCACAAAAAATGTTTCCAATATATAAGGGTGTAGTGCACCTATGTACGATATGTTCTCTAGTTTTACAGTAGATACAACTCTTATCTGCTTATACTTTCAAAATATGTGTGTTGGCCAACATGAGAACAAGTATTTCTTCTGCAATAGACAGGGCTGACTCATATAAAGAACCTCTATCATGTAACTGGGCTGTTGTACAATAGTGTTAGTTCTCTAAGTCCCTTGCAGGGTCGGGCCAAGCCAACCGGGCACCCTAGGCAACCTGGTTGGCTAGGGCGCCTGTCTGGCTAAAGATTGGTCAGATATCAATTAAACAGTTTTAAAAATCTCATTGGATGAGAGCCACGTCAGCCTGTTCACGTAGTTCAAGTCCAAAGAGCCTTTGGAGCCTTACATGTAATATTTTACATGACTACACAAATGTGGGCAGCCACACATTGTAAGGCAAAACATAAGATAATGCTCGTGGAAAATGAAGTGGGGGATAGTATTCTGCTCACATTAACCAACAAAGGGGGTCATACACATACATTACATATATACAGTATTTTGCGAAAGTCTTTTAATTATTTGTGTTGCGTTAAATGACAACAAAGAATTTAACAATATCAGTCCATCGTATATTTTTATGGAATATCTTTTTGGCTCAGAAATATCATTATGCGATGTTCATTAACAATAGTTTGCAGGTTAGTGCTGAGCTGTCAGTCCCAAGAAAGGAAGAAAGCAGCATGAATTTGGATGGGCAGATTTTACAGTATTGAGGTTAGATTATGAGGAGCACTAATGTACAGCACAGGGATATAAGGAAGAGGCGGCTGGATTACTAACAGACTGATGTGCCACTAAGGCCACTAGTAACAACCCTAATGTACAATTCCTTCTACAACACATGCTGGGCACTCAACAATTGCTTGTTTTAGAGAAGAAATCAAACTGTAACAATTTCTGGTCAGAATAAGCAGAAAATCTTAGAGGATATTTTGTTACTACAGGTTGATCTGAGTTGGATCCAAGATCCCGCTCACACAAGCCTTCTTTAAATGAATGATTTATATAGTACAGACATATGTGACAATGCTTTACATAGAATAGACATCATTCACATCAGACCTGGCCTCATTGGGGCTCACTAGCTAAGGTTCCTTCACAATTACACAAACTCTAGTCAGTTTTATGTTTCACAAGCTGTGACCGCACCAGTTATTTTCATGTGACTTTTGTGCGCACTGCACTCTAATACAGCAATATCGGACTGGGAGATCCAGGGCCCACTTGGGCTGCAACCTAACAAAATCCAAGATGGTGACTGTCTGGGCATAAATTAGAAGGACTGGATCATTGCTGTTACAGATCTTATGAAAGTTTAGTCTGATGCAGTGAGTTCAGTATATAAAATAAAGCATTTCTATTTGTTTGCCCAGTGTTGATAAATGAGCTCCAGTGTGTCTATTGTATATGAGGCTAAACTTCCCACTGCTTCTCATTGTGTTTAATGTATTTTGGGGGCCGCTACTTCTCCCCCTCATTGTATAATGTATTTATAATGTGGAGTTACTGTTCATAGAAGGCAGTGTACCATTATATACAAGTGCATACTGTGTGTATATGTATATCTCCTTTACTGTACAATCTAATTGAGGCTAATGGAACATGGGAAAGTTTTTCCACTTGTTAACATTAACGACAGTAGCAGCAGTGCTATTAGCCAAAGCAGACACCATCAGTTCAGGCAACTGAATCCTTCTGGAGAGGTGTCAGGGAGATATTGTCCTGCTACCTTCCCAGTGTTCTGTTAATAAGCTGCTGATGGGGGAAAAGGTGATATCAATCCAACTTGCTGTGTGGCAGTAAAGAATGACTGAAGTCAGAGCACAAGTCACATGACTGGGGGCACCTGCCCAACTTACAAAATGTCTAACGCTATGTCAGATTTCAAAATTATTTATAAAATAAACATGTTTGCTCTTTTGAAAAATGTATTTCAGTGCAGAATTCTGCTGAAGCAGCACTATTAACTGATGTGTTTTGAGAAAAAAAAGGTTTTCCTGAGATATTATCCCTTTAAGGAGAAGGTAGAGGTGGAGCAAGTGCCATTTTGGCAGAAGAAGTGTAGGGAGGGACATATGTTTGTGTTGGGTTGAGGAAGGACAAGAGTGAATTATACTTATATAACCATCAGACATTGCAGAGTCCTGAAAAAGCATTGCAAATGCACATAGTCTTGGTAGCTAAAATGTCATATAGAGGCATTTAACATGCGGTGATCTGGCATAATCCTGTTTTCCAGATCTTAAAGGGCAACTAAATTCTAAAATAGAATAAGGCTAGAAATGCTGTATTTTGTATACTAAACATAAATATGAACTATCTGCACCACAAGCCTAATGTAAGGACTTACCCAGTGCTCTAGCGGGCGGCGGGGTCCCCGCCGCATGCTGCCCTTTTCCTCTTGTGCCGGCTTCCCTATGGCACGCGGCATGCACTATCTGGGTTTTATGCGCCGGCGTGATGATTCAAAGTATTTAAAGGGCGCCTTGTAGTAAAAAACACTGCCTGTTGTTGGGTTCTATTTGTAAAGTTCCTGCCTTTCCTTCATGTATTTTTTCTGATATTACTGGTTCGACCGTTACTTTGCCTGTGACTATTCTGATCCTCTCCAATCCTGACCTTTGCCTGCCAGATTACTCCGACATCTCCGATCCTGATCCTAGCCTGCTTGTGACTACTCTGACCTCTCCAATCCGACCTTTGCCTGTCCACTGACTATTCTACGTTCTACTATCCTGATTCCGGCCTGTCTTACAATTCTCTGCTTGTGCTGGCGTGGCCTGCCTGTTTCTGGTGGTGTTCTTCCTTCCAGTATCCTGGTGAGACGATCGTGCCCCTTTGCTCGTCCAGAACCGCTAGCTTTGCTCCTCTCTCAAACAAGACCTGGCGGCATCTGATTAGCTGATGGCTCCTCCCGAGGTGAAAGGCGGCGGTTAGAGGCAGAAGTGAGAGCCGAGACCAGGGAGCTTAGCTTGGGTTCTGGATATAGGGTGCCGGACATGACACTTAATCAAACAAATGAATTATGCTTTCAAAGTTGGCCACAGGGGGTCACCATCTTGTAACATTGTTAAACATCTTTGCAAGACCAAGACTGTGCACATGCTCAGTGTGGTCTGGGCTGCTTGGGGATCATCATAAATGATTTAAACAGCACAAGTCAAATAATATCTGCCAGAAGCCGATACAGCAAGACTGATTAATGATCAGAATATGCAGACTGCACTGGGTCCTGTGTTGTCATGTAATCTAATGTGTATTTTATAGTTTTTGTATTGTTTAATACTAACTTTGTCCAACTCTGCAGAACCATTGGCTGCAACAAAATAATCCTCCTAATAGAATCCCAGTTTATCTGTTTAAATCTGGCTCCATGATCTTTGTCCCTACAGCTGGAGTTGGAAACAGTAGAGGGGATGTAAAGGCGACAATAAAATTCAATACAAATTTCCACACAGTCGCTGACTGCTCTACAGGGAAACAAACAAAGCTGCATGAGTTCTGCATGGTGGGGGCTCCTCCTGTTGCTCATAAGTATGATTGTTTTCCTCCAGAACAGTTAGGGACCGTCTGACAACTCCTATTCACAGCAGTAAATGAAGGGAGAATTTCATTGCATACAGTCAGGTTTCTTATAAAAATGGCAGACATTTTGGAGATAGATTTTTTTTTCATGAAAGAAAGTAAAAATGGGGTTTCATTTTTTTTGCTTTTACATGCCCTTTAAATAGAGACCCTTGCTGCTCACAGATAGGCATATACCTTGTGTAAAAATGTGTCTGTTGTGTTAAATATTTTTAGAAAGATGGTGGAATGGGCAAAACAAATGTTAATGATGAATAAGTTTTCATTGGCTCAGTGCAGGAAGGTTAATGAAGTGGGCGCTGAAAATGTCTGGGCTCTTCAGCAGCTGTTTTTATTACACCCTGATGTTTCCACTCAATAAAAATAATAATACTTGATAATTAAGCATACCTACTGAAGTATTGGCACCTATGATTTAAAAGTTACTTTCTATAGAAAAGCCATGTATTGACATACAGATACACTCCTCTAACCAGAATACACAAAAACTGCCTTTACCCCTGGGTCTCTGACCTATCCCAGACCCTGCATTATGGTTTCTTACTTGTGCAGAGACTCTAACGGTGCTATCATGGGGGTTATTGAAATGTATGTGAGGCTGGAACATAATATAACATAAGATAATATTACTTAAGATCTATATGTAAACACTTAGAACATCATATGATCTGCTGTGGATCTTACCCTGGGTAATGTTCAAAAATGTACATTTGAAAATGACTACTATTTCTAGCTGGCAGACACCGCGGCCTCAGCAATAATCAGTCCAATTATGCTGAAATCTTGGCTTGCAGTTCCTCTGTAGTTACAACAGGTGGCAAACTGCAACATACAATTCACAATTTCCAAAATTTCCAGGTATTGGACCTGTTATCGAGAATACTCAGGACCTGGTTTTCTGGATAATGGATCTTTCTGTTATTTGGATCTTTAAAACTCGTCTACTACAAAATTTAAACATTTAGGGGGTTATTTTTCATTATTATTTATAAAAGTCTGAATGGTAAAAAATTTGATTTTTTTTTTACTATAAAATCTGAATTTTTAGTGGGAATAAAGAACCTTGAATTTTTCAAGATTTATTAAACCTGGAGGCTGGAAAAAGTCCAAATCTGAAAATACTGCTTCAACCTGTCGAAGTCCTGTAGAAGTCAACGGCAGAAGTCATATTTGCAATTTGAAGATATTATTGTCTGTGCTGGGTTTCGTACTATAATCCGAACATTTCAGGCTTTTTTTCTGATTTCACAAATATTCTGACTTTTCAGGCGTCAGATCTGAAAAATTTGGGATTTTTCAGGTGACAATCCAAAAAGTCATGGTTTTCATGTGACAATCCGAAAAAGTCTCAGTTTTTAATGATCCGATTTTTTTGTTTGTTTGTAATGATAAATAAGAGTAAATAATGTATTATAGTTTGGTCAGGTTTTTTTTAATTAATTGAAAATTTTGGATTCAAGTAAATATCCCCCTAAATAAACCCAATAGACAGGTTTTTCTTCCAATAAGGATTAATTATATAGTTGTGTTCAGAATACTAGCAGTGCAACATCACTAACCTGAGCAATCAAGTGTTTTTGGTAGAAATTATAATTTGAATAGGAGGTTTAACTCTGACATTTCTGTATCCCATCCAATTAGATAGCAGTTCATGCTGTGGAAAGGTTGAGTGAGAAGATGGGGTCTCTACTTACCCTACTGTTCCTAGGGCCCCAGTCTGGATTAATCTGATAGGAACCTGTACTAGGCCAGTGCTTCTTATCAGTGAAACATGCACCAGGCCAGGGTACTATTGTAAGAAGCATCTTTACTCCAGTCTTTGTAATCCTCACTGTTCTGGGTTGTGTGTCTGTAACATTTCTACACTCACAAGTATTACTGGCTGAAGGGAACATTACCCTCCTGTCATTCTAAAACCTTGTCTATTACATAATTAATGCTGCCTGCAATGTAGTGTTTTAGATTTATCTTCCTAAATCTTGTTTAGTTCTGTAAAATCTAAATTTTATATAGAACAAGAAGAGGTATAACATATTTGTTGATTGCAAAAGGAAATAAGAAGTTTTCAGTTAATACAACTTACCTATTGTTCCTCTTGCTACTGAAGGCAGCAACAAAAAAATAATGGTAGAGATACTCTATACCTACTGCTTACATTCATCTTTTGTTACTGGAGGGCCTGAAATATGGGAAATCAAACAGAAGAGGTAAGTGCGTTGGACTTCTGCCTACACTTCTCTCTGACCTGACTGCATATAAAACACTCATTTGTTGGTGTTACTGGTCCTATACACCTTCAATATACTGGCTGACAGGCTAGACTGCTCCAGTTTATTAAGCATATTATGTGAACTAGATGAGGAACTCCATAAACATATATATTTAGTAGGCTAATATTGGTAATACACACAACCTTGTTATTTCAGTGAGGTAGTGGGTATTGTGAAGGTATTTATATGATATATATAGATGCTAAAGCGATTGCATGTTCCACTACCAGACACTCACACTGATTATGGACACATCATACATTGTAAAGACAACCATCTAAAGGAGTTCCAGCAGTCAATGTTTTCAGCACAATTTGAGTAATCTGAAGCATTTTGTTTTGTTAAAAGTCCTTAGCCACAGTAGCAGGATAAATTTATTCAGAAACCAAACAACATTTTATATGAACTTGGAGAGCAACATATCTAAGCGATCCAGTTTCATTATGAACCATCTGCTTCTGGTGGCTCTTGAGAGCAGGAGCCCGACACAGAGGATATTGGGACATTATACCCATTTTAAGGTTCCAAAGCAAAACTAGAGCCTCTTCAGTGACTGTATAACTCTACTCCGATGCCATAATAATGGGCACATATTATGTACAGACTGGAAACCAGCACATTAACCACTGGTAGTCTCTATACTCAGAATGTAATGCTTCCAGAACTATTGCATTTGTAACTATAAGTGCCAAAAGCACTGCCTGCTTACAGTATATTCAACATTCTTGAATGCAAGTGAAACTATTATTCTAGGGTCAGTTTCCAATAATTTATATTATCACCAGATTTCAGAGCAGAAATAATCGAGTTGAATGAAGGCGTTTAGGGTGTTCACATTAAATAAGCAATGCAACAATATGTCTTTGAAATAAATGGGTTCCTACTGTGGAACAGATGCCTTTGATACTTCATTTGAAGAAAAGATGACTCCTTCCATTAAGCAATGCATGGTTACCATTTGGTAGTAATTTATTTCACCTGCTACAGAAACAGAAAACTACAGCTTTGCTCAAGACACTGGGAAAAACATGGTCCTTGTCCTCTTTCATTGTCACTCTGGAGATGGTTTTCACTGTCCATCTTACATGGCCACTAAATATATCAACACACGAAAAAGACAGCTAGTCCACATGTACAAGGTGTAACATACAAATCCCTGCAATGCGGGGTATGTGCATCAAACCTCTTTAAATGTACCTATTTATAAATATGTACAAATAAATTACAGGCACTTGAAAGTCTTTGGTTGGAACAAACCAACATTGCTAGATGATTCTCCTTCCCCATAGGTGGCCAGATTCTTCCAATGGGGTCAACAAGCAATGACTCCACATTTATCTGCTCACAGTACAGAATGGGAAGGTTGTGCATCAGACAGGGCAACCTGTGAACAGAAAAGAGAAGTATTAAAACAAAAACAACAAAAATAATTTTAGCTAGAAAACCATACAAAGTGACATTTCTGAAAATTGCCTAAAAATATTGCAATTGGACGTATTTATTTTAGCATTTCTTACATACAATTGTAAAACACCCTAAATATTGATGCCAAGGGTCTACTTTACATATTTGATGCCCAATATGTACAGATAAAGCAGATGGCATGTGCGGACCCCAAATAAAAATAGTGCATATGAATTTTCTCTGCTGCCGATTCACCTTCTGTCGGCTAAAGCTGCCGATGCAGAGAGAATTGCTGATTTCTGCAAGGACATTTAAAGCCCCTGCCTGCATACGTGCTTGGCAGGCAAACGGTTAAACCATGGCATAATTAAAATAAGGTGAACAAAAAAATCTTTTCTACCCAGCTTTCTTTCTACCAAAAGATGACATTAGGGGGGGGGGCTATTTATCAAAATCCAAATGTTTCAGATGTTTTAAATAAAACAAAATCAGACCAAACTAGAATCCACGATTTGCCCTCATTTATTATTATAAAAACTCGAAAAAATTGGATCAGGAAAAACCACTACTTTTATTGGATTGTCGCATGAAATCGCGACTTTTTCAGATTGTCTCGCAAGAAATCCAAATTTTCCAGATTTGACGCCCAAAAAGCCAGAAATATTTGGATTATTGTACAAAACCCAGCGCACACAATAATATCTTCAAAATACAACTGAATTCTACAGGACCATGACAGGTTGAAGATGGAGGATTTTCTGATTCTGACTTTTTGCAGCCTCAGGGTATAATAAATCTCCAATATATAGGCTGCACAATAAAAAATAATGTTTGCATTTTTTAAGCAAGCCCTGTGCGTGCTGTGCTGAGTTATTGCTGTGGATGTGCTTGCAGAACTACCACTTGGCACCCAGGGAGTCGTGGATTCTTTTTGTGTGTGCCCTCCATTACTATGGTTATATATATATATATATATATATATATATATATATATATATATATATATATATATATATAAAACACACACACACACAAACAATGCAGTCAGTGTTCCTGCAGCCAATACAACTGAACATGTATCTGCCCCAGGCTTTGTTTGGTTTCCTACACAACACAAGTCTCTTATCATACTGGGCTACAATCAGCTGCTACATGAGCTCTGTTCATACAGGACTGGAATAAGAGAGGTTGTCTAACTTCATTCATACAGTTATCTCTCAAATATGTTACATTACTGAAGGCCAATATACTTAAATCATGATGTTTCCCGTGTTTCTGCATAACTAGTCCAACTGCAGGCATTTATGTGCAGAAATTAAATCAGCATGGCAGCTACCTTCTGGCCTCAAGCTCAATTGAACAGGTCAGAGAAAGCAATGGAATCAGTGCAGTGAAAAACTGTCATCATTGAACTGAACTGTATAGTAGGGAATGGCCAAGCTGACCTGGCACCCTAGGTAACCCACCCAGCCACCCCACCCCTCATGTGCATGCACAAACGTGCCACACATACACAGTGACATTGCATGGGGAGCAGCAGTGATAGGAGGGGAGATTAACAATGGGTTTGCGTGAACCTGGACTAGGGGTAGGTAGAAGACCCTTCACAAGGTACCTGCCCAACATCTCCCTAGTGTTGTGCCCTAGTCAGGTGCCTCTTCTGCCTGCCTAACTCTGCTGTATAGTCTCCAATACCTACATACAGATGACCAAAATGTTGTGCACATGCCATTGTAAAGTATCATAAAGTATATATAAAGTATTTACAAAGTGGCAACATATCCCGCAAGTGCTGTACAATAATTGGGTATATACACTGAACATACAGATTACATACAAAGCAACCAATAACCAACACAAGAAGTAAATATGCCATATATAAAATAGTGTACAATTGCAATTTTATTTTACAGTGTTGCCTAAACTATCTAAAAAACTGATGATGAATGTTTGGTATGGGAAAAACTATAGCAAAAACTTTGAATGAAACCTTAACATTTCAACTGTAATGAACCTCAGTGTATTTAACCATCTGGATAAATATGAACGTGAGTATGAATTTACTTAGAAGTTGCCAAATATTCCATTCAGACAAACAACTCACCTCTTAAAGCTAAGCTTCTGGTTTTACTGCAACTGAAGCACATGTTCAGGGTGGTAGGGTATGTAAGCCAACACATTCCTGTAATTACTGACACTTCAGACAGGGAACTAAACATATTTTACATTAACATCTTTACAACTAAGTCTTCTGAGAGTGTCTGAATGTCTGTGTCCTACTGTATGTGCACATGTGCTAATCCCATACATAACATGTCTGTTTTTAATAAACAACATGACCTGACAAATTTATTGGCCCATTTATCCTAAAAAGGGTCTATTTCCAAATCATCTGTGAGACACCCTTTAGAATTAGAAGCCCCACATACAGTTCCCCCCCCCAATCTAAAGATTACACCCATAAACTGTGGGACCTAGAGCTCCCAAACAAAAAGCAGCTTTGCAAATACAACACAAATGACTGACGTCTGTCCCCCCAAACAACATGTTAGTCTATAGTGTGAGCTGTACAACAGGTGCCAAGTTTGTAATCAGAGCCTGACCCCCGTGCTGGGAAGCATCATACACTGAGCCAACTCCCCCCATGAAACAGAACAGAATGTCTACTGCCCCCAAAGCCTCTCCCCAGAGTCAGTTCTCAAGAGATGTCTTACCTGGCGCAGGTGCCTGAGCACTTCCATTGCCTCTTCCTGCTTCCCCTGTCTGACCAGCGCCATCATGTCCTGAATCATCCTGACCCTCCTGTGATAAGGAGGGAGACTCGCAGCTCCGCTCTTGCCAACTTTCTCACTAGACCTCAGGCTAAAAGAAGGCCAGAAGTCGCCGCGTTCCCTTGCCGGAGTGCCCTTCCGGGAGCCCAGGGCTTGCTGAGGACTGTCTCCAGCAGAAGCTTGGCACACCTTGGTCTGCTTCGTGCCCATTGCTACAGAGGAAACTCCACGAGAGGCATCCGAGTCGCACAGCGGAGATGCACCTGCAACAGGTCGGGAGAAGTCGGAAAAGGTTGCGGGTGCGCACCTGTGTCACATACATACATTGTGGGCACGGATCATCGAGGGAACAGCCAAGTTAACGGTCCCTTCTGCATGAATAAAAAAAGTAGTGGTCCCCCGGTCAGTAACTTTCCCCAGGTGAATCCATCCTAGTCAGAGGGGTGTTCCTGCTGTTTTGGCTGCTGCTTTTAGAGCCCACAGACTAAGAGAAGAGTTGGGGGCCCCTCGTGTGCCGTGGTACGATCCGAAGGAGTCGTACCCCTCTCATTGGCCAGAAGTGAAGATGAGCGGCTCCGCAAGCACAGGGTGACAGTAGCAGTTGGGACTTCACATCCTCTCCCTGCAAAAAGTCTTCGCAGCTGCTCCGCTCTCTCACAGTCGATCAGATGGAAGTAGCGCGCAGCTCCTCCTCTTTGCCTTGCTGTCCCCTTTCAGAATCACGGCTTGGTCTCCGTGTGTAACTGGGAAGCGAGGGAGACTGACAGCAGCAATTATGAGTTCTCTGTCTGCCTCTCCTCTATCCAGCATCTCTTCATATAGACACAGAGAGAGGGAGGGAGGCGTTTCCTTATGTGTGACCAGGGCTGGACTGGGAGTAAAAATCAGCCCTGTCAAAAAAATCAAAGCAGCCTACACATAAATGCGTGCTGGTCTTTTACTTATACACATGCATATTTTATCTCTCTCTCTCTCTCTCTCTATAGTATGCAGGAAGTTATGGCAAAAAGAAAAAGGGTCTTTATTCAGCTCAACGTTTCGAGCCCGCACAGGGCTCTTCATCAGGACTATATAACAAAATATTATGTATTCCTGACGAAGAGCGCTGTGCGGGCTCGAAACATTGAGCTGAATAAAGAACCTTTTATTATTTGCTAAACAAATCCTATGAGTGCTGTAATTTCCTGCATACCTTATACAATTTTCTTACGAGCACCTGGGTATCCAGTATATCTAGCTAGATATACATATATATATATATATATAGATATACATATATATATATATATATATATATATATATATATATATATATATATATATAAAAAGCTTAGACATGGTGCACACGGATAAACATATGCCTGTGTGCTGGTTAAAGACAACAATAGTAATAATCAGAAAGAAAACCGCACCAAACAGGTCTTTATATGAAAAAAACCAAAAAGGTTACATTTGATCAACGTTTCGGCTCAACAGCTGGAGCCATCTTTGTTTTTAGTTCCTGAAGACGGCTCCAGCTGTTGAGCCGAAACATTGATCAAATAAAACCTTTTTGTTTTTTTCATATAAAGACCTGTTTGGTGCGGTTCTGATGATATATATATATATATATATATATATATATATATTATGAAAAGGACCAGCACTCTGTTTTCAAAAATCACAATAAAATGGATAATTTTCATAATTATCTACATATTATTTGATCAAGCTCCCGGAAAATGGAAATATTGTGACAGAGTGTGGGTATCGCCCAAGCCATAATTTTATATATATATAAAATAAAAGGAAGCACTCAAGGCATAAAGGTCGTTACTGAATCATATAAACATCTACGTGTTTCGGTACCTCAAGGGACCGGGACCGTCATCAGGATTTAGACGTAGTTGGCCAGCTGAAATATATTGCAATATATGGACAAACAATCCCTGTTTTATTTAAAGGGTAAGGCATTTTTCAGTAGCAGTATGCACAAAATGTCTCTGTCTTCAATATATTGATAATGGGTTGAGTGCAGAGGACTCTTGTATGTGTGTGTGTATATATATATATATATATATATAGACAAATACAAGAGGTCCTCTGCACTCAACCCACAAACAATATAAGACTTAAGACAGAGACAGTTCCCTTTTTTGTTATTTATATATATATATATATATATATATATATATATATATACATTTGTTTGATTCACAAAGAATTGGAGTGCGGGTCACCCGTACACCTCAATGAAAGACCGGTTTTCGAGTGCGACTGCTTACTAATGAATAGATATATATAGATAGACAGACAGACAGACAGACAGATAATTATGAAAAGGACCAGCACTCCATTTTCAAAAATCACAATAGTTTATTGTAGTGTATATATACATACTTAGTAAAAGTGGGAGAGTAAATTAACACTGGCAGATATTTATAGTTTGAGGGATAAAAAGCTTTAGCCTTTTGCACTATTCACAGTTTGGGGGGGGTTGAGAGCAGAGGGGGAATGTGGAAAGCTGCCAGACACAAACTTACCCAGTTTTTTTAGAGCCCAGATCAGTATGAGGCTGTCTGCAGCTGTTTGGTTGTTCTGGCGCTCGTTTGCTCTTCCCTGACAGAGGAACATCACAGGCAGGAGGCGGGCCTCATATTGAAAACGACCCAGCAAATTTCAGTCACAGTGTACAGGAAGAAAAAGCTGCTCCTGGGTCCTAATGGTGAGCGATCTGCCAGCCCTGTGCTCCCCCCACACCCTCCCTCAGTCTGAGCAGCAGCCAGCAGGGCAGTCCTACACCTTACAAAACAGGCACAATGTATAATAAGGGAGGGGGGGTGTGTGTCCATACAGTTAGTGAGAAGCTGATGCCCAAGTGACAGGCTGCTGCTATTGTTCCCGGAAGAGTCACCCACAAAGCTACACTGCCAACTATATCACTTGTATTGCCTCTGTCAGTGTTGTGCCTCAGTCTGTGGGAAGGGGGAGCCTCTGGGCTCTGAATCCAGGGGAAGGAGCCTCTCACCATGCAGCCCCTCTAATACCAGTTTCCTGTGCTCTCTGGTGTCACCCTCTGGTGTCAGTGGGGTGGGAAGGAAACTCTGTGTGTGTCTGAGGATGCTCTTTTTTTATGGTCAAAACTCTCAAATTCAACTAGGGATTTATTAAAATTTGATTCGAGTTTTTAAAAAAATTCAAATTTGATTTTCAAGATTTATCATAAACTGGCCCTTTAAGAACTCAAATTCGACTATTCGCCTACTAAAACCTGCTGAATTCTTGTTTAAGTAAATGGGGTCGTCCAGGAATCAATTTGAAGTTTTTTGCAACTTGAATAGAGTTTTTAAAATTCAAATAAAATTTGATTCTAATTCGATTCAAGTTTTCAGGTCGATCCTATTCACCCAAGTTTAAAAAATTTGATTTTTATAATAAATTTTGATTGTTCGAATTTCGAGTTCATGCGGAAGCGATTTTCAGCAGACTTGCTTCCCGTTGGTTGTATTAGGACTGGTTATTTTTTGGCCTAGGGATTAAACTAAATGGCTCTTATTTGTTAGGTTAGAGTTAGAGTAGGTTTCTAGGTTAGAGTAGGTACCTGCTTAAAGAGTCTACCTTGACGTGGTGGCAGGCTTAATAATCCTCTGGCCAAAAGTGTTTCATTTATTTTTATAGCTCCCATTCCTGTGTGGCCTTTATACTGTGCGGTGGGGAGGGAGTGGGGGACAAATAATTATATTATATGGGGTCCTATGATTTCTAATGGTGGCCCTGGGTGCAGCAACCAAATTGAGCTTTGAACCTTGACACTTTCGATTTAGTTTAAGGGCTCCATTAAGCAGAACAATAAAGATCTGCCTGGGAGGAAATTAAGCGAAGTGGAGAAATATTCCTTAAATATACACTATATAGTTTTGTATTGAAGTGATCACTACTGATAAAAATTAGACCTGGGATCCACTGGCAGATTCAATTACATAGACCCTCATTTTTTGATTTTGGGTGAAATCAATGGGTTTATATATTAACTTTACAAAATACAAAAACACACAATCCAAAAATGTAAAGAGGACCCTGCCCAAAAGGAAACCTCAGTATGTTGTAGATGGACATAATGAAAGCAATTTAGAAGTATTTGCATCAATCTGTCCTCTGGTTCCTGGTGTCAGTCAGTGATTGTAAGACTAGATTTTTGCTAATGGCACAAGCTACTGCTATTGGTTGTATGTCTCACTGCTGCAAGTCACATGATTCTCCTGAGTAAACTGTTGGTTGTCAACTGCCACTGCCCAACTGTCTTTTGGACGGTGGAGAGAGAGGGAGCGAGCGAGAGAGATTGCCACATCGGATGCTATAAAAGAAGACAAATTTTGGGTAAAACTACATAGAATTACAATAAAAGGAGAAGGAGAAGGAAGGCGAAGATGAAGAAGAGGAAAAAGAGGAGTTTGACTCCAGAAGAGAGAGAACTTCCACAGGATGAAAGTGGGAAGAAGAAAGAGAAGAAAGCCAAGAAGCAAGATGCAGAAGAGAAGACCAACTCCAGTCGAAATAGGAAGAAGAGACACACTGAGAGTAAAAAAACAATCCGTGTAGGGGAGAAGCCCCCTGAAGATGGAAGGAATAAAAGAAAAGCTGTTAGAAAAGATCAAACAAAGAAGAGAAAAGAAAGTCTCTCAGATGTGACCAGTAAACCTGAGAGCAAGAAGAGAAGACAAGAAGAGAAAGAAGAAACAACTAAAAGTAAAAAGAAAACCGGCTTAGAAGAGATGAAAATTCCTCAGAGCAGCAGAAGAAGGAAGGAGCGGGACAAGAGGAAAAGACCAAGGAGCCCAGAAGATCCATTGGAAGGTAAGGGGGAATATGCAAGAAACGTATTTCATTTTTATTTTCTGTTACATCTACTTCTAATTCTTTTTAATATAGAGTCATGAAAGTTATTTAACTGCCCACATTGATCGGTCCTGTTGGGGGTGGGGGTTTCCACAAATCCATCCCTCTGCTTTAATTAAAATTTCTGTATGTTTTTAGAAAACATATATTGTTAGGTGGACAGTTAGGACAGTTAGGGAAAATTGAAAACCCCAAAGGCTTAAATAATATCCCTCTTACACTAAATGCTAGGAATACTCACAAATAATAAAGATAAAGAGTTTTTCTCTAAATGTGGGTGCTGCCTTAGCCACCATTAATTGTTATGGAGATACTTATAGGTAGATAGATATATTTAGGAAAATATACAATGCATAATATATTTTGATATGGGCTTTTGACTGAATTTGTTTTGTTCCCACAAGGTGGAAGTGGAAGTGCACCGAAGAAATCCCATGTGGATGGGAAAAGACCAGCCCCCCTGGACATACAGAGGTACAAATTCCACCAAGAGCTAGGAGAAGGCACGTTTGGACAGGTGAGTGCGGGGCCTCCCAATATAGAAATCTCTTTTGTTATCTGGTATAAATCTGTACAGAAAACATGGAAGTACAATCAAGCACTTGGCAATGTCTTTAAAGGGGTTGTTCACCTTTGAGTTAAAGGGCTGGTTCACCTTAAGTAACTTTTAGCATGTTATAGAACAGCCAATTCTAAGCAACGTTTCAATTGGTTTTCATTATTTATGTTTTATAGTTTTATAGTTATTTGTCGTTTTCTGATTCTTTGCAGCTTTCAAATGGGCATCATTGTCCCCTTCTAAAAAAACAAATGCTCTGTAAGGCTACAAATGTATTGTTATTGCTACTTTTTATTGCTGATCCTTCTATTACGATGCTCTCCTATTCATATTCCAGTCTCTTATTCAAATCAATTCATGGTTGCTAGGGTAATTTGGGCCCTAGTTACCCAATTGCTTAAAATGCAAATTGAACAGATGCTAAATAAAAAGCTAAATAACCCAAAAACCTTCAATAAAAAAAATTAAAACAAATTGCAAATTATCTTGGAATATCACTCTCTACATAATACAAAAAGTTATCTCAAAGGCGAACAACCCCTTAAACTTTACGTATGATGTAGAGAGTGATATTCTGAGACAACTTGCAATTGTTTTTAATTATTATTTGTGGTTTTTGAGTTATTTAGCTTTTTATTCAGCAGCTCTCCAGTTTGCCATTTCAGCAATCCAGTTGCTAGGGTGTAAATTACCCTAGCAACCATGCATTGATTCGAATAAGTGACTGGAATATGAATAGGAGAGGCCTGAATAGAAAGATAATAATAAAAAGTAGCAATACCAATAAATTTGTAGCCTTACAGAGCATTTGTTTTTAGATGGGGTCAATGACCCCATTTAAAAACTGTAAAAAGTTAGAAGAAGAAGGCAAATAGTTTAAAAACTATAAAAAAAATATTGATGACTAATTGAAAAGTTGCTTAGAATTGACCATTCTACAGCATATTAAAAGTTAAATTAAATGGGAGGAAGACCTAGGAGTCCTCACTGACCAACAGTGGGAGTCCCTCCTCAAATCACCCAACAGAGTGTCCGTCAATCCCAGACACCAAATTCCACAGTTATATTTGACACATAGAATCAATCCTAATCTCTCCCCTAATTGCCCTAGGTGCAAGAAGTCAGAGGGTACTCTAGTACATACACTATGGGCCTGTCAGGATATTCAAAACTATTGGACAGCAATTGTGGATAAGTTATCAGAAGTGTTAGGCCTAAGGTTGGTCCCTGATCCACTAGTCTGTATATTGGGTCTGTTTGCAGGAATTCAAATGGCCTCAACCACAAAAATGTTTCTGAACAAAGCTTTGTTTCAAGCCAGGAGGTTGATATGCCTTAATTGGAGGTTGGACAGGCCGCCCGCCCGCCCCCGACTTATGGGTTAGCACAATGTCCAACATTGGGACGCTAGACTTCCTAACTCTAAGAAAAAAGGGGGCAAATGACAAAATTCCATCAGCTCTGGTCCCCTTGGTTGATGAAATTTCCCATTCCCAACATACTGGCACAGGAAAACCTCCCTTAAGCCTCACAGTAAAGTAATACAAACACATATTTGGTTATATACAGTATGTTTTATTAAATTCCGTTATTGCATAAGGTGTATATTGTTACATTTTTGTGCCTAATTGTGCTGTACAATATCAAGAGAAACTATGTCCTGAAATGCAAGAATACAATTCTGTAATATTTATCTCGCTTCATGACTGTCAATAAACTTACCTGAACAAACAAAAAAAGTTAAATCAAAAATGAACCACCACTTTAACATTCTGATTGACTCTGATATTATCAGTCATTCATGTTGTAAGCAGCATTCAAGACACTCTATAATTTCTAATCTCTTTGTTCTGCTCTTAGGTGATGTTGGCATCATATACACCGAAGAAACAACTCGTCGCAATGAAGACGGTGTCCAAACAACCCAGCAAGGGCAACTATACCTGCATCATGAAGGAGGCCCGACTCTTGAAGATCGCCAGAGGATGCCCCTTTCTATGCCATTCTCATGCCACGTTCCAGTCTGAGGTACAGAACACTGTTTATATTGATACATAATCTGTTTCATGAATGGTTTGACTTTCTAAGGCCAACTTAATGCCCATAACAAGGGAAAACACCCTTTGATAACTAACAAGTCCCCAATTCACCTTGCTTGCTGAACAGTTCTGTGCCATGTATTCCTCACTAATTCTTCATTTGTCTCTCTAACCAGCTGCATGCCTTCTTCGTGCTCGAGTATGCCAGCGGGGGAACACTGCACAAAGTTATTGCAGACCAAGGAAATCTGTCAATGAAGAACATCCAGTAAGTGATACGATTCTTACTATAGAGCAGTGCTGTCTAACTGATTCCCACTTGTGTGGCCCCCCCCACATGAAATTCTGCCTGCTGTGACTTACCATGTGTAAAGTTTAAAATGTATCACTACAGAACAGATATTAACTGGCCCCTGCATTGTTTAAACCTCAAATTCAGACAATAATCTCCCCTGAATTGTCCACACTTGTAACACCTCTATATTTCATACCCCTAAAACCCTGCACTGTTCACACCTCAGACCCAGACTGAAAGTGCTCATATTGTTCACTTGTTCAGACTCAGACGAAGGGGCACCAGCATTATGTCACTGTATGTAACACAGAATGAACTGTTCATCTTAGAGTGGTCCTGATAAGTTTCCCTGTGTCCTGCTGTATTTTGCCTTCCCTATACTCCCTGTATGTACCATATTCTGTCTGTCCTACATTACCTGTGAGACATGAGCCTGGTAGGGTTTGTTCTGGGGGTTTGTTAGCATTTGAAAATAATTGTTAGGGGCCCCTAAGGTGTTTAATCATGTACTGGGGGTGCCGTGTTATCCACAGGGGAGGAGGGCATGTTTTAAAGGAGAAGGAAATGCATCGTACACTTCGGGTACCAAATGTTAGGCACCTCCAAGTGATTGTATCGACTTACCTGAAACCCCGGGGCTCCTATCAGCAGAAAACTGCACCAGCCCAGGGTTATACCAGTGAGCACCACCTATAGGTGGGCCATGTGGGGTCAGTATGTATCATAACACCTTTTAAAAATGTGAATGATAAATATTTATTTTTTACTGAAGATGAGCCTTGGGACATATATCTTTTAATTTAATGTAACACGGAAGTTGGGCAGCACTGCTATAGAGGAATATAGAGTAAGAGAGACAGCGTATGATACAGACAGATATGTAAGAGTCCAGGTCAGTGTCAGACTCACCCACAGGGATACCAGGAAAAGTCTAGGTGGGCCCAGGTGTCAGTGGGCCCTTGTTCTGCTAAACATTTGGCCTATTTCATGACCATTCCCTATTTCTTTGAGAACAATGAGGCTAAATAGATGGGATAATAAATCATAGTAAGTAAAGAATAGAGACTAGGAGAATAGAGGTTGAATGAGGAGAAGAAGAATAATAGTACTGAGAGTGGGCCCCTGATCTATGGTTCTTTGGTGGGCCCCTGGTCTAAGGTTTTCGGGTGGGCCCCTGGTGTCCCAATCCGCCACTGGTCCAGGTTGTGCCAATGGTCCCACAGGGCTGAGCAATACACAGAGGAGCTTGGGAGTAGGAGAGCAGACTTTTTGTGCAGCACTGCAATATGTCATGTTTCAGGCAGCACAAAATGACAACTGTAGAAAGTCATTTACAAATTAATTGAATTAATACATTAAAATGTCCTTCATGTAAATTGACATACTGCTGTGTATTGGTTCTTGGGCCTTTGCCTGAATAAGAAAGCTTTGTGCACAGTAGCAGAACCAGGGCACCACTGATTTGTATGAAGGGACAAGAAAAGTCAAATTTAACAGGTGATAGGTAACCCCCATGATATTTGATAAGTATCCCCCATGGTATTAAGCTGGTTGCTTTTTTTTTTTTTTAACAGATTCTATACTGCAGAGATGGTGATAGCCCTACAGTTCCTTCACTCCAATGGCATCATTCACCGGTGAGTAAAATCTCAGGTCTCTGCTCTATTTTATTCACTGGTAGCATGATATAGTTCACATCTTGATATCTCTCTATACTAAACTTTGCTAACTAACAGTAATGTTTGCACCCCTTATATCTGGTGCAGTCAGTTAGGGACAGTTCCATGTAGTGGCTCACACTCTGTCCAGACTCACAACAAATTGTGATTTAAGCCTTTCATTTTAACCAAGCAATGCATCCTTTTCTCTGTATAATCTGCCTTTACTGTACCACCTGTTGTTTTAAATATCCTTTATCTATTGCTATTTTCTTACTACTTAACTTTATTGCTTCCAGATGGGCCTATTCCAAAAATATCTATTTTCTTTTACCTTTTAATGTGCATGTACTTACTTACCCCTGACTCACTCTCACACGTTTCTCTTTCTAATATTTCCTGCGTTAATTTCCTGCGCTTATGTTGCAGTGATCTGAAGCCTGAAAACATCTTGGTGGATAACAACGGGCACATCAAGATCTGTGACTTCGGCCTCGCTGTTGAAGGAATGATCGGCGGAAAGAAGATCAGCGGATTGACAGGAACACCTGGATACCGTGCGCCGGAGGTCAGCAATCTTTTTTTTTTAATCTAATTTATACACAGAGGAATTCAAATCTATTTGTCTTTTTCTATTTTGTACACCTTTGCTGTGTCTAGTTTATATAACTGTGTTTCTGTTACCCAAGAAGATAATTAGTTCTTTTTTTCTGAAGGTTTTGTCATTGGAGAAGTACGATGCTGCAGTGGACTGGTGGTCATTCGGGGTCATCATGTACGAAATGGCCACCGGCAGACAGCCATTTGCCCCATCACTGGTTTCTGCACAGGAGTTGTTTGAGATTAAGGAGAGAAAGCTTGAATACCCGCGTCACATGAGCCGGGAAATGCTGGACCTTCTGCCAAAGGTAAGTAGAAACAGGGGTCAGGTATATGGGGGCACAGGGGTCAGGTACATGGGGGCACAGGGGTCAGGTACATGGGGGTACAGGGGTCAGGTACATGGGGGTACAGGGGTCAGGTACATGGGGGCACAGAGGTCAGGTACATGGGGGCACAGGGTACAGGGGTTAGGTACATGGGGGTACAGGGGTCAGGTTCATGGGGAAACAGGGGTCAGGTACATGGGGGCACAGGGTACAGGGGTTAGGTATAGGGGGGTACAGGGGTCAGGTACAGGGGTAAGGTACATGGGGGCACAGGGGTCAGGTACATGGGGGCACAGGGGTCAGGTACATGGGGGCACAGGGTACAGGGGTCAGGTACATGTGGGCACAGGGTACAGGGATCTGGTACATGGGGGCAGTACTTTCAAATAGAGTGACGGGATTCCATTACCTTCTTCGGGTTCATTTCCACTAATGTAAGCAGTGCTCTCATTTCAATTTAGAGGGTTAATATAAATACATTTGGTGGTGCCTGACTTTACATCTGTTATATTCAGATAAATGTTTGTTTTCTTTTTTAGCTTCTGGAGATGAACAAGAGCAAACGCTTAGGAGTAAATGGCAACATCAGGAAGCACTCATTCTATGCCAGAATCAACTGGAGTGAGCTGGAAAACGGAAAAATAAAGGCACCTTTCCAGCCCAAAATTGTAAGTTTATAACTGCACCAAGCAATGGGAGTTGGGAAGGCCAAGTTTTTTATTGGGGAGACTAATAGGCTGTTTACTTTATTGGAGCATTTCATAGGCAGTTGTTTGGTCTTTGCATAAACTTACCTTCCATATACCTTGTCATGTCATTTTATTCTTCTTTGCATGTAACTATTAAGCTATTTTAAGGGCATAATACTTGAACCCTCTTAACATTTTCAAGCATATAGCCTGGAGAAACTAAACTGCTTATAAATATATTTCAAAGACCTGCAATTGCCTTTGCACAGTCCTAGATTTATTACTCATTTAGTGCTCTGCAGCAGCTTCACAGTCCATGACCCAGTTGTGGGTTCCCTGTATATCTGTGAGTTGGTAGGCTCTGGCCATATATGTGACCAGTGGACCCCTGTCATTTTACACCTTCGCCCATCAGACAGATCGCCAGCCACTTAAAAAAATCTTTTGCTGGGTGTCAGTAAAGCGGTTGGAAAATAACACAAAGAGTTGGGAAACTATGTATGACTCCATTCCTCAAATTGTCCTTATACATGTATGGGGCCTGTTAACTGAAATGTTTGGGTCCTGAGGTTTTTATGGACAAGAAAAAAATACAAGGTACTGTTTTATTATTACAGAAGAACATTTAACTATTTCTAGATAATAGGTTTCTGGATTATGGGTCTTAAACCTGTACTATGTAGTAAAAACCCTTCTTAATCATGGAGTGCAGAATTTTTAAATAAATACCCGTTTTTAGCTACGCGTCATTCATATATATCTGACCATACTGTATCATATATTATATGTTCATGCTTAAAATGATATATAACAAAGTGTGTTGCTTTCTTTTGATAGCCACCAGCAGATAAGTTACCAATCATACATCCAGGATTCTGCGCTGAGACATCTAAGAGAGCTAATGTGGAAGGCTTCTCCGATGTGGATTCCAACTGGAAATGGCAGGAGTAAAGTGTTTCCTGTGCTCATGTGGACTAACCTCAAACTGCCTGTACAGCAAGTGATGACGGCAATGTACCATTCATGGCCAATTCCATCAATGAACATCAGATCTGCCGTCTACTGTCTACTGCAAGAGTACAAGTGTCTGTCTGTACAGCCAACTACACCAACACCACATGGGATCCTTGACAGAAAGTAGAAAGAACTCGAGGCATAGTGGTAAGTGAAATGAAATAAATTAGAATGGGAAAGATGAGATAGGATTACTTATAGAAGGAGTATTAAATGATAGTAAAGTTGTTGAGGTATTAATGGGACTTTCATAACATTGAGGCAACTTGCTAGTGTGCTTGTGCTCTTAGACTTCTAGAAATGTGTATTTTACATGGGAGGGGACATATTTTTATAAAGTAATATACAGAGTTATGCTATGAACAATGCACTCTTTTCTTCTTTAGCACACAAGACATCACAGGAGGCCCCACCAGAAGAAAGGAATAGCTGCAATCCGGACTTTCTTAATGGACTTTCTAACAGACCCTTGGATAAGGGTAAAAATGTATACTGAACATACAGTGCACTTATGGTAATCCAGTGCATTGTTAATTAACACCGTTCAGTATACTTCAGTTTCTTTATATAAGGTAAGGTTTAGGGGTAAGTATAGCATTAAGTAAGTTTACTTCCTTTTCTAAACTTCCATCCCATTTACTGTTTTCTTATAGATAGGATGTTATATAGAAATAGAAATGTTAGGATTCCTTCTCCTCTTTACTCCTGTCCCATTCTTTTCTTTTACCATTTTCTTTTCTCATTTTCCTCTTTTTCAACTTTAATATACTGTAAGTTAAGGTAAAAAAGGGTGGGTGGTATCTTATATTGGAATAGGAATGTTACAATTGTTTCTTGCTTTTCTTTTATGCTCTCCTGTCTTTTCCCTGTAGTTTGTAGCACATACTGTACGTTAAATGTAAAGTTTATGGGTAAAGGTATACAGGATATGGCAGTGGTTATGTGGGATAAGGGATATATGTATATAAATATGGGATATGGGTACTATAAGGGTTATAGTAAAGGGATATAGGAATAGTGATGTTGAATAAGGTATATATGTATATAATTATGGGATATAATTATGGGATATGGGTACTAAAAGGGTTATAGTAAAGGGATATGGGAATAGTGATGTTGAATAAGGTATATATGTATATAATTATGGGTTATTGGTACTATAAGGGTTATAGTAAAGGGATATGGGAATAGGAATGTGGGATAAGGAATATGCCATATCCTGATAGAAATTTGCAGCAAATCATAACAGTAAATTAACTGCTGAAGAAACACCACTTTCAGCCTGTTTACACTGTGATTTGCTGCAATAAGTATGAAAGGTATGAAGTGGTGTGTGAATGTAAATAGGGATCCCCGTTGCACCAATGTAGAAGATGAACATAGCGCACCTTCTGATTGGCTGCAAGTTTAATTTAGTTCACCATTAAAATGTAGAAAAATCTGATGAGGCCGTCCGTATGCTTGTGCCTCTTTGTCCCAATAGGAGGGAGTAATATTGCAGCAGATAGAGCTGCAGCTTGTAGGCCCCTTTTTAAAAAGATAAATAAGCCCATTAGAGTTGTGAATGTGAAGGTGTAAAGTTTTAGGATCAAAGGAATAAGAATAGACTAGGCAGAGCTGTAGGTCCCTAAATGCTGCCTAGCCACAACTCCCTCCTTCTCCTCCACCATGAATCATATATTATTCAAGATAAATAGGCCCATAATAATCCTCATCCCCCATAACCAGGCCTTTTAAATAATAAAGGCTGCTGGTATTAATAGTCAGTAGAAAGTTGATCCAGGGACTGGTCCGATTGCCGTTTTGGAGTCAGGAAGGAATTTTCCCCCCATCTGAAGCAAATTGGAGATGGCTAAAGATGGGGTTTTTTGCCTTCCTCTGGATCATCTATAATAAACCTGATGGACACGCTCACCCTCAATTACTGTGTAACTGTGTCCTTAATTCATTGATAGGGTCCATCAAATTCTTACTGAGTAGGGAAGTACTAGGGGAATTATATAGTTAGTAAAGCAGTGGGGAGTGGAATTCCAGTCTCACTGACCATGGGATTTGCCACAGGGACAGAGAAAATAGTGAGTGAATGAGTGAGAGCATGTGGGTGTGTGGAAGTGTGTGTTATTGTAGATTATCCATTGGGGAACTTTTGTTCCTTACACCTCCCAGTCTGATCTGAGGAGGAGGGGTCCCATGACGGCTTATATCAGCCGGTATCTGGCCAGATAGGGAACTATTGCAGCAAGTCATCGGGTGAGCCATTTGCTGCAATAGGTGTGTGAATGGACAGTAACGTGGTTGAAGCCTTGACGTGGCGTTACTGCTCACATGTATATCATGTGCCAATTCAACTGACTGCCAGAGTGTCATTATAGTAGCAGTTGTAATAGAAAGAGAAATGTATTTAAACTTTAACTATAAATAAATGGAGTGAATAGATGTCTAACGTAAGAGCCAGAACACAACTTCTTCCATTGTATCTCACTACCCTGATAGTCGGCAACAAGAAGGGGGGGTCACAAGGACATACATTCAATTAGTTTGCTTTTAATTCTGATTTATGTGGTAGATTGGGGGCTCAGATATGGGATTGCTGATAGAGAGCACCGAAGTACAGAAAGGCCATCTCTGTAATAATAAGAGTTCCCTGCAATTGATGGTGACTGAGCTGAATAAATCTGAATCTGAATGATAATCCTGACTGTTTTAAAGAGATGGGCTCTTGAGATTTTGGTTGCTAGGAGACATTTTTGATGGTAGGTTAAAATGACCACTACAGTTTACCAATCATAGAGAACAAGTGCTGTCATGGTAACAGTGTAGCATAGTATTTACAATAATTTTAAAAACTAATCAAAAAGGGTCCTTTTATAATATTAAATTGAAAAAATGCAAGAAAATGTCAGTTTTCCCATTTGATTTCTTTAGGCCTGCTGTTGTAAGAAGGAGACAGAGAAATTAGCAGATACATGACAGAGAAGGATTTGTTTCCATTACCCTATCTGGATAATTTCCTTCTGAGGACTCAACACAATGTGGAGCTAATTTGTACTGTTTAGACATTAATTGGAAGGATTTTGTCTCACTGTCCTGTTGTATTATAGGAGAGATTGCTACTAAGCACCAATCATATTTCACACTTTAATGCATGTCAGAAGAGGAATAATGCTTGGGGAACCTTGTCCACTCTTTTGGACCAATATAGTTGACATCAGGGGTCTCCAACCTTTTTTTTTTTACCCGTGAGCCATATGGAATGTAAACAAAAGTTGGAGAACAACATTAGCAGGCAAAAAGTTCCTGGGGATGCCAAATATGGGCTGTGATTGGCTATTGGTAGATTCTACATGGACTGGCAGCCTACGGGAGGCTCTGTTTGGCAGTACATCTGATTTTTATGCAACTAAAGCTTGCCCTCAAGCCAGGAATTCAAAGAGAAGCACCTGCTTTGAAGCCAATGGGAGCAACTCCAAAGGGTCTGAGAGCAACGTGTTGCTCATAAGCTACTGGTTGAGAATCCCTGGTTTACATCATATTAAGTGGCCACTTAAAGAATTTCACCAAACTGGAATATAGATATTATTAAATATTGCCCTTTAATATGTTTTACTTCAGGCCACCATTTTATGATATTCTTTGTGCTTTCTCGAAAATCACTTGACCAGAAATACTTCAGCTCTAACTATAAAAGGAAGAGAAGTGGGAGTAAAAAACTTTGTCCATTAATTGGATCATGTGACCTAACATGTATGTGTGCCCTTGGTTTGCTTCTGTGCATCGTGAATCATATGGTCCCTTAGTTCTTAAAATGGCAATTTTCTATTTAGGATTATCCAATGGCGCATGCTACTAAAAGAGTATATGTTTATGAGAATGGTTTATTTAGATGAAACAGGGTTTACACATGAGCTCTTTCATGCAAAATTGTTTTATAGAGACCTACAATGTTTGGGGGTATAGTTTTCCTTTAAGGGCTTATTTACAAATGCAGCTGTAAGTGTTAGCAAGTGTGCACAATGTTGCACTTATTGACACCATTCTTTAGAGCAGGGCTCCCCAACCTTTTTTTACTCAATAGTTTCAATCAAATGTAAAAAGAGGTGCAAAGCACCAAAAGCATGAAAAGAGTTCCTGGGTGTGCCAAATAAGAGCTGTGATTGGCTATTTGTTAGCAATTATGAGGCTGGCAGCCTACAGTAGACTCTGTTTGGCAGTATATCTGGTTTTTATTCAACCAAAACTTGCCTCCAAGCCAGGAATTAAACAATAATCACCTGCTTTGAGGCCTCTGAGAGCAACATCCAAGGGGTTGGTGATCAATGTGTTGCTTGCGAGCCACTAGTTGGGGATCACTGCATTAGAGGTAATTACATCCACCAAGTTCTGTATATAGGTGTGCTAAGTGTTGTTACATCATCTTGTCTCTTCTTTATTGTGTGCAAGTGAGCCTATTGATGCTGTGGAACCCTGGAGCTGAAGCCACTCACAGCTGGTTGGATCAGTAGCCACAGCAGACTTGAATCACATGCAAATGTCGTATTAATGCTGAGCACTGGAAGTGATTTCAAAACACTGAAAATGTTAGACACAACTAAAGGTGGCCATACCTGGGCAGATTGCCATTCAGAGCAATTTGTCAATTTATGTTTTGTGTATGGGACCTTTGAACAGGCCTACCCCACTGATATCTGGCTAAAAATCCTTGAATTGAGGAAACATGTGCACATTGATGCCGCCCTTGATCGGAAGCTGACATAGCGGCAATTATGATCTTGCGAATGAGGTGGGTTGAAAAACTTGTCTCAGGCAGCAGCACCAAATAGGTTACAAGGGGCCCGGATAACTTTAAAAGTCTAATTTTCAGTTTTAAACTGGAAATCCAGCTTGACTACTGGGAGAGAGCACAATTGCACTCTCCGCATTAGTGTTGCAGTCTCCCCCCCGGATCCACATGCAAGAAAGGTGCAAATGTGAGGGGGCGGCTCTTGCTTTAGAAACGTTCCTTCCTGATCGTTGGCTTGAGGACCAAATGTTTGGATAAGCCTAATATTGCCCAACTCAAGGTGTACATATAGGAGAAAGATCCACTCATTTGGTGACCTTGCCAAACAAGCAGATATTATAACGTATGGTTAGCTTTAAAATGAACAGAAACAGAAGACACTGGAAAAAAACTGATAGCTGATATGTAGTGAGGGCAACACAGAGCCTGTTAGATGTAAGGCACCAGACAATAGCACTCATTATGTTTAACACTTGGATCAACACACGTTGATCCAGGGACTGGTCCAATTGCCATCTTGGAGTCAGGAAGGATTATTTCCCTTCTGAGGCAAATTAGAGAGGCTTCAATTGGGGTTTTTTACCTTCTTTTGGATCAACTAGCAGTTTGGCAGGTTACATGTAGAGATGTTACAACAGAGAAAAAGGAAATTATTCTTAAAAATTTGGATTATTTGGATAAGAGTCTATGGAAGATGGCCTTTTTGTAATTCGGAGATTTCTGGATAATGGGTTTTCAGATGACAGATTCCATACCTGTACCAGCAAATGTCTACAAGTTTTGCATGCATTGTATGATTTTACTGAAATATCATTTGGCTTTCCTTTACCTTAAGATGAAAATGACAGGTGAGTTATTAAGCTTATCTCTTGTCTTTAGAAGGGATCATTATCTGAAGTCCTCAACTAAAGTGCCAAGGTTCAGTGTTATTATATAAACTCTCTTAGATTTTTAAAGGAAATCTGAACCCTCTGAACAAATGCAATTGCTCAGAGCACTATTCTAGGCATTTTTGCAATTTGCTTTATGTTTTTTCAAGGTATTAACAACAGCGTCTGCTGAAAATGTAAGTTTGGCAATGGTGTCTTTAAAAATGAAGTTGGTGACTAGAGTTAGTTCTAATCAGAGCAACATTACAAGACATTCCATTCTTACAGAAATAATTTTCAGTTAGTCAACCACTATGTAGGATTAAAAAAAATCATCAACATTGCAAAATGATGCTAACAAATGAACATGCTTATGTTTCGTTTTTTGAAGCTGAACCAGTGGTCCATGGGGAACTCAAGAGCCTTCCAGAAGGATCGGTTTTTATATACTGCCAGGTTGGAGAGAGACCTTAGTAAGTTATTTATTGCATGTACAAATTCATAAATCTGTAATATTATTTTGTGTAAAGTATTGTGGTCAAATCACCACTCACAAGGTGATAACTAAGTATCTTTATTGTGTGGAACTGTGTTACAAATTATACGCATAATAAGAATTGCCAGTAAAACACACCCATTAGAGTCCTGCATGGAACCAATTTGTTAAACCCGGACCGGCAACCTGCATACTTACCCGATTGAACCCGCTACCCGACCCGCAAGTACCTTATCCGCAACCTGATCCGTGACCAGCTGACCATCAAGAAACAGGAAGTGCCGTCATTGTAACCCGGGTGACATCATTAGAAGTAGGCACGATCAAAAAAAAGGAGATTATTGATAAGTGCCTGAAAACAAAGTTCTGTCACGGGAAGTGACGTCATTGTAAACCAGAAGTGACCTCATTAGAAGTAGGTGTGATCAGAAAAAAAAGATTAAAACTCGCTATTGAGAAGACCCGCGACCTGACCTGTAAACCCAGAGAACCGCCGACCCGCGTCTATACCTGCTCCCGAAACTTCTACCTGCAACCCGCAGGGTACTGTAGGTTTTTGCGGGTACCTGACCCACTGCAGGACTCTAATACCCATGACAGCCACACTGAGAGAGACCTGTGCTACAGCCTATATGCCTCCTATGGTGGCTATGCATTTACCCTCCAATTATCTATATAAGGCAAGAGTATATGTTCCAAGGCCCAGTCCTTCCCAAATTACTTACAAGGATGTGTGAATGACTAAGATATGTGTACATACATTATGCTGTGGTCAGTACTAATTTGATATACAGTATCAATGAATTCTACATAGCATATTTGCATTTATAACGTTTTTAGACTAACAAAGCAACTTTCTGTGGCTGACCCATCAATCTGACAAAATTACCATTGTTTTGTATGGTCCTTCCTGCATGCTAAATACAGTAACAGTACAGTAACGCATATGTTGATCCCTTTTCTCTTACTAAAGCTGAGCAAGCCCAGTACACTTCGGGTGTTGTTTATTAAGCTCCGCATTATTCTATTTGAACTTTTAAAGGGGAAAATACCTTTTTCTTTTTTTTCTCCAAGTGTACATTGAAGTATGTCTTTTTGTATATGCTGGCTTGTGAGTGTGTATCATATTGGGTAGGGGCAGGAAAAAGGACTTATGCAATTTTGTCTCATTATGTATCATTTCTTTTGTATGAAGAGATGGCAATAAATGTGATTTGATTTAGATTTTTTCAGAGAAAAAAAAACTTTTTGGGATTGTTAAAAGTCTGAATTAAAAAAAGTACTCCAACTTAGACCTGCTTAGTTCATGTAGAAGTTAATGGCAGATTTCTGTTCATATCCTGGTTTCATTCAATATCCAAAGATTTTGTGGATTTTGTGGGTTTTGGGCGTCCAATCCGAAAAAGTTGCAGTTTCTGTGACAAATCCATAATTTTAGTTCAACTCTGATTTCTTCTCCATTGTATCAAGTTTTTTCCGGCATTTGTAATACCGACCCTGGCCTTGGCATGTGTTTTACAGGCTAGTCCGGCAAAATACCAGCCGAGTGGCAGCTCTACTTCCGGTGGTTCCAGGTGTCAGTGGTCCCTTCTGTACACCCAACCATTGCCTTGTATGGGTCCTGGGGCTTTCAGTATATAACAGATCTTTCTGTAGTTGGGATCTTCATACCTTAAATCTACAAGGAAATCATGTAAACAATAAACCCAATAGGCTGGTTCTGCTTTCAATAAGGATTAATTATATCTTAGTTTGGATCAAGTACGAGCTACTGTTTTTTTATTACAGAGGAAAAAGGAAATCATTTTTAAAAATGTGGCTTATTTGTATAAAATAGAGTCTATGGCAGATGGCCTTTCCGTAATTCGGAGCTTTCTGGATAACTGGTTTCCAGATAACCGATACCATATGTGTATACCAATGCCATAACCATTCCCCATTTCTATATGAGAACAAAGAGAAGGCCTGAAAGTAATGACAGATTATATGTAAGGAAGAGTGTTTAAGAGAATAAAGCTCGTGCCTGAAGAGAGGCGCAAACATATTTTGGAGAGTAGGCCTGTGGTCTTTGGTTCTTAGTAAGTGCCTGACACCCCAGTCCAACATTGCCCTTGTCCATCTGAGTGAGTGAATGTTCTGAAATAATAAAAACTAGAATAGCTCATTTTGTCTTTCCTGAGAGTATTTTACCAACCAAGAATGTGGCTTGGTTTTATTGTTTTTAATGGAAAGGAAATAGAACATATGAGAAGGCAGTTTTTTTCACACTAAAGATGGGAAATCAGCACATAACCCTAAGGAGTGGGAAAACATCAGGTTGTGTCTAAAGGGTCTACATTTTAACCTAAGTTCATGCAAGTCTCTCATATACTCCATTATAATCATATAATCCAATTTTTTAAAATGTTTTCCTTTTTCTCTGTAATAATAATAAAACAGTACCTTGTAGGGGATCCAAACTAATATATATTTAATCCGTATTGGAATCATAATCAGCCTATTGGGTTTATTTCCTGTTTACATGATTTTCTTGTATTCTTAAAGGGGTTGTTTACCTTTGACTTCCTTTTAGTATGATGTAGAAAGTGATATTCTTAGACAATCTGCTTTCATTTTTTATCATTTAAGTTATTTAGCTTTTTATTCAGAAGCTTTTCAATTTGCAATCTGGTAACTAGGGTTCAAATTACCCTAGCAACCATGCATTGCGTTGAATAAGAGACTAGAATATAAATAGAGAAGAATCGGTAAGAAGTAACAATAACATTTGTAACATTTGTAACTTTACAGAGCATTCGTTTTTAAATGGGAGTCAGCAACACCCATTTAAAAGCTGCAAAGAGTCAGAAAAAAAAGGCAAATTACTATAAAACTATAAAAAATAATGAAAACCAATTGAAAAGTTGCTTAAAATTGGCCGTTCTATAACATAATAAAAGTTACTTTAAAGGTGAACCACCCCTTTAAGGTATGAAGATCCAAATGACAGAAAATACCGTAATCCAGTAAACACCAGGACCCTTGCATTCTGGATAATAGGTCCCATACCTGTACATATCCTTATATGAAGGGAGGAAGACTTTGCTAGGCACAGTATATATTGAATGAATACTTAATGGGGCAAGTTTTCTACTCCCAACATGATAGAAATGCAGCCTCACCAGTGATCTTTGTCCATATTTTGCATTTGACTGGTTGTTTTTATAAACTCATCCAATGTATTTTTGCAGCTGGAAGGACCCAAATAATGAATTTAAAGGAAAACTATACCCCCAAAATGAACACTTAAGCAACAGGTAGTTCATATCATATTAAGTGGCATATTAAAGAATCTTACCAAACTGGAATATATATTTAAGTAAATATTGCCCTTTTACATCTCTTGCCTTGAGCCACCATTTCATGATGGTCACACAGACCACACAGCTGCCTCAGAGATCACCTGACCAGAAATACTTCAACTCTAACTGTAATAGGAAGAAGTGTGGAAGCAAAAGACACAACTGTCTGTTAATTGGCTCATGTGACCTAACATGTATGGTTTGTTGGTATGTTTGTGAGTACAGTGAATCCTACCATCCCAGGGGCGGCCCTTATTTTTTTTAAAATGGCAACTTTCTATTTATGATTACCCAATGGCACATACTACTAGAAAAAGTATATTATTATGAAAATGGTTTATTTACATGAAGCAGGATTTTACATATGAGCGGTTTTATGCAATATCTTTTTATAGAGACCTACATTGTTTGGGGGGGTATAGTTTTCCTTTAAGAAAAGGCTGAACCTGACTGGAGTCCCAACTCTTCTCAAGTGTGGAACAGTAAGTCTTGTTAAGGAATCTGACCAGCAGGTGGCAAAGTTGTAACAAACATTCATTCTATCAGCAGTACATTAATATCTTGGAATGTTAAAAAGAAAAAAAAAAGTGTTTAGAATAGCAATTTTACATTTAACATAATTTTACAGGTTTACATACCCTTTAAAAAGGAGGTTAGGCTGATGCGGATAATGAGCAGCGCATCAGAATACACAGGGGGTAATAAAATATTGCATGGTCTCTTTCTTCATCTACATTTAGGACTTGTTTGAAAATCAGATAGTTTATTCATTTTAATCATTTATATAAACATTTAGAAAGTTTTAAAGGGTTCATACACATTCAAGCACCACTGTAAGTAAGGGAGTATTCCAGCCTGATACTGTCAGCATGCACAAGTGAAGTTGTATAGGCCTTTAAAGCTCTTTGATGATGACTGCCAGGAAATACATTCTACCTGCTTACGCTCTACAATAGGAATTCTGATTATGATGTATTTGCTCTTTTTATATTAGCCAAAGAAGCTGGTGGAAGAGGAATGCCTGAAAGCTGATCTAGTGGAGATGATGTTTACAGAGGATTGACATTCCCTGTCCGCAGAGCAGCTATTTCAGTGCTAATAAACAAAGATTTGACCAACTAGAGGACCTGATGGTGGAATTTAACTGTCATAATTCAGTGAATTTGCCAGAGCAGACATTTTTATGAGAATCATAGTTGAAATGTTGTACCGTGTTAGCCATTGAAAAAATGCAGAAAATGTAAAGTGTGACGATACCTTTTTTTGGCTAACTGAATAAGTAACAATTGCAAAATACCTGAAAGCTTGCAATTGTTACTTATTCAGTTAGCCAATAAAAGGTATCGTCACACTTTTCTGCATGTATGAGAATCTGTCATTTTGTCAAGCCTTTCCAAAATCGTGATTTTTCTGAAATTGCCCTTGGTAAATCAACTGGTCTCTGTAGGAAAATGACACCAACATACAGATAAGTGCATCAGTAAGAAGCATGTAATAGGGACTACAGAAAATAAAGCTTTATTTGGTTTGCCCTCAAACTTCTGCCTGCCTTTTCCTCTTTACAGACAGGTATATATTGTTCATAATGCAGGACCACTTGTTTTCAATATGCACCTGTCACTAAACCACATCATCTTAAGCCCCATAGCAGAGTCATTCATGAAAAATTATATGTATAAGGGTTAAAGAATATAGATGAAACCTTGCATTTCTGCACCAGTGTTTCTATTGAAAGAAGGCTAAACTCTTTAAATTAACAACACATGTCAGAAAGCGACTGCCTGAAACATCAGAATGAGAAACATTACAAATAAAACTTGACAAATGGGCAAAAATGCAAAACAGGGAGCAAGTGAAAAAATGTATTTATTTCTGGTCCCAAAGCAACATTTTTGAAGCAGAAGGAAATGAATACAAAAAACAAAGCTCTTACATGAGCAACATCATTCTTTAAGACTAAGGGTAGGACTACACAGATGTTTTTGGCGCAATCAGATGCGCTGCGACAAAACGGATGAAGTCGCAGTGTTGATCCGACGCGAATGTCGGAGGCAGATACTGGGTCTGCCTCCGAAAGTCATGTCGTATCAACGTTTCGACATTTCTATCTCTTACCTTATTTCTGTTGCAAGCGTTTTGTTGCAGCGCGTTGGATCGCACCGAAAACGTCCGTGTAGTCCTACCCTTATATATTGTTGGGAGAATAATCCACACTACACAGCCTGGGTGCTCCAGCTAGATTAGGGCATATAACAAATATTGACATTTATTTACATTCTTATCAGCCACTCGAGCTTGGAATGAGCTGCTAACTCTATGATGATGTGCCTGTATAATTTTTATTTTATTGTACAGTGAATTGTTATACAGCTTAGTCACTGGCCAGAGGGTAAGTGACTATGATCCAACAGAGCACATCAAGGCTAGAATTCAACCGTATCTGAAAATGTAGTTGCAAGGGATTGTGCTTGTATAAACAGTCCATAGTGGCATAGTCACTATATGAAACCATGATCTACAACTTCATAGAGATGTGCATCTGCACTCATAGTCCTATCATGGAGGCCTTGGACTCCCACATGACTGGTTTGAACAGTGGCAAGTCTCAAACACATAGCTGTCTGGAGACAACTGGGCACATTTATTTGCTGGAAGTGTTGTTTTGCTGCTGCTGTTCTGCCAGGGCTTGCTGCATTCTCATCCTCTTGCGAGAGTAGTGCTGCCAGTGTAAGATTTGCTGTTCATCGATGAATTTGGCACACTGGGCATTTACCAGCTCTTTCCGGAAGTGTTCATACTGCAGCAGTTCCAACATTTGTAAGCACTGTGGGTACCTAGAGAACAGAAAAAGAAATCATAAACCAGGGAAACAGACATTTTGTCTTCCAGTGACGTTTCAGAACACAAATGGTTTTTCTATGAAGGTTCATTTATAACACAAGATAAAATCTTAATTCTGTGCCGTCCACCTAGAGACTAGAAGGCATGCTTTAAAGAAGAAGGAAAGCTACCAAGACAGATTTTTGCAAATAGATCAACCGCAACAGTGCAAGCTAGAATGCTATATTTATTCTGTAGAATGCTTTACCACACCTGAGTAAACTGCTCTAGAACTTCTCTCTGTTTGTTTAGGATAGCAGCTGCCATACTAGCTTGGTGTGACATCAATTCCTATCTGAGTCTCTCTCTGCTCACTCATAGCTTTGGACTCAGATTAAAGCAGGGAGGGAGAGAGGAGCAAGCTGAGCATGCTCAAGCCCTAGCCCTGGAGGTTTATGCTTAAAACAGGAAGTCTGATACAGAAGCCCATTTATACACAATAGAAGAACAGCAATGCTGTGTTTTATTTCTATAGACCTTTCTTAGTTTTAACCTTTCCTTCTCCTTTAATCCTCCAAAACAAAAGCTTTGTGGCTTCCAGTCTACACAGAAGATCCAGATATTGCACAATAAAGATACTATATTTGTTTGTATAGTAAATGATACACTGTTTAAAGTGCAACTACAAAGAATTAAGAATTAGACTAAATAAAAGGATATATTTTGTACATAGTGCATCGATCCAGGATCCCATGTACACCAGGGAGGGAAGAGTTAGTAGTTATGAGTAAGATCTCATATGCTGCCTAAAATAAATAACTAAGATTGATAAGCCAACTGCCCTGAGTGATTGCCAGCCCTCCAATCATCCCATCAGTAGCTGGTTTCATATTTGGTTAACAAGAGAGTCTTGGGGGTAAATTTATCAAAGAGTGAAGTTCCGCCACTAGAGTGAAATTCCGCAGCTCTCAATTCATTTCTATGGGATTTTGAAAGGAATATTTATCAATGGGTGAAAGTTCACCCTTTGATAAATACGCCTATAAAAATCCCATAGAAATGAATGGAGAGCTGCGGAATTTCACTCTAGTGGCAGAACTTCACTATAACCTTTACTCTTTGATAAATATACCCCTTGGGGTCTCCCTGTGCAGCTTCAGAAAAAAAATCTACTAGTTTCTTACACCACCACTTAAAACAAACTGTACGTATCCATATTTTTATCTGTATCCATGATGATAAACCCAGCACTCAAAATGCTGACAGATATAGAATGCACAACAATTATGCCTTACTGTATCCGTAATAAACTACAACCTCACATTTTACAGAAATAGTATGATCTAGGTTAGTGCTGTCCCAACTGTTTCCATATATTGGGCCAATTATTCACTATGCAATATGCTTGAGGAACCATGAAAATCTCTTTGATGGCCATATCCAGCCCTTGGGTCTTCTCCAGCAGTGTTTCTGATTTTTCATTGGTGAAAATTCAGAGAAATGTCAACTTCTGAAAAAGCTTGCCTTCTGACCACGATTCAAAGTACCGTAGTCTTATTTATTTAATAGGTTCTAGGTCTTACAATGCTCGTGTTGAACTAAAAAAAAGTAATAAATACTAAACCAGTTAATTGTACATTATTACTTACTTTATATATTTGGCATATTCTGGATCTTTCCAGTACAGCAGATATTTCAGATGATTCACAAAAGACTTGTCCTTAAAATATCCTCTTTGGGCCAAAACTGTGGAGGAAAAAAGTACTACTGTTTTAACCCTTTCCCTGCCAGCCGTTTTGTCCTAGATGTGAACATCTACTGCCAAGCAGTTTTTAGATATTTTGCACTCTTTCACTTTAAGGGCCTTTCCTGGGGCGGTCTTTTAGTTTACCCAGGAAAACAATATTTTGTTTTTTTCAGGACAACCTGAACTTTCAAAATATGCAAGAATTTTGGTGTAATTCTACTTCTGTAAATAAATATAGGCTTCTAAGTGTCCAATAAAATGAAAAAAATCATGTTTCACACAGAACAATCACATATATCAGAAACATCATTTATTTTATGTATGAGAACACGGCAATACCAATACCAAATACATATAGTTTTATGGAGATTTCTCACTTGTATAGATCAAAATCTACAAGCAGTACACTACCAAATTTCCAAAGCACCGCTCCCCAAACGGCATACTTCTGATTTCAAGGCCAAACATTCCACTAACAGTCGGTTTACCCTAGAAAACTACCCATTATTAGAAAGAACAGATTCTGGTGAATCAAAAATGGGTAAACATATCGTTGTACTCCAAACTACCAAGTTGCAATTGTTTCCTAAAGTTATAATGTTTTATAGAAATTGGTGAATTTTTTGAAAAATGACCTCAAAGCTTCCAATCTACAGAATCATATCTCCCACACATCATTAGGTATCAATGTAAAACACCCCAAATATGAAAGCCTGGGGTCCACTGAACAGTTTGATGCCCAATATGTATAGGTGTACCCAAGCATGTGCATATAGGGGCCCTAAAATGTAGACACCTCATTTGAGCTATCAGTTCTGTAATTCCAGATACAGCAAAATCAACACATTTACATCGTTTTGGGGGGGGTCAAAAGTAGAAAAAAGTAAGTTCACCCCAGAAAACCATATATTTTTGGAAAGTACACATTCCCTCAAATCTAAATTGGGTATGCATATCTTTGTACTCCAAAGTACCAAGCCGCAAACCATTCCTAAATTTGGTGATTTGGGCAACATTTCCAAAAATCACCTCAAAATTTGTACCCTGCAGCATCGTATTTCCCACATACTTTTAGGTATCAAGATAAATCACCCCAAATATGAAAGCCTAGGGTCCTCTGAACAGTTTGATGGCCAATATGTATAGGTGTACCCAAGCACGTGGCATATAGGGGCCCTAAATTGAAGACCCCCCTTATGGTCTGTCATTTCAGGTACTGCAAAATCAGCACATTTACATAGTTTTGGGGGGGGGGGGCAAAGGTAGAAAAAAAGTACGTTCGCCCCAGAAAACCATATATTTCTGGAAATTACACATTCCCGCGAATCCAAATTGGGTAATGCATGTCTTTGTGCTCCAAAGACCAAGTCTAAATTTGGCGATAAAAGGAACTGTTTTTACATTTCTGAAAATCGCCTAAAAATATTGCAATTGGCCACATTTATCTCACCCAACTTCTTACATACAATTGTAAAACACCATAAATACTGATGCCAAGGGTCTACTTAACAGTTTTATGCCCAATATGCATTGATATCCCAAGGCAACTGGCATATGCGGACCCCAAATGTAAATAGTGCATATGAGTTTTCTCTGCTGCCGATTCGCCTTCTGTAAACATAGACCCTTGACTTCATATTATGTGCCTCAAGACCCTCCTAACAGCAAAGACCCCCCAAAACCATATGTTTTTGGGAAGTACACATTCTGACGAAACCAACCAAGATAAAGACGTCTTTCTACAGCAAAGTACCAAACTGCAAAGCTTTTCTAAACATAGAGATTTCTACATTTCTGAAAATCGCAGAAAAATTTTGCAGTTTGCCAAATTTAACGCACAATGTTTTACGTATAAAGAAAAATCCCCCTAAATGTGGACGTCAAGAGGTCTACTGAATAGTTTGATGCCCAATATGCATAGATTTACCAAAGTATGTGATGTGTACGGCCCCAAATGAAAATGTGCATATGAATTTTCACGCTGGCCAACTAAGCTGCTGAAAAGAGAACCCCAACTGTGCGTTATGTGCCGTAAGACCCCCAAACTATAAAAAGACCCCAGAAAACCATATATTTTTGGAAAACATATATTCTGACGGATCAATCTAAGTAAAATATATCTTTCTATACCAAAGCACCAAACAGCAAAACTATACTACTATACGATTATCCAATAGTCACGTTGCTGAAATAAACAGTTTTTAGGGGTAAAAAAAACACAACTTGGTGAAATGAAAAAGTAAAAAAAATAAAATGTGTATACATGTGTGTACACTTCAAGAATTGTGTGACAGTGTATAAGTGTGTATATAAGTGTGTATATAAGTGTGTATATAAGTGTGTATATAAGTGTGTATATAAGTGTAAAATGAAAAAAACTTTTTTTGTTTTTTTTTTTTACTAAAATATGTGTATGTGTGTATAATGTAGGTAAGTGTATGTAAGTGTGTGAAATAAAGGCCACTTACCGTTTCTGGGTGATCTGAGAGCTGGAGAAGTTCTTAGAGAAGCTATCTGCAGAGTCACAGCAAGCAGGAAGTGTGTGGGCGTCACTGGAACACGAGGTAAGCAGGAGGAAGCAGTGCAGCAAGGCACGCGATTTGCTGTGTCTGCCTCTTTTAGGTCGGCCCTGCGAAAATCCTGGCGCAGGACCGACATGACAGCCCCCCAGCCTCGTTGCCCAGGGGGCTGTCAATGCTGCTAAACCTCTGCAGAGGCGGCTAAAGCCGCTGATGCAGAGTACAGCATGTTAAACTGCAAGCACAAACAAGGTACGTGCTTGGCAGTTAAAGCCCTTGCCTGCCAGAACGCACGGTGTACGTGCTTGGCAGGCAAAGGGTTATTCAGCAGATTCTTGCCTGCCCCCCTGGTGTATAGTTGCCACTTGGACAGAATTTTGCCAGGCCAGTAAAAATAAGACTTGGTGCCCATGTTATTAATAGGGGAGAAAGTTAACAGAGAATTGGTAACCATACCATGCAGTTAACAAATCAAAGCACTAACTTGCTCCTTGTTGCAGTAAATTGTCCCCGAGTAACAGTACCTCAAGAGATTAGTTACTTATATTTGCCAATTTGCTTACATTCACGGTCTAAGGGTTTAAATTCACAGACTGCTAATCCCATTTCATAAACTGCAATATTTATCTCCTTGAATACTCAGTGTATGTATATGCAATATACATCTAATTGTTTACTGCAGAAATGTTCTTCGTTTATTAAATTGACACCAACACATTTCTATAAAAATCACAGGAACGTGTCAGTATCTGCTACCTGACCCGCAAGTACCTTATCCGCAACCTGGTCCCGATGACCATCAAGAATCAGGAAGTGTTGTCATTGTAAACCGGAAGTGACGTCATCAGAAGTAGACGTGATCAGAAAAAAGGAGTAAGAATCTCTATTGAGAAGACCCACGGCCCGACCCGCAAATCCACAGAACCGCCGACCCACGTCTATACCCTGACCTTCTATGCGCAACCCACAGGACCCGCTGCAGGACTTTACCCCCAGCCCCACGAACCTTCATTGACCCAACCCGAAACAGCTAAAAGATCTTTTAGCTGTTTCAGTGACGTTGGGCTGGGGGAGCGGCGCGATGCTTCCATAGTCTAATTACGAATGAAAACAGGACTTCAGACTGTGGAAGTATCGCTCCGCTTCCAGCCCAGCATAACGGAAGCAAGACAGAAGATCAGTTAGCTGTGTCAGCTGTGCAAAGGTTTCCGGAGCTGGGGGCAGCTTTCAGGGAAACTATTCTGGGCACAGTAACTACTTGACACTGACATGTTCCTATAATTTTTTAGGAACCTGTCTGTATCACTTTTAAAGGAAATGACGAGATTTGGTCGCCTGGCGAACAAACTCCCCAAACACCTTCCCTGACTCTGCACCGGCTTAAAATGAAAAACCGCCAGTGGTAATCACACGCGGCAGTTCGTTTCCGAAATCGCCCAAAGTTGCCTCTAGGGATGCACCGAATCCACTATTTTGGATTCGGCCGAACCCCCCCCCCCCGAATCCTTCGCGAAAGA
Organism: Xenopus petersii; assembly: GCA_038501925.1. NCBI lineage: Eukaryota > Metazoa > Chordata > Amphibia > Anura > Pipidae > Xenopus > Xenopus petersii. The sequence goes on from CM076675.1 coordinate 40,436,356, forward strand.
TTCGGCCGAATACCGCGCATTCGCATATGCAAATTAGGGGTGAGAAGGGCAAAACATTTTTTACTTCCTTGTTTTGTGACGAAAGGTCACTCTATTTCCCTCCCGCCCATAATTTGCAAATGCAAATTATGTTCGGCCGGGCAGAAGGATTCAGCTGAATCCCGAACCGAATCCTGGATTTGGTGCATCCCTAGTTGCCTCACTGCAACACTGCAGGCAGCCATGCAGGGCTTTGTAGTGACCAACCTACATTTTAGATCTTTTAAGAAGTCGGTGGTTAATAAACAGAGATCAGTTGTTAATAGTAGAGCTCTCCTTTCCTAAACAATGACAACCCTTATTTATTAAAACTCAGTGGGGTTTATTTACCAACTCTGGTCAGTTAAGCCATGGAGACCAATAGAATGCATGTCTAGCACAAGCCCTATTTTGTAGGTTAATAGGAGTATTTATTTATAGAGTATTTATTGCCCCTTTAAAGGGATACTGTCATGGGAAAAAATTTTTTCAAAAAGAATCAGTTAATAGTGCTGCTCCAGCAGAATTCTGCACGGAAATTCATTTCTCAAAAGAGCAAACAGATTTTTTTATATTCAATTTTGAAATCTGACATGGGGCTAGACATTTTGTCAATTTCCCAGCTGCCCCAAGTCATGTGACTTGTGCTCTGATACTGCTCTTTACTGCTGTACTGCAAGTTGGAGTGATATCATCCCCCTCCCTTTTCCCCCCAGCAGCCAAACAAAAGAACAATGGGAAGGTAACCAGATAGCAGCTCCCTAACACAAGATAACAGCTGCCTGGTAGATCTAAGAACAACACTCAATAGTAAAAACCCATGTCTCACTGAGACACATTCAGTTACATTGAGAAGGAAAAACAGTAGCCTACCAGAAAGCATTTCTCTCCTAAAGTGCAGGCACAAGTCACATGACCTGGGGCAGCTGGGAATTTGACAAAATGTCTAGCCCCATGTCAGATTTCAAAATTAAATATAAAAAAAATCTGTTTGCTCTTTCGAGAAATGGATTTGAGTGTAGAATTCTGCTGAAGTAGCACTATTAACTGATGCGTTTTGAAAAAAACATGTTTTCCGATGACAGGATCCCTTTAACAAAAAACACCCAATAAATAGCCTCCCACATAGGTAATCACTATACAAAAATTATACAAATCACTATAAAAAATGTGATGTAATTTAAAAAGACTTAAAGGAAAACTAAAGTGCAAATCACTGGGGTGCCAAATGCCAAAAGAACCCCCCTCCCAGTAATTGTTATCACTTACCCAATCCCCTATGAAGCCGGTGCTATGCAAGTACCACGTAGTGATCATTTTCTACTTTTACTTTCTTTGTGCAGGTACACACATGCAGAAGAGTGAAGAGCTGAGCTTTAATTTAAAAAGGTGTTTTGTTTTTTTACACTACTGCAGATACTTCTGCCCCAGGCATCAAAGAAAGAAAAAGAAGAGGGTTGCTCTTTGGTGCTCACTCAGGCCGGTGCAGTTTTTTCTAATAGGAGCATCAGCCCAGGGTATCAGGAAAGTGATCGTTTTTCTTTAATTCTACAAGATATTTACAATTATAATGGAACTTACATTAAAGAATTAACATTCTGTTTTGCACTCTTTCATAAAAGACCCTGCCACATTAATCATTTAGACTTATGGATCCAATTTTGTTACCATCATGCAATAACTTAAAATGATAAAAGTCTGCCTTTATCTTAAGCTTGAGAAACCCAACCCCAAGAGTTAATAATTTGTAATTTTACTGGAAAGGATTCCAGCAATGACAGGAGTTTTTATTTGGAAGACAGAACCTTTCCTCTTAGTTTACCATTGAATAACTCACACATCTACAAAAAGAGTTTAGTGGCTTCCTTTTGTACCAGACTGAACAACCCCAGTACTACTTGAAAAACTTTTCTACCCCCCTCAGCTTGGTTAGCCACATCGAAGTCCCCTGAATACCATGTATGCCATTCATGAAAGGTCTGCTATATAATACATAGCCAAAGCAGGCATTAGCCATTTTGCATGTAACGTAAATACAATAGGCATATTCACCCCACAGAAATGAAAGTACTTCAATATAAGGAAGCTAACATTCTATCTGTGTATAAAGCATTAAAGGACCAGTAACATCAAAAATTTTTTTTACAAAATTCGTTAGTATACAACGAAAAATAAACACCAAGACAAATTAAACTTTTAAATTGCAAAGCCTTTATTAAGAAATAACTTACCGAAACTCCACTTCCTGTCCTCTTCAGAAACGGCGAAAGGGCGACCATCCTTCCTGCAGTGATTGATTTCTCCTCCCCGGCTATTCTCCTACTCAGTCCATGTCTCCCAGCACTCAGCGCTGTGCTCAAGGTAGAGAGTCGGGACAGCAGCAGCAGCATGTCCAGCAGCAGCCCCCACAGCATCCCATCCAATAGGTCCACGAGTCTGGAGGCTGCACGCTGCTGCAGGAGAAGGTAAGGATTCAGGAAAGGAATCCTCCGCTGCGATTGCGGCGACAGCAGCAGCATGTCCAGCGGCAGCCCCCACAGAATCCCATCCAACAGGGCCCGCTGCTGCCTCCGCGGAGAGCAGAGTTACTTCAGGGCAGCTTACTACAGCCGCTTCCTTCCCTCTGTCGTTTGGCAAATGGCGATCGGCAGTGGTCTCATTTATTCAGTCACAGAGGAGGTTCCGTGTAGCCGCATCCTCCAGCCGCCGCAATCAAGGATAAAGCAAGTGAATGTGCCGGCGGCTCCTCTCCCCCTTCAGCTTCTCAGGTCACTTGCCGTGTAGCCACCTCCTCCAGCCACCGCAATCAAGGATACAGCAAGTGAATGTGCCGGCGGCTCCTCTTCCCCTTCTCAAGTCACTTGCCCTTGTAGCCGCTGCAATCGCAGCGGAGGATTCCTTTCCTGAATCCTTGCCTTCTCCTGCAGCAGCGTGCAGCCGTTTTCTATCCTGAATCGTAACCAACTGGAAGGATTCAGCAGTGGGCACTGCTAGCACAGTCAGATGGGCACAGTTATGGGGAGCAAGTGGCATGCACACCCCATTGATTCAGCTCTCCCAGTACCTGCTGCTTGGAAAAAGGGAAGCGCTGCAGACTCGCTGTCACTAGAAGAGCCAGGGAGGAGATATCAATCACTGCAGGAAGGATGGTCGCCCTTTCGCCGTTTCTGAAGAGGACAGGAAGTGGAGTTTCGGTAAGTTATTTCTTAATAAAGGCTTTGCAATATAAAAGTTTAAATTTGTCTTGGTGTTTATTTTTCGTTGTATACTAACGAATTTTTTAAAAAAAAGATTTGATGTTACTGGTCCTTTAATGAGACTACTCCAAGTACAGATTTGGGCACTTGCCAATTTAAAAAAATTACTTTGGGAAGGAAATTTTATTTACACAGGTGTGTGACTTAGTGGGGTTAAAAACAAGGGGTATATGTTTAAGGGTCAGAGCACACAGGCAGATTTGGGCAGATTAGTCACCCGGCCATTCGATTTCCGAAGTCGACCGGAGTTTCCGCATGAGGCAACTTCGGGTGATTTTGGAAAACGAAAGCTCCGAGTGCCATCGCGCTGCCGTTTTACATTTAATATGGCGGGGAGGCAGTTCGGAGATTAGTCAACCCAAAGAAGAGGCGCTGGGCGAATAATCTCCCCGGATCTGCCTGTGTGCCCTGACCCAAAGTGTTGGTATGTTTTGTTAAACTTCCCTTGATTCAGCTATAGACGGTTGTGTAGATTGAACTAGATAAACGTATTCCTGCTTCAAATGTAGTGACAACCAAAAGAGATAATTATACAAAGCCTATTGTTGACCAGAACAACTTATATTTGATATTTGATAGAGTTATTTTTATTTGATAAATACTTGCTGCATAAGGTATGAAGTGCATTTATTTGTGTGTTAAAGTAAACATATTATCTTTCTTTCCATAGACAGGGACTCCATCCCTATGGCCAAAGTATTTTATACAAAATGGCAGGCATTGGTTTTTTTAAGCTTTTGGGATTCCATCAAAAATAGAACAGGGATTCAGAAATACTCACAGTTGAGGTAATTAGGGTTTGCCAAACACTGAACGAATTCTAATTCTAACTGGAATCCAATGTTGCTCATCTGGAATGTGAAAAAGACAAATAACAGCATTTTTATCAGTGATTCAATAGTAAGCAATATCATTAATATAGCTACAGTAATTAACATTTATAGGATATATTACCTTGATCAAATATTCATCGAAAAAAGAGAAAAAGATGATGACAATGAACTCAAATCCTTATTTTTAACACCCAAGAAACGAAAATGGTAGTATAAAGTTGCCATTGGTAGTATATAGGTGGATAGAGGGGTACATTTACAAAGAAACTATACCCCTGAACATAGCAGGTCCTTATATTATTAATATATTTCAAAACTTTTCAAAGAAAGGCTTTTTTTTTTTAATAAAAACTATATTTTTCTAATTAAAGGTGCCATTGGATTCACCCACAGTCCTGCACTGAAGTCTATCCCTCTGGATAATATGAGGCATTTTTTTTTAACACATTATAACCATCCCCCTGCCACAGAAACACAAGGTTTTTATGTTCCAGTAAATGGCAGAGGAACATTTTTTACAGCTACATTTATTCCTGTTACAACCTACATTTTACAAACACCTGACAGAAATGCAAGAAATATCTAAATCCAAATATTTACTGCAATCTAAATATGTATTTATTTGTATATAATATATACTATATCATATAATAATATAATATATATGTATATTTGTATTATTATTAACATGTATTTATATAGCGCCAACATATTGAGCAGCACTGTGTCGGATTAATATGTAACACTGTATGCAAATAAAGCATTTCCTCACTTCAACTACAGTGTGTGCTGATCCTCCATCTGAATTCTATTAGTTCATTATACATTTTACAAAGGGACTACGTTTTACCTGCAACTTACTTGCTGCTTTCAAAGTAAAACTCCCAAACTTGGCTGCCCTTTTATTAGACACCAGTGGGATCACCTGACTATAGCTGGGAAGGGTGGGGGCTACAACATGGAGCTGGTCACTTCTCCTTTATAACTATAACAAACAAGGGAAAGTTGTGCTCACCACTAATTTTTAAAATCATTAGGCGGGGGTGCAATGAGGGTGTGACCACAAAATACATATGGAAAAATACAAGATTCCTCTGCACTCAACCCATTATCAATATATTTAAGACAGACATTTTGTGCATACTGCATGTCTCTGTCTTAAATATATTGATAATGGGTTGAGTGCAGAGGAATCTTGTATTTTTCCATATGTATTTTATGTTCACACCCTCATTGCACCCCCGCCTAATGATTTTAAAAATTAGTGGTGAGCACAACTTTCCCGTGTGTGTGTATTTTTAGTCCAAGTCATCAGGATCCTTGAGGTACTGAAACGCGTAGATGTTTATATGATTCGGTAAAGGACTTCTAACAAACTTTATGCCGTGAGTGCTTCCTTTTATTTTTGGACTTTATATTGAATTGGGTTAGCACCCGGCGAAATTATCGAATGGCGGAGATGCCAGCACTCTCGAAAAACCAAGTGATGTGCCTGGGTGCAGAATCAACAAATATAACACAGACTTTGAATAGAGTCCACACTCTCAGGTCTTAAAAATAAAACTTTTTTTTTATTAATAAAAGCTACAGACTAACGTGACTTTGTGCCATTCGCCATTTTCGATACATTTGTGACATAGTTTGGTCTGTTTAAACTTTAAGATTAGGCAGGAGGAAAGTATAGGATGGTCACAATTAAGAGCAGCGTTTTTTACGTTTTTATCTATTTATTTCTACTTTTTTGTTTCTTTTTTAATTGTTTATTTGTATAAACATTGAATAGTAGTACCAATACGAATTTTAGTAAACTTATTGCCTGTTTAATGTTAATGGAAGTTATGCTATACATATTTGAAACACCGGGCGCTTGCATCTAACGAAGTCTACAGTCATCTTTACTGAAGCGGTTTTCCCGCCAGTATGTTGATATAAGGCATATCCATTGTTTATTTGATACTTTGAGAAAGGTCTTAGTGGGGCCCTTTAGCTTCTATTAATAAGAAAAGTTTTATTTTTAAGACCTGAGAGTACGGACTCTATTTGAAGTATATATATATATATATATATATATATATATATATATATATATATATATATATATATATATATATATATATATATATATTTATTTATTTTGTGGGTTTCCTTCAAAACATACAGGCAAGTTTAATGACCCCTAAAGGAATGGACCCTAGTATATGTGTGACACAGACATTAGACTGTAAGCTCTACTTCTGGGACAAGGACTGAAGTGAATGATAAAAGGTCTCTGTAAAATGTTACTTAAATATGTCAGTGGCAACAGCTGGAACTCTATTGGAGCCCAACTCTCCTGGTTCTAGAGAAGCCTTAGATTTCTTATTCTTTCTTATTGTGAAAATACAGTCCCATTATTGCCCTTACGATAGACCTGCGAAACCAGAATCTTAAAGGCATTTTAGTCACACAGCCACTGATATTTATTACCTGCCTCCATCGCAGCAGCAGCCATAACAGCACTACAGGGAAATTAGCCTCCAATCTCACCAGCAATAACACCGTAAAGCAACCAATCCAGCCGGAAATGATCAAATGCCGGTGAAGGACGTCTCAGCTGACGCCAGAAATATTAGAATGCGTGCAAAGCCTCGATCTGGAGCAGACAGGAAATCGTCATAATATGCAGATTCCTATCTGGTGTCAGTGGGCTCTGCTTTCATTGACGCTTGCTCTTATTAAATGCGTCTGTAACTGTCTGCGTGTAAAAATATGTTATTATAGGAGCGGCAGAAAATAGCTGACACTTTATTCAAAATATATGTAGTAAAGCAAATGCTGCATGTTTTCAGTGATCGCTCGGTCTGAGAACAGCATTAAACTCCCTGACAGGGAGACGTTCAGCTGCGTGACGTCTCTCTCTGCTGCAGACTGACTGAGAGAGAGTATCAATCAAGTCACAGTGACGTATGGAGCTTGCGAGCGAGGGCTTCGTGATGTGGGCGGGCAAAACTCTGTGTGCTGCTCAGTTACTATATGGGAGAGCTTACTTCACGGTACGGAGGAGGTGTTCAGCACATTGCGTTGCAGACAGGCAGCCGGTAGGGAAGTTGGCAACACTCATAACAGACCAGGGACTGGGGAGCTTTTGTAAGGGGCAGGCAGAGCAGCAGCATTTATGTCCAGTTTACAGAAGTGAGACAACCGGGCAGATAGTTGCAAACCGGACTGTACCTGGAAAAAGCTCTCTGTCCGGTTCAAAACCGGACAGGTGTGGCAAACCTGTGGCAGTCCCTGTGCTGAATGGCTACTGTAGCAATCAATGGGGACCCATAGTGTAAGGTTTCTCAGTGATATTCTGTAGCCTTTAGGATGTCGAAATCGTATGAAATCTGGGGTGGGAGTGGCATGAACTTAGATGGGAACGAGAGACTTGAGTTGGTGAAGGGGTTAATTTAAAGGCTCACTGCATATTATTAAAGGGCAGTGGAGCGAAACACAGGGCTCCTAATTCACCTAGAAAAATCACTGCACAAATGCACTTTGTAATAATGTGTGGAATGATTGTACTTGAGCTCACTGGCCTATCCAGACTTATTGCAATCCCCTTATCCATTGGCTGCATGATGTACTGGTATGTTAGGGGTTAATATCTTACTCTGACACTATTTTGTAGGTGACCTTACAGTCTGGGGTTAATGCTCATTAACCATTTGGTACAGTGGTCATACTGGTATAAGATATCTACCCCGTGCACAGACAGTGCCACTTAATCAGAATGGTAGGCTGGAAAATCAGCTCATTCTGCTCTGGTGGGGGAACCAGTGTGAATAGCACTGCCTTAGCCTCCCCCAAAATAATCCCCCTCCTTCTGTGTGTGTGTGTATGAGTGTGTGTATGAGTTTGTGTGTGAGTGTCCATAAAGTTAGTGAGAAGCTGATGCCCAAGAGACAGGCTGCTGGTATTGTTCCCAGAAGAGTCACCCACAAAGCTATTCACCCCAGTTTAAAAAAATTGATTTTTATAATAAATTTTGATTGGTCGAATTTTGAGTTCATGGGGAAGCGATTTTCAGCAGACTTGCTTCCCCGTTGGTTGTGTTTATTTTCAGCAGGCGGCAAATGTCCACCTTCCATTGCCCTTATTAGGACTGGTTATTTTTTGGCCAAGGGATTAAACTAAATGGCTCTTATTTGTACATTAGAAATGCAGAATGATTCTAAAACAAAGTGCAATTTAGGTTAGAGTAGGTACCTGCTTAAAGAGTCTACCTTGACGTGGTGGCAGGCTTAATAATCCTCTGGCCAAAAGTGTTTCATTTATTTTTATAGCTCCCATTCCTGTGTGGCCTTTATACTGTGCGGTGGGGGCCAAATAATTATATCATATGGGGTCCTATCATTTCTAATGGTGGCCCTGGGTGCAGCAACCAAATTGAGCTTTGAACCTTGACACTTTCGATTTAGTTTAAGGGCTCCATTAAGCAGAACAATAAAGATCAGCCTGGGAGGAAATTAACCGAAGTGGAGAAATATTCCTTAAATATACACTATATAGTTTTGTATTGAAGTGATCACTACTGATAAAAATTAGACCTGGGATCCACTGCCAGATTCAATTACATAGACCCTCATTTTTTGATTTTGGGTGAAATCAATGGGTTTATATATTAACTTTACAAAATACAAAAACACACAATCCAAAAATGTAAAGAGGACCCTGCCCAAAAGGAAACCTCAGTATGTTGTAGATGGACATAATGAAAGCAATTTAGAAGTATTTGCATCAATCTGTCCTCTGGTTCCTGGTGTCAGTCAGTGATTGTAAGACTAGATTTTTGCTAATGGCACAAGCTACTGCTATTGGTTGTATGTCTCACTGCTGCAAGTCACATGATTCTCCTGAGTAAACTGTTGGTTGTCAACTGCCACTGCCCAACTGTCTTTTGGACGGTGGAGAGAGAGGGAGCGAGCGAGAGAGATTGCCACATCGGATGCTATAAAAGAAGACAAATTTTGGGTAAAACTACATAGAATTACAATAAAAGGAGAAGGAGAAGGAAGGCGAAGATGAAGAAGAGGAAAAAGAGGAGTTTGACTCCAGAAGAGAGAGAACTTCCACAGGATGAAAGTGGGAAGAAGAAAGAGAAGAAAGCCAAGAAGCAAGATGCAGAAGAGAAGACCAACTCCAGTCGAAATAGGAAGAAGAGACAGACTGAGAGTAAAAAAACAATCCGTGTAGGGGAGAAGCCCCCTGAAGATGGAAGGAATAAAAGAAAAGCTGTAAGAAAAGCTCAAACAAAGAAGAGAAAAGAAAGTCTCTCAGATGTGACCAGTAAACCTGAGAGCAAGAAGAGAAGACAAGAAGAGAAAGAAGAAACAACTAAAAGTAAAAAGAAAACCGGCTTAGAAGAGATGAAAATTCCTCAGAGCAGCAGAAGAAGGAAGGAGCAGGACAAGAGGAAAAGACCAAGGAGCCCAGAAGATCCATTGGAAGGTAAGGGGGAATATGCAAGAAACGTATTTCATTTTTATTTTCTGTTACATCTACTTCTAATTCTTTTTAATATAGAGTCATGAAAGTTATTTAACTGCCCACATTGATCGGTCCTGTTGGGGGTGGGGGTTTCCACAAATCCATCCCTCTGCTTTAATTAAAATTTCTGTATGTTCTTAGAAAACATATATTGTTAGGTGGACAGTTAGGACAGTTAGGGAAAATTGAAAACCCCAAAGGCTTAAATAATATCCTTCTTACACTAAATGCTAGGAATACTCACAAATAATAAAGATAAAGAGTTTTTCTCTAAATGTGGGTGCTGCCTTAGCCACCATTAATTGTTATGGAGATACTTATAGGTAGATAGATATATTTAGGAAAATATACAATGCATAATATATTTTGATATGGGCTTTTGACTGAATTTGTTTTGTTCCCACAAGGTGGAAGTGGAAGTGCACCGAAGAAATCCCATGTGGATGGGAAAAGACCAGCCCCCCTGGATATACAGAGGTACAAATTCCACCAAGAGCTAGGAGAAGGCACGTTTGGACAGGTGAGTGCGGGGCCTCCCAATATAGAAATCTCTTTTGTTATCTGGTATAAATCTGTACAGAAAACATGGAAGTACAATCAAGCACTTGGCAATGTCTTTAAAGGGGTTGTTCACCTTTGAGTTAAAGGGCTGGTTCACCTTAAGTAACTTTTAGCATGTTCTAGAACAGCCAATTCTAAGCAACGTTTTAATTGGTTTTCATTATTTATGTTTTATAGTTTTATAGTTATTTGTCGTTTTCTGATTCTTTGCAGCTTTCAAATGGGCATCATTGTCCCCTTCTAAAAAAACAAATGCTCTGTAAGGCTACAAATGTATTGTTATTGCTACTTTTTATTGCTGATCCTTCTATTACGATGCTCTCCTATTCATATTCCAGTCTCTTATTCAAATCAATTCATGGTTGCTAGGGTAATTTGGGCCCTAGTTACCCAATTGCTTAAAATGCAAATTGAACAGATGCTAAATAAAAAGCTAAATAACCCAAAAACCTTCAATAAAAAAAATTAAAACAAATTGCAAATTATCTTGGAATATCACTCTCTACATAATACAAAAAGTTATCTCAAAGGCGAACAACCCCTTAAACTTTACGTATGATGTAGAGAGTGATATTCTGAGACAACTTGCAATTGTTTTTAATTATTATTTGTGGTTTTTGAGTTATTTAGCTTTTTATTCAGCAGCTCTCCAGTTTGCCGTTTCAGCAATCCAGTTGCTAGGGTGCAAATTACCCTAGCAACCATGCATTGATTCGAATAAGTGACTGGAATATGAATAGGAGAGGCCTGAATAGAAAGATAATAATAAAAAGTAGCAATACCAATACATTTGTAGCCTTACAGAGCATTTGTTTTTAGATGGGGTCAATGACCCCATTTAAAAACTGTAAAAAGTTAGCAGAAGAAGGCAAATAGTTTAAAAACTATAAAAAAAATATTGATGACTAATTGAAAAGTTGCTTAGAATTGACCATTCTACAGCATATTAAAAGTTAAATTAAATGGGAGGAAGACCTAGGAGTCCTCACTGACCAACAGTGGGAGTCCCTCCTCAAATCACCCAACAGAGTGTCCGTCAATCCCAGACATCAAATTCCACAGTTATATTTGACACATAGAATCAATCCTAATCTCTCCCCTAATTGCCCTAGGTGCAAGAAGTCAGAGGGTACTCTAGTACATACACTATGGGCCTGTCAGGATATTCAAAACTATTGGACAGCAATTGTGGATATGTTATCCGAAGTGTTAGGCCTAAGGTTGGTCCCTGATCCACTAGTCTGTATATTGGGTCTGTTTGCAGGAATTCAAATGGCCTCAACCACAAAAATGTTTCTGAACAAAGCTTTGTTTCAAGCCAGGAGGTTGATATGCCTTAATTGGAGGTTGGACAGCCCGCCCGCCCGCCCCCGACTTATGGGTTAGCACAATGTCCAACATTGGGACGCTAGACTTCCTAACTCTAAGAAAAAAGGGGGCAAATGACAAAATTCCATCAGATCTGGTCCCCTTGGTTGATGAAATTTCCCATTCCCAACATACTGGCACAGGAAAACCTCCCTTAAGCCTCACAGTAAAGTAATGCAAACACATATTTGGTAATATACAGTATGTTTTATTAAATTCCGTTATTGCATAAGGTGTATATTGTTACATTTTTGTGCCTAATTGTGCTGTACAATGTCAAGAGAAACTATGTCCTGCAATGCAAGAATACAATTCTGTAATATTTATCTCGCTTCATGACTGTCAATAAACTTACCTGAACAAACAAAAAAAGTTAAATCAAAAATGAACCACCACTTTAACATTCTGATTGACTCTGATATTATCAGTCATTCATGTTGTAAGCAGCATTCAAGACACTCTATAATTTCTAATCTCTTTGTTCTGCTCTTAGGTGATGTTGGCATCATATACACCGAAGAAACAACTTGTGGCAATGAAGACGGTGCCCAAACAACCCAGCAAGGGCAACTATACCTGCATCATGAAGGAGGCCCGACTCTTGAAGATCGCCAGAGGATGCCCCTTTCTATGCCATTCTCATGCCACGTTCCAGTCTGAGGTACAGAACACTGTTTATATTGATACATAATCTGTTTCATGAATGGTTTGACTTTCTAAGGCCAACTTAATGCCCATAACAAGGGAAAACACCCTTTGAAAACTAACAAGTCCCCAGTTCACCTTGCTTGCTGAACAGTTCTGTGCCATGTATTCCTCACTAATTCTTCATTTGTCTCTCTAACCAGCTGCATGCCTTCTTCGTGCTCGAGTATGCCAGCGGGGGAACACTACACAAAGTTATTGCAGACCAAGGAAATCTGTCAATGAAGAACATCCAGTAAGTGATACGATTCTTACTATCGAGCAGTGCTGTCTAACTGATTCCCACTTGTGTGGCCCCCCCACATGAAATTCTGCCTGCTGTGACTTACCATGTGTAAAGTTTAAAATGTATCACTACAGATATTAACTGGCCCCTGCATTGTTTAAACCTCAAATTCAGAGTAATCTCCCCTGAATTGTCCACACTTGTAACACCTCTATATTTCATACCCCTAAATCCCTGTACTGTTCACACCTCAGACCCAGACTGAAAGTGCTCATATTGTTCACTTGTTCAGACTCAGACGAAGGGGCACCAGCATTATGTCACTGTATGTAACACAGTATGAACTGTTCATCTTAGAGTGGTCCTGATAAGTTTCCCTGTGTCCTGCTGTATTTTGCCTTCCCTATACTCCCTGTATGCACCATATTCTGCCTGTCCTACACTACCTGTGAGACATGAGCCTGGTAGGGTTTGTTCTGGGGTTTTTTAGCATTTGAAAATAATTGTTAGGGGCCCCTAAGGTGTTTAATCATGTACTGGGGGTGCTGTGTTATCCACAGGGGAGGAGGGCATGTTTTAAAGGAGAAGGAAATGCATCGTACACTTCGGGTACCAAATGTTAGGCACCTCCAAGTGATTGTATCGACTTACCTGAAACCCCGGGGCTCCTATCAGCAGAAAACTGCACCAGCCCAGGGTTATACCAGTGAGCACCACCTATAGGTGGGCCATGTGGGGTCAGTATGTATCATAACACCTTTTAAAAATGTGAATGATAAATATTTATTTTTTACTGAAGATGAGCCTTGGGACATATATCTTTTAATTTAATGTAACACGGAATTTGGGCAGCACTGCTATAGAGGAATATAGAGTAAGAGAGACAGCGTATGATACAGACAGATATGTAAGAGTCCAGGTCAGTATCGGACTCGCCCACAGGGATACCAGGAAAAGTCCCGGTGGGCCCAGGTGTCAGTGGGCCCTTGTTCTGCTAAACATTTGGCCTATTTCATGACCATTCCCTATTTCTTTGAGAACAATGAGGCTAAATAGATGGGATAATAAATCATAGTAAGTAAAGAATAGAGACTAGGAGAATAGAGGTTGAATGAGGAGAAGAAGAATAATAGTACTGAGAGTGGGCCCCTGATCTATGGTTCTTTGGTGGGCCCCTGGTCTAAGGTTTTCGGGTGGGCCCCTGGTGTCCCAATCCGCCACTGGTCCAGGTTGTGCCAATGGTCCCACAGGGCTGAGCAATACACAGAGGAGCTTGGGAGTAGGAGAGCAGACTTTTTGTGCAGGACTGCAATATGTCATGTTTCAGGCAGCACAAAATGACAACTGTAGAAAGTCATTTACAAATTAATTGAATTAATACATTAAAATGTCCTTCATGTAAATTGACATACTGCTGTGTATTGGTTCTTGGGCCTTTGCCTGAATAAGAAAGCTTTGTGCACAGTAGCAGAACCAGGGCACCACTGATTTGTATGAAGGGACAAGAAAAGTCAAATTTAACAGGTGATAGGTAACCCCCATGATATTTGATAAGTATCCCCCATGGTATTAAGCTGGTTGCTTTTTTTTTTTTTTTTTTAACAGATTCTACACTGCAGAGATGGTGATAGCCCTACAGTTCCTTCACTCCAATGGCATCATTCACCGGTGAGTAAAATCTCAGGTCTCTGCTCTATTCTATCCACTGGTAGCATGATATAGTTCACATCTTGATATCTCTCTATACTAAACTTTGCTAACTAACAGTAATGTTTGCACCCCTTATATCTGGTGCAGTCAGTTAGGGACAGTTCCATGTAGTGGCTCACACTCTGTCCAGACTCATCACAAATTGTGATTTAAGCCTTTCATTTTAACCAAGCAATGCATCTTTTTCTCTGTATAATCTGCCTTTACTGTACCACCTGTTGTTTTAAATATCCTTTATCTATTGCTATTTTCTTACTACTTAACTTTATTGCTTCCAGATGGGCCTATTCCAAAAATATCTATTTTCTTTTACCTTTTAATGTGCATGTACTTACTTACCCCTGACTCACTCTCACACGTTTCTCTTTATAATATTTCCTGCGTTAATTTCCTGCGCTTATGTTGCAGTGATCTGAAGCCTGAAAACATCTTGGTGGATAACAACGGGCACATCAAGATCTGTGACTTCGGCCTCGCTGTTGAAGGAATGATCGGCGGAAAGAAGATCAGCGGATTGACAGGAACACCTGGATACCGTGCGCCGGAGGTCAGCAATCTTTTTTTTTAATCTAATTTATACACAGAGGAATTCAAATCTATTTGTCTTTTTCTATTTTGTACACCTTTGCTGTGTCTAGTTTATATAACTGTGTTTCTGTTACCCAAGAAGATAATTAGTTCTTTTTTTCTGAAGGTTTTGTCATTGGAGAAGTACGATGCTGCAGTGGACTGGTGGTCATTCGGGGTCATCATGTACGAAATGGCCACCGGCAGACAGCCATTTGCCCCATCACTGGTTTCTGCACAGGAGTTGTTTGAGATTAAGGAGAGAAAGCTTGAATACCCGCGTCACATGAGCCAGGAAATGCTGGACCTTCTGCCAAAGGTAAGTAGAAACAGGGGTCAGGTACATGGGGGCACAGGGGTCAGGTACATGGGGGCACAGGGGTCAGGTACATGGGGGCACAGGGGTCAGGTACATGGGGGCACAGGGGTCAGGTACATGGGGGCACAGGGGTCAGGTACATGGGGGTACAGGGGTCAGGTACATGGGGCACAGAGGTCAGGTACATGGGGGCACAGGGTACAGGGGTTAGGTACATGGGGGTACAGGGGTCAGGTTCATGGGGAAACAGGGGTCAGGTACATGGGGGCACAGGGTACAGGGGTTAGGTATAGGGGGGTACACGGGTCAGGTACAGGGGTCAGGTACATGGGGGCACAGGGGTCAGGTACATGGGGGCACAGGGGTCAGGTACATGGGGGCACAGGGTACAGGGGTCAGGTACATGTGGGCACAGGGTACAGGGATCTGGTACATGGGGGCAGTACTTTTAAATAGAGTGACGGGATTCCATTACCTTCTTCGGGTTCATTTCCACTAATGTAAGCAGTGCTCTCATTTCAATTTAGAGGGTTAATATAAATACATTTGGTGGTGCCTGACTTTACATCTGTTATATTCAGATAAATGTTTGTTTTCTTTTTTAGCTTCTGGAGATGAACAAGAGCAAACGCTTAGGAGTAAATGGCAACATCAGGAAGCACTCATTCTATGCCAGAATCAACTGGAGTGAGCTGGAAAATGGAAAAATAAAGGCACCTTTCCAGCCCAAAATTGTAAGTTTATAACTGCACCAAGCAATGGGAGTTGGGAAGGCCAAGTTTTTTATTGGGGAGACTAATAGGCTGTTTACTTTATTGGAGCATTTCATAGGCAGTTGTTTGGTCTTTGCATAAACTTACCTTCCATATACCTTGTCATGTCATTTTATTCTTCTTTGCATGTAACTATTAAGCTATTTTAAGGGCATAATACTTGAACCCTCTTAACATTTTCAAGCATATAGCCTGGAGAAACTAAACTGCTTATAAATATATTTCAAAGACCTGCAATTGCCTTTGCACAGTCCTAGATTTATTACTCATTTAGTGCTCTGCAGCAGCTTCACAGTCCATGACCCAGTTGTGGGTTCCCTGTATATCTGTGAGTTGGTAGGCTCTGGCCATATATGTGACCATTGGACCCCTGTCATTTTACACCTTCGCCCATCAGACAGATCGCCAGCCACTTAAAAAAATCTTTTGCTGGGTGTCAGTAAAGCGGTTGGAAAATAACACAAAGAGTTGGGAAACTATGTATGACTCCATTCCTCAAATTGTCCTTATACATGTATGGGGCCTGTTAACTGAAATGTTTGGGTCCTGAGGTTTTTATGGACAAGAAAAAAATACAAGGTACTGTTTTATTATTACAGAAGAACATTTAACTATTTCTAGATAATAGGTTTCTGGATTATGGGTCTTAAACCTGTACTATGTAGTAAAAACCCTTCTTAATCATGGAGTGCAGAATTTTTAAATAAATACCCATTTTTAGCTACGCGTCATTCATATATATCTGACCATACTGTATCATATATTATATGTTCATGCTTAAAATGATATATAACAAAGTGTGTTGCTTTCTTTTGATAGCCACCAGCAGATAAGTTACCAATCATACATCCAGGATTCTGTGATGAGACATCTAAGAGAGCTAATGTGGAAGGCTTCTCCGATGTGGATTCCAACTGGAAATGGCAGGAGTAAAGTGTTTCCTGTGCTCATGTGGACTAACCTCAAACTGCCTGTACAGCAAGTGATGACGGCAACGTACCATTCATGGCCAATTCCATCAATGAACATCAGATCTGCCATCTACTGTCTACTGCAAGTGTACAAGTGTCTGTCTGTACAGCCAACTACACCAACACCACATGGGATCCTTGACAGAAAGTAGAAAGAACTCGAGGCATAGTGGTAAGTTAAATGAAATAAATTAGAATGGGAAAGATGAGATAGGATTACTTATAGAAGGAGTATTAAATGATAGTAAAGTTGTTGAGGTATTAATGGGACTTTCATAACATTGAGGCAACTTGCTAGTGTGCTTGTGCTCTTAGACTTCTAGAAATGTGTATTTTACATGGGAGGGGACATCTTTTTATAAAGTAATATACAGAGTTATGCTATGAACAATGCACTCTTTTCTTCTTTAGCACACAAGACATCACAGGAGGCCCCACCAGAAGAAAGGAATAGCTGCAATCCGGACTTTCTAAATGGACTTTCTAACAGACCCTTGGATAAGGGTAAAAATGTATACTGAACATACAGTGCACTTATGGTAATCCAGTGCATTGTTAATTAACACCGTTCAGTATACTTCAGTTTCTTTATATAAGGTAAGGTTTAGGGGTAAGTATAGCATTAAGTAAGTTTACTTCCTTTTCTAAACTTCCATCCCATTTACTGTTTTCTTATAGATAGGATGTTATATAGAAATAGAAATGTTAGGATTCCTTCTCCTCTTTACTCCTGTCCCATTCTTTTCTTTTACCATTTTCTTTTCTCATTTTCCTCTTTTTCAACTTTAATATACTGTAAGTTAAGGTAAAAAAGGGTGGGTGGTATCTTATATTGGAATAGGAATGTTACAATTGTTTCTTGCTTTTCTTTTATGCTCTCCTGTCTTTTCCCTGTAGTTTGTAGCAGATACTGTACGTTAAATGTAAAGTTTATGGGTAAAGGTATACAGGATATGGCAGTGGTTATGTGGGATAAGGGATATATGTATATAAATATGGGATATGGGTACTATAAGGGTTATAGTAAAGGGATATAGGAATAGTGATGTTGAATAAGGTATATATGTATATAATTATGGGATATAATTATGGGATATGGGTACTAAAAGGGTTATAGTAAAGGGATATGGGAATAGTGATGTTGAATAAGGTATATATGTATATAATTATGGGTTATTGGTACTATAAGGGTTATAGTAAAGGGATATGGGAATAGGAATGTGGGATAAGGAATATGCCATATCCTGATAGAAATTTGCAGCAAATCATAACAGTAAATTAACTGCTGAAGAAACACCACTTTCAGCCTGTTTACACTGTGATTTGCTGCAATAAGTATGAAACGTATGAAGTGGTGTGTGAATGTAAATAGGGATCCCCGTTGCACCAATGTAGAAGATGAACATAGCGCACCTTCTGATTGGCTGCAAGTTTAATTTAGTTCACCATTAAAATGTAGAAAGATCTGATGAGGCCGTCCGTATGCTTGTGCCTCTTTGTCCCAATAGGAGGGAGTAATATTGCAGCAGATAGAGCTGCAGCTTGTAGGCCCCTTTTTAAAAAGATAAATAAGCCCATTAGAGTTGTGAATGTGAAGGTGTAAAGTTTTAGGATCAAAGGAATAAGAATAGACTAGGCAGAGCTGTAGCCACAACTCCCTCCTTCTCCTCCACCATGAATCATATATTATTCAAGATAAATAGGCCCATAATAATCCTCATCCCCCATAACCAGGCCTTTTAAATAATAAAGGCTGCTGGTATTAATAGTCAGTAGAAAGTTGATCCAGGGACTGGTCCGATTGCCGTTTTGGAGTCAGGAAGGAATTTTCCCCCCATCTGAAGCAAATTGGAGATGGCTAAAGATGGGGTTTTTTGCCTTCCTCTGGATCATCTATAATAAACCTGATGGACACGCTCACCCTCAATTACTGTGTAACTGTGTCCTTAATTCATTGATAGGGTCCATCAAATTCTTACTGAGTAGGGAAGTACTAGGGGAATTATATAGTTAGTAAAGCAGTGGGGAGTGGAATTCCAGTCTCACTGACCATGGGATTTGCCACAGGGACAGAGAAAATAGTGAGTGAATGAGTGAGAGCATGTGGGTGTGTGGAAGTGTGTGTTATTGTAGATTATTCATTGGGGAACTTTTGTTCCTTACACCTCCCAGTCTGATCTGAGGAGGAGGGGTCCCATGACGGCTTATATCAGCCGGTATCTGGCCAGATAGGGAACTATTGCAGCAAGTCATTGGGTGAGCCATTTGCTGCAATAGGTGTGTGAATGGACAGTAACGTGGTTGAAGCCTTGACGTGGCGTTACTGCTCACATGTATATCATGTGCCAATTCAACTGACTGCCAGAGTGTCATTATAGTAGCAGTTGTAATAGAAAGAGAAATGTATTTAAACTTTAACTATAAATAAATGGAGTGAATAGATGTCTAACGTAAGAGCCAGAACACAACTTCTTCCATTGTATCTCACTACCCTGATAGTCGGCAACAAGAAGGGGGGGTCACAAGGACATACATTCAATTAGTTTGCTTTTAATTCTGATTTATGTGGTAGATTGGGGGCTCAGATATGGGATTGCTGATAGAGAGCACTGAAGTACAGAAAGGCCATCTCTGTAATAATAAGAGTTCCCTGCAATTGATGGTGACTGAGCTGAATAAATCTGAATCTGAATGATAATCCTGACTGTTTTAAAGAGATGGGCTCTTGAGATTTTGGTTGCTAGGAGACATTTTTGATGGTAGGTTAAAATGACCACTACAGTTTACCAATCATAGAGAACAAGTGCTGTCATGGTAACAGTGTAGCATAGTATTTACAATAATTGGAAACTAATCAGAAAGGGTGTTTTATAATATTAAATTGAAAAAAATGCAAGAAATCATCAGTTTTCCCATTTGATTTCTTAGACCTGCTGTTGTAAGAAGGAGACAGAGAAATTAGCAGATACATGACAGAGAAGGATTTGTTTCCATTACCCTATCTGCATAATTTCCTTCTGAGGACTCAACACAATGTGGAGCTAATTTGTACTGTTTAGACATTGATTGGTAGGATTTTGTCTCACTGTCCTGTTGTATTATAGGAGAGATTGCTACTAAGCACCAATCATATTATACAATTCACACTTTAATCCATAACAGAAGAGGAATAATGCTTGGGGAACCTTGTCCACTCTTTTGGACCAATATAGTTGACATCAGGGATCTCCAACCTTTTTTTTTTACCCGGGAGCCACATGGAATGTAAACAAAAGTTGGAGAGCAACATTAGCAGGCAAAAAGTTCCTGGGGATGCCAAATATGGGCTGTGATTGGCTATTGGTAGATTCTAAATGGACTGGCAGCCTATGGGAGGCTCTGTTTGGCAGTACATCTGGTTTTTATGCAACTAAAGCTTGTCCTCAAGCCAGGAATTCAAAGAGAAGCACCTGCTTTGAAGCCAATGGGAGCAACTCCAAAGGGTCTGAGAGCAACGTGTTGCTCACAAGCCACTGGTTGAGAATCCCTGATTTACATGACATTAAGTGGCCATTTAAAGAATTTCACCAAACTGGAATATAGATATTATTAAATATTGCCCTTTAATATGTTTTACTTCGGGCCACCATTTTATGATATTCTTTGTACTTTCTCGAAAATCACTTGACCAGAAAGAAATACTTCAGCTCTAACTATAAAAGGAAGAGAAGTGGGAGTAAAAAACTTTGTCCATTAATTGGATCATGTGACCTAACATGTATGTGTGCCGTTGGTTTGCTTCTGTGCATCGTGAATCATATGGTCCCTTAGTTCTTAAAATGGCAATTTTCTATTTAGGATTACCCAATGGCGCATGCTACTAAAAGAGTATATTTTTATTAGAATGGTTTATTTAGATGAAACAGGGTTTACACATGAGCTCTTTCATGCAAAATTGTTTTATAGAGACCTACAATGTTTGGGGGGGTATAGTTTTCCTTTAAGGGCGTATTTACAAATGCAGCTGTAAGTGTTAGCAAGTGTGCACAATGTTGCACTTATGGACACCATTCATTAGAGCCGGGCTCCCCAACCTTTTTTTACTCAATAGTTTCAATCAAATGTAAAAAGAGGTGCAAAGCACCAAAAGCATGAAAAGAGTTCCTGGGTGTGCCAAATAAGAGCTGTGATTGGCTATTTGTCAGCAGTTATGAGGCTGGCAGCCTACAGTAGACTCTGTTTGGCAGTATATCTGGTTTTTATTCAACCAAAACTTGCCTCCAAGCCAGGAATTAAACAATAATCACCTGCTTTGAGGCCTCTGAGAGCAACATCCAAGGGGTTGGTGATCAATGTGTTGCTTGCGAGCCACTAGTTGGGGATCACTGTATTAGAGGTAATTACATCCACCAAGTTCTGTATATAGGTGTGCTAAGTGTTGTTACATCATCTTGTCTCTTCTTTATTGTGTGCAAGTGAGCCTATTGATGCTGTGGAACCCTGGAGCTGAAGCCACTCACAGCCGGTTGGATCAGTAGCCACAGCAGACTTGAATCACATGCAAATGTCGTATTAATGCTGAGCACTGGAAGTGATTTCACAGCACTGAAAATGTTAGACACAACTAAAGGTGGCCATACCTGGGCAGATTGCCATTCAGAGCAATTTGTCAATTTATGTTTTGTGTATGGGACCTTCGAACAGGCCTACCCCACTCTTATCTGGCTGAAAATCCTTGAATTGAGGAAACATCTGCACATTGATGCCGCCCTTGATAGGAAGCTGACATAGTGGCAATTATGATCTTGCGAATGAGGTGGGTTGAAAAACTTGTCTCAGGCAGCAGCACCAAATGGGTTACAAGGGGCCCAGATAACTTTAAAAGTCTAATTTTCCGTTTTTAAACTGGAAATCCAGCTTGACTACTGGGAGAGAGCACAATTGTACTCTCCTCATTAGTGTTACAGTCTCGCCCAGGATCCACATGCAAGAAAGGTGAGGGGGCTGCTCTTGCTTTAGAAACATTCCTTCCTGATCGTTGGCTTGAGGACCAAATGTTTGGATAAGCCTAATATTGCCCAACTCAAGGTGTACATATAGGAGAAAGATCCACTCATTTGGTGACCTTGCCAAACAAGCAGATATTATAACGTATGGTTAGCTTTAAAATGAACAGAAACAAAAGACACTGGAAAAAAACTGATAGCTGATGTGTAGTGAGGGGAACACATAGAGCCTGTTAGATGTAAGGCACCAGACAATAGCACTCATTATGTTTAACACTTGGATCAACACACGTTGATCCAGGGACTGGTCCAATTGCCATCTTGGAGTCAGGAAGGATTATTTCCCTTCTGAGGCAAATTAGAGAGGCTTCAATTGGGGGTTTTTACCTTCTTTTGGATCAACTAGCAGTTTGGCAGGTTATATGTAGAGACTAAAGACTATATTGAACTTTATGGACGATCGTGTTTTTTCAACCTAACTTACTATATTACCTTAATATCCAGATTTAATAACATGCACTAAATTTGTCTAGGTAATTAGATCAGTAGCAAACAAACCCTTTATCACCTTTTCCCATTAGGCTCTTGTAGTGCTATTGATTATTAACAGCCAATTCACCATTTGTTCCAATAAATAACTAGCAAGTAAAACCCTCAAGTAAACTTGCATACACATTTGACCAAATTTATAGAAACTATAAATGAGAATATTATGTGTATTCATTCATTACATAATAATACCTGTACTAGGGTGGAGGGTGAGCAGGGTCCTAGAGGGGGTGTGGAAGCCGCAGGGGTAGCAGCCTTAGTGGACTTCACAACATTTCTTAGTGTTCAAGATTTTTAGCAAGAAGCTGCTAAACGAGAAGCAAAGCTGCAATTTAGAATGGTGCCTTTGGGCCACTTCTCTGCACATTTCAGCCTGTGGGACAGAGGCACCGGGTGGTACCGGCTAAAGCTGGCCATAGACACAAATATTTGATGGTACGAATCTCCATTTTGTACGATTTTTGGGCCGTGTGTGGAGTGTCCCGACATTTTTCAGCAGACTGTTAGTGCTGAAATACACCAGAGTTGAAGTTACATTAATGTACTTTATTAGAAGGAACTCATGAGAATTCAGTGACACTCTGCCAGCAGTGAACCTTCTCTGGATAAAAATGAGCACTAGGTTCTGTATCTGCTCACACTACAGAGAAACATATTGACATCTAGTGGTGGATAATACATGTATAATATATTTGTTACAAAACAACAGAAAACAAATGATAATAAGGGCTCATGAAGCGTATGATTCACCTGCAAATTGTTATGAGGAGGAGAGAAGCGTAGTGAAAAGTTCATCTTCCACCTGCATGCGGCTACATGGAGAGGAGAGGGGATTGGGCTTTGGTGTTTTTCAGGCCCATCCCTGCACTGCTCTGTTTAGCCGCACACAGACAGAAGTTACATGTTTCAGCGCAGACAGAGGAAGCCAATGATTTGAGGTGATCCGCTCATCTCCGCCTCATTAAATCTGCAGGCAGAGAGAAGTGTTCCATACGCTTTGTGTGCCCTTACACTAATGACTTTCAACTCATTTTAGCATAAAAAAAAAGAAAAGAATCCTAGGCCCAGCACAGTTCGCCAACTCCTGCAGTTCTTAACTCATCTATTGTTCTCACAACTATTGTTACTATTATACAGTAGGGTTGCCACCTCGACCCTTTAAAATCGACCACCTATGGAATCCACAGCTTGCATAGCTACTTAGCAATTCATTTAAATGCATGCTGCAGACTGAACTGATTTATGTGCAGCCATGCATCTAAATGAATTGCTAATCAACCATGCAGGCTATGGATTGTATATGTGGTTTTAAAGTGGTGAGGTGGCAACTCTAATTATACTTACCAGGGGGTCTGCTGCTGTCACAGTCCTACACTGGGCTCTGGGACATGTTCAGCCCCTCCAGAGCCCAGCACAGCAGCAAGACAGTAGAGGAGGGGAGAGCAGCCTAAACAATAGGGTTCTGACTTAGGCTAAGGGCACATAGAGATTCAGCTCTGCTGCTCTCAGTCTGTATTTTTTTGTTTCTCGTTTGTTTTTACCGGTGACCAGTAGTTGCTTTTTGCTTGGTTGCTATGGGTTACTGTTTCAGGGTAACACTGCAGTGGGGCTCATTTACAAATTTACACCTCGGCAGTAACCCATGGCAACCAATCAAATATTTGCTTTCACTGTTCAACCCGCAGCTGGCTGAAAAAAATGCTAATCACTGATTGGTTGCTATGGGTTACTGTCTATGGGCAAATTTGTCCAGTATTTATAAATAAGCCCCTGTGTCTATTATTAATCCAAGGCTATAGTGATACTAAAATCTAAAATTAATATAGATATTGGTATATATACTTTATGTGAGTGTATGAGGGGTTGGTGTGTGTATGGACGCTGGGTTTCATTCGGAGGGTTTGAACTTGATGGACTTTTATCTTTTTTCAACCCAACTTAACTATGTAACATAACCTCCCAAGTGTCAGTAGCAATGCTGCATGTGTGCGCGCCACGTGTTTTACTTGTTTTGTGACAAAAAGTCAAACGATTTCCCTCCCTGTCCCTCATTTGCATATGCAAATTAAGATTCATATTTAGTTCGGCCGGGCGGAAGGATTCGGCCGAATCTGAATTCTGTTGAAAAAATCGTATCCTGGCCGAATCCCGAACCTAATCTTGGATTTGGTGCATCCCTATTATACATTCATTATTATTAATTTTCTTCAGGCTGCTCTATTGTTTGCTCTTTGGGGTCAGAAAGTAGAATGTTGCTTTAGTTTCATAAATTAATTAAACCAATGTTGAAGGGGGGGGTGTAATACTGACCCTTTAAATTGTGTCCTGTTTAGGGAAAGAAAGACAAATATCATAGATAATTCCTAATAAGCAGTTTAGCTCAAGTCCTATTAACTGCAGCAATGTTGAGGAAGGGGCATGTTATCCCTTTAATCACAAATAACAGCACTGGGAATTTATTAAATGCAGCTAGACCCCAAAGTCTCAAAGATTCATAGAGCAGCCATGTTAGGCAATACAGTGGTCATGTGGCCATAGCCTTATAGTAAAGATACATATGCACTGCTATAATATATTTTATTTAGTAACATTGGATGAAACAATAAATTGACATTTAAAAACACTGTTGTGCCATCTTGTTCTTCTCTGTCACTGTCTCTCCCATCCATAGTGGCAACTCAGCCACTCAATCCTCATCCCAAATCAATGTGCCCAGAATGTGAGAAGTGACAGTGTGATCCCAGCGTGACTGAGAGAACTAAGGATTCATCAGCGCCCACACAATATTGCCATTAAATCAGATCTGAGGGGACTGGAACATGTACACTCTATACAGTATATAAGCTTTTCTATGAAGCAGCTGTCACTTCACATACTGAGTGAATAAAGTTTGTTTGCCTCTCTATGCTAAAACTGCGGCATTATTTTCAGTAACACAACAACAGATGGGCACCAATATACTATGTATGTATTCAGAAGTTTATTGTTTTTCTACAAGACTGACGGGATGCCTCCCATGAACTGCCATCAGCCATCACAACAAAAACAAGGAAAACATGCCCAAGTGATTCTCAGAGGCTCCAACTTATTATGTCACTCCACTAAAAGAAGATATTTTTAATACATTTTTGTTTTGTGCTGAATTCTATTTGCAAACATAACATTTTCTGAACTGCAAACTTCTATTAGTTTAAATAATTCATGTAAATCTTTGCAAAAGTCTTGCACCCTTGCTAGTGAATAACAAAGCTCACAATGATATTTTGATCACTGTGATATTTTCAATTCAAAGCAATGAAAGTCAAGGAGGGATGTTCATACTTCCAGCTGTAGAAATGTTTCAGCCAGTAAATAGATTTTTGCCTTTTTGCAAGGTGCAAAGTGCAAAAAGTAGGCACAATCAGCCATGTTGTTTTGTTTTTTGCACCCTCCCCTGCAGATAGAAGTATTACTCCACAACAGATGGAGAATAGTCAGTGGTGTAACTTTGGGGGCCGAGGCAAAAAAATTTCCAATATATAAGGGTATAGTGCACCTACAGTATGTACTAAATGTTCTCTAGTTTTACAGCAGATTCAATTGTTGCAAAGAATTTTGGGTTACACTTTTTGTTGGCCACCAGAAGTATTTTTTTCTGCAACAGACGGCTGACTCCTACAAATAACCTCTATCATATAACTGGGCTGTTATACAATGGTGTTCGTTCTCTAAATCCCTTGCAGAGCTAGGCCAAGCCAACCGGGCACCCTAGGCAATCTGGCCGGCCAGCCTGCTACCCCCTGTGCTGTGACCATGACTGTGCTCCTGCTCAATACCAGAGGGGAGGGAGGGGAGTGAAGGAGATGAGGGTGGGGAGCGCTAGAGAGGGCAGAGAACATGGACTAGGGGAAGGCAGAAGAAACTTAATAGGTACCTGCAAAGCGACCCCTGCCTACTGTCACTTCTACCTACTCCTAGTTCCAGCTCTGGTCCCTTGTCCTAGCTGTTAACAAGGAAACATTTTTCTTTGTTTCTTGAAATGCCCTTGATCATGTCTGAAAGCATTCTTTTGCTTTGTGCCTACAGCACATCAATCACCCCAACTCCACCCCCAAAACATTTTTTTGCAGAATTAAAAAAATGCATTTATAAGCAACTTTACCAGCCCCTGGACCCCCTCCTGCATGGGAAAGGTAAGCGCTAGGGGTGAGGGGAGGCCACATTGCTGGAACCTCAGAAACTGAGCTGTAAATCATATGATTATTCAAAGCCTCATATAGCTCTGCTTCCTTGCTCTAGTTACTACCTACTGCCTACTGCCTATTAAATATGCACATAAGCCAATCATAATTATATCTGTCTGCTTCATATGAAATGGCTGTTCTGCTATGATGGTTTGGTCCCATGCTCATGACCAGCTGCTTTTATTCCATGTGTGGGCCCACAAGCAAATGCTGTGACTTTCCTCTCCTCTTTGTAATAATTGCAGATGCTAACCACTGTTTATGCTTTCCTCTCCCCATGTTGCTTTGAGTCCAAGTTGGCAGCTTATTGGTCCATGTATGGGATCCACTGAGAAGCCTCTCTGGCTAATAATGATGTGAAGAATTTTTCGACCTCCACCTGACCGTAATCCGCCCCCGGGCCGGCTGCTGCCCTCTATTTATAGACCCGTGCACGCCCGTAGTGACATTACAAAAGGGCGGGTGGGCAGAAGTCTGTAAATTCTGGCGCTGGAAGCCTGAACTACTAGGGAGCGGAAGAGCAGGACAAAAGCTCGACCCTGACCCACCTGGGACCAGAAGATTTTGTGCAGGAGTCGGCCTGAACCCGTGGGTCCCCCCCAGACCCCCTCTCCTGATGGGGCGCCTTATATGGCACACAGTGCCGCACAGTAGGGGGACGGGGGGCCTGTAGGGGGGACCTGGACTGCAGTCCCGGTGGGCCCCCCAGTCCGACCCTGGGTTTTGGGCATTAAATCTTTGATTTAAACAGCACAAGTCAAATAATATCTGCCAGAAGCCGATACAGCAAGACTGATTAATAATCAGAATATGCAGACTGCACTGGGTCCTGTGTTCTCATGTAATTTAATGTGGATTTTATAGTTTTTACATGCCCTTTAAATGGAGAACCTTGCTGCTTACAGACAGGCATATACCTTATGTAAAAATGTGTCTGTTGTGTTAAATATTTTTAGAACGATGGTGGAATGGGCAAAACAAATGTTAATGATGAATAAGTTTACATTGGCTCAGTGCAGGAAGGTTAATGAAGTGGGCACTGAAAATGTCTGGGCTCTTCAGCAGCTGCTCTTATTACACCCTGATGTTTCCACTCAATAAAAATAATAATACTTGATAATTAAGCATACCTACTGAAGTATTGGCACCTATGATTTAAAAGTTACTTTCTATAGAAAAGACATGTATTGACATACAGATACACTCCTCTAACCAGAATACACACACATTGCCTTTACCCCTGGGTCTCTGACCTATCCCAGACCCTGCATTATGGTTTCTTACTTGTGCAGAGGCTCTAACGGTGCTATCATGGGGGTTATTGAAATGTATGTGAGGCTGGAACATAATATAACATAAGATAGTATTACTTAAGATCTATATGTAAACACTTAGAACATCATATGATCTGCTGTGGATCTTACCCTGGGTAATGTTCAAAAATGTACATTTGAAAATGACTACTATTTCTATCTGGCAGACACCGCGGCCTCAGCAATAATCAGTCCAATTATGCTGAAATCTTGGCTTGCAGTTCTTCTGTAGTTACAACAGGTGGCAATCTGCAACATACAATTCACAGTTTCCAAAATGGCCTGGTTAACTTTTTTGGATGAAAACTTTCAGCATCAAAATATACTATTCTTGCCAGTACAGGTATGGGACTATCGAGAAGACTTAGGACCTCATTTTTTTCTATAAAATCTTGAATTTTCAGGGGAAAAAAAAAATCTTGAATTTTTCAAGATTTATTATACCTCGAGGCTGGAAAAAGTCCAAATCTAAAAATACTGCATCTTCAACCTGTCGAAGTCCTGTAGAAGTCAATGGCAGAAGTCATATTTGCAATTTGAAGGTATTATGGTCTGTGCTGGGTTTTGTACGATAAATAAAACATTTGGGCTTTTCTGCTGATTTCACAAAATATTGAGTTTTCGGACGTCAAATCTGAAAAATTTAGGATTGTTCAGGTGACAATCCAAAAAGTCATGGTTTTCATGCAACAATCAGAAAAATGTTGCAGTTTTTGACGATCCGATATTTTTGTGTGTGTCACTGTTAAGATAAATAAGAGTAAATTATGAATTATAGCGAGGTCTGATTTTTTTTTTCATCAATCAGAAAAATTTGGATTTAAGTAAAAAAAAACCTAAATAAACCGAATAGGCAGGGTTTTTTTCCGATAAGGGTTAATTATACAGCTGTGTTCAGAATAATAGCAGTCTGACTAACCTGAGCAATCAGTGTTTTTGGTAGAAATGATATTTTTGACAGGAGGTCCAACTCGGACATTTCTGTATCCCATCCAATTAGATAGCAGTTCATGCTGTGAAAAGGTTGAGTGAGAAGATGGGGTCTCTACTTACCCTACTGTTCCTAGGGCCCCACTTTGGATTAATCTGGTAGGAACCTGTACTAGGCCAGTGCTTCTTATCACTGCCACTTACAATCAATGGGCGCCATTTTCATGGCGAAACTTGGCGAAAAATTTCACTCATCACTAGTCAACACATTTTGTTTGCAAATACTTGAAGACAAAAGTTTGCCTTCTTATATAGTTTAATAGGAACTGAAGCAAATCAGCATGGTTTTTAATTCTATACTGCTGTAGAGGGCGACATCTGAGCCCAGTTTATATTTTCCTGTGTAAGAACTGAACCCATTGTATTCTACAGAGCTTTTCTATCTGCTGTGCAACCTGTGTCTTTTCTCCTTTTTAAAGCTTAAATGGCTGCCCCCGTGGCTATACAGCAGCATATTTATATAAACCGTTTAGTTTTTTTATTAAGCAAACACACACAACTGGGGGGTTGGTGCTGAGCAGGCAGCATGGGGATCCTGTGCGTTACTGGAGGGCCTGAAATATGGGAAAGCAAAAAGAAGAGGTAAGTGAATATATATTTAAGTAAATCTTGCCCTTTTACATCTCTTGCCTCGAGCCACCATTTTGTGATGGTCTGTGTGCTGTCTCAGAGATCACCTGACCACAAATATTACAACTCTAACAGTGATTCATACGATGCCAGGGGGCGGCACTTATTTTTTTAAAATGGCAATTTTCTATTTATGATTTCCCAATGGCATATCCTAAGTATATTATTATGAAAATGGTTTATTTACATGAAACAGGATTTTACATATGAGCTGTTTTATGCAATATCTTTTTATAGAGACCAACATTTTTTGGGGGGTATAGTTTTCCTTTAAGCATTTTATGTGAACTAGTATCAACTAGATAGTAGGCTAATATTGGTAATACACACAGCCCTTGCTATTTTAGTGAGGTAGTGGGTATTGTGTATTGTATTAGTGAGGTAGTGGGTATTTAAGATACATATGGATGCTAAATGGATTGCATGTTCCACTACCAGACACTCACACTGATTATGGACACATCATACATTGTAAAGACAACCACCTGAATGAGTTAAAAGTCCTTAGCCACAGTAGCAGGATAAATTTATTCAGAAGCCAAACAACATTTCATATGAACTTGGAGAGCAACATATCTAAGCGATCCAATTTCAATTAAAACATGTCATGGTATTGAATACATCGGAAACTAATCAGAAAAAGCAGCAATGATTTGTCATGTAAATATTGAAAAGAAAATTACCATTGGAGTGACTATGAAAGAAATATCTTTTCAGTAGGACCTACTGATGCCCAGTCAATGGAAGATTATTATCTCACTAAAGTACAGACTGAAAACCAGCACATTAGCCACTGGAAGTCTATAGAGTCAGAATGTAATGTTTCCAGAACGACTGCATTTGTAGCTATACGTGGATAAATCGCTTGCCTGCTCACAGTATATTCAACATTCTTGAATGCAAGCGAAACAATATTATTCTAGGGTCATATCCAATAATTCATATTATCAATCGAGTTGAATGAAGGTGTTTAGGATGTTGTTTCACATTAAATAAATAGGCAATGTGACAAGATGTCTTTCAAATAGATGGATTCCTAACACATACTGTGAACAGATGCCTTTGATACTTACAGTAATTTGAAGAAAATATGTCTCCTTCCATTAAACAATACATGGTTACAGTTTGGTAGTGATTTATTTCACCTGCTACAGAAACGGGAAACTACAGCTTTGCTCAAGACACTGGGAAAAATGGTCCTTGTCCTCTTTCATTGTCACTCTGGAGATGGTTTTCACTGTCCATCTTACATGGTCACTAAATATATCTACACAAGAAAAAGACAGCTAGTCCACATGTACAAGGTGTAACATACAAATCCCTGCAATGCGGGGTATGTGCATCAAACCTCTTTAAATGTACCTATTTATAAATATGTACAAATCAATTACAGGCACTTGAAAAGTCTTTGGTTGGAACAAACCAACATTGCAAGATGAGTCTCCTTCCCCATAGGAGGCCAGATTCTTCCAATGGGGTCAACAAGCAATGACTCCACATTTATCTGCTCACAGTACAGAATGGGGAGGTTATGCATCAGACAGGGCAACCTGTGAACAGAAAAAAGAAATATTAAAACAAAAACAATTCTATCTTAAAAACCATACAAAGTAGTCTTTGTCATAACATAACCAACTTTTACAATCTTAATAGTGATAATAAATTGACGGATAAGAAAAAG
Organism: Xenopus petersii; assembly: GCA_038501925.1. Taxonomy (NCBI): domain Eukaryota; kingdom Metazoa; phylum Chordata; class Amphibia; order Anura; family Pipidae; genus Xenopus; species Xenopus petersii. The sequence continues at coordinate 40,467,546 of CM076675.1, forward strand.
AAATAAATATTGTGTTACATTTATACAAGACCAAGAGAAGGGATGAGAAACCACCCACCAACTAGTTCTCCAGGTTTTACCCACAGCCATAAATGTGCATCTGCCACAATCACAAGTTCAGCTCTGAAGACCTATGAACTACAACATGGATGTTTAAGTCCCAACCATCCGGCTATTTCATTCTATTACACAAACCTGTCAGTGACTAATTACACTCGAATTTATAGCCAACAAGTGTAAAATAGCAGGTTTATTAATTAATTGCTGATGGTCATGGATGACAGGACATATTTATTATACTTACCCAATGCCCCTTGCATGCTTAGTTTTTATTTGTCTGACCTCAAAATAAAGAGGTCTCTGATGAAGTGCAGTGACACGAAACGCGTCAGACCTCATGGAGCAGGGTTACACAGTTTGTTAAAATGTTAAATCTTCAATAAAACCAAAGTTTTTTTACCAATGATCTGATGACCAGGCGATTCCTTGGGTGATCCGAAGAATGCGTTGCCCAGAACTTTTGTGTGTGACCTCAAAATAATCCTGCTTACCATTTAACTAAAGCAAGGATAAATCACAGATATGGCCATGTTATCTGCATTAAACGACTGTGATTCTATGTACAAGCTAAGCAGGGTTGCTATTACTTTAGGTTATAAAAAAAATAAAAACGGTTGTGGTTCAGTAAAATGGAGAAATCTGACAATACAGGTATGGGACTTGTTATACAGAATGCTGGGGACATGGGGTTTTCCGGATAATAGATCTTTCCTTATTTTGGCTACCTTAAGTCTAGTAGAAAACCATGTAAACAGTAAATAAACCAAATAGGCTGGTTCTGCTTCCAATAAGGATTAATTATATCTTAGTTTGGATCAAGTACATGGTGCTGTTTTATTATTACAGGAAAAAAGGGGAATCATTTTTAAAAATTTGGATTACTTGGAAAAAATGGAATCTATGGGAGAAGGCCTGTAATTCAGAGCATTTTGGATAAAAGATCCCATACCTGTACAACACTCTGTTGGGATAAGTATAGATACCTTTTCTGGTAGGAACTCAGATTTGCTTTGTCTTAGTTTGCTTGGTCTCCCTCGGATCACTGCATAACAGAACATGGTGATGACCATCACAAAGAGGAAATAACTTGTATCCATCAGATGCAGGTTTATAAGTGAACGGTCATCCTGTAGTCACAAAACAATGACATGAACATATAAGGCTTACATAATACTGCTGCCAATACGTTTTTTTTTATTTTTACAGCAACGGTCTTAGCAGAATAGCTGAGGGTCACCACATTTAACCATTTTTACCAGAATTAGAATTCTGGTTTGGGCAGAATCTCATAACATATCGAAGAACATTAGGCAGAAGGATAAATATGTACATTTTAAATGTTGAATATTTAGAATAAATTAAAATAAACAACAGGACAACATTATAATTATAAGAGGGGTCTAGACACAGAGACCACAACGTGAAGAAGAGCCCCAATGTTGTGTCTTGTCTCCACTTAATAAGTATAGGCACCATGCTTTGTCTTCTCCTATAAACAGAATGTTGCCTTGTGGTTTATCTACATACAGGACATGAATGTACAGTGATACCATTTCCATGAACTTCAGGAGGAGTTATAGTTTGGTGCACATAACTATTGAACAAATATTCATATATTCTAATTACATTTTCTGTTTTTTCTTAATTCTCTCAATAATTCCTCTACATTTTAATGGGGGAAGGCATGGGAGAATAAACACATGGGGGATGTGAATTCACAAAAGCGGTGATACGGAGACAAGTGGACACAGATTTGTCACCATATTCACAAACCTACTGTATATCTCCATTTCTGTCAATTTATATTTTAAACCATTTCCTGATTTAGCTTTTGCACAACATTTTACCAACAAATTTCTGACTTTGTCTTTAGCTCTCCCTAGTCAGTCTGCCATTAGGTGACTCTCAGCTGTACCTGTGCCTTGTAATAATGTTTATGCCTTTCAGACAAGATATTTGCTGCCACTTTTAAAGGTCAATATGGCAGAACACTTGGTTTATCTTACAAACTTTGAATTTCTAATCTAAGAGGTCCTCTGCACTCAACCCATTATCAATATATTTAAGACAGAGACATTTTGTGCATACTGCTACTGAAAAATGCCTTACCCTTTAAACAAAACAGGGGTAAGGCATTTTTCAGTAGCAGTATGCACAAAATATAAATGTGTTGAGTGCAGAGGACCTCTTGTATTTGTCTATATGTATTTTGTGGTCACAGTCTCATTGCACCCCCACCAAATGGTTTTTAAAAATTAGTGGTGAGCACAACTTTCCCTTGTTTGAATTTCTAATCTCTCAGTTCAGCCTTCTGGAGAAGCAAAGTCTTATGCCACTTGGGGGAGCCAAAAATTAGGCACCCCCAAGTGATTACTTTTACTTACCTGAAACCCCGGGCCATTGCTCCTATCAGCAGAAAACTACACCAGCCAGGGGTTATTCCAAAGAGCACCACTGAGCGATCCTCTTCCAGCTTTTTCTTTCTTTAAATTTCCCAGGGCAGACGCATGTGTAGTAGAATGAAATAGCCACCTTTTTTTGTTTAAGTCCGGCTTTTCACTCGAATGCCCATGCGCGAGAAGAAAGAAGAACCAGGAAGAGGATCACTCAGTGGTGCTCGCTGGAATAACCCGGGCCAGTGCAGTTTTCTGCTGATAAGTAAATACATTCACTTGGGATGCCTAACATTTGGCACCTCCAAGTGGGATATGACTTTACTTCTCCTTTAAAGAGGAATTAAAATCTCCTAGCAAAATTTAGTTTTAGTTTTAGTGCAGAGATCATCCATCCCCTTTTTCCAACCACAACAGTTATACTTGCGCTAACTTAATGGTGGGCCATTGCGCATCCAGAACTTCAGAGCCACACCCCCATCTTTGGCCATATGATTTCTATTCCTGTCATGTATCTAAACTAGGAAATGTACAGTATCTCAAGATTCCAGTTTAGTTTCCTACATGTATGGGCCTGCTTGCTGATCAACAAGATGGATGTTTAGAAAAGATAGGACACAGCTATAAGAGGTGGGCAGTTCTGTAGTTCTGAAGAAGATGGGAAGTTGGGCTGAATATTGGTACAAAAACAAAAATTTGGCAGGGTGGCTTTAATTACCCTTTGAATAAAAATTATATATAAAGATATATCCTCTCAAAATGCCAACACTGCAAAAGCAAAATAATGCAAATATGTCACCTATTTTATGTCGACAGTAACCTACTGTTATATATAAAATGTTATAAAATATACTTATATTCAGTTCTGGTTATACAGAAAACAGGGCTTGTAAACGGACAATAGGCTGCTAATCTCTATAAATATGCTAATGACTCCTCCATACTGCACCTAAAAATGGGGTTAATAGAGATTAAATGAAACAATGCAGTAGGGATGCACCAAATCCACTATTTTGGATTCGGCCGAACCCCCGAATCCTTCACGAAAGATTCGGGCCGAATACCGAACCAAATCCTAATTTGCATATGCAAATAAGGGGTGGGAAGGGGAAAACATTTTTCACTTCGTTTTGTGACAAAAAGTCTGATTATTTCCCTCCGGATTCGGATTGTGTTCAGCCAGGCAGAAGGATTCAGCCAAATCTGAATCCTGCTAAAAAGGCCGAATCCCGAACCGAATCCTGGATTCGTTGCATCCCTACAATGTAGAGGTAACATGGGGAAGATTTACACTGTGTTTTACTCAATTTTAAAAATTTTAGGAGAAAATGTCATTAAATATGTTGTTTTTCCTCTCATTTATTCACAAAAGTGCCAGCAATCTGACTTTCTTTCACCAAAAAATTAAAAGTGTCTGTTGAATTGGTATTTTGTTTGTGAAAACGGAGATTGTATTTACACCAGTTTTAACATTACTTTTACACCACAAAAATGCTTCCTGTTCTTTTGTGAATGCCCTAAAATTCAAAGATCATTCTACTGCTACCCTACCATCTACCTGAATTTGCCAAATATAAGGGCAAGAGCTGTAGTGGATATCTGTGCAATTTGTTTTTGACTGAATAATATGAGGGTTGAAATTATTCCAGGTGTTTGTTCAGTTGGCCAGGAACAACTAGTCCTTGAGAGTAAAATGACTTGCTCCCTTGTAATTTAATATGGCTGATTTCAAGTCCCAAACATGCAGAGGTGCAGAGTGTGCTCTCATGCCTGGCAGCATCAGGAACGGGCAGTGCATTGATGTTTGCAGTAGAATAAATGCACACCATCTCACACTCTGCAGTCACTCTGAGTACCACTGCTACACAAGGAGAATTCTTTTCAACATTAAAAGTGATAAGGAAAAAGTAAACAACAGCTTTTTTTAAGGCTCAGACACAGTACAGAATGTGCTTTACTTAGAACAGAGACTGACAAAAATGGAGTTAAATGACAAACAATTTCTGAGGTAAACAGGTGGTAGATAATAAATATATTCCAGAATCTCCTTTTCACTAAAGATGTACACTTTATGGGGCAGATTTATCAAGGGTCGAACAGTAAGGGGGGGGGGGGTGTTTACTAAAACTCCCATCCACTAACTTAACTTGTGTGACAAAATAATGCGGCAATTCTAATTGTACCACTTTTTCAAATTTGACGCCTGAATCGTACAATTTCTCTAGAAGAAAAAAACATAGAATCTCAACTCTGCCCTCTTCATACAAGCTCTTGCTCCTCCTGATTCCCCTCAGTTTTTTTCCTTCTGTCCTACTAATAGGTTGGGACAGCACACATTTTTCTCTTTCTTTCTCTCTTTCTTTCTTTCTTTCTCTTTCTCTTTCTTTCTTTCTTTCTTTCTCTTTCTTTCTCTTTCTTTCTTTCTCTTTCTTTCTTTCTTTCTCTTTCTTTCTTTCTTTCTTTCTCTCTTTCTTTCTTTCTTTCTCTCTTTCTTTCTTTCTTTCTCTTTCTTTCTTTCTTTCTTTCTCTTTCTTTCTTTCTTTCTTTCTTTCTCTCTTTCTTTCTTTCTTTCTCTCTTTCTTTCTTTCTTTCTTTCTTTCTTTCTTTCTTTCTTTCTTTCTTTCTTTCTCTCTTTCTTTCTTTCTTTCTTTCTCTCTTTCTTTCTTTCTTTCTTTCTTTCTTTCTTTCTCTTTCTCTCTTTCTTTCTTTCTTTCTTTCTTTCTTTCTTTCTTTCTTTCTTTCTTTCTTTCTTTCTTTCTTTCTTTCTTTCTTTCTTTCTTTCTTTCTTTCTTTCTTTCTTTCTCAGGTTCTTTACCGCGTATCTGAAGAAGGAAGATTACCCAGAGCAGGAGGAATCCTAGCTCTACTTGCACAGTATCTGTGTATAATCCCTACCCTAATTCCACTCCTCATGACTGGTAAATGGTTTCGCAAGGGGATTATTCCTTTTCCACCAACAGCACAGCCACCCTCTCTCAGAGACAGGTGCTGCGGTTTTGCTCCGCTCCAGAAGTTCTCACTCCAGCACAGGAGTAACTAACGCACTTCTGGGTTATGGACACGCGCCGGAGCTTTGGCACCACAACGAGGCGCATGCGTACACACCTTGTGACGCGCTTACCGGGGCCCCTTTTGGATTTTAATCCACACGTGCTGGTGCTTCACAGGAGCAGTACAAGTTGCGGTTCGTCACCAAAAAGGTACAAGTGCAGTCGCAGTGAACCGCAGCATAAGGGTTTTAATCCCAGTGGCTTTACTTATGTTTTTAAGGCTCATATGGCAGTTACCTAGTGGGACTCATAGTAGCACTTATAATCACAGCATGTAGACTGTTCTTGTTTCTTGCATACTATACCCCAGTTTATGCCTATAGGGCACTTGGATTATGGCCTTACATTGCCTATAGGCAGACAAAGCCAGTCCTTACAACTACAGTAGTTGGTCTCATTTAAGGGCACCTTAGTTACTAAGGCACATGTATATGTTCTATTTCAGACAATACATCATGGATGCAGATTTGGGTCTAGAGTAGCTTAGGAAGGAGATGACCTCCGCTACACCCAGGACAAAAAAGGCAGATAAAAGATCCCATAACCAACCAAAAAAATGCAAGTTTTGTAAACATACTTTACGTAAAGGGGAACAAGGAGTATGCTTAGACTGTGAAGAACCAGCAGATTCAGCGCCAACTTTATCACCACACCCAATTCCATTGTAACAGGCTGACACTAGTCCCCCACACTTAGAAGCTCAGGATCCTTCTACATCAAAACCTCCTCAGCTAGAGGAAGTGTTTGACTGGATAAAATCGACTATTCAATCTTCCATTGCTCAACCATCTAAACATAGTAAGAAACGGAAGGCACATGCTAATTTAGAAACAAATTCATCTGATTCTGAAGCACTTAGTGATCAAGATAGTGATATAGAGCCAGGAGAAATTTCTGATACTGAGAACTCCTCTGATGACTCAGACACAGAGCGACAGTACCGCTCGATTGCAGGCCCAGAAGCCGCAAAACGGTTACTTCACGAAATGCTAGCTACGCTAGAGATTAAATACGAAACAACAGCAGCATCAAAAGCTGACAAAGTATTGGGGGTACAACTCAAAAAATCTAGAACCTTCTCGGTATTTAAATCAATATCTCAGGTGATAGAGACCGAACGGTCAAAACCAGACCACCGAATAGCCCAGACTCAAATGTTCCAAAACACTTTACCCTGTTCCAGAGGAACAACGTAAATTGTGGGACAAAGCCCCTAAAGTTGACTCAGCGGTAACTCGATTGTCCAAAAACACAACACTACCAACAGAGGAGGCGCTTTCAAGGAGCCGATGGATAAAAAGATGGAGGGGTCTTTGAGAAGGGGATATACACATGTCACATCAATTCTCAGGCCGGCAGTAGCATCGGCGGGGTTAGCCCGTACGACCAGATTCTGGTGCCAGGAGTTACAAAAAAACCTTACTTCACTAGAGGACTTACAGCTCAGCATTCACCTTTTTGGCAGAAGCAGCCATGGACACGGTTAGGCTGGCGGTTAGATTGACACAGTAGTGGCAAGACAAGCACTTTGGTTACGTCATTGGTCTGGAGATACAGCATCCAAGACCAAGTTAATGAACTTAAAATTTACAGGGGACACGCTTTTTGGACCAGACCTCAAGCAGATCATTACTGAGGTTACAGGTGGTAAGAGCACCTTTTTACCTTCGGGCAAGAAACCCAGATAAGAACAGCCCACTAGATTTTATAATAGACCATGGAGTTCCCAGGGACGACCATTTTGTTCCTTTCCAAATACCACTTTTCGCCCTTCACAATCAAGTGGGGAGACGAGGAAGGGTAAACCAACCTGGTCCAACCAACAGAGACAGACCAGGAAACCAGCTCCGTCAAAACCCAATTAAGCCTGACTTCAGGTTAGGGCAAGCGAGGGTAGGAGGTTGTCTTCAGCAATTTTTCCCAGTATGGCGAGACCACATACTGGACAATTTGGTACGCATAATCATAACAGAAGGGTACCGAATTCCATTCGACAATCTACCTACTCGCATCTACAAACGCACATCCGCTCCAAAAAGCCCATCCAAGAAACTCGCTCTAGCTACAATCATGAACGAACTGAAGCACAAAAATGTCATTGTACCAGTACCTGCCAAAGAACGTTACAGAGCTTTTTACTCAAATCTCTTTTTGGTCTTCAGGCCGGTACTAAACCTAAAAACCTTAAACAAGCAGGTGTCCAAACAGAAATTCCGCATGGAGTCCATTTGGTCGGTGGTAATGTCAATGACCCACAATTGCTTCATGACCAAGGTAGACCTTCAGGATGCATACTCATATGTATCCATCAGAAGGGAATCCCAGCAATACCTACGGTTCATGGTTCTAGAAGAACATTACCAATTCAGGGTGCTTCCTTTCGGCCTTTCCACTGCACCCAGAGTTTTCACAAAGATACTCAGCCCCCTGATTGCACACCTCAGGCGTCTAGGAATCTCAATCACACCTTATCTAGACGACCTACTCATCAGAGCACCGTCCTACCACCAAAGTCACAAAGACACCCAGATTTGCATCACGATACATAAATTACAGAAAGAGTCACCTCACACCCACACAGCAAATTCAATTCTTGGGAATGTTGTTCGACTCATCCTGTCAGACTACATCTCTACCTTCAGAGAAAATTCAGACAATCATGCACACAGCTCAACAGGTCTGCACTCAGACCACCATTGCAGCGGAGCGATGCCTCCAGTTATTGGGCTACATGGTAGCAGCATTGGAAGCACATTCGGCAGATTTCACATGAGAGACTTTCAGAACCATTTTGTAAGCCTTTGGAACAAGAACCACTCAGACTTATCACAAAGAATTCCACTTACCATGCAAGTCAAACGTTCACTGAGTTGGTGGACAGCACCTCAAAATCTCTCAGGGCAAGACATGGGCCTTACCCCAGTGGACGGTACGGACCACGGACACCAGCCTTACTGGCTGGGGGGCAATTTGGCCCCCCGGACATGCCAAGGGACGTGGTCACCGGCAGAGTCAAAACTACCCATAAACGTACTGGAGATCAAAGCAATACGAAATGCCATAGTTCATTGGTCTCAATAATAAAAAACCTGCCACTCAGTCCGACAATGCCACAGCAGTAGCCTACCTCAGCAAGCAAGGGTGAACCTGCAGCAACAGAGCAATGAGAGAGGTAGCTCAAATACTCACCCGGGCAGAACTTCATGCTCCAGCCATCTCAGCAGTCTTCATTCCAGGAAAACTAAACTGGGAGGCGGATTACATCATCCTGCAAAGTTTGCATTTGACGGCTTGGCTGTTGAAACCGAGTTGTGACGCTCTAAAGGGTTTTCAAACAAAGCCACTAACATACTGTTGAAGGCCAGAAAACAGTCCACATCTAGAGTCTATCATAGAACTTGGAAAACATTCATAGACTGGTGTGAGTCCAGGCAGTTTCAGTGGCAGCAAGCGACAATTCAAACTATTGTTGAATTTCTTACACAGGGGCTCCATTTAGGTCTTTCCCTAGCCACCCTCAAAGGTCAGATTTCAGCCCTTTCTATTCTCCTACAACATCAGTGGGCAAGGGAGCCAGATCTCATGCAGTTCATGCAGGGCATGGGTAAAGTTAGGCCTCCCTACAAGGATCCAACACCTCCCTAGGATCTTACACACTAGTCCTCAATGTCCTACAAGGACCCCCATTTGAGCCTTTAGCATCCTGTGCGCTTAAGTTTCTGGAAAATTACCTTTCTCTGAGGCCATAGCCTCAGCAAAACAAGTTTCGGAAATGGCGGCCCTATCTTGTAAGGAGCCTTGGCTTATACTGCACCAGGATAGGGCAATTTTCAGGACTATTCCATCATTCCAGCCCAAGGTGGTTTCTGCTTTCCACATAAATGAAGAAATTAATCTTCCTTCCCTCTGTCCTAGGCTGGCTAATACCAAAGAAAATGCACTACACAAGCTAGACGTAGTGAGAGCGATTCATTACTACCTAGACAGATCCAAAGATTATAGGAAATCAGATGCCTTTTTAGTTACTTATGGTCAGAACAAAGGCTCACCTGCCTCAAAACGAACAATTGCCAGATGGCTGGTTGAGACAATTAAAGGAACAGCAAACAGCAGTTTTACTAGTGCAGGGCAACACTGCACTATATTCTTATTACTTTAAAACAATTACATTTTTTGATGTTACTGGTCCTTTAACTGTGCTTATGACCTTAGTCACAAATCTAGACCCTTCAAGGTCCGAGCTCACTCTACCAGAGCACTAAGTGCATCCTGGGCCTTGTATAATGTAGCCACTCCAGAACAAATCTATAAGGCAGCCACTTGGGCTTCTTTGTCTACATTTGCAAAATTTTATTGACTAAATGTGTTTCATTCAGGTCCTGCCGCCTTTGGTAGAAAAGTACTTCAGGCTGCATTGAGGAAACAGTAAATTGAACCCAGCCCTATAAAAGATGGGACAGCTTTGGGACGTCCCCATGGTTGCTGCACTGACAGGAAGGGAAAGATGTATTTTCGACTTACCGGAAAATCTTTTCCTAGACTGCTTGGACTGCCAGTGCAGTAAGCCCCACCCTTTCAATTACAGTTCAAATTATAGTAACAAGGTTGACAAGTTAATACTGTTGAATCTCTTCTCACTCTTTCTCTGCTATCCTTTCTATTCTCCTAACTGAGCTGACAGACTAAACTGAGGGGAATCAGGAGGAGCAAGAGCTTATATGAAGAGGGCGGAGTCAAGATTCTATTTTTTTTCTACTGTCCTGCCTCCGGTGGGGGATACTTAACCCCATGGTTGCTGCCCTGACAGTCCAGGCCGTCTAGAAAATCAATCTTTTTTCGAGTTGTCTCCTGAAAACCCAGACTGTTTCTAATTATCATACGAAAAACAGATCAGATCAAGAAACATCTTCAAATTGAAAAACAGACATCTGCCATTGACTTCTACATGACCTCGACAGGTTTTCGATGGGGTATTGTAAAAAATTGAGGCTTTATAAATAGGCCCTTAAATTCAAAATTTCTAATACTTTTTTTGGTCAAAACTCACAAATTTGAATTGGGAATAATCCAAACTCGATATTGAAATTCAAGATTTATCAAACCTGTACCCTGGGAAGAATTCAAATTAGACTATTCGCCACCTAAAACTTGCCGAGTTCATGTATACATCAATGGGAGAGGTCCAATGAGCCATTTGAAGATGTTAATAGCCTTCCTGACATTCAAGAATTTTCAGATAAAAAACTCGATTAGAGTTAGTCAAATTCGAATCTAATTTAAGTCCGTAATATTCGTTCGAGTTTTAGACATTCTTCAGACATTTTTTCTTAAATAACCTCCCAATCAAATTTCGAGTATATTCTAATTTATAAGAGTAAAAAAATTCACATGAATTCGAAATTTGGCCTTTGATAAATGGGCGTCTATGTGTTATATTTGGCAAGTTAACCACAAAAGTATATTTTGGATCCAAAACTGGATCCTGCTTTGTTAATTAAAATGTATAAATAGCCACGTATCCATTCCTAGATTTAGCCAAGTAAACTAGATACTGCATTAGATACCGGAAAAAGCAGTTTTTGATGTTGATCATTAAGTATACCTGTAATTAATTTTAATTAGGAAATGCTGATCTGGTTTTGTATTTGGACTGATCGCTTTGAGGAAACATTAGTACACATATTTGAACCAGTTACTAATACAGAAGACAGAAAGAAGAAAGATTTATGGGAGAGGCCTTTATGATACATTATAATATCAAAAAAATTATTTTTATTCAAGGAAAAATACTCACATAGGATAAAAATACACAACTGTGTTCTACAATGTTTGTTAGATGCTGAAAATAAAAAAAAGGAAAGTGGGTCTTGTTTATAAATTGCCACAATGTATGCTATGCATTCAGGGAAATTCACCAGGTTATTAACATGTAAAGGCTCAGTGTGTGCACTCACCTCTGGGACAATTACGGTGAGTTTGGGATTTAAAGCATGGTACACCTTGCCAATTGCTCCCTTGTAACACCAGAAGGGATTGTAGTCTTGTGCGTTCTTTGTCCCTGAGTCACGAGCAGTGGTGTAGATCTTGTACCACAACGAAGCATTGCTGTATGTCTCAGGAATACAGTGAGGAGGCTGACTACAATAAAGAAAATCAAAACATTAATTTAGGCTGTGGCCTAAATCATGTGATCAAAATCATGTGTAAAAGAGATGCTTACACTGTGACTGGAAACACATTGGTCACTGCGGTGACAGTCATGCATGTAGTAAACACCACCTGCTCACAGTGCCCATGGACAATACAGTCATCAGAGTTCCACGCAGCAGGCAAAGTGAACGTAATATTCATCTCCTCGTGGGAATCTCTGCCTTATAAGGAAAATAAAATATTTTTAGATTTTGCTTAAATACTACTTTCTTACCAATGGTTGCAGCTGATTTTTAGTACAGAACATCACCTTCATCCCATGTATAAATAGGCTCCTATTTGGTAAATCCAACTAAATTATATACATTACTTGAAAAATCTGTTTATTACACAATTGTTATTATGCAGTGATAGTCAACTGTGAAGTCAGCGTTGACATGGCGCAGATGTTTAAAGTAGAACTAAAGCTTAACTAAAGAAGTAGCTAGAGTTGTTGTATATTATGTTTTGTGCTTTTGTACCAGCCCAAGGAAACCACAGGCCTTTAACAGTAAAGATCTGTGTCTCCAAAGATGCCCCACTAGCTCCCCATTTTCTGCTTGATAAATTGTGGTGACCTTAACTTCTCAACAGCTGCTCAGAGTCCACTGAGCATGTGAGTGTCACAGACACTTTCCAAGATGGTGACCCCCTTTGACAAGTTTGAAGTCCAAGCTGAAACTTTAGGCTGGTGCAATAAGTTCAATTTCTAGCCATATTCATTTTTAGGGTTTAGTTATCCTTTAAGGAGAAACTGTCCCATTGGTTATGACCAAACCATGACATATATATATTTATAAACTACATATATAAACTTCTCCACTGCAAGATTCAGCTAACACTATTAGGCACAGTAAGATCTAATGTAGCTTGTTCTAGTGGGGGAGATTTATACTATAGTTTTGCCTAGTTATGGGAGAGCAGCTGGGTTGAAGCAAGAGTATGCAAGGCTTTATTTGATAGGCTGCAAAGGGAACTTTTGCAGTGTAATTTATGAATTGATGTCCAGGAAAGGCCTGTGCCAGAGAAACATAGTACAGAGCTGTGGAATATGTTGGTGCTTTATAAATAAGTGATAAAAATACTAATAAAAATAATAACAGAAAAATCATATACATCAGCAAAAGTCTCAGCTGCATCTATTGTATTTATATAGCGCCAACATATTGCATAGCACTGTGATCTATGGGTGGATATTAAATTGTTGAGGTGTGTCAGGCCCACCTGACATTAAATTGTTGAGAGAAAGAGCACACGCCAGTGCCTAGATTTATACAGAAATGTATGAAAATGGCTTCATCCATTAACAAGGCATTTTTCAATGTAATAGATGACTTTCAGTTACACAACTGATGCTTTGGAATTCTAACCCTGATACAAGTGCAGCCAATAGTCCATATGAAAAAGGATTTATGCAATCAAGTCATGCTTTCCATGTTCAATTCCATGAGGGAGCACCACATATTATTATAATTACCCTTGAATGCAACTTGCACAGGCAGGAGCTATCCAAACCCCTCAGCTGGTTCTATACTATTCTGCTACAAGATCATTTGGGCTTTGTTAGGCACATATGTAATAAGTGAGCACATTTTTTTACAAAATGAGGGAAGCTATAGCTATACTTTTCAACCACAGACCAATATATCCACCCCTAAATGGAATATACTTGACTCCACACAGGTTGGCACAAGTAAACCAGGGATATCCAGATGTATGTGTAAAATGTAATTTACATCAAGGCAATTACTGACATATTTTCTGTCCTAAGATCCAACAATTTTGGACTGCAATACTTACCTATATGGACACCTTTTTGGGAATACCTAACATTAGGACACCTGTATGGATGACCAACAAACAGCAAGTGTAGCCCCTTAAACAGACATATGTTTGTCATGCAGAGACCACTCTATTGCCTAGGATGTTATTTGTATACTTTGCTGCATAAATTAACGGGATTGCCCATCCTTACTTTTCCAATCTCTTTCTTAATTCTTCTTTTGTATACCATAACTAATAAAAGAGAAGCTTAAAAAATCCATATGACAGAGGAACAAACCAAAACAAAGAGTTCTTCCAGTGGAAAAAGAGCACATAGAATAATATAATACAAGGAAATACTTGATTGGATACCTGAAAGACCAATCTGATGGCCAAAAATGGTTGAGCTCAGGTGAGTGATGTTACGTGAATATCCTCCAAAGGGTTTTAGTGGATCTAAAGTCAAGGTAATTGCCACAGAAATATTTATGGGTCCAGAGTCTTCTAGAGCTTGAGGGGTTTGTGTGGATGACCTTGCTTGACCAGAAGTTACTGTGCTCTCAGGAGGGGTGGTTTCATTCAAAAAATGCTTTAAGGTTTCATTTTCAGATACACACAAGTCCAGATTGTTAAACCTCAGGAGGAAGATGTTCCAGTCCTAAAGATGAAGCAAAGAAAGATTAAATGAGTAAAACAATTAAATGAGTAAAACAATTTGAAATTAAAAACTGAATGTGACTTTGATAGCAGTGTTCTAAGATTAGCTTGCAATTAATATTTCTTTTTTGTAGTTTATGAATTACAATGAAACCTCAATTTTACATTTCCCTCATTTTACACCGTTTGTGGACCTACCAATAAATAATCTATAAATGTATTTCCCCGATTTCAAAATATCTTTTTTCTGGTCCCTTGAAAAAAACGTAAAATGGGGGTTCTACTGTATTTACATTTTTGTTGCAGCATCTGTGAAGGTTGAAATTTACATCTAGTTTCAGTAAAATGAACAACATTGAAGTATCATAGTCAGTTTGATTTTTTGTTTGCTGGGACCTGACAATCAGATAGCATTTTCAGTTGCTGTTAGGAAATAGACAAGTGTAATTGTTCAAACCAATAAAAAAAAACATTAATAATAAAGAGCAATTGGAAAGATATCTTGAGTAGGTCAATACAACACACAGCAAAAGTATATGAATTTCGGAAAAACAAAAGCAGTTCACATAACTAACAAATGCAGGATGGCATTTCAAGCAAGTCATGGTGTACTGTGAATACATCACTGTAGGCAAATGCATGGACTACTAATAAAATTAAAAAATGTAGCAGGAGCTGCCACAACCAAATTGGTAACTCCCACTCTACGGTAATAATCACTGATAATTTATGTTTTAGTAAAACAGGAAAATAAATATGAATGATGCTGTTAGAGACTATTGCTATTGGCTCCTATAAAAAACATTTTTTATTTGCCATATTTTTTTGGGGGATTATTTGCAGTTTTTTTCTTTGATAAAACCTGACAATTCGATTTTCCGGAAACACTTGTGTGTATTTTCATACAACAAAACATTTTTTGATAAATCTTCCCTGAATTCTTAGAGACATATTCTGAGACAATTGGTTTTCATTTTTAATGTTAAGTGTTTTATTAAGCTTTCTGTTGATCAGCTCTCCAATTTGGAATTTCAGCAACTATCTGGTTGCTAAGGTCTTATTTACCTTAGGCAGTGGTTTGAATGAGAAACTAGAGCATGCATAAGCAAGGTACTCAATAGGAAGTTAAGTAATAAAAGTACTAAAAGTAGCCTCATAGAGCAATGCTTTTTTGGATGCCAGGGTCTGTGACCCCCATTTGAAAGCTGGATGAAGTCAGAATATTAAGTTCGGTATATGATAATATACTAAAATGAATGTAAAGGTGAGCCACCCCTTTAATATAATCAATAGACTGTGGAGTGATCAGAGAACTAAATTGCAGACTGGATGAGTTGGGATGAATATTTTGAGGATGCTTCTATTGAAATAATGACCAATTGACCTAAACACCAAAGTATTTACCAAACTAATTCACTGCAAGAAGAACTGCTTGGAAAGAGGGACCTGAATCTGCCAGATAAAAAAAAAGCACGCTGTGTTATTTGTACAGGCATGGGACCTGTTATCTAGAATGCTCGGAACCTGGGGTTTTCTGGATAACTGATTTTTCCATAATTTAAATCTTTATACCTTAAGTCTGTTACAAAATCATGTAAACCCAATAGGCTGGTTCTGCTTCCAATAAGGATTAAGTATATCTTAGTTTGGATCACGTACAAGGTACTATTTTATTATTACAGAGAAAAAAGGAAATAATTTCTTAAAATGTGGATTATTTGGATAAAATGGAGTCTATGGTAGACCTCCTTTGGGTAATTCGGAGCTTTATGGATAATGGGTTCCCAGATAACAGATCCTACACCTGTACTGAATTCTCTGTATAGCTGGAGATGTCTTTAAAGTGTCCACCAAACATTCAATCACTAACACAAAAAGAAAAGGTATCATTGGACAGCCCTGATGTGCTTTTATCTATCTGGAAGGATACATAGTGACCCACACACATTCAGTATTTTATAGTTGTTTTATAGTAGTTGCATGTATTATATAACTGGATCTGCTTTGACAGCAGTTCTTGATAAAAAAAACCTCTATAAAAGCTGTATTATAAATATGGAACTAATCCGGATTTCCCCCACTGTGGATGAGGTGATCAGGGCCAGGTGTCCCATGGAAAGAGACTAAAATGCAAAGAACCTCCTCACCTCTGAAAGTCCCACACTTCATCTTGCACCACCAGCCCAAGGGGGGGATCTATCAAGGGTTGTTAAATTTAAAGTTCCTGTTTGTCAAGAACATTTTGATAAATTAAGAAAATATCAAACTGTTTTCAATCTTTTAGGACTCTGTTTGATAAACCAGTTCCTGTGTGTTTGGGGTTAGAAAATACATATTTTTTTTGACAACATAATTTCTGCATTTCAGTCTTTAATTAAATAAAGTTTTACTTCAATTAAACTAAACATTCAGAGGTGTGGAAGCATCTTACATAGTGGCATAAATCTGGAGCATGGCTACAGTGATATACTACATAATTGAAAATTACTTTAATAAAGACAACTTTTTACACTTCTGAGATACCTATAGCATAATAATTCTAAGATCTTAAAAACATTTTAGGGGGCACTTGTATGTTACTTTAGTTTAGTATTTGTCAGTCAAGTGCTTTAAAAGTGAAAGGCAAACTGGCAAGTTCAAGCGAATAGCAGATCATCTTATTAAATGATCTAGATTTCGGGTATATAACATACCTCAGTCATCCCCGGTGACTTGATCTCTTTCATTTTGAAGAAATAACCAAGTGTTAGGAAGGCTATGGCCATTCCACTTACACTGACCATAAAAATCACCAGAGGTGGCCGGCTGCTGATGTAGGACTTCAGGTTCTCCAGGGGATGCAAGTTCAGAATCATTTTGGGCTCAATAACCTGCAAAGAAAATGTCACACCTTAAAGTGGTCCTGTCACCCAGACATAAAAAGCTGTATAATTAAAGAGTTTTTCAAATTAAACATGAAATGCAAATTATTTTTTTTTATTAAAAAGTGTTCATAGCTGTTGTAAACTCATTTAATAATCTCAGCTGTCAATCAAATATTGGCTGCCCCTCCTCTATGCCTTAGGCAAGCAATTACGTTCACTTTCCATTCAGCACTTCCTAGATGTCACTGCTCTCCCCACATTCCCCCAGTTTTCTCAACCATTTAATTCTGTAGCCAGGGCATGGGGATGGACAGCTGGTCTCCCATTCTGGTGCACAAACAAGATTTTGAGATGATGGAAGGCTTGTCTTAATAACCGTGTCCACAAAATGGCTCCTGTCTGCTTGCTATAGTTAGGAGTTCCCAGACGGATGGAAACAAGATTCAAATAATTTATACAGTGTAATTAAAGCCAATTTTACTTGACTAACATGATAAAAATAGGATTTGGAATATTTTTTTGGGTGACGGGTCCCCCTTTAAAAGACTTAAGTAATGTATCAGTAAATGTCATACCTACATTCTGGAGGTTTAGCCGAATTCTTCATGGGAATATAGTAGAACCCCAATTTTAGATTGTTCTAGGCACTGCTAAAAGAACCTTCTGTGGGCTGCCAGATCACATAGGGGCTACCAAAAAGCCAATCACATATTTGGCACCTCCAGGAACTTTTACATACTTGTGTTGCTCTTAATTCGACAAGAGAGTACTACTCTCTTGTCAAATAAATTGTTAATTAGTAACTCACCTCTACACAATCTGACATTATAATTGGTTAATTGCAGAACAACTTTTGGTTTTTGTGTTGCTCCTCAACACCTTTTACATTTGAGTATGGCTCACAGGTAAAATAGGTCAGGGACCTCTGGTGTATGTGATAATATGTATGTGATATCAAGTAAGTCCACAGAATTATTACCATCTCAGGTTTTCATCGTTCACCACTAAGTTAAGACCTGCTTTTAGGCACATCTTACCTGTAGTTCTTACTGTAACCTGCCTTCTTACTTGTAATCAAAAGGTGTTTTTGATGTTCTCATTCTCACACTGTTTTCATTGTGCTTGACGGTTAAACTAGTTAATGGCTAACCAAGGACCAGTCCTTACTGTAATTTATAATAAAGTAACAATTGTACAAAAACTATACTTCAACATATTTGAAAGCACAAGACTGAAGAATGCATGTTACCAAACCAGTTTGTTTAGTTTGAAAGAGAATATGCCAAATGTAAACAATGGCAATAAAAAAATTGAATAAAACGACTAGAAATGAATAAATATAAAGGGGTTGCTCAGCTTAGTCTTAAGGTTCATGGCAAAAATGGTGTTTTGATTTCTGTGGTGCTCGCCCGGAATTACAATAAATCCCCATAAATAGCATGCTTCCTGTTCAAAATGAGAGGAAAATTGCTACTAGGTAAGGTTACAATGTAGAGTTTTTACTGTAGAGTTTTTCCTGAGAAAACTGCAGTGATTAAAACAACTGCTGAGCCATGAACTTTAGAATGATGCAGGCAATAGAAACAAGTAATTATTGGTTCTTGTTTTTTTTACATATTTAACTTTTGTTCTGTAGAAGCAGTCAGTGTTCTAGTAACAAGGCAGAGAGAGCAACATTAACAAAATTCAAGCCCTAACGATTATTTTTGTATGTCCAATAACATAAAAAAGTTCCTTCATACAAAACAATGTTTAGTGTGACGTAGACCGCAATATCCTAAGACAACTTGCAATTGGTCTTCATATTTGATTTTAGTAATTAAGTTTTTGTACAACAGTTCTCCATTTGGAATTTCATCTATTTGGTTGCTACAGTCCAATTTACCCTAGGCAGTGGTTCAATGAGAGAAGTGCAGCCTCAGAGAGCCAGAGATCTTTGGCTAATGCGGTAGAGATAAAGGTAGGCAAATGATTCCCAAATGATAAGAAATAAAAAATGAAGACAGATTGAAAGGTTGCTAAGAATAGGCCACTCTATAACATGCTAAAAGTTAACTTAACGGTGAACTACCCCTTTAAAGTTAAAAGCACACCTATATTGGGGGAGTACCTCATGTAATTAGGGATACACCAAAACCAGGATTCGGTTTGGGATTTGGATCCTGAATCCGAATCCTAATTTGCATATATAAATTAGGGATGGGTAGGGAAATCATGTCACAAAAGAAGAATTTTTTCTATTTTTTCCTTTCCTGATTCAGGATTCGGATTTGGCCAAATCTTTCACCAAGGATCCGGCCGAATCCCAAATAGTGGATTCGGTGCATCCCTACATCCAAAACATATTTACAATGGCCACACAAATTCATGACAGTTATGGCTTTACAATTTGTAATACTGTAGAAAGCAGATTTTCCATTTCAGAATTGACACCGTTTTTTTTTCTACATGTACATTGTCATAAATCCATATTATATCATTCTATTTCAGTGATAAAGTATAGATATGATTGGCTGATCTCCCCGAACTGCCTTCCTGTGTCTTTCCATCCACTATAATGAAAAGTTGCATGCGCTAAAGCACACGCATTGCTTCATTTTCCGAAGTTTCCTCGTGAGGCAACTTCGGAAAACGAAGCCCAAGGCGTGTTTAAGCGCAGGCGACTTTTCATTATAGCGGATGCGGAGACACGCAAAGGCAGTTCAGGGAGATTGTCGCCCAGAAGAAGAGGCGATTAGTCACCAGGCGACTAAATCTCCCGAATCTGCTCGTGTGGACTGACCCTTAACTCTTATTTTTAATCTTAAAAATGGGCTTAAGATAAAAAGGCAATTTGTATTTGATATAAAACATCAGCAGAAGGCAGGATGTGAGTGTCTTTTATGCACAGAAAAACAATCTAGCTGACATCATGTGTGATTTAGTTCCATTGGTGTAAACCTGTTACAGTATAATGCTTCTCAAACTGTAGCAAGGCGCCCTCGCTCTTTGCCATATGCCCAGTAACTCATTTATCTCTCGTGCTACAGTACACATTGTTCAGCCAAGAACAGTTCATTACGTTTAGATTTGACCAATGTGTGCTTTTTTTAAGCAGTATTCACAGATCTTAGCAGCATGTAACACAATAAAATCACTGAAGCACGGAGATCTTAATATTAGCATGTCATTTGATGATAAACACTGTTAAAGGAACAGATACACCAAGTGTTTTAACCCTTTAAGTGCCAGCAGAATTTCACATTTGGTTACGCGAAATGCCAGCCGTTTTTAAGCATTTTGTGCTCTCTCACTTTAGGGGCATTTTCTAAGGGGAAACCTATACATTGTTTTTTTTCGGTAGAAACTGAGCTTTCTAAATCTGCCTGAGTTTTCATGTATTTCCACCTGTGCAAAAAACATTTATAGTGCTAAATACCAAAAAAAAAATGAAAAATTACCATTTTTCATCGTATATCAATTTATACCAGAAAAATATTTCATTTTACGGATGAAAATCCAACTGATTTGGAAAGCCTTATGTCTCTCGAATGTGCCAATACCAGATATGTATAGTTTTAGGGAGATTTAGGACTTTTTTTAGGACCGAATTTTGAAAGCACTAAGGCAGAAAACGGCATGCTTTAGATTCCAAGGCAAAAAATCCTGAAACCATAGGTTTACCCCAGAAAACCATACATTTTTGAAAAGTACACATTCTGCCGATTACAAAATGGGTAACTATGTCTCTCTACTCCCAACTACCAAACATAAAAGCTTGTCTGAACATAGCGGTTTTTAAAAAAAAAAAAATTCAAAATTCTGAAAAATCATTTCAAAGGTTTTATTTTGCTGCTCCGCATATCCCAAACTATATTAGGTACCAAGAAAAAGCACCTGAAATATGATTGCCAGGGGTCCACTGAACAGTTTGATACCCATTATGCATAGGTTTACCAAAGTATCTGGCATTTAGAGACACCAATATGTAGTTAGCACATCCAAATTGTTCAGGACTTTACTTCAGCTACTAAGAAATCAACACATTGACTGCATTTTTTGTGGGGTAAAAACACAGAAATATATGTTTACCCCCCAACCCCATATATTTTTGGAAAGTACACATTCTACAGAATCTAAAATGGGTACCCATGCCTTTCTGCTCCAAACTACTGAGTCGCAAGGCTTTCCCACAATTGTTGGTTTTGGTGAAATATCTGAAAATTGCCTCAAAGCTTCAACTTCTCAGCACCATATCACCCATGTATCGTTATGCACCAAGAAAAAGCACCCTAAATATGATTGCCAGAGTTCCTCCGAACAGTTTGGTGCCCATTGTTCATAGGTGTACCAAAGTATCTGGCATTTAGAGGCCCCAAAATGAAGTTAGCGCATACAAATAGTCCTGTGGGTAACTTCAGCTAATGAAAGATCAACACATTGACTGCATTTTTGTGGGGTAATAACACAGAAATATATGTTTACCCCCCAAACCCATACATTTTTGGAAAATACACATTCTACAGAATCTAAAATGGGTACCCATGCCTTTCTGCTCCAAACTACTGAGTCGCAAGGCTTTGCCAAATTTGGCGGTTTTGGTGAAATATCTGAAAATTGCCTCAAAGCTTCAACTTTCCAGCATCGTATTGTCCATGTATCATTACCAGCATAAAACATCCTAAATATAAACATAGGGGTCTACTAAACGGTTTGATGCCCAATGTGCATAGATATACCAAACTATGTGGCGCACAGAGACCCCCAAATCACAATATGTATAGACATTTTCACGGCTGACGCGCTGGCTGCTGCAATATAACCACCCGGTGTGTGTATTATGCGACATTAGACCCCCCTAACAGTACAGAGACCCCAGAAAACCATATATTTTCAGAAAGTACACATTCTGACGAATCCAACAGCTGGAGACTGTTGCAGACAATCTGGAAGGGCCCCAGGAAGACATCTGCGTCGTGATTTCTGTCCCTGTGCTGTGGGGGCGGAGCTGATCGCGGCAGTGTAGGCTGCAGCAGCAGGACACGTAAGTGACGTAAGTTTTGGGGCCCCTGGGCGATCGCGCGCCAGGGGCCACTCGATCCCCTGCTCTGCTCATTGCCTAGGGGCAGGGGATCGAGGAGGAACGGAGCGAGCGGCTCTAACAGCCGCTCCTCCGCTCCAGAACCCGGAAGTGCTGCAGAATGTAGAATCTACGTTCTGTGGCATTTCAAGTACCTTTGCCACAGAACGTAGATTCTACGATCTGTGGCATTAAAGGTTAAAGGAAAGAATATAATGTACGGTTGTGCTGCACTGGTAAATCTGGTGTGTTTGCTTCAGAAAGACAACTGCAGCTTCTAGAAACAAGCTGCTGGGGGCAGCCATTCAAGAGCAGAATACATAGTAGATATCAGATAAGTTCTGAAGAATCCCATTGTATGCTAAAGAGCTTATCTGTTATCTGCTGTGCATCTATGTTCTTTTTCTCCTTTTTCAGCTATGAATGGCTGCCCCCATAGCTACACCGCAACTTGTTTATATAAACTATAGTAGTCTTTCAGAAGCAAACACACTAGATTTACCAGTGGAGCACAACAGTACACTATATTCTTTTCTTTAAAACACTTTAATTTTTTGGTGTTACTGTTCCTTAAATAAAAATGATAAAAACAGGCTAAGCATTAATGTGCCTATTTTACCCTCTGGAACCATATACCTGGATCGAACATTTCCTAACAAGCCACAGGTTTGGGTCAAGAAACTGAGCAAAAGGTGTAGGTTTGGGATGGTGGCAGGTCAAACTTCTCTGTGATGTAATTGGGCTAAGATATATATTTCTCTTATTCGAACACACCAATCCCACTCATTTGGGACATAATTAGAGGGGGTAGGTGAGGGTCTGGGTCAAAAAATGGTCAGGACAGGGTCCATCATGGGGTTTGACTTAATCACTATCCTCTAAGATTCGTTCTTGCAATGATGAATACTGTTCTTGTAGGCCTACATTCACCAAGCTTTAGGCCACAATATCATTCCCAAGAAAGCCTCAGAGGACACTCTGAGCAGCTATAGAGCATGTTAAAAGAATACACCACTGAACTGGTAAAAAGCACAAGTCTATCAGTGAGCACCATGACTTTATTTAGTCCTAGAGAAGTCCTAAGGTAAGTATAAATAGATTTCAAATAAAACAAAGTACAGCAGAACCCTGCTTGTGTTTTCCAGGGAGCACTAAAAATTACCAAAAATATCCATGAAAAAACAAAAGGTAGGAAGAAAGGGGTTGTGCAAATTATCAAGCAGAAAATGAGGTTGGCCTGTAATATAAGCTGATTCTACAGGGCTGATTATTACATTCTCCTGCTAGTTGCACTGGTTTCTGTGCTGCATTGTATTTGTATGTATTTGTATGTATTATTTGTATTAATTACTAATCAGCCTTATATTGTGACATTTATATTCTATGCGTACTGTATATTGTGAGTGTCCCTATGCTCAGTAAGTGACAGCAGCACAGAGCATGTGCAGTGAATCAGCAGAAAAGAAGATGGGGAGCTACTGGGGCATCTTTGGAGACACAGATCTTTACTGCTAAAGGGCTGTGGTTGCCTTGGGCTGGTACAGAAGCCCAAAACATTGTGTACAACATTTCTAGCCTAGATCTTTAGTTAGGCTTTACTTATCCTTTAAAACTGTTTAACTGATACTCTGGGCCTATGCTCCTGTTTCCTAAAAACTGCACCAGCTAAGGGTATTTCTTTTAATTTGTGTTGGGGCAGTGTCGGACGGCCAGACCGCCCTCTCCTGAAGCGCCGTCAGCGCATGTGCATGGTGGCGTTCACGCATGAGCGCCGCCATGTGCTCGCCTACAGGTGCGTCGGAGTAGGTGTGCGGGAACAACAGCCCCAGGCCCCACAGTCCGACCCTGTGTTGGGGCTTGGGCATGCACAGTAGAGTGAAAGACAAACTTACATATGAAAAGCCGGCTTTTTCACTCTAGTGCACATGCGCCTACCTGTGCCGGAGAAAAGAGGCAGAAAGATCACATCAAAGAACTTCTGCAGAAATACCCTGGGATGGTGTCAGTTTCTGCTCATAGAAGTACCAGCGGGTGGTATCAGGTAAACTATTGCAATCACCGGGATGACTATTATTTAGTTCTCATTTAAAGCTTCCATTTATACCAGAGGCAATCTGTCAGCAGCCATAAAAGGTGTGTGTTTGGACCACTAAAAAAAAAATTTAAGTGAATTTAACTTTAAAAATAAAATGCCTAATAAAAGAAAATGTAATTGTGACTTTCCAATATATCCATTCAAACTTGTTAGAGGTTTAAAGTTAAACCTGTTAAAGGGGTTGTTCACCTTTAAATTAACTTTGTATGATGTAGAGCCTTAAAGAGCTTTTTAGATGGGGTCAGTGACCCCCATTTGAAAGCTGAAAAGAGTCAGAAGAAGAAGGCAAATAATTAAAAACCTATTAAAAAATAAATAATGAAGACCAATTGAAAAGTTGCTTATAATTGGCCATATTATAAAATACTAAAATAAACTTAAAGGTTTCTTTCTCTGACAGTTTAAGTGACGGCTGAATGGATGTGGCCACACCCTGCTGTAATGTCAGTAAACCGCTGGAAACCCCTATCGACCCTACTCCAGAAATCTACTGACAGATTAGAATGTCCTGTATGTTTCCATTAAACTGTTTACACAGTTTAATGGAAACATAATTAAACTGTGCATACTTCAAGGCTTACAAACTGGACAAAAGGAACCCAAATGTTTTGATGCCTCCCGTTGACATGACAGTGTTCACTAGCTACTTACCATAATTATAATGAGTATCAGCAGGAAGATAGTGACTATTACTTTTACTAAGTATACTTTATTCCCACAGCCCAACACACAGTCAAAGTACATCTAGATTCAGGACAAACGACATTCCTCAGATTTACTTGCTAAATCCCTCCTCCCTGGGCACCAAGTGAAACAAGGAGAAAAGTGTCAGCAGAGCTCACATAAACAAACTACAGAAGTTGCAAACAATGGAGACTGAAGCACACCATACACAAGCATATATTCTCTGCCAACTTGGCCTCTCTACAAAAAGTATGCATGAGGCCAAAATTATGGACAAATCTGGTGAGTGTTTAAAGGGGTGGTTTGTCTTTAAAGGAAAACTCAACCCTAATGGCTCACAGATGCTGTCCTTTTCTGGCTTCTCTGCACAGGCTTGTAAAATGGGCAAGAGTGAATGACACTTTCCGGGTGGAGAGAGAGAGTTCAAAGTTAGCTGAAGATTTTTCCCATGGACAGGTGCCTAATTTCATAAATAAAATGCACTGGACTTGGCAGAGCCATCTTACCTATTTTCTGGGTTTGGAAACATGCAGAACATGTTTTAGACTGTACTCTACAGAGCATACACTTGTGTCAGTCAGTACTAGAGATGCCTAGGAAGGATCATTTAAAAAGGCAGCACAGTGTTACATTGGTTGTTGCCCTTTTAGTACATTAATAAATGTCCTAGGTTCAGCCTCTTTTCAGTTGGTCTTCCATATTTATTATTTTATACTTTCTAAAATATTTACCACGCTCTCCTGCTTTTCCAGGTTTCAAATGGGGGTCACTGTTGTTACATTACTTACCATCCTATTCAGGCCCTCCCCTATTCATTTTCCATTCTCTTAATCAAACATCTGCCTGGTTGCTATTGTAAATTGTCCCAGTATATTTTTGTCTACATCACAGTGTAAGTTAAAGGGGAATTAAAGTCTATAATAGAATAATGCTAGAAATGCTGTATTTTGCATACTAAACATAAGCGTGAACATGAAACAGAAGCCTTAAAAAACAAATGATTTATGCTTTTAAAGTTCGCCCCAGGGGGTCATCATCTTGTAACTTTGTTAAACATCTTTGCAAGACTAAGACCATGCACATGCTCAGCGAGGTCTGAGCTTCAGTTGGGAGGTTAAGCTTAGAGATCGTCAAACATTATCAAATAATTTCTGCCATAGAAGCTGATACAGCAAGACTGTTGCCGACTAATCTACAGGGAAACAAACAAAGCTGCTCAAGTTTTGGGAAGTAAGGTGGGGGGCTGCCCCTGCCATTTGAAAGTATGATTGTTTCCCTGCAGAGCAGCTAGGGACCATCTGAAGTTTCCTTTCTCAGCAGGAATTTCACTGCATACAGTCAGGTTTCTTATAAAAACAGTACACATTTTTTAATTAAAGCATATTGGAGATAAATTTCCTTTTCATTAAAGATAGAAAAAATTGTTTTTTTTGTTGCCTTTACATCCCCTTTAAAGGTGAACTACCCCTTTAAACACCATGATAATGTAAATAAAGTAATTGAGACAAAAGCTTAGTACGCTTAGGTGAGGCCCCTGTTTTTCTTGCAAACTGTTATGTATATTCTGGGGGGGGGAAACAGACTAGAAGAGGGGGAAAAAAGAAAGTGATCATTGATAAAATTAATACATTCAGGTCCGTATAGAAGACATAAGAAAAGAAAAAAGCAAAACAGCTACAAAACTTTCGGTTATGCACCCAATTGGGGATAGGCAGTTTTTTCTTTGAAAATATTGAACTTCTGTCTGTGACCTCCTTGCACTTGGTCACTGCAAAATACATTATCTGTACTGAGAACCATTGCAAGGAAACTCCAGACTGAATACCCCAACCGAGCAAAGAGATTTTTTTTTTCAGTGCTGGGCATGCTCCATCATAAAAATGAACCAAATACATTTTCTTGAGCCTTCAGTTGCCCTTTAAATTTTCACTAGTGAAAGCACTAAAGAAGATATGGCTTGCAATAAAAGATACAAATGCGGCAGCATAAAAGAGGAAGTACAATTTGTCGTTAAACAACATTTTGCCCTTGTAATTAAAGTAACACCTGTCACTAGTACAGGCATGAGACTTGTTTTCCAGAATGCTCTGGGGTTTTCCGGATAACAAACCTTTCTGTTATTTGGATCTCAGTACCTGAGACCCCCCCAAAAATTGTTCTAAATTGATACATTTAATGGATACATTTCTTATCTTTGTCCCTACTGAGCAGAATCCCTGGATTTCATTACAGGCAGTTGTTAGAATTGATGCAATATTTGCTAATACTCCAGAGATGCTGCTGAGAAATGTATCAACTAAATGTTGCAAAATTGTAACCGTTTAGAGTCTGCGCCTGAATTACTGAGCTGCCAAACTAAACACCAGAGACATGAACATTTAACTTTAAACTTAGATTTTGGAAAACAGTAAAAAAAATAAATAATGGAAAGTAATTCTAAAAAGTATATTTCTGAGGAACAATCTGAAAACAACTAAACTGAAAAAAGTGTTTGGAAGGTGAACAACCCATTTACTTAGCAACTCTTCATGTTTTTTTTTTTCTTGTTTTTTTTACAGTTTTTGAACGATTTGTCTCTTTCCAGCTTTCAGATTGTGATCACTAACCCCAGCTAAAAAAACCAAATCCTCTGTAAGGCTACAGATATATAGTTAGTGCTACTTTTAAATTACTCATCTTTCTATACAGGCCCTCTCCTATTACACCCTAGCAACCAGATAGCTGAAATTGCAAACTGGAGAGCTGCTGGATACAAAGCAAAATTACTCAAAAGACACAAATAATAAAAAATTAAAACAAATTACAAATTGTCTCAGAATATCACTCTCTACATCATACTAAATGTTTAAGTTGAACAACCTCTTTAATATCAGTGTTGACAAACAACTTGCCTACAAGATCCTCTGATTTATATGTTGCTTTTTCTCTGACTATTGCTAAATATCATTCTCATACATAAAGTTAAAATTAGACTTTCATTAAATTCAACTTGCTTGCTCATAGCTGGGAAATGAAAAAAAAAAAACCGACTTACAATACAGCTATAAATCCACATATGATAATTTATCATAAAAGAGCCTTAAAAGTACGTTTTTAGACATTCCTTTTTCAGATTGTAGCTTACAAAACCCACTCACGTGGCTCCAAAGCAGTATAACTCTGCGACCTTGTGCTTTTTCATCCCTGTTCATCTGCAGCAAGTTTAAATAAATACTCTTTGCTTAGTGACTTAATGGTCCTCCCCACTTTGAAATGCCTACCACCACCTACAACTCTAACCTTGCCAAACACAGAAAGGATGTTTGCTCCATATTCTATCAATAATGAGGCTCATAGGTTCACTTTTTTTGTAGCAAAGCATCATGAATGCTGGCCCAGAGAAAGGGACAAACAATTAAATCTATCCAGGTTGGGGGATTTTCACAAACTCGTAGACTCTGGGAGACTAAATACATAAGGGGACCATATAATCAAGTCCCAGATGGTGTATTCACCAAAATATCTTTTCAGAAGAAGGTCAATTATGACATTACAGGGAAAGGGAGATAGAAAGGCACCCTAGTGCGGTTAAGTATTCTGATAAAATCAAGCTACCTTTTAAGGGGGCGGTTCACCTTTAAGTTAACTTGTACTATGTTATAGAATGGCTAATTCTAAGCAACTTTTCATTTTTATAGTTTTTGATTGATTTGCCTTCTTCTTCTGACTCTTTCCAGCTTTCAAATGGGGGTCGCTGACCCCATCTAAAAAACAAATGCTTTGTAAGACTACCAATGTATTTTATTTCGCATCTATCTATTCAGACCCTCTCCTATTCATATTCCAGTCTATTATTCAAATTGTGCTAGGGTGATTTGGACCCTAGTAACTGGATTGCTAAAATATCAAACTTGAGAGCTGCTGAATAAAAAGTGAAATGACTTAAAAAAAACAAAAAACTAGAAAATGAAAACCACTTGCAAATTGTCTCACAATCTCTGTATCATAATAAAAAAGTTCATGGAATGGTGAACAACCCCTTTATCTTATCTTTGTCCCTACTGAGCAGAATGCTGGGTTTCATTACAGGCAGCTGTTAAAATTGATACAATAGTTGCTAATACTCCAGAGATGCTGCTGAGAAATGTATCAACTCAATGTTGCAAAATTGTAACAGTTTAGAGTCTGCACCTGAATTACTGAGCTGCCAGACTGAAACCATCAACTTTAAACTTAGATTTTGGAAAACTTTAAAAAATAAATAATGGAAAGTCATTGAAAAAAGTCTTTATTTCTGGGGAACAATCTAAAAACAACTGAACTGAAAAAAGTGTTTGGAAGGTGAACAACCCCTTTAAGCAATCTGGTAACTAGGGTCCAAATTATCCTAGGAACCGTGCATTGATTTGAATAAGAGACTGGAATATGAAAAGGAGAGGCCTGAATAGAATTATCATTAATAAGTAACAATACATTTGTAACCTTACATTTGTTATTTAGAAGGGAGTCAGCAACACCCATTTGAAAGCTGCAAAGAGTCAGAAGAAAAAGGCAAATAACTATAAAAAAATAAAAACCAATTGAAAAGTTGCTTAAAATTGGCCATTCTATAACATAATAAAAGTTACCTTAAAGGTGAATCACCCCTTTAACTGTAGAGCGAGAAGTGCATTTGTTTTGGGCCGTCGGGTACATTGGGAGACCGCATAGTCTTACGGGTTATATATAAGGGATGGCCAGTCCGAAGCACCTCAGTTGTTCAGCAACCGCTAGAGAGTTGATCAGTGAGGCCACTGTCTCAGATAGGGGCCCCAGCAATCTTGCATGCCAAGGCTCCCTTTCTTATATAAGCCAGCCCTGAATTTATGGGCATCTGTAGCATTTTTGCCTGGTTCTTCCTAGGCTGCCAGTAGAGGATTTTCATTGAAGCTGGAAAAGACCCATCCATCAAGTTTGGACCCTTTACCAAAGTAAATACTGTAGAACATCCATTTTACATCCCCTGATTTTAAGTTTCCTTCATTTTTCATTGTTGTTTTGTGTGTCTATAATGCATAATTCAATTTCCTGATTTGACATTTTCCTGGATTTTACACCATTTTTTTCTGGTCCCCTAAAAAACGTAAAATGGGGGTTCTACCGTACAACTGAACTTTAGATGGAATATACCATGTGGATAAGTCGCCAAAAAAATCTATTCAGACTTAAAGCAGTATCTAATCAGTCTCGGAATTGACAGTATTCAGAGTATCTGTAGCTTTGTGTTTTCTCAAATTGCTGAAAAAAGGCATACAGGACTTTGCTAGCACAAAATACTGTATCAAGATGCAAATTGAAGAGCTGCTAAATAACTCAAAAAACCTTCAATAATAAAAAATGAAAACCAATGGCAAATTTCACACTCTACATCATACTAAAAGTTATCTCAAAGGTGAACAAGCCCTTTAAGCAGTACATCTCCACCAAGCTCAGCCCCTCACCCTGCAGCCCTTAACCTCTCTGCCCACATCTATCACTACAAGCGCTTGTCTCTTGAGAACATACCCGTGCAGGCCTTTTACTCATGCCGACTTGTTCCCGGACTCATTCTCTCAGACAGTGAATGTGAGTGACAATGTCGGGCTCCAGGAGCAGAGCATGGCTGCTGTGTGTATGTAAGTGTGTATGTGCGTGTGACAGGCACAAGGAACTGCGTACTCCCCCTTTCCCTGTACTTCCGCTCTCTCTGTGTTTCCGGAGGTAGCGCTGATCTGTCACAGTATAGGCTCCGCCCACATACAATGCAACTTTATTAACACATTCTTTTCCTTGTAACATAAACTCAGCCTAGTCACGTAATTCGCTAACAATTCCGCGCCATGTTCCAAATTATTGAACACAATAATAGTTCAGTTAAAACTTTTCAATAAAAAACATAAACAAGGAGCCCTTTCTGGCCGGGACTATTCAGCCCTCTCTCAGCCCTGTATAAGAGCCAGCAGCGCGCTGCTTTAATTGCATGGCTACTGGGCGGGAGGAGCAGACTGGCACCATTTTGTGGAAAAAAAGAAACCTAGTTTATTTCATGTTTTAGTTAAAATCGCCTAGAGACCTGTAATGAGTAGTTAGGGGCGATTTATATTAGGCAACTGGCAAAGGTAGTAGCATAAAAATGGCCAATACACAATAAAATCCACTTGTTTGGCTTTGTCCAATTTGTCCATCAACATTCTGGGCCAAATCTGTCTAATCTGATTGTTTGCCAATGTTTGGATCATAATGTGCATGCCCTTCAGGAGAGGAACACATATTCTGCTCAAACGTATTTTTAAACTTAAAAGGAGAATTCAACCCTAACATTAAAAAACCCCTACCCCGAGGGTTATGACTCGGGTTGCCACCTGGCCGGTAAAAATGATGGTTGAGCCTAATGTTATTAATAGGGGAAAAAAATAAATGTATAGGAAGGCCGGTATTTTATTCCAGAAAAGGTGGCAACCCTAGTTGCGACCTGGCCATTATTTTACCAGCCTAACCGGTAAAAATTAGGCTTGACCCCAATGTTATTAATAGGAAGGCCAGTACTTTTTTCCAAAAAAGGTGGCAACTCTACCTACCCCCCTACCCTACATAGACCCCCCCTCCTCCCCCCAGCCTAAGTGTTTCCCCGGGCAAATGCCCCTAAAATTTTACTTACCGCTCTGTGTAGTTTCAGGCATCGGAGTTCACAGGCGCTATCTTAAGCCGCTTCGGTAATCTTCGGAATGAGACCAGCGCTTCGCCAGTTTTTGTGAGTTTTGACACATGCGCAGTTGTCACGAAACAGAAAAATGCTGTAACTGCACATGCACCACCACGCCAGTCTCATTACGAAGATTACCAAAGAGAAGAAGATGGCTCCTGTGAACCGATGCCTGAATCTGCACTGAGGGGCAAGTAAAACATTAGGGGCATTTGCCCAGGGTAACACTTGGGCTGGGGAGAGGAGGGAGGGGGTCTGTGTAGGGTAGGGGGGTTGGGGTTTTTTAACGTTAGGGTTGAATTCTCCTTTAAGATGACTACCTGACATTCCACCAGATATATGGACAGAAGACCCATATACATACCTCCCAACATTTTGGAAATAGAAAAAGGGACAAAAATATTTGCCACGCATAGCGTGGTGACATTTTCTCACCACGCCAGCTTTTGTGGCAACCGCCTAATTACCATGTCCGTTTCTGTGTTATTACAGTTTTGCTAATTAAGGTGAATTGCCCTTTAAGCTGCAGGTCACAGTTTCCCCAAGAGGCCTTGCTTATCTTAAATTGTTACAATTGTTTCTTTGCTTATCTTCAATTGTTGCAAATGTATCTAAGTGCAGCTGCCACATATTCTGGGCTCTCTGCCAAAAGCCAATTAAGTTAGAAACGTTGTATCTTTTTCTGGCTGTTCAGTACAGGAGATCAAAGAGAACGTTGGGACATTTCAGTAACAAACCCAGGACTGCGGGCTGAGCTATGAAAATTGGGTCTGTCCCGCAAAAAACGGGACAGTTGGGAGGTATGCATATACTGGCAGATAAGCTGGAAGCCTGAAGAGGCGAATTGGAAGCTTATATGTGTCCGTGTATGGTCAGTTTTACGCAAGATAGACTGTTGGTATCCCTTGTGCCTCCTGTCACTGATGGAAAAAATGTCTGTGAAAGGGTTTTTTTTAGCCGTAACCACATTTGTGTTTTTTTTGGTCCCACGTGTCTTCAGTGCCACCAACAGGGGGCCTACTACCAACATTTGAAAATCATATAATTAATTTGGGACCCTAGCAATCAGATTGCTGAAATTGCAAACGGGAGAGCTGCTGAATAAAAAACTAAATAACTCAAAAAACACAAATAATAGAAAAAGGAAAACCAACTGCAAATTGTCAGAAGATATCACCCTCTACGTTATACTAAAAGTTAACTCAAAAGTGAACCCCTTTAAGTTGAGAAATAGTGGCAGGCGAATCTGACCCATTTCAGTGATAATTTGTGAAACAGTGAGAGTTTGCTGAAATGCATTGAAGTCTTTGGGCAAAATGTTTTTGGACGCAGAACAAATTTTTGAAGCGCAACTAATTTTTTCACCCATTAGAGTCTATGGGCATAATTTTTGCTGCGAAACTTGGAGAATAATTTCACTCATCACTAGACGGAAAGATTCCAGTTAAGAGGGAGAGATTAAGTCTGTTTGACTGACAAGAGCTCTGAGACATTTGAGGCAGGATAGGGTCTACTCCCTCTGCACAACACTCACATGATATGGCTTTCAGGTATGTGTGGGCAGGAGATCAGGGAGCCGTCCCTTACTGGGGCTGCAAAGGGGATGTTAGCCACCTTGGCTCCCCACTCCACTGCACAGGACTTAGAGCAGGGGGCCAGCTGCAATTCACTCTGTACTTGCACACCACATAACGGCAAGGTCTTGATGGTTAACCACTATATACTAAGAGTGAGAAACCCACTGCAGGAGCATATGTGAGCAGTAGACCAGGGAGAAGTTCTCTGTTGGGGCAGCAAATGGGATGTTAGCTGCGTGGGCTTCCTACTCTTGGCCTCTCGGTTCCAGCCAGGGGATACCCTTCTCTTAAAGTCCCCAGTGGGAGGAACCAGCTGCGGGAGCCCAGTGCAGTATCTCAGGAGCCTTGCAGAGAGAAGCAGAAAGCTCAAACTCTCAGTTGCTGCCAGGGGGTGCCCACCTGAAATCCTCAAAGGGAGGAACTGGCCTCAGGATTGGCCAGGCAGTGGCTACTTCAACGCAGCAAAGTTAACTATAGTCACACTGGGTCCCCATCACACTGCATAGGTGTCCATACTTGCACAACATGTTTGGGGCCGCTGGCTGAACGGATGGTCCTCTCCAGGTGGGGGGGACACATTTACCTGGAAGTCCCCAAGGGAAGGAGCTAACTGTGGGAGCCCAGGGCATGGTTCCAGAAGACATCTAGTAACTGTCTATTCACTGACCATCGAACCAACAAAGGTGGTTTACCACCAAGACTTTGCCTTTACCTTGGGGTAGGGTTGCCATCTGGCCTGCCTGGCCAGTAAAAATGATGGTTGATCCCAATGTTAATAATAGGGAAAAAAGATAAATATATTGGAAGGCCGGTATTTTTTTACAGAAAAGGTGGCAACTCTACCTTGGGGAGAGAAGCCAGCCAGGGGATGCCGGAAAGGAACCAACTCCATGAGTCACAGTGGAAAAAGGCCAATTATAAAAAAATCCCAAGACTCCCGAGGCTGGTGCCCCCCCCTGGGGACTCCCGGAGAGATGCGTTCCCTGGCGGAAATCAAGAAGTCAGACTGCTGCTTCCCTCCCCATCCCAACTGGCTGAAAGATATTGGTGTGTATTTCTGTATACAGCAGAGGTTACACATACGAACAGAATTACCACAATTAGGCAGTATATAAAGGCTTGTGTATACAAGAGTGTATTTCAAAAGCTGCATCCAACTCAATAAGACCATACTGCATATTTAAATAATCTGTGACTATTTATACATTGTTCTAATCCCCAATGCTAACACTTTATTAGCATAGATGCTAAGGGGGTTATTTATTAAAAACAGATTTTTTTTCTATATTTAGTGCAAAAACTTGAAATTTTAGAGAAAAAACCTGAAACATAAATAAATAAGCCAAATTTGTATATGGGAGTTACGTTGGCTTTGTTTCTGGTAAAATTAAAAAAAAAAAAAAAAAAAAAAAACAAGTTTTAGTATATAACCCCTAAATGTCACACTAAGGAAGATCAAATACATTCCAGCAAGCATGTCCACAGTTGGTACTTTCCTTGGCTTTAAAATGTATATTGAGCTGCTAACTTCACTGGGGACATTAAGTGGTGATCTTTCATTAACAAAACAAATTATTGTGGGACATTGCAACTGGTTGTAACCAGACACCTTATAGGTGGTGCTTCATCTATATATATATATGTTCATCTTTATCGGATTACAGTATGATTGCATGTTGAGTTTAAGGTTTCTTTCCTGTATATCACATGAACTTGCCTGAACTCTTCATTCAGTGATCTACTCCCAGGGCACATTACATACTTCTTTTTGAGCTTCTTTACCACAAAGCAAATTAGTTAAAGGAGAGCTAAAGCTTAAATAAAGAAGTAGGCTAGAAATGTTGTACATTATGTTTTGGGCTTCTGTACCAGCCCAAGGTGACCACAGCCCTTTAGCAGTAAAGTGTGTCTCCAAAAATGCCCCAGTAGCTCCCCATCTTCTTTTCTGCTAATTCACTACACATGCTCTGTGTTGCTGTCACTTACTGAGCATAGGGACCCACTAACAATATACAGTACACATAGAATCTAAATGTCACAATAGAAGGCTGATTAGTAATTAATACAGATAATTACTATATGACAGCACAGAAACCAGTGCAATTAGCATCGGAATTTAATAATCAGCCCTGTAGCATCAGCTTATATTACAGGCCAAACTCATTTTCTGCTTGATAATTTGCAGCAACCCCTAAGCTTAGCTTCTCAACAGCTGCTCAGAGCCCACTGAGCATGTGAGCATCGCAGACACTTTCCAAGATGGTGACCCCCTGTGACAAGTTTTAAGTCCTGGATCATTGCTGCTATTGAGAAACTGAAACTTTAGGCTGGTGCAAAATACTCAGTATATAAAATATGGCATTTTTAGCCATATTTATTTTTACTTCTCCTTTAAACATATATTGTTAAATAAAAGCTGCTTTTTTAACTTTTTTTCTTTGGCACATAACGTATTTTAATTAGTAAACAATACTAAATGTACAAATTTCATGTAGCACTAAAAGCTATTCTTTTAACTAGATTCAGTCTCTGTAGACACTGCAGACTACTGACTATGTATTGGCTCAGAACAATCCACTTGAGGATATCAAGCACATGGGTGTATTATGTATGGAAAATCCAAGTAAAACTGTGATACTGATACTGCTATACACTGTTGCTCTTTCCTAAGAATATATGCTGAAGGCGGGGGTATTGTAATGATAGCAGTGCTTTTCCCCCTCATCCTTATGTTTCTTTAGTGGGATTTGGAACACATTATCAGATACTTATTAAAAGCAATAACAGGAAATCCTGCACATTTGAATGGGGCATTGAATCTTGTATTTGGTTTTAATAATTTTAATAAACAGGGCCACAAGCAGGTGTTCTAGCTCCCTAGGCAAACTTGGCAAGTGGCACTCCTATTTATTTCTGCCCTTAAACAAGAGAGTTTTTGATTAAACAGAAATATAATTATATCATGCAAAAAATAATGTGTACCTGGAGTAGACTGGGAGCCAAAAAAAAATACCTTAGAGTGCCACATCTGGCCTGCAGGCCCTGTTTTAAGGAACAACCTTATCTTTACATCAGTTCATCCCTAGTGAGGCCATGATTTGTGTGTTGCATTTATTTTTCCTCCACTTTTTTCTATTTCCATTTTTCAAGCTTTGTTCCTCTCCTCCCATATTTGCACTTGTTTTGGTCTATTTTCTGTTCTACTTTTCGTTCCCCTTTTTTCATGCTCCCATCATCTTAGCTTTTTTCTGCTCATGCAAGTCTCATTTTCTGCCTTCCTGTACAAAGGAATTTCTTTCCTTCGTTCACCAAATTTATAATGTCCCACTCTCTCCACTTTTTGCTTTTCCATTTCGCTCCCCTATATCCCTTTGTCTCATTACCCATCTCATTACTACTACGAACCCGGTTACCCAAAAAATGTTTTAAGGACTATTGCAGACTATAAAGGAAAATATTCCAGCGTTTTTTGGGACTTAGAAAATGTTTCCACTAAAAATTGACTCCATT
Source organism: Xenopus petersii (assembly GCA_038501925.1). Classification (NCBI taxonomy): domain Eukaryota; kingdom Metazoa; phylum Chordata; class Amphibia; order Anura; family Pipidae; genus Xenopus; species Xenopus petersii. Next base: position 40,504,148 of record CM076675.1, read on the forward strand.
TCACTTCGCCTGGTCTGAGCTGGCGAAGGCAAGTCTGGCGAAAGAGGTAATGTTCAGTAAAATCCGCATCTTAGTGAATTAGCAGAGTTATGTCCATTCCCCAGAGTGCAAAGCAACGCTAGTGTCTATCTCCTTCGCTAGCGAAGTGACGCCTGCAGCCGTTAGTAAATCGGCGAAGTAACAAAATGCCGTCACGCTGGCAAATCATTAGTCACTTCGCCCTTTATTAAATGTGCCCCTTATTCCCAGTCAGATATGATTTATGATACAAGTAGGATTTATATAAAAAGCTGTTGTGAAAGATCTAACAGAAAACTAGGCTTGGATATGTGGTAGAGACAGTTGTGTTCAGAATAATAGCAGTGTGCTTAAAAAATGAATAAACTCATAATCCTTATAATAGCTTTTATTTCCATACACACAAATGCACTGGGAACACTGCACATTCTATTCCTAATCAATACATGAAGAAAAATGTATCACATTTGTGTTATTCCATTATAGAAAGTGAAGAAAAGGGAATACTAGGCTGTTCCAAAAAAAACCCACAAAAAACAGTATCTGCATTATTTAAAATTTTAATTATTCACTGTTTAAACTGAAACATGTTTCAAGATTTTGCTCTCCTTTGAATCTCTGAACTAATATTTAGTTGTATAATCGGTGTTTATAAGAACTGATGCACATCTGTGTTGCATGGAGTCCACCAACTTCTGGCACCTGTTACCAGGCAGCCAGGGCAGTCTGAGCTCCCAGCAATCGAGTGCGCATGCGCAGAAAAAAAAAAACGCACATGCGCGTGCATGAGAGGCTGTGTGCGCATGCACAACAACCACCCTGCTTGACGAAAAAAAGATTTGGCGCATAAAGGAGGACAGCGCACACCAGGCAGAGCGGCAATTGGGGACCGGACTAGGGGGGTAGGAGAGGCAGATAAAGAGCGTGCCTGGCGCCCCTCCAGCTTTGCGCCCTATGCACGTGCCTACTCTGACTACCCCTAGTTCTGGCCCTGCTTGTTACATTCCACAATTCTTCTGCATTTTTTGGTTTTTGCCTCAAAAACAACATTTTGATGTCACCCCACAAGTTTTCTATTGGATTAAGGTCCAGGGATTGGGCTGACCACTCCATAACGTCAATCTTGTTGGTCTGGAACCAAGATGTTGCTGGTTTACTGGTGTGTTTGGGGTCGTTGTCTTGTTGAAGCCCATTTCAAGGGATTTCCTCTTCAGCAAATGGCAACATGACTTCAAATATTTTAATATACTGAAACTGATCCATGATCCCTGGTATGTGATAAATAGGCCCATATCATGATGCTTGTGCCACCATGATTCACAATGTACGGTGGCTTGAATTCAGTGTTTGGGGAACAATCTCGCTTTCATCAGTCCACAAAATGTTGTGCCATTTCTCTTTAGGCCAGTCAGTGTGTTCTTTGGCAAATTGTAACCTCTTCAACACGGTTTTGTCTTTTTTTTTTTGCAGGGACTTCTTGCCAATAGCTTGGCTTTACATAGGCATTGTCTAACTCACTCACAGGAAACTTACTCACAGGAAACTTTACACCTTTCCTAATCTTCCTGTAGCTGATCAGAGAGAAATGCACTATAACCAGTGTAAGAAATTGGCATCTTGGTTTTGATATACAGAAACCTCAGGGAAAACTTAAAAATCAGGGGATGTAAAATAGGGGTTCTACTGTAATCATCTTTAACTGTAAATACTATAAATATGTTTTAGTTTAATTGTAATTGTCTAAACAATCCATTAACTATTCAATATTTAATCATTTTACTATACACTTATTGGTGTGTATTCTTTGCCTGCTTCGTCAAATGAACTGTAACCCTAGTAAAATTTCAACCAAAAACAGCAATTATTCTGAACACTTTATATTACAGTATATGGACAAACAATTCCTGTTTTGTTTCTGCACACAGTATCTTAATGTTATGTAATTGAGAGGAGTACAGAAGATCTATTTTTCCATTGTGGTTTAATGATGTGACCACTCCCTACTTGTGTTAAGCATAATTCTTCCATTTGCTGCTGTCAGGATGAGCTGCACATCACTGTGTTGATTATGCAGCTGATGACTGAATTAAACTAAGTAAGCCAAAGTGAACAAGATACTAGTATGTGGAATGAATACAATATCTTACAGATAGGCATCTAATGAATAATGCCGGAGACATGTAATGGATAACTCCCAACTGCCCCAGTTTTTCCAGGGACAGTCCTGAATTATAACATGAAGGGGTGCACCAGGGTGTGATCTCCACAGAGCAGGACACGGCCTGATACCTGTTTTTGAATCTTAAATGCTTGGAATCATGTGTTGAATGACATAGAAGCCATATGACAGTGATAAATCATTTGCTTTCCGCTGGAAAGAAAAAGCTGAAAAGGCAGTGCTGCACACCACTCTCAGTAAAAAGCAATATCTTATACCTGTGGCAGCCTCCAAATAGCTCAAAATGCTAAACAACTTCATACCAAATAAACTTCACTTTAAGGACAGAGGATTGTGTAGTCATATATGACCCTGTCAAGCAATGCTGGGCAAACACATAGGGGGGAATTCACAAAAGTGGAAATGGTTTGTTTTTGGAGTAAAAGTGGTGGTAAACTGGTGTAAAATACTTTCTCCATATTCACAAACAGAAATCCGCCTAAATTCCGAAACAACTTCACTTTTCATTTTTAAGTGAAAGACAGTTTACCGACACTTTTATGAATTTGTCTTTTAAACGACATAAAAAACGAAATTTTCTCACGACATTTTAAAAATGGAGTAAAGCTCAGTATAAGTCTGGTTTTATATCAATTCTAAAATAAACTGTTCTGCTTTGCTTCAACCAATCTCCATTTCACACCTCTTGTAGGTGCCCATTGGCATATTATAAGGGATTAGCATTTTATAGTGCACAAATTTCTGTCTACTCTAATCCTATAGGTGTAAAAGCCTCATTAACAAAACTAAAAAAAGTGTATTTTATACAATTATATATGTAAAGTTTTTAGCTCAAAGTTGTGTTATTTTAGGTGTTTTAGCCTAATGAATGAGGCAATATTAACAATTTGAGTGAATATATTATCTGTAGGCAAAGTAAAGCCTCCCAGACAATTTTTTAGTTTTAGCAGCACTGAGATACTTGACCTAAATTAATAAAATACAAATCCCTATATTATGCAAAATAGCATTTTTGTATTTAGACCCTTATATCTTGTTACAGAAGTGGAATTATACAAACATGTGGGCAGATTTAGAAAGCCCAGGTTATCCTGAAAAAAAGGACGTATAATTTTCTTAGCTAAAATAACTTCCTCCCCCAGAAAATACAATTTGATGTCTGACCGACAGGTTCAGGAAGAGCTAAAGACAAATTCAGAAAAAAATGTTGTTAAAATGTCGTGTGAAAGACAAAATCTGTTTAAAAGACAAATTCACAAAAGTGGAGATAGAGGTTTGTGAATTAGGTAGGAAATCCAAAATTTTTAGCTCCACTTTTATTTGGTCTCAATATCACCACTTTTGTGAATTCCCCCATAGTGCATATGTTGTTGTGATGTGCGGGTCAGGGTTTTCCGGACCCGCACCCAACCCGCCCTGCTGCAACCAGTGCCCGTGCTTCCGGGGTCCTTTTATAGACCCGCGCCGTCGATGACGTCACAAAAGGGGCGGGGCGAGCAGGGGCGAGACTATAAAACCGGAACCCGGCACTTGAAGGTGGCGGGCGAGGAGAGCAGGAGAAGAGCTCAAACAGCACCTGCCACGAGCAGTGCGAGGTCGACCCGAACCCGCCCGACCCGCGGGTATCAGGTCGGCCCGCACATCACTAATATGTTGTATTGGAGGGTTATTAAGGGTGAAGGATTTCAGCGACCGATCAAAGGATTTTACTTAGACTACAAAAAACTTAAAATGCATTAGAAGGTCCCCATAGGCTAACATAGCACTTCAGCAGGTTTAATTTTAAAAGTTTTTTTTAAAGAGACAGTACTTAGATTATCGAATATTCAAACTAATTTACTACAAATTGACTTTGAAGTAAATTCAAAGTCATAGTATCCTATTCGATGGTCAAAGTATCCAAAATATTACTTAAAATTTTTTAACTATAAATATGGTTTGTAAAGATATGTGTTGCTAGAATAGCACCAGTGATTGATAGAGCCCTAAATACAGTCAAAACTACTTCTGGAATAAAAAAAACTCAAGAAACAATAAGGAACAACATGGCGGCTGCTTTTCACATGGGCAGAAAATACAAGCCTATTAAAAAGAATAAATAATGCACAGTGCACAGTTTGTATGACATACAGGTGTGTTTTAATGCTATTATATCGGTAAATGGACATTTTAACAACGTTTAAAATACCACTGTGTTAGGTTTTCTGTTTTTAAATAACCCCTGAATACTAGTGTTTCCATATAACACATTAAAATGGGCAAAAACAGCAACAATACAACCATCTTAAAACCCCATAATGGTTTCTAACATGCTATTTTCTGTCATTGCTTTCCAACACTTGTGTTAAACAACACAATAATAATGTGGCTTGCACTGAAAATATATTTGGCCTATATTTTTAAACAAACCAATTTTATTTTGTATATTATGATTATCTAGCACTAATTGACAGTTTTTCTCCTTACCACCTCAGGTACTCAGGATAGTTTCCTTTTTTTTTTTTTTACACTGAATAAAACAATAGGCATATGTTAAATGTAAGTCTTATTCACTGATCTAGTGTTGAACACAAAATTATACTGCCCCTTTAATGCATAAGGGTTTGCATACTAGTCTGGTAACCCATAGCAACTTAGCTGCAATTTCCTATTGTTTGCTGGAGCTGCAACATCAGATTGGTTGCTATGGATTCCTAAACCAGGACAAACCTGTGCCTGTGTTATTATATAAGCATGATAAAAACAGATTGCCTCTACATACTGCATAAATATCCTGTCACATTATTTACAAATGTACATATCTCACAAAGAGCCAAGATGGTTTATTATACTCCTAATGTCTTTTTGCTCTGGAAGTTAGAGACGGAGAAGGCAAAAGGAAATGAAGGGAAGCTTGGACCTTCCAACCTGAGAAAAAATATCCTTAAATCAGGGATGTGAAACAGGTTATCCTCCTGCTGCAGTTAAAGAGGTTGTTCAACTTCACATCAACTTTTAGTATGTTATAGAGTTGCTAGTTCTAAGCAACTTTTCAATTGGTCTAAATTATTTATTGTTTATAGTTTTTTTTAAATTATTTGCCTTCTTCTTCTGACTGTTTACAGCTTTCAAATGGGGGTCACTGACCTCATCTAAAAAAACAAATGCTTTGTAAGGCTACACATTTATTGTTATTGCTACTTTTTATTACTCAACTTTCTATTCAGGCCTCTACTATTCATATTCCAGTCTCTTATTTAAATCAATGCACGGTTGCTAGGGTAATTTGGACCCTAGCAACAGGATTGCTGAAATTGCAAACAGGAGAGCCACTGAATAAAAAGCAAAATAACTTAAAAACCACAAATAATGAAAACCAATTGCAAATTGTTTCAGAATTTCACTCTCTACATCATACTAAAAGTTAATTTGAAGGTGAACAACAAGGAGAAGTAACAATATATTCATTATGTGTGACAAATATTTACCCAGTAATTATAATTACTTACCTACTATCCCAGGCCTGCGCTCCTGTTTGCTGAAAACTGCACAGACATCTGTAACAGCACCATGAAGAGATCTCCTTCCTTCTTCGCATGGGCATGCATGAGCAGTTAAAGGAAAACTATACTGTACCCCCAAAATGAATACTTGAGCAACATATAGTTTATATTAAATTAAGTGGCATATTAAAGAATCTTACCAAAATGGAATATATATTTAAGTAAATATTGCCCTTTTACATCTCTTGCCTTGAACCACCATTTTGTGATGGTCTGTGTGCTGCCTCAGAGATCACCTAACCAGAAATTCTGAAGCTCTCACTGTAACAGGAAGAAGTGTTGAAGCAAAATACAGAACTCTGCCTGTTAATTGGCTCATGTGACCTAAGAAGTATAGTTTGTTTGGTTTGTTTGTGTGCACAGTAAATCGTACGATCCCAGGGGGCAACCTTATTTTTTAAAATGCCAATTTTCTATTTATGATTACCCAGTGGCACATAGTATTAGAAAAGTATATTATTATGAAGATGGTTTATTTACATGAAGCAGGGTTTAACATATGAGCTGTTTTATGCAATATATTCTTATAGAGACCTACATTGTTTGGGGGTATAGTTTTCCTTTAAGTGAAAAAACAAACTTTAAGCAAAAAGATGGATTTTCTCACTCTACTGCCATGCGCTAGCCCAGGGCCGTTGAAGAAAGAAGAAATGGAAGATAATTGCCCTCTAGTATTTAAGCAGAAGCACCCTGGGCCAGTGCAGTTTTCAATAAAAAGGAGCCCTGGTTTGGGGTATCAGGTAAGCGATTAGAATCACTGGGGGTGCCTAACATTTGATTTTATCTTTACGTTTTCTTTAACAATAACTCGCAGCATTACATCCAGTTGCTGGAAGCTATTGAGGGTTGTAAACAAACAACTGAAGGGTGGTATCTGGACATAAAAAAATAATAAAAATAACACATAGTACTCAGTATGGAATTGTCTGTACCAACAATGATTTTTGTCCACAGGCCAACCTTTGAACATAGATGGAAAAAGTCCATGCAGCCTCCTTATAAAAGCACTGTATCTTTGCTTTGTAGAGAAGCAGTATTCCTATAAATGGCCCATTGTGACGCCGATAAGATAATGGGCTACAAGATCAGGATGTTGCCAAAGTGCTTACTACCTCATAAAGTGCAGAGGACCCGACCAATAGTGCAATTACCAGCTGACGTCTCCAAACTGGATTATTCTAGGGAAGAATCATTTGAGGGCAAAGGCTGTAGATGGGGATGAGATCTGTAGTTCTGCAACAAGACCTAGAGGGCAGCAGACTGAAAAATACTGTTCAATAAGAAGTACTTTGATGCTGCAGCAGCCATTCGCTTTGCAACTTAAAATCTTATAGGAACATTCCTGGAATAGAAATATACAACATTTCCATACATAAATCAGTGGTCAAGCGTTAATCATTTCAAGTTTAGTGCTTTGCTCTAGGGCTTCTCTTTGATATAAAGACATTGTAAATATGCAATAAAAACAAAATATCAAATATTGCTGCAGAAGGAAACTGATAATTTTTAAGAACAGAGAAAAAGTTAATTAAAATGTTTTTTTCCAAAGCAAACTTTGGCCATGGAGTTTTCTCTAGGAGCCAGACATATTTCATTCAGATGTGGGGGATGGAGTTTATATAAATAATTATGTTGCCTGGAGTGGGAGTTTGAAGTCAAGAGGGAAATTTGAATTGGATTGATGGCTGCCCAGCTCCAGGACTGGTCCAAACCTTCATTCCTGTTGCACTGCAGATGTGTTTATTACAAACATAAAATTCTGCATTAGAATAAGATCACAAAATTGTCACTATATATATATATATATATATATATATATATATATATATATATATATATATATATATATATATATATATATATATAAATTATTTAATTTTTGTCATTATAAACACTATTGTATCAGCCCATTATTTGTTTATGTTATTTAGGGAGGTGGATACCTAAACTGGAGACCTTTTAAGCAATGGCTAATAACCAGTAACAGCACAAACCAGCACCTACAATTACAATAATTCTTTGCACCAGACATTTTTCATGATATAGTTCTGCAGGGAGCTGCCAATGACATTTGCTTATGTTCCTAGTTCAGTACTAAATCTAATGTATTGTGCAGAACTTATCTGTTATTTGTTATGTGGATGTGGGCCCTACAACTCGTATTGAGTTTTAAAGCAAACACACACAGTTTTGCCCAGTAAAGAGTAAAATTAGATATTTAAATATATAAGAAACCCTGTACTTTTTTGGTGTTACTGTGCCTTTAAAACGAAACACATTTTAAATTAGTTTTCGCTTTTAACTTAACACAAAAGCTTTAGGGCATGTTTTTGTCATTGCAGCATGTAACAAGTCCTATTCCTATTGCATTCCTGAAGGCTGGAAATATCTTTAAAAGCAAAAAAAAACTCTCTTCTGCAAATAGAAATTGTTAAGACTAATATGTATTTCTATTATCCTATCACAAGTACTAAACAAAATGCTAATGAAAAGGAATCATTGCTTTCTGTAAAATGCGACAGCCCTGTATAATCCATATTAATAAATAGTTTTACCAAGCAAACCACAAGGCCGAAGAAAGTTTGTACCGTCACAAGTTTTCATTTTAAAAACACCTGATCTCTCCAGGATCTGCAATACAATGACCCAAGCTCTTCCAAAAAAAATTAGTGAATTACTGCTGAACCTGTTTAATAGGAATGATTGCATGTGTTTTTGGCTTCTGGGCTGAGTCTATTATCCTGCATAGACTTGAGGCTGCAGTGGAGGGGGCAGATTATCATCTTCTATATTTTCGGATTCAAGGGCTGCGAGGGCCTGGCTGGCTGTTTTAATGTTCAGTGGGTATTTTTCTACAATGTCCTTGACTTCCTTGGTGACTTCATCTGTCCAGTCAATAAGGTCCTTCTCTAGTTTCTTAGCCTCATTTACAATATGCTCTTGTCTCTTAGACAGCTGGGTTAGTAGGTCAAGGTTTCTGTGCATCTGCTTTACACCAGGACATGTGTCTGCTGGCCAGTCCTCTAGGTCTTGCTTTTTTGGAGAAGCCTGCCCAGACATGTACCTGCTGAACTCCTCTTCACTTAAATTCAGAGACTGAGCATCCAGTTTCTCTATGAACGCCACAGCACAGCACTATAGAAACAGAAGAAAGAGGCATTTTAATTGGCCCTGTGTAATTGCAATCTGTTTACAAAAATATTAACTTCTATTTGTTGCATGCCAAACCATTGCGAGTGGCTGGAAAAAAATACAGTGAAAGCTCGATTACCCTGATTTAAAGTAGGGATGCACCAAATCCACTATTTTGGATTCGGATGAACCCCCTGAATTCTTCGCAAAAGATTCGGCCGAATACCGAAGCTAATCCAAATCCTAATTTGCATATGCAAATTAGGGGTGGGAAGGGGACAACATTTTTTACTTCCTTGTTTTGTGACAAATAGTCATGCAATTTCCTTTCCCACCCTTAATTTGCATATGCAAACTAGGATTTGGATTCGGTTCAGATGGGCAGAAGGATTCGGCCAAATCCAAAACCTGCTTAAAAAGGCTGAATCCTGCCCGAATCCCAAACCGAATCCTGCATTCGGTGCATGCCTAATTTTAAAGTTTTCCTGCATTTTACCTTTTTTTATTTGTGGTCCCACCAATTTATAATGCAATTCAATGGGTACATTTCCCTGATTTTAAGAAATGTTTTCCTGGAATTAAATCAAAAGTTTGTCCTGATGTAGCAAAAAATTGCTTTTTCCCCCAATATGAATGTTATTTTTTGTGAAATAAAGAGGTAAAATACTACCAAAATGTTTATTCTGCCATGGTTCTGCCTTTAAATGGTCATTCCAATTAGTCTGCCTCTTGTACCATCCTTATTGCTTTTAGGTTGTGTATGTGACTGACCTTGCCCCCTATAGTGTAACAGCGATCCGACACACTGCTCAAAAACGCAGGTGTCAAATCGTATGTGACGGAAATAAGGTAAGTGAACGGATTGTTGGATGGTGTCGCAGCGATAATCCGGGGCTACACGACTGTCAGATTCACAATTTACATAGTCAGCACCCTCACCTCCAAGAAGCTTTTGTATGATGCTCGTCCAACGGTCCCCAACCTCAATCCGTTCGTCAATTCAAATTGCAGTAATAGACGGCACCAATCATTGCTGTGTTATCTTAAAATGCCTTTATTGGGACATAGGCTCTGACCCCAAACACCCGGCAACGTTTCAGACCTTGCACGGTCTTTTCTCAAGCCACTACACGACTGTCAGATGCAGACGCTGCTGTGTTGGATCAACGCTGCGACTGCATCCGACAGTCGTGTCGGATCAACGCTGCGACTTTATCCAACATTTCCATTACTTACCTTATTTCTGTTGCATCCGATGTGACGCTTGCGTTTTTTGCACAGCGCATTGGATAGCTCCAAAATCGTCCGTGTAGGCCTACCCTAACACTACTGCCATGAACTCCGAGGCTAGAATCTGCACGGAGGGGTTAGTAAAAAATTAGGGGCATTTGCCCAGGGTGGCAGCTAGGCTGGGAGAAGGGAGGGGGGTCTACCCAGTGTAGGGGGGAGGGTTTTTTTTTTTTAATTACGGGTTGAATTCTCCTTTGAAAGCCATAACTTCAGTATGAGAGAGTGAATAACCTGCAAGAAGGTTGGTGGGGAAGGTAACTGCAAGTCAGAGGCAGACTATTACAGTTCCTTTTTAAATCTGAGAAGTCATGTATATCCTTGTAAATAATTAATTAAAGGGAAAAAAAATACACCGACAGTAAGGGGCACATTTACTAAGGGTCGAAGTGAATTCGAAGTGAATTTTCGAATTTCGAAATAATTTTTGGGTACTTCGACCATCGAATAAGACAAATTCGACTTTGATTCGAATTTAAAAACCTTCGTATATTAAACCATTCTTTGACTTCGACACTTTGCCACCTTAAACCTGCCGAATTACTATGTTAGCCTACGGGGACCTCCTAGAACCTATAGCCAACAAAGTTTTTTTTTTTTGAAAATGGAATGATTTCTACGATCGATCGAACGATTCAATAAAACAAACTTTGACTATCGAATTTTAGCACTTCGAAATTCAACCCTTAGTAAATGTGCCTCTAAGTCTGTGCAGGAGAGCAGCATCGGTACTTAAAACAATTCAGTTCAAAGTTCCACTTGTTTTATATACGCACCAGGTTAGTGAAATAATAGCCATCCTCTCCAGTCATGAGCCTGCTGGGGTTGCAAAATCTAGTGATGTACTGAATATTGGATTGCAAGCGAGGTGGATTTGCCTTGAGAACAATGTAGATGAGTGTGGGCAGGAAGTCATCGGCTGAGGCTGGTTCATTTCTTGTGATCTTGATAGCGTTAAAGATGTGTTTGCTGCAGCGAGTGATACAAGCAAGTTTGTCACGGGGAATACGTTTTGAGTCCATCTCAATAATATCTGCAAAGAAGGGAATTTAAAAAGGAAGAAAATACTTTGAAATTCATTTTTTAAAGTATAAGGAGTTCTATGTATATACGTAGATAATGTGGGAAATATAGATTCTCATAAATCTATAAAGTCTTTTCATACATAAAAATTTTGAGTAAACAAGACATTATTGAATCAGAGAGGGTACAGAGAAGGGCAACTAAGCAACATAAAAGGTAATCTTAGCAATGAGAAAAAACTGGCCACGCTTAAGGGGTGATATGATAACAATGTTTAAATATATAAGGGGGTCATATAATAATCTCTCTAATGCTTTATTTACCAGTAGGTCTTTTCAGCTGACGCGAGGACACCCATTCCGAATAGAAGAAATGAGGTTCCGTCTAACTATTCAGAAGGGATGTTTTTTTTTTTTACAATGAGAGTTGTGTCTATATGGAATTCTCCCCCTGAATCAGTTGTACAGGCGGATACATTAGATAGCTTTAAGAAGGGGTTGGATGGCTTTTTAGCAAGTGAGGGAATACAGGGTTATGGGAGATAGCTCATAGTACAAGTTTATCCAGGAACTAGTCCGAAAAAAAGGCTATATGGCACAGGTTAAATTAATGGATAACAGATAACACCATTATGTTCTACAGAGCTTATCTGCTGTGTAACCTGAGCCTTTTCTCCTTTGAATGGCTGCCCCCATTGCTACACAGCAGCTTATTTATATAAACCATAGTAGCATTTCTACCAGTGCAGGGCAACGCTGCATTAGAATTTTTATTACTTTAAAACACTTTCATTTTTTGATGTTACAGTTCCTTTAAGCATAACTTCCAACAAATTGTTGCCTTTCATTACGCTACATGAAGTGACCATGGCAGCACTAAAAAGAAAGCAGTTTTGCAATCTTTTGTTTGTTCTACGTTGCCTAGTGGAGAGTTTAAGTAATGTATATATCAATATCACATAAGCCATAAGGAGAATTAGCAATAACAAGTCATGAGTTTATTGCCACACACGTTTCAAGCCTGTGCGGTTCTTTGTCAAATCACACTTGAAAAATAGCACTACAGCTCGAAAAAAGTTGTGTGGCAATAAACACTTTTGAGCAGCAAATCCTACAGGAGTGCCTTATTCTTGTATACTATATTTTTTGGATACATATGCACCCATGGCGGAGGTGTACATAAGAATATTGTCAAAAAAAGTGATTTCATAAGATTTAAGGGAAGACAGTCAATCTAGTTTTTTCTTGACAAGTCAAGAGAAACTAGTGAAAGGGGAAATATACACCGTGTAAAAATAAAATAATTTCTATTTATTTTTGGAAGTTCAGACTTAAGTAGAAAAGGCGCATAAACTCATGTCAAAAGAAGAGTATATTTTTTCCATTTAAGAGTGACATCTAGCCTTTTATGCTACTAATAGCAAATACTGAATTAAGAAAACTAACAATATTGTGCATCCTAACATACAGATTTTGCACAAGATATGTCATGGCTTGTTCAGGGTTCTAGCCAGCTCAGATTTTAGATAATGGCCCTTTAGGGATAACATATTGTTTTAAAATACTATGATTAACACTGACCTGTTATAGCCTTTACCACCATGTCAGACACCTCAGCAATATCTTCATTTACAGGAACACAGAGCATCTGAAGAGTAACCCAATGTAAAGCCCTGTGGAGAAAAGACAACTAAGTAGCTATGGGCAGATTAATTAAACCTAAAAAGACACATAAATTGATAGCAAGATATCTTTTATAGCATTTTATTATTGCAAATTATTTTATACTTTAAGTACTTTTTGTCTCATCTTTGGGGACCTGTATCCAGAACGGGACCTAGATAAAATGTTTCTGGATAACATATCCCATACCTATATTACATTTTCTTAAGTGCCCAATTTGTACTGCTCAACTGTTTATCACATCAACTAGTTACAGGTTGGTGACTGGTTCCATAAGTGTGGTGAGAAGGGCTTTTTTTGGCACAATGTTTGGGTAGATTTGGATGCGGCAAACACTTGCAAAAGTTGGTTCCTTCTATGCACTAATGCAAATTCAGAACATAGCCCCTGCTGACTACCAAATTTTTAGACATATGGAATACGCACTTACATAAAATATAAATATTAAAATTCTGGTATCTTAATCTAATGCAAGTACCAAATAAAAATAATTCAGAAGTGGCCAATAACCAATGCCCATACCTGATTCTCTTCTGCACTGTGAGGTCTTTCTTCTCATCATCTGTGGTTTCTGGGCAGAAGACGTGCTTGTAGAGACGGGTCATTATGAACCGCTCAATTTGATCCATCACTTTCTCAACTTTATCAGGGGACACTAATTAAAGAAACTGATTTTATTTAATTCAGTGAAACCAGATATTTAGGCATTTTGAAAGTCAGCTTCATGTCTAATGTTAGAACGAACAGAATCAGATGCTGAACTGCTAAATGAAACCAAAATACAATATTATTAGATACTTTTATCAACAAGAGCAGGTAAAATGATCAACACATACACCCCTTTGTTTCACAAATAACAGCTTAAAGGGGTTGTTCACCTTTAAATTAACTTTTAGTATGATGTAGAGAGTGATATTCTGAGACAATTTGCAATTGGTTTTCTTTTTTTTTATTATTTGTGGTTTTTGAGCTATTTAGCAGCTCTTCAATTTGCATCTTAACCAGGTAACTTAATCTGGTAACTAGGGTCCAAGTTACCCTAGCAACCATGCATTGATTTGAATAAGAGACTGGGATATGAATAGGAGAGTACTGAATAAAAGGATCAGTAATTACAAGTAACAATAACAATACATTTGTAGATTTACAGAGCATTTGTTTTTTAGAAGGGAGTCATTGACCCATTTGAAAGTTGCAAAGAGTCAGAAGAAAAAGGCAAATAACTATAAAAAATCAATAATAAAAAAACCCAATTGAAAAGTTGCTTAGAACTGGCCGTTCTACAACATTATAAAAGTTAACTTAAAGGTGAGCCACCCCTTTAAACACTAATCCATGCCATTATTCTAAAGGTGGCCATACACAGAGATTCGCTCGTTTGGCGATGTCGCCAAACTAGCGGATCTCTCCCCAATATGCCCACCTTGAGGTGGGCAATATCGGGCTGATCCGATCGTGGGCCTTAGGGCCCAACGATCGGATCCTAACAAATGGTAACGGGAGGTCAGATCACGGGACCACATCAACGAACAGATGCGGCTGCGATTCGGCGGGATTTTTAGTCCCATCCGATCGAGATCTGGCCGACTTTCGGCCAGATCTCGATCGGGGAAGCCTGTCGGGGGGCCCCATACACGGGCCAATAAGCTGCCGACTCGGTCTGACGGCAGCTTTTATCGGCCCGTGTATGGCCACCTTAACCTAGTTAGACAAGTGGATCCAGTGTTTGGGACTTCCAACAGATCTCCCCAATCGATATCTGGCCAACATATAGATTGGGGAGGTTTGATTTTTCTGGCGATCGAGGACCACATCTGCTAGTTGATGTGGTCCTCATACTGTCAGCGCCCATCCTCTTTGGTGACCTAGCCAAAGGAGCAGAACTTATTGTGTACGGCCACCTTAAAGAGATACGGACACCAGAAAATGAACTTTTTTTTTACATCTACCATAAAATTGACTTTGCATGTTTCTTATTAGGGATGCACCGAATCCAGGATTCGGTTCGGGATTCGGCCAGGATTCGGCCTTTTCAGCAGGATTCGGATTCGGCCGAATCCTTCTGCCCGGCCGAACCGAATCCGAATTTGCATATGCAAATTAGGGGCAGGGAGGGAAATTGCGTGACTTTTTGTCAGAAAACAAGGAAGTAAAAATGTTTTCCCCTTCCCACCCATAATTTGCATATGCAAATTAGGGTTCGGATTCGGTTCGGTATTCGGCCGAATCCTTTGTGAAGGATTCGGGGGTTCGGCCGAATCCAAAAAAGTGGATTCGGTGCATCCCTATTTCTTATTTTGCCAACTATCAATTACTTACAAAAACAATCCTCTGAGCAAAGAACAATCAACATGACCTATAGGTAACTTTAAATGTACATTTATTTTTAAAAAGTAATTTTTTAGCGTCAGTCTTACTTTAAGAGTGTGTTCAATACCTGGTAAAATTCCTATCATAGCTGTTTGTTAATCACAGGATGGAATATAAAAGCTTTCTGCTAATATTCAAACCCTTCACTCCTCTGCTCATCACGTTTGTCTCACTGTAGCCTTCTCTGCACCAGTCTTTTAAACTATCCAAAGGTAGGGCTGTCTCTCATATAAAACCTTCCTACCTTGCGGCTCCTTACCTCTGGAATGCTCTCCCTGGGAACTACTCCATAGGGAACACATTCAAAATATTAAAAAAGAATCCTACCTTTTGGAGCACTAGAACATATCTTGTTGGCCAAGTCCTTTGTGACCAAACCTTTGTACACTTTCCCTTAGATTTGTGTTTCCATGTTATCCACTGGCTTAGACTGTAAGCTCCCCCAGGGGCAGGGACTACCTTCCTACTTTGTATTCTTGCACAGGACACTTATTTATTGCTATACTTGCTATTGTGCTTTCCCTTTGTGTGTGCACCTTTCTATTTGCTATGTATTCATCTAGGGCTTTATAAATCTATATACATACAATCTAGGGATGCACCAAATCCATTATTTTAGGATTTTGCAGAATCCGGAATCCTTTACAAAACATTAGACCGAATACCAAACCAAATACAGGTATGAGACCTGTTATCCAGAAGGATCGGGACCTGGGGCTTTCTGGATAACAGATCTTTCCGTAATTTGGATCTTCATAACTTCCTACCTACTAGAAAATATTTTAAACATAAAATAAATCAAATAGGCTGGTTTTGCCTCCAATAAGGATTAATTATATCTTAGTTTGGAGCAAGTACAATGTATAGTTTTATTATTACAGAGAAAAAGGAAATCATTTTTTAAATTTGGATTACTTGGATAAAATGGAGTCTATGGGAGATGACCCTTAATTTGGAGCTTTCTGGATAACAGGTCCCATACCTGTGCTAATTTGCTTATGCCAATTAGAAAAATGAGGGGTGAAAGAGCTAAAAAATGTTTTACTTAAGATTCGTAGATGGTTCGGCCAGGCACTTGGATATGGCAGAATCCTGCTAAAAAAAGGACGAATCCTGGATTCGGTGCATCCCTGATACAATTAGTAAAATTAGATCTACTAAGTCTATTTTAAACACAACTTCAATATCTATTATTGCATTTATTTCATGCATGATTTAAGTATCTTCCCTAAGCCACCAAATTGTAGCCTAAATTCTGTGCATTACTATAAGATGTGGTTTAATTCAGTCTGTCTTAAACCATAATGATAATCTCAGTAACTTTTTTCACAATTACTCAATTCCACAAACACAATAAAATAACGAAATGCCAAAACATAGTATGACTCTTATCTTGAGCTATAACAAACATGCATAAGGTTTTGGGAGTGCAGATGAGGTTTCTGTAGGTTGAGGTTAGATGCTTCCCATCTTCCAAACAGTGATCCCCAACCAGCGGCTCGTGAGCAACATGTTGTTTATCAACTTCTTGGATGTTGCTCCCAGTGGCCTCAAAGCAGGTGCTTATTTTTGAATTCCTGGTTTGGAGGCAAGTTTTGGTTGTATAAAAACCATGTGTAATGCCAAGCAGACCCTCCTGTAGGCTGCGAGTCCACATAGGGGCTACCAAATAGCCAATCACAACACATATTTGGCACCCCCAGGAAATTTTTGCAACTATTTTTACATTTGAATGTGGCTTATGGGTAAAAAAGGTTGGGGATCCCTGTTACAAAACATCACATTAAAAAGAATGTTACCTTTCCAATACATCTGTAATTTATCTGCTGTGTTTTGATAAAAATCCTGGGTAAATTCTGATTGTTCGTCAATGTTTGATTCCTAGAGTAAGTACAAAAGGACAAACAAATTATATTAGCCAAAATGGAATCATATTTTGTTATCTGGTGACAAAATGCATAAGGTCATAGCAACTTTTGGAATATAACATTTGTCCATTTTCTTAGATATCAATATTTATCACAAAGATAACCTGTAACAACTTCTATAGCATTCTTCATGCCTAGACCAACCCACATTAGATCACACAGTTTCTAGCACAAACAAAAATCACTGTTATACTGATCCATCCATCCATCCATTGTAAATTTAAAAAAACGAAGGCCTGATCATACAAAAAACATGAACCAGTACCTTGCGTTTCATATCCCTTCTCCATATAAGGTGTAAGCTCTTATGAGCAGGAACCTCATTATTTTCCTGTACCGACAAATGACTGTCATCGCTGCAGGATATAGTGATGATGATAATCATCATTATTCAATAACTGTGACAATAATTATAATCTGCATCGCCTAACATTTAAACGTTATTTCAATTCCCTTTTTTATTTTTAATTATTAATACAAGTACTGCTGAAATAATAAGGAATAACAATAGTTAGTTGTTTTCTGTCCATTTACAAACAAAATATATATAGGGCTGCCATCACGGGGGGGGGAGGGAGGATGTGGGGGGACCTGTACCCAAACATGGCCCAGTTTGTAGGGTGGGGCTTGTAGATGGGATAGGCAGCATTTGACTAAGACAAGCTCCAACTATGATAATATGTGTTTAAAGGGGGACAATCACGAAAATGAAAATGTAATATAAGCTTCAGCACACTGAAATAAGAAACGTTCTAAATACAATCAATTAAATATTCTGTACCACTTCTGAAATAATCCAGTTTATCTTCACTATTGCGCTCTCAGCATCTGTTTCTCCTCATTCTGTCTTCATTCAGGAGTTGGGCGTCAGATGAATGATCCAATATATTTTATAGGGGGCTCCTTTTGCCTAGAAGATGTATTAGAGCTCACTGTATTAACTCACTTTATTATTATCACCAGACATCATGTCTCTCTAAATGCAGAATTTGTACAAAAGGCAGTTAGTTTGTACTGGAATCAGTTATTTGAGTGAGCTCTAATACATCTGCTAGGAAAGGAAGCCTCCCTATAAGATATATTGGATCATTCATCTGACCCCCAACTCAATGAAGACAGAATGAGAAGAAACAGATGCTGAGAGAGGAATAGTGAAGATAAACTTTAAACTTGATTATTTTAGAAATGGTACAGAATATTTAATTGATTGTATTTAGTTTCTTACTTCAGTATGAGGAAGCTTGTATTCAATTTTGATTTTCATGATAATCCCCTTTAAACAACAGTCCCAAGATAAACAGCTAAAGCACTATATAATAGTAGGACAAGCTATTTCGGGCAGTTCTGACACCTTCCCGTGTATTTGCCTTGACCGTTTCCAGTTAGAAGCACTTGGACTTGGTAAATCTATTACACTGATGAGGCAGGCTAACCAGTAAGCCTTTTCCTCTTTGTGATCAGTCTTTATAGCGACTACAGAAAGGCAGATTTTAAGTCAAATTGGTCAGTGATTTTTCCTGTTCTGCCTCTAGACTCTGATGCCAAACTAAGCTGCCATGAAAGTGATTTAATACTCAAAATGTGGGACGTATTGTATAAGTGGCCATAATATTCTATGTAATCATATTTGGCATCATAATGTATTTAAATATAAACAAAAACACACATTTGCCACGATCTGGTCTGAAAACAAATATTGTGCACGTGTTTTGCCCTCCTCTCTTTCTGGTGTTCATTAAAGTCAAGCCTGAGGACCAAGTAAGCAGCAGCAACAAATGCTTACCCTTTTGTGAAACATGGCTTCCAAGAAGATTTTGGACAGTTTGTACACATCATGTCCTGCTTTCTGGTAAGTCTTTAAAAACTCAATAAAATCCTTGGACACACGGTCAGTTTCCAAGCTGTACTGGCGGCTCAGAGAAGGACTTGGGGCTTTTGCTTCTTTTAGATCTGTCACATAATATACAGAGTATGTTTTATTTAAGCTATTACAGAGTACAGTATCAATGAAATCAATACAAAAAAATATACTGCACAATCAATAGCAACAAAATTGACAGGAACTGTAAAGCGTATTTTCTATAAGAAAACAAACAGTGAAGCTTGTGGAAAGTTTCAAACACCATAAAGAAATGATTCTCACATTATAAAGATTATTTGTTTTCACACTGAACGGTGTAGCAAAATTACATATTATGTATGAGGCCATTTGTAACCAATTCTGCAATTGGTCTACTTTTACACTTGCATTTATTACTCCACTTTTTTACCTTAACCTTTCCCATTAGGCTTGAAAAGTTATCTATTTAATGCAACAATTATGCTTAAGGGAAAGCTCTTCTAATGGTTTTGATGGCAGTGCTCTTGGTTGCCAGTTTCTTCAAGAAACACAAAAAAAAAACCTCAAGGACTTGGGGAAAATGCCTGAACATGGCTGTGCTGTGTGTCACATACCACTATGAAATTCCTTATTACACAACCAGTGCCAGGCATATTTCAGACATATTTGTACTCAATTACTGACAGCACAGTTAGATTCAGGCATTTGTAACACTACAGAGATAATGGCACATCATGAGCTTTAAGAGTCTTTGGATGGATGCATAACCAATATGTTGCTATGTTTTCATTTATTCAACTTAAATGGATTCTGAACGGAAATGAACACTCTGCCTTGCATGGACAACACAGACATCCTCACTGCTTGCCTTTATCACGTGCTTAGTGTGACAAATATAAAATAGGGGCCATTTGCATGTGAATGTGTGTGTTACAGACAAGACAGACAATCAGTTCTGGGCAAACCAAACATCACAAAAACACCAAACCGACATTAAAATTGAGCAATGGTACACAGTAATTGTACATAGCTGCTTTGCTGGGCATACCAAACAGTTACTGTGAAGGACATGGAGGGGTCTATTTATCATGTTGTGTAAAAAAGTGGAGTAAAGCAAAAGCAATATGTCATTGGTTGCTGTGCGCAATATCACCGGCAATATTTTACTCCAGATTTGAAAATTTCATCAGATAAGGATGGTCCTTATATGAAGGAATTTTCAAATTTGCCAAATTAATATTAATATCTGGCTGAAAATCACACAGATGTATAGGGCAGGTTGGTTGGCGGGTCCTGCTATAAGATTTCATACATGCTGGCCCCTGATTTGAACCAGTAAGTCACAAATTTTGCAACCTAACCAACCAAGCGCATCTCAGGATATATGGCCAGCTCTATTTTCAGATGTATCCTCCCTAAACCACACACAGCCCTGGGTGTACCACACAGCAAAGAAAAGTCTAATGAGAGCTTTCAAAACACTGGCTTAGATGAACTTGTTTGCAGATCCTTGCTCAGGTTCAGCAAATACCAGTAAGAACCTACAGTAGAACCCCCAGTTTATGTTTTTCAGGGGACCAGAAAAAAAAACTTATGCAAAATCTGGGAAAATGTAAAATCAGGGAAATGTGTTAAAGTAACTTTTTCTTCAAGTAATGAAAGGATATAAGCACAGGAGTCAGTTTTACTTTGAGATACAATATTTACTGTGTTAATAACAAGGGTTAAGCATTGCAGTGTTAATGTTACACTATGGGGGGCATGTGCAAGGACTCTCTGTCAGCCACATTCACAACCTAAAGCAATGTGATTGGTGCAGGTCTGTATAAGGGGCAGACTAATTGGAATTGACCATTTACAGGTAGAACCTTGTCAAAATATACATCTAGTTAGTATTTGAATCCTCTATTTCACAAATAACATCATTTAGGAAAAAAAGCAGTTTTTGGGTTATCGGGACAAAATTGTGATGTAAAATCCGGGAAAACAATACTTAAAATCAGGGAAATGCACCCATTGAAATGCATTATAAATTGGTGGGACCACAAATAAAAAATGTAAAATGCTGGAAAACTTAAAATCAGGGTACTTAAAATTGAGGTTTCACTGTGTTTTTAAGCCACAACCCCACCAACACAAACACTTGTGGGGGCAGATTTATCAAGAGTCAAATTGAAAATTCGAATTTTAAAGAAATTCCCATAAACTCGAAATTCAACACTAAACAAAATAGCATATTTTTGGGACTATACACTTAGGCGAGGGCCAGACAGGGTTGAAATCAGCCTACTGAAATCCACAGGTCGATTTCAGCACCTTATTGTGAGAAGTGTTCTCTTCTTTCTCGTCTAGAACCTGTGTGTTGGCTCGGGTGTGAATACAACTTGGTAGATTTCAGCAAACAAATGCAAGACTGCATATTCCAAAAGAAGAAGAGGGAGAGGATAATGCTATGGTGAGGGGCCCTGTTTGGCCATAGCCTTATACTCAAACTTTTGCTTTCCAACATGGATTTGTGCATCCAACCATACAAAGCATTGTATTAAAGTAAACATAGTATTATGCCTGGTTATATCATATCCTGGTGTTTATCCCCCAGCAAAAAAAGTTAATAACCCATTCTAAAGGGGTGCTGCCATGCTAGTTGTTTAAAATATATGTAAAAAAGAGGTAGCCAAATATAAAATGCATTTGGCAAATATCCATTAACAAGAAGCATTTGGATCTTTGTGCCTCATTTACAGCACAGTGTTAAACAGCAGACCCATTGCAGGTATTATTTGTATATCAAAATATTCTACATTGCTTAACACTTTGTTGGGACCTCAGGGGGTGTTTGTGTTGGTGGGTTATAAATACATTCTTACTGGTATCTACTGTATTCGACCTGAGGAAGGGTCAGCATTAAAAAAAATGTAGTGCTACCAAACATGAACTAATCCAATTCACTTTTTGTAAGGCTCTCAATGTACATTTTTGTTTTTATTTATATTGCAGA
Source organism: Xenopus petersii (assembly GCA_038501925.1). Taxonomy (NCBI): domain Eukaryota; kingdom Metazoa; phylum Chordata; class Amphibia; order Anura; family Pipidae; genus Xenopus; species Xenopus petersii. The sequence goes on from CM076675.1 coordinate 40,526,147, forward strand.
GGAATCTACAAGTGATCATACAGGTATGCATCTCATTTTTATACCCCTGCCTAAATATGAATGCTTATGTGTAAAGCATGCGAGATACAGGGTTTACTTATTTTATAACTAACACAAAAGACTTACAAGAAAAACGACTTTTGTGTTTCAGTAACTATACATTAAACTATCATTGGCAACAATATGTCACTAAGATTTGTGGTTGAGTAAAATAAAAGAATTGGTCAAGGGCCTGAATACTTTTGCAAGGCTCTGTAAAAATACATAATCCTTCTCTATTATCTTGTTCTCAGTTACAACTTTGGCCTTTATATGGACACCATTTTTGTCTGAACCCAGATACGATTCATAAGACATTACACATGTATGTATATATATGGGTATCTAAAAACTAAAGGATATATAGTTAAAAATACCCACCTCTCAGCTTGTCACAAAGCACTGCAAAACCAATTGATGCACAATAACATGATCAAAAAAATGCAGATGAATTATGAAAATAAATCATTTTGATATAAAGCAAGATTGTAGCACTTAGTTGCTTAAAGCACATATATAAGAAATGGCAATACTCTAAACAGCAAACAAACACTGCAAAGCAAGACTATATCTAAAGATTTAAACAACAAATAATTATTAGAAACCATACATCCAAAAAGTATGGAGCTGACAGATAATTGCAACATTGTGCAGGGTCAGTCCTGACAAAATTATTATGTAGGGTTAACTATGAATGTTAACTATGAACATTTCACAAAACATTTGTTATTTATATGAATGCTCCAAATCCATGATTAGAATTAATTCAGCAATTCCAATTAATGTTTAATTTTAACCAAACTGAAGTCACTGGAATGTAAAGCTCTAAACTAGGGAAGCACCGAATCCACTATTTTGGATATGGTTGAAACCCCAAATCCTTTGCGAAAGATTCAGCCGAATAACGAACCAAATCCAAATTTTAATTTGCATATGCAAATTAGGGGTGGGAAGGGGGGGAAACATTTTTTACTTCCTTACTTACTTCACACAATTTCCCTCAAAAACCCTAAATTGCATATGTAAATTAGGATTCGGTTAGACCGAGCAGAATGGATTCGGCCAAATCCAAAACCTGCTGAAAAAGGCAGAATCCCAAACCAAATCCTGGATTCTGTTCATCCCTACTCTAAACTAGGGATGCACCGAATCCAGGATTCTGCCTTTTTCATCAGGATTCGGATTCGCCCGAATCCTTCTGCCCTGCCGAACCCAAATTTGCATATGCAAAGTAGGGGCGGGGAGGGAAATTCGTGCAACCCTACTCTAAACAAATAAATGCTGCAATGTCTGTTATGCCAAATACAAAAGGGGGTTGGAGTGAATCTGTATCTGCTGATGTACATATACTGGGAGTTACAAAATAATGGCAGGCATGACAATATTGTCATATACTGTAACTTTAAAGGAACAGTAATACCAAAAAATTAATGTGTTTTAGGGCAGAGACACACACTCAGATTCGGGGGGAGATTAGTTGCCCAGCGACAAATCTCCTCTTCTTTGGGGGACTAATCCCCCTGAACTGCCTTCCCCTGCCATCCCGCCGCCTAGAATGTAAATCGCCGGTGGGCTAGCACTCGGATCGCTTTGTTTTCCGAAGTCGCCTCACAAGGAAACTTCGGGTGACTTCGGAAAACAAAGTGCCCCGAGTGCCATTCCGCTGGCGATTTACATTCTAGCTGGTGGGAAGGCAGTTTGGGGAGATAAGTCGCCCAAAGAAGAGGCGATTAATCGCCAAATCTGCGTGTGTGGCTCTGCCCTAAAAGTAATAAAAACTCCTTTGAATGGCTGCCCCCATTGCTACTCAGTAGTTTGTTTTATGAACTATAGTAGTGTTTCTGAAGCAAACAGATCAGTTTTACCAGTGCAGGGCAACACTACAAGATATTTTCATTACTTTGAAACACTTTCATTATTTGGTGTTACTGTTCCTTTAACCTTGTCATAAAGAGTAGCCTGATTAAGCAAGGTACCAAAAATGGGCACAAACACACTGGGACAAACCTTCAGGAGTGCAATATTCGGTAAGAATAAATCTGACCTCAGGACAAAATACTGGTATCAACACACCACACATGCAAAAACAGCACACATCAATCAAAAAGGAGATAGCAGATGCATGTCTCTGTATTACCTCACGTACTCCTTGTTGGACAAGATGGACAGCATGCTCTGAAACAACTGAATACACAGCAAGCTATTTGGTAGCTCTAATGTCTCCCTTGACTGAACCCAATCTATCCCTTGCAACCTTGTCTTTTATTATGCTCTAGCTGCACTGGCAAAATGCAGCTTGTGGTTCTGCTCTATGAGTCTAAAGCAACACGTCTTTTTCTTCTAATCACTACATAAGCTGAATTACTCCCATAAGACACGGACTGTCTGACAATCTATAGCTGTAACAAAGCAGCAGCTAATACATTCTGCACCTGTTTGTAAATGCCACTGGTAGCCACACCTGTATTAAAGCAACACTGCACTGAACAATAATACAAATGTACACAGGCTATTAAAATAGAAGGTTCTCAGAATGAAGTGAGAGAAATAATCTAATGTAAAAATAAGAGAAACTGTGCTTTTTTGGTCTTATAGGAACAGTTCAGTGTGAAAATAAAAACTGGGTAAATAGATAGGCGGTGCAAAATAAAATGTTTCTAATATAGTTAGTTAGCCAAATATGTAATGTATAAAGGCTGCAGTGAACAGATGTCTAATAAAACAACCAGAATCCAACTTCCTGCTTTTCAGCTCTATAACTCTGAGTTAGTCAGCGACTTGAAGGGGGGCCACATGGGACATTTCTGTTCAGTGAGTTTGTAATTGATCCTCAGCATTCAGCTAAGATTCAAAAGCAACAGAAATGACCCATGTGGCCCCCCTCAAGTCTCTGATTGGTTACTAACTGGTAACCAGGGTAACCAGTCAGTGTAAACCAAGAGAGCTGAAAAGCAGGAAGTAGTGTTCAGACTGACATGTTATACATCAAATCACTCCAGCCTTCATACATTACATTTTTGGCTAACTAACTATATTAGAAACATTTTTTATTTTGCACAGCCTATCTATTTATCCAGTTTTTATTTTTACACTGAACAATTCCTTTATGATCTACAGTTGGCTGGCAGTGCTGCTTTAAGGCTTGGGCAGAGTCCAGACACAGAGACTACACACAAGTCTATGCAAAGGCAGCAAAATACTATGGCAAACAGAAAGCACAGAGTAAACCACTTTACCTTCAGCCGGAGAAGCAATATCCCAGGGAGGGGCAAAGAGCCCCTTTAAGTCCCTGAGAATATCTGCATTGCGTTCCCTGCCCAACTGTCCCGGCTTTATACTCTTTTCTTCAATCACTGAAACAAATTTGGGACCAGCCCAGGGGGCCAAAAATTACAATTCATAATAAAAAAAAGAATCAAGCTTGGGAAGTTTTGATTTAATAAGATAAATCTATAAAAATGACACTGTTTCTGTCAAATACTACTATGACAAGTTCAGCAAATAAATTACTTTAAAGGGGTTGTTCACCTTCAAACACCTACAGCAGTTGTGTTCAGATAATTCACCCGAAATAACAACTTTTTCCAATAACTTTCTATGTGTGATCGTTTTTCTAATATTCAAGTGTAAAGTGTCATTTTTAATCTTCTAAAGCAGCACTGGGAGGGGGGTCGTCGACCCTATAAACTGTTCTAAATTGATACATTTAGTTGATACATTTCTTATCTTTGTCCCTGCTGAGCAGAATCTCTGGTTTCATTACAGGCAGCTGTTAGACTTGATTCTGCACCTGAATTACTGAGGTGCCAGACTCAAACACCAGAAACAGGAATCCAATGTATACAAAGGTCAGCGCTAAATGAAGCTCAGGGGAAAAATACGATGAAAAATAGGGAATTTTATAGTGTAGTAATTCCTTATGGCGTTGTAGTTTTGACAACCTCTTGTTCTTGGGCAAGTCGCCCCACCTGGGTTCTGACAGGAGCTAGCAGCCACGTCCAGAATGAAACCAACTATACCTGGAGGAGGCGGGCACCTCGTGAGTGACTTGCCCAAGAACAAATGAAAAGAATAAAAAGGATTTTACACTATAGTTGCGCTTTTAACTTCTTCTAGCAAGAGAAAATATTCTACAGCTTCATTTCTGCAAACTTTTGATGTGCACATGTTATTTGAAAATGTTTGTAAGTACCCATCCAATACCTACACGTGGTGAATTTTAAAGGGTAATTGCTCCTAAGGTATATTTGGGAATCTAAGAGGTTGTGGAACTAAACACCATAAGGAATCACTACACTATAAATTCCCTATTTTTCCCTTTTTCATCTTATTCTTTTCCCCCCCGAGATTCATTTAGCGCTGACCTTTGTATACATTGGATTCCTACTTATTTACTCGAGGAGAAACGAGGATTGTCGGGTCGGATAACAAAGGGGAAGATCCAGAAACTTTAGTCATTTTTCTTTACAGCAAACCAGAAACTGTAAAAAATAAATAATGGAAAGTATTTGAAAAAAGTCTTTCTGGGGAACAATCTGAAAATAATCAAACTGAAAAAAGTGTTTGGAAGGTGAAAAACCCCTTTAAGTGATACTGATTCTATGAAAATCCATAGGAATTAGTGATATACAGGTTGACAAAGTCGACCCGCACACAACCTGACCCTCAGCCCACCCAGTCTGCAATGTCTTTAGTCCCTATTCCTCCACTGGTCATCACTACATATATACCCAATCTGACATGCTGATTAGGGACGTCACTGGAGGTGATGGGTTGATTCCAGTGCACTTAGATAAATAGTGATGATCGGAGGCTGAACTGGGGCACAATTACATTGTGGGCAAAGGGCAGAGAGCCCTCATAATGTCCCCATAATGACTCAGAATTAATGTACTGAAGCCGAGGACTGGCAGTGTCAGTCATGCTTGGCTGAAGAAAGTGGAGTAACATTGCCATTTGTAGTTTAGGCTATGGAAGGATCAGCCTGTCCCCAGCCTAGCATGGCCGAAGAGAGCAGGAGTTCTGCATCTCTCAGCCCATTATTACTGCAAGTACTGCTGCAATAGAGGTACATTGGAGACAATTTACAGAAGGAAAGACATCGCCAAACGAGCGGATCTCCCTGTGTATGGATATCTTTACTTTAAATGGGTGGTAATCAGTGCAGCAAGGATCATTACAGAACTTCTCCAAAAATGCAAGTCCCTTTATTCCAGGATTACCTTACGCTTTATCACTTTTTTTGGCATAAATACATCTTATTATAGACACATTGTAATTTCCACTTTTTATAAAAAAATTTACAATTTGTTTATCTTTCCTTATAAACCCCTTTATAAATGCCAATAAAGCTTGCAATCTGATCACAGAGTGAACTGTAGCCAGCAAATGAAGTTTGTTATCTCTAAGTGGTTCAAATCATAGTAACTGTCTTTCAGAGAAAGAATAATCACCAAGCTTACTTGCCTCATTAGAATCAGGATAAAAGCCTGAATTAGATCATGAGTTCCTACTTAATACATCATTTTGCCTGCAAACTTTCCAAACAAAATAACTTGAATAAGCATTCAATTGTTTTGCTTTTTAGGACAAAAGTAAATGAAATTAAAAAAGCCACAATGCAAGCTATTTGTTAACGTTTATGAAAATTATTTTCATACACTCAGGGGCAGATTTATTAAGGGTCGAATTGAAAATTAGATTTTTTTTATGTCAAAACTGTCAAATTCGACTAGGGAGTTATTCAAATTCGATTTTTTTTTTTTAAAAAAAAACTGGAATTTGATTTTCAAAATGTATCATATTTTAGCCCTTTAAAAATTATAATTTGACCATTCGCCACCTAAAACCTGCTGAATTGCTGTTTAAATCAATGGGAGAGGTCCAGAGATGAATTTGGAGTGGTTTGCAGCCTTTTTCGGAGAAAAAACTCGAATCCAGTTTGATTGAATTCAGTTTGGATTTTCGGGTCGTTTCAATCCAGCGGACTTTTAAAAATTCAATTAATAATAAATATCGATTGGTCTAAATTATGGGAGTTTAGGATCATTTTTGAAAACTCAGATGAATTCGAAATTCGACCTTTGATAACTGTGCCTCTCAGCGTTCAAAGACAACAACAATAAGTAGCAGCAAATGAACACTTAGCAGGCTGCTTTACCACATTGGACATACAGCAGCCATTAGGAAATGAAGACCACAGCTACCAAATTTGTTCCACTGAGTCTCACTTTATTATTGGCCTTTCCCTTGTCAGTAACATGAGAAATGACATTCACAGTGCCAGCTTATAAGTACTTGAGCATGCTTACTACTACACTACTACTATAACTTATGATACTACTTTATGCTCAAAGTACATTCATGTGATATTCATTTATGGGGAGGTGTTAGCTGCCCCTTAATTACCATGTCAGTGTATGCTTTACAAGTAGGTCACTTTCCAATGCATATTTGATCCTGTGGGAGCACACAAGCAATTTTATTTACTGAAGGCTGTGCAAGAGCAAGTTTCTGCAGTGTTAAAAGAACAGAAACTGGGGCTCTGGTGAGCAAACTGAATATAAAGTATGCATGTGCCTATAACCCAAACAAGAACACATGTACAGTTGCAGATTTTGTATTTCAGTAAGTTAACAGGGTTGCAATTAAATCAAAAAGGATCTGCTTGGATCAAGTGAAAGAATGCAAGGCTTATAAGGCAGAGGAGTCATCTTCCGTTATGGCTGTTCCTTTAAGCACCTACCACAAAATTACCAAACTATTGAGTTCAAACTAGTGGCCACTTCATCATTGCAAAACTAAACTAAAATATTTAGTATTATCCATCACACGGTAACAATACCAATTCTGTATGCAGTTATAAAGGCGTGCATCGAAACTTGCAGTATGTTTCTATTCACCCAGTCATTAATGGTATCATTTCACATCCCTTTTGCATGTGCTAAAAAATTCTTTGTTAAAGACAAACAAATAAAAAAAACAGTAAACTTTAGGGCAAATTCCTAAGGCTTTTAGCACAAATGTTTTTGCAATTTCCATTTACTATGCTGGAAGTTATTTTATTTTAATTTTTTTAACAGATTAAAGAATAGTGTTTTATAATAATATGTAAGATGTAAAGGTTAAGTTGTACAGCTAAATAGGTCCATAAATAAATTTTGTATAGCAAAAACACTGCCTTTGGTCTATTCATAAGTGCAACAAAGCACAATTCTTTTTGAAAATATAAGGATGTAATGTCCCTTTATGCAACACAATAAATTTCTATAACTTGTGTAGAGCCTGGAAAATATAATTATGTACCTTTCTTTGGGAGGCTTTTAGATGAAGCGGTGAAAAATTTTTTCACTGTAGTTACTTTTCTTGTCTTTTCATTTGATTTCTTTTCTTCAAACTTTGAAAATGTGAGGGATTGCGGCCCTGCCTGGGCTCCCTGGCTGCTTGCATATGCCGCCTCCTCTTCACGTTGCAGACTATAAGAGATATAAATGACAACAAAGAAAAAAACTTTTGTGTTACACATGTATATTTATGTACATATACGTACTGTTTACTTTTATACTCCAGACTAAAGTCTAAAGTGCCTTGTACCCAGCCCAGCATGGCCTGCTTAAGACACACTAGGTTGAGCGCTGGACTGAAAAAATAACAGGCTTTAAAAATAATTAATTACCATGTGGATGCAGCCTGCACTAAATGGCAGTACACAAAAAACATATCTAATATTTATTACCGTTCTGCAAGTTCCCAGTCCTCCTGGATTTGCTTCTGCCGAGCTTTCTGGTACTCCTCCCTCCAGCACTTGGAGCAAAAGCCTTGCCAGGCTGGGTTCCCATAGTAGCCACATCCTTTCTTACACAGAAGCTCTGACTGGTCAACATGGATTCCTCTGCGCTCTGTCTTGAGGCTCATCTTCCTACAAGAAAGAACATTTTCAAAGCTTAGATACCCCAGGACCAAATAACATTTGTACGGCTAAGGTAATTCTATTTGGCAATGGCAAGTTAATAGAACACAAGGTTGCCCATTTTGCATTCTGCAGCCAAGAGAAGTGAATATTGCTCAAAGAAATGTTTTTTTTCTCCCAATGTAGTGTCCCCCCTCACGAATTCCAACCCAATAGTGGCTGCTAAAGAAATAAGAGGCATTGAAGAGGGACAGTAAAATGGCCTGTTCTTTGCCAATCAGGATGTGATTGGTCCAGACAATTCCACCAGCAGGCTCACAGATGGGTGGGCAGTGCTGTGGCAAACCAAGTACAAGACCTGCATGTAAACTGATGCAAGGGCAGCGCTAGATTTTTTTTATATATTTATTCTTTCTTTTTAGTTGATAAATAATTCATATGGGAGAAATATTAGACAAATATTGCTTGAAGGAAGAGAGTTAATTTTAAGTCACCAAATATGAAACACTGCAGTAACTGAACTGACCCAGATGCATTTTTGATACAACTGCTACAGGGTTTATTACCCTATCATAAGACGTTCACGTGCAGATTTTGCACATATTCTACATCAGTTCATGCCCCAGTGCAGTTTATAACGTAATCAACGTAGATTTTACCAGCAGTCAATTAAATTCAATTGGAGTACGGAAGGAAAGCAGAGTACCCAGAGGAATTCACACAGACCAAACATACAATTTCCTTACATACAATACCTTGGCTGGAATCAAACTTAGGACACCAGAGCTGCATGTACTATGAATGAAAAACTTAGCACTTGATTATTCTAATGTCACACGGCAAGCCATGCAAGTACCCAGCAACTACAAAAGCACCAAAAGGCCTATTTAATATAAAAAAAAGATTTTCTCTAGGTATGCAGCAAGTCACTAATGGCAGCCTGTTCCTGGTAAGGCATCACCTGGAGTATATGATGCAGTTTTGGGCTCCAGTCCTAAAGAAGGAGATAAATGAGCTGGAGAGAGTGCAGAGATGGAAGATTTAAATTAAATTACCCATTCAGACTAGAGGAAAATAACTTTCATTTGAAGCAACGAAGGTGGTTCTTCACAGTGAGGTTGTGGAATGTTGCAGGATGTTGTTGTAATGCCTTTAAAGGAGAACTAAACCCTAAAAGTGGCTAAAAAGTGCATATTTTATATACTGAATGTATTGCACCAGCCTAAAGTTTCAGCTTCACAATAGCAGTAAATAATGATTCAGGACATCAGACTTGTCACAGGGGGTCACCAACTTGGAAAGTGTCTTTGACACTCACATACTCGGTGGGCTCTGAGCAGCTGTTGCAAAATTAAGCTTAGTGGTCACCCCAAATTATCCAGCAGAAAATGAGGTAGGTCTGTAATATAAGCTGATGTTACAGGGCTGATTATTAAATTCCGATGCTACTTGCATGGTTTCTGTGCTGCCATGTAGTAATTATCTGTATTAATTACTAATCAGCCTTATATTGTGACATTTCTATTCTATGTGTACTGTATATTGTGAGTGGGTCCCTAAGCTCAGTAAGTGACATCAGCACAGAGCATGTGCAGTGAATCAGTAGTAAAGAAGATGGGGAGCTACAGGGGCATATTTGGAGACACATATCTTGTGGTTGCCTTGGGCTGGTACAGAAGAACAAAATATAATGTACAACATTTTTAGCTACTTCTTTAATTAGGTTTTAGTTCCCCTTTAAGAGTGGCTTGGATGATTTCATGGACAAGCATTAGATCCATGGATATTGTGATACTAAAATCTATAGTTAGTGTATGAGTATATAGAGTTTATGGGAGTGTATGGAGGTGTCAGTGTGTATATTTGTGGATGCTGGGGTTCATTTGGAGGGGTTGAACTTGATGGACTTAGGTCTTTTTTCAACACAATCTAACTATGTAACTATATCCATTGCCACTTCAGATCAGTGTGGGATGGCCAGAGCTCTATCTGTAGTAGTCATCTATTTATTTATGTATTGCTTGCACTATTGGTCTTTAAAATTATTTATTGAAAATATTTTTTTTTGCAGCTAAATGCAGGCCTTAGCAGGATGGATTTTAGACAGAACAATTGTTAAAATGTGGTGTCTGTCTTTGTCACATTTATAATGAAAGAGTTCCATTTTCAGCACAGTTTATGACATTTCAGTTAGGATACATTTTTAAACAAAAGCTCAAATGTGGCCACACTGAGACCAGCTTCCATTCTTTCACTAAAGCTGGATACAAGGGTCGCCGGAACAGACACAGATAAAACAGAGGAATATAAATGCGGTTAGCTGTTCTTATCTGCGTGTTTTAGTAGGGAAACCTTGCAAATGATACATGAATGGAGGATGAATTACTAACCCTAATTTTGTAGGCGATTATCAGTAATATATGGTGGTGCTTTTACATGGTGCTAAAAATTAGTATTAGCTTTAAAAATAGCCCCTTTATTGGAGCTCCGTATAGATGTTCTCTAGTCCCTGTCCCTGTTTCAAATGAGGGGTGGGTGTGATTTTTTGGGCAGACATAATATGATTTTTTGGGCAGACATAATATTAAAAGCTATTGTGATACTAAACTCTATAGTTAGTACAGATATGGGTATATAGAATTTAATTAAAAGTAGAGAGTGGTGTATGTATGGTTGCTGGGTTTTCTTTTGGAGGGGTTGAACTTGATGGACTTTGTCTTTTTTCAACCCAATTTAAATTTAACTATGTATGTGCCCCAACGGTTGCTGCCAGAAGTAGGAGGGGGGCTACAGAAAACATTTTAGGACATCCTCCGGCGAAAAATACCTATCCTCCATGCGATGTCCTACGGCTTAGGAATGCTGCATCGAGTGCTTTTACCGTCACTCATCCTCCAAATCTGCAGTCATACCTCTGTCCTCTACCCTCCCTTCTCGGCCATCAGCCATACCAACTCCACCCTCAGTCTTCCGCCCTCAGTCCTCAGCCTTCCCTGCTCAGCCCTCTACCCTCAGCCTTCCGATTTACCTCTTTAATCCTCCAAACTTCGTCAGTATTATTACAGAGATGGTTTAAACACATTTCCGCTTTCTTGGTCTGAAAATGCTCAATCACCACTTTAGGAGCTTAGAGAGAAGACTGCCAGATGAGTTCTTAGGGGGGAGAGCGGAGGATGAAGTGCGGAGGGATGAACAGGTAAATCGGAATGCTGAAAGCTGAGAAAAGAGTGTAGAGGGCTGAGCAGGGAGGGCGTAAGGCTGAGGGCGTAAGACGGAGGACTTTGGGCGAAATTGGTACAGATGAGAAGAGAGGGTAAAGGACGGAGGTATGACTGCAGATTTGGAGGATGAATGACGGTAAAAGCACCCGATGCGGCATTCCTAAACCGTAGGACATCACATGGAGGACAGGAATTTTCCGGAGGATGTCCTAAAATGCGTTCTGTAGGGGACCGCCAATCACAGCCCTGCAGTCACATAAGCACAGACAGGCTTCAGTTCCCTATCAGGGCCTGCAAGTTGCTGATTGGTTCCTGTCCTACAGCCTGGGAATTCAGAGAGCAGGAAGTGGAAGAGAAGGGAGGGATTATTAGGGTTTTTGCAGAAATACCGTATTCAATAAATCAGTCTGATACACTACTTTTTTTTTTAAGCACAATGCTATATCTAAAGGAGTATAATGCACCAATACATTCTTTTTTTTCATACAATATGTTTCCTTTAAACCAAAACATAAGCCACATGTACTAAATGAATACAGAAGAACATTGCCTTTTTACACTGACAGCGTAGAGTATAGGTGCCACAAATAAAACAACCCACAGCTGATAATGGTTACCCGAGATATATATATATATAGTACCCACTTCTGGATACCCCATAGTTGTACAGGCCCGCTGGTGTTAAAGGGAGCCCGGCTGCACTGTCCTTATCAGGCCTTCTACTGACAGTGAGGTGTAGACTTGAGGAGAGGGCAGTTGTTAGGGCTCCTGCATATGATTTCCCCTACACGGCTGTCATACTACACAACAGTTCCGATTTCCACAAACACTCGGTTCACTACTTACACCTGCTGGTAATCCCGCAGCCTCCTGCCCTTCCTGTTTCATGGAATAGCCCAGCGCTACAAGTCTCATCACGCGAGATTGACGTCACCACCATACGCAGCGACACATCCGCCTTGTAGGCGTGACGAGCCGCCATTTCTCATAGCGTTGCGCAGTGGGAAGTTGTTAGTATATTGCCGGACTCGGGAGCGCCCCTCACAATCTACTTTTGCTCTGCTCGCATTTCCTACTTCTGTTAAAGCACAAAAAAAAACAAAACTTTCGTGTTGGTTTCCGTCCAACCATTTATAGTTTATGTTCAGAATTCCCACTTGGGAACCAAAAAAACAGGAAAATGGAAGCAGACATTAAATCCTGTTAAAAGAAAGTTGCGTATAGACCATCTAGGGTTCTATCTATGCTAGTTTTTTCATTAGCTGAATAATTTATTATTATTGCTGCAAATTGTACTGATAGGGGTATATTAGTTATCTTTGTAGAGGAAATCACCTCTAAATTTCTACAACAAAACTAGAGATTTTGTCAAAATATGCACTTCCATGTGTTTGCCAATGCATCCAACTTGCCCTATTGATTATAGATTGATTACCACTATTCTGGACTTGGTGGCAGGCCTGGACTGGGAGTCAAAATAGGCCCTGCCATTCCAAGTACACAGAGGCCCAAACAGCCCCTTCCAGCCCACTATATGGTAACTTTCTATGGAACCATACAGCAGCCCCTCTGGCATTTGCCAGAACCCACAGATTGCCAGTCCGGGCCTGCTTGGTGGTAGTTTCAAGTTTCCCACAGCAAGAAGCTTCAGTAGCTGCACCTGATTTGTGCAAAAGTGCAAAATACTCATACTCCAGAAGTGACGCAACCCCCACTGTAGTAATATAAAAGTGCAACCATTTTACACATTGTGTGATCTATTTGTGTTCAAAATTGCACTCAGCACTAGCATTTGGAAATAAAAGCGTAGCTGTATATAAGCAATGTATTTTTCTGGAAATGTGCATACCAGCCATCTAATTTGTGGTCAGGTAGTAAACCCCAAAGCATGAGTTTTTCACCTAAAGAATCCACTATGTACCTTTCCAGCACAGTGACTAAATTACTTAAATTGTCATGTGTTCGGCATGACTGACTTAAATACACACTGCGCACATTAGGGAAGTTGGGAGGGTCATGCTTAGTCATGAGAAATACAAGAGATTATGCAGTCAGGTGATAAACCATTAACGGCACTGTTTGTAAGCAAGTATCTGTTCTTAGCCAAGGCAATTTAAATACAGTACATTTAAGAGAAAAATGTTACTTACAAACACAACCTTAGACTCCAATACAGTATGATGAGAAAATTCCTTCTTCCGATAGCTAAGACCACTCATGATAGAAGGGCTTACATTTTTCCACTTGTGTTTTCCACCAAATTAGTATTAATCAGTCTACAAGAGTTAGGATGATGAAGGCAAAATTACAATTGGTTGCTATAGGTTACCCTATTTTGTTACTTCCCATAAAAAAGACCAGGCAAAATTCCAAAAAATCTGTAAACCTAACTTTCGAATGCAAACCTACAGCAGAAAGAGTTGCCATGGCAAAACGAGAAGGGAAAAAAAATTTTCACTATTTTTCCGTGAATTTTCCCCAAAAGTTTTTCACCCAAAAGCTCCAAAAACATGGTGAGATTGCCCGAAACTCTGACACAACCAAAAATCAATGGGACTGTTCCCATTGACTTTTATGCAACCTCGACAGGTTTGAGATGCCGTGTTTTTATATTCTGGCTTTTTAGCCCTCTGGGTTTAATAAATAAAAAATGTCGTGATTTTTTTAAAAGCCTATTATAACACAAAAAAAAATCAAAATTTTTTAGAATTTTGGGTATTCGGGGCTTAGTAAATAACCTCCTTTGAATAAAATACATTATATATTATGCCTATTTATTATGCCATTAAAAAACACAAGTGGCTGCTGTGTGATAGACGCCTAACACATTTCGGGAACACCCCTTAATCATACCCCATTTTTAAACATGTTCTTGTGACTATAGGATCTACAAGATACTCATTTGATTCCGCAATTTGTAAAATCAGATCTTCATAAAAGGCACAATCTGATTTCAGGATAAGTGTGTACTATAAATCATAGCAAAAAATACTATAAAGGTACAAAATAAAGTATGGGCATATCAGAAAGCAGTTGGAGAGTGTGTTATAAGGAGAATATATATATATATATATATATATATATATATATATATATATATGGAACCTGGGACACACTAAGGGAGTTAAGCTGGCCATAGACGCAAAGATCTGAGGATTCGTACGATTTTCGGACCCTGTGTGGAGAGTCCCGACATTTTTCGTCCGGCGGAGATCGGTCATTTGGTCGATCGGACAAGTTAGAAAATTTCTGTCGGCTGCCGATAATATCTCTGCGTGTATTGCCGATCGTACGATTTTCAGTGGGAGACTGTCACTAGCTTTGGTTAGACATAGATATCGTACGATTGCTGTCAGGGGCAGAACATTGCTGATCTGTTCTTTATTTGATCTGACTGGTAAGACTTTGATCTGAATGGTTAGTGGCGGGTCGGGAGATGGGAAAGTCCGATCGTACAATGATTCGTACGATTGGATCTTTGCATCTATGGCCAGCTTTAGTCTATTTTCTGAAGACTGCTCCGACCAAATCTGCACGGATTTTCCCCTCTTATTTATCAATACATTTTTCTGAACATTTTTTGTGCTGTAAAAAACTCAATAAAATTGTGAAAAAATCTGAATCATAAAAATTTTTTGGATTTGATCAGCACAGATCAGGATATTAACTGGACATCTGCCATTGACTTCTACATTAACTCGGCAGCCAGCCTGTATGTTATTAAACATGAGTGTTTTAATGTATATAATGTGGGCCTCATTGCCTAACATCTACCTAAGGTAATTTCATGATGATCTAGGGTTTAGTTTGGGTGCAAATTAAAAGTAGTAGGAGACTGGGCTGCTACTAGAAGGTTGACTGCTTATCTATTGGAAGAGTTATCCTTGCTAGCAGGTCCGGACTGAGAATTAAAATAGGCCCTGTCATTTCAGGTAAAAGAGGCCCAATCAGCCCCCACCAGCCCACTAAATACTGACTTTCTATGGGACCTTATAGCAGCCCCTCTGGCATTTGCCAGAACCCACAGATTGCCAGTCCTGGCCTGCTTGCTAGAGTACTGCAGGCACTTCCCACGCAGCATCTTCTTATTTTGTCAAACAAGTTTTGGGAGGCTTAGTCTGCCGAAGCTTTAATGAAAATGCACGCCTTTTGTTCAGTATAGTAACCTTTCAGTTCTCTACTATATTGTGCATATGTATATTTCCAGATATTTGCAAGAGACCACTGGGAAGAAGGGAGATTGCAGTGTGGCACTGATTGTAATATACCCTCAGTGAAGTGTGTTTTTTTTAATAAAGAGGCCTGGGGTTTATACTATCTTCAACAGTAATTATTCGAGGGAACAATTAAATATGTCCCATAAACTCCAATGAAATTGTGTATCCTTGAAGGGAAATTAACACAAACAATAAAAAAAATCTGTACTTTGCACACACATAAAGCTTGAATCAGTTGGGAAAATGACAATGTTGGACTAACATACACAGGGCCCACCTAAGACCAAAATCAAGGCCACCACCACACTACTTGGTCCCTGCTGCCACAGTACTACCCCCCCAATGCAGCCAACTACTAGCCTAAGACAATTCCGCCCCACCAGCCACAGTATCCAGTGTGGTGGTGCTCCAGTGGGCCAGTCCGGTTCTGGGGCTTGGCATATATCTTATTATGGATTTTCTATGCTTTACAATGTATTATTATTTATTGTTAAAATCAGTTCTGTACAACTAGAATTTTTCTAATCTACATGCTGAAGGGCCGGAAGTGGAAGCCAGTGTTAGCCACTCCTTGTTTTTAGACCACACCCACTTTAAACCACACCCATGTTACCGCAAGACCAGGTCCACATTAATAGCACACCAAAAAGCAGATGGTTGGTGCTCACTGCAGGGATGATGGCCGGAACTAGGGGTAGGCAGAGTAGGCGGCTTTCTAGGATGCCACCATTGAGGGGCGCACTTTTAATGGGTTTATTTATTTTTTTTCAAGCATTTATTTAATAATTTGTTTCAGTAATCATGGTCACTCAGACGGTGGAATCCCCCTCCTTCACCTTCTAACTCTTGCCAGCAAGGACGGGCGTATACGCGTCAATTACGTCACTGATGCGGTTGGGTGGCAGAGAGAAGCAGAGAGCTGGTGGCCTGCTTGGTGTGGCTTGCACTTGCTGCTCTCAGCCTTGCACAGTTGCACTGAACTGAAGACATTGTTTCTATTACTGTGAAAGTGTGAAGCTTCCTGCTGGCACAGCCAGGTACAGATTTGGGGCCCATATGTTTGCTGTTGCTGCTGGGTTGGGCGCTGGCACAGGTACATAAATACTTAGGGGCAATATGATATGATCAGATTTATTTTTGGCTGCTGCTGGCACAGGTAAAGATTGGGGGCAATATGATGGCTGCTGGAGGGCTGTATGATGGATGAACTTGCTATTACAGGTATGGGGGGCAGTATAATGGATGGCTACTGGTACAGGTATGGGAAGGCAGTATGATGGATGGCTGCTGGCACAGGTATGGGGGGCAGTATGATGGACAGCTACTGGCACAAGAATGGGGGGGGCAGTATGATGGATGGCTACTGGCACAGGTACAGGGGGCTGTATTATGGATGGCTGCTGGGCTTGCTGGTACATGTACAGGGGCAGTAATATAAATGAAAAAGTGTTGTACATTTTCTTGCTTTCTTTATTTAAAACCCATCATGGTATGGAGGTAAATGGTAATGCAGGACATGGGGGGCGCTGAGTGAAGCGCTTGCCTGGGGTGCCAAACTACCTTGGCCCGTCACTGGCAGGGATGCCACTCATATGTTAAAAAATACCTACCCTTAAATACACATGCCTCCTCCTCCCCTGTGTATAATACAGTACCTCAGCACATGATTAAACATCTTAGGGACCCCTAACAATAATTTTCAAATGCTAACAAACCCCAGAACAAATGCCAGGCTTATGTTTCATAGTGATAATAGGTCAGGCAGAGTATGGCAAAAACAGGGTGCATGGGACAGGCAAAGTATGACACACACAGGGAGCATAGGGAAGACAGAACAGAGCAAGAGACAGGAAAATCAGGACCACTAATATGTACTACATACAGTGACATAGTGCTGGTGCCCCATTACCATTTTGTATAAAGTGTGAACAGGTGCACAATGTGGGCAGTTTCAGTCTGGGTCTCAGGTGTGAATAGTACAGGGCTTTAGATGTGTCACAAGTGTGAACAATGCAGGGGGATTACATGTGTGAACAATACAGGGGATTACTGTGTGAATTTGAGGTTTAAACAATGCAGGGGCCAGTTAATCTCTGTAGTGATAATTTTTAAATTTTACAAATGGTAAACAGACACAGCAGGCAGACTTTGATATGGAGGGCCACACAAGGGGGGTGCGGGCTGCCAATTGCCCTGGTCTAGATATATCTGGTCTGACATAATCAACTGTAATGTAGACTTTCAAGAAGGACCACTAGATGGCATAAGTGGAAATGAAATGTGCTATGTGCAGTTTTCACTTTTTATCTTTCTTACAAGTTCCCGATGGCTGCTAAATAGTACTACAAAGTACTCACTGAGAAAATATGAGCCAGCATGTGATAGATTAAAATACCAAATCTATATAGGTGTTGAACCTTAAAACTATTAAAGGGGTTTTCTAAATTCCTTTCCTATGCCAGCTCAAGAAAGACTAGAATTGTGAGTGGGTATAAGGCAAAAAGCTATGTTCTTCATACTGTATAAAAACAATGCAGACAGAATGATCAATTTTAGCCATTGGCTAAATAATCAGCAATAACTTTACTCAATTTTACTGCCCCTGCCCATTTCCTAACTTGTGTAGAATTGGGATACACAAATTAGGGAGCAGCAGAGAATGCAGGTCACAATGGTGTAAGGAGGGGTCTAGCCTGCATCACCCCGATGGCGCTGCTATCTGCACCTTGTGTTGGATTTTTATTTTTTGTCTAGTGCAATGTACAGACCACATCCAAGCCTGTGGAAAAAGTGATGCCTGAATGAGCACAAAAGGGGTGCAGTCTTGTGCCTCTTGGTGCTCTTGCATTTCTGCAACCTATCACTGTAAATGTCCTCCTTTTTATGTGAGCAACACCAGATAGTCATCAGATTAGGCCAAATAGTAAAAATATTAATTATGAGATCTACAAAATAAATACATAACAGATTTTGAGTCGTACACAAAATCATTTATTTAATCTATTCCCAAATAATTATGCTAATAATAAAACCAAGGAAGAGTTGTACTCTTTAGCCAAAAGGAAAGTTTTGTTCCCTATTTTAATTTTATCTATAGTTCACTATCTGCACACACACATCCTTTTAATTCCTACTTGATTTCTAGTTGATCCAGAGGAAGGCTGAAAAAACCCTGTAATGAGAGAAATTTCATCAATGGTGGCTCAAGAATATCTTAAATATATAGTAGTGTGTATCTGTGCAGAATGTACCTTTCCAGTAGCTCTTGGCTTTAAACGCCACAAGCTAATCCTGTTCCAAGTGCAAACTGTAAAATGACTTATAGTAAGTTGCAAATACTGATGTTCTGAGACAAGTTAGTATTGTGCTTAGTGCACCTAAAGTGATTTATCAATGATATGCCATGCAAAGCAATTGATTGCTAATGTAATGTAGGATGTGACTAAATTTTGAAAGACGCACCAATGTTAGAACATACATAAATATGTGTGCTACTAAGGGATGGATGAGCTCATATAATATATAGCCTTGCTACATGTGTAATCTAGAACATAAATAGAAAGCAACACTCTCCCCCTGCTCAGTTCAGTATGGTACAACTGTTGGCTTGAAACAGGGCTCCAGTCTTTTGTTCTCTAAATCCACCCAGTCAAGCGATGCATAAAACGGGTGCTCCCTGATGTTTCCATTGATTCTGAGGTGCAGATCAGGCTGCTTCTCCAGTAGCTAAAGACATGGACTATTAAATTATCTTACATTGAACTTTTGCATACTAAAAGATAATTATTAGGTGAATGTCTCCATTAATTAGCAATTAACTCCACTATTTGCAGAAGATCTCGTAATTCTGCGGGTACAAATGGTGGAAAATATGCCTACCTCTCTTTGGGAAATGGTAACTTGCCAGTGGCCATCTCACACACGGTGGTACAGAACTACTACCAGTCCATTCCTGCGTTAAAATCCTTCAGTGCCACAACCTTTCAAAGGAACAACAGATTTAGTCAAACATAAATACAATTCTGTATTCACTTGTTTATAACACAAAGTGGCCATGCTTTAGGTAATTACAGATTACAACGAACAACTTACATTAAGAGAACACTACAGGAAGGCTAAAACAATATATTATTAATGAATAAGCTGTATAAATGTTTCTACCTCTGGGGCTCTGTATCCAAATTGTCCTACAGCACCATGGTAGATCTTTGGGCCAAACATGATTTTGAGGGAGATCCCACTCTTCATCCACAAGAATGTTGTCTTGCTTGATGTCGCTGCAAGACAGAGAGTAGGAATAGTTAATTTAGTTATTAGGAAGGTGAAAGGAATTCTGGGAAATGATTGGTGTTGGAATAAATTAACTTGACTTAAATAAATACGATATATAGAATCTATGATGTAAGGGCAGTGGCATACTAGGCTGAGTCTCCATATGCATTGAACTGAAGGTAGAGCTGATCCTATTGGATCCTCTGCCACATCTCCTGGCAGTAGAGTCAATTTATTGGTGGAAACACAAACGTATACATTTTCAGGAGAATAAACAGATCACGGTGATATGACCATCAGGGCGGAACTAGGGGTAGGCAGAGTAGGCACGTGCCTAGGGCACAAAGCTGGGGGGGTGCCAGGCACGTACCTCCTCTGTCGCCTACCCCATGTCCGATCGCATCTCTCCCCTTGTATTTGCGCTTGTGCGTCCCCTTTTATTTGCGCTTGTGCGCATGCGCGCATGGCAATTCTCGCTTCCGCGCATGTGAGCATGGCAAATCACGCTTCCGCGCATGCGCACACAGTGATGCACGCGAGCGTCAATTTGCTCATGTGCACAAAAGTACCGGTTCATGCATGCTTGCGCTCATTCAGTGCCAGCCCGGAAAAGTTGCCTAGGGCGCCTGTTGGGGCTGGCCGGCCCTGATGACCATTCATGTGAAGGCCCCAGTTTTACAAAGAGAATATACTCATCTGTGAACAGATGGAACTGTAGGCCAACCACCATCTCTGCAGAGCAGAACCTCAAAAAATAAAAACATTCATATACATTTAATTTTTCTCTTTATAATATTTAGCAAAATCTTTATGTATTTATAATATCCTTGTCATAGTTTAATTGACATAATTCACCAGCAATAAGGGGCAGCTATGATTCACATTGACATGTCATTTGACATCTTAATCACAATAATTTTTCCTGTCCATTCTACTGATACAGTGGTGGCATGGGAATGGTTTGGGCCCTAATGAATTGTGGAGTATACTGCATAACCATTTAACTGCTTTTAAATCGAAGTGGTGGGATATTCATGAATATAATGCCGCCACATCTACTGTGAACTGAAAAAAGGAGACAGTTGGACAGATTTCATTTATATTTACTGTTTCTTTATTCTCTTGTTTTTTCATATATCTTAACCATTCGATTAGATCATCTTTCTCAACAAATACTGTGTGACTAACAATATTCTGTTCCGCGTCAAATGCCCCTGGCGACGTATTTGGTTTCAAAGACTGCTGCCACTGGCATGCTCCAGTACAAAGAACTTCAGCAAAACGAAATGCAGATGCATACCTGGTCCCTCTTTCCACGTTCACGGTGCATGGAACATAGGAGGACGGCACCTAGGGGTACGCCCCCGAAACGTTGTAACCTGTTTGGCTTGGCATTAAATATGGGTAATAACCCTTGAGCAGATTTTGTGTGCTGGATTCATTCTATTTACTTACAGTACAAAGAATGCTTGAAGCTAGTTATACAGACAAGAAGAGGATGAGACAGAGAAACACATAGAGCAGCAGAAATTAGTAATAGAATATTACCCAAGAAACATGTAGTATACCCAGGCCCGGATTTGTGGGAAGGCCACCTAGGCCCGGGCCTAGGGTGGCAGGATTTTAGGGGGGCGGCATGCTGCCCAAACACACCCACATTGGTTCAAAAACACTGGGGATGCACAGGAGATACAATCTCCATTAAAATTTGCACGAATAAAGGGGAGGGGACAGGGGCGACAAATTGCAGTGGGCCTAGGGGCGTCCGCTATGTAAATCCGGCCCTGAGTATACTCCACGTAAAATCAGTTTTACTAGGGCTGAATCCCTAGTTACAGGAACTTAAGTTAAGTTACAAGAACTTAAGTTTGAAAAATGTATTAATTTTATGAGCCACAGAATGTCACCTTTCCTCTTTTCTGTGTGTGGTAATTACTGTTTATGAATTATGACTAATTAGGAGGATGAATCTGAGATGCACTCAGTTATGTTTTTTAGTTTGTTAATAAACTAGCTATGATTATATAATGTTAAATTTTATACACTGCTCCACTTCATCTTTAATTTTATCTTCCGCATATGCATTTTAAGGTCATGTTTTATACTTAAAGGTATCCTGTCATCAGAAAACATGTTTTTTTCAAAACGCATCAGTTACTAGTGCTACTCCAGCAGACTTCTGCACTGAAATCCATTTCTCAAAAGAGCAAACTGATTTTTTTGTATTCAATTTTAAAATTGAAATTGAAAATTTTGTCAATTTCCCAGCTGCTCACAGTCTCATATTCATTTTGAAAAAAAATGTTTTTCCCATGACAGTATCCCTTTAAGTTTAAAAAAAATGCTCTATTAAAAAAGCATGCTCTATTATGGGTTCAATCAGTTCTTTTTTTGTTTTTTTTGTCAGGACATGTAGGGGGTTATTTATCAAAATTCAAAAGTTTCTCACTATTTTCTGAAAACTAATCTGACCAAATTCCCATGGACTTTTCCCCCCTTTTTATCAATACATTTTTCAGAAAATTTCTTGAAAAATGTAGAAAAAAATCTGAATCATGCTAATTTTTCGGATTTGTTGCTGAAAAATGCAACTTTTTTGGATTTGACGCCGGAAAACCACTAAATCTTCAGAGTATTGATCGATACACATCGCCGATCAGCATATCAACGGGACATCTGCCATTGATTTCTACATGATCTCAGCAGGTCTGAGTTGGAGTACTATTTTATTCGGAATTTGAACACTATCGGAGTTTAATACATTTAATACATTTAAATAAATTTAATACATTTTCCCCTTTTAAAGTCCGACCAGAAAAAACAGACTTTAATAATCAACCCCCTTAATGTGGCATTCTTCTACATTGCCAAGTATAGTCATTGAAGTCTCACCTGCTCATGTGGGGCCTAACTATAAATATATTAAACTATAATTCATGTCTTTATTCTTTTAATCTCTAATATACTGAAATAAATGTAGAGAGAGAGAGAGAGCGAGAGCAGAAGTGATGGGTATATATTTTTGCCTCTGTACAATCTAAAAATAACCTCTCTTAAATGAAATTAAAAATGTAACTATAGTTATCTTCAATAAAATGCAGGTGCCTGATTAAGATTAAATACTAGGGATGCAGAGTTGGACTGGGCTGGCGGGACACCAGGAAAAAACCCGGTGGGCCCTGCCAGCCCAGACCCGCTCCCCTGCCTGCCCAGACCTGCTCCCCCGTCTGCCTGACATTCTGCATTCTCGGTGAGGATTTGTGTGTGTGGGCCGCTGAAGTGGCAGCCCCAGTAGGCCAGGACTGCACCAGTCCAACACTATATGTATGTAACAAAACGTCCATGGCACATTACCAGGGGTGGTAAAAAGATGCCACTGGCCTGTAAGATAGTAAAACTGCTCTCTATACACTAATCAAGTAGACCCAGATAATGTGACAGAAGGTCTATCAACCCATTCAGAAGTGGAACATCACTTGAATGTTGTAGCTATGGGAAATCATCAAACCATTTAGAAGTGGAACATCACTTGAATTATGCTATTCCAGAGAAAGCTTTACTTTTCCTGGGACTGAAAAGCTGCGTGTGCCTGACAAATGAAAATACACTTAGTATCCAAGCCTCCTTCACGATGTCTTCATTCTTTTCCTTGTTCGTCTTCATCTAGATCTTAACTGCCACAAGTTTTTCCTTTCCCGGAAAGATGCCAGCATCACCTGAGAATAGGAGAGAACAAAGATTAAATACAAACTAAATTAATTGGTTAGCAGCATCACTATATAGGAACATTACTATTATCTTTATAGTTCTGCTACTAAAAAAAATGTCTCTTCAAAATACTCAGACCCCTCTCTTGCACCCTCTTGGTTTCACATTAGATTAAAAGGAAATTGCCCCTTGTGATTCTCTTCACTGACTTGGCCACTGTTGCCCTTTCCCAGCTCTGTGTGGAAGGTGTAGTTCTTAACATCCAGGCAGAGTGGACTTGCAGCTTCAACACACAGCTTCTTCTGCTCACTGGGACCTGGAAATAAATAAAGATCCTGTTCTGGAAACATTTATCTGATGTTCTATTGGCATGTAGTTCTAGTTCCCATTCTAATATATAATAATTATAAGGCTTTTCAGGCATTTTGTTTTCTGATACACAAGCACCATAATTGCTCCTGCCATGCCTCATATGGACATGAATTTGAAATTAAGTCAAGACTCTTTAGTCTTCAGTTATCCTACGCCTTCTATGAAGTTGCGTCCAGGGCACCGAGCGATGGCAAATTTTTGCTACTGTTACTTCGGCAAGCAAAGCGAAGTTGTGCTAGCGTTGGGGAATTTGCATACGGCAGGAAGTGAAAGTACAGAGTGAAAATTTGCCTGCCGATAGAGTGCGAATGAGCGCTAGTGTATGTCTCTTTTGCTAGCGAATTTTCGCCTGCGTCACTTCACCCTTTAGTAAATTTGCCCCTAAGGGAGAATGTGTTGTGCAACTACATCACTCTGTTACTGTGAAAAAATAGAAACAAAAATAGGGCAACAGAGGTTCTTGCAAACAAACAAAAGGGATCTTTTGAAACCACACCACCGGGATAAAACCCACAGATCAATGAGAGAGAATTATATGTCATCAGATACAGACTCAGTCAGGTAGAGCAGGGCTCTGTATTACCAGTCTAGAGACATTTAATAGCATGAAAAATACATCTTTAGGTTACAATATAGTAGTTCAGATTTCCTCAAGTGGAAAGTGTTCAGAGAGTGGTACACTAAATCCTAAATGCCTTCACACTGTGGTCCCTAACTTTAGTGCAGTTATACCTAAGGGAGAGCTACCTCCAGCTATCAATTCATAGGTGCAGTGCAAGGCTGCTCCTCCTAGCTCATATATATGTGAATAAGATAACTTGGATAGCTTCTGCCTAGCAACTAGGGGGATAGCACTTGTAGGGGATATACATCCATAGGGACTGTTAACCATATGGGTCCCTCCCTATATTATGTTTCTATTACTACAATTGTATGTGAATGTATGAGTATGTGAATATATTTTGCCAGCCCTCCACTCTACTGCTTGTGCCTATTTGCAAGCAGAAGCTACACTTTTCAGTTCAGATAAATGGAGGTAGAGCACGGGCCAACACTGTTTGCCCTCAGCCTGCTTATGACTTACTAGGTTTGTTGTGAGCACAGCCCATTAAGAAGCATTGGCTGCATCTGGGCCTGCACTCCCCTGCAAATTAATGCATTTAACCTGAACGCACGGAGCGCAGGCAAACCCTCTTGTATACACAAGCCCTAAGGCATAATGAATAGACCCTACATTACCACTAGAGTTCCGGCTCATTATTACTGAAAGTTTTTATTTCTAAGGTTTTGCTGCACTAGTATAAGCATCTTATATCTATGAATATTTCCATGATCATGTGGTGACTTGTGGTTTCTTTGCCAATTTTCCACTTATTTGTGCTTTTTATGTTTCCGTGGGCAGCCTCTTGATTTAACTTCCTCCTTGTACTCTAATTGCAGAGTGGAATATAACTGTTATAGAATTTGTTTAACAGAAAAAGTCCCACTGAGTAATTTTTTTCAGCGTCAGAAGGAACACAATTATTCATCAAATTACATATATGAAGTGTAAGGTTTATGATCCTATTATACATCTCATCTTGTTTCCCCCCTCACAGTTTAATTTACTAATGCAGCACTCATTTAGATATCTTTGCTGTGTACAGGTATGGGACCTGTTATACGGAATACTTGTAACCTGGGGTTTTCCGGATAATGGATTTATCTGTAATTTGGATCTTCATACCGTAAGTCTACTAGGAAATCTTGTATATATTAAATAAACTCAATTGGCTGGTTTTGCTTCCAATAAGGATTTATTATATCTTCGTTTGGATCAAGTACAAGCTACTGTTTTATTAATACATAGGAAAAGGAAATCATTTCTTAAAAATGTGGATTATTTGGCTATAATGAGCTCTATGGGGGACAGCCTTTCCGTAATTTGAAGCTTTCTGGATTGTGGGTTTCTGGATAATGGATCCCATACCTGTACTACAGATTAATGATTATTGCTAAGTCAGTGCCATACCAGGCATTGTCAATTATCTCGCCATGCCATTTATTTATTTGCAAACAGAGAGCAAGGTAAAAAGGGGCAACAACATGGCTCCTAGTGCTCACAGTCTCATATAATTCTTAATTTTTATTTAGTTCATTTGAACTTCCTGTATTTGTTTCCTAAATATCCCTTCGACATCTATGAAAAATGTGGTTACATTTGGTTTGATTGAAACCTTAGATATATTCTATAAATATCACCGCTTAACCGCTTAATTGATACAGCTGATGAGTGCTGCTAGATAAGTAGGTCACAAGCCTACCACATCAAAAACAGGGCAGTCTGCATTATAGCATCATATAGGATAGAATCATGAGTCCCTTGCATCCTTTAAAGGGGACCTGTCACCCAAAAAAAATATTCAAAATCCTATTTCATCACATTAGTCAAGCAAAATTAACTTTAATTACACTATATAACCTATTTGAATCTTATAGCAAGCAGGCAGGAGCCATTTTGTGGACACTGTTATTAAGACAAGCCTTTCATCATCTCAGAATCTTGTTTGTGCACCAGAATGGGGGACCTGATGTCATCCCCATGCCCTGGCTACACAATTAAATGGTAAAGAGAACGGGGGAATGTGGGGGAGAGCAGTGACATCTAGGAAGTGCTGAATGGAAAGTGAAAGTAATTGTCTGCCCGCCTCTATGCCCAAGGCATAGAAGAGGGACAGACAATATATGATTGACAGCTGAGATTTTTAAATGAGCTTCGAACAGCTATGAATGCTTTAATAAAAAACAGAAACTGGATTTCTTGTTTAATTTGAAAAGGAATTTTATTATACAGCTTTTTGTGTCTGGGTGACAGGTCCACTTTATCTTTTCCTAACAAAAACTAAAGGAAATCCTCCCAGAGGTGCCACCTGAGTATCACATTTATTATACGTGGGGGGGGCTTACATTTTGTAATGACTTTATGTTTCTGTTTTTTAAAGAACTGGTAGGAACTCATGTTCTATGCACAGATTTTAGTCCCACCAAACAAAAGAGAATGTGAAAATCAAGAGAAATATAATTAAGTAATAAAGGGTATGGGGGATCTCAGCAGGCTAGGTCAAGAGGTACCAGCACCCAAAGAAAGTACCACTTGCCTCCACCCGTTCATGCTCGCTTGCCACAAAGAAATTCCTCATGGCAGCAGTGGAGTGTAGTATTCAATCAAAGTGGGGCGCCCCCCTAGTAGTGACCTAAGCACATGCTTACCCTGCCTACCCCTAGATCCAGCACTGGATTTCAGTAATCCCAAGTAATGTCAGGTTTGGCATCATTTACATTCTAGAAGGGGTACTTAAGGGACAATAACTATGTATTAATTAACCTTAAAGTGGTGGTTCACCCTTTGCTTACATTTTTTATACCTTACCAGCTTTCCAATGGGGGTCACTGACCCCAGGAGCCAAAAAAACTGTTGTTTCCTTGAATCTAAAATTGTTTTATTATTGGTACTTATTACTTATAGTATCTTTCTATTCAGGTCCTCTACTTTTCATATTCCAGCCTCTTTTTCATACCACTGCTTGGACCCTAGCAAACAGATTGCTGCTGAAAGTCTAAAGTGGAGAGCTGCTGAACAAAAAGAAAATAATAGAATATCACAAAAAAAATAAAACATGAAAAACATTTGCAAACTGTCTCAGAATGTCAGTCTCTGTTATACTAAAAATTAATATAAAGTTGAACAAGCCCTTTTAGCTACAGTTGAATATAGCTGAAAGGAGGATTTCTTTTTACATTATATTTAGGGTCCTTTTCTCAAACAATCTTTTGCATAACAAACGAATATATAATTCTTAGAAGCTTAACAATATACAATAATTAAAAACACTAATACTAAAATTGATTTTTAAATCCACTTACAGCTGAAAGCAGTATTTGTTTATTCCTTTTCTGTTTTCTGGGTCTGCCTCTTAAAACAATACACCAGGAGTCAGTTGTCTTGCAAGTCTTTTAATCACCCAGCTTGAAACAGAGCAAGGACTGCAAAAAATGTAAATAGCCACACAAATACTACTTTTAATAGCAATTACATTTACAAATACGTTGAAACCATTGAAAATCTAGAAAATCATTTATCATTTTCTCCCCCAAAGAGAATACATTTTCTTTAATTTCCAGTAGATTGCCTGTTTTCAATTGTAGCCAAGACAAATTGTAGACATTTGGGACCAAATTTACTAAGAGGAGAAAATTCGCTCAGACAACACTAATTCACTGACATGCAAAGTTGCATCCAGGGCGCAGAACGCTGGCGAATTTGCACTACCGTTAATTCGGCAAGCAGAGCAAGTTGCACTAGCGTTGGCTAATTTGCGTACGTTAGGAAGTTAAAATTTAATGGATGTTTATGTTGCAGCAAATACATTACATTACACAAGCCCAGGGAAGCTTAATAAAATAAAATAATGTTGTTATATTGCCCTAAACATGAGCCCAGTGTATAGTTTATGTGCCATATGTTAGGAAATGTAGGGAAGCCGGTTACCCCAAAAAAATGTTACAATATTTTGCAGCCTATCACCCTGAAAAAAGGAAAAGACACTAGAGTTTTTTGGGACTAAATTTTGAGGAAGTCCTATCTACTCCATTGCACTTAGTCTGGTCTGACGTGGCGAAGGCAAGAGGTAACATTCAGTAAAATTCGCAAGAGGTAACATTCAGTAAAATGTTAGTGAATTTGCGCAGTTACCTCCCTTCGCCAGAGCTCAACTTCGCCTGCCATTTGAGTGCAAATGAGTGCCAGCGTCAGTTTCTTTTGCTAGCGAAGTTACGAATTTTTAGCTTTAGTCACTTTGCCCTTTAGTAAATTTGCCTATTAGAAGAAAGATTTTCAACTAAATTTTGAGGAAGTCCTATCTACTCTATTGCACTTCGCCTGTTCTGAGGTGGCGAATGTTAGTCTGGCGCAAGAGGTAACATTCAGTAAAATCTGCAAGAGGTAACATTCAGGTAACATTCAGTAAAATTTTAAGGAATTTGCGCAGTTACGTTCCTTCACCAGAGCTCAACTTCGCCTGTCGATTGAGTGCAAAAGAACACCTGCGTCGGTCTCTTTCGCTAGCGAAGTTACGAATTTTCACCAGCTTTAGTCACTTTACCCTTTAGTAAATTTGCCCCTTGGACTGTTGTCGATGAGTTCCAGATATAAATACACTTAGGGGCAGATTTACATATGGTCGAATATCGAGGGTTAGTTAACCCTCAATATTCGACTGCCGAATGTATATTTCTGATCGAAGGATATTCCTTCGATCAGAAAATTGTTAGGAAGCCTATGGGGACCTTCCCCATAGATGGAGGGGTATATTTATCAAAGAGTGAAGTTACTTCCACCCATTGATGAATACGCCTTTCAAAATCCCATAGAAATGAATTGAGAGCTGCGGAATTTCACTCTAGTGGCGGAACACTCTTTGATAAATTTACCCCGGAGTCTCAAAACATAATGAAAACATATAAAATGAAGCTCTTGCTGTCTGTGATTGCATCTACTTTGTAGCTCCATAATATACAGTCTCTTGGACCACATTTCTGTGTTATGCATTTTTTGCAGGAATTGAATATACAAATTGGAACATTCCAAGCTTAAACTAAGCTTAGCCGTATTCTGTAGGGCTCAGTTATGACCACAAGTGCAGTGTGCAAAGTGCAATTTTGGTCCCAAATTGCCATGTTTACCCATAATGCAGTATTAGCCCTTTAATTCCAGTATAGCCCAGTGAACCAAAAATGATCAAATTGCGCTTGCATTATCCCAGATATTGAGTTCAAAACAGTATTTACATTCAATCTGTTGAGCACAAGTCTGGTGCATCTACTGATGCAAATCACTGGGGGAACCCTGGAGCCACCACCTGGTGCAGGGTAGCAGTTGATCCAGGGTTTCCCAGAGTCAATATCTGCAAATTGAGCACCATTCATCAGAAATGACAGGATGATACCTTGAAGATGCATTGACAACCATGTGAAGGTGTAGGAGTTGGTTTGAACACAAGTACTTTAAAGGGATACTGTCATGGGAAAAAAAATGTTTTCAAGAGCCATTACACAAGCCCAGGGAAAAATTTTTTTTTTTCAAAATAAATCAGTTAATAGTGCTGCTCCAGCAGAATTCTGCACTGAAATCCATTTTTCAAAAGTGCAAACAGATTTTTTTATATTAAATTTTGAAATCTGACATGGGGCTAGACATATTGTCGATTTCCCAGCTGCCCCAAGTCATGTGACTTGTGCTCTGATAAACTTCAATCACTCTTTACTGCTGTACTGCAAGTTGGAGTGATATCACCCCCTCCCTTTCCCCCCCCAGCAGCCAAACAACAAAAGAACAATGGGAAGGTAACCAGATAGCAGCTCCCCAACAGAAGATAACAGCTGCCTGGTAGATCTAAGAACAGCACTCAATAGTAAAAACCCATGTCCCAATGAGAAACATTCAGTTACATTGAGAAGGAAAAACAGCAGCCTGCCAGAAAGCATTTCTCTCCTAAAGTGCAGGCACAAGTCACTTGACCAGGGGCAGCTGGGAAATTGATAAAAAAACGTCTAGCCCCATGTCAGATTTCAAAATTGAATATAAAAAAATCTGTTTGCTCTTTTGAGAAATGGATTTCAGTGCAGAATTCTGCTAGAGCAGCACTATTAACTGATTCATTTTGAAAAAAAATTTTTTTCCCATGACAGTATGTATACCTTTAATGAACTGTCATTATACACTATCCACTGGAGACCCCTTATATGTTCCACATATCTGATATTCAAAACTGGTATCTGCAATATGTGGCTACATTTGCTTGTCATTTCATATTTCTCCTTCATTATGGGCAGGTTAAGATTGTAAAAAAGCCTCATGGCTCTTTAAGTGCTCAAAATTATCTTGCAGTTTGCCTTCAACTCACCCGTAGCTTGTTGTACTTGTAATTACATTAGTTTTAAATAAAGGTTAGATGGTTTTAAGTTAGAGTGTGAAAGGAAACTTTTTTTTTTAAATACTTATATACAAATAGTTTAAGGCTGGTCCCAGAACCAGGCAGATTTCCAATTTGGAGTCAGGAAGGTTGGATACTTCATCCTCCATCCATGCAGCTTTGTAGGTTGGCATCCTTGCTTTAAATAACACAATGCTAATATATTTGTACTTACTTAAAAGCAAAGGCTTGAAGAAAAAGGAAGTAAATATGCTTTAGTTCTACAGACTGTGGTAAAGAAATGTTCCCTTTTTAGTGGTTTTTGGTTCCATTTCATAAGGTATCAAACACCTACATAGTTATAAAGTCTCTGTTATACATTTGTGCCTCTGTGATGGAATTCACACCTATTACATAAATAGTTACTTCAAGATATAATTAGATAGCTGTAGGTATGTGCATAAAGGTTACCAAGAATGTATCGTAATGAGGTTAAAGGAGTAGGAAAGGCAATTTACATTGGGGTTGCCA
Organism: Xenopus petersii; assembly: GCA_038501925.1. Classification (NCBI taxonomy): domain Eukaryota; kingdom Metazoa; phylum Chordata; class Amphibia; order Anura; family Pipidae; genus Xenopus; species Xenopus petersii. The sequence continues at coordinate 40,557,366 of CM076675.1, forward strand.
AAAGTTAGGCACTCCTAAGTGATTATATTTACTTACCTGACATCCCCGGCTCCTATCATCAGAAATCTGCACCGGCCTGGGGTTCTTCCAGCGAGCATCACAGGGGCAAATTGACTAAAGTGCAAAGCGGCTAACGCTAGCGCAAATTCGCTAGCATGACATAATTTTGTTACTTCGCAGATTTACTAACGGGTGCTGCCGTAAATTCGCTAGCGAAGTGGACCTGCTCTAGCACTACTTCGCACCCCTACGCCAGACGAAATTGCGCTATGGCGAAGGGACGTAACTACACTAATTCACTAACTTGCGGATTTTATTGAACGTTAACTTTTGCGCCAGACTTGCCTTCGCCACCTCAGACCAGGCGAAGTGCAATAGAGTAGATAGGGCTTGCTTCAATACAGTTGAAATTTTTTCTAAGTCACAAAAAACGCTGACGTCTTTTACCTTTTTAAAGGTGATAGGCTGAAAAAGATCGTAATTTTTTTTGGGGGTACCCTCCTTCCCCCCTACAGTTCCTAACATATGGTACCTAAACTATACAGTGGGCACATGTATAGGGCAAAATAACACCTCTTTTATTTTAAGAAGGTTTCCCAGGCTTGTGTAGTGTAATGTATTTGCTGCTACATATATGTCCATTGTACTTTAACTTAGTGTCGTATGCAAATTAGGCATCGCTAGTGTAACTTTGCTTTGCTTGACGAAGTAACGCTAGCGCAACTTCGCTACCTTTTGCCTCCCTGAGCGCAACTTCCGATTTTAGTGAATTAGCGGCGCCCTGGCGAAGTGCGGCGAAGCCAACGCTGGCGCAACTTCTAAGGTAAGTAAATTTGCCTCACAGAGTGACCTTCTTCTTTGTTTTTAAATTTCCCAGGGCAGACGCATGTGTAGTAGAACGAAATAGGCAGCTCTTTCATTAAAGTTCGGCTTTTCGCTCTACTGCGCATGCGCAACTGCAAGGAGACAGAGGAAGGAGGAAAAGGCTCGATCTGTGGTACTCACTGGAAGAACCCCGGGCCTGTGCAGTTTTCTGCTGATAGGAGCAGCACTCATGTAAGTAAATATACTGTAATAACTTGGGGGTGCCTAACTTTTGGCCTTTCGTTCTCCTTTAAGTCACAGAATGTAACCAAATATTATACAATATACTATATTATCATTTCTATATATTCTAGTATATTGAAATTGCATAAGAACTAATTTATAAGCCCAACTTCAATGCCGTCATGCTAAAACAGATCATTTCAAGTATTGACTCAATTGAAAATACGGTACTTGGTCCTGCACCAAGTGCAATTGTGCCTACCCAGTCTCTCTCATGAATGATGTGCAAGTCTGCCTATTAAAACCCTGGAGTTACCACGGCCCTGAAAGTGATGGTTATTGCAGAGTGAATGCGTCAATATGCAAAGCACACCTAAAGAATAATGTGCAAGTGTCATTTTGATGGGGAGTACTGGAAATGATGCCATCCTGATAATTTTAAGCACCATTGCATCAAATTGGTAAAAACAAATAACACAGAAGCTCATGGGAGGCATTTATACCAAATGCAATTCCACATATATCTGCAAGAATGCTGGAATCATGGGAAAATGCTACATTATGGTCACAATGATATGGTAAATTATGTATAAAATGCACTTTGCACAATGCACTTGAATTGAAACAGGATAAGCTTAGTAATTGCTGGAATGTTATATACAATGCATACAGTAGGTACATCTTGTCAATTTGTATAATCTCAGTCTGCATACAACTCATGTAAATAAAGACTTCAAGTCTGTAGATTGTTTGCAGGGTAGGATGTAATATGTTTTCATACATAAGGCCAACAATTACATTGCAGAGATCTGACCCTGTTCTTCCAGTCCTTTTACAAGACAGTTTCTAATGCCACATCCAGAAAATGTGCCTTTATGTTAAAGGGGTTGTTTTAGTATGTTGATATTCTGAGACAATTTGCAATTAGTTTTCACTTTTTATTATTTGTTATTTTGAGTTATTTAGATATTTATTCAGTAGTTCTTTACTTTACAATGTCAGCAATCCAGTTGTTAGGGTCCATTGGTTGACTGAGGGCTAGACTATGAATAGGAAAGGGCCTGAATATAAATATGAGTAATAAAAAGCAATAACAATAAACATGTAGCCTTACAGAGGATTTCTTTTTTAGATGTGGTCAGTGACCCCATATGAATGCTGAAAAGTGACAGAAGAAAAATGCAAATAATTAACAAAACTCAAAAAAAAAAAAATAAGGCTAATTAAAAAGTTATAGAATTAGCATTCTATAACATACTAATGGGCTTGTGTAATAAAAGACACTGTTTGCCATGGGGCAGTGACCCATAGCAACCAATCAGCAGGTAGCTTTAGAAGAGAAGGAAACCCTTTTGGTGCAAAACCCCTCCCCCCGTAGGCCTCCATCCCTCCTCCCCCCAGACCTACCTCCCTTCCCGGGCAAATTCCCCTAAATTGCTACTTACCCCTCGGTGCAGGTCCTCTCCCGTTTGCAGGCACCATCTTCTCCCATGGGGTCTTCTTCCTGGATTTCCCGGCGTTTGGCAGCGCATGCGCAGTAGGAGTATTTGCCGGTTCAGCTCTACTGCGCATGCGCTGAAGTCACAGAGTTTTCCGATTTCTTTTTTCGGCAGCTTCGTGACTTTTGGCGCATGCGCAGTAGATTCCAACCGGCAAATGCTCCTACTGCGCATGTGCTGTCAAACGCCGGGGAATCCAGGAAGAAGACAGCAGGGGAGAAGATGGTGCCTGCGAACTCCACTGGAGAGGACCTGCGCCAAGGGGTAAGTAGCAACTTAGGGGCATTTACCTGGGGGGGAGGTAGGCCAGGGGGGAGGAGCGAGGGGGCCTACGGGGGGAGAGGTTTTGCTCCGAAAGGGTTTCCTTCTCCTTTAACTGGTCACCTGTTTAAATGCAAACATCTTATTGGTTGCTAAGGGTTACTGCTCCTGGGCAAACTTTTATTACATATGAGGGTAAATATGAGGAAGTTAACGCAAAGGTGAACCACCCCTTTAAGAAACTTTAAAGAAAAGAATTGATAGCAGCTCCCATTCACCACTTAAATGTGCAATATGTCAGAAGGGTGTTCTTTCACGCCAACCAAGTGTCATTCTCAACCCCAGAAGCAAATGGAAAAATGGTAAAGCGGCCACAACTCCATCGCTACATTAACAATTTAAACTTTTATTTACACGTGAGTTAAAAGTATGTACAGCACCGGAAACTATATGCATTATGGGGTGCATAGTCACATAATAATGAGGTAGCAATAATGCATTTAGAACAAATGTGCACTGTGATCAGTGCTCATAAAATGCACACAGCAAAGACATGGCATACACTTAGATACGTAAAACAACAAAGCAGAAAAAAATAAAATAGCAAAAGAATATGAAATAATAATACAAGAGTGAATGAGCGTGATTAGACCAGATAAGTAATATGTCTGGTATTCAAGCCATATGGAAGGACAAAGATTCAGTATGCTACTTTTGCACCATTTAAATTTCTGTGAAGTATACTGGATATTTGTCCTTCATGCTGACTTTCATATGGTTTAAATACCAGGCATGATATAACTCTGGTGTATATGTTTATAAATTGTGTGAATAAAAGTTGGGAATAATTTTTTTTTTATATTTGTGACCTTTTGTCCATAAAGCGTCTTTCTCTCATTTTCTAAAATGTAAATTTTAAGTGCCCAAGTTGACAACGATTATAAATGTGACAACGATTATAAATGTGGCAAATTCGCAAAAATTGAGGTCACCCATAACAACCAATGACATATTAGCTTTAACTTTTCTACAAAAAGCATGATCAAAAATAATTCCGCATTCAGTTAGACATTTGCACCTAGGTTAATAAATCATTGTTTTTTATACAGCTGTATACTGTACTTGGAAGTGTAACAAACCTCTGGTTGCTAGGGCTAGGTTACCATAGCAACTTGTTAACCGTTGGGAAGCCAGAGTGTAAGATGAATAGTAGAGGGACTGAATAAAAATCTGAGCAATAAAAATTACAAATAGCAATACAATTTAATTAGATGCTAACAATCAAAGGGATTTTGGTTGCTGGGGTCCAGACAACCAGAAACCTTTTTTTATTTGTAGGCTTGAAAGATGTAGAATAGGATTATTCAAGACCCATAAAAGATCAAGACCAACTCAAAAGTGTTCAGAATTGTTTATCTATAACTAGGGATGCACTGAAACCTGGGGGCAGATTTACTAAAGGACGAAGTGGCTAATGCTAGCGACAATTCGCCAGTGTTGCCACTCGTAGGGACATCGCTAGCGAAAGAGACCTTCGTTAGCGTTTTTTTCGCACTCTAACGTTACTCCGCAAATTCACTAGAGATTTTACTGAACGTTTACTCTTTCGCCAGAGTTGCCTTCGCCAGCTCAGAGCAGACAAAGTGCTAAAAAGAAGCTTGATCTTCCTCAATCTTCTGTCACTTACATCATATCCTGTGTGCCGAAAATGCATTAAAGTTACAAAAACGCTGGCGACTTTTCCTTTTTTGAAGCGGGATTGCCTGCAAAAGTCCTAACAAACTTTTTTTTTTCCAGACATTTCATAACACATGGAACATTCATTTTACAGTGGGCTCAGGTGTAGGGCATTATAATTACTCTCTTGTTAAGGTTCCCTGGACATTCGTAATAAAAAGTGGTAACTTAAACCATGTGCACCAACATTTATAATAAAGACCTCCATACAACTTTAAATTACCCGCCATATGCAAAATGACCTAAGCGCAAGATCAGTATCGCATTTTTGCTAGGCACAAACGAACATTAGCGCATCTTCGCTATGAAATGCTTTCACTGCCGAAGTAACAGTAGCGAAAAGTCACCAGCGTTTGGCGCCCAGGGCACAACTTCACATGTTAGTGAATTAGCGTAGTGGTAGCAAATTTGTGCCTGGCGAAGTGGTGCGATATGTGTGCGAATCGGTCGCTGGCGACAATTCGCAAATTTTCGCTAGGCACAAACCAACACTAGTGCATCTTCGATGTGAAATGCTCTCACTGCCGAAGTAACGCTAGCGAAAAGTCGCCATCGTTTGGCGCCCAGGGCGCAACTTCACATGTTAGTGAATTAGCGTAGTGGTAGCGAATTTGTGCCTGGCGAAGTGGTGCGATATGTGTGCGAACCAGTCGCTGGCGATAATTCGCCCCTTTAGTGAATCTGCCCCCTGGACTCAATTCAGGATTTGGCCAAATCTGAGCCTTTTTCAGCAGGATTTAGGTTTGCCTGGCTGAACCAAAGCTGAACCCTTAAAAATTACATGACTTTAGGTCATACGATTAATAAAATTACAAATTGTTTTTGCGAGCGCTGATTTTTCTTCCTTTGAATGTAAATTTGGATATGCAAATAGGAGTTCGGATTCAGTTGAAAATTCAGTCAATTATCAAAGAGTGAAGTTAGAGATCACCACAGTCAGCTAGGCTGAAATACCACCTCTCTCCATTAATTTTATGGGATTTTTTTCTCAAATGGTGAACTTTCACCTTTTGATAAATACGCCTTTAAAAATCCCATAGAAATGAATGGAGAGAGGCGGTATTTTACTCTAGCGGATTGTGGTGATCTCTAACTTCACTCTTTGATAAAAATACCCCAAAGCCTTCGGGGGAAGAAATCCCTATAACATACTGCAACAACATTTATGTAAAGGGGAACCTACGCAGTGAAAGTAACTGTAAGTTGACATATGATATCACATAAGGGAATTTTTAAGACAGACATTTTTTTACATAATTCTAGAACAAAATAATTGTTTCAATATTTATATTAGAAAATGTTATTTGTCATAGTAGAAATCTATGCACCAATGATAAGTACGAGCAAGTTAACATATTGCTTCAGAGTAATATTATTAACTAGCAGCGGATTTACAATAAATTACTGAACATAGGTAACAGAAGTACACAAAAGGATTAGCATTGGTTGCCTGTGGTAAATTATCACAGTGTTTGCATTGTAGTATGCTGGCATTTTTTAAACGTATATACAATAGCTATAATAAATATATTAACCACTTGACCATTAAATGCGTTGGCCAAAAGTAAATGATGGAAATTGTAATGATGATCATATGATCACATGAAAAAAATATTCATGCTTACATTGCTTCTGACAAATGGCTAGAATGGGCTAAATAAAAAAAATACTAAGAAATTGCATTTGCATAGTTCTAGCTACACATTTTACCACATCCTGCAGTGTGAAAGGACATTGCGTAACTTGTATGCGGCACACTGAGAAACCACTAAAAGCTCATGTATGCTTTGCAAAAATGCAGACATTAATTAACCCCTTAAGACCTTGTTATTTTTGACATTAAAAAACATTATTTGTTTATGTTGTTTATGCCATTTTTGTAGATATGTAAATAAATGCTCATTTATATGGTAAAGAGATAGGGACAATGTTACTATATTTTAGATATTCTGTATGTGGGTGAGGAGAGATGTGTGTTGGGGTACTAGTTTGATTGCTGGGTTACATCTAAGATTCGGGTGGTCCTGGCCACCACAAATGGTCACTTTAAACAAGGTAGCTTAAAGGGATTCTGTCATGATTTTTATGATGTAGTTTTTATTTGTAAATTACACTGTTTACACTGCAAATAATTCACTCTACTACGTGTATATAAAATCAAATTCCTGAACCAGCAAGTGTATATTTTTTTCAAAATTGTAATATTGCTGTGTAGGCAGCCATCTCAGATCATTTTGCCTGGTCATGTGCTTTCAGAAAGAGCCAGCACTTTAGGATGGAACTGCTTTTTGGCAGGCTGTTGCTTCTCCAACTCAATGTAACTGAATGTGTCTCAGTGGGACCTGGATTTTACTATTGAGTGTTGTTCTCAGATCTCCCAGGCAGCTGTTATCTTGTGTTAGGAAGCTGCTATCTGGTTACCTTCCCATTGTTCTGTTGTTAGGCTGCTGGGGGGGGGGAGGTAGGAATTAAACCCTCCAACTTGCAGTGCAGCAGTAGAGAGTAACTGAAGTTTATCAGAGCATAAGTCACATGACTTGGGGCGGCTGGGAAACTGACAATACAGATGAAGCCACTTGGATTTGTGAGTTAAATGCGTCATGACTCAGGGGTAATTGAAGAAACTGTGTTATCTTAAGTCATCTTAACTCATTTAATGCATTTAACCTTTTCATTAGCATACCAAAGCGCCATTGTTCACAATGGTGAATGCTGTAATTAGATGGGATGTTGTGACGCAGTTTTCTGTGTTAAATGAGATAAATGGGATATCTGTGTTTAGATATTCTGTGTCAAACAGACAAACCAAAGTGGCTGCATCTGTATGTCTAGCCCCATGTCAGATTTCAAAATTGAATATAAAAAAATCTGTTTGCTGTTGAGAAACGGATTTCAGTGAGAATTCTGCTGGAGCAGCACTAATAACTGAATCGTACTAGAGGGTAGCCATCACTGTTTGCTTAGCAGGGTATAAGCAGAGTGAAAAAGGGTACTCCAATTTGAGGCTAATAGTTTTGACTGCATTAACATGAAATTCCACAGAGAAGGTATGAAGGTAGGTAGTAGTATGTATAGGTATGGGACCTGTTATCCAGAAACCCGTTATCCAGAAAGTTAAGAATTATGGAAAGGCTCACGTAGACTCCATTTTATCCAAATAATCCAAATTTTAAATTTTGATTACCTTTTACTCTGTAATATTAAAACAGGACCTTGTACTTGATCCAAAGATATGATTAATCCTTATTGAAGGCAAGACTAGCCTATTTGGTTTATGTAATGTTTAAATGATTTTTTTAGTACATTTAAAGGGATACTGTCATGGGAAAACATGTTTTTTTTCAAAATGCATCAGTTAATAGTGTTGTTGCAGCAGAATTCTGCACTGAATCTATTTTTCAAAAGAGCAAACAGATTTTTTTTTTATATTCAATTTTGAAATCTGACATGGGCCTAGACATATTGTCAGTTTTCCAGCTGCCCCCAGTCATGTGACTTGTGCTCTGATAAACTTTAGTCACTCTTTACTGCTGTACTCCAAGTTGGAGTAATATCACCCCCTCACTTCCACCACCCAGCAGCCAAACAAAAGAACAATGGGAAGGTAACCAGATAGCAGCTCCCTGACACAGATAATAGCTCCCTGGTTGCTCTAAAAACAACACTCAGTAGTAAAAGCCAAGTCCCACTGAGACTGATTCAGTTACATTAAGTAGGAGAAATAACAGCCTGCCAGAAAGTAGTTCCATCCTAAAGTGCAGGCACAAGTCACATGACTGGGGCAATTGGGAAACTGACAATATTTCTAGCCCCATGTCAGATTTCAAAATTGAAAATAAAAAAATCAGTTTGATCTTTTGAAAAATGGATTTCAGTGCAGCAGTCTGCAGGAGCAGCACTATTTACTGATGAGTTTTGAAAAAAAACATGTTTTCCCATGACCGTATCCCTTTAAGGCATGAATATCCAAATTACAGAACTGTTATCCATAAAGCCCCAGGTCCAGAGCATTCTGGCTAACAGGTCCCATACCTATATAAAGAAAACATTTATTTGTAGGGTCATCTCAAAGGCAACATATTTATTTTGTGATTTAATTTATAATAATAATTAATATTAATAATATAATAATAATAATTTCATTTAACAAACAAAAGTTACATAGTAAAAAGTAGAAACTTCAACAGTAAGAGGGAATGAAGTGGAGGTAGAGTTAGAGAAAGTAACTATAAAGGTACAATGAGAATGATAAGGCATAGGGCATAAAAGAGCAGTTTCACAAATGCTGACTGAGTAGAAAATGTCTAGGAGGAGTGGGTGGTCAAATGTTGCAGAGAGATCTATTAGGATGTATGGAATAGTGACCTTAGCCCAAAAGCACATGGAGCATTTTTTTTCTGCAGGCTGAGAGAAGCGGATCTGCTTTTTCTGAAGCTATGTTTATCTGCACTGAAAAGTACAGTTTGCACTTAAGGGGCATATATATCAAGGGTCGAATTTCGAATTTGAAAAACTTCGAAATTCGAATTTAAAAAGACCAGCCAAAATTAAGTCAAAGTTTTTTTTTTTTTGGTCGAATAGGTTCGTATTCGGATGAATTTGAATTGTAGAAATCGAAGTAATAGCGCATTCGATCGAATCCGAAAACTTCAATTGACTCCAAATAGGTTCTAGGAGGTCCCCCATAGGCTAACACAGCAATTCAGCAGGTTTCAGATGGCGAATGGTTGAAGTCAAATTTTTAAAGAGACAGTACATGATAAATTTCTATATTTCAAATTTTTTTCAAATTCTAATTGAATTTGGACTATTCCCTAGTCGAAGTACACAAAAAAATAGCTCAAAATTCGAATTTTTTAAATTTAAATTCACCTTGACCTTTGCTAAATCTGCCCCTAAGGGGATTTCGAATTGAAATTGTACGATTGAAGTAATAGCACATTCGAATAGTACGATTCAAAGTTTTTCCCCAAAAAAACTTTGATTTTTCAAAGTCCACCAATTGACTCCAAATAGGTTTTAGGAGGTCCCCCATAGGTTAAAACAGCAATTCGGCAGGTTTTAGGTGGCAAATGGTCGAAGTCGAATTTTTAAAGAGACAGCACGTGATAAATTTCGAAATTCGAATTTTCATATTTTTTTAAAATTCTAATCGAATTTGGACTATTCCCTAGATGAAGTACACAAAAATTAGCTCGAAATTCGAATTTTTTTAATTTGAATTTTCACTTCGACCTTTGATAAATCTGCCCTTAAGTGTTGGAGCTGGCTCAAAAATACCTGCTTTTGGATTCTTTGCTTCAATCTCAGCTAAGCAATGCTCATAGTGGTGTATTAGTCCTGGAATCTCCTACTCCTGAATATGTTTGAGTCCTTATACTGACGGTAACAATGTGGGATAAGTTGCTGTACCATGTTAGCCAGTAAAAATGTTACAGGGCAACCCTTTTGAAATAAAAAATGACAAAAGTGGTATAAAGGTGATACCTTTATTGGCTAACTAATATAATCATAGCAAGCTTTCAGAACATTTTAGTTCCTTTTTGAAGCTGATTATCAATATCAATCTATGTGTAAGGTGTCAAAGTCATTTACGAGAAGATCTGCAAGAGACAAACAGATATGATACAAGATAAAGTGGTTCAAAGAGTATAAATTAAGAATTGAATTATTGGAGGGTAGAATCAAAGGAAGTCCATACCCAGACACGTTGATATTTCTGACCTGGTGCAGTCCTTTCTTAGTCCACATAATAAGCCCTTAATCCACATCCCAGGTTTAGTCCCTTCTTCAGAGAATTGAAAGTTTCCATTAATTTGTATTCCCACACTTTTCTTTCATTATCTGTTTTAAAATTGCCCTTAAGAACCAAGGGGCAAACGCCATTTCGTTACTTCACCAATTTACTAACGGTCACTGGCGTAACTTATATTAGCGATATAGAGATATAGTCTAGTGGTACTTTGCTCCCTAACGCCTGGCGAATTTGCGCTCTGGCATGGCAATGGACGTAAATACACAAATTCACTAAGATTCAGATTTTACTGAACGTTACCACTTGCACAGACTTGCCTTCGCTCACCAGCGCTTCGGGTTTTAGTGAATTAGCGTTGTCGAAGTGTTGTGCTGGGAGCGAAGCCGTTGCTGGCAAATTTTCGGAGGTTAGTGAATTTGCCCCCAAAATTCTTAAATCCTTTATGGAGTGATAAGGGCTATTGAAATGTTTTCCTATTGGTGTGTCCTGTTTTTTATTGGTTATAGTGAATCGGTGGTGTGTATTTCTCTTTGCCCAGTGTCTCCTATAGACAGTCCCCCTGTTATGCATTTAGTGCATTGTATTAAGTACACCACGTTGGAAGAAGAACAGTTGTAGTGACCATGGATGCTGTATTCCTCTAATGTGTCCAGAATTGGTATTTTGTCTGAAGTCAGGATGTGTGGGCAGGTTTTGCATTGTTTTTTGCGACAGGGGTATGTTCCATTTTGGTGGGTTGCAATAAGGCACTTTTTGTTATTAGTGAATTTAGGTTGGGGGGCTGTCTGAATGCTAGGAGTGGTGGGTCTGGGAATATGCTTTTGAGCCTCTCATCCTTATGAAGTGTACCTTGAAGCTCTCTGGCTATTTTTCTGAGGGTACTTAGTTGTGGATTGTATGTGACCACTAGGGGAACTTGATTTATTTTAGGTTTTTGTTTATACTGTAGAAGGTGACTTCTGGGAATCCTGGTGGCTGCATTTATGTATTTATCTACAATCATGGGGTTGTAGCCCATGTTGATGAAGTCTGCTTTGAGTGTTTTGAGGTGGTGGTTCCTTTCAGCGCTGTCCAAACATATACGTATATGTATCATAAAGCCTGTCTGTAGATTATGTGTTTAGTGTGGTCAAGGTGAAAGCTGTCATACATTAGATATGATGGTTTGTCTGTTGGCTTTCGATATAAGGTGGTTTGAATAGTATTTTCCCTGATGTGAACGGTTGTTTCCAGAAAGTGGATTTGAGTGGGGGAGTAGCTCATTTGCAAATTGATAGTTGGAGCCTCTGACTGCTCAACTAACTATCTTGATCCTGTTTTTCGATCCTAGAGCACGCTACTACAAAACTTTCTAGCACTTACCTCAGTAGGCTCTCCAGCACACCACTTCTTACACCTAATGGGGGTGACTTACCCCCAAATGTCATAAAATGCACTAAGTTTGCCCAGAAGCAGTAACCCATAAGATTTTTTACTTTTAAACAGGTGGCCAGGGGGCTGCTCCTGGGCAAACGTAGTGTCTTTTAATACATAACCCTATTCCCCTTCTAAAAACTAGTTACGTAAGTGCCAGGGAAATACGTTAGATTGGAATGGTAAACGTTATCCCTGCCAACTAAACCAGGCCCAACTTAAAGGTGCCCAAAACTCTCCTGAAGACCACCTGAAATAAAGGCTGGCAAAGCATTTACCTACTAGTACAATGTGAGTACCATGAATGCCATAAAGAGAACTTTAGTTCCCCTAACATAACTGTCTGCAGACATACTATATCAGTATATTTTCTTGTTTTAGATACTAATTGATCATGTGCATTTCTGGTGCCAGCTAAAATGTAAAAAAATTGTTCCACTGAATCTTTGCAACATCAGAGAGAGTTCTAAACATTTGTTTAGTGTCCACCACATCCTGCTTTCTGCATTTATTTTTATGTATAAAGCAAGCAAACCTGTGACACCACAGCAGAAGCTTTTTCACACCTTTCCCACCATCTTTCCCCCCTAAGCCCACAGCTGCCTTCAGATATTGTTTCCTGCAAAAAAGAAAAAAAGCTCAAATGAGCTGCTGATATAAAATAAGAGGTTCTGTGTCAGTTTACAGCAATTTCAAGATACAGTATCATTCCTTCTGCAACAAAGGCAGACATGAAGGCAGCACTGATTACTCTTACAGTTTTTATCTTTGTCGCTTTTAATAATGAAGCTGAGTCCGCACCAGGTATGTCTGTTTATGTACACACACTGTATACTCCTCTGCCACTTGCGTTATGTAAGCTGAGAAGCTCTTTTTGCTCACTGTATTACAATTTCCTTTAAAGCTTGGCATGAAGCACAGAAAATCCATAGAGAGATATACAGTAGCATTTAATAACTTCTAATCCAAGGCAACGTTGCCCTACACTTGATTGTTTGCAGTGCAGATGAAGGACCATTTGGTCTGGGTAGCAATAGAAATTCCTAGCAATCTATTTCCATCTTAGTATGTAATTTGAAGTTGTTACACTTGCAAGGAATATTGCGCCTTATTATTTATTAGACAAATTTATTAGAAGAAGCATTATTTAATTAATTAATTTAATTAATTCACATAAATGCCAGGGTACCAAAAAAAAATTAATAATTTTTACCAAAGCCTTCCCAGAAATATAGTGTAATTGTGCCTGTCTCAATGATGCTGCAATAGCACACAATTGGCACAACAATTGTACAGCCACATTGTCGTTGGGGGAGAGATATTGGCTTGCAGCAGCGTAACTAAAGAATCCTGGGCCCGAGTGCAGGATGGCCCCCCTCCTGCCAAACATGTCCGCAATGTGCTTCACATGCTTGTGAGTTGTGAGCAAAAGTTATCAGGCCCTCCTGCATGAAAATGAACTTTTCTGTGGCTCTGGCAGGCCCAAAGGACCCCTGTGGCCCAGTGTCGGACTGGCCCACAGGGATACCAGGAAAACTTCTGGGGGGCCCAGGTGTCAGTGGTCCCTCATGCTGCTAAACATTTGGACTATTTCACTTGTTTATATATATATATATATATATATTATAATAGGAATTCAGATAATTCAGGATTATGTGGGAAATTGTTATTACAACATAGTTTATTTTATTATTTATTATTAAAGCAATTCATCCCATCAAACTGTGATTTACTCCCCCGGGAGAGATAACTTAAAGTACCCTAAAAACAACACAAACTATTCCCTACCATGCAGAGCTATTAGTTTTGGTCACAGTCTCTTGGGGGTGCCAAATGTTAGGCACCTCCAAGTGAATGTATTTATTTACCTGAAACCCTGGGCCGTTGCTCCTATCAGCAGAAAACTGCACCTGCCCGGGGTAATTCCAACGAGCACAACGGATCGCTCCTTATTTTTTTTGTGCGGGGGTAAGTAAATATATTCACTTAGGGGTTCACTTATTTGGCTTTTTCACTAACATTATAAAAAGTACACAACACTGGGAGGCCCATTTAGCAGCATTCACACTTTAGTATTTTTGAGGTTTTTGAAACCACAAATAAACTGTATTTCTCTCAAACCACTAATGCCATGGAATTTATTGAAACTGATCCAGATTTAAAAAGCACAAATGATAAGCACTGAATGTTCCAAAATGAAAAAAATGAATACCTCGAAAACATCTAAACAGAGTTTTTCTGACAATTCCTAGCGAACAAAATCAGAAAAACCACTGAAATTGATTAAAAATTGTCCAGTGGGATGAAAGGCAGCTCCCACTGACTTTTATAGGACCCTGACAGCTTTTTCTTGGCTCAGCTTTGTATTAAGGTTTTTCTTGGTTTTTGACTTAATAAATCTCAAATTTTATAGAAATTATAAAAGAGAGATTTTTTTAGAGATTTTTGAAAAAAATGGAATGTTCGTATATAGGCCCCTTGATGATTGGTACACCATATGTGAATAAAGTTTTGTCACAAAGGCATTTGTATTATTAAATCTTGTATTCATGATACTTTTACCTTAGCTGCCATATTTCAGATTTTCTTTAGGTTTTCTTAAGATTGTAAGCTATTGCTTACTGCGTATTATATTAATTGCATTTTCAATGGATCTTTATTTGGAGTTGATATTTCTCATTTATATGGCATTTAAGTCTGAAATGTAAACATGCAATCTGTAAGGATGAGGATCCCACCACTAGGTATAGTTACAATCTGTGCAGGTCTTTCCTAATCAGTCAGTGACTTATTGGGTACTATGTTGGACACACATGTTCAGTTAATTATTAAAATCATGTAGATTATGATGCATATTGGCAAATTTATTCAGCCATTTATTATACCACCAGTGCATGTTTTTCTGATCTCTGGCCAAATACAATAATGATCTCACTGGCCTCATCAACGTCTGCACTGACCAATTCAGCTACGAGTGTGTGTAGCCAAACTGGACAAACTGGCTATTAAGTTTAAAAGGTAAAGGTAAACCCACTTTTGCATTAACTGTTAATGTTTAAATTAGATTGCAGTTTTGTAAGTTGTTCCATAATAATGGAAAGTTTAATTTTATAAACAATTACTAATGCTTAGTCCACAGAATGAATCCACCTCCCCTACATCCTACCCATGGTCATTTATTCCACTTACTATTTGATTGAATCACTGTGTTTATTGATAGATTTTGATCCTGCAGGCCCAGAAGGTTGAGTTGCTTTATGAATATTTTTTAGTGTTTCTTGGAGCTGAAGCATGGTCAGTTGCAATAAGAAAATCATATATATATATATATATATATATATATATATATATATATATATATATATATATATATATATATATATATATATATAAGCTTGTGGTGCTGCTGCTCTATGTGGTAGGAGTGAGCATCTCATATACTTTGGTCAAAATATTAGTAAGCCATCAACTAAATATTTTGGTTTGTGATCCTGGAGGATTGGCAGTAATTGGATGCGTAGAACTATTGGTCTTATGTGTATAAGGATTTCTAATTTGATAGCCATAAGCGGAAGATACGTTTGGTAACTGAGTCAGTGATGGTGATTTTCTTTATCTTAGGAGGAGAAACCAAAAGGCGCACTGAGGCTTTTAAAAGGAACATCGATGAATTTTCAAAGCCAACACAAAGTAGGGTTCCTGGTGGGACGTGCCATTTTATCATATGTGCTGCCCTATTAGGATTTCTAATTTGATAGCCATAAGCGGTTGATACGTTTGGTAACTGAGTCAGTGATGGTGATTTTCTTTATCTTAGGAGGAGAAACCAAAAGGCGCACTGAGGCTTTTAAAAGGAACATCGATGAATTTTCAAAGCCAACAAAAAGTAGGGTTCCTGGTGGGACGTGCCATTTTATCATATGTGCTGCCCTAACTGCACTGTAATGCATAAGAATATTGGGGACTCCTAAACTTCTTTAAATATGGGGTTAATATAATATAGATTTTTTTAATATATCTAAGTTATTACCCCAAATAAAACTGAGTATTTTAGTTCGATATATTGTGAACATTTTTATATGCTACATGCGCTACATCCAGGCCAAGATAAAAATAATTTGGATCATTCAGTTCTTTAGTTAGAGTTATTAGAGTTCTCTAAGTTATTTTAGAGGGTAGTTGGCTTTATAAGCTAGGCATATGATTTAGTGACTTTCTAAGTCAGTGAGATGGAAATTTGAGTTGGGTAGTAATAATTGTTATATTTATAATGTATGAGGGAAATTATTGAAAATATGAAATACGTTTTATAGACTTGTCAATGGTTTGGTTACTGTGACCTGTAATCTCTATAAACGTTTGTTTTATTGGTTGTGCCTGTTAATTTTAAAATGCTACATGCAGATTGTTCCTAGTTAAGCAAGTAAACAGTCCCACTAACTAAAGGGGATAGTGGGTGTCCATGATAAATCTGTGATATCAATTCATTCTTGATAGCTTCATCTGAGCCATAGGATTTCTATATAGTACTTTTAGGGCATTTTGGAAGGGCGTCTTATGTTATATGATAAAATATCTGTGAAAATAGTGGAACGTTACATACCCTTTCAGGGTGACTGAAAGGGGAGTAGGAGTCAAATAATTTTCAATATAAAGGAGAGGAGATTCAGCCCAGAGCTGCTGTTCTGTAATGAGTGTATTAACAAACTCTGATGCTGGGTGGGGTAACTTCACAGATTGAAGTAATCCTTCCCTCGCACTGTAGATCCATACAACTATACCGTCTTGAACAGAATATGTGGAATTTAGTTATAAAGTCTCATTATGCTAGACACAATCAGTCAGATTCAATTCAGTGAGAAAAGTTATCTCTTGGATTATCATATGAAAACTCATGAACGAAATTCAATACAAGAAGAAAAAACTTTTCTCCTAGTTGAGCTCCAGTTTTCCCACTTTAGACTTCAACAGATTTTTCATGTGATAAACCTTACTGTAATTTAATAAAGTAAAGATAGTAAGAGTCAACAAGAAATTCCATATAAGATCTTGCTAGCACTTTCCCCTGTAACTGCTCACAGTAGATGCAATTGGAGACGCAGAATCCTGATAAGTACTGTCTCTTTAAGTTAAAATTGGTGCATTTTGAAGTCAGAATGTACTTTTTAAAAGTATATAATTTATAGTTTGAGTCATTTGAAAATTCTGTAAATTATACAAAAGCATTTTACAGTTGTGCATAATATTGACAATACATAACATCCCAATATGCCAGGGTTTCTAGTCTTTTTGTTTATTACTATCCATTGATATAAAACCCAAATATGATTCAAACTATGTGGCCTCTTCTTTTGCAGTTGGTTCAGATGTTGTCTCCTGCTGTTTTGATTATATGAAGAAGCCAATCCCTTTCAAACACATGGCAGATTACTTCTACACCAGCAGCCGCTGCTCCAAATTTGCAGTTGTGTAAGTACAATTTTACGAATTCAACTTTGGATAAAAGCAACATCCAGAATGGCAAAGTACAAGCTGGATTACAGTTTAACAAGTCCCTAATTCTTTCACCAGAGTAAATCAGTTGAATGATGAAGCATATATACCATAATAAATTGCACCATTCAGGACTATGGACTGGACAATCAGAATTATAGTGCAGTGTTACCCAGCATATACCAGTTTGCTAGTGAACCACTTTTACATTTTGAATGACATCATGTTATTAACCAAACCATGGCCAATGTAGTGGCCCCCATGCACAGATCATGCACAGATCAATAATTTAATTTTGGCAGCTAAATTATTTTAAAAATAAAGATCAATGTATTCCAAACCCTCGCTCAATATCTAGTACAACTAGACCAAAGAGTAAAAACATTTTTATGAATTTTTCAATCAGTTTTGAACATTTATTTGCATTCTTTTTATGTAGATTTGGAGTCCAATATTTTTTTTCCATATTCCGTCATATAACTGTATCAACAAATACAGACTCTGCAGGTAGCTTCTTAAAAAGCAAAAGACTCCCGTGTGGTACAGTAACTACCAAGTACAGAGGATCCTTGCTAGCTTTTTGTCATTGCTTACCTACTATAGATACCATAGAGAACTAAGTAGCAAACATTATTCTATCATGTATTAATATTTGCAGCAAACACACACACTCATCCAGCCTTATCTGGCACACACAGTCGCACCCTTTGCCCCACTGAATGCATCATTTTTATCTGATTAATCAATAAAATCGACTCCATATTTATGTTGGGAATTTGAGGAACACTACATAAAAGGGTTCATTAACTTGATTGGGGCACAAGTGCTAGAGAGCTAAAGGGGTGCAAGAGCATGCTCATTTATGAAGCTCTTGCACCCCAGTGTAAACTGCACTGCTCTATGTAGCGCCAGTAGGTACAGCTTAGCCCAGTCTTTTCTACCTGCCTTAGGACAGGCAGTAAATGGAGTTGGGGATGAGTGGGGGTAGAAGAGTGACACTTAAATGCCTCTATCTCTGCCCCTCTTGTTAAGAGTACTGCCTAATACAGGTAGTCCTCTATTCAAAGGGCTAGCCATCGGTCCCTGCATTATGAAAGGGAGCTATTCGACAAAGTGCAGAAAATTTAAGATTGCAGCCTTTTTGCACTTTGCACGCTTTAAAGAAAGAAAGAATAATAAAAAGCTATTTTTTTTTTAGTCTTGTCACCCGGAAGAATCGGAAGATATGTGCAAATCCAGAAGATGAATGGGTCAAGAATATCATTAATGCCCTGGAGATGCCTGAAGCAACACAGAAGCCATAAAAGAATAAAACTATAAAATCTGCTTCATATTGCCATCCTATGCATAACATAATGCAAATTTCTAACCAGCTGTCCTTTTTACTGCTTTTTTTGGTAAATGCATTAATAAATAAATTCTGTTATGTAGTAACTTTCTAGCTTACCTGGAATTTTTGGAGTTGTAGTCAGTACCCTTTATGCAAGCCATCTGGATAAAGCCTCTTTTCAGTACATTTCCAAACAACTAAAGCTGGCCATATACTGCCAAATCTACACATAAGCAAATGCCAGAAAGTGGACCTGGGCCTGATTTGGCCACCCATTCACAGAGCCAAATTGAGTGGGTCTGATTATCGGCCAAAGGACCAATGATGGGATTATACACTGTGCATAAGGGAGACAATTTTCAATCCTGCCAATTGATATTTGACCAGATGTCGGTCAGACAGGCCTGTTGGTGGGCACCAAAGACTGGCTTATTATCTGTTGATTCAGTCTGGAGTGATGGAGTCAGCAGCTTTTATTAGTCTATCTATGACCACAATGGAATCAATGATTCCAGATATGCACTGTAAGACATACAGTAAGTGTAAATTATACCTCTACAATGTGTTTTCATTACAATGAATTAACTGTTTTGTTTACTTATTTTTAACAAAAAGCTAGAGTCACATATGGAGGAAGTGTGAAGTTATGAAGTTGCAAAATTAGATGTTACTGGGCCCCAAAGCAAAATATTATAGAACTATCAAAAGCCTGCAAAGCTTTGAAAAGGTGATGATTCTAACATACTGTATTGAAAATATGTGTGAATCCAGATTTCCACAGGGATCACTATACTCTTAGACACATCAGGGTTTGCGGCCTCTGTCAGACAACTGTGTGCAACACACCAAATAAACCAAGAAATAAATGTTAGACCTTTATGGCATAAAATCAATAAAGGTAAATAAATAATAAGCCATTCTGGAGGCTCCCTCTAATACACCAGGTGAATCTCAGGAATTGTCTTCATTGGTAACATGGTCTGGGTCAGTTTTGTACATTAAAAATTCAGGTACTTTACAAAGGAGGTGGTAGAAAGGAAAGGGGATATAAGGCCCTCTGATTAAATTGTACTACATCTAACACGTAAGGTAGGTAAATTTGTTTTCTCTTTCCCTTACTTTAAACACAAAGTGGAGTTTGTTGATGCTACAGATTTCTAAAAGCGCAAGTAAAGGCAGCTTTAATTTTCTTTCCTCTCTTGCAGGTAAAATGTACCAATACTTAATAGATCACAATAAAGTACTTGTTTTATTAGGTGTGATTAGGTGAATATTTTAGCCATAAAGAAGCACTGGAAATGGTGCAGATTATTTCTCTATAGCAGTTAAAAGTATCCTATCCACCTTGATGTACTTTCACAATCAAAACCATTAAAAATGGAGACATCAAACTCCTTCCAACCGTAACTTTCTGGGCCTCAATTGAGGACAATACTGCTGCATGTCCTGCTGCGAATCTTCAGTAAAATGTTGCTTTTCATACTGTACCCTATTACTCAGTTATACCTATAATGAATTATTGATGCTGTTTGTTTCTTAATCACCAATAAAGAAAGTTGCTTAGTTCTCTACACAATTTTTTTTGCAATTAGCAATCTGTACTTTTAAGGACTGTTTTAGTATTTTGCTAAAAATGCTCTAATTAACAGGCTTTGAAAGTTTTACTTGGTTATATCAAACTTTAAAATCAAATTTCCATTTCCTCTTAGAAATGATTTGTCCCACTTAAGCCTGCAAACCATTTTTATTTTCGGTTGGTGCGGATAGCTGGTCAATGTGCTTGAGGCTCCGTGTGGCCATATTAGTGAATATACTTCCACTCATCAGTTTTAAATACAGGTATGGGACTTGTTATCCAGATTGCTTGGGACCTGGAGCTTTCCTGATAACTAGGGATGCACCGAATTCCAGAATCGGTCAAGATTCGGCCTTTTTCAGCAGGATTCAAATTTGGCCGAATCCTTGTGCCTGGCCGAACCGAATCCTAATTTTCATATGCAAATTGTGGGGAAGGAAGGATTTCACGTGACTTTTTGTTACAAAATAGGAAGCAAATCAGTTATACCCACTTTTTCCTTTCCTGTCCCTAATTTGCATATGCAAATTAGTATTAAGATTCGGTACGGTATTCGGCCAATTTTCCAAAATGGATTCGGGGATTCTGCCGAATCCAAAATAGTAGATTCGGTACATCCCTACTGATAGCAGATCTTTCAGTAGTTTACTTTATACATTGTATAGTAGAAACCCATGTAAACATTAAGGGGCAGATTTATCAAGGGTCGAATTTTGAAGTGGAAAATACTTCGAAATTCGACTATCGAATAGAATCCTCCGACATTTGAAGTCGGAGGATTTTATTCATCGTACGTTCGTATTCCGATTATAGTACGATCGTACGATTTTATCATACGATCGTACGATTTTCCTTTGAATGTAAAAAACTTAGAAAATTGCTCTGGAAGGTCCCCATAGGCTAACATAGCACTTCGGCAGGTTTAAGTTGGCAAAGTATTGAAGTCGAAGTTTTTTAACGAGACAGTACTTCGTTTATCGAATGGTCGAATAGTTGAACAATTTTTACTTCGAATCGAAGTAAATTCGAAGTCGTAGTATCCTATTCGATGGTCGAAGTATTCAAAAAATTACTTCGAAATTCGAACTTTTTGTACTTCGGCAATTCACTCGAACCTTAGTAAATCCGCCCCTAAGTAAACCCAATAGCCTGGTTCTGCTTCCAATAAGGATTAATTATATCCAAGTTTGCATCATGTACAATATACTGTTTTATTATTACAGGGAAAAAGGGAAATCATATTTTATAATTTTGATAACATGGAGTCTATGGGAGACAGCCTTCTCGTAATTCAGATCTTTCTGGATAAGGGGTTTCCGAATAATGGATCCCACACCTGTAGTTGATATTTCAATAAATTCACCAACTATTATGATAAGTATCTTCAATGATCATGGGATCACTTAAAAATGAAGAGCAAAATAATATGAGACAAAAGCTTGTACCAAGTCTTGTAATTCCATGGTGGTTAGCAAGTTAGATGACACTGCACACCATAGTGTGAAAATCTAACAGAAAAATTTTGATTTGTGTCACTATGTCGAAATGTTGCATATAATACATTTTCCAGATCTATATTGTATAATATCCATTCCTTATGCTATAGCCCTTAATATGGACCATTATACACAATATAATGCAAAAGAAAGTGCTGAGATCTAACAGCTGATAATAGGGGAACACACAGGGGCCGATTCACTAAGGGTCGAATATCGAGGGTTAACCCTCGATATTCGGCTAGAAATTAAAATCCTTCGAATTCGAATATCGAAGTCGAAGGATTTAGCGCAGATAGTTCGATCGAAGGATAATTCCTTCGATCGACTGAAGGATTTTAATCCAACGATCAAAGGAATATGCTTCAATCAAAAAAAGTTAGGCAAGCCTATGGGGACCTTCCCTATAGGCTAACATTGACTTCGGTAGCTTTTAGATGGCGAACTAGGGGGTCGAAGTATTTTTTAAAGAGACAGTACTTCGACTATCGAATGGTCGAATAGTCAAACGTTTTTTACTTCGAATCCTTCGATTCAAAGTCGTAGTCGTAGTAGAAGTAGCCCATTCGATGGTCGAAGTAGCCCAAAAAAACTTCGAAATTCAACGTTTTTTAACTTCGAATCCTTCACTCGAAGTTAGTGAATCGGCCCCTTAAACCGTATAGGTTGGGTAAAAATTGCAGCTCCACTAACTGGAGAGACTGAGACGGGATTTGGAATGCTACATTCTGATCATCACTTTCATTTATGACTGCAACCTGTGGGCAGTACCAGGTCTCATTTAAAGTTCATCTTCAATGTAACTTTTAAGTATGCTATAAAGTGAAGTATTCTTTGCAACTTTTCAATTGGTCTCCTTTTTATTTCTTACAATTTGTGAGCCTACAATTTTACTGTGAATTTGTAATATAAATGTTTCTGTTCAGGCCTTCTCCTATTCATCTTCCAGCCTCCCATTAAAACCACTGCCTGGTGAGTAAAATGGACCCTAGCAACCAGATAGCTGGTGAAATTTCAAACACGCGAGCTTCTGAACAAAAGCAAAATAATTAAAAAACTGAAAAAAGTTCTATAGGGAAAGCTTGCATTATTTAAATATTTAATATATTTATTTTTATATTTTATATTTATTTATATTTATGTATTCAAATATATATATATATTTTAGTCCTTTAATTGACTATTTAAGTTCCATTTAAAATCCCAGAAGACACATCCTCTTTTCAAAGCTGTAGTTTGGTCCGGTGTTGCCCTAAATACAAGATCAGCACATGTGAAGCACAGTAAGTATACTGTGCAAGCAACGATTGCGAAAGCAGAGGGTAACCCCCTTAACTCATTCACCGGATATTTGCATTTTATTTCTTTATATACAGACACCTTTGGGTACCCCCCCCAGAAGCTTGTGGGTGTTTTCAGCACATATACAGAGTTATGTATAAATAATGATAATTCCAACTGTCCTTTTTTATATCACCTAGTTTGAGTATGTACCCAAACAAGCAGATGTTTGCCCAGACTGGCCTCCCAGGCAGATGGTGGGATAAATGGGGCTAGTACAATTACAAACCATCAGAAAAGAACAGCATGAACAGCCCAATGAAATGTGGTATTTTGTAACCTCTTTGTCATCTTTTGGTCAATATAACGGATTTTTCTGGCCTTACACATCTACCAATTAGCTGCCAATTCAGGACTTTGGTGACTAAGCTATGAGCATAGTGAATCAGGGATATAAATAAAGTTGACACCTAAACAGAAAACCCCTAATTTATATTCAGTGATAGGCTAAATCCCCTAGCAACTGCCCAGGTCCGGACTGATAATTAAAATAGGCCCTTGCATTTGAGGTACACAGAGGCCCAATCAGCCCACATAGAGGCCCAAACAGCCTCCACCAGCCCACTAAATACTGACTTTCTATGGGACTTTATAGCAGCCCCTCTGGCATTTGCCAGAACCCACAGATTGCCAGTCCGGGCCTGCAACTGCCCTTCTAGCATGATTGCATTGTATAAATCTACATACTATACAGTTGAGGGTGTATTATGGAGTGTGTATTATTAAAATGGGATGCAGTTGGGTTTACCAAACAGCTCCAACCCCTATATCTAGGTGAACACTTAGGGGGCAGATTCACTAAGGGTCGAATTTCGAAGTTAAAAATACTTCGAAATTCGACCCTCGAATTGAAATCCTTCGACTTCGAATATCGAAGTCGAAGGATTTAGCGCTAAACGTTCGATCGAACGATCGAAGGATTTTTCGTTCGATCGAACGATTAAATCCTTCTAATCGAACGATTCCAAGGATTTTAATCCAACGATCGAAGGAAAATCCTTCGATCAAAAAAAGCTTAGCAAGCCTATGGGGACCTTCCCCATAGGCTAACATTGACTTCGGTAGGTTTTATCTGCCGAAGTAGGGGGTTGAAGTTTTTTTTAAAGGGAAAGTACTTCGACTAGCGAATGGTCGAATAGTCGAACGATTTTTAGTTCGAATCGTTCGATTCGAAGTTGAATGTCGTTGTCGAAGGTCGAAGTAGCCCATTCGATGGTCGAAGTAGCCCAAAAAAACTTCGAAATTCGAAGTTTTTTTTATTCTAACCCTTCACCCGAATTTAGTGAATCGGCCCCATAATGCATTCTGACAGGTAGTGGTGATTTTAAATGTATTTAAATAGAGACCAAGGGCACCACTTACTCATATACATGCTTAGAAAATCCTTTATTAGGATGGAGCTTAGGCTAAATGCATTACACTCAAACAAGGGATTTTATTTGCTTTTTCTAGAAACCAAAAAAGTAGCCAACAATTCACCACACAAGTTCACTTTTAAAAAATCATGTTTAATAAAAAAAAATATTTATTTGGAAAGTGCATTTAAATCTAGCATAAAACATAGTTGCGCATGTACCACCTTTAGTATGTATGCTTATTGGGGTTTGAGATATTTGTTATTTGCACTGTAAGAACCGTCCTTATCTAAACTGTGCTTCTATTCGTAATACTGGAAGGGATGCATGAACCATTTTTAAAGAAGCTCTGTTCAAATATGGGATCCATTATCCGGAAACCCGTTATCCAGACAGCTCCGAATTTCAGAAAGGCCGTCTCCCATAGACTCCATTATAATCAAATAATGCACAATTTTTTAAATGATTTCCTTTTTCTCTGTAATAAAAAAACAGTAGCTTGTACTTGATCCCAACGAAGATATTAATAATTCTTATTGGAAGCAAAACCAGCCTATTGGGTTTATTTAATGTGTACATGATTTTTTAGTAGACCATAGACATGAAGCTCCAAATTACAGAAAGACCCCTTATCTGGAAAGGCCCAGTTCCCGAGCATTTTAGATTACAAATCCCATACCTGTAGTATAAATGTATCTGAAATGTTCGGTTGGGTATAGTGTGATATTTGGAACAATGTTCAAAATGTTTTCTTTAATCAAAGATATAACAGCTTAACTAGGTGGAATAGAAAAAAACTCCAACCAAAACAGCACCGTTTTTTTGGGCGTATGTATTAATAAAATTTCCCGAAAATGTTGTTTGCGGACAAAAATGTGAAAAATCAGATTTCTTCATTTTTTTCAGATCTTCCATTCGATTTTCACGAATTTTTCGGATTTTTCACCCAAAAACTCCTAATTTTGCCCGAAAACTCTGAAAACTTCGATGTATTGCCAAAAACCCAGCGCACATCAAAAACTAGAATCCATGAGAGGACCTTATTTATTATTAACAATTCCAGAAAAGCCTGAATTTTTCTGATTTTCGCCCGCAAAAGTCCAAAATAGTCGGATTTTCAGGCTATTTCCAGCGCAGAGCATAGGAACTTCTAAATAAGATAGGAACTTCTCCCAATGACTTATATGCAACCTCGACAGGTCTGAGATGCCAGATTTTCAGATTCTGACTTTTCCATCCTCTGGATTTAATAAATTCTGAAAAATTTGTGATTTTTTTAAAAGTCAGATTTTATAAAAAATCATGATTTTTTTGTGATTTTTGCATTCAGAGTTTAGTAAATAACCCCTTGGGCCTATTTATTAATACACTTTCCTGATAATTTTGATTTTTGATCTTTCATCCGATTTTCATGTTTTTTTCAGATTTTTAACCCGAAAACTACGAATTTTGCCTGAAAACGGTGAAAATTTCAAGGTATTGCCAAAAACCTAGCGCACATCAAAAAATCATTGGGACTTCTCCCATTAACTTATATGCAATCTCGACAGGTCTAAGATGCCGGATTTTCAGATTTTGACTTTTCCATCCTCTGGGTTGAATAAATTCTGAAAAATTAGTGATTTTTTTAAAAGTCTGATTTTATTTAAAAAATCACGAATTTTTCGTGATTTTTGCATTCGGAGTTTAGTATATAACTCCCTTAGACTGTAGTGCAGGAATATTCAGTTTCTGATTACCTTTATACTCCTAACTCAGCTCTCCAAAAACCTACCAGCCCATATGCAACACTGAGCTTAAATTTGTGATGTTAGTCAGAGGCTTTCTGCCAAACAGAAAGACAAAAGAATAATTCTCTATAAAAGGTCTGATCAAGGTCACACATAAGAACTAATCTCCCAAAATAGTGTGTCTCTGCCCTAAAAGATGAGTTGCATGACTCTGTGAGCCTAAGGGGTGTGGGATAGAGAGAGAGACAGTGATGCATTATTCCATTACTTTAAAGATGTTTTTGAGTTGCTATTGTGCTGGAGTGCATTTTGTAACTGGCGCAGCACACAGAACCCTGTACTTCACATCTGCCATTGATCAGGCCTTCGTTTGTGACTGCACCTGTGTGTACTCCATTTTTTGGTCAGTTCTGTTTCATCTAGTAGTTTGCTAGTAAACTTGCTAAATGGGGAATGTAATTAAAATCGCAAGAGTTGTTCAAAAATTTTGTTTTGTGAATATTTGCTTTGCTGCTTGCAATGTAAAATCATTCGCTGGGAATATTCCATCGCTCATCATTGCAAAGCAAAAGTTAGTGTACGCACTTGCTCCTGAGTTTTCGTTAAATAGGCATCTGGCACTGCAATGGCAGGTATTAATCTATGCGGCAACTGCTGAAAAAAGGGGTTAATCAGCTTTGTGCTATTACAATGAGGAATTTGGTATAATTGTGTATTCTGTTTATGGTAACTTGGTTAAAATGAATACATGCCCACTTGAACGAAATCATACATTCTATGAAAAATATGATCACAGTTCAGATCTATGACTGATAATATGACTACAGTCAAAGTATTGTACATTATCCTGTGTTTGTGTATGAATTGCAAGCAATCAGCTCCCCTCAATGTGTTCACACCTTTTGCACAAAAAATGTTAGGGGTGATGTAGCCTTGACTTGCAGACACACAATGATATTAGAATTTCCTGGCTAAGATGACCTCTGTGATAACATACTTGTGTTGAGAACATTTTTTTTGGGGGGGGGGGCAAAAGTAAACACACAGAGATTAGAGAAATATGATATGAATTACATAAAACCAGATTTATGGTTTCTTGGTTTATTAATGAAAGAAATACAGCAATTGAGTATAATTTATTCAGGATTATGATGTTGCTCTGGTGCAGTAATACATTGAATTTTATAGCCGAACAGAAATTAATTGCTTGAATTGAACACAAAAGAGCAGTAACATGTCAGTGGGCTTATGGGTGAGTGATACGTTCGCTATTTTAAGGAGCTAATCAACTTGTTGATGGGACTGGAAAAACTAAGCATTGACGGCCTTTAGGAATGAAAGGAAAAACATACTCCCCATGAAATGGATGAAGAAAGCCAGACTAAGAGCCTCTTAATGGTCCCACTGGACAGACTAAATCCGGCTCATCAAATGTACCTTAATTATTCATCAGTAGAGCTAAGGCAGCATCCTGCAATAACAATGTATATCTTTCTCTGTAGTTGTGCTGTCATCACCATCTATCAGTTTTTTGTGCTTGTCTTCTTCATTTCCAGCCTCATAATGCCATCATGGCTGACCTCTTGCTCGCAGAATGTTCCTCGGAATACAGAAGTCCTGGAGATGGATGCAGCTGCAAGTGAATGGGTAAAGAGAAAAAAAAAGCTTGCACCCTCCTCACAACACAACCACCTCTATACGCAGACACACACAGCCTTAGTATCCCATGTGCAGCTGACAAATTATTATTCACATGACTTTAAATGCCGAAACTCTGGTATTATGGTGTTAGTCCTCCCACTTAAAGAGACTGGAAATTATTTTTTGCTTCTTGTATAGTATGTAAACACTAAATGAGCCATTTTTAGTGGCGCTAAAGTGATTTTTACCTATCATTTCTATTTGCTATTCTGTCATATAATTAACTTTATTTATTTGTGTTGTCCTTTCCCCCCCAGGGTAAAAAAGTTTTTATGCATTCAAAATAGACTGCCCAGTGCAACATATGAGTATAGATGGGAACATTATTTTGATGCTTTTAATACAGTGACTTCAGGACATTTTTGGTTCAAGCCTCCCATTAAGGTACACCATTTGGGCAAAACCCCTCTTAGCTCATAACAAGGTTGTAGATATATCAAAATTATGTTGATTCAGGTGTACAGATGTATATCTTAGACAATAAAGCAATATTCACCATAATTTGCACCTTAAGTGACATTCAGGCTTGGATTCTAGGTGTTTGTAAGTGAGCAAAGCTGTCTCAATACCCTAACACTTTATGCTCCACCAGGGTGCCAGCATAACAGATTGGAAACCAGTTTGTGGTAGCTTCATCCAGAATCTGTTAACGTAAGAGCTAGTATACACCAACCAGGGGTCGATCTGAAGCCTGAACACAAATATGGTTAGAAGTGCTATATTTCATATATCTTGAGCTTTCTGGACTTGCAGAGAGGTTCAGCAACCCTCCAAAAGTAATGATCCAAGCCATCAAAGTTGTTGAGCAGTTGTGGCACAGAAGCATGCCAACTTGGCTTATCTCACAGCCTTACAGGTTGCATCTGGTGGAAGTAAGGGATTGTTTATATGGTGGGCTTCTCAGACTACTGATTCTACCAGTATCTGATGACTCAGCAGTAACAATGGCCAACGTTTGGGTGTCTTAAAATGGCGCCCAATCAAAATTTTCCAGCCCACCCAATCAACAAGCCAACCGATATACAAGTTTTCTGCCGATATTGGTCACCAAATATCGTAAGAAAATTTGATTCAAATGATATTATGGGTGCATCTATTGCCACCTTAACACTATGGAGCACTGAAAAAAAAATATATAGGGGAACTTCCCAGCGCTCCATTATTAAAAGTATAGGACTTTTAATGAGATTATTTATCAAGACTGTTGCCTTGTTTTTTCTTACCCTGTGACAATATGCCCCTAGAATCCTATGGAAACGAATAGAGAGATATGAAACTCACCTCTGGATAACTGTGGTAAGCTTTTTTACCATTGATGAATATATTCCAATGAAACGTAAGTAAGGTCTTATCCGGAAACCCGTTATCCAGAAAGCTCCAAATTATGGAATTGCCATCTCCCATAGACTCCATTATAATTAAGTAATCCAAAATTTTAAATGTGATTTCCGTTTTCAGTTCCTGGTACTTGATCGAAACTTAGATATAATTAAATCTTTCTGGAAGCAAGACCAGCTTTTAAGGGTTATTTAATGTTTTAATTTACAATTCTGAGTGTCAACTTGTTCAAAGACTGATTATCTGCAGGTTAGTGTTCAAAACTGAACCAATACTTTCAAAACAACAACCAAAGAAAACCAGGGTAAGTAAAGACCTTTTACGACCCTGTTAACTTCAAGCTAACCAGTTCAGCTATAGTAATAGATGAAGGAATAAAACGTAACTTTTAATCTAGGTTGTTTTTGAAAAAACATATACACACCAACACAAATTATTAAAAGCCAGGCATAAGGTAGAAAGGTGGGCTACAAGTGCAGTCAGCGCTACCATTAATAGCGTGTCTGCCACAGTTAAATAGCAGTCATGATGCCTATTGCCATTCCAAAACCCTCCCTTCCAAACGTTCCCCCAGGAATATTCCTACCTATCTATGTGGGGAGCGAGTGGGAGCTAATCGCCCACTGTCCACCTATGCCACCCGCCCGACGCATTTCCCCGTTATAAACGGCTTCCTCAGGGGCATAAATGCCGGGTGCGCGTCCAAGTAAGGTTTAAATAGATGTCTTCAGTACCCCGTGTCCATTTATGGCTTTCCGTTTCCTATTCCTTTCACTTCCGGTTGCGCTGGATAGTTTTGCCTACGATTCCACTGCCCTTACTTCTACGCGTCGATGTACATCCGTCCATCTTACAGAGTTGCAGCCTATCGGATTGTAACCTTCTTTTCACTGATTATCTGCAGTGTGCTTGCGCGCCTCAATCCCCAACTGTTACTATGGCATTAGTAGCTAGCAACAAATATATATATAATATATTTATTTGTTTGATTGTTGGAACTATAATAGTTGCGATGTATCTCTAATGGGTATTACTCATTTAGGGACACTAGGGACTAGAAAATATTATGGACATCTATACTTCACCTAGATATAATTAAATAGTAACTGTGGCAGACATGCTATTAATGGTAGTGCTGTCTG
The DNA here is from genome assembly GCA_038501925.1 of Xenopus petersii. Taxonomy (NCBI): domain Eukaryota; kingdom Metazoa; phylum Chordata; class Amphibia; order Anura; family Pipidae; genus Xenopus; species Xenopus petersii. Next base: position 40,587,580 of record CM076675.1, read on the forward strand.
CACTTGCAGCCCACCTTTCTACCTTATGCCTGGCTTTTAATAATGAGTGTTTTTTAGGGACATGGTCCTGGACTTCATCAATTCATAATGAAGTCTTATCTTGTATCGTTTGTGTTGGTGTGTGTATGTTTTTTTTTAAAAACAACCTAGATTAAAAGTTAAGTTTTATTCCTTCATATATTACTACTGTATATCTGAACTGGTTAGCTTGAAGTTAACAGGGTCGTAAAAGGTCTTTATTTAATGTTTACATGATTTTCTAGTAACTTTTAGTATGTTATAGTATGGCTAATTATTTTAAATAGTTTTAAAATGATTAGTCTTTTTCTTCTGACACTTTCCAGCTTTCAAATGGGAGTCACTGACCCCATCTAAAAAGCAAATGCTCTGGAAGGCTACAAATTTGTTTTTATTGCTACTTTTTATTACTCTGCTTTCTTTTCAGGCCCTGTCCTATTCATAGTCCAGTCTCTTATTCAAATCAGTGCATGGTTGCTAGGGTAATTTGGACCATAGCAACCAGATTGCTGAATTTGCAAATTGGAGAGCTGTTGAATAAAAAGCTGAATATCACAAAAACCACAAATAATAAAAAAAAAAACTAATTGCAAATTGTCTCAGAATAGAATTCTCTATATCATAATAAAAGTTAGATTGAAGGTGAACAACCCCTTAAAGGTATGAATATCCAAATTATAGAAAGATCCGTTATCCAGGAAACCCCAAGTGAGGAGTGTAGAATCTTTACCAACACACACAGAAGGTTTTGGTTGTAGGCTTTATTCAACAGGCCGTAGAACTGCCTAGCCGGCTCCACATGGAAAATGTCATAACCATAGAATTCTGGATACTCTCTGGACTGCTGTAGAGGGTGCCTTCTAGAGTCAGCAGTGCTGCATAGCAATAAACATGAACAAGGCATTATAAACATGTCCTTAAAAGGGTTGTTATGCACCCCCAAGTGATTGTATTGACTTACCTGAAACCCCGGGCCAGCAGAAAACTGCACTAGCCCCGGGTTATACCAGTGAGCACCACGGAGAGATCTTCTTCCTGCTTCCGCTTTCTTTGCGCGGTTGCGCATGCGCAGTAGGACGAAAATCCAAACTTAAACTAAAAAGTCGGCTATTTCGTTCTACTGCGCATGTGTTTGCCTGGGGAAATTTGAAGAAAGAAGAAAATGGTCTTTGTGCCATAATTTCCTCCAGTATGGAACTATACTGAACACTGCGACGCTGCATACAGACTAATGTGCAATGTTAGCTAATAGCTATCTATTCTAGTGAAAAGGATTAGGCCTTAAGATGCAATATGCAAGGGCAGCTGCAAAAAAAGAGAACTATTTTTGTAATTTGCTTCTTGCACTAATGTTTGTAAATGAGAGCCCGTCTGTGTTTAATTACCGTACTGATGGATTATAAACTCATAAATTGGTAAAATGTACCACTTGGAATTATATAGTTCAACCTGTCCTGTGTTTTTAGATTTTTTTTGAGCTCAACAATTTGTTGCAATATGATATGAGAAACACTCAGATGAGTGGTGAAAAGTTTTTAAGAGAAACTAAATGTCCAGTTGCCTTTGACTTAATTCTACTATATACTGTATATCAGTACTGAGATCAACTGCCCCCTGCATTGTTCACAACTAACATTCAGGCTGTAAACTCCTTCATTGTTCACATCTTTAATCCCCCTGTACTGTTCACAACTGTAATTCCCCCTGTACTGGTCACATTTCTGTAACACAAACTGTAAGAGACCTCATTGCTCAAACTTCAAACTGCTGGAAAGGCACCAGCATTGGGGCAAATTCACAAAAGGGCGAAGTGGCCAACGCTAGCGTCAATTTGCCAGAAATCCAATCCCAATCTTATGTCAGTTACATCATATCATGTCTGCCAGAAATGCATTAAAGTTGTAAAAACTCTGTCGACTTGTCCTTTTTTTAAAAAGCATTGCCTGCAAAAGTCCTAACTATTAAAATTTTTTGTGTTAACATTTGTAGGGACCTATAGGATTCATAGGCTCCTATAGCTTTAAATCCCTACCCTTCCTCTTTTTCCCTAGTTGCTGGACAAAAGCCCATGTCCCATATCTAGTTATATTTGCATAACCAGTGTTATGGGCCAAGAGGTGTAATGACCACTTCCTACCATACTTATACCACACCATATAGTGCTTGGAAAGGGGTGGATCTTCCTCTTTAGCTGCTGGTGTCCTTACCTACTGGATGTTCCCATTGAGCCTGGGTACACCAAGGCCAAGTAAAGCCATTGCCCTAAAGGGACCAGCACCTTTAGTGATTAAGTCTGGGACCAGGGAACCCCATGAATGAGGTTAGCTAGACTAGGTTATATCTGTTCGACTCTTTAGGAGAGTGAGATAGAGAGCTCAGATAACAAGAGCAGCTTTGTGCTCCACCTAGGATCTGTAGCAGGGAGTGTCCTTCTCCCTGACCACTCCACTGTGTGGGATCCGGACCACTTCAAGATATTGATGATTCCTTATTACTGCTTGACTACAATGCCTTATGGGAGTCACATTCCTCAGCTGTGTCATCCAACCTATTCTAACATATGATGTTACATCTGCCTATACCTCATCTGATGTAAGTAAACGTGGGGTCATTGTTCTTGTAACAATAAACTATCACTCTTTTGTTTCACCATAAGAACCTCCTGGCGTCCAATCATTTTCTATTTTTGAGTTGTAGTTGCACTACACCCTTATCGGAATCTTCCACTCAGGGATGGCCCTGACCTGAAGTCTTAAGTCGCAATGTAACCCATGCTTCTATAACTAGCTGGACATTAACTGCTTTTGGTCTGCTTAGTGCTTAGCCCAAAGTAGCATTACACATTTTTCCCCAGACATGGAATATTCATTTTAGGATGGGCTCATGTGTAGGGCATTATAGGATCTCTATTGTCTTTATTCAGGTTCCTTGGACATTTGTAATAAAAAGTGGCCACTTCAAGCTCTAATAAAGACGTTCATAGGACCTATATGTACCCACCCTATTCAACTTGACCTGAGCGTATGAGGACTAACGAAGTTTTGCTAGACAGAAGTGATCAATAGCGCCATTTCGCTTTGAAACGCTCGCACTGCCGAAGTAATGCTAGTGAAAAGTCGCCAGCATTTGGCGCCCAGGATGCAACTTTGCATTTTAGTGGATTAGCATAGTGGCAACTAATGTTTTTTGAAGTGTGGCGAAGCGTTCTCTGGCAACAATTTGCCCTTTAGTGAATTTGCCCCTAAGTGTCACAGTATGTAGAACAGCATGATCTTGAGTGGTCCTGATAGGTTTCCCCTGTCTCCTGCCCTATTCTGCCTGTGTGCCATATTCTACCATACTCAGCCTACCTGTTTGTTCCATACCTGTGTGTGACATGCTCTGCTTACCTGTGTGTGCCATACTCAGTCTACCTGTGTGTGACATAATCTAATTAACTATTTGTTACTCTGTTTTCCTGTGCCATACTCTGCCTGCCTTATGCTCCCTGTGTGTGCACTATACGCTGCCTGCCTGGGAATTGCTGTGCTATCCATGTGCTATCCCTGTGCCGCTCATGGCAGGAGCGGCCCTGAGTACAACTTCTGTTACTTCAGTAACAGAGAACTTCCTAGCAACTTATTCTCCTTTGGCGAATGGCCCATGTAAAGCACTTGCCCAATGGCAATTTTTCTGCTGCCACTACACTGACCTGACAAGTGCCTCTCTCAATCTCTTTCTCTCATCCCTGCGATGCCTGAGATTGAGACCACCCCAAGTGCCTCTCTCAATCTCTTTCTGTCATCCCTGCGATTCCTGAGACCACCTCTTTCTGTCATCCCTGCGATGCATGAGACCACCACTTGGGAGGGAAGTGCCAATACCAATTAGAGTTCCCAAACCGTGGAAAACCTCCCCATTATCTTCTTTTGAGCCACTGCCAATCATGTTGCTGTGACAAACCTGTAACCCAAACTCTTATCCTTCACAGATCTATAACCTGCCTTACAGAGGGAGGGAGGGAGGAAGGGAGGGGGATCCTTTCAGGTCAGCTGCACTTCCAAAATGGCCACAGCTCTTTAGCTCGTGTGACCTTTCACTGCCCTCTCTTCTCAAACCATCCCATGAAACCCTAGGCAACTCCCGCCATCTCATTAACCAGTGGGCTGACTCCCCATTGTTGCCATGTCTCCTTCTGTTTATCCTTCCAGGAGGCCTGAACACCCTCATCTTCAACCCTAAAATGTTCCTGAACTTCGTACTATCCCTGCAAGTCCTGCCTAAATATGACCCACCAATATGGCACACTGGCAGCTCTTATGGCTTTGCATCCATTGCTATTGGTACTTTGAGGGAGCTGCCATACAACCAAACACCGTCTGTGCAAAATAAAAAGGGAAAATTACCCTGTTGCTTAAAACAAATCAAAATGGGGGAACACAAGTATTAGCCTTCTGGTCACCATGGCCCTTGTTGGAGAGCCCTGCCAACAAGTATAATGGAGTCCTAGTGAAAGAACTTTGCAACTGCAATCACAACAGCAGGTTTAACTTTCCTCAAACATATTTGTATTTATTTTATTTTTCCTTTCTGGCTATTTCTTTCTCTATTGGTTTCTTTTGATTGGCAGAACCCTAACTTTGCCCTTGTGATGCCAGGGGACAGATAGGCGGCTAAAGGTATAATTTTATTGTTTTAGAAACACATATAACATAAAACAAAACACATGCCTTTAGAGCAGTAAACTATTTGTTACAGAGTATTTATGCAATATACATTGAAATGATATATTTCACTTCATAATTTGGTTGGTACATCAGTCAACCTGGACACAGGACAAGTACCTGTTCAATGGGCACATATTTTAATGCAAAATGTCAGGTGAATGTCAGATGAAGATGAAGAATCCTAAAGGATAATAAAGATGTTTATTGATGGGGGGTAAGTGTGCTGGTGGGGGCTACTGCTTCTGATGTGTCACTGTGATGCCATGCTCTATCCCTATATCCCTAGTCTAAGGATAGGACTACATGGATGTTTTCGGCGCAATTCGACACAATGCAACTAAACGCCTGTGTCAAATCGTATGCAACAGAAATAAGGTAAGTGAATGCATTGTCGGATGATGCTGCACCTGCATCCAACAGTCGTGTCGCGTCGGATCACCGATGCGACTTCATCCGACATTTCCATTACTTACCTTATTTCCGTCGCATGAGATTTGATGGCGGCGTTTTGTTGCAGCGCATCGGATCGCACCAAAGCATCCATGTAGTCCTACCCTTAACCATTTTGTGAATGTGAAATGCAAATCGGCTGCCAGTTCCTCAAGAATTGCTGTGAATCTTCCTTCCCAATAAGACCAACAGGTTTACTCCTGTGGGAGGTGGATTGCCTACAGTATGTACAAGGGGTGGGGGGAGCATCAATGCTGACTGGCAATCTGTGAGTTTTTAAAATGCCAGAGGAGCTGCTGTAAGATGCCACTGAAACTGAAAGTAACATATGTATTTTGAGTCCCAGTCCAGGGGGGCAGATTTACTATAGGAAGAAGTGATTAATGCTGGCGACTAAGCGTTACCGCTTTCAGACACTTCGCCGATTTATTAACGGGCGCAGACATAACTTTGCTAGTGAAAGACGCTAGCGGTTATTTGCACTCTATTGTCAGACGAATTTTCACTCTGGCAAATTGACGTTTCTCCACAAATTCACTAAGATGCAGATTTTACTGAACATTACCTCTTTCGCCAGACTTGCCTTCGCCAGCTCAGACGAGGTGCATTGAAGTGCATAGATCTTCTGTTACTTGCATAATATTTTTAGTGGAAAAAGTTTCTAAGTCACAAAAAACGCTGGAGTCTTTTCCTTTTTTCAGAGTGATAGACTGTAAAGTCCTTGAAAATAACCGGGTTCCTCCATACATTTTTTAACATATGGAACATTAACTATACAGTGGGCTGATGTGTAGGACATTATAACAACTCTATTTTCTTTATTAAGGTTCCCTGGACTTGTGTAATGTAATGTATTTGCTGCAACATATACGTCCATTCAACTTTAAATTTCCCGCTGTATGCAAATTAACCTGAGTGAAGACCTCTAACGAACTTGCGCTAGGCATAATTGAACACTTTGATTGCCGAAGTAACGCTATTGAAAATTTGCCGGCTTTCAGCGCCCTGGACGCAACTTTGCATTTTGGTAAAATAGCGTTGTCTGAGCGAATTTTTTCAATGGCTTCTAAGCCGTCGCTGGCAAATTTTTGCCACTAAGTAAATTTACCCCAAGGCCTGATCAGGAAACACATTAGTTGAAATACGGTTACTGCTCCCTGCTTTTCTCCCTAAGATAGTAACATTTACCTTTTTTATACCATAACTGCCAATCATTGTACGAAAATCTACATTTATGCTCAACTTTGTTCTCCCTCCTCCTACTTTAAATTATGTTCATATTTTGTTGTAAAGTTTTCAATAAAAAAACATAAAAACAAATGGCAAAATAGTGCCAGCTGTCCACTACATATTCCCGCGCCTGATCATACTGCTTATGGAGCATCCTCCAGCCAATCAGAGTGCGCTTCAGTACAGCACAGAGGCAGAACCTATTGCAGAGTTACTGATGCCTCAGCAGTGTGAATGGAGAAGGCGGAACAGACAGTAACAGGCACCAGAGGATGGGGGGGAGGTACAGAAAGCTGCAGGAGCTCACTGAGGGAAAATACATTGATTGATGGAGAAAGGGGAGGGGTGGGAAGCTGCAGAAGTTAGGGACTGAGGGCAAATTTACACACTTGCTTGAATAGTAGAGAAATTCCAGTCACTTTCATGTCTTTGAAAAAAGGAAAAATCTGGATTTTTGCAAACATCTGGTAACCCTAACTGTACTCTGCTCTTTCTCTGCTTCTCCATCCCTGCCCTGTTTGTTGTGCAAGTAATGTGTTATTGCATGCTAGCTAGTGTGCATAGCTCTCTCTCTCTCTGGTAGAGTCTGCTTGTAGCCAGTAATGCTCTGAGTGTGTCTGTCCTGCATTGGTCCCTGTAGCCTAAACACACACTGTCCCCTCCCTCTCCCTGGCTTATCTGGGTGAGGGCTGCTCTCTGTGCCATCTGTCCATGTCTTGTTGCTGGAATGCTTTTGTGTGGCTGGCCCTGGGCTCTGTGTCCGCACCAATCTGTGGCCACCCCCACTCTCCATCACTGCCTTCCTGCCTGCCCATTGCACTGGCATTCTATGGTTTTGGGATAAACAGCCAGTGAGTACCCTGTGGTTTCTGGAAATCTCTTAACATGTTGTCTGTCTACCCCTGTCACTTCTTAATTCTTCTTTTGCATGTGTGCTTAAATCTGCCTGCCCAGGTCTATCTGTCCAGCTTTCCTGCCCACTTCTGTCTGTCCCAACTAGCCTTCCCTGGTCTGTCTGTCCAACCTACCTGCCCACTTCTGTCTGTCCCAACTAGCCTTCCCTGGTCTGTCTGTCCAGCCTGCCTCCCGTCTTCTGTGTATCGATGACAGCCAGCCCTTGTCTGTGTCCAAGCTACCTCCTGCCAACTTCTGCCTGTGCCAACTAACCTGTCTAGGTCTGTCTGTCCATTCTGGCTACATTTTTGTATGTCCTAACCTATCCATTCTTCTGTTTTCCAAACCTGCCCATCCTAATATGCTGTTCTATACCTGCTCATTCTACTTTGTGTGTCTTCTTTTTGCCGAGCCTGCCCGTGCAGTTTTGTTTGTGTTGCCTACATGCCAAAGACTATCTCTCCAGACTGTCTCTCCAAGTCAGTCCTATAAATTTATAACTGTCCTTAGCCTTTAGCCACTGCTACAGTTGTTCTTAATTCATGGTGTTCCTCTTCTTCTTTGTATTTTTTATGTCCATTGTGTGGGGTACAGGGTCACCATGTTGCTTCAATCACCTTGTTAACCAATCGGTAATATTTTGGGCACTCACGTCTGCATCAACAGGAGATTCTTTGCCTAAGGGGTTTCTTACCAACTTCCAAGGAAATTTTCAGAAATCATGGATGCTGGGAAAATGGTGAGTGTGACCAAAAACAAACCCTGTGATTCCTCTTAACATACACCCTTTTAGACTGGCAAAGCTAGTGGGCCACCATTAGCATTAGAACTAATTATAATTGGATCCATTTTATAACCTCAGTAAATGGACCTGGGTGAGTCTTTAAAATAAGTTTGTTAAATGTAAATTTGAGCAATGCTTGCCACTAGGAAAGATGAATTAGACATTTTTATCCTACTAATGCCAAAGAGCTTCACAATGATATGCACCTCACTGATCATCTGATATATATGTATTTAAAAAAAAATTCTAAATATATATATTGTTGCCTGATCAGCCACAGGGGACCTTGCAAAATGTAGCAAGAAGTCATTTAGAATATAAATTAGCTTTCCTGTCTGTGGCTTTACTTTAAAGGTAACTGTCCGAAGAAGAGATGAGAAATGGAAATATCCTTTTGCATGTCTTGTTTACATTCCTTTCAGTGAAGCATGTTTTGTTTCAGTAGTATCTGTGCAATTTGAGGCATGTACTGTAGACAGTAATGCTTTTTGCCCACTAGATAAGATGTGTTTTTTTGGTGTGTAAATATATATATATATATATATATATATATATATATATATATATATATATATACATATACTGTACACACATATACACACTAAATCTACTGTGGGTGTTCTATTATAAAACATACTGCCATTTTGTATTGGCTTAAGGGTAAATTATTAATTTGGTTGAAAAACAGTTGCAAACTAAAACAGCCTTTGCGTAAAAGCAGTAAAAGTGAACCTATATTAAAGGTGACACAGTGGAGACAGTATTATTATGCATCCATATCCTGGCAGCTCTTTCCTGCAGGTTTTTAAATACTTCTGGAAGGGTTTTCTTGCAGTGTCTAGAGATTGTACTGGAATTATACAGAGACACATGTGTACATATTTAAAGTTGTGGTTCTCTAGAAGGCATTGGAGTATTACTAGTGCTTATGAGCAGGGCCCTCTACCTTCTTGTGTGTTGCTCTTTGTATATGATTTGTGTTTTTAATGTGTACACCATTTTGTTGTATAGTGATGCAGAATATGTTGGCCCTTTATAAATACATAATAGGTTGCATTGTGTCCCTAGTCTAATTTAGTGGTGGCCTGAACTTAGGACCCAGCCATTTTGTCACAGCAGACAGGATTACTGTATGTACTAGAGAGAAGCTTCAAGGGGTGCATTACTCCCCTAGAAACAAGGAATCGTGACTTTTTATTTTTCTGACTTCTGGTTATTTTTCATTCTTGCGGTATTTGTCAAGTTGGATAATTTTACTCATCATATGTCAAAAATGATACAGCAAATTCAGACACATACAGTGATATCCTCAAGGGTATTTGCTTGGTTATTTGCTCTGCTGTGGCAAGGGATGATATGAATGATGCATCAACTCTGCATGGTGCAGAAGAATATGCTGGCGATTTATAACTGAATAATTATATAGTGAATAAAGTACCCTCTCTTGTAAAATATAAGGATATTATAAGTTACCGAGGAGTTTCATGACCATATAAAAACACGAGGCTGAATGCCGAGTGTTTTTATACAGGTCATGAAACTCCGAGGTTTTTACAACTGGGGGTACTTTATTTATTATAATACACAAGTTTCAGTGAGTCATGTGACAGAAATGATATCAGAACTCACCGTTTATAAGGATATAATTTACAAGATATTCATAGCTGTTGTGCATTATAACGAAATAAATTCATCCTAGAAATTGGCTAAAGCATCAAGAGAAAATTTTTTTCATGTTTGGTATCCATTATCTAGAATGCTCGGGACCTGGGGTATTCTGGATAAGGGATCTTTGGATCTAAGTACAAGGTACTGTTATATTATTACAGAGAAATTGGGAATCATTTTTAAAAATTGGGATTATTTATATAAAATGTAGTCTATGGGAGACAGCCATCCTGTAATTCTGAGCTTTCTGTATAACAGGTTTCCAGATAACGGATCCCATACCTGTATAGATATAGGAAACCCATTATATAATTCCCGTAGAGTCCTTTTAAGCAAATAATTGTAATTTTTTACAAGTTATTTTATTATTTTATCTTCCTCTATAATAAAACAATAAAATCCTATAAAATCCTAACTAGTATGAATCCATATTGGTAGCAAAAGTCTTATTTGGTTAATTTAATGTTTTTTTTAATTAGACTTATGGTATAGATCTATAGATATAGATCCATTATCCGGAAAACCCTAGGTCACACACCTGGATATTGTACCTTAATTAGTGTGCACTTGAATTAGGTTACTGAACTTTTAGGGCAGAGACACACGCTCAGATTCAGGGGCGATTAATATCTCCCCAAACTGCCTCCCGCCAGCGGGATGGCACTCGGAGCGCTTTGTTTTCCGAAGTCATCTGAAGTTTCCTCTTGAGGCGTCTTCGGAAAATGAAGTGGACTGATTGCCATCCCGCCGGTGATTTACATTGTAGCTGGCAGAAGGCAGTTCAGGGTTATTAGTCGCGACTAATGTCCACAAATCTGAGCTTGTGTCTCTGCCCTAAGGCTGTGCAGCAGACTATAGTTTTTGATCTATGCTAAAGTGACCTAAAGCGTATTTATACAATTAGCTTCTAACATTCGGTAGCATCCAACAGGGGTGGGGCTATTGTTTACATGCAGGGCTGGAAATAGGAGTAGACAAAAGAGATATGTGCCTAGGGCACAATAGTGAGGGGGCACTTGACATGTGCCTCTTCTGCCTGCCTACCCAGTGTTCTGACTCTTGTCACTGCTCCCTCCTGTGACTCCCCACCCATGGGTAACAGGGGAACAGGGTTTGGGTGGGAATTTATTGTGAAGGCTGGTGGGACAGAAGATGTGACAAGCAGTGAGTCCTGCCTTTGACACAGACAGCCCAAGGCCCAGCACTGTTTATGTGAGGGACATAGATGGGGTGTATATTGTTTACATGGGGGACATAGGTTGGGGTGCATATTGTTTACGCGGGAGACATAGGTTGGGGTGCATGTTTATGTGGGGGACAAAGGCTGGGGTACATACTGTTTATGTAAGAACATCGGTTGGGGGTGCACACTGTTTATATGTGAGGACATAGGTTGGGATGCATACTGTTTATGTGAGGACATAGTTTGGGGTGCATAATGTTTACGTGGGGGACATAGGTTGGGGTACAGGCTGTTTATGTAGGGGACATAGTTTGGGGTGCATACTGTGTCCTCCCATGTAAACAATATACACCCAAACTATGTCACCAGCTGACCAAGGAAGAACTCAATACTTGTCACCTCTCCTGCTCCACCCCCCTCGACATAGTAGAACCCCGATTTTATGGTTTCCTGGAATTCATGCAGTTTTTCTTGTGGTCCTCCCCGATTTTATGTACCTGGATTTTACAGTTTCCTTGAACTCATGCAGTTTTTCTTGTGGTCCTATACAATCAGGTTGTGTTTTCCCTGGATTTTATATTTTCTCTGAATTTACTCCACCTTGGAGAAACATAAAATAGGGGTTCTATTGTATTAAAATCTGTTCTTGATGAAAAATCCCTGATTACTTGCAGTTACAAATTTTGCCAGTTTTGTCTTACTGAAAAGCGTTTTCATTGGCTGCAGAAATACAGTAAAATATTCACCAGAAATTAAAGAATTGTTTTAATATACCAATTAAAGTACCTTTTCATTGAGATTTGTTTGTTATTGATATTATTGATTTGCTTTTGCTTATTATTCTTTCCTTCTCCCCTGTAAATAACACGCTAGCCACATGTATTGCAGTACTAATGTAACAACAGAGCGCCTGTGTCTTCCACACAGAAATTCATTGATTGGCTTTGCAGGACTGTTATTTTTGATTAATGCAATGAGCTTATAAATAACATTAATTATGATGACGTATATGTTTCACTGAGAAAAATCCTCAGCATATAAGGAACAATCCCAATCTTTAATGACAGTGCTCTAATTTGCCTTGATGGATCACAAGGATCAGTGAGGTATTTAAAAAAACTCTTTTTGCGTTGTAATTGCAGGCTAAATAAAAAATAAACATTATTCAGAATTACATGAGTATAAAGATATGTAAACCATTATGTCTGCCTCTCTCATAAAAAAGAACTCTAAAAGTAACAGTAATAGCTACAAATCAAAGTGTTTTATATGTAATTTAATATACTATTATATAATGTACTGTTACCCTTCATTGGTTATATTGTATGCAATTAAATTTACTGTCTCTGTTTAGCCATAGGGGCAGCCATCCAAGTTTAAGGGCAATGACACATGGAGAGATTCGTAGCCGGCTTATCATGGGAAAATGCCTGCTCTCGCAGTTTTCCAAGATTAAGCCAAATTGCCACAAGTAATGAAATTTACTTACAGCGATTATTGCTGTATTCAACAGCAAGGCATTTTCAGTGAGATTTGTCGCCGTGGTACAGTTTTTTTTAACACAGGCAACAAACCTTCCTGTGTGTCATGGGGTTAATAGGGCAGAAAGGCTCATGGATACAAAGCAGATAACAAATAAGATGCATAACATGCAGCGGGCTTGGTTCTTACACATGAAGGTACTGTAAACAGGAGCCCAAAACTATTTGTCTGCAGAATACAAAATGAAAACCCTTTTTCAAAGGAGAAGGAAAGCTACCGAAACAGTTTATTGCCAATAGATTAGCCACAATAGTGCAAGCTATAACACTATATTTATTCTGCAGAATGCTTTACCATACCTGAGTAAACAGCTCTAGAATTTCTTTCTGTTTGTTTAGGATAGCAGCTGCCATATTAGCTTGTTGTGACATTACTTCCTGCCTGAGTGTCTCTCTGCTCACTCATAGCTCTGGGCTTAGATAACAGCAGGTATGGGAGGAGAAAGAGGGGAAAGGGAGGGGGAGACAACTCAGAACAGCATTACTTTGAGGGTTTACTGGTGTATTTCTGATAAAGCTTACTTAATTTTAGCCTTTCCTTCTCCTTTAAAGGCAAGAGGACATTTGTTGCCAAGAAATTGTCAATTTGTTGCCACTTATTTTAATGGGAAGTCTTAGCTTTTAGATGTTACAGGATCTTTAAATTGTGCTTTTTTAAAACAAACAAACAAACAACCCCACACCTCCATGTCTGCTCAGTGTTCTGTGCGGTGTGGCAAACTGTCCTCTACACTGGGCTGTTGGGTTGTCCATTGCTTTGGTAGGAGTAAGTCATATTTTTTTAAACATAATAGAGTCTCCATCTTGTTAGACTAATGGCTCACAGGGAAATATGTCTCCTGCTCTGAAATGTGTGCTTCTGTAAGCATCAAATCTCCCTAAAATGTTTTCCCACTGACAATAAAGTAAATCACTGGTGGGGAAACATTTCCCAGTCGCTCAAAGTTTTCATTGAAGGAAAGACACGCATATTGTACATTCTTCATTTGGCTTTAAGGCATGGGAGGTGAAAAAAAATTGCAACTTTTAAAATAAACAACTGCACTGCTTATTTATGTACTGTACTGGAAATAAGGATTAAAATCATAGCCTGATATAGAAAATGATGTTTGCTGTTAACTGTATTCCCACCTTTACATGAAGATATCTTATGGAGCTCTTATACTAATTACTATGTGAATTCACTGTGGTTTTAGCATCTATTCTTTTGCAGCAACATAGGTTGCTGGGTAGACTGTCTAGTAGTGTGACTTCCTTCCATTAATAGAATATGTAGATGAAAGCTGTTAAAATGGTGCTATGGCTTGGGAAATTGTATGTTACATCTGTCCTTCTCTTAGCCATATACAACAGCTGCAGGGATTTGATATAAATCTTTTAGTATAACCTTACCTATTTCTATGGACTCCTGTTATGACTGCATAGCACAAAGAGTTATGCCTGTCTGTGTATGCTGCTTTTTCCTGAGCAAGATGTCATGGCATGCCCCTTTCCTGCATGTTATTTTATATACAGGGCTACATTGTGCCTTGCCATTCCTGTATTGCAGATTGCAATGATTTGCAACTTTCTGTCGTAACATGACAGCAGGTTCATCTTTGCAGTGCTTGATTCAAGGGGCATGTGCTCTGAAAAGGATAACAGAGGCCTGCAGCCACTCTCCAAATGCAACCACACAGTCTGCAAAGTGCAAACACATAAATTGCAGAGTAATCTAATTGCTGAAATGAGTGAACTGTGCCAGTCTGTAACTATCAGATTTATCTAGTGTTGGCAGGAGTTCAGCTCTGTGTGTCCTGATTCCCTATGAAGCTTCTGGGATCTCTTGGTATAATAAAAGGGATACTGCAGTGTGATGTTCCCATTGATAATGCCCAGCTATTATGTGTCGCCGAGGCTCAGTCATGTAAAATGGCTCAAGATGCTTTTCTTCATAATAAGCATCCAGCATGTGTACCTCTAGCCATATCCGTATTAATAATTCATACACCTTTTTTCTCTGTGGGAATTGTTTAAGTAGTATGGTTTGATGGGAATTACTTTGTATTAGACCACATTGTGCCAACCACCTGGCCATTGGAAAAAAGTAAGGCAAATTTGTGACATTGAAGTAGTAAATATTATATGTACAGGTAAGGGGATTTGTTATCTGGAAACCTGTTATCCAGAAAGTTCTGAATTACGGAAAGGTCATCTCCCATAGACTGCATTATAATCAAATAATCTAAATTTTTAAAAATGATTTCCTTTTTCTCTGTAATAACAAAACAGAAGCTTGTACTTGATCCAAACTAAGATATAATTAATTCTCATTGGAAGCAAAACAAGCCTATTGGGTTTATTTAATGTTTACATGATTTATAGTATTCTTAATGTGTGAAGATCCAAATTACAGAAAGATCTGTTATACAGAAAACCCCAGGTCCTGAGCATTCTGGATAATAGGTTCTATACCTGTACTACTATTAAATAGAGCATCTTACTTTTATGCAATAAAGACAGAACAGGTCTCAAGGAGTGTAGGAGGAGGTTCAGGTGCACTGCCCTGAACCTTCAGCTGAGGGAATGGATTCAAACTATATTAGTAGTATGAGCAGGCACTCAAGGACCAATCCTCCACACAGACACGTAAAAGAAAGTAGTCTTTAATTGGTATGATGCCAAAAAATACCACTTGTTATTTGTCAATATAACAGGAGATGTTGCAGTTTTCCTCCCCAGAAATGGCACACACACCAGCATCTCACTTAAATACACATACAGCTAAATTTTTGGATGATACATGCAACATACTTCTGTGGCGCAGCAAAGTGATGTGTGGCATAAACCGTATTGGCATATTGGGACTTGGGATTGGGATTTGTTCAGACTGCAGACTGATACATCCCATAAAGCAGGGGTCAGCAACCTTTACTATCAAAGGAGCCATTTTGCCCCCAATTCCACTAATGAATAGTCTGGAGCCGCAAAACATAACACAGCTTATAAACTTTTTAAAGTTTTAACCTTTTTTTAATTTTAACTGTTACAACAGAATACAACAAACAGAAGTGCAGTGTGTATGTTTGTGTAGGCCTACTTTGAAATAAATTAAACACTGAATAGCCCTGTTAAATGCTAGTGTTCTCATCTGTTTAATTAAAGATTTTGGGGCAGATGCTATCTGTGTAATAAGAGCCGTGCAAAGGTCCACTTCAATTATAATACATAAATTAGAAATATGCACAGCTTCTCACTTAAAACATTTATTTGGGCATTTTAACCACAGCAAAACTGCATGTTAACTTATTAAGAAAACGAAGCATATTTCTAATGTATGTTCTCATCTGTTTAATGTGACTTCTGTTTCTGAAGCTCCATGCTGATCTTCCCTCTCTTGTCTTGAGTGTGTGACCAAGTTAAGGACCATGATGAATCATCTTGCTGCTGCTTGGTCTTGTCTGTCACTCCTGGGACGTCTATACAGCCCTCGCACCTGCTGGCGGCTTCCAGAGTGTGCGACCGTGGTAAGATAACCGTGACAGTCAAAGCCGCAAGACAGAGCCGCAGCAAGCAGGATGAAGAGCCGCATGAGGCTCCGGAGCCGCGGGTTGCCTACCCCTGCCATAAAGCAATGAAGATTTGTCTATGCCATCTGCAACCCTTGTATAATTTTTGCTTGCCTTTCGGTATGCCATTTAGATGTGGGTAATCACTAGGGATGCACCGAATCCACTATTTTGGATTCGGCCGAACCCCCGAATCCTTTGTGAAAGATTCGGCCGAATACCGAATCCGAACCCTAATTTGCATATGCAAATTAGGGATGGGAAGGGGAAAATTATTTTATTTCCTTGTTTTGTGACAAAAAGTCCCGCGATTTCCCTCCCCACCCCTAATTTGCATATGCAAATTAGGACCCGGATTCGGTTCGGCCGGGCAGAAGGATTCGGCCGAATACGAATCCTGCTGAAAAAGGCCGAATCCTGTCCGAATCCCAAACCGAATCCTGGATTCGGTGCATCCCTAGTAATCATCCCTTACTTTTTGTGAGAGTTGATACTTGTATACAAAGTGACATTTGTAAGCAGCATTTTTTTTGGTTAAAGGCATAATTTAAATATCCAGCTACATGAACAGATCCGAGTTGTTCTCAGATTAAGGAGTGGTGTTTCCTGTCTGGCTCAGGGACTCTCACATTGCATTCTAAAAATAGAGCCCCTAAACACACACACCCTTACCTCCTGTCGGCCAGAAACTCAGGATCGCAAAATAGGCAAAGTGTTCCTGTGTGGGGATATCTCTATTGGCACATTAAAGGAAATATTTTGTGTAAAAACTAAGAACGCACCAGCTTGTTATACTCATTTAGATATGGAAGAATTGTGCTTAAAAAAAGTATTGTTTCAGACTGATTTATTGAATATGTCTGCAAAAACCCTAATAATCCCTCACTTCTCTTCCACTTCCTGCGCCCTGAATTGTCTGGCTGTGCAGAGGACCCAGTAGCACTCGGCAAACACTGCACTGTAGGATGGGAACCAATCAGCAGCTAGCAGGACCTGATAGGGAACTGAAGCCTGTCTGTGTTTGTGTGAATTCAGGGCTGTGATTGGCTGCCCCCCTACTATGCTTCTGCAGGCATTGTTAGGACACTCCCACTCCTCATTTAAAACTGGGACAGGGACCAGTGAACAGCTATAGGGGGCTATAATAAAGGGGCTATTTTTAAAGATAATATTAATTTTTAGCATCAAGAAATAGCAACACCGTATATTACTTATAATTGTCTAGAAAATACGTTTTTTTTTTTTAAATGTATCCTATATGTCTCCTTTAAAGGGGTTGTTTAGCTTCCAAACACTTTTTTGAGTTCAGTTGTTATTAGTTAGTTCACCATAAACAGACTGTTTTCAATTGCTTTCTCTCTTTTATTTTCCCCAAATTTCAGTTTAAAGTTGATTGTTCTTGGCTTTAGCATTTCAGTATGGCAGCTCAGCGATCCAGGAGCATCTGAACTGTTACAATTTGCTCCATTAAGTGGCTACAATTAGTTGATTAATTTCTTAGCAGTATATGTGGAATATTAGCAACTATTATCAATTCTAATTGCTGCCTAAACTCAACACAAATATAATAAATGTATCAACTAAATGTATCAACTTAGACGTTAAAGAGTGGACGAACCCCAGAGAAGCTTTAGTAGGTGAAAAATTTACACTTCAATATTAGAAAAACAGTCAGAAATAGAAAGTAATTGGGAAAAAGTCTTTATTTCTGGTGAACAATCTGAAACTATCTGAAGTGGAAAAAGTGTTCAAAGGTGAACAATACCTTTAAATGATTGCTCTGATGTTTAAAACTAATATATTATTTTGTAGATTCCTTTTGCAACTAAGGAAATTTGTTATTCTGTAATTTATTAAAGGCACAGAATCAGAAAGGCGATTTTAAGTGGTTTGCAGGGATGTTTCATCGACTGTGTTGTGTTGTAGATTGGTACATTTATCAGAGTAAGACCAGGCATAGTGCAACCATTATGTGATTTTAATAATATAAAAATGTGATGCATTTAGTAACACAGTCTAGCAGGAAAGATATGAAAGAAACATGACAGAAGGCAACAATCTGGCTGGTGTTACATTAAGGAATACGTTCTAGACTGGGTGTAAGAAAAGTAATTAAAAATAGAATTGTTCACAACTTGTATATTGTATATTAAACAATAGTTTAATAAACAATACCTTCAATGTTTTGGCGGATCTAGTGATAAGGCCTTGCCAGTGTAAAGGTAATTGTATTTCTTCTAAAGCAGAGGTCCCCAACCTTTTTTACCCATGAGCCACATGTTTATAATAAGCACTCAAAATTCCGCTGTGTTACTGGTGTCAGTAAGTAGGTGATACCCACCAGCACAGTAGCAAACGAAGAGAGTCAGAGAGTAAGAGAATCCCTATCAAGGGCTTGTGTTATAAAGGTACCAATAAGGACTTTCTGTGATACTGATGAATTGCTCTGTGTCCTTTATTTATATATACAGTAGGTTATATATATAGTACAGAGAATTGTTCATCATTCATTAGTTCCTACCCAGTGAAGCAATTTAAGTTCTGTACACTGGGGTATTTTGCATCAGGAGCCAAATTATTTTTTAGAGTTTGTAAACAATTGGAAGTACAAGAAGTGGAAGAGGAGCAACAGCTCTGACAACATGGTGCATGGGCAGATGAAATTTTCAAGCAGCACAGATCAATGGATGTTCGTTTGACCATACACATTATTAATGCACAGGTTGACAAAAACTAATCCAGTGTCCGACTCTTAAAATATCCTCTTTTGACCCTATCCCAAATTGGCGAGCTGTCATTACTTTTATATCTGCTTCCAACCTGTCCATCTCTGTTGTCTCTTCTGGCAATTGGTTGTCTCTGTAAGGTGACATCAGTGATGACCAATTGCTAGAGGAGGCCTGCATTTTGTTGGCCTGAACCAGGTCTGGACTGAGAGTCAAAATAGGCCCTGGGATTTCAGGTACACAGAGGCCGAACCAGCCCACACAGAGGCCCAAGCAGCCCACTAAATAGTGACTTTCTATGGCACCTTATAGCAGACCCTGTGGCATTTGCCAAAACCCACATATTGCCAGTCCTGGGCCTGGCCTGACCCACAGTTAAACCCATGAGTCTCGCAGGTTTCAGACCAGCCCATGCATCACTAATACATAACCAAGGGTTAAGGATAAAAGAAGAACAAACAAAACTCTATGCAGGCTGTGCCCTGCATTTACCAGGACCCAGGACCCATTGCTGCAAGGCGCCAATCTTAACAACAGTTGAAGTTAGTCATCTGTTTCACTCTGCTATCATTACTGTTCTTTTTCATTGTTTAAATAGGAACTAAAGCTTAAATAAGAAGTAGGTTAGAGATGTTGTACATTGTGTTTTTGGCTTCTGTGCCAGCCCAATGCAACGACAGCCCTTTCCCCATCTTCTTTTATGCTGATTCACTGCACATGCTCTGTTCTGCTGTCACTTACTGAGCTTAGGGACCCACTCACAATGTACAGTACACATAGAATAGAAATGTCACAATATAAGACTGATTAGTAATTAATACAGATCATTACTACATGGCAGCACAGAAACCAGTGCAATTAGCATAAGAATTTAATAATCAGCCCTGTAGCATCATCTTATATTACAGACAAACCTCATTTTCTTCTAGATAATTTGTGACGACCCCTAAGCTTAGCTTCTCAACAGCTGCTCAGAGCCCACTGAGCAGGTGAGTGCCAAAGACACTTTCCAAGATGGTGAGCCCAAATTTGAAGTCCTGGATCTTTGCTGCTATTGAGAAGCTGAAACTTTAGTCTGGTGCAATAAATTCAGTATATGAAATATGGCATTTTTAGCCATATTAATTTTTAGGGTTTAGTTCTCCTTTAAGAGTGTATTTGTATGGAGTGCAAATAGTAATATTTTGCTCATTCCCAAGATGAACCATAGGGCCATTTGGGATAGCATCCTGATTTAGTGACTGTGGGTCGGAATTCCTCCAGTGAACAGAACGGGGGGAAGACTGTATGACTTTTAATGAGGGGGAGATTCACAGCTTTTTGTGCTTTTGAATGAGAGTATTTCAGTATTTATTTTGCTGTAATTAACTTTTACTTTGTGCATTAAATGTGTTTTCCATCAGTGAAATTAGTCAATTAAAGGCTGTTTGAAAGATAATTGCATGTGTGGGCACACATTTTCCCAGCTTTTTTCTCAATATAAATATCATTTTTATCCCTTTCATTTCTGTGTGGATAAAAAGCACAGTCTGTTTGCTATACTTCAAGTTCTGACAAGAACATATTAGGAATAACATCATTAATTACTCCTTTATGGGAGGTTTATCTGGCACATAGGTTTTAATGTTGACAGTAGAAGCACGATTTGCAGATGGTTGTAAAGTGCATTTTTCAGATGCAAATCACCATGGTTTTTAACCACAATACAGATTTTACCCAGAATTCCAGTGTAAAAGTTGAAATACTTAGTAGCTACTTATTGTTATGATATTAACAGATATTTATACAATAGCAAAATAATCTTTGGCACTGTTCAACAGTACTAAAAATAGTACTAAAGTACCAAAACAGTACTAACAGTACTAAAAGAGGACATTGTTCCTTTGATTTATAGGATTTTAAATTGCTTTCTTCCCTTACATATACTATTTTACATATGATTTCATAAGATTTTCACACACAGCTGACAAAAGTGTTGCAGCTTTAATGTATTAGTACAACATATATAGAATGGCCTTTGTTTTGGGCACATTCTCGAAAGTCTTGGTACAAAATGTGCACATAAACAATGGCAAATAATAGAGTTAGGGTCCCACTGGGAGGCAAATATGTTGGTGGGTTTATTGTGTGGCAGCCAGTCTCTCACTCCACTTAACTCTTTCCTCTTTCAGACTGTGAGCATAAACAAAGCCATCAACACTCAAGAGGCATCTGTAAAGGAAAAACATGCAAGAAATATCCTTAGAAAAGAAGCAAGCAGGGGATGTATCAATCCACAGCTCAGGTGTATGATTAAAAAACGTGGGAGGATTGCACGACAAAAGAATAATATGTGGAGTAATAGCACTGCCAATAAGGTTCAGCAGCAGGCTTGTTTGTTTATAGAGGGTAGGTAGTAGAATAACAGTGGTAGGGACAAGTTAGGATTTTTGTCCCTATATATACACTGGTGACCTATCAGGATGTATTAGAAAAATAGGTTTACATTTTACTATTTATTTTCAACCATTATCTATTTATAGTGCCAACAGATATTATACATCATTCAGATGAAACCATGCCACAACAGATATTATACATCATTCAGTTGAGACAATGCCACAACAGATATTATACATCATTCAGGTGAAGCTATGCCCCAGAGGAGCTTACAATCTAAGTTCTGTTTCATATTTACACACTATGATCAAGGTAGGAGTTTAGGAGGGAACCTATACAAGCATGGAGAAAAAATACACCTTCCAGATTCATTGTTTATCTGACAGGTAACTAAAAAAAAGCTATGCAATGGATAGTCTGTATGTAGCTTGCGTTGATAATACTGCTGACCCATACTTTGTTGTGGAAGACAGTAGTGCATTGGAGAATATACATTATTTTGACTTCAATGCATTTTCTTTGTTAAATAAATCATGGATTTTAGATGTTTGTTACTGGAGCATGAGAAATGTGTGAAATTGGTTTTGAGCCTGATTTGCATCACATTAATTCTTGGTCATGGCACCAGTTATTTGCATCTGTTAGTATCACAGAGTTAAGCATCATCTATGTGTCATTGTTTTTTGGTTTGTGTGATTACTTTGTCCTTAACCCTGTATGTTCACCTTGCATCTTGGGAACACACCATGAGAAGGGGGCACAGACTTTCTGGGTGGCGGTGAACCGCCTGCCTTTGTCCAGTAATGCAGTCCTGTGCTGGAAATTCTGCCATGTTTTTCACAAGCTTCTGAGAGATGGCCACCCCAGTGTAAGTACAGATAAGGAACACATATTAACCCAAGTAATCTAGTACCGACATCAATTTTACTATTACAATAACATTTAGGGGGTTATTTACTAAAGTCTGATTTTTTCTGGTCGGACTTTTAAAGGGGAAAACACAATTTTTCCAAAGAAATAAAAACTCAGACCTGCCGAGGTCATGTAGAAGTTATCGGCAGATGTCCTGTTTACAATTGGAAGGTATTCTGATCCGTGCTGGGTTTCGTACAATAATACAAAGATTTCATGGTTTTCAGGCAATAATACCAAAAAGTTTTTGAGCGTCAAATACCCAAAAGAACATACGATTTGGATAATTTTTCCAGCACCAGATTTTTCATGATAATTTATTGATAAAAAAAAGTCACTGGGTATATTGGTCAGAGTGGTTTTAACAAAATAGTGAGAAATTTTCAGACTTTGATAAATAATCCTCTTAATGTCTGTTAACGTAGTATCTGTGTTGCCTTGTGGTGTGTATATGCTTCTGCAGAGGACACCTGCAACTAAAATGTGGGTTTTCAGAATCAGAGGTGGCTGCTGGCTCCATTACAATAATCCTGCCTGTTCAGTGATATGGACAAACAAATGTATATTTAAATCTATTTGTTTCCTGACCAACACGATTGGATGGTAGGAGAGGTGTTGATCTTTCACATTGGCCAACTTGTACAGTATTTAATAGTGCAGTAGTTATACACTGATCATAAAGAAAACTATATTCTGTGCAGTGGAATAGCAAACTAACAATGTGCACAGAACAACACAATACAGTGAATAGTGAAATAGTGAAAAGCTAAAAAGAAACTTTATACAGTATGACTTTGAATATGATGTAACAAAAGTTTTTATATATTTTCTTGTATTCAATATGGTTATCAAATCTTTGGTGAGTTAACTAAAAATCTTTGCTTAAACTCTTGAATTCTACAAATGATATAACATTGGCCTTGTCTACAGGTTCTAAGGGATTCTCTTCATTATAAAAATGAACTTATTGATATGAGCCGAATGTGGGTAAGTTTCATGTAATTTTAATTATCTACTAGTTGTACTGTTTGGGATTGCTTTAGAATCATCTTTAGTACAGTCAGCGGCTGATTTATTAATTTTCATCCTCCAGACTTAAAGATTTGGTTCCTAAAACAAGTTCATAAACTCGCAAATGGTTTCAGCATCCAAAAAGCTCTGCAGGTTTTAGGTGCCAATCTTTTTATTTTTTTGATAAACCCACTCAAAAGATTGTCAGGAAGCCCCTGTATGCAACCATGCTCATTGAATTATTTCATAGCAATGGAGTACTTCAATGCAAATATTTTTCAAGGCAGGAATCAGAATTGATCAGCTCTGAAGCATCAGCCTTTATTATAGAAATAACATAGGTGTTAGCCAATAAGCTTTTCAGAGCACATTGAGTATGTTCAGTGTCACCAGCAGGCCAAAAATAGCTTAATAAGATCAAAAGATGGGAAGCTGTCACCTTTCATTGATCACTATAGTTAAAGGGCTGCTGAAACTTTGGGTTGTTACTGAAGGTTCACTATATACAATACAGCATTTCTAGCTGTATTCTTTGTCAAGTTTATGTTCTTTCACCACAAGTTCCATATATCAATTTCCTTGGTTTCATCCTCAGTGAGCCAGTTCTTTTTTCAGTGAACTGTAAAGGTCATTCACTAGGTCAGCTTCATATTGTGCTTTGAAAAGTCTTTAATAGCTAATCAAAAGTAAAGTAGTCCTTGTAAAAAGTAATTTACAAAAAAAAAAAACTGTTATTTTGTAAGAGTTGTATAAAACTTCCAGTTCCAGTAAGGTGGTATAGAATTGGTGCTATTGTTCATTGCTAGCTTATTAATTAATTTTCAGACATACTTATGAACAATAGCAAATGAAAAAAATGTGCCTAGTCCATGAAGCTACCAAGCAGAATTTGGCATTGTTCAAGTGCACAAGACCAATGAAACCTATACCGTATACACATATTGGTTGTTGTAGGATAAATTCCTTTTACATAATGGCAAGGAGAAGATAATAGATCTGAACCAACTAACCATAATGGAATATTATGTATAACACCTGTAATTAAATAATGCAGAATACATACAATACACATATGTGTCTTTGTAGATATGTCTTACAGAATATTTGACCTTATTGTTAGTGTATAGTTTGCCTGTAAACTGTGAACATATTTCTCCTAAAGACTGATTCTTTAATTTTAAGGGCCACCTTAGTGAAGGATATGGGCAGCTGTGCAGCATCTATCTCAAACTTCTGATCATTAAGATGGAGTTCCATACAAAGGTAAGAGGGGTATGTGAGAAATTAAAATATTGCAGTGACTTCCACTGTATAAAACTGCAATTTCTTTAACATTTAGGTGATGCTGTTAACATGACCCGCACACTATTTGTACACACAGCAAATTAGTAGTTTTAATATTTTCCGCCCTTAGAATCCACGATTCCCTGGAAATCTTCAGATGACTGACCGGCAACTGGATGAAGCTGGAGAGAATGATGTAAACAATTTGTAAGTGTACATCTAAGCATAGCTTCATTCACCGTAACATGCAGTAGCAAGAATGACCCTAAAAGTAAATTGTGGTTAGTGATTTCTTTGGAATGCTTGTTTGGATGATATTTTGCCAAAAAAACTGTGTATGTTTGTTAAGTCACTGTTTTACTAGGGAAGGGTTTCCAGAACTGATTGCTGATACCTGGGTGCTACTTGTTCTTCATAAAGTTAGGTTGCCAATCATTTTGTCTGCTTTTAGTAGTCTTATTTAAGAAAGTACCTTGTTTTAAACACATGGTGGCTCTGCACAGCCTCCCCAAGTGCATCACCTAACTACTAAAGGGGTATTTATTGTGGCACAATAAAGCAGTGTTTTTTTCACTAACTCAGTGTGCTGCTGGACTAGAATTTTAAAGGGATACTGTCATGGGAAAACTTTTTTTCCCCAAAACGCATCAGTTAATAGTGCTGCTCCAGCAGAATGCTGCACTGAAATCCATTTCTCAAAAGAGCAAACAGATTTTTTTATATTCAATTTTAAAATCTGACATGGGGCTAGACATTTTGTCAATTTCCCAGCTGCCCCCAGTCATGTGACTTGTGCCTGCACTTTAGGAGAGAAATGCTTTCTGGCAGGCTGCTGTTTTTCCTTCTCAATGTAACTGAATGAGTCTCAGTGGGACATGGGTTTTAACTATTGAGTGCTGTTCTTAGATCTGCCAGGCAGCTGTTATCTTGTGTTATGGAGCTGCTATCTGGTTACCTTCCCATTGTTCTTTTGTTTGGCTGCTGGGGGGGGGAGGAGGGGGTGATATCACTCTAACTTGCAGCACAGCAGTAAAGAGTGATTGAAGTTTATCAGAGCACAAGTCACATGACTTGGGGCAGTTGGGAAATTGACAATATGGCTAGCTCCATGTCAGATTTCAAAATTGAATATAAAAAAATCTATTTGCTCTTTTGAGAAATGGATTTCAGTGCAGAATTCTGCTGGAGCAGCACTATTAACTGATTCATTTTGAAAAAAACATTTTTCCAATGACAGTATCCCTTTAATATAATGTGCCAAAGCATCCTACATTACATCAAGTGACCTTTATTCATGTGCCACTTAGGTAAAGAGTTGACCAATATATATATATATTTGTTCTTTTCTCTGTTATTTCTCAAAAGTAAACCACAATTACTGTTGTTCTATTTAAGAATGCAAATCAGCTACAATGAGCCGCATTTTATAACTTGGGAAACTCATTTTTGCTTACCAAGTTGTAAAAAAGAATATTCCGGGGGGAAGTATTTACAAATGTTGGGCTTATGAATATATGTTTTCCGATTACAGTCAGCAGGTATGGCACAACACAGGGCTTTTGGCTTAAAAGGATTCTGGCATATAATGAGTTATGCGGGGCTGGTTTGCATTTGCTTTAAATGCTGTGTGATGTTCTACTGCAGATGATTTTAGCACTGGAGCAATTTCAGATTTGAACAACCACAAATAAAAACATCCTTCATCTTAACTCAAATACCACAAAACTTTTTTTTACATTTTATTCATGTGCTTATGTAATTTAATAGGCATAGAAAAAACAAACAGCTTGCCCCACCTATTCTGTTTATGTGCACATATTCAAATTCCTGTACTATGTCGTTTCCTACCACATCTGACAGAAACATTATATAAGTAGAATTAAATTGTTGTTGCAAGATTTCCCTTGCTCTGAAAACTTTCAAGAAATTCTACAGAAGCAGTCTGTGTTGCTTAGTGAGTGGAGACAGGGCCAGTAATCATTGGGGTGTGGTCAGATACTCTCACAGTATAGCCCTGTACCTTTCATAGTTAAGAACATTTTAAGAGGTAAAATGCTTATATGTTTGCTTGTCCCCTGGCTATTATAAAAGGGGACTTTCAGCAACCCCTCTTCTAGCACTATCAGTACGGTAGATACATTACATCCCATTTACATTCCCACGCAACTGGCCTCTGTTGGGTCTCTCTTGAACTTACACATTGGCGCATTTTCAAGCAAGAATAACCTGCTAGCCTCTCTGGTTATCTTAGGGAGCAGTTTAGGTGTGAGCACTGGGGTGTTTTAAATAGGGATGCACCGAATCCACTATGTTGGACCGAACCAAATCTGAATCCTAATTTGCATATGCAAATTAGGGATGGGAAGGGGGAAACAATTTTACTTCCTTGTTTTGTGACAAAAAGTCACGAGATTTCCCTCCCAGTCCCTGCATATGCAAATTAGGATTCGCATTCGGTTAGGCCGGGCAGAAGGATTCGGCCGAATCCTGCTGAAAAAGGCTGTATCCCGAATCGAATCCTGGCTTTTGGTGCATCCCGAACCGTCAATTTTGTCCTCATAAAACTAATGTGACAGTCAAGACACAAATCTGATGTTGTCACTTATTTGAACATCAGTGAAGAGGTAGTGTCTAAACACAATTTGTGTTCATTGCAGGTCACTGGTAATTCAGTGCATTTTTAAATGAATGTAAACTTATTTCCATTCATAATGTATACAATTAAACAACCTACTTTGTGTTTATCTCTTTTCCTACAGTTTTCAGTTAACAGTGGAAATTTTCGATTACATGGAGTGGGAGCTTAATTTATTTCACACAGGTGAGGGGCATTTTTTTTCTTTATTATGAACTAAAAAAAACATTTATGTCTGTTTTTAGTTCTCTTCTCAGCACAGTTTTCTCGCTTCTAGTCAGCTGGTTTAGATTTACATGAAATACGATTTCAAAGTTTGCAGAATAATTAAGGGCAAGCAATGCAAAATGAAAGTTTAGAAAATAGCTTCCTTAAATAGATTTTAAAATAACTACAATGGTCAGGTTAAGGAAATAACCACATTTCTGTGGTAACCAGCTTTTTTCTGCTTTGCGTGTCAGTGCTTTGTACAGTTAAATTCTCTGTGCATAGTCTTACTGATGAAAGTAGGCTGTTTATCAAAGTAGGGCATTAGTTGGAAAACTGGAGCTAATGAAGCAAATTGAAAGTACACATGGTTAGAGCAATGGCACATCAGGAGATTAATTGCCAGCGATACATCTCTGCCTCTGCAAAGGGCTAAACTGGTAGTAAAACCTATGTGTCGCTTTAGTCTTCCAAAATCCCGTTCATGAACAGTTTTCATGAACAGTATTACTATTCAAGATTCTGAACAGCAATGCTTTACTGCTGTGGTGGCCAACTGGCTGCCAGAGGGCTGAGTGTTTGATGCAGGAAGCATCTACGGATGCTTGCCTTTACAGTTCTCTTGCTAATCATCAGTGATCAGATATAAATTTAACACAGCTGACCAAAAGCAAGAAAAATGTGCTGTGCTGTGAACTCTGAGCAATTTTACAAAAATGGGCTTTTAATTAACCTCCTTACAATTAGCATTTCGTATATTATTAACATGTATTTTTTAGAGCAACAACATATTTCACAGAGCTGTAAAATAAATGTATATATACAAACAACACACAGAATTATATAAAGAACATACAGAATTACATACATAGCAAACCAGTAACTGACACAAAAGGTGAAGAATGCCCTGTGCAAAAGAGCTCACAATCTAAGGAGTTGAGGGTATGTTTCTCTGAATAAGTGTGTTTTAAGAGATATTTTGAAAGCAGAAAGTTTGGGAGAGACTAGGACAGACCAGGGGAGAGAATTCCATAGGTGGGGTGCAACCCTTGCAAAGTCTTGAATGTTGGCATGTGAGAGGTAATGAGAGAAGAGATGAGGAGTAGGTTAGTAGAGGAGCTTAGTAAGCAGTTGGGTTAGGTGAGGCAGAGTTATGAACTGCTTTAAATGTCAGGGTCATTAGTTTGAATTTTATTCTGAAAGTTAGTGGAAGCCAGTGCAGAGATTGACAGAGCGGCATGACAGAGGTGGAGTGGTTGCTGAGGTGTATAAGCCTGGCCGCACTTTTCATTATGGGCTGGAGAGGTGACATTTTCTGGTGGGAAAGGCCAATTAATAGAGAGGTACAGTAGTCTAGACCTGATATGATGAGAGGGTTAATAAGAATTTTGGTGGCATCTTTGGTGATAAATGACCGTATCTTGGATATGTTCCTTAGGTGAAATTGACATGATTTAATAAGTGGTTGGATATGAGGAGTGAAGGACAAAGTAGAATCTAGGATAATCACAAGGCACCGGGCCTGGGGAGACAGGGTGATAGTGGAAAAGTATGATAGATACTTCTGGGATATTACAGATCTTAATTGAGGGAAAGAGAACCATTTCTGTTTTAGAGAGGTTTAATTTACGGTAGCGTTGAGACATCCAAGTAGATATAGCAGACAGGCAGGAAGAGATCCGAGTTAAGAGCTCTGGGTTCAGGAGAGGAGAGAAAGATCTGAGTATCTTCAGCATAAAGGTGGTATTGGAAACCATATGAGTTGATTAGTTACAGAGGGAGGAAATATATAGAGAGAATAATAAGGGGCAAAGGACAGAGCTTTGAGGAACCCCAACAGAAGGAGGTAGGGGAGAAGATGGCAGGAGACACTGAAGTAAAGATATGTGAGGTAAAAAGAAAACCAGGACCAGGGCCGTGACACGATGGCCAATCGAATGAACTGGCAGTTAGGTTAAAATAGAGTTCAAAGGTTGAACTTGATGGACGTGTATCTTTTTTTCAATCTAACTTACTATGACTGGAGGAGGAGAGGATGATCCACAGTGTCAAATGCAGCTGAGAGATCAAGCAGTATAAGTAGTGAGTTGTTGGCTTTAGCTGTTAAGAGGTCATTAGCTAGGGTAGTCTCAGTGGGGTGTTGTTGCCCAGCAGGTTATTGTCAGAGAGGAATAGCGTTAGTCGTTTATAGACTAGGGGGTAGATTAACTAAAGGACGAAGTGGCTAACGATAGCGCCAATTCGCCAGTGTTGCCACCCACAGGGACATCACCAATTCACTAATAGGCGCAGGCATCAATTCGCTAGTGAAAGAGACCGCCAATATCGTTAGTTTACACTATATCGTCAAGGGACTTTCGCTCTGACGAAAGGTCGTTACTTCGGAAATTCAGTAAAGAGTGGATTTTCCAGTTACTGCTTTCGCCAGAGTTGACTTCTCCACCTCAGACTGGGCGAAGTGCAAAAAGAAGCTAGATCTTCCTCAGTCTTCTTTCACTTACATCATATCCTATGTGCTGAAAATACATTAAAGTTACAAAAACGCTGGAGACTTTTCGTTTTTTTGAAGTGGGATTGTCTGCAAAAGTCCTAACAAACTTTTTTGGAGTAACCCATTTTCTCCAGACATTTGTAACATTAATTTTACAGTGGGCTCATGTGTAGGGCATTATATTAACTCTCTTGTCTTTATTAAGGAACCCTGGACATTTGTAATAAAAAGTGGTAACTTCAAGCATTTGCACCAACATTTATAATAAAGACTTCCATACAATTACAATTACCCTCCATATGCAAATTGACCTAAGCTTAAGATCACTAGCGGATTTTCGCTAGGCATATATGAATGGTGGCGCATCATTGCTAAGAAATGCTCTCACTGCTGAAGTAACTCTAGCGAAAAGTCCCCATCGTTCGGCGTCCAGGACAAACTCCGCATATTAATGAATTGGCGTAGTCGTAGCGCATTTGCACCTGGCGAACTTGTGCGAGCTGTGCGATGCTGATGCTGGTGAAAATTCTCCCATTAGTGAATCTACCCCTAGGTGTTCAAGTAGTTTTGAGATGAAAGGTAGAGAGATAGGGTGGAAGTTATCGAGATTGGAATGATCAAGAGAGGTTTTTTTCAGAATGGGGGAGTGACAAGAGTGACAAGGAAAGATTACAGTTGAGAGGGAGGGATTAAATAAATGAGATAACGCTGTGATTAAGCAGGGATTGGCATTGCGGAGAAGTTAATAAGTTCTATTATAAAACAACTTGAAACTGGTGTTATTTTCTTTCCTGGTATTGGAATAATTTATCTAGTGACCAGGCTGATGTTTGTTGAATGTCAAAACGAAGTATGTATAGTGTATACAGTATATAGGGCCTAAAATTACTGAACACCAGTGCACAATAATGCAAAAAAATCGACATCTGGTTGCTAGAAAGCCATGTGCAGGGCTGTTAAAATATAGTAATTTGAACACAGGCTGATGACGTGACCTGAAGGCAAATCAATAGCTTAGGTGCATAAAAGGCACTTTATAAGTGTTGTTGGCCAGAAGCCCATTTATATTGCTGTTGTAATAAATTCTATTTGTTAGTCAGCATAGTTTATTTGTGTATGGCTGATTAACCTGCATTTACAGTTCAAAAGCCCTTCTTCAGTAAGTTTAAAATGGGGTGTAATTCTTTGGAGTTGCTTATAGTGCTAAACTTCTGACTTTTTTGCACTGATATAATTGTGTGTCAGAAAGGGCAAGTTTTGTTACAAATTTAGTAAAACATTATACACTGCAAGAGGCCTAGGTTTAATATAAATAAGAAGATGAACTCCCTAATTGTGGTGGGTAACAATATTTACTTCTGACAAAAAAGGGTACTTATGTACAAAGCTCATGTGTTCTCTGATCTTGTTGTTCTCACAGTATTTAAATCTCTGGACATGTCACGCTCGGTCTCTGTTACTGCTGCTGGCCAGTGCCGACTGTCACCTCTAATTCAAGTCATCCTGGATTGCAGCCATTTGTATGACTACACTGTCAAGCTGCTCTTTAAACTGCACTCCTGTGAGTATAGAGACTATTATTTTATTTAATGTTCTAAAGTAATGGTCAGATGTGATTGAGCTACAGTTGGTACATCTGTGCAGTCACAATTAACAGTGACACAGGTCAATATTAGCTGTCAACTCCGTACCTTCAGACTTAGTGAGCAGCTTCTTGGGCCTTGTATGGGGGCAAACACCTGTAGCCAGATATCTGTCTGGTTGTGCTTATATAGGCTCATATTATGATCCAATAGTTGGCATAAGGTCTGTTTATGCCAGTTTGAGCAAGAATACTATTATAGGCAGAGGCAAAGTGTTGAAAACTGCAAAAAATATGTATTTATTAAGAGTTGTATTGCATTTTGCCAACAGAATAACTTTAATCCCAGCTATAAATGTCCTTTCCTGTAATTCTGCGATGATAGTTATAACCATTCTCAAAAAATTGTATGTGTTCCTATGCCTATACCATAACAGAGTTATCACCAAGTATTACAACTGGCTATAATTTGTATAATTCTCATACATACAGTATTTTGCGCAGTACTGGTGAATATGATGCTAACAGCAGCTAAGTCTTGCCGATGTCTTAGTACCATATAACAAGTATTCAGCTCCAGACTCTGTAGAACAGACTGCCAAGACAAAAAGTACCAACTGCTAAGTGTCTAAGCTGTAGCTTTATATAATAAATAAAAATGATTAGTAGGGGCATCGCACAGACCTTGCTTATTTGAGCAGTAGTTCTGGTCCCTGCCTGGATATTACCTCCATATAACTAGAAAAAAAACTAATTAAACCACCCTCACTAACAACTAGAACTGGAAAAAAGAGAAGCAGCCTAGCTCGTGGACTGGATGGGTACATAAATCAGGTCAAGCTTTACTTGTATAATAAATAGTACATTTATTTGTGTGCCACTGCTGTCAAGATAGACTAATGTAAAATCAAGTCAGCTGTAAAAGCAAGTTAATTCAACAAATGAATTAAACCACACAATAACAGCAGGACCAATATTGCTTGTCCCAGCTTTTAAATGTTACTGTGTCTCATATTTAAAAGCTGTAACACATATATATATATATATATATATATATATATATATATATATATATATATATATATATATATATATATATACACACACACACACACACATGTGCTAAAAGCCAGGAAATTAACCTCTCTGACTTCTATATCCTACTTTATTGACAAAGGCTATGCAATGATAAGACATTTCTACTTATTGATTTAGAGGAAGGTAAACAGGAAATTTCTGTTCACTTTTACCAACAAGCAAATTCTTTCCGGTAATTTTCAGACATCTTTATAATCAATATTAACTTCTTCGGCATTAACTATATCTCAGCTTTTGTCTATAAAACAAATCAGGGTATTTAGGCCATGTAGTCTGCTTTCTGTGTGGTCTAATGTTCACACTTAAGTAGAATTGGCCCCTTGGGTACCAGAGGAATTTTCGAAGGGCAAAATGCAGGAGATATACAGTATGGTGCAAATAATTATTTTATTGAATCTGAATTTGTGTCATGTTGAAAAAAATTTAAACTTTTATCAAATTCAAAGGTTCACCTATTTATTAAAAAATCCATATAGAGAAAATTTGTTTGAATATATTTGTGAAAAATGTATTGCTTTTAATAGATCCACAATTTCAAAAAGCTTGCACTAAAAAAAAAATCCTTTAAATTTGCCATAGACAACTTCCATTGACTTACCTAAACTCTGCAGCTTTTAAATATCAAAGTTTCATATTCAAGTTTTTGTGCTTAATAAATTCTGTGTATGAAAGTATTTGCATAATTTGAATTCAGGAGTTTTAGCACAAAAAGTTGTAATCACTGCAAAAATTTGAATTCAAACGTAATAAATCATCCCTTAATTTGTCATTTTGTTCATCCACATACAAGTTAGGGCGACTGCTCACATAAATTGTGAACCACAAAGAAAGGTTTCTATGTATGCACCTAATTTAAATAATACTGACGTTCCTATCCATAACTGGGTTAGTTGGATTTTGGAAAAAAATAATGCAAGCCTTTTTTAAAGTTATAGTAATACAACTTTATCATTTGGTAGTTATCACTCTAAGCACTCACTGTGACTTTTGGGAATTTTTTTTTCTTTAAACATGCAAGTTAACAATTGCATTCACAGCCAAAATTAAAATAAATGCTGCCATTAAGGAAGTATGCATGGGACTATATATCTAAATGACATTGTACAATTTGTAGGCCTTCCAACAGACACCTTACAGGGACATCGAGATCGCTTCATGGAACAGTTCCAGAAGTAAGTAAAGTGACTAATCCTGCTAGTGGGGGTGAATTGTTAATCACAAGGAAGGAAACTGAAACACTTGATTAAATTGCAGCCTTTTGGTACTCAATTCAAGTTAAACACTGTGGACACTTGCAGTCCAGTTCTTGGAGACAGTACTGTGCTTTTAAAAGTAATTAACTTAAAGTAGACCTGTCACCCAGACATTAAAAGCTGTATAATTAAAGAGCTTTTTAAATTAAACAAAAAATCCAATTCTTTTTTATTAACGTGTTCATAGCTGTTGTAAACTCATTTAAAAATCTCAGCTGTCAATCAAATATTGGCTGCCCTACTCTATGCTTTAGGCACTTTCTAGTTGTCACTGCTCTCGCCACATTCCCCCAGTTCTCTTAACCATTTAATTGTGTAGTCAGGGCATGGGGATGGACATCAGGTCTCCCATTCTGGTGTACAAACAACATTTTGAGATGAAGGAAGGCTTGCCTTAATAAAGCTCCCCATAGACGCAACGATTCTTCTTGTCGAACGACGATTTTAGGGAAGCCTGACCAATCCTTCAAAAATATCGTGCGGTTAGTGGTATTCGAACGATCGCACATCTTACGATTTTTCGGCCGACATCTGTCGGTAAATTGATTGGCCAGGTCAAAAAATCTTTGTCGGTCCCAATGCAATCTATCTATGTTTGCAGGGCCAAGCAGGCAGCTCCCCTTTGTTTTCCTGGTAAATTGGTCTTTTTAGTTCGTACGATCGTTCTGAGAAGATCGTGGTCTCACAATCAGGATCTGATCTTTTAAAAATCTCATCATCTATGGCCAGCTTTACAGTGACCACAAAATGGCTCCTGTCTGATTGCTATAGTTATGAATTCTCAGGCCGATGGAAACAAGATTCTAATAACTTATACAGTGTAATTAAAGTGACTAACATGATAAAATAGGATTTGGAATAATTTTTTTGGGTGACGATTCCCTTTTAAGATTAAACCACATTAAATGCAGATTCTATGCAGCTTTCCCCTGTGCAAAATGGTGCATCTGGCATGTGCATGTTAGCTTGGGGCACTTGATTAATATGCTTAAACATGCAGCACTTTTCAGCATCTGGGAGTGATAAGGATGGTTACTTACTATGTACTGTAAGTTGAAAGTTAATGAAGTGAAAAAAAATAATGGCTTAAATCAATTGAGTGCTGGTATCCAAGGCCATATTCTGCCAGGGTAGGAAAAGATAATATACTATTTTGGTGACCTTTAAAGAATATCATTCTTTTATGCTAGCAGTATAACAACCACAATGTAGAATGACTTTTGTTGTCCTACTGCTCATAACTATTTTAATATTACGACCCATTGGTGTAACTAGAATACAGCAGACCCCGAAGTCTCCACTCCCCAGGCCCTGTTGCTACCTTAAACTTGAGGCAGTTGGCAGACAGTGAGTGAACCATGGGTGGGAGGTTGCTGTCTGGGGGTACAGTTTGCACCAGACCCTCCCCCCCCCCCCCAAAAAAAGTTTTTTGTTTTTGCTGGGCTCTTTTAAGACCTAGATATTTACCAGTGGGTACATATTACAACTTTGATTGTGAAAAAAGGAAGGGCAAATACTCAACTATTGTTAGTCACATGGCTACAGGCCACTCTTGGGGGGGGGTTTAATCTAGTTGGTACTCCTTATATATAACACTGTTTAACACAGATGCCTTTATCACAGTTCACTTTAATTTGCCTAGACTATTTAGTAATGTATAGATTACAGATGTACTTTCACTATATTCACAGCCCTGCAGTAGTGGTGCTGACTTACTAAACACCAGGCACACAACACACAATGCAAAAACAAAACATTAAGGAACTCACACTATCGATAATTTAATTTATCAATTTAATCTGCAGGGAACACACAAGTATGCATGGTCCAAAAGTGACAAGAAGACAAACAGATTTCCTCAGATGACTTAACTGTCTGTAGCACGGATAAGTCAAGTTTCTCGCGCTGTATTTTAGCACTGACTTTAGAGGTCTTTTTGCATTTTTCCATATACAGAATTTTCTGCTCAGTGGGCTGCAAAACATACAGAATTGCCCCTCCACAAATAACCAAGCACAGTCTCACATCACTGTGTTAATTTCAATAATTTTTAAACAATAATTTACATGAGTTATGTTATGCCTACTGATTTTTTTTTCCTTTTGCTGATGTATTTCCAATGAGAGCACAAAGGGACATTTTAATAATACATATTTTTCCTCTCACTATTCAGATTAAAAGATTTGTTTTACCGTTCAAGTAACCTGCAATATTTCAAACGCCTTTTACAGATTCCCCAACTACCAGAGGTAAGAATCTAGATATACTGTAGATTTTGTTTTCCATGCTAAAACTTCCTCAGACTGAAAGAGAAAAATATGTCTTTTTATTATAAAGTTACACGATAGCCAGCAGTAGACCTCTGGAGTTGTATCCAGTTTATTTGCATGACCTGATTTGTCTAAATATGACTATTTTAGGCATTGGCTTATATTGATCCAACCCAAAGATTACTGGGCAGCAATATATAATGTATATAATATATAGAAACCTGCTAGCACAATCTAGCCATGTAAGACCATGATATCATTTAGCCATGAAATATAAATAAAGGGAATATCTTGGCACGTTTGCCACTTTGAATGCAAATGTGCCGATGCATAACTTCTCTATAGCAACCTATGTAGCATAGCATGTGAAGTGTTGCCAACTTCAGGGAGAGGATCTAGCAAAATCAGAAGAATGGGGCAGTACTGGAAACAACTCTGAAGATGTTAATCATATGTGATAGGACCGCTGTGCCACTAGTGCAATAAGTCCATTGCATAGGATTAAAAGTTTTCTAGCTTTTGTCGATCTCATTTGACTTTCAAGGTTTGACATACACATATTGTTTTACTATAAGCAGTGTTATAAGTTGTAGATGTGATAATTACAATCCGTCAGGTTAATACAATTCAATATTATTTCTTAGAATCCGCCAAACTTTTTGCGGGCTTCAGCACTGTCTGAACACATTAGTCCTGTGGTTCTGATACCAAGTGAAAATTCACCTCCTGACAGTGAGACCCTAATAGAGACAGAAGATCTTGTAGGGATGGATACATTATCACATCAGGTGAGAAATCGTTATTATTTATTTTATTTATAGCTTTGACACATTATGCAGTCAGTCTCTGCCTTTCTGGAGCCTATAATTTAAGGTAAGCATTTCATTTATACAACCCAAACACAGTAATGGGCTTTGCTTGGGGAACAAGTTAACCTGCCAGTGTGTTTTGTTATAGTGTGGGAGGAAACTGTCAGTCCTCAAGTGGAAACTCACAAAGATGGACAACATAGAAAAACCTTGTTAGGTATATACAGTTGCTTAGTATATCCCTTATAAGTGTATATTTTAAATATCACTGATGAAATGGATACCACTTACATAAAAATATCAGTGGTTAGGATGTTGATGAAAGCATTAAGCTACACTGTACTGATAAAACCATACTGAGGCCAACCCTCTTGTGTAATAAAAAAACATTTGCACAGGTGCAGTAGGCCGTAGCAAAACAAAAAAAAGATATTTGCTTTTAAACAGATTGATTGGTTACTGTAGGTGATTAGACAAGCAGGAAACGTTGCAAATTTTATTACATTTCCCAATGAAAGTCACGATCATCCATCATGCCTGTATGAGACTGGCACTTAGAGAATCACCGTTCAGGAGAGCTAAGGAGAAGAATGTACAGAAGACAATGTTTGTAGCCAGTTGGTATTTGTGTCTAATTTTTTAAACATTTCCTGTCCTTATGACCTGCTCCCCTCCTGATGCTGCACTCTGCACTTTGCACCAGATCATTTCTGGTTAACATGGGACAATATACTTGCTGATATACTTCCTTCCTGTCAAAATATGAACAGACTATTTCAGGTTTTGTGACAAGGGCATGCATTTTTATTTGCCTGTTTATTTCAAGCACTCTGACAAGTGATATCAGAATGAAAAAATAGTTGAGTAGTGAACAGAAAGGTTACATGGAAACAGTAGGTTTGATGGGTCATTAAAGCTGGCCATAGACGCAAAGATCCGATCGTACGGATCATCGTACGATCGAACTTTCCCATCTCCCGACCTGCCACTAACCATTCAGATCAAATAAAGTACAAAAGAACAGATCAGCCGATGTTCCAAAGCTAGTGACAGTCTCCCTCTGAAAATTGTACGATCGGCAATACATGCAGAGATATTACCCGCAGCCAACAGAAATCTTTTAACCTGTCGACCAAACGACTGATCTCCGCCGGACAAAAAATGTCGGGACTCTCCACACACGGTCCGAAAATCGTACGAATCCTCAATTTGTATGATCAGATCTTTGCGTCTATGGCCAGCTTAAGGGGATACAAACACAAGACATAACAGTTAACATCTACAAACAATGGGGTAGATTTACTAAAGGACGAAGTGGCTAACGCTAGTGACTTTTCGCCAGCATTGCCACCCACAGGGACATCGCCAATTTACTAACAGGCGCAGGCGACAATTCTCTAGCGAAGAGACCATTGCTATGGTCATTCACACTCTATCACCAGGCGACTTTTCACTCTGGTGAACGGACGCTACTTTTCAATTTCACTAAAATGCGGATTTTAATGAAAGTTACCTGTTGCCTTCACCACCTCAGACCAGGCAAAGTGCATTAAAATAGCTAGATCTTCCTCAATGTTCTGTCACTTACATTATATTCTTTTTTTTTTCAACTTAGAATTTTTATTCGAATTTGAGCATACAAGAATGCAAGCATTACACAGTTACACAGTTGACAGGTATACAGTTAGTGCATGACATTGTGGTGCTCAAGGTGTACATGTACTAATCTCTTGAGTCAACAATATCCAAAGAGGGAAAGGAGAGATGGGAAACATAACCTCTAGAACAAATTTACACTGTACGGTAAGGATACAAACATAGTCTCCACACATGCAAAAAAGAAAAAGAAAAGAAAAAGGGAAAAAACCAATACCCAACTCCAGCCCTTGTTCAGCAACCACCTTATTACCCTGCTGAAACCTGTGAACTCCCGTTAAACCTTGTGGGAAATATAGTAAGCCCACTTTGACCAGGTTTTCTCATGTTGGGGGACCTTCCCTCGAAGCCTAGCTGTCATTTCCTCCATCAGTTTCATCTCCCGAACCCGTGCAATTACTTCAGTAATGGTGGGGCTCTCACTCAGTTTCCACTTAGAAGTGATAGAGAGCCTAGCAGCTGTGTAGATATAGTTCAGCAGTTTCTGTTCGGAGGCGGAGATGCCTAAGTGGGGGAGACCTAACAGAGCATTTGGTGCCTGAATCGGTAATTCCACAAAAAGGAGCTTCGTTACAAGCCCCCGGACATTTCTCCAGAATTCAGATAACCTGGGACACGACCACATTATGTGGGAGAGAGAGCCCTCCTGCCCACATCCCCGCCAACACAGTGCCGAGGTGCCCGGGAAGATTTTACTGAGTTTTTCCGGAGTGTAATACCAAGAAAGCATAACCTTATAGACACTTTCTTTTTGACGCACACATGTGACACTGCGGCGAGCATTTTCCCAGATGTCCTCCCACTGTTCCTGGGACAACGTAATGGAGAGCTCCCTCTCCCACTGTAGCATATATTTATGTCTGGGTGGAGGGTCCCCCTCGACTGTATTCAAAATACTGTAAATACGTGAAATGAGAGCTTTCTGAGGAAGGCCCCCCAGGCATAATTTCTCAAAGGGAGTAAGCGAAGTAGGGAATAATCTGCGGCCACATAGACTCTGGACATAGTGAACAATTTGGGCATATTCAAAGCCCCAGTTCCCCGGGATCTGAAGCTTTTTCTGTAACTCTATAAAAGTATATAGCCTGTTTTCTAATGGGCGACAGAAATCATAAATCCTAAAAAGACCTTTGGAGCTCCAATGCTCTTGAAAAGAGCGGGCCAGACCCAGAGGGAACTGGGGGTTTGCTAGTACTGACTGCATAAGATGGTGAGGGCCCCGTAGATGATACCTGCCTTGACACCTTTCCCAGATTTTAAGAGTGAATTTGATCACCTGCGGAGCGTCAGGTGGGAGTTTGGCTTGTTTCTGGTGTCCCCAAAGCAGAGTGTTCAGGTGGGTTCCCGGTAGTGTAAGGGATTCAATGAGGGCCCATTTGGACTGTGGGGCAAATGTAGTCCAACCTAGCACTTGACGTAAGTGTGCCGCCTCATAGTACCTATGGATGTTTGGTACAGCTAGTCCTCCCTGAGATCGACTTAGAGTCATCACCACTTTGGGTATCCGGTGTCTAGACTTCGCCCAAATAAACTTAAAAAACATTGACTGAATACTTTTGAGGGTGGCGTTCGGTACAATCACTGGCAGTGTTTTGAATAAATAGAGCAGTTTGGGGAGGATAGACATTTTAATGGCCGTTATTTTACCTAGCCAGGAAAGGGTGTAAGTACCCCATTTCTCCAGAAGTGAAGTAATGGAATTAACGAGGGGGATAAAATTTTTCCTGTATAACTGGAAGTATGATTTTGTTAGCTGAATCCCTAGGTAACGTATGGAGCAGTCATTCCATTTATACTTGAAAGTAGCACTCAGACTGTCCCGCTCTTGAAGCGGAATGTTAAGAGCAAGAGCTTCTGACTTTTGGATGTTCAACTTATAGCCTGAGTGCTCACCATATTGTGTTAGAAGGGCGTGGAGGTTCGGCAAGGATATGATGGGGTTCGTGATTGACAAGAGAATATCATCTGCGAACAGCGAGATTTTGAATTCAGAGCCTTCAATTTTGGGTCCCGTGATGTCTCTATGACCTCTTATAGCTGTGGCTAATGGCTCGATGCTAAGAGCGTATAGGAGAGGAGATAGTGGGCAACCCTGCCTAGTCCCATTTGAGATGGGAAACGGGCGGCTAGAAGCACCTGGGAGTTTGAGCGTAGCAGTGGGAGTAGAGTACATAGATTTTAGGGCCGTTAAGAAGGGTCCCTCAAATCCCATCTGTTGCAGCAAATCAAACATAAAGCGCCAGTCCAAGCGGTCAAATGCTTTTTCAGCATCTAAGCTGAGGATGACCGCCGGGATGTGGGCCCTGTTAATCTGATCTATGGTATTGACAGCCCTTCTGGTGTTATCTCCAGCCTGCCTGCCATGGATAAACCCCACCTGATCCGTATCTATGAGACTGGGCATTATTGGGGCAAGCGGTTCGCCAATATTTTAGTAAAAAGCTTGAGGTCAGAATTTAATAGGGCTATGGGTCGGTAACTCCCGCATTGATTGGGATCCTTGCCCTCTTTGTGTATCAAGGTGATATAAGACGTTAACATAGAAGAGGGGATAGTTGAGCCCGTTAAGAATGAGTTGAAAAGTTCTTTCAGATAGGGGGCCAGGGTAGTGCTAAATGTTTTATAGTAAAGGTATGGGAATCCATCCGGGCCTGGAGCTTTCATAGAGGGGAAGGCCCGTATGGTTGCTAAGATTTCCTCTACTCTTATGGGGGCATTCAGGGACTCGAGGTCAGATTGGGACAGTTTGGCCTTAACATTCTCTCGGAGAAATGCCGCTCTTTGTTGTTTCGTGGGCTGCTGGTTGGAAGGGGTGTGAGTGCGGAGATTGTATAGGGAGAGGTAATATTTTCGGAAAGCCTCTGCAACCTCTTCAGGAGAATACACCATTTGCCCATTACCTATGTCTATGGAGGGTATGGCAGCTTGGGCTAACTGTTCCCTCAGCTTCCGAGCTAGCAGGGTATGTGGCTTATCTCCACTCTCGTAATAACGCTGTTTAAGCCAGCGTAGTGCTTTTTCAGTATTCGCCAAAAGTAGGGATCTAAGGGACCTACGAGCCTGTGAGACTGTTTGACGTAATTGTCTAGTGGGGGTTCGAGAGAGGAGTTTCTCCCCTTGAGCTATTTGGTTTTCTAGGTCAGTAATTCGTTGTAACCGTAGGCGTTTTCGTCTAGACGCTATAGATATAAGGTGGCCCCGCAGGACCGCCTTATGGGCTTCCCACAAGGACGCTACACTGTCAACCGACCCTCGGTTTGTCTGGAAATACTCAGTCATAAAATCTAAGACCTGTTTTTTAATCTCGGGATCGGCAAGAAGTGACTCATTCAGACGCCAGTGAGGCGATCGTTGGGGGGGTCGGTTAAGATCCACCTCCAATATAGCTGTGGAGTGGTCTGTCCAGGACACGGGCAGAATGTCAGATGCTGTCGTCGCTGAGAGGAGGTCTCTGGATACTAGGAAATAGTCTAACCTAGTGGACAAATCATGCCTCGCTGAATAAAAGGTATAAGCCCTCTCATTAGGGTGGTGAACCCTCCAAGCGTCACGAAGGTCTAGATTTCGGATTAACTGCCTAAGTTTTCTAGACTGATCAGCTGTGTCTTTATTCAAGGGAGGGCTAGAACGATCTCGTACCTCTGAGTACGGCAAATTAAAGTCTCCGCCTATAATAGTGGGTATTTGACAGTCCCCTCTGGCTTTTCTCAATTTCGAGCGAAGGAATTTAATCTGGCCTTTATTAGGGGCATAGAGGTTCATAATGGTTATGGGTTTACCCCGTAGTGAGCCCGTGAGAATCAGATATCTACCCGCAGGGTCTGCCTCTACCTTCGAAACCTGCAGCGGGCAATCTCTGTGGATCAAGATCAACAATCCGGCCTTTTTAACCTCAGCCGAAGCATAATAAATTGTGGGGTAGATATGGGACTTAAGGACCTGCCCCTCGGACCTTCTAAAGTGTGTCTCCTGAACTAGTGCGATGTCTGGCCTAAGTCTATGCAGTTCACGTATGGCCAGGTAACGTTTAATCACACTGTTAAGGCCATTAACATTCATTGTAAGTAACTTAACCATTCGTGTAAATAGAAGGTCGAGCTAATGTCCTGGTAAGTTGGTGTCTAAAGCCCGGTGGGTCCCATAAAAGATAGTTGACAATGGTGGCACGGTTCTGAGACGGGCATATCGAATAGTAAGGTAGGGTCAACTTACATTATATTCTGTGAGCTGAAAATGCATCAAAGTCCAAAAAACACTGGCGTCTTTTCCTTTTTCAGCCTAAAAGCCTGCAAAAGACCTAACAAATTGGGGGATTTTCTGAATCCATGGATGAATTTGGATGGTGGTTCTCCTGATGTGCTCTAGAGAGGAGCTGGAAGCTTTTTTTAAGCTTTTGTGCATGTTTTCATTAGCCATGTGGATTCCTTTGCCTCTGCTCATTATCAGGAAGTAGTAGTTGCATGTTTATGCCTAACATGGAAAAACCTTCAAACTGTTTTCTGTTTTTGTTCCAGAGTCTGTCTGAAAATACATTTGATGATATATTTGGCAGCTCTTTCAGCAGTGACCCTTTTAACTTCAGCAACCAGAATGGCATGCGCAGGGATGACAAGTATGTATATTAAAATACTAAAAAATATTATAGCTAATTTACTGTTGCCGTTTGTCCAAATAAACAAGAACAGTTAAATGCTACCAGTTTTATAAATATTTTTAGATTCTGACATGTCTAGTGTTTATGCACACACACATATCTGTCCAATCTACTTGCGGAACATAAACACTTCCCCACCCCCAAACTATGATTGGCTAACTTGGCCAATGTTATTTAAATGCAGTTTTAAATATACCCATTTTATATGCGCTCATTCAGTTATATTTGTTTTAAAAATTTCAAAAAATAAATATATTTTTTACACAGATGTACCTGAAACTGCATGAATGGACCGATCCCCCACTCCCCTTTGGCTTGCAGTGTAATGCAACCCCTTCCTCACCTTGTTCCATTATGAAGTAAAGATTCTGGGACGTAAGGTCCCTCTTCATTAATGGGTGGTGCATAGATTCTCTCGAAAGTAGAGAGACTTCATGTTCCAGAATCTCATCATTCACAATGGAACACTGTGAAGAAGGGGTTGTATTATACTTTGAGCCTATGGGGAGTTAAGAACTGGTCCCAGCAAGCAGATATAGACTATTATGGTTTCCTTTCAGTTTGTGGAATCTGGTATGTCTGTGCAAAAATAAAATTATTTTATATTTATTTCTGGAAGTTCAGATAGCATTTATGCAACTTTTTTCCATAAACCCAACTGAATGAGGTCATAAAAAAATGAAAAGTAAAACTTCAATACACACAGATGTTCATTTTACACATCCCAAAAATTCCTCTCTATATGTCTCAGTGCCCCCCACTGCTTATTATTCTGTCCTTATTTGTTTGTCTTGACAGCCAAATACTGGATTAATCTGGCACACATCATAGGTCTTGTTTACTAAAGGAGTGTAAAATGCAAAAATCAGCAAGTGTTCCTAGAATTCCAGTGTAAGTTTGCAAGCCACAATAGAATTTTGCACCAAATATCAGAAGCTCAATGAGCCCACGTTCATTATTGTGATACTTTGTATATGCTTTTATGAGTATCAAGACCATATGCAAACCGTAAGTGGCACACACCAAAAGATAAATATGCTATTATTATTTGTGATATTTATTGGCATCTCAGAGCAAAAAATTTCTGATAGCCAAGTTCCTTGGTTACTAAATTGCACCTATAAAAGAAATGGATGAAGCACTGGTATGACATACGTGTGTACTTCAATTGCTCATGAATTCAACTTGTACACAACAGGCAACACTTAAATGATCCCTCACATTTCCCAAATCAGCCAAACTGCATGCAAAACTTTGTAAATTGAATACAATGGCCCAGATTCAGTTCCATTAGGAAAATGTGACTTTTGGTTTATGTCATTTTCCATTATTGGTGAATTTCTGAAGTGTTTTAGGACTTACATTTTTGCCAATACGGTCAAAGACGGTACTGTTGTTTTTGTTCTTTATGGAGAATGCCTAAGCTCAGACATGTATTCATAAAATCAGCTAATGTTCTCTGCACACCAATGCAGTGGT
The DNA here is from genome assembly GCA_038501925.1 of Xenopus petersii. Lineage (NCBI taxonomy): Eukaryota > Metazoa > Chordata > Amphibia > Anura > Pipidae > Xenopus > Xenopus petersii. The sequence continues at coordinate 40,632,048 of CM076675.1, forward strand.
GCTTGAAAGCTTTAACCCTTTAAAATTTTCCATATTTTTATATGAATGTGACCTAAAACATCATCTGATTTTCAAACAAGTCCTAAAAGTAGATGAAGAAAACCTAGTTAAACTAATGAAACAAAAATTGTATTTGGTCATGTATTTATTGAAAAAAATGATCCAATCACATATCTGCCTATGGCAAAAGTAAGCAGATTAACATATAATTTGAAGGTGAAATCAGAGTTTGGTGTTTTCAGTAAATGGTATGGCAATCAGGTGTGAGTGAGAGACCCTGTTTTATTTAAAGAACGGGGATTGAGCAAAGCCTGATCACACTTACAACACATTTGTGGATGATATCATGGTTCCAACAAAGGAGGTGTTCTACACAAGGTGGTTTACTGTATGATTGGAAGCAACCATGTGTGCTCTGATGATTGACAAATGTCCTTCCATGGCCCCTGTCTGGATGTTTATGATGTTAAGTTAGATGAAATCAGATAAGCATCAACACTCCCTTGTATGCAGCCACATATGGACAGCTGTTGGGGAAAAAAGCATATGGATACACAAAGACATATAATTATAGCTGACACATGGGTAGGCCCTGATGGCTGCAACTGTCTGGCCTCATTGTACTTCTGAGGTACTGGCAACCACCGTAAAATTCCATGATGTAATCCTTCATTGATGCACTGCATCTGTAGGTCTGAATTTCTGCCTATTAGTCCCTAACCTGTTGTGTTTCACAGAGACCACCTTATAGAACAGCTGTACAAAGAAATTGCAATACTAAGAGATGAACTGGGAAACTTCAAATCAGAGGTAAGCCACTTTACTAGATAAGATCACATGCAGGGTGGTACATTGTATTATAGGAAAAGTGTCTTCTGTACTGTTGTGTGCAAATTAATGAAAACCATGGGGATTTAACTTTTTCTTTCTGGAGTAGAAAACTTTGTGTGTACATATATAGTTTTTTCAATTATTTGTCTTCTTCATCTTCTGACTCTTTCCAGCTTTGAAATTGTGGTCATTGATCCCATTTAAAAAGCCTCTCCTATTCATATTTCAATCTCTTATTCAAATCAATGCACGGTAGTTATGATAATTTGGACCCTAGCAACCAGATTGATGAAATTGCAAACTGGATAATTGGTGAATAATAAGCTAAACAACTCAAAAACCACAAATAATAAAAAATGAAAAACAATTGCAAATTGTATCTGAATTTCACTCTCTATATCATACTAAAAGTTAACTCAAAGGTGAACAGATGAAATTTCAAACTGGATAGTTGGTGAATAATAAGCTAAACAACTCAGAAACCACAAATAATAAAAAATGAAAACCAATTGCAAATTGTATCAGAATATCACTCTCTACATCAAACTAAAAGTTAACTCAGTGGTGAACAACCCCTTTAAGGGTCACTGATTGTACAGATAAGGGACATGTTATCCAGAATGCTTGGGACCTGGGGTTTTCTTCATAAGGGTTCTTTCTGTAATGTGGTTCTCCATGCCTTAAATCTACTTAAATATCATTTAAACATTCAAATATACCCAATAGGCTGGTATAGCCTCCAACAATGATCAATTATATTTTAGTCTGGATTAAGTACAAGGTACTATTTTATTATTACAGAGAAAGTGAAAGTCATTTTTAGAAATTTTGATTATTTGGATAAAATGGAGTCTATAAGAGATGCCCTTCCTGTAATTTGGAGCTTTCGGATTCCATACCCATACCATAACAAACGTCAAGAATTATTAGCAAGCAGATATAACCAGGAAAGATTTAGTAATAAACAGGTGTGCAAATGCATTAAAGCTAATATCTGTAGGGGTCATGTCCTATAAAGAAAACAATAGATTTTTGGAAGTTGATATCTGTTTCAGAACCATCGCTTGGTCACTAACCTTAAAGGGCGGATTCAAGAGCTGGAGGCAGAATTAGCTGAGCAGAAGCACCTCAGAGAACAGGCAGTGGATGAGAATGAATTTCTGCGCACAGAGTTGGAGGATCTAAAAAGGAAAAGAGAGGATACAGAGAAAGCACAAAAGAGTTTGACTGAGATAGAGCGTAAGAGGCCACTAAATTATATTTACTGAAACTTCAGCAAAGTAGTAGTAGTAACCTTTATTATTAAACTTACTGCCTTCTCTGCTTAAAAGTTAATACTGAAAGGGGCCCTAATACCTAAGGGGTCTTGCTGATGTGTAATAAGGTGGGAAAAGTTCATAACTTTAGCAATAAAAAATTAAAAAGTGTTGCAGAAGTGAAGCAAATACACTGTATTGTGTAAAATATAAAAATGCAACCAATATAAACATGTAACAAATATGTAATAAAATAATTGTCAGATGGCATTGGAAGAGTAGTGTGTATGAACAGTAACTGAGGAATAAAATATGTGACTTTCTCTTCTTGTACATTACAGGAAAGTCTATTGCTAATGAGCAGCGCTACACAAAGCTGAAGGAGAAGTATGCTGAACTTGTGCAGAGCCATGCAGAACTCCTGAGGAAGGTACTTTGTACTGCACTGAATTACACACAAATATACTAACCAAGGACTGAATAACTTAACATTTGCTTTAACTGTGTCCTAATTTTAAAAGTATTCTGGCTCATGACCAATTCTCTGATTCTCCTACACGTTCTTGTGATATTTTTGTACCCTGTTTTTGACAGGACCTCATTCCGCTGGGCTTATGTAGAAAATGTTCTTGTATTTGTGAAGCATGGATAGCTTAGGGAATGTGCACATTTGCTGAGGTAATTTCTAGTAGTAGGCACAGAAACAAAACGGAGAATATAGGCTGCAATGTGCATTTTTACTGCATCATTGATGCACAAATTATCTTGTTTCGATGGGCACAACACAGTGGAATCTGGCCATGTTTTTTTTCAAGCTATGATCTTTTTGGCATAACACGATACCTCTCGTATATATCCAAAATCTATTAATCCAGGACGTTTTCTTATTTGTTTCTTTCATTACTAGAATGCTGAAGTAACAAAGCAAGTGACCATGGCACGCGAAGCCCTTGTTGACATGGAACATTCCAAAAAAGAACTAGAAGATTCCTACCAGCGGGTGAATGAACACACACAGAGGAAGGTGAGTGTGGATAACTGACATATCCTTTCCCACACCATTTTCCCCCTGTGAAATTCAAGGTATTTAAAGGTTCTTTGCCAAGTAACATTATTTGTGTTTTTGACATCTTCGATTTGTCCAGTAAAATAGAATAGATGAAACAATTACAAAAGTGAATATAAGCATGAATTTTCTTGCTTCAGACAAACAAAAATTATTAGTAGATGATGCAATGTTGTTTTTAATATTAACTAGCCTAATGTATGTTCTATATATGTAGGGACAATTGGTTATAAGCTTCAATGGGACCGGGACTAATGTGAAAGATAAACAGTTTCTCTAAATCTCTGCATATCATGCATATTAATATGAATTAGATCTGGATGGGGGAAATGATTCACTCTTCCAGTGACAGCAAAATGGTCAGTTGTAAGTCTATGTAACTAACTATGGGAAAATGAGCATGCATGACTGCTTAGAAATACAAAATGGCATTATTAATGGTGCAGCAAATTATCCTAATATAAAGTAAATTCATTAGCCTGGCTTAAAGAAATCCCCCTACGGCTTTGACAGATCTCCTTGTTGTAGCACAATGGTGGATGAGACTAGGTTGCATCTACACTGTGTACTACTTATTCCTTTTAACTAGAGGAGATTTTTGTGGGGTTGAGATGTTTAAAGTCTATGCAGGATGAATTGGAATTATATGGATGGCCATTTATAGGGTATGGTGGTCCTTTGCTCTGTACATGTTGTTTGAATGGGAAAAATGGGAAGGAAACATCTTCCAATGTAAAGGTAATGTAAACATAAAGTAAAGGTAATCACAAGGAGTTACCAATTTGGTAGACTCCCAGTTGATTGCAGTTACCCAAATCTGTCTTACTCAGTGCTTTTACCTTTAGTTCTTCATTAAAATCTGTCCTTTAGAGGCAGCCACAGAGAATATTTTTTTTGTAAAGGAATCATAATCAAAAAGCTTTTATTCACGAAAATATCAGACACTTTACACACACTTCTATACATACATCATCAGAGGTCAACAATAGGCAGGATCATCTCATATGCAAAAGTGCCATTGTTGAAGGAAGGAATACTCTGCTCAGTTGTAGACTTTCCACAGAAATAGGTATATTTTCTTTCCTTGTGTATTTTTGCAAGAGAACATTTTAAAGAACACTCATTGGTTGTATAGGCTAAAGTTATAGAATTATTTTGCTGTGACTAATGTGTGACTAATACAAGTTTCTACTCTAAATAGGCACACGAGCAAATACAAGAGATGGATCAGCTACAAGGGGCACTGGAGTCCAGAAAACAAGAAGTCCATCTTCTGAAAGCAAGCATAGAAGCCTCTAAGCAAGTAAATCATTATCAAGCTTGTCACAATTCCTTAACAAAGACTGTTCAGAGTTTATTGATTATTAAGTGCATCTCGTTACATTTACATAAGTGAAACTGTACAATCCTGCTAATTTTTTTTCCAGCATTAGTCAGTTTTGATTAGCTGGACATCATGTGGGGCTTGAAAACTCAGATAAGGAGATGTATAATAGAGATGTATGTAGTTAAGAAACACATGAATGCAGGCTGTATTTCATGATCATGCCTGCACTTATTAATCAAATTACAGTATGTTTCAAGATCATTACTTTTTATTAGTAGTGATGGGTGAATAAATTCACCAGGCACGAATTTGCGGCGAATCTCAGTGTTTTGCCACCAGCAAATAAATTCATGAGAACGTGGTGAAAATTCAGAGACAAAAAATTGTTGCGCGTCAGAATAGTCGTGCGCATAAAATTGTTGCACATCAAAATGATTCAGATGCCCATTGACTCTGGGCACAGATTCACCCATCACTGTTTAATAGGGATCATTTACAAAATCGAAGTGCAAATTGTAAAAAAGCTGCTATTTCCTTGCATTACGCATGCTGCCTTCCAGTCTAGATAAATTGCTGCAGGTCTCTGCGCTTTTTTTTTGAGCATTAAGAGACCTGCTTTCATTTGGCAGCACTGTATTCATGAGGGGCGAGAGCAGGCAGTCAGTAGCTCTTCTGCACGTCCCCAAACTCACATGTCATTCAGAACTTAGAAGTGCTCTCTACATATGTAGCAAGGGTTGTACTCTTGCACTCATTAGTGCTCTTGCACTGCTTGGGGTCTAAGTAAGCAACCCTTGTTGTCTCTGCTTTCTTAGATATTATGGGTTTTTCATCACATTATTTTAAAGATAGTTAAAGCCCGTTTCCCTCAAGAGTGACACTATGTTAGCCACGTGCTGGGTTTGCTTTACTGCACATGCATGAACAAGATTCTGCATTTGGGAGGCCAGGAGAAAGGCAAATTGCCGGCATAGCACTTAGATAGAATTTATAAGGCACATTTTATATTCAATATGAAATGTAACGATTATTTTTATTAGAATAAGCTGTAATATTTTATGACTGTATGTCCACCATGCATGTCTGCCTTACAGGAGGGTCAGGTAAGGGTTATGGAGTTAAAGGAGAATGTTATTGATCGTGTGCTGCAGGAAGCTGAGTCCATTATTCTGGAATCGATTAGACAATTAGATGAACCCCAATATTCAAGTGGAACTATATCTACAGGTAAGGATACCTCACTAGTGCAGCCCAGTAAACTGTAAGTATTATTTTGCTTTTATGAACATAATTTTTACCATACTTTTAGACTGTAATATTTATTCAGCAAGGCCATCTTCTGTATCCATTACTATTTGCATGTATGATGTATACACCCTTGTGTTGTACAGTGCTGCAAAATATGTTGCTGCTTTAATAAACACATGTTAATCATAATAATAATTATAAGGCCATTCTGCTCCTCTACAGGTACTGTTACTGCATTCATAGAAAACAGAGACTGTTATCTAGAGATAATGATTGTCATAATCTGTTATCTATACATTTTAACTGCCCTAACTATTTTATGTGCTGTGTGGAATTCATTATAACAGTTGCTAAATTATGTCTCTCCATATTTTTTATCCTTTTTTAATGCAGATTTTCTTATCACAAGGACCCTGGCAGCAGTGCAAAGTACAGAAAAAATGGAGGAAGCCTGGAAAGCTCATATGGCAGACCCTTCAGGTACATAAAAGCAGCTAAGTCCTAGAGTAAAGCTGGCAGAACAGAGGCAGCAAACATATAGATTTTTTTAACTACAGGTCTAGATGTCAGGTGGTAGAATATGCTGGATATTGTTGTTCACAGTAGAAGCTGAGACATCTGGTAGGAAGGTAGAAGGATGGAAATATATGTGAGAATAAAATAAGTCAGCTACATTGTTCCATGGTTATTATACTCAAGCTTCAGGTATCTCAGTGGCAGGTAGTTGTGGTCCAAAAAAAATGTAGAAGTATAATAGCTACAACACTAAATTTTTTCATCAGTAATGGAGAAAACACACAAGGTGATTTATGGCCTCTAAATGCCCAAGAGTAACGCATCACAAGGAACTTGTGTCAAAAGGTGCTCTTTGCATTTTCATATAGTTGATTTCAGCAGTGCTCAATGCATCCTGCCTCCTGTTCCGAAATAGGTCCAGTTCACCTGTTGACGCAAGTGATTTCCCATAGCAGCCTTTGTCAATCACTGCAGTGCACTTGGATCTAAAGAATTGAACGCAGTCATTTTAACACCAAGCACCAGAAGTGACAAGATTCAAGCACAGAGTGTTCACTATTTTAGATAAAATTTAAATTAAAATGTGTATTAGCAATAAGGCTAAGAGACCTAAATACCATTTTCATTACGCTACAGGAATCATTGTTATTGTTTAGCTCACACAAGGTTAAACTATTTGTCCTTAGGATATGGAACTTTAGAATTACATTGCTGCATACAATTTGTACACCAACTTGCTGTATATTACAGAGGCAGATTTATATATATAAGTGGCGTTATAATGGTAGAAACAACGTAACCATATTCCTCTGCTTTCTGTTTCCTTTCATGCAGATATAAGCTTGTTACTTCCACCTCTTGTTCAGTTTGCACATCGGATAAGTCATGTCATTATTCAGGGAGCTCAGACAACAACTTTCGACAGTGAGTAATGTAAAATAGCAGAATGTACATTTTGCATGCAGATGCTGGAGAATATCTGCAGGTTGTAGTTTAACAGCCGGCAAAATAGAGCAACCTAACTTACAGGATGTAATAATTCATGCGGCCATCAAAGGGCTCCTCTGAGGCTGGGGGCCCAAAATAGATGCTCTCTCGCTGCCATTACCAAGGATCAGCCCTGTCCGCATGCCTATTTTTATGTCTTTATTGTATATAGTTTTCTGCCTCATGCACATAAATAAGGCAACTTCACTCATTTGTCACAAGGGTATATGCCTATTCACCAAATACACATATAAAGAAAGCAATTATTAAGCGGCCATGTGTAGATTTGTCTAGTATCAATAATGTCTATTCTTGGAGTAATATGCACCACTTGAGGTTTCATGTTATAACACTATTGCATATTATGTGGTTTGATAGTCACATTGCTCTTAGAAGGAGACAGTCTGCAGTCAAAACAGACATCAGGCAGATACTTGGCATCCTTCAGAATGTTTGAACAGTGTCTGTCTCACCTCAGCAGCATCTGCCATAGGGCAGCCCATTTTTCATTCATTTAAATCAGGTAGCAGTATAAATAAAATCCCAGTTTTATTGTACAGAGAAGCAGTCAAAACAATTAGCTTTCATATATAAGTCCATCATTTTACATTAGGGTCTAAAGTGATCCCTTTGGCTTTCCAACTTTTCAAAAAAAAAAAGAGATTAATAGAAAATAGCCATTACATACTGTAGATAATTTATATACTGTATATTGAACAACTGGCGCACATGTCAAGTTCTAGAGGAATAAAATCTATTTTTTATTCCTCTAATATTCCTTCCCCAATAAATAGTGACTGTCTATGGCATTTTATAGCAGCCGCATTGACTTTTACCAGAATATACATATTGCCTGTCGGGCCTGCTGTTGGATCCCCAAGATTTTTCTTGTTTTGCTTTGTCTAGGGCCTCTAGGCCTTTGACCCTTCATTTTTTCAGCCCTGGGCTAAGCCTGCCTGGACCACCATGCCTTTCCCCAGTGTGCATGTGTGAACGAGCGTGATCATCATACTCACATTTGCTTCAAGGGAATACCAGAGTGTTTGTTAGCGCATGCATAGATTCACTATGAGAATTACCAACAAGCAGGCAGAGGGGGCCATTACATGCCTATCACCCCACTACCACCATTGCTCCCTAGGCACATGCCTCTTCTGTCTACCCCTAGTACTGGTTTCTTTTTTAGGGCAATGTCACCTATGGTGTTTTGTTAATGACTATAAGCTTTTACTGACATGCTTTCCTGATTTCAATGCTTACCTATGTAAATGTATTTCTGGGTGTAAAATATGGATGACAAAATGCTCCATATACCATGTAGCACCATCTGCCTTCATAAACTACTTGTTTTTGTACTCCAGTTTAAAAGGCAGATTAGCACTTCTATTTCATATGAGTCTATTTCCGTCAGGGTTGAGTGACGGCTGCCGGACATGTGGTACAGAAGCTCTTAGCTACCTCTCCAGCCTTCGAAAGAATGAGACCGAAGGAAAGGTTGACTGCAGTAGATTAACTGCAGCATTGAAACATATAACTGAGATTGCTCAGGTAGGCTTTTATTAATATGTTAAGCTCCTGCTACAGAAGCATAATGCTATATACCTTATGAATCATAATACCTGTGCCTTGTAAGTTGAACTGTATAAAACCAGCTTTATTTTTTCACACTTAGAATCAGAGGTTTCCATTCTATGGGTTTGGTCGCAAAGCAATGGATATCATGGAAAACGGATTCCATTTTATATCTATAGTAATAACTCAAATCAGCTGGAGTTGCTATATTTTCTTTTTCCTTGAAGACGTTTTGCTAGTCATCTGACTGGCTTTTTCAATTCAGAATGACCTGTAACAAAAACATTTGTGGTTATATATAACCTGAATTCTTACGCCAATCAGCATAATATGTTTTATTAAACTAGCACGGGTCAAAGACCTCCCCCCGTATCTGTTCAAACTTGGTTTTTCTATTTTCTTATATATTCCTAGTTTCTTACCTCCATGAGGTCTCTGACCCCGTGCTGGGTTTACTAAACAGATTATGCTGCCCAGGGTATAGAACCACAAATAATTTTGTACAGGTCAATTTGAATTGAGAAAGCCAGTCAGGTGACTAGCGAAACGTCTTCAAGGAAAAAGAAAATACAGCAGGTGCAGTTGATTTGTCTTATTACTCTAGATATACCATAATCTGCATGTATGAGAACCTTCACAGACAGATGCCATGTTCTTTGCACTTTGCACCCTGCCCCCACGATTAGCAACCATAGGTTTAGATCAAAGATAACTAAGACCAGTACCCTCCCATAAATACAGCACATCATCAATGTATTTATAAATGGCAGGTGTGTGGGTGGTACTTGGGCTTTCTCTTGAAGCATCAAAATGCAGTGGGGCCTTGTACTTACCACCTGCACCAAAATCCGCTCTATGTAAGCTGAGTGATTCCACCATACCTGTCAGAGCACACGTATTCAGGAAGCAGTAGATGGCACTGGTCATGTTTAATAAGGTTGTATAACCATGCTCTATGCTAAAGCACAAGGAACATTCCATATACTGGAGAACTTTAGATTTCATAGTACATGGGCAGTTGTGTAGTAGCAGATGACAGTAATTTTGCTTACTACTCCACATTAAGCATAAATTACTGGCAAATGTAAACACCCCCCCCCCACAATGTGCAAATGTTTAAGGAGAAAACTGAAAACAGAATTTGCTTCTTGTGGCTTTTCAAAATCAACTTTCCTCTCACATATCTTTAACATTCATGAAAGGTACAAAATGTTCTTGCAAAGTGAGCAACTTCAAGCAGTTTCTTCATTAAAATGCGAAGTTGCGTCTCTGTAGCCGGCGATGTTTAGCTAGCTTTCATTCGTCATGTGAGCATTTCATAGTGAACTTTTGCTAGTGTTCATTTCTGCCTAGCGAAACTTCGTTAGTACTCTTACGCTTAGGTCAGTTTGATTAGGGCAGGTACTTATAGGTCATATATAAGAGATGTTGGTGCAAATGCTTGAAGTGACTACATTCGGTAGTGTTACAAATGTCCAAAGAAGCAAAATAAAGACAAAAGACATGAGTCCATCCTAAAACAAATGTGGCATGCCCCTCAAATGGTTGGAAAAAAATATTAACACAAAAATGTTTAATAGTTAGTACTTTTGAAGCCAATCCCGCTTTAAAATGTAAAAAACGCTAGTTTTTTAGAACTTTTATGACGTTCCGGCATACAGGATATGATGTCACTGACATAAAATTGAGGAGGATGTAGCTTCATTTTATCAGTTTGCCAGGTCTAAGGTGGTGAAAGAAACTCTTGCGAAAGAGTTAATGTTCTGTAAGATTTGCGGAGTAACTATCATTTGCCTGAGCAAAAATTCCCCTGCCGATAGGGCGCAAAACTACGCTAGCAACGGTCTCTTTCACTAGCGAATTGTCCTCTACGCCTCTTAGTAAATTGGGGATGTCCATGCAGAGTCGATTTCTAGTGAATTCTCGCTACCGACGGCCACTTTGCCCTTTAGTAAATCTGCCCCATTGTATGTACTGTTTTAAAATGTATTTATAGGTAGGAAAAATAACAAAGTGTCATGGGTTAAAGCAGCTCATCAGACAATTCCTGTTTTTCCAACATCACAATTGAAATTTTGTTCTGGTGTGATAAATCCATATAATTTGCACCCCTATAGTGTGTGTTTATTTGTTTTAAATATGGGGCTATTTTATGTGATAGAATTCTCATGCAGAAATGTGTCTGGGAGAGGCAACTGTTTACCCTGCTTCTTCTGTAAGAAACTCACTGTCTCAGGGTACTTTATATCTGAACAGCATGCAGATGTCTTCATTCACTTTGTTCACTTTCCTTGTATGCTCTCATGCAACACATTGTAGATTGTCTGATGTTACTTCACATAGGAATGGTCCTTGTTGGAAGGCATACCTGAGAAATCAGTAAAGATTGCTTTGTGTCCACTCTCAAAAATAGCAGCACTGTTTCTTTAAATGTTTTTATTAGCCACTGAGTATCATTTTGGTACTGTATATATTTGGTGGTACTGTTTTATTATTATTGGATTATATTCCAGCAGCTCAACATTAAGGGGGTTATTTATTAAAGTCCGGATGCCAAAAACTCAAAAAAGTAAATTTTTTTTACTATAAAATCAGAATTTTTAGTGGGAAAAAAACAATTTTTTTCGAGATTTATTATACCTCGGGGATGGAAAAAGTCAGAATCTGAAAATCAGGCTTCTCAGACCTAGGGAGGTTGTATATAAGTCAATGGGAGAGGTTCCTATATTATTTGGAAGTTCCTATGCTCTGTGCTGGAAATAGCCTGAAAATCTATTTTGGACTTTTGTGGGCAAAAATCAGAAAAATTCAGGCTTTTCTGGAATTTTTAATAATAAATAAGGTCCACTTGTGGATTCTAGTATGGTCAGACTTTTTTTTAATAAACAAAAAAATCTGAAAAATTCAGATTTTGATAAATAAGGCCCCCCCATATATTCATTACTATAGGCAACCCCAAGTAATACTAATCTAGGTTACATGAATATGTGTTTCCCCAGCGAGGAAGCAGGAGATCGAATCATTAATCCTTTTATAGTCAATCCCAGGTTTTCCCTGAGGAGGGAATCTGTTGTAGAATGTCTGTTGTAGTTTCATTTTAAGAAGAAATGTGTACAATTATAAAAAAAAAGTAATTACAGTAAAGCCCTCTGAAGACTTGCCCCAATTCTGTTCTGGTCCAGAGATCTTGATCGCAATTACATTTCTCTCTAGTCTTCTCTGGGAATTTCTGCATTATCCCCTGCAGAGCAGCAATTCATTTTTCAGTGCTTGTTAGCCATATCTGGGCAACAGGGTCAGACCCTGACTCCTGTTTGCTACGGTATTAGTAATTGGTTATGAATATCATATTATACTCCATTCATTAGCAAGTTATTATTTTGCTTAATGAAATATATTGCCATACAGCAATACATATTTATTTGTAAAACAAATCTCTGTAGGGAAGCACAAGAATGGATACTATGGTGCAGTACCCTTAAATTTGTATATTAAAGTGCCAAGTGCAACACACTGTGCTGTGTTAATTACTTGAAATTTGTTTAAAAAGTGCCATGTGCTGTAGACTCTTCAGGTAAGTTATACCAAGGATGGTAAATCAGCCCACCTCTGGTGAAATTGCATACTCAACAGAAGTATGTACACATCAAGAAAACTGGTGCTGACTCCAAGATGTCCTTGAGTATTCACGCAATGTTCATAAAAAGAAGAAATATATGATAGTGCAGATGTATTTATTTTAAATTAATGTGCCCCAGCAACTGGATATACTCACAAAATAACATGAAATTGACAATTGTACAATTAAAATTGCTGCTGATCCTTAACACCTTTCACGTGGAGCGCCACGCTTCTTCAGAAGGAAAAATACTAACCCCACCCTCACTCCAACCATAAAAAAATTCAGGTTTAATTTGTGGCATGGGTGGTCCCTTGCCTTATTGTAAAATGGTTTTAATATAGGTAGGTCTGTAGTTTAAGGTATAGTTTCTAACATTAGGGAGAGCAGTTCCCTTGCCATATTTACATATGTGCTTATGATTGACCATATAATTGATTATGCAAATGCTGCCACAAATAGTTCATCATCTCTGGGGAATGTCAGATGTTAAGCAGTAGTTGTAATGACATACCTGATTCCCAGTTCTCTTGTTAGCAGAAAACTGCACTGGCCCAGGACATGCCTGTGCAACCAAGACAGAGCTTTCCTCTTTGCATTTATTCTTTGTTTGCATGTGTGTACATGTTAAAAGCTGAACTTCAACAAAAAAGCTAGCTATTTTACTCTACTGCTCATGCATTGGCCTAGAGGTATTGGACTAAAGGCTCAGTAACATCAAAAAATTAAAGTGTTTTAATACATTAATAGAAAAATAATGCAGTGTTTCCCTGCACTGGTAAAACTGCTGTGTTTGCTTCAGAAATACTACTATTGATTATATAAATAAGCTGCTGTGTAGCAATGGGGGCAGCCATTCAAAGGAGAAAAGGCTCAGGTTACACAGCAGATAAGCTCTGTAGAACATAATGGTGTTTTCTGTGATCCACTATTTAACCTGTGCTATATAGCCTTTTTTCAATTTACGCTATTGCTACACAGCAGCTTGTTTATATGAACTATAGTAGTGTTTCTGAAGCAAACAGATCAGTTTTACCAATGCAGGGCAACACTACATGATATTTCCATTACTTTAAAACATTTTTTGGTGTTACTGTTCCTTTAAAAAGAAGTGGATCGGTCCATGGTGCTCACACACAGTTATTTAGACTTTCCTTCTTCTTTAAGTGGGAACTGCCATACATAGTTATCTAAACAGTACGTACTGTATGAAATATTTTTCATAGAATTCTATCCAGTTGCCAAATCAACATGAAAGGGCAGAATGGTTCCATGGTGTACCCTTGAATGAAACAGCTCTCGAACGTGGATAGAGAGTATACTGTCTTTTAAACTTTTAAGTCCGGAATCAACCCATTGTCTGCAAGCTAAATAGTAATTCAGAATCTAATGACTGTCTTCTTCCTATTTTTTGTAGGAGCTGCGACCTCCTTCACTGGATATCAGAGAAGAAGAGCTGGGGGATCTTGTAGAGAAAGAAATGGCTGCCACTGCAGCAGCCGTAGAGACAGCTGCCACTAGGATTGAAGTGAGATATACGATTCTACATGTTTCCTTTGGCTTATTAAGTGTGCTTTCACTTGTTCATGTTCACAGTTCAATGGCCACACGAAGGAGCCAGTCAGTCAGTTCTATAAGTTGTCAATAAAAGCTTTCCTTCAGAAAGGGCAATGTTTCTTAATTAATTAAGCCCCCATCTAAAATAAGGCTTATGGAACACTTAAGGGCAGACTTATCAAAGGTCCAGGTGAAGTTTCGAATGAAAAAAAATCGAATTTCGAGCTATTTTTTATGTACTTCGACTAGGGAATAGTCCAAATTCAATTTGAATTTGAAAGAAATTTGAATATCGAAATTTATCATGTACTGTCTCTTTAAAAATTCGATGTCGAACCTATTTGGAGTCAATTTGTGGACTTTGAACCATCGAAGGTTTTTTTGGGGGAAAAACTTAGCATTGAATTTGATCAAATGCGATATTCCTTCGATTCGTATGATGGAAAACGGACCGTTTAGACCAAAAAAAAAACTTTGACTTCATTTCGGTTGGTCTTTTTGAATTCGAATTTCGAAGTTTTTTGATCCTTGATAAATCTGTCCCTAACCGTCTATATGCCAGCACAGGGACATCTGTCACCATCTGTGCTGTCTACCATATTTAAACAGTAGCAGCTTTTTGTTCATGGATCCGCACACACACAAATTTCTGCATTGGGGAAAGTGCGCGTTCTTTATTGATTTATATCACCAACATGGGTACAACCTCCCTTCATCAGGATCCTTATGAAGGGTGGTTGTACCCCCCCCTAAACATTAATGTTGGTGATATAAATAAATAAAGAAGGGGCCCTTTCCCCAATGCAGAAATTTGTGTGTGTGCGCATCCGTGAACAAAAAGCTGCTGTTGCTAAGGGACCTTACCGGGTCAATGGAGAACCACTACTGCAGAGTGAGTAGATTCCGGGTGTGCAGTGTAACACTTACATTTCATTATATTTAAACAGTAACCACCATCTGGCCTTATATCTTAATGGTGCCTAAACAGATACGCTTTCATTGTTGCTAAAGGCAGTGATTATGATAGAACTTAACTGAGGGTTAACCTTCCATTAAAGCAAGTTTTATAGAGTGCTAGAAAAGGATCATCTATTTGTGTGCCATACATATTTTACCTATGTTATAATGTGGCATTCAGTACAGGTATAGGATCCGTTATACGAAACATGTTTTCCAGAGAGCTCAGAATTTAAAAAATGCCTTTTTTCTACAATAATAAAATTGTACCTTATCCTAATTAGGATATAATCAATCCTTATAAGAGGCAAAACAATCCTATTGAGTTTACAGTATGTAGGGGGTTAAATACAGGATTACTGCTAATGTGCAAGTTTATTGCAATCCACACTGTGAATTGCAATAAACTTGCACATTAGCAGTAATCCTGCAATTGTCCCCCACGTTGATGGTACTTAATGGAATAGATGGTGTAAGGACGGAGCACCAGTGGGACATACATGGCACACAATATACTGACTTCGAGTGTATAACCACAGTGTGAAGTATGTAGGGGGTTATTTATTAAAGTCCAGTTTTGGTCGGAGTTTTAAAGGGAAAAACACAATTTTTTCTTAGGGAAAAAAAACGAAAAAAGATTTTTTCATGATTAAATTATTATTATTAAACCCAGAGGCTGTTAAAATTTAAGTATAATTCGACTAGTGAATAGTTATAATTCGATTTGAGTTTTTTAAAAAAAATTGCATTTGATTTTTGGAATTTATCATGTACTGGCCCTTTAAGAATTTGAATTCGACTATTCGCCACCTTAAACCTGCTGAATTGCTGTTTTAGCCTATGGGGGACGTCCTGGAATTAATTTGGAGTTGTTTGCAGCCTTCCTGAAAATCACGTTTTTTTTTGGAGAAAAAACTTGAATCGAATTCGATTCAAATTCGATTTTGCGGGTCAATCCCATTCACCCGAATTTGAAAAATTAGATTTTTTTAAAAAATTTCGATCATTTTTTTCTCAGAATTTCGCGTTCATATTAGTTTTTGTGAGTTTTTACAAACTACCATGAATTAGAAATTCGACCCATGATAAATCTGCCCCTTAAGGTATAGAAATCCAAATTATGGGAATACCCCTTACCTGGAAGCATTCTAGATAACTGGTCCCATACCTGTACTGGCAGCTGTAGGGTACCGCTACTATACCAGAGACTTGATTGTTTTTTTTTTCACTTGATTCACAGGAAATGTTAACTAAATCCCGAACTGATGACACTGGAGTAAAATTACAAGTAAATGAAAGGTAAGAACATTGTGGACTTTTGATGAAGTGTGTGTATGTTATATATATCAGCCACATCTGTTTTGACTTTTAGCTGTTGCAATGTAGGCTGACAATATGATTGCATTTAGTTTTGTTACTCAAGTTAATGACCAGTTTGCATCAGTTTTAGTGGATTAGAAGAGTGTAATTAAAGATTCAAAGTTCTGACTCAACTTATGACTTTACTTGCTGAAGTAGTCAGCTGCAGGGTCGATATCCCATGAAATTGTCATATTCTGATAGCTTATATATGTATATAGTCAACTTGTGGCAGCCGCACTCTAATCCGGAATCTTTCAATTAAATCTGGGTGCACGGTCCAAAGTTTTGCATATACGTCGGATTTCTCAATAAGATATTATATATATATATATATATATATATATATATATATTTATTTATTTATATTTATATATATATATATATATATATATATATATATATATATATATATATATTTATACAGGAACAGAGGATAGCATGCACATAGATTCTCCTTTTCTCACAAAAATTTATTTGAGCACAAAAAGTTACATCTGGTTTACATTGACCGAAGAACACAACCGAAACGTCGATGTAAACCAGATGTAACTTTTTGGTACTCAAATAAATTTTTTGGAGAAAAGGAGAATCGGTGTGAGTGCTAGCCTCTGTTTCTATGAATTTTTCAACCACAGCACAGCACCCGACATTGATTAGCACAAAGATAGCGTGTGCGGACTATGGAGATATATATATCCACTATTTTGGATTCAGCCGAACCCCTGAATTCTTCGCGAAAGATTCGGCCGAATACCGTACCAAATCCCAATTCAGGAAAAAAAATTGGGAATGGGAAAACATTTTTTACTTCCTTGTTTTGTGACAAAAAGTCACATGATTTCCCTCCCCATTCCCTAATTTGCAAATGCAAATTCGGATTCGGGTTGGCCAGACAGAAGGATTTGCCCGAATCCGAATCCTGCTGAATCCTGCCTGGATCCCGAACCGAATCCTGGATTCTGTGCATCCCTAATATAAAGTGTATTCAAGTTTGCATGAACAGCCGGCGTACTGTATATAGAACTGTTTTATATTTTTCCCCCTCATGTAGGATTCTGGGATCATGCACAGATCTCATGCAGGGGATACAAGCTTTGATATTGGCATCTAAAGACCTACAGAAAGAGATTGTTGAAAGTGGAAGGGTAAGATCAACTTTGTTAATCGCACCACATTTGTGGGGAAAAAGGAGCTGTGATTATTGTTACTGCTTTTGTACAAAATATCAGTTCAGGATAGAAAATTTGCAGTGATATCTTGTCATGATAACAGTTTTCTACTGCATAATAAAAGAATTTAGATGATATGTTTCACTTCTTATTTGGAGTACATTTTTAATTGGTAAATCCAGAAACAGGCAATGTGGATAACTCAAGAAAGAGACTAGGTAGCTTAACAAAAAACTATTTCATGAAGTGACAATAATAAGCAGATTGTCCTGCAGGGTGCAGCATCTCAAAAGGAATTTTATGCTAAGAATTCTCGCTGGACAGAAGGGCTGATCTCAGCATCAAAAGCTGTGGGCTGGGGAGCTACAGTTATGGTGTAAGTATTTCTGCTTTAAGCATAAACTCAACTGAACCATCTGCATAATAAAACATTGCAATTAACTAATCAGGGTGTCTGGACTCTAAGAAGGTTATTTACTAAACTCCGAATGCAAAAATCACAAAGAAATTGTGATTTCTTTTTATAAAATCGGACTTTTAAAAAAAATCACACATTTTTCGGAATTTATTAAACCCTGAGGATGAAAAAGTCAGAATCAGAAAATAACGCATCTCAGACCTGTCGAGGTTGCATATAAGTAAATGGGAGAAGTCCCAATGATTTTTTTGATGTGCACTGGGTTTCGTGCAATACCCTGAAGTTTTCAAGTGAAAAATCCAAAAAAAAAAAAAAAAACGTGAAAAGCAGATGAAAAATCAGAAAAAAGTGTGAAAATCTGATATTTTTTTTTCCCACAAAGCAAATTTTCGGGAAAATGTAATAATAAATAATCGTAAAAAACCTGAGGGGATTTCATTGGAGTTTGAAGCAGAAAATATTGAGATAAACTCGGACTTTGATAAATAACCCCCTACGGGTTGTTACACCGGTGCACATTTGTACCTATGTTAATAAATAATAATAATTCTAATTCCATGGGTTTTTTTTAACTTTAGGATGGAGGATACCCATACCATGTTTAGGTTTTGGTTTCTATTTAGGTCAAGGTCAAATATTTCTGTTCTACATGTTCCTAAAGAGCAACGTCTTTTCTGAGCTGTCTGGATTTTATGTCTCTTTAGCTTGCAAAGATGTTACTAACAATAAAGTGGAGAGGCTCACAGGCTTAGTGTATAGCTCTATAGGTAGCTAGTGAAATAGTGGCCAATTAGCTTCCTCTTACGGGTGACTTCCAGCATAGCAGGTACAATGACACTATAGGAGACGTCTGCTAATATTTTATGTCATGCTCAATGTTTGAGTTAAAAAATGTTCTAATCAGAACTCGTTGACTCTTATTTTGTACTCTTCATCTTTTGCACCTTTACAGAGATGCAGCAGACCTTGTGGTCCAGGGACAAGGAAAGTTTGAAGACCTCATTGTCTGTTCTCATGAAATTGCAGCAAGTACAGCCCAGTTGGTGGCAGCTTCCAAGGTATAACTGATTAGATCAAATGACAATTTCCATTTCCTATGGTTATACCACAGGATATAGAAGGAACAGGAACATACAGTCATATGAAGCAGTTACATGCATTCAAATTAGCAACATTTTTGCACAACCAGTTTTTCACATTTAATTTAATTTCATACAACTGAATACTGCTTCACTAAAAATCTTTGTTCAGAAAACACCCCAGTACTCCTGGGAAATGCAAGACATACCACTGTTTTTGTTGAAAGTGGAGTAAAGTATTATGCAGGCTGAGAGGTGTTCCCAAACTTTTTCATATGACTGTACATGCAATATCTTGCTTTGCTTTGCCCAGAGTAGCCAAAATTTCAGGAAAATTTAGTTCTAAGCAAATAAATAAATGTTGTAGATGTTGTTCCAAAGTGTCTACTCTTGAAATGCAGTTTAAAGACTTCCAAGAATGGTAGAGTCAGAATAATGTACAAACAAATGCTTGAGATTGTTATTTGTCAAATGCAGAACTTTAATACCACTGGGAGAGAGAAGAGGCAGATATAAAGCATGCAGTGGGTGGGCAACAGGGTGATGTGTAATTAACACATTCCAAAATGCTAACAGATGCTATGTAAGGAAACATTTGTGAAGGCCTGAGCATTAGCACAAAGACCATTTTACTTGGTAACAAATTGCTATTTGGTACCAGTAAATCAAAAGACTATTTACCATTCTTTCACAATTATTTAAAAGCAGTATGATTAGGAAGAACATGATAGCTGTGATGCTCTTTCTTTAACGCAGTGGTATGTCAGCATAACATGAATAATCCTTATTGAATCAGCATTGGTTATTCTTTTCAGCCATGTCACAGGAGCCTTACAGAATTACATAACAGGGCCCCTTATAAACACCATGGAGGTTTTCTGTTTAGTTCATATTTTGTCACCAGTAGATTTCATTATGAAACCATCATTGTTGCCTGCAGGTAAAAGCTGAGAAGAACAGTGGGAACCTTTATAGACTCCAACTGGCCTCCAAAGTCGTTAATCAAAATGCAGCCGGGGTTGTGGCTTCTACGAAGTGTGTTATGTCTCAGATTGAGGAAAAAGGCAAGTTGTTTTTTTTTCCGATGCCCTATGAGTCTATAGTAATAGTCCTCATATTAGCTAAATATAATATTCCATACTTACAATACTTCCCTCTACAGACACTATGGACTTCTCCAGCATGACTCTGACACAGATTAAACGACAGGAGATGGATTCTCAGGTAATGACAGTAGCGGGATTTCACTCAGTCATAGTTCTTCTGCTCTTGTGAATACCTTGCCATGGATTCTTACAGATGAACACGGACGGTGTCCTCTGTGTACTACTGTAAATACCCATTCTGCAAAGAGGAATTTGTCATACTCTAGAACTGATGGAAATTGCTCTGCAAGATCAAGAAATTGGTTCAAAGACCAGCCCTGATAATTTAATGAATAAGGTGCAGGGTGTAGAAAACTATAGTATTGACCTTTTCTTTACATGCAGCTCTAATTTGGTGGTTCTTAAACAAATTTACTATTTTTGGTACAGTGTAGGTGGTCACAGAAGGAAATAGTTTTGCAAAATGTTATAGCCAGTTACACTGCTTGCAAGTACATACAGATTAGGTTGCTTCAGCAAGTAGTATTATGCATAATTGCTCATTATCTTGTTATCTTATAGTCTTTCTGGTATTATTGCCAGGTTCGGGTCCTGGAACTGGAAAATGAACTTCAAAAGGAGCGAGAGAAGCTGGGGGAGCTACGGAAAAAGCATTACGATTTGGCTGGGGTTTCTGAAGGCTGGGGAGACGGTAAGTTCAGAAACTGGTGGGTATAAAATGGTGATCTCTGTTCTGAGTCTGAAATAGTGCAATTTATGGTGCTTCAAATGGCAAATTGGAGTTTGGTGGCAAAAATGAGTAATTAGTAATTGTATAATTAGTGCAGGTCCGGACTGGCAATCTGTGGATTTTGGCAAATGGCAGAGGGGCTGCTGTTAGATGCTATAGACAGTCACTATTTGGTGAGCTGATTGAGGGGCTATTTGGGCTTCTGGGTAGTTGAAATACCAGGGCCTATTTTGAATCCCAGGCCAGACCTCAATTAGCGTCTCTCAAGATTATCATCTAATAACACAGAAAAAAATCAGTGGAAAAACAAGTGGAAACCTGTGCAATGCTGACCCCAGGAAAAAAGCAGCCACAAGGATGTCAGTTTTGTGGGAAATGACAAAACACAAAAGGTCTTGCAACGTATATATAAAAAATAAAACAAAAGCTGAATAAAAAAACACAATGCTTCTGTAGAAAGACAGAGTGCAGCTTTACAAATCAAAATAAAATTTCCAATATAATGACTTCCTCAGGTGTCTTTCAAGGATAGAAATAACAACATTTTACTTTTTACTTTTACATTGGGGGAAATCAGAAATCAGTCTGCACATGGTACAGGTGTTTTATATGGTCACAGAACTTGGGTTATTGAATTTCTTATTTTGATGAGTGTTGTCTGTCTGGCTTTTTTTGTTATTATATTTTGATTTTTCTGTTTATTTTATAACTGCAGAATAACCTTCACTGTTGCATCCTCTTACAATAACAATTGCACATACGGAGTCGAACGCAGACTTGAAAAGCACACGTCTATTCAGTATAGAACCTCTCCAACATAGAGCTCGGTGGCACTGGGTATTCCTGAGAGATCACAGAGTGTCAATGAGCAGTAAGGGTGAAGACCCAACTGGAAACAAGAAGAAGCCAGGAAGAGGAAATTTATCATAGCCATTATGCTCAACACTTCTCACCTTCAATATGCTTGGAAGAAAAAAAGAAATATTAAATTTCTTAATATATACTTTCATTTAGCATTTAACAGGACACAGCAGGAAAGAAAAAAAATGTACTTGCAGAGAGAGAGAGTTCTGCTGCCTCTTTGGCATCTGAGTGTTATAATTAGTTTCAGACTTGGAACTTCAGTGATTAAAGAATGCTTAACTGCAGCATTTACCCCACAAATGACATTGAAAGAGTTTCCGCTTATGTAAGACCTTCCAAAGGTATGCAGCACAACTTTCATGAAGCACTGTTGGTTTGCATATCAATTAGCTATTAAACATGCAAAGCAATAATCTGACAATTCTATGTTTAGATTAGTGGACTAAATATAAATATGTTTACTATGTATACATGACATATTGTAATCATTCTTTACTGAGAGCCAAGATCACAAATCTAAGAGGCGCGTTGCAATCATGTGTACTCTATATGGCCAAAAGTATGCAGACATTCCTTTAAATTAGTGTAAATTGCTATTTAAGAGACACTCGTTACTATCACGGATGTTTCCTCGTAATTGTCAGCAACAAACAGAATGTGTAGTTTGTAAAGAGCTCAGTGACTTTCTATAAAGTCAGTTTGTCATATTTCTGCTCTTCTAGAGCTGCCCTGGCTAAATGATGAATGAATTGTGAAGAACAAACATCTAGGAGGCCAAAACTCCTCAGTCAGGAAGTGTTATTCCACAGGACAACCATGTACTAAAGCATATAGTGCATAAAAATTGGGGCCAAAGCGGCAAATGCAAGTGACGCAGGGACATTGGCGATTTACTAATGGGCGCAGGTGCCAATTTGCTAGCGAAAGAGAGAGGCGCTAGCGCTTGGACATTAATCCACAAACTCACTAAAATGCAGATTTTACTGAACGTTACCTCTTTCGCCAGACTTGCCTTCGCCAGCTCAGACCAGGCAAAGTGCAATGGAGTACATAGATCTTCCTTAATCTTCTGTTACTTCGATATTCTTCAAGTGAAAAAAGCATTATTTTCCAGAGTGATAGGCTGCAAAAGTCCTATAAAAAGTTTTTTTTGGGTAACCGGTTTCCCCAATACATTTTCTAACATATGGAGGATTAACTATACAGTGGGTTCATGTGTAGGGCATTATAACAACTCTATTTTTTTTATTAAGGTTCCCTGGACCTGTGTAATTAACAGTGGAAATGTAATGTATTTGCAGCAACATATAACATAAAGACTTCCATTCAACTTGAAATTTCCTGCCATATGCAAATTAACCTGAGCGCAAGACCTCTAGCGAAGTTGCACTAGGCAGAAATCTTCGCTTTGAATTGCTCGCATTGCCGAAGTAATGCTAGCGAAAAGTCGCCAGCGTTCAGCACCCACGACAAAACTCTGCATTTTAGTGAATTATCGTTGTCTGAGCGAATTTTCATCTGGTGAAGTGTAGCGATGGGTGCAAAGTGGTCACTGGCAACCAGTTAGTGAATCTGCCCCCAAGTCTTTAGTTAAACACTCTATGTTGATTTCCTTTCCTTAGGATCTCAACAAGTGTTTCATTGGATGGTCAGTTCAGGGACACATAGGCTTAAAGGGGAAGGAAACCTAGGTGGCGCAAAAAACCTCCCCCCCTCCCTCCTACCCCCTGGCCTACCCCTCCCGCTGGGCAAATGCCCCTAACTTGTTACTTACCCTTCTGCGCAGGTCCAGTCCAGGGAGTTCACAGACGACATCTTCTTCCACGCGATCTTCTTCCTGCTGTGAACGGCGTTTTGGTGCATGCGCAGTAGGATAATTTCGCCGGTACGGATCTACTGTGCATGCACCAAAAGTCACGCGCATGCGCAGTAGATCGTACCGGCGAAATGATCCTACTGCGCATGCGCCGTTCAAAGCAGGAATAAGATTGCGTGGAAGAAGATGTCGTCTGTGAACTCCCTGGACTGGACCTGCGCAGAAGGGTAAGTAACAAGTTAGGGGCATTTGCCCAGCAGGACGGGTAGGCCAGGGGGGAGGAGGGAGGGTGTGCAACAAACGGGAGGGGGGGTGGGTGGTTTGTGGCGACAAGGTTTCCTTCCCTTTTAATATCACCACGTTAATGTAGTCAACAGTTCCAGACTCCTCCAATAGCTGCAATTTTGACAAAACCCCAGTTAAAATGCTTCTCTGGAGTCATGGATCATGCTTAAGCATCTGGAAGTCACACAAGTCTGGGAATCACAG
Organism: Xenopus petersii; assembly: GCA_038501925.1. Lineage (NCBI taxonomy): Eukaryota > Metazoa > Chordata > Amphibia > Anura > Pipidae > Xenopus > Xenopus petersii. The sequence goes on from CM076675.1 coordinate 40,656,017, forward strand.
GTGCCAGGAGAATGCTACCTGCTAATCTGTAGTTTCAATAATACAGTTTGGAAGAGGATGGATAAAGAGCTTGGGCTGTTGGTTCAATTGAAAGCAAACCTTAAAGCTACAAGTCAAAGACATTCTTGCCATTTCTGTGCTGCTTTGTGACAGTGGAAGCAGATTCTACCGACAATGCACTACCCTTTCTTGGAAAGCCCAAAAGAACAGAGGTTCTTATAACAACAAAGAGAGGAACAACTTCATATTAATATCTCTTGGATAAATATGTTGGTCAGGCATGTATCTGGATACCTTTGGCCATGTAGTGCTATAATAGGATCACATTATCAAATTCAAATTTGAGTTGGTGAATTACCAATGGAACCTAAATAAATCTGCCCCTAGTTTTATGAAGAGGAATTCACCCAGTGATAGTAATATTCGGATAATTGTAACTAATCTGCATTAAGGATGGGGTGGAGCCAGGCCACTTATCCTAGAAAGTACTACAATTGGGCAAGGGGAAATTGTGTTAAATTGGGTTTGCTGACCACAGTAGAGGCATGCAAACAGCGGAGCCAAAGTTGTGGATTATGCTTCAAGCACCTTGGCTCTCAGGTGTTAGTGGTTCTTGCAGTTAAAAAGCTGAAGGGCCACTGGCTGGATTTCCCTTATGCACACAACTTGCAAAGAAGACAAAGCAAAAGTCTGTTTGGCAAGACAGTGTTATGAACTTTTGCAATATGTAGAGAAGAAAGCTGCATTCGGTTGATCCACTTTCCAAATGGATTTTACCATGATTCCCTCAACCATCACAGGGTATAACCCAATGTTTAATTTGGTGTTAATTTGACGGAGAACACTGTGAGATTAGCAGGAGGCATATTATGTTAAGTACATTGTATCCGCATCACATCTGGGGTATTGTGACAACAGTAGATGTCACGGCTACATTTACATGAATAAACTTCTGTTACTTTTTTGTTGTTGTCTTTCTTGATTATTTTATGGTTATATTTGGGTAAAAGAAAAAGGCAACTTAATAGCCTTCCCTTGTGAGAATAGTAGAAGTTATAGTAAAATGAGAACTAAAGTTAAAATCACTGGGTGTTGCGCCCACAATGACTAAGCACACATCTTTACAATATAAAACTGGGCCAAGGTATAAGATTTCTTTGTCTCTGCTTTTAGTTATCCATTGAGGTATCTGGCAAAGCAAACGTTTCCAAGAATCATAGGGCAAATCTCATGATGGGTAATGTGCAAAGTGCACAAAATTGAGATACATTGGCAAGTTTTCTTGATTAACCCTTGATATTCGACCAATAGTAAAGGTGCCCCTTAAGGTATGAAGATCCAAATTACAGAAAGACCCATTGTGATATTAGGAGGCAGATTTATCAAAGGTTGAATTTATTTATTTATGAAAAAACTCAAATGTCTAATATTCAATCAAATACAAACGACCCGAAAATTCAAATCAAGTTTTCCTCTGAAAAATAACTCGAATGTCAGGAAGGCAATTAACATCTTCAAATGGCTCAACGAATCTTCCATTGACTTGTTCATGAACTCGGCAGGTTTTAGGTGGCGAATATTCGAATTAGAACTGTTTCCAGGGTTGAAATGTATGAATTGTTTCCAGGGTTGAGATGTGATAAATCTCACATCAAATTCAAATTTGAGTTGGTGAAGAGGAATTCACCCAGTGATAGAAATATTCGTATAATGGTAACCAATCTGCATTAAAGATGGGGTGGAGCCAGGCTACTTATTCCAGAAAGTACTACAATTCGGCATGGGGATATTGTGTTAAGTTGGGTTTGCTGACCACAGCAGAGGCATGCAAACAGTGGCCCCAAAGTTGTGGATTATGCTTCAAGCACCTTGGCTCTCAGTGGTTCTTACACTTAAAAAGCTGAAGGGCCACTGGCTGGACTTCCCTTATGCACACAACTTGCAAAGAAGACCAAGCAAAAGTCTGTTTGGCAAGAGAGTGTTATGAACTTTTGCAATATGTAGAGAAGAAAACTGCATTCCGTTTGTGCTTATCAATCACTTTCCAAATGGATTTTACCATGATTCCCTCAACCATCACAGGGTATAACCCAATGTTTAATTTGTTGTTAATTTGATGGAGAACACTGTAAGATTAGCAGGAGGCATATTATGAAAACCCCAAGTCACGAGCATAGTGCATAGTGCATAGAATCTCTGCTCACACATTGGGGCACATTTACTAAAGGGCGAATTGTGGATGTTTAGTGAAAAATCAAGTAAAAGACAATTCTCCACAACTTCGGAAGAGGAGGAGGGAGGATATCGAGAAAGAGCACAACTGAGCTAGAACGTAAGAAGTCAGATTTGAATATGCAGTATGTATTATTCATTTATAAAGGGGAATTCATTGTTAGCTTCATACATTGCAATTGCGCATCCATATGAAGGCTGCAATACAGTAGCTGCCATAAAAGATGAGACTTACTGGCTTCTACTAATAAGCTAAAAATGAACATGTCTCTAAAGTGGAATTGATGTCATGTAATGATATTGGCAAAGTTCAAATCTGGAATGATACCATTTAGAATATCTGGACATTTTACAACTAATGGTTTTTCAAGTTGTAACCAAACATACCCCAAATCTGACTGAACCCCAAGCATCTTCTGGTAAGTACCTGTATCTATGGTTAATATCTATGGTTACTGTTTCTTAAAGTAAACATTGCCAATAGTGAAAGTGTAGATTCTCCATCTACTGTTTACCGTATATACTCGAGTATAAGCCGAGTTTTTCAGCCCCCAAAATATGCTGAAAAACTCTACCTCGGCTTATATTCGGGTCAAGCGGAAAAAACGGTCGCCGGCACCTAAGAATAGTCTCCAAGAATATTCGCCGGCGTCCAAGAATGGTCGCCGGCATCTCCAATGGGAGCAGAAACCCTCAATTTTTTGACTGAAACTTACCAGAAGCTGCTGCATTTCTCACCCTAGGCTTATACTCAAATCAATAAGCTTTCCCAGTTTTTGGAGGTAAAATTAGGTACCTCGGCTTATACTCTGGACGGCTTATACTCGAGTATATACGGTATATTATTTTAGCACAATCGTAGGAGAAGTCGCTTAATTATTTATCATTCCTAGATAAATCCCCAGTATACTGAACTATTTTTTATCTGCAAGCCTGCAACTCGGACTGCAGCTAGGAGGATACTTGTTTATACAGAGCTCATGATCTCTTTATTATGATCTCTTTTTAGCCCTTGTATTGCCTTGATCGTAGACCCTGCAGTGCTAGTATAAAAGGACTATAATGCAACACCTTAGGAAGCACCAGCCCCTAGTGGTCATAAATAGCAGGTGCACATTTTATTGGTTTGGGACTGGTGATTACTGCTTGCCCATAACACGTATGCTGGGTTATGTTACCTGCTGCTCTGCCTCTTTGGCAGCTCTAATGCTCTGCTTAAAATGGGATATACAGAATGATGAAACGTTGGCAGTAAATTTATAAAGAGCATTGTACTGTACTGCATACACCTATACTGGCCAAGAACTCAAAATTGAACATTTGCTTGAACTATGTCCTACATACACTGCTTGTATGTGGCCAACAACTGGTCCTCTGAGTTTAACAAATCCTACACAAGAATAATGTATACTTCAAAGAAACAAAAATAATTGTACTCTGAACTATATCCCCTGTTCAGTTGAACTTGTAGAAAAGGAGCATAAACACAATGATAAAGCCTGCAACCTATGGGGATGAAACATGCATCTCTGCATTTTTTTTTTTTTGATGCACCTATAGCTAAAGCATTACACTCTTGTGCCGAAGTAATTCCTTTTAGTAGCACAAAGACCATTCACCTTTTTGTTCTTGACCTGCTTTACTGTTACTTTGGTCTTGTGTTTAGGACTTTCTAAAATATGAACTTTCCCTTTAGATTAATTTTTCCTATTTCCCTGTATTCTTCCATACATTCTTTGTTTATTTATTCAATATGCCCAGTCCCTGATGAAAAGCAACCCATTAACATGATGCCAGAGATAAGGACAGGCTGTCTTACTCCAGCCCTGCACCCCTAAAATCCAATGGGAAGTGTAGAGAACCGGTATGTCCCAGATGCAAATATTGTTGAATGAGGGCAATAATCAATAACCCATTACATACACATGTAACAACATAGTGAAATTCTCAATTAGCTTTTATTGGCTTTATGCAGTTAAGTATGGCATATACTGGGTACCAAAAGATCAGGGTGAGCAAAGTTAGGTTTAATTGGTTAGATATAATTGGAACAATTTGTACTGACCATGCTATCTCTGTTTATATCTATTGCCTGTTAAAGACATCAAGGTTTAATCAAAAGTTACAGTGAAGTTCTGTATGTACTTAGGGCCCCATACAACAACATTTTCTGGGCCCACCCGCCCCAAGCCCCATCCCACCCCAGAGTTAAAAGATCTCACAGACATCAACAGTAAACCCCACCATACACAAGCTATAAAAAGCCATTGATGGTCAGGGCCCCCTTATAAGTAAAAAAAAAACTGGTGGTCAGCGGCCCCCTACAAATTAAAAAAAAAAATTGGTTACCAGGGCTACCTATAAGTTAAAAAAAAACATTGGCGCCAGGGCCCCCCATAAAAGTTTTTTAAAAATCATTGGTGGGCAGGCCACCTCATAAGTTAAAAAAATAAAGAAATTGCTGCCAGGGCCCCCCCCCCTTGCAAGTTAAAACCAAACATTGGGGCCCCAGAGAATATTTTTTACAAAAACATTTGTGGCAGTATTAACATAATACATTGGTGGCTAGGGGTTTAATAAAATGAAAAAACGCATTGGTGTTCAATAGAACTGAACTCGTGGCTTCAGGACTTAAACTTCGGCTCCTTTTGCGGCTTCAGGCCCGGACTCTTTTGTGGCTTTGTGTCTTTTTGCAGCTTTGGGACTTCAATTTCGACTCCTTTCATGGTTTAGGGTCTTTTCACCACTTCGGGACTTCGGCTGGTTTGGTGCAGCTTCGGTCCTGTCAAGTGGAGAATTTAATTTCTATCCCCACCCATCAATAGGGAAAATAATGCATTTATCATAATTAACTTTAACCTGTCAAAGTCTTCCAATAACTTGATCAGGGCATGGAGGGAGTTCTCCGAATCTGCTCAGTACAGTAACATGTCATTTACATAAATTGATAACTTCTTATATATCCCGTAAGTGGAGCCCAACATTCCCATCAAACAAATAGAAGAGGTCCTTTGCAGTAAACCCATTATCAATATATTTAAGACATTGAGCCATTAAGCTACTACAAATTGCCTTACCCTTTAAACAAAACATGGTTTGTTTGTCCATATATTGCAATATATTTAAGCTGGCCAATTACGTCAGTCATCCCTGGTCTGGCCAGTTCATTAAAAATTCTATTGCTATTATTTGTGGTCACAGCCTCATTGCACTCCCACTTAATGGTTTAATAAAAATTATTGGTGAGCAACTTTGCCTTGTTTGTTATAATATTCCCATCAGCTTGTATTGAGAATGCCAGGGGCTCAATGGTTAGGGCAAAAAGAAGGGGAGACAGGGGGCAGCAATGCCTACTGTCCCACTCTAATGTATAACAGGGGAGAGTCCTAACCCAAAACGACTTCTCAAAGGTATGGCTAACATACAGATAAGCTACCGCAACCTCCTCAAACATTGGGTACAGCAAGGGATGAGATTTCTATATTGTTTAAAAGTCTTGGCCAAAGTGTTCAACCATGTTGGTCTTGAATGTAGTCCTGGACCCTTCCTCTAGTTGCAGTTCTTTAAGCATCCAGTGGGGTATTTTTCCTCCAGCTGTCCTCCAGCTAACATGGCTTATAATGTGCTGTTTTCTTCTCCTTTACCAAACCAGTGAGCAGCCCTATACCACTCTGATTGGTTGTATTTATTGGTATAGAGCAGTGGTCCCCAACCAGTGGTTTGTCAGCTACATGTTGCTCGCCAGCCCTTTGGATGTTGCTCCCAGTGGCCTCAAAGCAGGTGCTTATTTTTGAATTACTGGCTTAGAGAAGTTTTGGTTGCATAAAAAAGAAGTGTACTGCCAAACAGAGCCTCCTGTAGTCTGCCAGTCCACATAGGGCTACCAAACAGCCAGTCCTTATTTGGCACCCAGGAACATTTGGCCAAGCTGCCAACGAGAGGAGCTGAGGAAGAAGAAAGGTAAGTTCCACTGAACACCAATGGGTTTTTTTTAAATCCCCTGGGCACTTTATTTTTTTAACTTTAAAAAAAATTTATTTATGTGGGGCAGGTCACCATTTTTTTTTTAGTTGTGATGGGGGCCCTGGCCAGTGATGTTTTTTGTTTTATCTGTTGGGGGGCCTGGCCTTAATTTTTTTTAAATTGGGGGGGCTAGCCACCAATGTTTTTTTTTTTAACTTGTGGTGGAGCCTGGCCATCTATGGTTTTATTTTACTTGTAGGGGGCCCTGGCCACCAATGGTTTCTTTTAACTTGTACTGTAGGAGGGAAATAAGTCGTACAGGGCCTGATAATTCTGTTGGTGGCCCTGGAGATACCCAAGTGCAGTTTGTTCATCTTGGAAGTAGCTACTTCTTGTAGTGTTTAGCAACAGCCCTTTTCATTCAGTTGCTATGAAGCATTGCTAGCATAAGAGGGGTGCCCTCTATAGAAGGCCAAAGAGTATCCTATGCAGTATGACTTTGGCACAGCAGAGCTTGCAGCTTTACAGCCTGTTGAATAAATCCTACAGCAAAAGCTTTTATTGTGTGTGTAGGTCAAGATCTTACCAACTCTATTCCAGACACCTCAAATAGGGGGAAATAAGCTTTATAATGTTAAATGACCACTGATGAATAGATGACTTGTATGGCTTTAATTGCTGGTAAAAAATACCCACTACCTTTGTAATTACTAAATAGCTGAGAAAGTGGGGGAAAGTTCTTGTAGACTGTTCTGAAAATTATCGTATTGTTTTGTGAGAGCATAAAAAAGGAATAAAATAATTGCCTAGCAGACTTGGGAGCACTGGAGGATGTGCTTAATAAAGCAGGGCTTTTTTGTAGTTTTTTTAATTATTTGACGACTTCTGACCTTTTAGCTTTGAAATAGGTTGCCACCTTTGCTGGTGGCTAAACCCAAACACAGGGGGTGGGGCAGATAGTATTAGGGGTGGGGCAGTGATGTGGGCGGGCATGATGACAACAGAGGTAGGCAAAACACAAGGATGAGGTAATTGCAACTGGCTGAATTTCTATCCAGTTTTCACAGGGTTTTAAACCAAAAAGCTTTGAGGGTAAAAAAGGTTTGATGTCCAGTTCAAAAACCAGAAAGCAGCAACCCTATCTCTCTATATTCTGCTTGATGAGTAAGCCAAATCCTTTAATTACAGGTGTGAGATCTATTATACAGAAATCAGTTATCCAGAAAGCTCTGAAATACAGCAAAGCTCGTTTATTTTAAAATGCTTGTTTTTGATTGATTTGCTTCTTTTGTATCTGTAATAATAAGAAATAACTTCACTTGATAATAACTAAGCCATGTTGAGGTGAGTATCTTAGTATTTAAATGTTTTTCATTAAGGGCAGACACAGATTCGGGGAGATTAGTCACCCAGCGACAAATCTCCTCTTGTTCGCGGCGAATAATCTCCCCGAACTGCCTCTCAACGGCTAGAATGTAAATCGCCTACGGGATGGCAATGGGTGTGCTTAGTTTATCGAAGTTGCCTGAAGTTGCCTCACAAGGAAACTTTGGGCAACTTCGTAAAATGAAGCGATCTGAGTGCCATCCCTCCGGCAATTTAAATTTGAAGTAAACTGCAGGTATGGGACCTGTTATCTAGAATGCTCGGGACCTGGGGTTTTCTGGATAATAGATGTTTCCATAATTTGGATCTTCATACCTTAAGTCTACTAGAAAATCATATAAACATTAAATAAACCCTATAGGCTGGATTTGCTTCCAATAAGGATTAATTATATCTTCGGGTCAAGTACAAGGTACTGTTTTATTATTACAGAAAAAAAAAGAAAATAATTTTGTTTTAAGAAAAAAGAAAATAATTTTTATAAAGTGAGGATTATTTGGATATAATGGAGTGTATGGGAGACAGCCTTTCTGTAATTCGGTATTTGGATAACGGGTTACCGGATAATGGATCCCATACCGGTATTTGGATTTTCCCAAATTCTGAATCCCCCAGCAAAAACATTTGTTCTGAACTAAATCTAAATTAATTTCCTTCTTTGCATAATCAAATGTATGAAAACACAATTTTCTCTGAATTATTTTTCTACTTGCATCTACTTACATCTATTTGCTTTGTTTGTTTTTTTTTCTCTTTTTGTCTATATCTTTCATCATTTCTGTTTCTTTTTCATTCTTACTTAATACTTATTGATAATGTTAAAAAAATATCAATTAAGAAAGAAATACGAACAATGTTTTGGAATGTCAACATTTTAAATGAGCACAATAATGCACCTTCAGCATTTTGGCACATGGACATAAGGGTTTTTATTCAACTAAATTATGATTCAATTATTATTCTTGTGTGTCAAATTTTCACAAAAAAAAAGAAATCCTAGTACAGTAGTTGTTGCAATAGGTAATTTTGTAAACAAGGGCGACACTTGTGTATTATAATAAAAAAAGTACCGCTTGTTGGAAAATATGAAGATTTTTAGAAGTAACCTTGGAGTTCCATGACTAGTGATGGGCGAATTTGTGTGTTTCGGTTCGACGGGAAATTTGCGAATTTCCTGCAAAATTCGCGACATGGCGAAAAATTCACAGAAAATCTCTGGCGTCTCGTTTTTTTACGCCGGCGTCCATTTTTTTTGGACGCTGGCGACAAATAAATGCAAATAAATTTGCCCATCAATGTCCATGACCTTTATATGGTCACAAACTCCTCTGTGACTTATAATATCCTTATATTTTACAATAGGGGTACTTTATCCACTATATTATGCACCATTGGCTGCCTTTTATTTACAGCCATAGGTAAAAAGTGTATGTCACACTAACATGGCATAAATTTAGCAGCATCAAGACTATGAGACTATAAACATGTAGACTTTAGCAACCATATTTTCAATTTACAGACCCACGATGCACTGTGTCTATTTATTTTTTATATGACAGTAAAAGCAGCGCACTACATTTTTTTGGCCGCACAAATATTACAAAGCAGGGACAGAAAGGGCAGAGTTTATGGGAATTGTTACAGGGACTCTTGCAGAACATCACGGGGAACTACCCCTCATACTTGTAGATTCGGTTATTCTGCCAGTGATCTGATCCTTCCAAAAGACGTTGCAAAAATCCAGAAGCCATAAGCAGCACTCGCCCAATCCCTTGCAACGTCACCGACAAAAACTTTAAAAATTCCCTGTAGGAAAAACATATACAAAAATGAGTGAATATGGCTAACAAGCTTGTACCTAAAAGAAAAGGTGTACCCTCCACAAAATAAAATATAAAAAATAAAATATAAATGATTAAATAATATGAATTAGTATTGCTGCAATGGCAGCTTGCATTATAAAGACACACATGTGTTGTTTCTTGTGCCTGCTGGTTCAATAATGAAATGCCTTTAGGGGATTGCTTCTGCCTGGCATGCACCTATGCCTCCTTCTTTCAAGCCCCATGAATATAATACATTTAAAGAAAAAAAATGAAGGTAGAAAGGTAGAATGAAGGGAGAAAAATGGAAACTAGTAGCAGTACATGTTACAGAAAATGGTGGCTGGTGGAAGTGAAATGGATAAAGAAAAAAGGAAGAAAAAGTGCAAGAGAAAAATGGAAATTTAAGGAAAGAAGTAAATGCAAATGAAAAAATCAAAGTGTAGAACTGAGAACTAAAGAAGGGATGCCAAGTCAGAGGGGCAGATTCACCAACGGGCAAATTTTCGCCAGCGTCAGCTTCGCACCCATCGTACCACTTTGCCAGGCTACGAATACGCTAATTCACTAAAATGCAAAGTTTCGTCCCGGGCGTTGAACGCTGGCTCTTTCTGCTAGCGTTACTTTGCCTGTGCGAGCATTTCATAGCGAAGATGCGCTAGCATTCATTTGTGCCTAGTGAAACTTCGCTAGTGTATGGAAAGTTGTATGGATGTCTTTATTATAAATGTTACCAGTTTATAGTACACATGTCCAGGGATCCTTAATAAAGGAAAGAAAGTTAATATAATGCCCTACACATGAGCCCACTGTAAAATGAATGTTCCATATGTTAGGAAATGTCTGGAAAAAAATGGTTCCCCCAAAAAAGTTTGTTAGGACTTTTGCAGGCAATTCTGCTAAAAAAAGGAAAAGACGCCAGCGTTTTTTGAACTTTGGTGCATTTTCGGCACACAGGGTATGAAGTAAGTGACAGTAGATTGAGGAAGACCTAGTTGCTTTATAGCACTTCGCCTGGTCTGAGGTGGCGAAGGCAACTCTGGTGAAAGAGGTAACGTTCAGTAAAATCCGCACTTTAGTGAAATTGCGGAGTAACGTCCGTTTGAAAGAGCAAAAAGTCTCCTGGCGATAGAGTGCAAATGACTGCTAGCGATGAACTGTTTCGCTATTGAATTGGTGCCTGCGCCTTTTAGTAAATTGGCGATGTCCCTGCGGGTGGCAACACTGGCGAAAAGTCGCTAGTGTTAGCCACTTTGCTCTTTAGCAAATCTGCCTCCGAAACTGAATAGCATGGCACAGATTAGCACTAAATAATATTGTGTGGATATATGGGGCTGTGCATTTATTACTGGGACAATGGGGAATACAATCTGCTGGCACATTGTCGACTGTATGTACTACTGGGACACTGTGATTGTTGCACCTGTACTTAATTGTGTGTTCCACTGTAGTTTAAGGGTAATTAAGGGTAGTTTAAGGGCGATTTCCGCACGACCAGACGCGCTGCACAAAAACGCAGGCGTCACGTCAGATGCGACAGAAATTAGGTAAGTAATAGAAATGTCCGATGAAGTCCAAGTGTTGATCCGATGCGACACGACTGTCAGATGCAGATGCAACGTGTAGCGTCTGCATCCGACAGTCGTGTCGTGTTGGATCAACACTGCAACACCATCCGACAATGCATTCACTAACCTTATTTCCATTGCATCCGATTTGACGCCTGCGCTTTTGAGCAGCGCATCGGATCGCTCCAAAATCGTCCTTGGAGTTCCACCCTTATGGTAATATGGTTGTGGCTAATATATAAGGGGTTATTTACCAACCACTTTGCAGAGAATAGTATCAAGAGGTACAGATTAGGTCTGTTTTTACTGTCAATACAGCACAGACTAATGCAGCTAGCAATGCATTACTGAGGAAAGCTGCAAAAACTTCTCAGAGCCTGTGGCGAGTTACACAATGTGCTGATTGCAGATTTTTTTTGTTCATATAGTGGTGCAGCCTGTGAATATTTAGTGCCATGCACTGCTTGCGAAAGAATCCCAGCTATTACATTGGCCCTGCCTATGGTGGCCACTAGAGCCAGATTCTATTTATTCTATTCTATTTATTTTCAGACATTAGCGCAAGAGATGTTAGCAAAACAAAATACTGAGCCTCCTGTTCTAAACCTGGTTTCTTTGTGCATGAATAGTATACAAAATATGCAGTATCCACAAAATATATTTTCTGAGTGTTTGGCTTAAAGCAAAGTTTTTGCATTTTCTTACTAGTTATACGCCACAATTATCTTAATGCAATTTGTTTTTATATGTATATAGACCATTACTTATTGTGTTCAGTACACACATGCATAGACAATATCAGCCATTATGGTCAGCATGTTTCCCAGGTTTGTGTTTCACATACCTGAGCACTTTCTTGGGACCTAGACACTGGAAGTCACAGCTCATAGAGTACAAGCCATAAAAAGTGGTCTTTATATTCAGACTTCCAAACAGGTCCCGTGGGTTGAGCTTGTAGACATTAAAGGTGACTTTTGCAATGTCCCTGCTGTTTCTTGGTTTCTCTTGCTGCAAAGTATACGACAATATATTCTGGAATAATGGTAGAAAATTAAATGAAAATGCAGGTTGCGCACACCACTTTTGAGTCACAATATAATAATGCAACTATACTGTGTAAAGCAAATGGTAAAATCTCAATAAATTTTTTTGCTATAGATATAGATATATATATATATATATATATATATATATATATATATATATATATATATATATATATATATATATATATATATATATATATATATATATATATATATATATATATATATATTTAATACACAATAGCCATGAATATCTTGTCAATTATTTCCTTATAAACGGTGAGTACTGATGTCATCAGTTATAATGATGTGAGTGAGTAGTGATGCCATTTCTGTCACATGACTCACTGAAACTTGTGTATTATATATAGTGAATAAAGTACCCCCTCTTGTAAAATATAAGATTACTATAAGTTACAGAGGAGTTTCATGACCATATAAAAGTATGAGGCCGAAGGTCATGGAACTCTAAGGTAACTTCTAATGTCCTCATATTTTACAACTGGGGGTACTTTATTATAATACACAAATTTCAGTGAGACATGTGACATAAATGAGATCAGAACTCACCGTTTATAAGGATATAATTTACAAGATATTCATGGCTTTTGTGTATTATATAGTGACTAAAGTACCCCCTCTTGTAAAATATAAGGATATTATAAGTTAAAGAGGAGTTTCATGACCATATAAAAGCTCAAGGCCAAAGGCCGAGTGTTTTTATACAGGTCATGAAACTCAGAGGTAACTTCTAATATCCTCATATTTTGCAACAGGAGGTACTTTATTTATTATAATACACAAGTTTCAGTGAGTCATGTGACAGAAATGACATCAGAACTCACTGTTTATAAGGATACAATTTACAAGATATTCATGGCTTTTGTGTATTATAATATTATAATAAATAAAGTACCCTCTGTTGCAAAATATGGGGACATTAGAAGTTACCTTGGAGTATATAAATATAATAGTTTCTTGTGGATGACTTTTAAAAGGCACAGATAGTTGGGTTGGAGGCTTAGCCTCTGATGACACCTAGTAGAGCAGTACCGACTGATTTGTGACTGCATTGTTATAAATATAAGAAAGGAACAAATATTAATATGTAATGGTCTGGCTAAATGACCACAAGAATCAGACTGATTGATATTTGTTTCATTGCTGGAGATACACAACACTTTTCAGTTGCATCTGGTTATTTTGTTCTTATTCATTTTAAAAACAAGAGGCAAGACAACAGGTTCCTTATGGGGTATTAGCCCTGGCAGATATTTTGTCATAAAGTATATGAGAACTTCCCTTGCCCCCAGCATTGTGACACTTGGGCCTCCCTGCATGGAGATAACAGGCAGCGTAGGGAGAATACAAAGTACATGCAGCTCTGATTGTGTTATGGTTAAAACTTTTATAGACTGTACCTTCTGTGGAACCCATTTTTGTCCCCTCTCCAAGACCATGATCACAGAACCATCCACTAGCGTTTCAAAAAAGTCTTCCCTGTCCAGCAGTGTCCCGTCATCCTCCAGCACTAAGGATATGACTCCAGACAAAAACAGAGCATCCATAGCCTTACAAAGAAAAATATCACAAGAAGAAACCTTAGACACAGTATATTAGGGATAGTTGAGGACTCAAGCACTTCACCCAATAAAGGGTCGGGAGTTTATTATCATTACCCTGATTATGATTATCCTTTGTTTACAATGAGACGACATACTGTATTATACAGAATATTTAGTCATTTAGTCAAGCATACAGTCTCATTTCCTACCATAGTTTCACATACTGGCCAATCTTGACTAATCTATGAATTTTGAGATAATTTCAGGGTCAAATTTTGAAGTAATGGGAGTTTTTTTGAACGCCCATAATTTTGAAATTCGATTAAAAAAGACCAATCAAAATTTATTTAAAAATCGAAGTTTTTAACTTTGGGTGAATTTGAATCGTTCGAATCGAAGTATTACCGCATTTGAACGAATTTGAACCGAATGATTTGCCCCAAAAAACTTTGATTTTTCAAAGTCCACCAAATCACTCCAAATAGGTTCTAGGAGGTCCCCCATAGGCTAAAACAGCAATTCAACAGGTTTTAGATGGTGAATGGTTGAATCAACGTTTTAAAGAGACAGTACGTGATACATTTCCATATTTTACCATATATATTTACATAGTCAAATTTTTATCAAATTTGAATCAAATTTTGGCCTATTCGATAGTCAAAGTACACAAAAATAGCTCGAAATTCGAATTCCAATTTTCAATTTGACCCTTGCTAAATCTGCCTGTTAATGTACTTTGACTAGGGAATAGTCCAAATTCGATTCGAATTTGAAAGGAATTCTAAAATTTGAATATTGAAATTTATTGTGTACTGTCTCTTTAAAAATTTGACTTCACCATCTAAAACCTGCAAAATTCGATTCAAATTTAAAAAAATTGAGTCATTCAGAGTCATTTGGTGGACTTTGAAAAATCTAAGTTTTTTGGGGCAAATCCTTTGATTCGAATTCGGTAAAACGTGATTCGAACGATTCGAATTCACCCGACGTTAAAAACTTAGATTTTTTTTAATACATTTGTTTTTCTATTCAAATTTCAAAGTTATAACTTGAACCGAATACAGCTTATTCACTGGAATTTAAAAAATTCAATTTCAATGGTCTTTTTTTTATTCGAATTTTGAGTTGATGGGAGTTTAAAAAAACTCCCATCACCTCGAAATTCGACCTTTGTCTGCCCCCAAGTGTACACTTTTGTGAAAGAAATGTATCAAATGTTCTTGTATATATATGTGTGTGTATATATATATATATATATATATATATATATATATATATATATATATATATATATATATATATATATATATATATATATATATATATAAATTTATTTATTTATTTTTAAGTGTAGTGTTCCTATACAATTGAAGTAGAGAAAATTCTCTAGACAATTTTTGCCATTAAGAAATTATACACATGGGATATTAGCATGGAAGCAGTAATGTACAAAATGAGATGCAGAAGTGCTTGCTCTATCATTATAATGACAGTTCGCCAGCCTGAGTGGAGTGGAGAACTTCTCTGGATGAAAATCCATTCTTGTGCTCTTAGTAACTCAGTAAAGAATCAGTGGAGAACTTTCTCCAATAAAAAATTAATTCGCCAAAACTTGCTGTTCTCATCTTCTAGTAAATTGCCCATCTTGTACGAATTATCAGTCTGGGCGAATATACACCAAAATTCTACATTTGTTATTTTTTCCTTAACAGTAAATATGCCCCATAGGAATGCACACAGTTAATAAAAAACATATCAGCTGATCTATAAAGACTGGGTTTCTAAAACTTATAGGTTTCAGGGCAGGGCAAAGAGGGACTTGCCCACGCACCTCACTCAGGGCAGTTGGGTGGGAGCAAAGCTGTGGAAGTGGGATGACACCACCATACACTAAAGAAGTGATTATCAAGACGGAGTTCACAGTGAGTTTCAGATGCAGCTAGGGTTGCCATCCGGCCGGTAGTTTACCTGCCAAGGCCGGGGCCGGTATTGCCCTTTAAAAAAGCCCTTGGCCCGCCCCCAATTCACTCAGAACTTACCCTTTTTTTGGCCTTCTGACCATTGCGTGATGTTGCTTCGCCCCCTTTTGCATCATGGTATGTGGCTCCGCCCCCCTTTGTGTCATGGACAACCCCTTTTGTTCCCGCCCCTACCAGCCGGTAAAACTTTACAGAAAAGGTGGTAACCCTAGATACAGCTGATGTATATAATTTTCCTTTCCTTATGCTTGAATGTGCTGTAAATGTTATCGATATTAAAATGGTTTCTATGCATTGTAATTTTCTGCACTGCTGGTTGTGATTACATGTATCATTGAAACCATGTAGGCTTCCCAAAAGCCAAGACCACAGTGTCCATAATGCATTGAAACAGAATCACAGAGCCAACTATTTTCCCATGAGGCCCAGAAACCCATTTAGTTGTTTTTTCTTTCTTTTCTAGATCCTACGGTAATCTTTAAATATTTAAGAAACAAAACATCCTTTATTGACTATCTACATAAAGTGATAAAGTTCTTGATCCTACTGCGATAGAAAGACTAATCCTGTCCCAGTGACAGATTGGATGAAAAAATGACGGAGGAGCTAACCATTAAAGCACACTGATTGACCTAAAATCTAATGAGCTTGCAGTTTCAAATGGTTGACTGTCTGGAATCGAATATGTTGAAAGATAAATAGGTGTTTAAAAATTATTATTGCTCTGCAAAATTATATCAGTGTGACATATTTGTTTAGGCCATTTTTATTAGCATGTAAAATGTCTGCTGTGAAGTATCTGAGAGGGAGACGTATGAGTCTGAGAAGAATGATAAATCAATGAGAAAATATTATAATATGGTTTCATCATAATATTATATTATATCATTAAATTGATACTTGTTCCAAATAATAAATGCTTGTTCCTAATAATAGCAGTGTGGAGTTCAATTAGTGAGGTCATTGTTTCTGTGAAAAAGCAGGTGTCAATTACAGCCTTTATTTACGGAAGGAATGAGCAAATGTTGTGCATGCTGGTTATACTGCCTTTCTCTCTGAGTAAAATGGTTTAATCCAGACACTGTTCAGAAGAACAGAGTACTTTAATTAAAAGATTGATTGGAGAGAGGAAAACATATAAAGAAGTGCAGAAAATGCTCAGCTAAAATGATCTCAAATGCTTTAAAATGGCAACCAAACCTAGAAGATGTGGATGAAAAGAGAAGACTACCATTGGAATGGATAGAATATAGCCAAAATGGCAAAGACAATGATCAACTTCAGGAAGATCAAAGAAGGTCTAAAGTTACCTATCAGCAAGAAGTCCCTGCAAATTCCCATTGTTGAAAAAATACAAGCTGAAGAAGTTACAATTTGCCAAAGAACATACTGATTGGCCTAAAGAGAAATGGCCCAACATTTTGTGGACTGATGAAAGCAAGATTGTTCTTTTTGGGTTTAGAGGCTGCAGACAGTTTGTCAGACGACCCCCAAACACTGAATTCAAGTCACAGTACAGTATGAAGACAGTGTGAAAGATGGTGACACAAGTATCCTGATACGGGGATGTTTCTCATACTATGGTGTTGAGTCTATTTATCTCATACCAGGGATCATGGATCAGTTTCAATTAATTAAAATACTAACAAATACTACTAAAACATTTACACATTTTTCAGTTTATACAGTGATTATTTGAGTTTGTAAAGAAGAATGCAGGCCCTGCTGTTTTTAACAGATTAAAATTCCCCTTTCTTCACTTTC
This sequence comes from Xenopus petersii, assembly GCA_038501925.1. Classification (NCBI taxonomy): domain Eukaryota; kingdom Metazoa; phylum Chordata; class Amphibia; order Anura; family Pipidae; genus Xenopus; species Xenopus petersii. The sequence continues at coordinate 40,673,343 of CM076675.1, forward strand.
TGTAAAGGAATAACACAAATGTGATACATTTTTCTTCATGTTTTTATTTGGAATAGAATGTGCAGTGTTCCCAATGCATTTGCGTGTTTGGAAATAAAAATTATTATAAGGATTTTGAGCTTTATTCACTTTTTAAAACACACTGCTATTATTCTGAACTCAACTTTATATATGGAGCACAGATAATATGCACCTTTCCACTTACCTTAGCTATTAGCTCTCTGAGAGATCCGGCTGTAACTCCTCTACGTACAGTACGGTCATGGTTACAAACTCGGAATGGCCTCTGTGGTGGTGAGGAGGCAGTCTTGACTCGACGACTAATCTCTGAACCCACAGAAGACACAGACCTGTCAGCAAAAGGAGACTGGATATTAATGCAGAGAGCGACACAGCTACACAACTACAGCTGCATAGGCTTAGGTTATTGCCATCTGGGGCTGAAAAAAGCAAGTCAATAATCAGCCCCTTCTCTTCTTGTCTGCATCCGGAACCTTTGCTTGCACTCAGGCAGATGCAATGGTTCCGGGTGTAGACTAAGTAAGGGGCAGATTGCAGCATAGGGGCTGATCCTTGGTACTGTGTTTTGCAGCAGCCCCATATGGCAATACAGTATAACATTTTTAGGTCACAGTCAGGGACTTGTTTACAATAAGTTAAAGTTAAAAGTTGTTGTTTACCTTTAAATTAACTTTTCTAAGATAATTTGCTGTTAATCTTTATGTCCTATTATTTATTAGAAACCATGCAGTGGTTTAAATGAGAGAGTGGGCGAAAAAGTAGGAGAGGGGCTGAGTAAAGCAATAAGTAATAAAAAAAAATATCAATACCAATAAAATTGTAGCCTCACAAATCAAGCATTTTTTGGCTGCTAGGGCAGCGACCACTATTTGAAAGCTGGAAAGAGGCAGAAGAGGAATGCAAATAGTAATACTAAAAAACAAAAAATAAAGACATGTTGCAAAGTTGCTAAGAAGTGGCTATTCTATTACAAAAGTTAGGTGAGCTTCCCCTTTAACATTAAAGGGATACTGTCATGGGAAAAAAATTTTTTTTCAAAATGAATCAGTTAATAGTGCTGTTCCAGCAGAATTCTACACTGAAATCCATTTCTCAAAAGAACAAAAATAAAATTCCCAGCTGCCTCAAGTCATGTGACTTTTGCTCTGATAAACTTCAATCACTCTTTACTGCTGTACTGCAAGTTGGAGTGATATCACCCCCTCCCTTCCCCCCCCCCAGCAGCCAAACAAAAGAACAATGGGAAGGTAACCAGATAACAGCTCCCTAACACAAGATAACAGCTGCCTGGTAGATCTAAGAACAACACTCAATAGTAAAAACTCATGTCTCACTGAGACACATTCAGTTACATTGAGAAGGAAAAACAGCAGCCTGCCTTTCTCCCAAAGTGCAGGCACAAGTCACATGACCAGGGGCAGCTGGGAAATTGACAAAATGTCTAGCCCCATGTCAGATTTCAAAATTGAATATAAAAAAATCTGTTTGCTCCTTTGAGAAATGGATTTCAGTGCAGAATTCTGCTGGAGTAGCACTATTAACTGATGCGTTTTCAAAAAAACATGTTTTCCGATGACAGGATCCCTTTAAAGAAAAGGTGAACATTAAAGATGAAACACCATTCCTCACCCAGCTTGTTGACTGCCTGGTCCCTTTATAGAGGTAAGAAAGGGTAGCTAGGTGATTAAACTGGGCAGGTACCAGTGTCGCCACCGTGTTCAGGAGCTACAGTATATACTACATCCTAACACTAAGCCATACCCAAAGGTGGATACATGCAAATGCACTGTACATGTTATAGACAAAGTATCAGCCTATGAAGCCCTTCAGCAGACTGGGGCCATAAAAACCTTTAGAGAGACACATGTGGCCTACGGGCATCCAGTTGGACAAACCTCATGTAAAGAAAGAAATCACAAAAGTAACTGGACTCTCTCCAGCCCCAATTATTGTTTCTATACTATGACAAAGCAAATAAATCACTTTAAAATCAGTGAAATTATGGTTAAGAGTTTGGTATGGAAACCAACCTGATTAAAGAACTCGGAGCGAAACTTGATATAAAATCCATGGAAATCCACTGTCAGTGTTTATGTGCCAGTGTTCCTATAATGGCTATGGATCCACAAGTACAGACTATTGAACTTTCCAGCAGAAACAAAGGAGCAAAGGTCAATACCATGTGAGCGAATTGTGATTTCAACACAGACAGCTCAGCCCTCACACAGAACTCAGCCAAGGAATGTACTCTGACCAAGTCTCTCTTAGGGGGAAAATATAAAAATGCAGCTAGTCGCAACATAATTATGAAGAAAGGTAAAATGTTTGCTTAGCAGCAAATATTCTTTTTATATAATTGAAAACCTTGATTGTTTCATAAATAATTTCACTTTTGTTTTTTCCATAAAAAAAGTTCTTATTAAGTTGCATGAGCTCCTTACCCCTGTATCAGTCAGTATTCATCTCTAATATGAGGTTTTCATGCATACACCCAGTGCTTGAATTGGGAACAGAAAGGTGAAGGGATGGTGTGTGGCATGTGTTGCCCCACCTGCAGGATAAAGCCTCGCCCAGCAAATTGTGTTTTTAAGAGGCCACGCCGCTTTTGTGACCACACCCTCTCTAAATCAGGATTTAAATCCGTTAAATCACGACTAAATCAGGATTTCATGTATAAATACTCCATAGAACCCATAGCTATGGAAAGAATTATAGGACATCTATCTACCGGAGAACACGTGCAGTATATAGCTTTAATGCGCTGTTTAGGTAATGATATCTGATTCCCAGATTTATAATAGTTAATTGTCAGCACAATATACAAATATGATGTTGATTAACAAGAACCCAATTACACCACAATAAACCATAATAGTGCTAATATACTGTAAGCTACAACATAAAACTAAGCTCCTTTGCCTAAGGCCATATATTACCCTGATTACCCATAGAGTGATGGCTTACCCCATTCTGGCATAATATGTAATTTGTATTATAGCAAAAGCATGAGGTATGGCAATAATTGTCATTTTGCTGTTAGGTACTATACATCCCACTGACAATATATGTCCTTGCATCAGTGAATGACACATTAGGTGTTGTTAGGTTGTTAGGTGTATAAATCCTACCCAAACAGCAGAACACTAATATCTATAGAAACATTCCACTAATCCTAAGAAGCAATTGAACAGAATTGTAATTTGCAAATGAAAAGGCTCTACCTTGCCCACCATACAGTGAATACTATAGGCACCATTGTACCTTGTACCCCAGCTCTATGTCAGCCTCACTAAGGCAGCACCCCCAGCAAGTTAGTCTGACTTAGCCTCCTGTCAGGCACCTACTCCTGTTATTGGGGGCCACAGAAAACACATTCCGAGTTGAGGAAATAAAGCTAAATTCCCCAATTAGTGTTAAGAGTAAGCAGCAGGAGTGTGAGTGTAAAGCAAGCCCCTTACCTAGGCTGATATTGGAGACTGTAGTCCTTCCATTTTGGGCTGTTCCTAATAAATAATCCTATCAGCGTGGAACGTTTGATTCAGTCATTCCAATATTGAAACAAACCAAGAAGCCAAGTCGCTCTGAGTCACCTGCCACCAAGCCAGTTGCTCCCAATGAACAGCCTCTCTCCGCCACTCCAACTTGCTTCGCGCTCCCTGCTTCCCACAGCCGGCTCTACCTTCCCAGCAGCACAGTCACTGAAAGACCATAACGCCTTACATAATGTGACACAGGGCAGGGATCCGAGCAACCGAGATGCGATCTCACGGGAGGGGGGCGGAAGGTGCACTCATTGTCCTGGGGGACACTGGGAAAAAAGCACCCCACCTCACTAACTGCTTCACTGACCAACCTACAGGAGAGCGATTTCTCCTGATGATGTCCTGAAACAGCCACCATAGACAGAGCTCACAGGGAAAAAAAAAGTCCCATCCGGGGAAAATTGGTTCCAGTATTCTAAAATGTGGCATCCATCTGAGGGGATGGACATTACTGAAAAAAAGAAGTAGCGGGATGCCAGCCCACCGCATTCCGCTCCAATTCCAGCACTGCATGCATGCTTGTTAATAATTATCCAGAAAGTACCACCTTAAACAAATAATTCACATTCTTAGAAATGATTTTCATCTTCTCGGGTACAGTTAAACACTACCTTATATTTGATGGCTGCATGAAGCCATATTGGAGGCAAAACTCCAAAAAAACCCTATTGGGTTTACTTCATGTTTAAATTATTTTTTAGAAGACTGATGCTATGGTGATCCAAAGTATGAAAGCATCTCTTATCTGGAAACCCCCATGTCTAAAACATTTCGCATAATAGATGCTAAACCTGTAAAAGTAATAATAATAATAAGAGGAATACTTGCACGAAGCAGGAAACAATAGATGACTCATTACATTCACAAAATCAGGTTGGGCTATTGATTTTGTTTCTTCACCTTCAGTGTAAACTGTGCAATCACACTAGAGACTGATCTCCCAAAGCAACGTTTTGTGGACACACACATACACACTGTCCCTCCCTGTCATCTTGAGCCTATTTATACAACTAACAAAATCAAGCACACAAAGTTAAAGCAGTATTTTGTATGGTTGGGTGGCTGGCAAATTAGACAGCATTGGACTGTAGGGGAGTGGGCAAACCATGGCTGACACATCAGGGGCCTGCAACCCCCTCAAGGTGGGGGGGGGTCAAGCCAAATGCACTGGGGGTGCCAATGTGTTAGGCACCCTCACTAAATATAATTGCTTTTCTTAGATCCTGGGCTAGATCTTTTTTCCTTTTTGAAACTTTTGTTTCAATTTTCCATAAGTATAGCAGACAAGCTTAAAAAAAAGAAGCAGTACAATATGATATAAACAGATGATTATTAACAATATCAAAGTCCTGTGTCTCGTTGTTAATGAGAAGGAGAGGGGAAAGGGATAGGGATGGGGATGGGGAAGGGCAGGACAGATCCCTTCCTAGGCTAGCACTTCAATTTGCTGAAAAGTGCATCAGCCTGGGGTAGTATCCTTTAAGCACCACCAGCTCTACTGGTGTTCCTCCAGTCATCCTTTCTGTTGGGGATAGGTAAGGATGCGCTGAATCCAGGATTCGGTTCGGGATTAAGCCAGGATTCTGCCTTCTTCAGCAGGATTCAGATTCAGCCAAATTCAAGTTCTTGGCCAAAACGATTCAGAATTCTCAAAATCATGTGACTTTTGGTTGTGCAAACTGCGCACTGCTCATGTGGTTCTCTTTAACCCTTCTTGTCCCTTATTTTTATATGCAGTTAGAGATAGTACCCTGGGCCAGTACACTTTTCAGCAAATAGGATCTGGAGCTCAAGGTAAGAGATTATATTCACTGGGGGGTTAGCCCAACACATTGGCCCCCAATGAATTTGACTACACTTGTCATTCAAACATCTTGAACTTTTTTATGTTGTATTTATGCTCTTTATATTAAGTGCTACGGTTAAACTTTTATGTATTTTAAGAAAACATACTCCTGTGTAGGAAACTGGCCTGCCACTATTTTTTTTTACATATATTACACCATAGTGGTGTTGTGCAGCCATCATAAAGGACCTTGAAATCCTCTGTGCAACAATAGTTACCTATTAAGTGCTGTCATGGCTATTTCGCTGCCTACCAATTCTTCTCAGTTACAGGTCCCATTGATCTGATAGCTGGAAATATTTAAATTTGCCATTCTCCTACTTTCTGCTAGAGGCAAAATCATCTCTTTACCAACACTTTCCAGTGATCATTTTGCATGTCTTATGGATAGGGTTGCCACCTGGCCGGTATTTTACCGGCCTTGCCGGGGCCGGTATTACAAATTTATCGGCAATGCAGTTGCCGGTAATTTGTAATACCCTTTAAAAAAAAGCCCTCGGCCTGCCCCCATTTGTGCAGAACTTACCTTTTTTGTAGTGTTCTTGACATCGGAAAACAAAGCGCTTTAGTGCAATCCCGCCGGCGATTTAGATCTTAGCTTGTGCCCTTTCCCTAAGTTTGTTAGCAGAGAGCTGATCTGAACTGCATGTGCAGCTTCTTTGTAAGTGAGGAAAGACACACCAACTTCTTTGAAATTAAGACAGATATCAGCAGCACACTGTTGATTTGAAGAAAATGTGAAGTTTTATTGAATCATTCAAAAAAGTGCAACGTTTTCGGGCCACCTGGGCTCTTTATCAAGCCTCTTGTCTTAATTGGATTGTTTGACCCTGGAAGCAGGTGTGGGTCCTTCAGCTCAGCACCTGATACCGCAAAAGGTATTTAATCAGGTATTTAAGCTCTCTGCCTTTGATATTGTATATGACACCAACTTCTTTGAAACTTTTGAGATCTAAAATCTTCAGATTTGCAATCACATCAGCTCGTTGGTGAAAAACTCAAAGAGCACTTGCATATCAATATGGAAAATGTTGATCCCAATCTCTGTACTACCTACAGTACCTAGGTCATTGTTACATAGTGATGTATATATATGCATATTTTATTTATACAGGTATGGTATGTTATTTGGAAACCTGTTATCCAGAGAGCACTGCATCGTGAAAGACTGCCATAGACTCCATTTTAATCAAATTATCAAAGTTTTAAAAAATGTTTAAATGATTGTTAGTTGACTTAAGGTATGGAGATCAAAATTACAGTAAGATTCCTTATCCAGCATTCTGGATAACAGATCCCATACCCGTAAAATGCTAGATGGCCATTAGGTGACATAACAATACCAGCAAAGCCAATAAGAGTAATTCACCTAAAAGAAGGCAGTGTACAAAGTACAAAGAAACAGGTGCAATCAGCCATTTTCTATCCATCACCTAACTTTCACTGCAGAGAATGCAGATTGTAGCAGCCCCCCCTATAAGTTCTGCACCTGATGCAAGAAGAAGTGCTGCCTAAATGAGAGGGAAGCTCTTGCACTTCTTTCTCTGGTCTCTTTAAACCACCCATACATTTATTAAGCTCCTTTTTGTTTCTGTAAGTTTTCCATTCACTTTAGAATATGTTCTTCATGGCACAGTTGTAGGATAAAAAAATAAACATTTGCTCAATGCTCGTAAATTCTTTCCATTGTTTCTTAGTGTGCCTATGTCTTGCACTGGCTCAGCCTTGCTGATCATTTAGATGAGATACTGCGGCACCGTAAGCAATGGCACAAAACATTCTGAGTTTGTTTACTAGAATCAATAACAATAGCAGTCATATTCTATGTGATGTTACACCGCCTGCTCCAAAAATCCAACAATGATCATTGTTTTTGGGTATGTGTCCATGCTTGCAGTCGTTGCATAGCTGTTCTATGGAATAGGACATTAGCCAATGGCGCAGTTAAGTATGTGGGGCAGTTTATGTGAGCCCAGACCTTTTGCCAAGAACTTGTAATTGTTAATTTCTGTTCAATATGGTGCTTTTCTTTGCAACCATAGGATGTACGTTTCTCAGTTGTTAGGATAAGGATTCACATCATTAAGAACAGAATCACTGAATCATTTCCCCCCTCCCGTAAGACTTCCCTTGCACCATTGAAATTGGTTCATAATGAGACCTTTCATGTAGAAGAGAATGAATGGAACTCGACAAAGCAAGTGAACGTGTGAGGGATTTCTTGTATTCATGTCAGGGGAAAGACATTAACAATCTGTCCAAGTACACGGGTAGGACAAAAGGGGTGGAAATGAGAGGGTAGTGAGGGACACCTACATCAACTCATACATGCCAGAGGCACCAGCAAGTACTTTAACACCACAATTCCAAAAGGTACGTTTTTGTTTTTTAAATCGGGATCTTTGATGAAAGCCTGCATTTTACATAGACTTTTACAGCTGTCTCAAGAGGCAATAAGGCTATTCAGTGGTGAACTCCTTAGATGTTTCTAACATCCAGATTTGGGTTACATAAGGAAACTGGCAGGTAGTGACATTAAAGGGGGTATTTCACCTTTAAATTAACTTTTACTATGATGTAGACAATTATATGCGGATACGATTTGCAGCTGGTCTTTATTTTTTATTTTTAATGTTTTTTCAGTATGTTCAGTAAGCTGCTTGGTATTTTAGCAGCTATCTGGTTGCTAGGGTAAATAAGACCAGGCAGTGGTTTAAATGAGAGATGGGAATATGAACAGTAGGGGGCATTGAAAGATAAGGAATAAAACATAACAATAACAATAGCTGTAGCTTCACAGAGCAATCATTTTTGGCTGCTGGGGCAGAAGGGAAATACAAATAATTCAAAAATTATAAAAAATAAATTATGAAAACAAATTTCAAAGTTGTTAGGAATAGGAAATTCTATAACCGAATCAAAGGTAACTTAAAGGTTAACTACCCCTTTAATGTTTATCCCAAGATATTCATAATCTGCCCACAATGTACTTTATCAGGCAATGTACACATCAGTGTGACTCGGGAGTCATTCGGTAGCTCAGGGAATTCTAGATTCAAACAACAGTTAAAATAACAATAATGTTATTAGTAACTACATTACTGCCAGTGACTTAATCTTAAATAGATCCCATGATTTCAGTGAATTATCTTAAACATTATACAGTTACATACATACACTGCAGGGCCGGAACTAGGGGTAGGCAGAGTAGGCACGTGCCTAGGGCGCAAAGCTGGAGGGGCGCCAGGCACGCACCTTCTCTGCCTCTGCTATCCCCTAGTCCGGTCCCTGCTCTGGCCGACGTGCGTGTATCTTTGGTTTGCTCGTGCGCACTTTCGTTTTTCACGCATGCGCGCTCATGTTTTTTTGCGCATGCGCACTCGCGTATTGGGCGCTTTGCCGGGCCAGGCTGCCTAGGGCGCCTGCCCATGTTGGCCCGGCACTGATACTCTGTAACATTACAGCACTGATCCACCATACAATCATCTTTTTAGATGACCTTATTATGCACGTGATTTTAAATCATATGTTTTTCAGCTCTGTGGTTTGGAATTTCAATGACTTCTGGTTGCTAGTGTCCAGATTGCCCTAGCAATGTGTTCAGCATTTTCAAAGGCAGAACACAAGAGGTACAAAAGAAGGTCTCTGCTGAAAGTTAAGCAGTATGAATTAAAAAAACAAACAAAAAAAAACACAGAATCAAGTTTCTGGTTGACATATCATTTTAAGATGGAAAGAGCCTGCACAGGAAGACACATACTTCATAACCCTTAAAAAAAGGAAAAAATTAACAAGCCATGAATAGGTAAAAGTCACCATTTTATAAATACAATTTTAAAAATCAACGAATGAAATAGAATGGTAAGTAGAAAGTGGGTGGTTTTTCTGTGGTGAGCTCTCTGATCTCACATTTTGATAAGTTTGCCCCCATACGTTAGTTTAAAGGTTCATTTCTCCTTTATATTTGAACAAAATTGCATCTTTGGTTTATCTAATGAAAGTTCCACTGCAGTCTATGGAGATATCTGTAGATAAATCAGAAGATAAGCTTTATTCTGGCATTATGTGTTACTAAGGACTAATTTAATTTGATGGTAGCTTAAGGGTTAGGGCACACGCTAAGATTCAGAGAGATTTATTCGCCCAGCGACAAATCGACTCTTCTTGGGGCGACTAATCTCCCCAAAAAGCCTTCCCGCTGGCTAGAATCTAAATTGCCGGTGGGGTGGCACTCAGAGCTCTTCGTTTTCCAAAGTTGCCTTACAAGGAAACTTCGGGCGACTACAGAACACGAAGGACCTATACAGGCCAAATGCAAGATTTATGGGGTGGACTGTTCCAAGTTCCAAGCGTCCTCTGTGCTTCCAATAAAGCAGTACATGTATGAGATCCTTTATCCAGAACCCTGTTATCCATTAAGCTCCAAATGACCACTTAGCTCATTTTAAAGGGATTTTTTATGGTGTAGTTTTTATTTCAAAATTACACTGTTTACACTGCAAATAATTCACTCTACCATATAAAATTTAATTCCTAACCCTACAGTGAAGTGATCATTGCTGACAAGCTGATCACTTGTGCTAGGAGCACATTTAAACATAATGTGTATACAGGATTATTACTTTTAAACTCCATGCTCTGTTTTCTCTTAAATAGACACGTGAGTGACATAATGATTTTTAGGTAAAAAAAATAACAAACTTGCCAATTGAAAAGTGAAACATTACAAACACTAGCTTCTATGCAACGTTCCTGTTGTTACAAGTCAATGATGAACTACGTGAATGCAATCAAACTTGTTTGTGTGTTCTGCAAATTTTGTGTGTACTGTGTACTGTTCTCTTGTGTGAGATTGCAGATTCTGTGTAGAGCTGCTACCATTATATATTCTTCTAAAATAAGAAAAATAAACAAACCCTGAACACAAGATTGTCCTATTGCAAGCCAGTTGGGGGCTTTTATTATTCTGTGTTGCAAGATAAGTCCACAGTATTCAGATATTCAGAAAATTCTAATTCTGACTTAACTACAACACCCAGAAGGTAAAAGGAGTAAAATCTGGAGGTTGGGGTTAAGGGAAGCCCCGGTGAGGATTAGCATGTATCCTCACAATAGATTGTGCATGTGATTACTCTACCAGTAATAGGTATACCATTTTCCCTAACTACTTTATGATCCTGCACTAGGTTAAAGGGTCACTGGATGTATTCAATGCACTGTAGGTAGGAAGAGTTGGATAGTAGGTATAGTAAAGCTGGCCATACACTTGAAAACCCGCTCATTTGGTTGAGGTCGCTATATGAGCAGATATTTCCCCAATATTCCCTTCTTGAGGTTATCAATAGTCGGAGTGAGGACAGCGTCAACAATTGGATACCGTCCTTGCTCCGACTGGATTTTTAAGCTTGTCCAAACGATTTGCATCTGATTTTTGGTCAAATATTGGCTGGGGAAGCCTGTTGGAAGGCTCCATACATGGGACAATAAGCTGCCGACTCAGTCTGCCAGCAACTTTTATTGGCCCTTGTAGTACAAGATGGCAATATGAACAATTTATATCTGTGTTGCCCATTCTGCAGCATGTCATGTATTGCTGTACTACAACTCTCAGAATGTATAACATGAAAAGGCTGTCTAGAGCTGCTGTTAAAGGTCTTTAAAGGGCAATAGGTTGAATGATCCTATTTTTAAATAAAGAGCTATCAAAGTCTGCCTCGGACTCCTGTCATTACTAAAGACAGCCTGAGGGAAAGTTTTGCATTTCCAGTGTCCAGCATCTGGATGTACATCATTGTGGTCTGGGGAAAAGTTTTGTTACAGGGACAAATCGTTATTTAAACATACTGGGGCTCATTTATAAACGTCGCACAGTGAATATATTTGCCCTGTGCATGGTTATATTTAATGTATAAAGATGAATAAAAAATAATTTTGAATTGTGAATTGTGAATATTTATGGACACACTTGCGGCACAACTTTGCTGGCGGAGAAAATATTAGCAAAACGGTTTTGTTGATTGCAAATTTAAATTGCTGTCAACGCTATTTTTGCCCACAGCAGATTTGCACAGTGGCCGCACTTTTTGTTTGCAAAGAACTTTATAAATTACCACCCACTGTTGCATACTGTAAACATAGAATATTCCTGCTCTGCAAAAATTCACATATGCTGCTGGGGTTTGCCTAAAAATGACCAGTATCAGCGACAGGAACCAGTTCCACTGCTTTGCTATATATAAAATGCACTATGTTGAGGGGCAAATCAAGTAAAACTTGGGCCCTGGGCTGTTCTGAAGATCAGTGTCGGACTGGCCCATCGGGATACCAGGAAAACTCCCGGTGGGCCCAGGTATCAGGGGGCCGCTTGCATCTAAACATTTGACCTATTTCATGGTCATTCCCTATTTCTGTATGGGAAAAAATGTGTAATAATGGAAGAATATAGTAAGTAGATTAAAAGAGGTTGAGTGAGGAGAGGAGGAATAATATTTCGGAAAGTGGGCCCACTGTCTAAGGTTTTCTGGTGGGCCCTTGATATCCCAGTTTGACACTGCTATGGATAATGTCCTAAGCTGCAGCAACATTTGCCATGTCCATCTTTAAAAGCCTTGCCCACCCAATTCAGATTGTTACTATATAGAATAAATAATGATGCACTTTTAATAAGTGGTTCAAGTAGCTTAAAATAGGAGGGAGAGAGGAATGGAATACATTACCACAGCATACTGTTAAGCCATGTTGGCACTGAAAGTCATATGCAGAAGTTAGTAAATGAGACATTGCCCACATTTTTATAGGCCATGGGCACCTTTTGAAAACCATTAAAATCCAAGCACATAGCACTCCCCTATTTGAATCCACATATGACTCACTAGATCACTGATCCCCAATTAATGGCTCATGAGAAACTTGTTGCTCACCAACCCCTTTGATTTTCCTCCCAGTGGCCTCTAATTTTTGATCTTTTTCTACATTTTTTCCTGTTAGCAACATCCATTTATACAGTATAACTTCTAGAAGCAAAAGTCACAGTTAGCCCCAGAATTAAAGGACTTAGCCTAGGACAGTGCTGTACCTTGGATCATAGAGCATCACTGTGATAGCGGCCCTAGTAATACATGACAGTGGTCAATTTCATGACTCTAGGCCCCCAAGCATTTCATGATGCAGTGTGGTAAAAAAAATTCATAGCACAAAGATCAAAGCATTTCTTTACAAAATTGTCCCAGCATCCCATTGTACAATGTCTATCTCATAGCACAATGACCCCGGCATATCATAATACAGTGGGCTGCACATTAAATTAGTGGCATTAGCAGACACAAGGAGACCATACAAGCTCATAGCTTGTCCTAGGGAAGATAGGGCCCAATCCTTGTCCTATTCTTGGGCAGATAGTACCCAAGCCAAAATCAGAACCCCATTGCTGCAAGGCAGAAGTGCTACCCAATCAGCCACTGTGCTGCCCACAGACACACATGACATTATAAAATATATAAATAATGTTCCCCTTGTTTGGTTATCTGGGGATATTAGAATTTACATTGGAGCTCCACAAGTTATATAGTCATCCAAACTGATCAGTTGTAACAGATGGCACTTTATATTTATTCTGAGAGTTTCTGTATCTACTGGTTGACAGTACTAATAAAGCCCACAAGGTGGTGCCAGAGAATGCCAGAGACCTTGAAGGCTTCCCTTGGGTTATCTCCTCAGCCATGCCATAGAACTGATAGCGAGGAATCTGAAGAATGACAGGCAGACTGGCACTTAAGGGTAAGGACACACTGGATGATTTGTCACCAACGTTTTAAAAAAGTAAATCGCGGTGACAAGACGATCGTCTTTTTTGAACAGACGATGCACAGCGACTATTGGCACAGAGCGATTTGTATCCCATTACTCTGTGCGGTACGTGCTCCACCCAAACCGGAAACGGTTTGTGCTTCCCGCTGTAACCTGGCGTCTTTGCGTTCTTGCGTCATTACGTTCGCATTGTAATTTGAATACAATTGCTGCTACTTATCTGTATGTGTGTGCGTGTCTAGGAGATTTCAGTACTTTTCTAAGTACATGCTATTTCTGATAAATCGCTCGGAAAAGGGTCTCGGTGCGTTTTGGAGCTACAGGCGATTCACAAATGCACTGTGGGCACAGGAGCTGGTGTCTTTCATTTGGTTTTGTTCAGAGACAAAACGAGCGATATGTCGCCGCGATTTGCTTTTTAAAAACGTTGGCGACAAATCGTCCAGTGTGTCCTTACCCTAAATCATCTGTAAGGAAATAAATTATGATGTGAATTACTGGAAGGGCTGGCCCATCGCTTATTTTGTATGTATATTTATACATGGTGCAAGTGAACATGCATTAATTAAAGAAGCACCTGTAGATGGAAATTGGACAGTCAACATCATAAGATGCTTAATAAACAATCATTAAGCAGTCAGTAAAGATGAACAGTCAGGGCCGATCACAGTGTCGGTCTGGGCTGGCGGGACAACGGGAAAAAAATCTGGTGGGCCCTGGCCCTCTTGGGCCCAGACTCGGTCTTTAAGCGCTTTCGGCTTCCAGCTTCCCTCCCTACCCCTGCGCAGCTGAACAAAAATGAAGGTAGGTGGCTGGTTGTGGCTCAGGGATGGGGCAAATTTGCCCATGGGCAGTTACCAATAGCAACCAATCAGTGATTAGCTTTTTAAAGCCAGCTGCAAGTAGAACAATGAATGTAGCAATATGATTAGTTGCCATGGGTTACTGCCCATTGGCAAATTTGCCCAGTGTTGATAAATGACCCCCACTTACTGTATATCCAATATACTTACTGCGACTGATTGCATTATGTTTTCTTTTAAACAGGCAGAGAATTATCGACATTCCTATAACAGAAATTCATTCCCCGATATAACTTGCAATATGAGTGTTCCCCATACTATTGGGACTCAAGTTTGAGCATCAAATAAACTATTAGATGGATGTTTTTCTTACACATTATGTGAGTCGCTGATTCCAGGGTAACCATGCTACCCACATTCATTTTGTTTAGATGTTGGTCAATTTCTCCGGCATTTATATGAACCGATTGTGAAATATTGATTTCCAACCAATTTCTGCTCAATCTGTTCATGATAAGATTCTGGGTATTTCATCATACACATACTCGAAAATCTGATGTTTTCATATCAGCGAGTTACTCTTTGAATATGTGTGGTTTTATATGCATGGGATAGTAGGTGGGATTTATTAACAGATTTGCTATGTAACACGCTAGAAGAGTTTATGGTGCAGCTTATCACTAATCAGCTGAGTATATAACTAAAGCTGTATGAATGGGTCACTTCTCTCCATAGCGCCTATACTTCCCAGCTATCTGCAATGCTGGGCAAATACTGGGCAAAAGCTGGTAATACACATACCAATAAAACAGTACATGTACATTGGCTGGACATTCCCGAACAATATCTTTGTACTATGGAGAGCAGTTGGATTGGTCATCATTGGACGTATTTAGAAATTTCATCTGCTGACTCACAGTGTCCGCAAGTGCATTTGTCTGTTCATCCTTCATCCTGTATAACCCCAGCAAAATAAATCTTCATATACTTCAGTTGAACATTTACTACCAGTATTATTTGTTTTTTGCTGGGTGTATATCAGTTGATATTAGTCTTAAAGGGGTTGTTCACCTTTGATTTAACTATTAGAAACAATTCTAGAACAATTTCCAAATGCTTTTCATTTCTTATTATTTGTTTTTTGAGTTGTTTAGCTTTTTATCCAGCAGATCTCCAGTTTGCAATTTCAGCACTCTGGTTGCTAGGATCCCAATTACCCTAGCAATGAAGCGCCAATTTGAAAAAAATACTGGAATATGAATAGGAGAGGCCCTGAATAGAAAGTTGAGTAATAATTAGTTACAATAACAATACATTTGTAGCCTTACAGAGCATTTGTTTTTTTAGATGGGGTCAATGACCCCCCCATTTGAAATCTGGAGAGAGTCAGAAGAAAAGGGCAAATAATTAAAAAAAAACATAAAAAATAAATAAATAATAAACAATGTAAAGTTGCTTAGAACTGTCCATTCTATGACATACTAAAAGTTAACTTTAAGGTGACCCACCCTTTTAATAATCAGTTTTTTTATTTATTTTATTTTATACATGAGACTGGGTCAATGGGTCATGCTTGCAGACAATTTCCATATAAGTAAAATAAGGAAGACTGAAAGCATTTTGACCCCCACCCACAGTGCTACAAACTCCTGCAGGGGCAAAATGCTTGAATCTCTGCATGCGATTGCCCTTAAGTCTTCAGCAGAGTTTTAAGTTTATATGTAACATTACCTTAATGTATAGAATATTTGTGCAATTGACTGCAGTCAATTTAAGGGGTGTTGTCTTTGAAATTACCCCTCTGTATCTTAAATCCAAATATAAAATAAATTAAAAAAAAAGTTCAAGAGAGCACTTAATACACATTATAGGGGACATGAAGGCTAAAATATAATAAAATAGTTTACAATTATTAAGAGTGCTATTATGCCATATTCCTGTAAGGGATTAATAGTTAAAACCAGTGTATATGTTCCACACATATTCATAGACGCTAAAATAACTTTTCTAATATTTTTGCAGGCCTACAAATATATTTACCTTTTTAAACATGATCAGCAGAAAATATGTAAATGTATTGGTATTTAAAAAAAAGAGAAATAATCATTGCTGGCCAGCTTTCCAGATATAGCGGCACTAATTTCAAGTTAATGGTTCAAGAAAATAAAGATACTTAGTTATCTTTTGAACTGATAACCCTTGTGAATGACACCCACTGAAATACAAAATCTCAGTATAGGCAGAATGTTCCCCTCTCATTTATTTGCCGGTGAGGTTGGACAGTGAAAGATGCAGCTCTTGGACAGATATCAAGAAACACACCTTCATGACCTCCCACTGGCTGTCTCTGCACTATATCTGTGCCAGGGGTGCTAGGGGAAGCCCAGAGATCTGCCATCCTGAGGAAGGTCACTACTGAGTTACAGTCACTCACTGGCCTGGGAGTCACTTTTTAATTTTCTGCCAGTCTGTCATTTTTTTTTCTTTTTTTTTTTCTTCTCCTTCAGATTATGGCTCCGTGTATGAAATGGCTGTTGGACTGCAAGACATTTTTAATTATATTTATTACACCACTACTGCTGCTGCCACTGCCACTTCTCATTCAAACAAAGGTAATGAAAATAAAACTTTAATCTCTTTTTGCGGCTGTGGTACCATGAAAGGCACTTGAGTGGGCTTATATATGCTTTAACTATGGCATTGTAAATTGTAACTCTGCTCCATTTTTTTCATACAGCTTTATATATAAATCCCCAAGAGTTCTGTATCAATTAAGGAAACAGAGCATAACTAAGCTATAACAGAACTAACTGGATAGCTGGTGCTCCGTATATGCTCAGTTTTATAAATCAGTGGGGTTTATTTTGGACAGACACGTTGCACTGTTCTTTGTCTCTTGGTTCTATGTAACACAAGGATTCTAATTTCTGCAGCCAAATCAATCTCTGGGTAAATATTTTGGTGTTGGCGCAAAGCCACAAATTATACAGTTATGACAACCTGTGCTCCTTTTTTCCCTGCGCAGCTGTATGTGTACATGTTCTTTATGTGTTTATTTGGTTCAGCTACGTGAGCAAAACTACAGCCTTGCTGGCATATCCACTGCTTACTTGCATTGTGTTTGTGATGCGTGTGTAAGTTCATTAGTGACTTAAAGAACATTTTCAATGTTCAAAGTATAAATGCTGTGTGCAGTTAGCGTTTGCTTACATCAGTTGTTATAAACATTATGGTATGTGTGAGGTTTTACCTATGCTATGCTGAGTATTATAATTATTTATAACACTCAGAAATTGTGCAGTTTGATGTATATGAGATGTTTATCTGTGCATCTACTGATATATGACTTAGATGCAATGGACCAACTTTATTTCCTGAACATATTTGAAGCCTTATGCAAAAAATGGGGGGTTCTGGGAACACTCCAAGGCTAAGTAAAAATATATTTAAATACAATGGAAGTGCTACTGATCTGGCCAAATTAAGTACAAACATAGAGAAAAAGAAGGGGGATTGATCAATGCACATTTTATGGTCCCGTTTCATAAGTAATCCAATATCTATGCAAGTTATAATCATACAATTGATAAGCCACCATGGTCTAGGCAACCGCTCTCCTTTCAAAGCTAATGACGGAGGAGGACTAAGTGAAACCAATGCCCAGGTCAGTAGACACTTATCCCAAGAAATGCTACTATGCAGGGAGGTGCCAGGCTTTGAATACTATGACCTGAGGGAAATAGTTTGGGACCGCCATATGGGATTTAGCTTGGCGTGGTATGGTGGCTTATCAGTTTTATGATCATAACTTTGTAACTAAAAACCCATGTTTTTGTAAATACACACACTTGCACGGATATTGGATTACTTATGAAACAGGGGACCAGAGAATGTGCATTGATCAATCCCCCTTCTATTAAATCAATAAGTTTGTCAAATATAACATGCCAGGAGCCCACCTGCAAGCCCTCACTCCCACAAACCATCTAACTATTTTATGAATGCTGCTTAGTTCTATCTGTGTGTGTGTCTGTCTTGGAGCTACATCTGGCATTCCCATAGATGAAAAACATTTAATAATCTGGGCGATGCCTGGATGTGGTCAGGGTACCTTAAACTTGTGACCATATTTTTCTAATCTTTCCATTTACATTTTTTGAAGATTTAAGGCAAACTGATGTTTTTCCCCTATACAAATAAAAATTCCTAGAAGCAAAAAGTAAAGTCAGAGCACCTCATGTGCTGCAGCCCTTTTCGGGGAACATTTCATTTACAGACAAATGGCTTAGGTAGACAATGTTAAAACTGACAGCATTTACAAATCCTTCAGGGACACCACTGACTATTGGCACACAATATTATTGTGTAGTTGGGACACCTTAAACAAATATTCAGCACAATAAATGTAAACATTTACACAAGTAGAACAAAATGATCACTGGTAGATTACATCACTTCTTTGTTTAATTTGATATATCTCACCATGCCTTTCACAATGTTACCTATATTCTTTCTTCCTTAGTAACAATCACAATGACGGCCAGGGATAGACTTTAGGGCACAACAGAAAGAGCATTTGCCCTTGGAACCTCATTGGTTGGCAAGAAATAGAAAGATAGAATGTATGAGTGGTTTATAACAGTTTACTACCTATTACAAGTACATTAGAGAACATTAGAGACAGGTAATGGGGGATATTTTCTCCCATAAAAAGGATCACAGCACCAGAAGCCATCCCTTTATATCAGAGGAACAGCATAGGTGGTGCTTGGTGCAGTGAGGTTGGGGAAATGCCCTGCTGGATGATGTTATGATGGTACATTAATGCCTTTAATAGTACCTTATTAAAAAAACAACTTTGTTCACTAAGCCACTTTACGGGCAGGGGGAAGTATTGTGTTGAATCTGTATTGTCCTAGGGATGTGCAGGCCTGACATTTTTCACTCTCTAATTATGCCTTTCTTGGCACCAGCAAATTAAGAAGACTGTACCTAAAGGTGTAAAAAATAATTTATGCAGTGAAAAAAGTGATAGAAATACAGTATATTCACCCATGGTGTGTAAGGTTATCTGCATTACATTTTCACGCTGATATTTACCTACAGTATATTTTGCTTAAAATGTGAAATTTACTTTATGCCTTGAAATGACACCACTCTAGACTAGCTGTTATCTTTAATGACCAATATATGTCCCATAGCACTACTAATATGGATAATATTTATCCATAGCTCATTTCTCTAATGATTTAGTGCATTGTGGCATTTTAACCACAAAGTCTATAGCAACTTGCTAGGATTTATCTATTACTAAAATGGCAATGTCTTTAGTTAGGGCACACATTAGATAGTTAGATAGCATCTGCATGGGAGGCATAAATCCTTTTCATGAACCATAGCTTTAAGTCATGCCAACTTTTCCCTGGGAAATTACACCATGAACTATGTTACATGCAGAGCCTGGTTTATTATGGGGCATAGTGTGAAATGTCACTTTACTATTTTTTCTCCATCATTTTTGTGGGCTGGTCAATAAACTCTGCAACCCTTATTGCCATTGGTCTTACATCAGTTGTGAAGTCTGTTTAAGAATCACAAAGGCTGCAGTGACTGGAGGTGACAGGACAACCCAACAAAATAGACATTTATAGGGTTATGTTATAAGAGGCACCAAGTTTGCCCAGGAGCAGTAACTCATTGCAACCAATCAGTAGGTAGCATTTACCCTGTTTAAAAGCAAACATCTTATTAGTTGCTATGGGTTACTGCTCTGGGCAAACTTAATGCCTTTTATTACATATAGTGTCATTAAGTGCTTAGCAGTCTCTTGATAAATCAACTTATGGTTCTAGGCTTTTATGGGGCTCTGAACTCTTGTGATCCTATACTATGAGTTTGGGGTAAAGGAAGGCTGCATAATACATCCCCAAGCAAATCGCTGGATTTGTTGTTACAAAAGAAAACCTGTGATTATTTTTGAGAGACATGAAAGTGTCCATTTAAATTCTTCTTGCATTGCCAATGTGTCAAGCTACTAGCAAGTTCTCAATGAATACGTGGCTCAGGTCCCAGCCTTAGAATAGCTTGTGTGGTTTCGGCAAAGGAACAGACCATGCTACCAAATATCAATGGACCTCATATGTGCAGCTCAATGATTAACTCTTTCTGTTTTATTTATTATGCTTCAAATAACCTTATTTAACCTCCGATTCAGTCTTAAATATATTTCATGAAGTTCTCTCTCATATGTGTACATTTTTGCCCCAGTTTTTTAATTGCTTAAAAAAGTGAGGCTGACTGGTTCCTAAATGAATATCAGATAACAGTACATTGAGATCAGTTACATGTCCAAATCATTATTTTTTATTTGCATTATGCTGCATCCTAAGGATTTGCTCTCACTGGACTGTGGAATTCAGTTGAAGTTGTTCTTTAGATCATTGCTCCCCCACCTTCTTTTCACTCTGGTAATCCCTTGTAGGCTACTACATACCCTAAGGCAGTGGTCCTCAACCAATGGCTTGTAAGCAACATGTTGCACCACCAACTCCTTGGATGTTGCTCCCATTGAGCTCAAAGCAGGTGCTTATTTTTGAGTTCCAGACTTGAATAAAAGTTTTGGGTGCATAAAAACTAGGAGTACTGCCAAACAAAGCTTCCTTTAGGCTGCCAGCCCACACTGGGGCTACCAAATCATAGGCCTTATTTGGCACCCTAGGAACTTTTTTCATGCTTGTGTTGCTCCCTAACACTTTTATATATTTGCCTCAAAGGGGGGAAATCCTTCCGGACTCCAAAATGTCTCTGGATCTACTTTTACTATGAGCTATCTTCCATAACCCTGTATTCCCTCACTTTTTAAAAAGCCATCCAACCCCTTCTTAAAACTCTAATCGAATGTATCAGCCTGTACAACTGATTCAGGGAGAGAATTCCACATCTTCACAGCTTTCACTGTAAAAAACCCTTCCCAATATTTAAACTGAACCTTTTTTCTTGGAATGGGTGACCTTGCATCAGCTGGAAAGATTTACTAGTAAATAAAGCATTAGAGATTATAATATGATCCCCTTATATACTGTATTTATACATAGTTATTATATCACCCTTAATCTTCTCTTCTCCAGCATGAAGAACCCCAACTTGGCCAGTCTTTCCTCATAGCTAAGAGGAAAGACAGGCCTTTTACCAGATTAGTTGCTCTTCTCTGTTCCTTAATACAATAATGTCCTGTTTGAGCGACGGAGACCATATTCATAGATGGGGCCTTACTAGTGCTCTGTATAGTGAAAGAATGATCCCCTCCTCCCGTGAATCAATGCCCCTTTTAATACAGCTCAAGACCTTATTTGCCCTTGATGCTGCTGACTGCCATTGCTTGCTACAGCCAAGTTTATCATCTACAAAGACTCCAAGGTCCTTTTCCATACTGGATTTGCCTAGTGCAGTCCCATTAAACGTGAAAGTGGCTTGGATATCTTTACATCCCAGGTGCATGACTTTAGATTTATCAACATTGAATCTCATCTGCCACTTAGCTGCTCAGATTTCCAGTTTGTCAAAATCATGTTGCAAGGATGCAGCATCCTGGATGTAATTAATTGGGCTGGATAGTTTTCTGTCCTCTGCAAACACTGATACATTACTTATAATACCCTCCCCTAAGTCATTAATAAACAAGTTAAATAAAAGTGGACCCAATACTGAGCCCTGAGGGACCCACTAAGAACCTTCCTCCAAGTAGAGAATGTACCATTAACAACCACCCTCTGTACCTGATCCTGTAGCCAGTTTTCTATCCATGTGCAAACGACTTCATTAAGCCCAACAGACCTTAGTTTAGAAAGCAGTGTTTGTGGGGCACGGTATCAAACGCTTTGGCAAAATCCAAATAGATCACATCTACTGCTCCCCCGCTGTCCAACATCTTACTTACCTCATCATAAAAAGCAATCAAATTTGTCTGGCATGATCTATACTTTGTCATTAATGAACAAGTTAAATAAAAATGGACCCAATACCGAGCCCTGAGGGACCCCACTAAGAACCTTAGTTACGTATAAAAGTTTGGGGACCCCTGCCCCAAGGTATTCTGTTATAACATTTCTTTCTTTCTTTTAAACAGCTTTCTATTCATTTGAATTTGTTAACAGCAGGTCCTGGATTATGTAAAATAAAGTGTGCTGTCATTTCCTATATTTTCTCTACAAATGTCATCAGTACTATTAGCATTCTGGGTTTGCCATACCACTGAATTTTTGGCTGAAATCAATGGAATAACATTTTGTGCATATGCAAATAAATTAACCTTGGTCTACAAAATGCAACAGTCTGTAAATGTGTTATTCTGAAGTGGCCAAGTATATCTCATTCTGCCCAGAGCTTCAGACAATTATACATTAAGTATAAGGCATTTTTATAATAATGATGTTATTTCCCCAATGGGGGATGCACCAGCCCTTGCTATTACCTTGACTATGTGCATCCATCTAGCAATTGTGTCACTATAAAGCAGTGCATGATAATATGTAGAAACTGACTTTAGAGCAGTGGCATTCAATCCATTCTTTGAAATACTAGTGGCAAAATAGCCACATAAACTGTGCATTCTTTATTGGGCCCCATTGTGTGCTTTACACAGAGGTAAAGAATCTCTATTGGGCCCTATAATTAGTAGCCATAGCTGTTATTAAACTTAATAACTAGAGCTCTGTACACTGTGTGGGAGAAAGGCCTAAAAATATAATTTAACATTCAGTGCCAATAATACTCTTTTAATTCAAATTTTGGTTATCATCGTGATATGGAAATGGGGCAGTTTTAACAGTTCTGCTTGACACTACAGGAATAATGTATTTCTTTATTACCAAACGGTTTTACATTGCATTTCTGGGTGAAGAGAACATGAGCAGTCTGATATATGAAAAGCAACTTAGGACCCAATGAAATAAAAATAAACAAGTTCATTTACTGTATGAATAGTAGCAACATTAATTTAAGGATTTCTAGATTGGCATGTTTAAAGTTATGTGATTGAATCAGCAGCTGTACCACAGTGGAAGAGCTTCAAACTACAGTGTATTCAATAGTGCACTGACTACTACTAAGCATTAGGCAATTGGGGTGAAACTGAACAGAAGCTTTGTACCAACACCCCCTTAATACACTTCCATGTAAGGGCTGTCTGACACAATGGCAGAAATAGCTGAAGCAAGAAAGATCTTAACGTACTTCAGTTTTTTTCTCCAAACATTATTAAAACTCTTACAGTATGCCTTCTGTTTCCCAAGACATGCAAGATGATTCGTTGTTGGGTTGTAGAAAGGTTGTGAAAATGTAACCAAAAAACGACACCTGGTTTTTGAAGAAGATCAGATCAATACTGTTTAATACATACTCCCATCGGTGTGCTTCTTAGAATCATAAAATATGTCTGTATAACATCCATCCATTAACTTAATGGAGCATAAACCTTATTGCTCCATCCAACTGTATGTTCTCCACCAGGACAATTTCAACATATTATCAAGATAAAAAGTATGTTTTAAATGTGTTGGATCCCTAATGATATACCACTAAAGGAACTTCCCCCCATGTATCCAGGAAAAGTAGCTAATTTGAATTGAGGATCCAGCCAACTCTGTTTATACTGGTCTATCTACTTGTTCTGCCCTGATGTAAACTTATACTGAAACAATTTGGCCTTACAATGCATACTGTCCCAACTTTTCAGTTCTGGCTAATTACATAAAGTCAACCTTGATATTTTTTTAAAAAGTCAACGTTTGCATATTTGGCCTAAAATCACTTTATTTCAGTGGCTCAAATGCAATTAGACAAATTAAAAAGCTGAAAATAAAATGTTCATTTCTAATACTTGGTTGGAAACCCTTTGCTGGCAATGGCAGCCTAAAGTCTTGAACTCATGGACATCACCAGATTCTGGGTTTCGTCCTTTTTAATGCTCTGTCAGGCCTTTACTGCAGCGGCTTTCAGTTGCTGTTTGTTTGTGGGCCTTACTGTCCGAAGTTTAGTCTTCAACAAGTGAAATGCATTCTCATTTGGGTTCAGATCAGATGACTGACTTGGCCATTCAAGAATATTCCACTTCTTTGCTTTAATAAACTCCTGGGTTGCTTTGGCTGTATGTTTTAGGTTATTGTTCATCTGTATTATGAAACGACTCCCAATCAATTGGACTGCATTTAGCTGGATTTGAGCAGACGGTATGTTTCTGAACACCTCAGAATTCATTCAGCTGCTTCTGTCCTGTGTCACATCATGGATAAACACTAGTGTCCCAGTGCCACTGGCAGCCATGCACGCCCAAGCCATCATACTGCCTCCGCCATCTTTTATAGATGATGTGGTATGCTTTGGATCATGAACCATACTTTTTTCTTGCCATCATTCTGGTAGAAGTTGATCTTAGTTTCATCTGTCCAAAGAATGTTTTTCCAGAACTGTGCTGGCTTTTTTAGATGTTTTTTTTAGCAAAGTTCAATCCAGCCTTTCTATTCTTGATGCTTATGAGTGGCTTGCACCTTGCAGTGCACCCTCTGTATTCACTTTCATGCAGTCTTCTCTTTATGGTAGACTTGGATAACGATATGCCTGCCTCCTGGAGAGTGTTGTTCACTTCTTTGGTTGTTGTGAAGGGGTTTCTCTTCACCATGGAAATTGTTCTGCAATCATCCACCACTGTTGTCTTCCATGGACGTCCAGGTCTTTTTTCGTTGCTGACCAGTGCTTGCTTTCTTTCTTTCTTTCTTTCTTTCTTTCTTTCTTTCTTTCTTTCTTTCTTTCTTTCTTTCTTTCTTTCTTTCTTTCTTTCTTTCTTTCTCAGGATGCAGCAAACTGTAGATTTTGCCACTCCTAATATTGTAGCAATTTCTCAGATGGGTTTTTTCTGTCTTTGCAGCTTATTTTTCTTTGTAATAATAAAACAGTACCTTGATCCCAACTGAGATATAATTAATCCCCTTGAAAGCAGAAATAGCCTATTGGGTTGTAGTTTTGTACGTAGTCTATAGGACAAGCCAGCACTCGCTAACTTGTGCATCCAGCACTACCTAACTTGTGCATCTGAATAAGATGGGTGGAGCAGGAGGGAGGATGTACCCGCCCCTCATGAATACAGTGCTGCTTAACTCAGGCAGAACTGTATTCACTGCAAGAGCACAGATAATTTCTGCAATTCATCTACTGTGCATGGCAAGGCACAAAGAGCAAAAACAGGTGCACATGTTTTTGCATTTTGCACCCTGCCTTGCATGTAGCATGCTTGATTAACATCCCCTTTTATTGCACAGCATTGTGGAATATTGTACAGAAACCTTCAATAAGATTATTTGCAACCCTAGCTCTCCAGGGATAAATGGCAATTATTTGCTATCCAACATTACAATGCAAAAGAGTTGGACTTACTGGTGTTGAGGTGTTGGTGCTAGAGTGCAATCAGAGTGAAGCCTCCAATGATACAATGAGCAAATAACAAAGGACCAGAGCATGCTGGAATATCCAGCTAGAGGGGCTGCACCATTTCATTTGAATACAATCAGTGCAGATCGACAACTGGAATTTATTAGAAGCATGTTTGATTTTCCAAAGCATCTAGTATCCTTACTATGGTGAGACTGAAAGAAAAATTTTAAAATGAATTCCTGATATTGCTGGATTACAGCTCCTAGCATTTATTTGCATTTACTAATATGTTGGCATGCACTGGGAGTTGTAGTACAACAACATTTGGCTGGTGATACAGTACTACAGATGATTTACTTGTAAATCATGACGCACAAAAATACATTTAAAATAAACATGTGTACTCTCAGCGGAAACAGAATTGCTTCACACTTTGATAAGCAGGACCTGTGCAACAGCAAATATTTGGGATCAAGGCGAGTAAGCATGTGCAACTATGCAGCAATAACTTCAAAAGAGACAAGACATAGTTCTAACAAGGGGTCCCTTCAGGACAGCGATAGCTAGCAAGGGAGAAAACACTAGCTATAAAAATGTTGTGAATGTGAAAGCATGTCATTTGAAAAATTTTCAAATGGTAACATTTTTGTATGAGAAAAGAATAGACTGTAACCATGTGCATGGTTATACTGTGTTACCCCTTTCTCCCTATATCAAATAATTCTGTATAGCCATTGGTTGAGCCAGTGCAAGAGGTGGGGTTAAATTTCTCTAAACAATAACTATATTACTAATATAGAACCCTCTCCCTTTTTTGTTTTGGGTTACAGATAATCAGAATCAGTGTGTTCATAATGTAATAATTTAACCAAACATGGAGTAGCTTCAGTTTCCCTGTTTAGCTCAATTAATGACAAAAAACATTCTCCATCATTAAAATAACAGTCAAAAACAGCATAGGTCTTTGTACCTGGGCCCACTGGGTGGTTGGTCAGCTAACCCACCCTTTCCTAACTTTGACAGACCCTTTCCTAACAGCTCAAAACGTGTGCTGGGATCTCATTTACAGTAGCACCCAACCTGCCAGGGGCATAACTACAGAGGAAGCAGACCCTGCAGCTGCAGGGGGGCCAGGAGGTATAGGGGGCCCTAATTAACGAGCATTTTGAATATATTCTGGTAATCCAGGACAACGTCTATATATGTTGGAGGCCTTAAAATGAATTTGCGGGGCCCAGTAATATCTAGTTATGTCACTGCAACCTGCCCATGTCTGATGTCACCAGTAGCACGAGGGCACAGGTATATTTTGGGAGTTTAGACCTGAGTGGCCTATGACCACAAACCCTGTTCACTGAAGTCATGTTAAACAAGGGGGCATACCTTTAACCTGGTCAGACATTGCTGATATTGTTTGACTCGCAGTAGAATGTTTACTGCACATAACAGTCTGCTAGTTTATACAGTACTACATATTTCACAGTTGCTATGCAATCTGATTTTTGGTACAATAAATACAATAGTACGGTATTTAGACTTTTTTTCCTTCACCTGAAACAGCCACCCAGAAATTATATTGATTCTCCAAAATACAAGGTTTTTGTAGTGTCTTCTGAAAGCAAACCTTTCCAAATAAAGGGCTTGAATGCTGTGTCATTATGATAAATAAACATCACGTTGTTTCAATTGTTCCCACGAATAAACTCTCTGATTGAGTTGAAGACTATGTACAATGGCACATTTTCTGTGCTCTGCCCTCTTGTGTGTTCTTATACCTGGGTAGAGGAAACAGAATACAGGGGGTGTATAATTCACTTAGGGGGGAATTCACAAAAGTGTCGGTAAAAAAAGTAACGCAGAAGTGGCGGTCAACAAATTTGTAAAATGACGTATGAACGGCAAATTCACAAAGGCAGATGTTACCATCTCTGAATGTCTCGTAAGTCTGACAATTTTCTAAAATGTCGTATATCTTTTCATCGTACAAGCGACATTTACCAAGACTTTTTAAACGACAATTTGTCTGACATTTTCATTTTGGAGAGCCTAAAGTGTCTGAAAAATTGTCGGTAAAAAAAATGAGTTTACGAGTAATTCATAAAAATGTCGGGAAAAGTGGCGCCAAAAAACCACGCCTACTTTTAACGACACTAATTCAAAAGTGTCGTACATGTCGGAAAATTGGCGGAGAAATGCTCTGTGAATTTGTCGGCTGTTGCTACGACACTTTCTACGACATTTTAAAGACATTTTTTCGTTCCCGACACTTTTGTGAATTCCCCCCTTAGAGTTTTTAGTTATTGCCTAATTCCCATTTAGAAGTGTTTGCATTGCAGCCAAATTGGATTACAATATATAATATACCCCTATTATTCTCCTCCAAGCAGCCATATAAACACACTATAAGACATTGTGCAGGAGAGAGTTAAACACTACTTACATTTTCAAGGCAACATGTACATTTTTTTTGTTTTGTTTAGGGGACCTCAAATTGCAATACAACTAAGGCAATGAAAGTAAACATGTAGGGTTGCTATTTGACTAATGAAATTTAGTGATTAAGAGTGATAAATTCAACAGGAATGCCAATAATTAATATAGAACCATTACATTAATATTTTTCATACAGTTATTTACTGACCCTTTAAATCAATATTTCACAAAAATAAATGTATTCTTTAACTGGCATATTTTAACCTAAAGCTTGTTCTCTTTCAGGAAGCCAGCTGTGCCTACGCCATCATCCTAATGGCAGTCTATTGGTGTACAGAAGTGATTCCGCTTGCTGTCACTGCACTGATACCTGTTCTTCTGTTTCCAATGTTTGGAATTCTGGAATCGAAAAAGGTAACGGTTGCTCTAATTGCCACTTCGCTCTCAGAGCTTTAAAAAGAGAGCGAAAGCTTCCTTACCATGTGACGAAATGTATGTGGACACCAACCTGTCCAACATCTTATTCCAAAACCAGGGTATTAATATGAAATGTGTCTTCGCTTGCTACTAACACAGCCTCAGCTCTTCTGTAAATGCTTTCCGCTAGATGCTGGAACATTTTTGGTTGGATGTGATTCCATTCAGCCACAAGAGAACAATGCAGGTTGGGCACTGATAGTGATCAGACCAAACCCCAGTTGGATTGAGGTCAGGGCTCTGAGAAGACCAGTATCTTGCTCAGTGCACAAGGACATTATTTTGCTGAAAGGTCTTCTCCAAATTGTTTCACAAAGTAGAAACCGCTGAATTGTCATTGTTGGTAAGGCCACACGTGGCGTTTTTGCTGCGTTTTTACATTGCGTTTTTAAAAAACAACAGCCAGCCGTACCGTCAACATGCGTTTTTCAGCACGTACGATTATTTTCCCAACATGCACTTTTCATTGTTCTCATTGAATTTGGACGCCATATTTAAAATACGCTGCATATTTACGTATAGTGTGGTTTCAAACGTGCAGATCCTATAGAGTCTATTGATTTGGTAGTTTCTTGACGTATTGGCGTTTCTGGTAAAAAAACGCCAATATTGGCGTCCTGTGGCGGATTTCAGCTTGCAAGCGCCCTGTGTGAATTGCAATAGTGCGTTTTCCATTAGTTTCAGTGGTAGTGCAGTTTATGCGTATTTACGCCTGGCTGTTCATTTTTAAAAACGCAAGGGAAAAACACAGCAAAAACGCCACGTCTGGCCTTGCCCTAAAGGTTTTCTTTCAGTAGAACCACAGGCTGCGTGTAGAAAACAGCCGCACACCATTATTTAACATCAACTATCCTTTAGAGGCACATTTACAGTAGCAAAGGTCAAATTCCGAATTCATGTGAGTTTTTAAAACTCCACTAAACTCCCATAAATTCGAAATTCGACCACTCAAAATTTATTAAAAAAACGCTTTTCTTTTTTTAGCTTGGATGAAAGGAATTGACCCGAAAACTCTAATCGAATTCAAATCAAACTTGATTCGAGTTTTAAAAACTCGATTCGAGTTTTTTCTCCGAAAAAAACCCTCAAATGTTAGGAAGGCTGCAAACAACTCAAAATTGATCCCTGGACCTCTACCATTGACTTAAACAGCAATTTGGCAGGTTTTAGGTGGTGAATAGTCGAATCCGAGTTCTTAAGGGCCAGAGTAAGATAAATATCGAAAATCTAATTTTTTAAAAAACATGAATCATATCTGAATAACTCCCTAGTCGAATTTGACAGTTTTGACCATAAAAAATGCGAAAATTCGAATTCGAATTTTCAATTTGACCCTTGATAAATCTGCCCCTTAATGTGGCTATTAAGCACTTGCCAGATAATGTTCCTTTGGACTCTGTGAAACATTTTCATGCCAGATGGCTAGATGGTGAAATGCCAATTATCACTTTAGAGGACACCTGTTTACTGCTCTAGAGTCAAATGGCTGTGATCTTTACGCCATTTTGACATTGCACAGGATGAGGTTAGGTTTTTTACCACTAACCACCAAAATAAAACCCATGCAGCCTACTAATATTGCTTGAGCCATGACTGTTTAGAATTCAGCAATGAGTTAGCCACATAGAATTAATATATGAATTTATTTATGGCTTTTAAGTAATCTGAGCTCATCCCTACGTGTGCTCCACAGGTGTGCATGCAGTACCTTAAAGACACCAACATGCTCTTTGTGGGAGGCCTGATTGTGGCTGTGGCAGTAGAACACTGGAACCTACACAAGCGCATTGCTCTGAAAGTTCTGCTCATTGTTGGTGTGAGACCTGCTCTGTAAGAACCCCTTGTTTTAATTCATGAAGTGTTATTCAGGGTAAAGAAACTCCAGAATGTCTATTAATATGCTGTACATTTACGGGAAACTTTGAAAGTAGCATATTAATATCTGAATGTGCCACCTCACCTAAATGAACATTGTTTAGTTACATAAAGTAATATTATTAGTTATATAAGTCGAAAAATGTGTCTCCTTTTTCATTCTTTACCTTTACACTTATTGTGTTGTATACTTAGACTTATGTTGGGATTTATGGGGGTTACTGCATTCCTTTCGATGTGGATAAGTAACACTGCCACCACAGCCATGATGGTTCCTATTGTCCAGGCTGTTCTTAGTCAGCTCAACAATGCTGAAGATGATCCAGCCATGCTAGAATCCCTGGAAGGACAGACCAACCCAGCACTGGTGCTAGAGAAAAAAAATGCCATACCTATGGAACCTGTTCAGAGTAAGTAAATATGTGTGATGACACAAGAGATGTGTCCTGGGCATCTTATGCCTTTAGAAAAAATGACTGGAAATTTCTCATTCAAGCAACTTTCCCTTCCTGTTATATCCTGAGGCATTCAAAAAGCACTTGTAAATTCTGACCATCAAGAGGCATCACTCACACCCCTTAATCATCATTGGTTGGACAAATTTAATAGAGCTTGTCCAACAATAGGTCATGGTGCAGAGTACATATGGATAATAACAGGTGCCAATGGACAGCTCTTGGCACCCAAAGGTGCAGGACTTTGTGCACCAGAATGGAGCTGCATTATATTTTTAATATTTATAATGGGCATGCTGGGGTGATACATGAGCATGCCAACTTTCTTATATTTTAGCTTTCGAGCCCATAGGCTGGTGGTAATTACAAGGCTTGTGATTTGGAATTCCTTCTTCTAGTCTAATACATCTAATATATACTGGTTTGTTTGAAAGTTGGATAAGTCTGATGATCCAACGGTGTCAGATAGAATTGAACCACAATGCATCATGGTGTCCAGCCAACTTGATTCACCTTCCCTTATATGAAGCCTCATGGAAATAGCATAGGGAGAATTCATATAGTATTATAGTGTTTCATTTTTTTCTGCCCAAGGTTTAAAACAATTGGATCCAACTGAATCACCTTAAAAATCGCACAAAAAAACTCTCACTTAAAAATACAATTCAGTTTGATTCAGTTCCCTGCTTCCAGAATTTGACCCACTGGTTCAGTTGTGTTAAAAAATGTCTTGTGTATTGAAAAACTAGTGTTACATAATGCCACATTATGAAAAAGAATATTAAAATAGTTATGGTTGTTTCTTAAGCAGTTAACTGGGTTTAAAGGCAAATTCTAGCAAAACTCTTCCGGTAACCAATTAACTTAAAAACGTGGAAACCTTCATCGTAATATGCACAGAATAAAACCATTGGAATCTTTTTTTGTAGCGTTCAATCAACAGAATCCGTGAGATTTGTGACTAAAACTAAGCAAATGTTTTCTTTGGTTGCTCTATTGCTGATCCTACAAGTTAATACTGGCATACAAAGAAAACACTGAAAGGCCTCACTTTCTCATTACTTTAGGTTCATTTGTTGCACAAAATTACTTATTTAACCACTCAAATAAAATATTGACCTGAACACTTTTATTCTTCCTAAAAGCTAACCTGGATTCTGGGTTCAGCTAATAACCTTTGTTCCTGGGAAATACTGAGCAGAATCAGGTGTTGTTGTTTAACAAGCAAAACACACACCGACTTCAGATATAAGGAAATAGCTTACATTTTATCTACAGTATATAGTGGTTAGTTCTTGGTTAGCCAACTTGCACCAATGCTTGAGTCTAGCTGGTGCACTACAACTACCAGAGTCCCTGACAGCTAAAATATGTTCACACAGTTGTTTATCAATAGGTTCACACCCATGGATTATACTATTTCAGATGCTCTTTGAAGCAGCCACTCTGGATGATGCCA
The DNA here is from genome assembly GCA_038501925.1 of Xenopus petersii. Taxonomy (NCBI): domain Eukaryota; kingdom Metazoa; phylum Chordata; class Amphibia; order Anura; family Pipidae; genus Xenopus; species Xenopus petersii. The sequence continues at coordinate 40,705,484 of CM076675.1, forward strand.
GACAACATAGTGTAAGAATGTGAAACATGATGGCACTGGCAGTAAGTTAAGGTGGCTATACACGGAGAGATACGCTCGTTTGGCATATCTCTCCCCGATATGGGCATATCTCTCCCCAATATGCCCAATATCGGGCTGATCCGATCGTGGGCCCTAGGGATCGGATCCTAACGGTGGCTTTACGGGCGGTCGGATCGCGGGACCGCATCAATGAACAGATGTGGCCGCGATCCGACTGGATTTTTAGTCCCATCCGATCGAGATCTGGCCAACTTTCGGCCAGACCTTGATCGGGGAAGCCACCTTAAGTTAACAGCCAGTTCCATAGATTTTACAATGTATAGCACACAACCAGTTCAATATTCCAATTAGTTAATTAGTCTAACTAGTTAATACAGAAATATTTAGATTAACAGAAACTGAATTACTAAATGGAATTCATATACTAAGAGCAGCACATAAAGGCAGTATTTAAAACAAAACCTTTTCGCACAGTAGCAACATAACTCTGAAAATGTCATAATAGTTCAGCATCTCACATTACTTGTATATTTAGGCCACATGTATCAAATCCACTTTGGGGAATGCATGTGGCCAGTCAAACAAAGGGACAGATTCTGTCCCCAGTTAGAAGGATATAAATCACAGCAAACATAAAAGATTATCCTGTAACTCCAAATCCAATTACAAAATACACCATTTATTCAATATTACATGTTAAAAAGTTTTACAAAAAAAACCCTCATGATGAATTGTAAGCAATTGTATCTTCACAACAGTCAAGATTTACAACAAGCATAACCCCTCCCAATCCACCATAAAACCAACCATGCCCCTTAATTAAATACCAATTGTTATAGCTATACAATTCTGGGGTTCTGTTACACTCATATGTAAACTGTGTAAATAATAATACATCTCATAAATAACAATGTAAAAGCCCATAATAAACCTATTGCTTTACTTGATCAAGACCAGTGTCATAAAATATATATTGCAGGGCTTAAACTCTGTAAAACATTACTAATAATAGTAAAAGGATTCACACGTCTGTAGAGCAGATGTTTCTGATGCAGATCTAATTATATTTGCTCTTTTTTGTCTCAAAGAGACTTGCATATAAATGAACACAGATAACATTTAAATGAAGCGTGTAAATCAAACTCATAATTCCGTCCAAGTGACTGAATTCAAAAAACCTCCCTCTTAGCTTAGAGTCCCAACAAATTACCCCTCTCACCCCTAGCCTTGCACTTTAAATGCCTTGAATCGAGAAAAAAATCAATGTGCCACATGTAACGATATATACCGGCAGGCAAATAAGCCTGGGAAAACCTCTTCATGACAATAACCAGTCCTTATTCTACAAAAGAAAACAATCTGTAGAAGAGTAGTGATCAGCAGATGCCATAGCTTTATTTTTACATTGCTCTGTGTTGACAAAACGTTTATACAATTCTAGGGCTACAGTTTTTCATATGCTGTAAAAACATTTATTATTGAGGGTATTCTTAATTCCTTTATTTTACTTTCTCCAGTTGTGAGTAATGGGCATATGCCCGAGGTCCACGTGGAAGTCCCTGAGAAAGATGAAAGAAAACTTATTTCTAAGGGAATGATGCTTTCCGTATGCTATGCTGCAAGTATTGGAGGAACTGCTACATTAACAGGGACAGGCCCAAACCTTGTGCTAAAAGGACAATTTACCCAGTAAGAATAATTTTTCATTTGCAATTTTATGGGAAATTGATATGCCTGTATTTTTAGAGATTTCTGGAACAAGGTTTTTCATCTCACTGGTCCCATACTACTATAACAATAATCTGAGGGTATAAATAAACTTTGATACAAATTAAAATGTAGTTTTTATTAGGATTAATTGCTGTATTTTGAAGCTTATTTAATATATTATTTTTTAAATATAAAAAAGGTTTTATAAAAGGTTTATGTCAGAAGAGAATACTTATTAACATCACATATTATGAACATAGAACATAGAAAGGAATATCGAAAATCACAACGTAATTTTATGACATTTAAAAATGTTACACCGTTGTCATAATTGTTCTCTTATATTTTTGTGCTGTGTTGCAGATAATACTCATCAGTGAAAGATAATGTCCTACAAGGCCTGCAAATACTTTTTTGATATTTCTTACTTTTTTTTTTTTATAACAAAATGTTATAATTACTGGTTTGACATAAATACTGTATATACTCTTATGCTATGTAAAGCAATATACATAAAGAGAAATAGAAAAAACTCATAGAACATTGGTCTATTCCAAATACATGTAAGCATTTTGTTTTGCAGAATTTTCCCAAACAACGGAGATATACTGAACTTTGCTTCATGGTTTGGGTTTGCATTTCCCAATATGGTTGTTATGTTGTGCATGAGTTGGTTCTGGCTACAGTTGTCCTTTATGGGATTCAAGTAAGTATAATAATTTGTCACGATTTCTAATATATAAAAGGGATATTGTTGTCAGAATGCAAAGCAATTACTTGCAAGTTAAGTAGTATAGTTTAGGGAGAAAATGCATTATCATTCATTACAAGTTCTAGAGCACAAAAATGTGCCTCAAAGAACCCACTATTAGAATACTTTCATTCTGGGTTTGGGTGTGCTCTGCGTGTGGACATTTATTATAGGTTGAACCAGATCTGATTATAAAAAGGATGAACAGAAAAAAATATGAATATATCGGCTAATTACTAATAATAAAAAAAAATTGAAAACCTCTAAAATTCTGAATGGTAAAAAAAAGTTCCAAAAGGATCAGCAAAGCTCCCAATGATTTCTATGGGACCTCAACTACTTTTACTTTGAGAAATTTTGTATTAGATTTTTTTGTGGTTTTTACACAAAAAATAACAAATATTTGGGGTTTTAAATAAACAAAAAATACAATTTTTGAAAAATGAAAAATCTGACTTTTAGTAAATTGAGCCCCTAGAGCAGGTCATATGTACAGGGCTTTATTGTGGCCTGTGTCCACAGGCACTCTCTAACATGCATGCTGGAATGACAACCTGGTGGACTGCACCTTTGTTGTACTTTGTACCCTGCCCTGCATTGATGATCCTAATGATGATCCAACAATAATCCCTATTTTTAATGCTTTCAAGAAGGAATCAGTTTCCAGGTACTGACTATTTGTGTTTCCTTTCTGGAAAGCTCTGTTTCTTGTGTATGGCAGGGATTCTACACTGGCCAACAAAATCAGAGCCCTTGTTTCACTGGACAAAGCAGAATCAGTCAACATTAATCTGAATATTGACTAGACTCCTTCCATGAGATGTGTTTGTTGATTGCTATAGTAACAACACAATATCAGATTTCTAACTTATGCAATTATGGCAACCCTAGAACCCAATATTCTACATATGGCACTTTGTTTTTATGAAAGATTGGGAGCACCATTAGTAGGGCTGCTGCCTATTTGATGTATAACCCTCATTTGGTTACTGTCTCTTTAAATAGCAATTAACCCTTGGCAATCCAGGGCTCTGAGTCCCTTTTGCATATGAAAAGTACTGGATTTACAGAGCAGAGCCTCCACCTAGGGAACACCGAGAAGCATACCTCAGGGGATTTCCACTAGAAAAAATAAAACACACAGTTTGCAATCAAACAAATATAAACTTTATGTAAAACTGTATTTAGCAACTGTAAATGCAAATCACACAATATCACTTTACTCTGGGGAACCCCTGGCACAGTCTCTCAATGCCATAGCCCCACACTCCACACCAGGTGGATAAATGCAAAATAAATCCAGTCAGTTCAATGTCACTTCCATAAGAGCTCTTATGTCCCAGGTAGCGCTACCTGCCCCAAGGTACCTTTCCCTGTGAAAGTAGTAACCGCTCCCATGTGGTAGGTACATTAGCAAGACCTTTCCTTACAACCATGCCATGAAAATATATATAAAATCATGTTAAAAACAAGCAGTACTGCATCTGAAAGGTGCTTGTTTTTAACATGATTTTATATATATTTTCATGGCATGGTTGTGAATAAATATTGCCTTTTAATACTATATTGATATATCTTTTGTCATATTGCATTACCCAGCAGCAGGAGTCTTTGGGGGTTAAGTCCCAATTTTGGCTTATTTACAGTGGCCAAAGTATCTACAAGCAAGAGATAGAAACTGGCTCACCCTGATGCTCAAATACTTCCTCAAAGTAGAGCAAAAAAAAACCTTTCAAGCAGCAATGTCACACTCCACAGATCTGGATTTCTTTGGCTGCTGCAGCAGGGATCCCTTTATAAGCTCTGTCGGAAACCCTGTACATTTGGCTCCAAAGTCAGGCACTCCCCCTCTCCCAAGGATGCACTGGGGCACCCAGCCAATCGATGGCTCTCCAGCCTGTAACGGGGCTGGATGTTGTCACAGACAGAAAGACAGGGGAAGTATGTGTCTGATCCCCTACAGATGTAATAGCAAAAATACATCTATTGTATATGGGATTCTGGGAAGGGAACTTGCATTTATTTTAAGTTTGCTACTTGTTAGAAATTAAACACTGTGTTGTTGGTATCACTTTAACAATGTAGAGAAAATGTTATTCTACATGCACAAAATGAATATGTAGCAAGGGAAGCTTTATACTACTTCATCCTGATGATACTTTTTGTGCTACAGTATGGTTATTCTTGAAATGACCTACTTTTCTGAGAGTGTATAACATTGTTGGTTGAAGAGCAGTGAAAGCCAGAAAGGGACATTAAAAGTGTTGAGGTTTTGGTCACACTTTCTCTTTATAACTTACATGCTTTCTTCTTTCTCTGTGCTTTTCCTTTGCTCCTAATAATATAAATTTCTCTTTGTTAGTGTCCCTCTCTCCTTTGATTCAGTTTCCCTTTCTGTATCTTTTAATTCTTACAGGCAGATTTGCTGGATTAATCTTTCATTGAGAAATTCAGACCTGAGAATAGATGGAAGCTATTGAGAAGGGTTTAAGATATAATTCCTCACAGACAAATGTTCCCTATACTACAAAGAGTAACCGATTCACCTTTTCCCTACATTAAGCTTTAAGAAGACATGGGGATGTGGAGCTACGGCCTCTGAAAAAGAACGATCGGCCTATAACGTCATCCGGGAAGAATACCGCAAGCTGGGACCCATTTCCTATGCAGAGTCTAGTGTACTGTTTCTCTTCATTCTACTGGTGTTGCTTTGGTTTACCAGAGACCCTGGCTTTGTCGTCGGCTGGGCTACAGTTCTCTTCAATAAAGACAACATAGAGTAAGAATATGTGGATTTTTCCTTCTCTGTAACTTTTAGAGCAGAGGTGCCCTAATTGTGGTCCAAATTTTGAAGGCTGGACATATATATATATTTTATTTCAAGGAGACAAAGGAATATATTGTTTCAGGTAGAGGACAGAAACTATGCACACATTTAATAAAGAAAGACCTTTGATGTATCATTGCTACAGAAACTGAACCACAGTACAATGGTCCATTGAAAGCTTACAACATATAAACAAGTCCTTAACCTCTACAGTTTAGATTATAAATCAGCATATTGCCCAAAAGATACAAGTGGCAACTTGTACATCATGACGGTTGCACCATCACAACAATATAAGAATTTTGGCAGCATAGTACACAGAGTGAGTTATAACAACAGCTGTAACTACCGGAAGTATTTTAGATGTTGCCAGGGGTATCACTTTACAACCAAGGGCTGTTTATTGTTTGGTGACAGGTTTTTTTATTTATGGCACTTGGATTTGCATTTTGTTGGTAGCAACCAATTATCTGTAATACATTACTGAAGACATAAAATGAAACGCCTTGTTTTTTGTTTTTTTTTGTAGGTATGTAACAGATGCTACAGTAGCTGTGTTTGTTGCTTTTCTACTTTTTATTCTACCAGCTACCAAACCAAAGATTGGCTGTTGTAATACAAGAAAAAGCTTTGATCTAGAAAGCTTTGAAGAAGGTACTCTTTGCACTGAAACACTGACAGCATTACAAACAGATTCATATCATTCTTATTAAAGGCAGCAATACACAGGCTGACCATGTAACCTTTCCACCCGATTGACCAACAAGCCAAACAAGCTAAAATTGTAGAAGAAACTAACAGTACAGTAATCTTCTAGTACTAAGTCAAAGAGGATCTGATGCTACTCTTTGCTTCATCTGCCGATACACCACAAGATAGGAGATATAGAGCATCAGCAGATTTCATTTTCTAATACTTCCTGATCCCAGAAATGACCAATATCCTTTGTACATGAGTATCAGTTTAGATAGTTGGAGCACTATACACATACCAATTTGCATAAAACTGTGTTTCATACTACAGGTATGGGATATATTATACCGGATAAGGGGTCTTTTCATAATTCGGATCTCCATACCTTAAAGGGGACCCATCACCCAAACAAATATTAATAATCCTATTTTATCACATCAGTCAAGCAAAATGAACTTTAATTACACTATATAAATTATTTGAATCTTGTTTCCTCCAGTCTGGGAATTCAAAATTATAGCAAGCAGCAGGCAGGAGCCATTTTGTGGACACTGTTATTAAGGCAAGCCTTGCATCAGCTCAGAATCTTGTTTGTGCACCAGAATGCCCTCGCTACACAATTAAACTGTGAAGAGAACGGGGTAATGTGGGGAGAGCAGTGACATGTAGTAATTGTCTAAAAAATAGAAATTGGATTTCATGTTTAATTTGAAAGGGACTTTTATTATACAGATTTTTGTGTCTGGGTGACAGGTCCACTTTAAGTCTGCTAAAAATCATTTCTACATTAAATATATCCAATAGGATTGTTCTCCCACCAATAAGGATTAATTATACTGTATCTTAGTTGGGATCAAGTACAAGGTACTGTTTTATTATTACAGAGAAAAGGGAAAACATTGAAAAAATTTGAATTATTTGATTATAATGGAGTCGAGAGATCGCCTTCCCATAATTTGGAGTTTTCTGGATAATGGGTTTCCCAATAATGGATCCTATACCTGTATATTATTGGTATGTGTATGGCCAGCTTAAAGCTCATGGAACACAGAGTATTTTGATCATAGCAGGTTCTTATGGGATAATCATGGCAACACCATTTTTGCTAATGCACACCTTCTATTCAGAGACTTAGTGGCAGATTTATCAAAATTGTAGTTCGTTAAAAAATTGAAGACATGAAAAAAAGCTGAAAAACGTGTGCAACTTTAGGAAATAAAGTGACAAAATATTCCTGCGCTTGTTTTTTCGCGAAAGAAAAATCATATAAAAAAAGACCATTGGTGGCCAGCCCCACGCCACAAGTTATTAAAATCCACTGGTGGTCTGGATCCCCCCTTCAAGTTAAAAAAAAACATTGTTGGCCAGCAAGGGGTACTCCCCTGCAAGTAAAAAAAATATTGATGGCCTGGACCCCCCTCCCCAAGTTATAAAAAGCCATTGGTGATCAGCCCCCCCACAAGTAAAAAATAAATTGATGGCCTGGGCTCTCCTGCCCCCACAAGTTATAAAAAGCCATTGGAGGCCAGGACCCTCCTTTAGTTTAAAAAAAAAAAATTGGTGGCCAGCCCCCCCAAATTTAAAAAAAAATTGCTTGCCAGGGTTTAGCTCTTAAGGGGGGCCCGGCCATGCTGCACATACTTGATAAGCCGGGCCCCCAGCCTTCAGCGTGCTGCAAGCTTCAGAAGAGAGGACTGGAACTCTCATACGTGCATGATTTTTCTCCTATTCAGTTCTCTGTACCCCCATTGGTCGCATACGTTTAAGTTCTGGTAAAGCTGCATTGGGATTGGATAGGCTGGAGGGGAAGTTCCTCCTTCAACTATCCAATCCCTGTATAGCTTTACCGGGACTTAAGCGACCAATGAGGATACAGAGAACTCAGAGATCTGAATAGGAGAAAATCATGCATGCACTGGAGTTCCTGTCCTCTTTTCTGAAGCTTGCAGCACGCTGACAGAAGGGGGGCCGGCTAAGCAAGTACGGTAAGTGACGCATGGCCGGGCCCCCCTTAGACACAAAAACCTGCGAGACACCTGTCCCCCCCTGTGACCCCTGATGGCGACCCTGTCTGTCACATAAACCTTGCCACAATAACCCTCTAAAGTTCAGCCATAGGTAGGTAAGGGCAATGGCACCTGCAGCCACAGTAAATCGTCAGATCCAGCACATTGACATTTCTTTCTATTGCAGAACAGAAAGACACGTTTTTTTCTACACCATTACTAACATGGAAGGTGGTCCAAAAGAAGATGCCCTGGAGCATTGTGATTCTCCTGGGAGGAGGATTTGCTTTGGCAAAAGGGAGTGATGTAAGTTTATCTCCTTTGCAAGAAAAGTCTCATCTCAAACTATGTTTAATACCAGTGGTGCTGCACCAATGAGGCAAGTTGAGAAACTCACCTTTTGTGCAGTGCCCCACTGGGACGGCAAAAATGCTACTTCTGGTAACTTTTCAAACCGGCTCTTCAAACACAGAGAACACAATTGCCCTAGCACCCTAGATCCCCCAGACATACCTCCCTGGACCCCTGGACATTCATCCTGTTCTGGATTGAATCATTTTCCATGGATAGAATATTGACCCAGTTCAGTAGAAAATAAACTAATTTGAAAGGAAGCAACAGGAAATAGGAAATATAACTCAGCTGAAGTTCAAAACTTGGACAGGTTGTTATGATTATAACATTCTTTCTCTTTTCTACAGGCTTCTGGTCTGTCTCATTGGCTGGGGCAACAGATGACTCCTCTGCACAGTATTCCACCTTGGGCTATTGCTATTATCTTGTGTCTGATAATCGCTGTATTCACAGAATGTGCCAGCAATGTTGCAACTGCAACACTTTTTCTGCCTATCCTTGCATCCATGGTAGGAGCAGACACCACTCTGCAAGATAACCACAGTGTATTGTTACATTTTTTGTTTTTTTTATTAAAGGAGAAGGAAAGATACCAAGGCAGTTTATTGCCGATAGATTAACCACAACAGTGCAAGCTAGAACACCATTTTTATTCTTTAGAATGCTTTTCCATACCTGAGTAAACAGCTCTAGACACTGTTTCTGCTTGTTTAGGGTAGTAGAGGCCATATTAGCTTGCTGTGACATCACTTCCTGCCTGAGTCTCTCCCTGCTCGCTAATAGCTCTGAACTCAGATTACAGCAGTGAGGGGAGGAGAGATGGGGAGAGGAGCAAACTGAACATGCTCAAGCCCAAGCCCTGGAGGTTTAAGCTGAAAACAGAAAGTCTGATACAGAAGCCCATGTGTACACAATAGAAGGAAAGAAATATGGTGTTTCTTTTGACAGAAGACTCTGAGCAGCATTACTTTGAGGGTTTACTAGTGTATTTATATAGACATTTCTGATAAAGCTTACTTAGTTTTAACCTTTCTTCTCCTTTAAAGGGAATTTAAAGCCAAAAACTGCTTTACAGAAGACATTATTAAGAATATTTAACTTTTCCTGGATATTTACCTTTAAACTTCAGTAACATTGCTATAAACTGTTTTGTTTAAGCTATGGATGCACCGAATCCACTATTTTGGATTCGGCCAAACCCCCAAATCCTTTGTGAAAAATTCGGCCGAATACCGAACCAAATCTGAATTTGCATATGCAAATTAGGGGTGGGAAGGGGAAAACATTTTTTACTTCCTTCTTTTGTGGCAAAAAGTCACGTGATTTCCCTCCCTGCCCCTAATTTGCAATAGCAAATTAGGATTTGGATTCTGTTCAGCCAGGAAGAAGCCCAAATCCGAATCCTACTGAAAAAGGCCGAATCCTGGCTGAATCCCGAATCCTGGATTTGGTGCATCCCTAGTTTAAGCACAGTAAATTTCGAAGCAAAACTCTGCATATATGTATATTTCTGCATATACATGCTCACTGTATATCTACCATTGTGAGTGCATGTAAAGGACTAATGATGGATAATGAAATGCAGATTTCCGTCAAATTCATTTTTATTTACTGTAAATCTTTTGTGCGCATGCACTTCAGCATGTATCTCAGCCATCCATAAAGGCATCTAAGTTTGTTTATATTCTGCATGTTGTCATAGTTCATTCTGTCAATTTCTCTCTCAGACCAGATCCATTGAGGTTAATCCGCTGTACATCATGATTCCCTGCACACTCAGCACATCTTTTGCCTTTATGCTCCCTGTGGCCACGCCACCAAATGCCATTGTCTTCTCTTATGGGCATCTCCGTGTTTCAGATATGGTAACTCATCTTCATTACTGTATGGGTTTATGAGTTTAATGTATACAAAACATATTTATATTCAGCATCAGCAGTTTTACATCTGTTTCTTTATCTCATTGCTGTCGATAAAATGGAACCCAAGGAGGAAGCAGGAATAAATGCATCATGTTAATCACAAATTTGGTTTGCATATAACAAATATAGGGGTAATTTACTCACAGCAGGCACAGAGTGATTCCCTCAGAGCCTATATGTGAGCAGATGGTTACTTAGTCCTAAGTAAGACTAACTGCCCAAGTGCAATCAGAAATAGCCGGGGATATTAGCGGAAAAATCCAAGGTTAGTAAGTAGAGAGAGTTGGCACAGTCAGAGTTGAGACGTAGTCGGTAGGCAAGCAGAGGTTGATGCGGGCAGAGTTCACACTAGCGGGTTCTTATACGCCCGTGCTGATACGTCATGACGCACACTCGCTTACATCAGCGTACATCTTGCCCAGTGTGCCTGTATTCGCGTGCGAGCATGCACAGAATCCTTACACATTGAAACATTTTGTGCAGTTACGACCCATGTGTCCCTCCCTCAAGTCACTGATTGGCACCTGCCTGGTAACCAATCAGTGGAAACCAAGACAGCTGCAAAGCTATAGTGTTCTGGCTATTATGTTAGACATCCAGTTACTTAAGCCTTTATACATTACATTTTTGGCTAACTAACTGTATTAGAAACATTTTTTATTTTGCCCAGTTTTTATTTTTACTCTGAACAACTCCTTTAGTGCCCTCCTCTTCCATTGTCTGACTAATCATACACTCAACTTGCATCTAATTCATTGAGAATTCTACTGCTTCATTATATAGGGACTAAGTTTTACCTGCAACTTAGTTGCTGTCTAGGTTAAAACTCCCAAACATGGTTGCCATTTGTGACGTATGTGCCTGACTCTTTAGATGCAAGTGAGCTGCAGTGATTAACACAGGCTGCTGTATAAACACTGCAGCTGCCACCCTGTGAAGCAGGCAAGGGGACCGAGCACCTACTTTAATCAACTTTTTTCTGCCCAACTGACTGCAGCCAATTTAAAGACCCTGCAACTGTGTATGCAGTCATAAATTATTTGCTAGCAGACTTAAGGCATGGAGATCAAAATTACAGAAAAGTCCCTTATCTGGAAAGGCCCCAAGCAATCTGGATAACAGGTTCCATACCTGTATTTATATCAATATTATTTAGAATATTATTTATTACAAGGGCACATTACACTAGTGATCTTTTTGTTAGTTATGCTAAAACATTAAGCATATGTGGCTGTTGGTTTAGTCAGCATTTTTCACATAACAGAACTCATCAGTGACCCTGCTGTCATCAGCAAGATACCACAAATATAAGTGTCTTGAAAGTAATAATTCACTATTTTCCCTTTTACATTCCAGAGGTGAACCAAATATTTAACCCAATGTTTCAGTTACCTATATGGCCCACACGTGCCATAATGGATCAATATAAAACTAACTAGAAGTCATTCTTTTCGCAAAAACGTGTTTATTTTATATGTTATGAATAAAACATATCACCATGCAATTCTTTCTCTATATATATTAAGGGGGTTATTTATTAAAGTCCAAATTGAAAAAACACGAAAAATTATAGTTTTTTTTACTATAAAATCCAAATTTTTAGTGAAAAAAGAACTCAAATTTTTTGGGATTTATTAATGCAAAAAGTCTGAATACGAAAAGATTGTCCCCAATCCAATTAAATCGTGCTTTTTAAAATAATAAATAAGGTCAGATTGTGTATTCTAGTTTGGTCTGACTTTTTTATTTTAGAAAATCAGAAAATAACAGATTTTGATAAATAACCCCCTAACCGTATCATGTGAATAGAAGTAACCAAAATAAGCCCATACACGCACACATCAGTAAAATAGTTATCTATAATAGGGGTGCGGTATTATTGCAGTATGAATGGAACACCTCTGTCAAGGCAGACAGCATACCAGCTCCCATCTGGATATATAAATGCAAATAGGCAGATTATGATTCTTCTGTCCACATGGTAATATACTGTATATTTCTTTTATGTACACCTCCTTTTAAAATGAGTAAATACCATGCATAAACTGTTGCACACTGTTCAGCTATATTTCACCGTACAGTATATCACTGCTAATCATTGCCTCTATGTATTTATTTTTTTCAGGTAAAAACAGGCATTGTCATGAACATCATTGGAATTATATGTACAACATTAGCTATCAACACCTGGGGACGTCCCATATTCAGCCTAGACACATTCCCGCAGTGGGCCAACATCACAGACTAGAAAGATACTAATTCTATAGACCTATGAGACTGCGATTCTTTGCCATGATTCTACAGACAATATTATCTGTGCATCTACCTTTAAAAACTACTGTTAAGATATGGCAGATAGCACAAAGACTTAAATCCTTTACCTTCTATACCAAGGAATTGTGCAGAGTTTCTCTACCAGTTCAGTTTAAAGAACATGAGATTTGAACAAAAGATGATGTGAACAAAGAAGAAATATGATAAAAATAATAGATTACTGCAATCGTGCAACTGGCTGCAGGGGTTCTGTTTTGTAGCCTCTGTGCACGGGGAAAAACATCAACATCAACATCTCTCTTTTTAATTTAACCGCCATGAAAAAGAACCAGCGTTCTGTTCAGTCCCTTTGGCTTGGATCATCATTGGCTCTATATGCTTCCTATGTAAGAAATCCACAATTGCTAATAGGAAAAACATTGACCATGCTGATGTTCTTCTACGTGGAGCAGAGGTGATTTGGTTTGAGAAACCTCAGAATATTTTGTAAATTAAATATACATTTTTAAATGTACATTGCTATATGTGTAGGTATTGGCAAACCCTTGGTAAAAAGTTTTGTGAATGAAAGAATGAATCAGAGTGAGAATCAAAAACAAATTATGGACTTGATTACCAGTTCGACATTATCCAGACCCTTCATTGGTCCAAACCGTGTCTTTGCTCCAGAGGCTTGAGTTCAGTTTATATACAGTTGTGTAGCCATGGAGGAAGCATTTCAAATAGAAACAGAAATTCATATGTTTTACCAAATATTTTACATTTAAATATTTCCTTTTCAGAAAAGATTACAAAAAACATTGTGATGTTAGAGCCAAGCACTTGATGTTAGAGCCCAGCACTTATGCTAAGCAATTAAACATGATGAACCATTCATCCAGTTTGATTACTGTATCTGTTTTCTTGACTGTGAGGACATTGTTCCTGACAATTAGGAAAGTGTTAATAAATGTGAAAAAAATCAAATTGTTGACCCAGTAAATTATAGTAAGATAGCCTCATATTTCTCATGCATTAAAATATAGGACAACAATGGGATAATGGGATAACAATAGTTATGCCAATGAATAATCCTTTTTTAAAATTGTGTACACAGTTATGATATCTGTTATCCAGAATGCTTGGGACCTGGGGTTTCACTGTTAATGGATCTTTCTGTAATTTGGATTGTTATACCAGCCTTACCATTAATTAATAAACCCAATTGGCTGGTTTTGCTTCCAATGAGGATTACTAGTATCTTAGTTTGGATCAAGTACAAGGTAATATTTTATTACAGAGAAAAAAATCTATTTATTTTTTTTAGATTATTTGGATAAAATTGAGTCTATAGGAAATTACCATTCTGTAATTCGGAGCTTTCTGGCTAACAGGTTCCTAGATAATGAATCCTATACCTATATATTATCAGCAATTATCTAGTTGGTTACCAAACTGGCAACCAATCTCTTCATGTGTGGGGCACTCTTCTGACCATTTGCAACCATTATAACCATTATGTAATGCTTTGAGATCACAGCAGGGTGCTCCAAGTTGAAAATTCTTTTGGCCGATACTTTCCATTGGCATGGTTGGGAAATTAGTAGTAGAATGTATGCAAATGTTAAACCTGAAGCCCATGGGTAGCAATAGTTTTATTAGTTGCATACAGGCCGCCTTATAATACATTTATCTCAGTCATCTCCATGTTTTCACCTCCTTAATTAAATGATTTATTGAATATAATTAAAAAGCAATGAACATTATATGGCTATACATACATGATTTACACAGCTTTCTGTGTGCGAGAGTATTTATTGTGTGGTACATTTGTTGTGTGCAGTTTGCATATTGGTCCTTAAGTTCTCTTCTCTGGTTTCTTTCATTCAGCTTCTAAAGATTTGTCTTTATATTTTAAAAGGATTTTATTCTGTAAAGTATTGTAAAGCATCATTTTGTGCAGATATAATATTACAAAATGCCGTCAATGGTTAAAACAGTTACAGTTTATGGCAGGTGGTTATGTATTTATTTTAGGTGAATTCCTCTTGATGTTTTGAATACAAAAGGAAGGTTACCTAGTGCTTTTAAGGGGCAGTCATTATTTCTTGGCCACGTTTGACCTGACCATGATTGTCCCATTGTAGAATTGCACAAAACTTCCACGTAGATGATGAAAGGTGCAAGGGAGTCCTGAAATGAATGCCTACCTAGAGGAAGTGTACCTTCCTGGGTTCCCTTATAATGCTGATCAAATACGAGCAACTGACTAGCGTCAAGTGATCACTCAATATTACTATTGCTAACAGAAGTTATGACATTTGCCCTTTGAAAAACTAAAAGTAGATTCTAATTTACATCTACAGAACATTGGTACATTGTACTCCAGTTTTGCCCAGGTTGCTTAAAAAACAAGTAAAATTGTTCCGATTTCCACCTTGCAATTTGTAATTTGTAAATGAGCCTTTATTTGTAAAATACTATAATATATATATCCCTGTAATACATTTTAAAATCTTTCAGAGGATAAAACACCTTGATGGTAGTGTACTTCTGCTTTGCACAGAACAGGCTGAACCCTATTCAGTCTATGTGATTTACCAACTGTAACTACTTTTTGTTCATGTTCTCATCTCGATTACTATGTATTTTGTCATTCTATCAATCTAGGTGAATAAACAGATGTTCAAAGCAAATTAACATACCTTTAAAGTCAGTTCTTTCCCCTAGTCATGACGCAAATAAAAAGTGATGCAAGCTTTGATGGAAATTGCAAAGTACTCTTATCTGTTTTGGACTTAAAAGGGTAGTTTACTTTAACATTATCTTTTTTTTTATATCCATTAACTTCAGATAAAATTATGCACCAAATGTTGCTGTGATTTACAAATGGAATTTAAAATCATTTAGTCATAGTCAGATTTTATTGTCATCTCAACTGTATATAAACATACACACTGGGACCAAACGGCAAATTTTTTTCAGCCCAAAAGAAACAATACAAATTATAACAATATACAAACACATTTTACAGCAGGAATAGATGCAGTTTCAGCAATTTTCAACAATATACAGTACAACAGAAAAATATACAAAAGCCCAGCAATTTCAGTATCATTTTCCAGTGTAATATCGCCATACATACATGTTCCATTTCAATTTGTATTCTATGCAATAAAACCTTATATATTAGACTTCTCATCACAACCAATGTATACCATTGTGCATAATTGTGAATTTGTGCAACAGATACAGAAGCCCCTTGATTTTTCAATTAAAAAGAACATTTAAAAAAAGCAAGTGTTCATTTAAGAGTTCCATAGCTTGTGAGATAAAACTGTTGCACATCTTAGCTGATTGATAATTGTATACTTTTAAAAAGAATGTAAAGGATCATCCATAATATTGGATGCTTTTCGAGAACACACTGTATTAAGAATCTTGAATTGATGGGAGTGTAACTTCAATAATCTCTCCTCTTGTTCTCACAATCTTTTGCAGCAGCAGCTTTCAGAAACACTACATACAGTGATATAGTACGGCAGTTCACTTTCTATAACTCCTCTCTATAATGGAATGGAAAAAAAAAAAGACAATCATGCTATCAT
Source organism: Xenopus petersii (assembly GCA_038501925.1). Lineage (NCBI taxonomy): Eukaryota > Metazoa > Chordata > Amphibia > Anura > Pipidae > Xenopus > Xenopus petersii. The sequence goes on from CM076675.1 coordinate 40,721,629, forward strand.
ACTCCATTTTATATAAAAAGGAGGACTAACGACAATAAGAGAGCCTTGTGCTTGGGACAGCCATATCCTATGTCATTTATTAGCAAAACAAAACATTGAAAACTAAAAAAGGGAAAAATTATATAGCAATATATATGCAGCAATGCAAAGGAAGGGTCGCTAAGGTTGTAAATACCTTTTTAACAGCCAGTTTGGAGGTTCAAAGCTGATATGAAAGAACATGATAGAAAAAATACATATAATAGGATGCTAGTCTCTAAAGGGCCTGTCCAAAAGGGCCCATGGTTTCTGGGATAAAGCCCCCTGTTCAAAAGGGTATAAATGTCCAAAACCAAAAACGTTATCCCAAAACTCTATATTGAATTAAAATATGTCTTTATTCAAAATCATGCTAAAAAGATAGGCATACAGACCACATGGTATTTCGCCTTATGCGTTTCATACTCCCTGTTACTGTTACTTAAACATAGGCCTATGAATAAATATAGAGTTTTTGGATAAATTCTTTGGTTTTAGATGAAAGAACATGTCTAGTTTGAACAGTCTCTATCCAGATTCAAACAATGATCAAGTGGAAAGGCAGAAAAACTTGTTGTATACTGCTGCATGTATGGTGGACAGAACAAACCATAGGAAGTAGACCCTAGGGGGCCGATTCACAAAGGGTCGAATATCGAGGGTTAATTAACCCTCGATATTCGACTAGGAACTAAAATCGTTCGACTTCGAATATCGAAGTCGAACGATTTTGCGCAAATTCTGCGATCGATCGATCGAAGGATTTTTCATTCGATCGAACGATTAAATCCTTCGAATTGAACGATTCGAAGGATTTTAATCCAACGATCGAAGGAAAATCCTTCGATCAAAAAATCCCAGGCAAGCCTATGGGGACCTTCCCCATAGGCTAACATTGACTTCGGTAGCTTTTAGCTGCCAAAGTAGGGGGTCGAAGTTTTTCTTAAAGGTACAGTACTTCGACTATCGAATGGTCGAATAGTCGAACGATTTTTAGTTCGAATCCTTCTATTCGAAGTCGTAGTCGAAGGTCGAAGTAGCCCATTCGATGGTCGAAGTAGCCCAAAAAAAAACTTCGAAATTCTAAGATTTTTTCATTCGAACCCTTCACTCGAATTTAGTGAATCGTCCCCTAGGTGTTCCCTGAGATTAGCTTGATTTAGCCCAAGCCATGGGTTGTCTGCTTGCTTGCCGATCTTGTTAGGTTATGACACACAATCTTATGAAGCAAACCTTATTTCTTGCACCAAATCCATTGGAACATCAAAAAAACGTAAAAAAAAAAAAAAAACCAGCAAAAAAGGGTGGCTCATTGGAATGAGCTCAGCAAATACGAGAAATATATGGTATCACTATTACATGATTTCATAATGCAAGAGAATCATTACATCTACTGATTTCAAACTAACTAGTGCTGAACCAAAATTCATCAGGTCTGATTTAAATTACCACATTAAAGATTACAGGGAACTCTCCTCAGTTAAATACACACTAGGGGTCACAGACAGAGTTACAGTGTATGTCTTTTATGAACATGGCCATGTCCTGTTTTAAAAACATAATAGAGCAGGCAGCAACTCACTATATGAGTAAGATTTGGCTTTTTTTCAACGCTGAATTGATGGTCTGGATAGATTTAATTATATAGTATGTTTTTTTGCAATATATACTCATTTGCTGGCTGGTGTATATTTTCCTTAGACTCACATAATAACATGACAGCACAGCTTGTGAAAAAATGCTTCTCTTCAGTTTTATTTTTTCATAAAAGAGAGGAATGTAGTGAGTTGCTTTTACCTGTACAGAGAATTTGCAGAGAATGGATGCTGTGTACACACAGACTTCTATAAAGTCAAATTTCACTACCATTTTAAGAGAAATAAATGTACACACAGACTTATATAAAATACAAAATATTACCTTTCAAACAGGCTCACTGCCCAGTATAATAAATAATTTTTAACATCTGAATGTTAAACTGGACATTTTCCCTGTACTCAATATTCAGAAGATGTATAGTATGGACAGATTCCATATCAATAAGAGAACCCTGTCTGCTTTATTGCCTTCTGTCAGTCAACACCAAGCACATTTGCAGGTTGATTCACCTACTTGTGCTGAATCATGAGCAATGGAACCCTTTAGTCTACCTTTACACATCAGCCCATTACTTATAATTCCCACTAATGCAAACAAATAACACATTAATATTAATAATACATTTTAGGCTTGATGGACATATACTATAATATAGTACATGCTAAAATAAAAACTACTGTGTCAGATTAATTTTGTTTCACATGAGCTGTATAGTTAACTTATCCCTGTGACACCTAGAAAAAAATAATTTGTGTAACACAAACATTTGGTACAAATGCATATGTACTGTAATTTGGAACAAAATCTGGGAACTGGAGAAACCGCATTAAAGCCTCAATGGCGAAAAGTGATTTTATATATGGTTATAGTATTTGGCAGTACAAGCATTAATTTCTGCACAGATTCTGTTACTGATGGCAACCTTAAAAACAGAAGAGAATCTAAAGACCAAATATTTATAACTAAAATAGGGCCAGATTTATCAAGGGTTGAATATTAAATTCGAATTTGAGGTTTATCACATCTTGACCATGGAAACAGTCCTATTTTGAATATTCGCCACTTAAAACCAGCCGAGTTCATGTACAAGTCAATGGCAGAGGGCTGTTGAGCCATTTGGAGATATAAATAGCCTTCCTGACATCCAAGTTTTTTTTTCGGGAGAAAAATTTGATTCGTGCAAATCTAATATGAATCGATTTTTAGGACGAAACCAATCGATCGAATATTAGCCATTCAAAATTTTTCTTAAATAACCTCACAGTTGAATTGTGAGTATATTCGAATTTAAAAAAAATTCACATGAATTCGAAATTTGACCTTTGATAAATGGGTCTCCCCATGTTTTATATGTTGACTATTTTTTTTAACACAAGTGACCCCCATCTGCTTAAATTATCTGAATTTTAATAAAAATATATTCAGATTTCTGTAGATTCCTAGCAGCCAAGAACTCTTTTGGACCAGTTATACAGCTGTCAGTCAAATGGTTCACTACACCATTAGCCACATCTGAATATTCAGTCACGCAGAACAGGCCCTGTATTGGACAATTGGACTACATGAAGGTGTGCAAGTCATAATTCCATTCCGCACATACATTAGATCAGCAGTGATAGTATGTTTCCCATAAATACCCTTTTAATGGAATGTAAAGAAAGTTGTTTGGACAATGGATAAGTTCACTGGTTGTTTAAACTTGTGATGTGCTATACAGCATTTTTGCATGAATGCATTATGTTCTTCCAGCTCTTGGGAAAAACTCCTGAAAATAAAGCTGATCTTTTTTTTCTCACTTTTAACAAAGGCATATAAAAAACCCTAAGATATTGTAGGCAATAATTAATAATATATGGTGCTGGTTTCAGCCCTGTCTGTGTTTGAAATGAGGGGCGGGCGTGTCCTAACGGGGGATAGCCAATCACAGCCCTGCAATCACACTAGTAAAGGCAGGCTTCAGTTCCCTATCAGGAAAGCCTAGCTACTGATTGGCCTTTATCCTACAGTGCAGTTTGCTAAATGCTGCCAGCTCCACAACACTGCCTGGGAATGGAGGCAGCAGGAAGTGGAACAGATCGATGAGACTAGAATCAGATTGAAACAGGAACAAATATGAATAAATCGAGCGAAAATTTAAATTGTACGTTTTTTTGAGTTTTTTCTCAAATCACTCGGGATTCGGGAATTACCAAAAGGCACAATATTTTTGTATTCTCAGGCTAATTCCAGAGCAGACCACAGAAACTTCCAAATAGGATAGGGACCTCTCCCATTGACTTATATAAATATGCAATGAATTACTGCTACCTTTACCCTTCTGAGACAATTCTAGTATCCCAACACCATGCTTCCATCCAAAGCAGCCAATTTGTAAATCGGATGTGTAGGTGTGGATACAAAAAAGCGCAGAGTTTCTGCTGAAAACTGTGCATTTATTCACAAACAAGACATGTTTCGAGCTTGCTAGCACTTTATCAAGTGTAAAAGAGATAGCAAGCTCGAAACATGTCGTGTTTGTGAATAAAGGCACCGTTTGCAGCAGAAACTCTGCGCTTTTTTGTATCCACACCTACTCATTGACTTATATAAAACCTTGGTAGGTCTGAGATGCCAGATTTTTGGATTCTGACTTTTTCCATCCTCTGGGTTTAAAAAATCTCAAAAAGTTCAAGTTTATGGCATTCAGACTTTAATACATAACCCCCTAGATGGTTTTTGCAGAATTTGTCAGTAAATCAGCCAAAACACTACCTTTAAAAAATCACATTCCTTCTATATATAAAAGAGTATAATGCACTGGCACATTTTTTTACACAATATGTTCCCTTTAAGGTTATTCATACTTTTATTGGTTACATTTATTTTCAGGCCCTTTACTATTGAGCATCAGTTTGAATTTTAAAATCTCTGGTTATCTCCAAGCAATCAGTTATTTGCATTATTTTATTTTCCAAGTCTCTGAGCTTTTAAAGCTTTTTTACTGTGTCACTCTGTTGTGAATAGCGATAAATCGGGATGTAGTATATTGGCCATTTGTCAAATACTGTTTACTATGTCTAAATCAGCCTAATGTTTTGTGAACATGAACATGATAACATTAAAAATCATGGCATTAAATAATATGTAAAGACAGCTGAACTTTATTAAGATTTAAAGAAACTCTACAGCCCATGTGAGCGTGTATACCATTAAATCCTTTTTATATAAATCCTGGAGTCCTGCAGTTATTTTTTGCATATAAAATAATGAAAGCAGATGTCTCATTGGATGTTATGACTTCCTGGACTTCGGCAGCCTTTTTCCATGGGACAATATAGTCCCGGTATTGGCTGGGGAAAATAAGCAACCAGTTTCATATGAAATCTTATCTAACACAGTGGGGCTCATTTACAATCACAGGGCACATTTGCCCATGGCCAGTAAGCAATAGCAACCAATCAGTTATTGCATTTTTTCAGCCAACTGCAGGTAAAAGAATGAATGCAGCAATTTGATTGGTTACCATAGATAACTGTCCATGTACAAATTTGCCCATTGATTATAAATGAGCCCCAGTGACTTTTCTGCTAGTAAATTAGGTGCTAAGTGGGTCATTAGAGACAAAATAACTGAATATCAACCTTTACAAAACAAGTCTTAAAGGTCTTTAGAGACTTGTTCACACTTGTTAAATATTCTGGTACAGCATAGTAATTATTTGTAACCATTGCTATTTATGTCAATTGTTTCAATGGCTGTTATTGTATAAAACACATAGCTCTTCTTAGTCATACCAGTTGTAAACATAAATTACGCTTCATACCTAAATGCATACCATGCTGGCCTATCATTTACTGCCTTTCTGTAGAATTCCGTGTATTGACTGTGTAGCTTTAGGCTGAATTAGAGCTTGTGTAACCTGTGATGAACCGTCTTGATCCAATGAAAGACTTGACTAAATCTGAATTCCGGCAAAACAGCCTTGCATGTAATTATTCAGGGAATGGCTGCAATGGAATTATTGTTTGGTAACAGGTCTCACTGAACATGTAGAAAGAACATGTTGATGTAACACTTTTTCAGTAGTTACTAAGGTCAGAATTGTGCTGTCATTGTCAATCTGGCTAATACATACTTGTGTCATTTAGACAATATATATTTTTATTTTTTTACCTTAGCTTCATTACCACATTGATAATTCTGAACAGACCAAATTCCCAGCTCTACTAATATATACCAGGTCACACCTTCATATCCTTTCCATGGGAAAATAAGAACATTGAAAGACTTTGTTGTATCGTCAATACTGTCCTTCAGAGATCACCTGCTTCCCATGGCTCACAATTAGCTGGTTCAACACTCTTAAGGGTAGGACTAGACAAGTGTTTTCCGTGCGATTCTGCCACATCTGATGCATTGATCCGACGGGACACGACTGTCAGATGCAGGCGTTGCGCCTGCATCCAACAGTCGTGTTGCGTCGGTTCAACGATGCAACACCATGCGCCATTTCTATTTCTTACCATATTTTCTGGCGCATCCGACTTGATGCCTGCATTTTGGATGCGGCAGAATCGCATGGAAAACGCTTGTCTAGTCCTACTCCTAGTTTGGCACAGTGTGTTGGAATTCTACCAAAATAAATCAAAATGTGTAGATCCAAAATTAGCAAAAATATGAACTGTATTTTCACGCCCCTCAAGCTGATAGGACAGGTCAGCAGAAACCCCCTCCCACTAAAACAATTGAATTATCCTATCCAACAATCTAATTAGCTGATGATGACGCTCTAAAAAGTTTTTCTTTATGGCTCACCAGGGCCTATTTGAGATTCGTTAGCTTAGGGAGTTGGCCTCTCTCCCTGGATGGGCTTTGTGAAGTAATGCCTCTCAGAGGAGCCATCTAGCAGTAATCATACTTTTAGGAAGCCCGGGATTAAGAACTGCAAAGTATGGCACCTTTTGCCTAAATTCTAGATGTAATTTGAATAGCAGAGAAAGCTGTAAAAACACATAATACCTGTGTGTTACACATGTTTCAGGACGGCTCCAGGGCCATCTTTTCCTTCTCTCCTTGCTTAGTGTAAGCTGCGAGAGGTTGCCGAACCCATGTTTTTGGTGGGTCCGCAGGCTGAGACGCACTTTGATGGGGCATGCATAAATGATGTAATTTGGGTGCATGTAGGTAACAGAGACTCGTCCCAGAGGCACCAATTGAAATTCTGCAGCATGCTGCTGCTGTGTTCCTCGCTGAATTTTGGAGTTTTCTGCAAAAGGTATGCTTAAGGCAACCATGGTTGTTTCTTTTCTGGTTTCATTTGCTCAAATGAAGCCACAGGTGCCTAGTAGACCAGAATTTGCAGCCCATACTGGAGCTGATGGCAGCCAAAACAAACAATTTTTCAAGACAGGCATTTTCCATAGCTAACCAATGGAGAAGATCAAGATTGAGTCAATGAAAATGTTGGCTTAAAAGTTTTGGAATCAATGTGTGAAAGTTTTTTGGTTCCCCTCCCTAACAGCTTGCTCAGGTATATCAACTTTAGTGTGGGGGCTGCCATAGTGACCAGGGAAAAAAATACGCAACAAAAAAAAAACTGGTTGCTTGGACATTAAAAGACAAGGGCAGGTAGGGGGAGTGGGTGCATATATGGGCAATTAGATTGTTTTAGTGGCAGAGGGTTTCTGCTGACCTAATGGCTTGAGAGGAGGGAAAATATCCGTAATGTGAAGGCTGCCCATAGCAACCTGGAAAAGAACATTTCGGTAAGTATGAAGTTACATTTTTTTATTATCTTTTGCATCAATGCAGTTGTGCCCCTTTTACACTTTTTTATTTTCCATATGATGATTACTTGCATCATTTTGGCACTCCTGTTACAGTGGTTTCTGTATGGCTTTACAGCAAAATCTTATTGGAGTTTTTTTCCCTGCACCCTGAAAAGGTCAATGAAAAGGTAAATTATAAGATGAATAGTAGTTTGTTAATGTCACACAACAAAACTCAAGGGCAAGTGCAAGCAATAAGTGTTAATAAATACAAAAATATTTAAGTGAAACATATTACATATCTCCTATTCATATTCCGTATATTATTCAAATCAATGCATGGTTGCTAGGGTCATTTGGATCCTAGCAACCAGATTGATGAAATTACAAATTGGAGAGCTGCTGAATAAAAAAAACGAAATAACTCAAAAAAATGAAAACCACTTGCAAAGTGTTTCAGAATATCACTCTCTATGTCATACAAAAAGTCAATTCAAATGTGAACAACCCATTTAAGAACCCATTTAAGAAATTTAAATATTTTAGGCTTTAAGGGGCATGTTTACTAACATTGGAGATAAATATCTGGAGAGATTTTTGGAGATGTTGCCCATGGCAACCAATCAGCAATTAGATTTAAACAGCCACAGCCAAGTTAGAAAACAAAAGCAAAGATCTGATTGGTTGCTATGGGCAACATCTCCAGAAATCTCTCCAGATATTTATCTCCAATGTTAGTAAACATGCCCCTAAGTTTTTGTATTTCTGTAGCAAATTACAATCTGTCTGTTTCTAAAGAAAGGATGATTCATCCAAGCTAGGGAGTGCGGTGTTTAGGGTCAATGCTTTTCAGGATAAGCAGCCATGCAGCGCTAATTCTACTGTGAAATGAGAAAAAAGGACTTTCTTATTGGCATATAAGCTACTGAATACTGTTGTTTTTTTATGTCTTTAACTTTCGTTTTTTTAGTTTTTGTTACTTTAGTTTTTTTAACTTTGTGTTACATTCAGAATCTCTAGCAAAATGTTGCTCTTATTATGCTTTAATTATACAGCACCAGCATGTTATGCAGGGAACTAATGGCTTCTGCGGGCAGCAAGGGATCACTCTAAGGGGCAAATTTACCAGCTAGAACACTAGAGCATGGGTTACACGCGACTTACACCCAGGGCAGGGCCTTCGCTAAGTGGAAGTGTTCCCTCTATGGGGTAGTGCAACTACATCCCCCCAGGCTACTGTGCACACAAAAACAATTTGGGCGCCAGGAGGTTCTACCCTACAGTCCCTCTTCACTGAGGTCCCTGACTGGAGGCAACACACAGAGCCTCTGGGAAGCTCCTCCCTTACTGCAAATCCTTGTTGGAGCTTCAGCTGCTCTTTCTCTCTATCCTATCTGCCTTTCTCTCCTAGAGAGACTATGACAAGTCTGCCCTAGTATATCTGTTCCTCATTCACAGGGTTACCTGGTCCCCGACTTGGACACATGCCTTCTTCTGAGCCTATTGCACTCAGTCCCCCTGAGCACATCCAGCTGGAATCATATCCAGAGGCAAAAGAGGAAGAGGCCACTCCCTGCACACACTATATAGGAGTGTGTCAGAGCAGTGTCATCAAATCTCTCAGCCTATCACTGTAAAGGTTATTTTGTAACAGGGATTCTACCCAATAACCCAAGGAAATGGTGAAAAGATTAACTCTATAAGGCCTGTATCCCTATAGAGCCCTAGAGCTGCACGTAGATTCTACGTTTCAGGCAAGAGGCAGTAGGCTTTACCCATCACCAAGCATATGCACTTCTATAGGTGTGGGTGCGACACTACTGGGAGTGCGGCTGCACTGTGCCCTCTGATGTCCCGGGAGAGAAAAGAAAATACTTGGAGGGGGGGGGGGAGAGAGCATGAGAGCGAAGCAGCAGCAAGGAGTACAAAGATACGGTCAGCTGCTGCCCCTCCCCGCTCCTTGTATTAAAGCAGTCCTCTTCTAGCTGTAACTCATGTGGGCATTCAGCGTACAGGACTAAATGGCTGCAAAGGCACTATTTGTTTATTTAGGTTAGAGACGTGATAAGGCTACGGAGCTCTATGTTAGTGTCTGTTAACTGTTTACTGGCTTCTGTGAAATGTATGTCCGTGATGTGTATGTTTGTTTGTGTGTATGTATCCATGTGTGCGTCTGAGTGTGTGTGCCTCAGTGTGTGTGTGTATGTGTGCCTTAGTCTGTGTGTATGTGTGCCTTAGTCTGTGTGTATGTGTGCCTTAGTCTGTGTGTATGTGTGCCTGAATCTGTGCGTGCCTTAGTCTGTGTGTGTATGTGTGCCTGAGTCTGCATGTGCCTGTGTGTGTCTAAAATTGTTTTTGCCAGTATTGCAGATTGGGAATGCATAAAGAGAACATGATCAAAAATTTCATGTGAGAAAGTGACTACTGGGGAAGAAATGGAGAGAAAATGAAAACAGCAGCAAATGGCAAAGGAGGTATATTAAAAAAGGCAACTACAGAACGAGAGGTAGATAAATTGTTGCATACAAGAAAGAAAATGGAATAGTTGTGGAAAGCAGAAGAGAAAAAGTGTATAGAAGGGGGACAGAGAAGATGGGAACAAGAAAAAAATATGAAGACATTTTTTTAAATTATTAAAGATGGCTAGGTGGAAAACTGGCAAAAAAGGAGAAGTAGTCCTTTAAATGAAGTGAACAAGTAAAGAGGAAAAGTGGAAGATAGAGCAATGACAGAATATAATGGAGAAGAGGCCATTGGATAACAAGGTATGCCATGCATACTATAAGCTTCAAGAAGGGGTTGGATGGTGTTTAGCAAGTGAGGGAATACAGGGATATGGAAGATAGCTCATAGTACAAGTTGATCCAGCAGGGACTGGTCCCATTGCATCTTGGAGTAAGGAAGGAATTTTTCCCTCACTAGTGCTTGACCAGGCCTGAATAGTATATTTTATAATACATGAGTGGTACTCAGCCTGAAGTCTTGTGTCTTTAATTATTTATATATATATCCTTATAATTGATATTATAATACATACTAAGAGTTCCCTGTATAACAGCCTGCAACCCTATGCCTTTATATGACCCCCAGTGACTTCTAATATCCTTATAATTTACAGTAGGGGGTACATTATCCCTTATAATACTTGAGTGATACTCAAAGTTCCCTGTATAACTCAGCCTGCAGCCTTGTGTCTTTATATGGCCACAGAACAACCCCTCAGTGACTTCTAATATCCTTATCATTTACAGTAGGGGGTACATTATCCCTTAAATCATTATTATACAGTGAAATCTCAATTTTACATGTCCTTTTTACATGTAACTTTTAAGTTAACGTTTAGTATGTTATATAATGGCCAATTCTAAGCAACTTTTATATCGGTTTTCATTTTCAAATGGGGGGTCACTGGTCCCATCTACAAAACAAATACTCTGTAAGGCTACAAATTTACTGTTATTGCTACTTTTTAATGACTCGTTTACCTATTCAGGCCTCTCCTATTCATATTCCAGTCTCTTATTAAATCAATGCATAGTTGTTAGGGTAATTTGGACCCTAGCAACCAGATGTCTGAAATTGCAAACTGGAGAACTGCTGAATAAAAAGTTAAATAACTCAAAAACAACAAAGAGTATAAAACGAAAACCAGTTGCAAATTGTCTCAGAATATCACTCTCTACTCAAAGGTGAACAACCCTTTTAGGGGGCCCAATTGTAAATTTCTGTACTGGGGCCCTTAGGGGTCTAGTTACGCCACTGGTGATAAGGATGCACCTAATACACAAATGCATCATGTCTGCAGTTATTTTGTTGTTTTTAAATTTACTCTCTGCTACTGTAAAGTTGAATTGCTACCCAATGAAATGATCATACTTACTGGCCATACATGGGCTGCTAAATCTGTCAACTCAGTCCCTCCAGACCTGTGATCTCCAACCAATGGCTCACAAGCAACATGTTGCTCACAAGCCTTTCAAAGTTGCTCTCAGTGACCTAAAAGCAGGTTCTTCTATTTGAATTCCAGACCTGGAGGCAACTTTTGGGTGCATAAAACCAGATGTACTGCCAAACACAGTCTCCTGTAGGCTGCCAGTCCACATTAAAGGGCACCATATATCCAAACATAGTCTTTATTTAGCATCAGCAGGGACTTTTTGATGCTTGTGTTGCTCTCAAACTTTTCAAAATTTGAATGTGGCTTAGTGGAAAAAAAGGTTGGGGATCCCTTTTCCAGACCAAGTCAGCAGTTTATTAGACTTGTATATGACAACAACTTCCCAACAGCTTGTCCAACCAAATGTTTTAAACAAAAAAATGAAAATGTGGGTTTAAGAAAATTATGTTGATGCGGTCCTATTACAGTGGGTCAGTTATAGAACTGATGGTCAAGCAATCACATCATCCTTGTTTGGCCCATTTCATTGGTGGCCAAATCTGGAAAACATCTGCTCATTTCGTGCCCTTGCCAGACAAGCATATGTGACAGTGTATGGCTAGTTATAGAGATTAAATTGGTCAGTGTGTTACACAATCTCTCAATACTACATTCTTATGGCATGGACATTCAACTTTTATTATTTATCAGCACAGATCAGAAGTAGAAGACCAGCATATTCTAATCTAATCAGGTATGTGCCTTTGTGTCTGATCCCCAGCTTTGCTTAGTTCCCTGTCTGAAGCGTCAGTAATTACAGGAATGTGTTGGCTTACATACCCTACCACCCTGAACATGTGCATCAGTTGCAGAAAAACCAGAAGTTTAGCTTAAAGAGGTGGGTTGTTTGTCTGAAAGGATGATTTGGCAACTTCTAAGTAAATTCATACTCACATTCATATTAATCCAGATGGTTAAATACACTGAGGTTCATTACAGTTGAAATGTTAAGGTTCCATTCAAAGTCTTTGCTATAGTTTTTCACTGTAAAATAAAATTGCAATTGTACGCTATTTTAGATATGGCCATCTTTACTTCTTGTGTTGGTTATTGGTTGCTTTGTATGTAATCTGTATGTTCAGTGTATATACCCAATTATTGTATAGTACTTGCGAGATATGTTGGCACTTTGTAAATACTTTATATATACTTTATGATACTTTACAATGGCATGTGCACAACATTTTGGTCATCTGTATGTAGGTATTGGAGACTATACAGCAGGGTTAGGCAGGCAGAAGAGGCACCTGACTAGGGCACAACACTAGGGAGACATTGGGTAGGTACCTTGTGAAGGGTCTTCTACCTACCCCTAGTCCAGGTTCACTCAAATGCCATTGTTACTTTCCCCTCTTGTCACTGCTACTCCCCATGCAATGTCACTGTGTATGTGTGGGCACGTTTGTGCATGCACATGAGGGGCGAGGTGGCTGGGTGGGTTACCTAGGGTGCCTTGGCCATTCCCTGCTATACAGTTCAATGATTGCACTTTTGCACTTGACTGATTCCATTGCTTTCTCCGAACTGTTTAATTGAGCTTGAGGCCAGAAGGTAGCTGCCATGCTGATTTAATTTCTGCACATAAATGCCTGCAGTTGGACTAGTTATGTGGAAACACGGGAAACATCATGATTTAAATATATTGGCCTTCAGTAATGTAACATATTTGAGAGATAACTGTATGAAGTTAGACAACCTTCTTATCTTATTCCAGTCCTGTATGAACAGAGCTCATATAGCAGTTTATTGTAGCCCAGTATAATAAGAGACTTGTGTTGTGTAGGATACCAAATTTGCACAAAGCCTGGGGCAGATACATGTTCAGGTGTATTGGCTGCAGGAACACTGAGCGCATTGTCTGTGTGTATATAAATAAATATATATATATATATATATATATATATATATATATATAATCATAGTAATGGAGAGCACACACAAAAAGAATCCACCAACTGCCTGGGTGCCAAGTGGTAGTTCTGCAGGCACATCCACAGCAATAACTCAGCACGCACAGGGCTTGCTTAAGAGATGAAAAAATCCTTTTTTATTGTGCAGCCTATATATAGGCTGGTGTTCACCAAAAGGGAACATACCTAACTGAAATGGGCATATCCTGGCCTTAATGCTAAGTATTATCACAGTAAGGGGCAGATTCACTAAGGGTCGAATTTCGAAGTTAAAAATACTTCGAAATTCGACCCTCGAATTGAAATCCTTCGACTTCGATATTCGAAGTCGAAGGATTTAGCGCAAATCCTGCGATCGTTCGATCGAATGATTTTTCGTTCGATCGAACGATTAAATCCTTCGAATCGAACGATTCGAAGGATTTTAATCAAACGATCGAAGGAAAATCCTTCGATCAAAAAAAGCTTAGCAAGCCTATGGGGACCTTCCCCATAGGCTAACATTGACTTCGGTAGGTTTTATCTGCCGAAGTAGGGGGTCAAAGTTTTTTTTAAAGGGCAAGTACTTCGACTATCGAATAGTCGAATAGTCGAACGATTTTTACTTCGAATCGTTCGAATCGAAGTCGAAGGTCGTAGTCGAAGGTCGAAGTAGCCCATTCGATGGTCGAAGTACCCAAAAAATACTTCGAAATTCGAAGTATTTTTCATTCGAACCCTTCACTCGAGCTGAGTGAATCGGCCCCTAAGAGTTGCATTTATTTTTTTATTGCACAACCTAAATAAGTTCTTGTGACTGAATCAGTTCAGATTTTTCAGGATACAGTAAGAGGGTTATTTATCAAAGTTCGAACAACTTGAAAAATCTGAATTTTTAGTGGAATTCTTTTTCCGGGATTTAATATACCCTGAGGCTACAAAAAGTCTGAATTTAGAAAATCCTCCTTCAACCTGTCAAGGGCCTGTCGAAGTCAATGGCAAAGGTCCTATTTGCAGTTTAAATATATTATTGGCTGCAATGGGTTTTGTACGATAATATAAATATTTCGGGCTTTTCCACCGATTTCAGGACGTCAAATCCGAAAAAATTTTATGTTTTTTTTGCAAGACAATCTGAAAAAGTCACTTTTTTCGTGCGACAATCCGAAAAATTAGTGGGTTTCCTGATCCGATTTTTTCGAGTTTTTTTATTAATAAATAAGGGCAAATTGTGGATTCTAGTTTGGTCAAATTTTTTTTTTATTTAAAACATCTGAAAAATTTGGATTTTGATAAATATCCCCCTTAATGTCATCTTTTGGTAGAAAGGAAGCTGGGTAGAAAAGATGTTTTTGTTTCACCTTATATTATGCCATGGTTTAACCCTTTGCCTGCCAAGCATGTATGCAGGCAGGGGCTTTAACTGCCGAGGACGTACTATGTACGTCTTGGAGAAATCAGCAAATTCTCTCTACATCTACAGCTTTAGCCGACTGCAGAGAGTGGGCAGCATTAACAGCCCCCTGGGCAACGAGAATGGGGGGATGTCATGTCGGTCCTGAGACAGAAGGCGAATTGGCAGCAGAGAAAATTCATATGCACTATTTTTATTTGGGGTCCGCATATGCCACCTGATTATGTTTTTCTGTACATATTGGGCATCAAATATATAGATATATATATATAAAGTAGACCCTTGGCATCAATATTTAGGGTGTTTTACAATTGTATGTAAGAAATGCTAAAATAAATGCGGCCAATATTTTAGGCAATTTTCAGAAATGTCACTATGTATGGTTTTCTAGATAGAATTATTTTTGTTGTTTTTGTTTTAATATTTCTCTTTTCTGTTCACAGGTTGCCCTGTCTGATGCATAACCTTCCCATTCTGTACTGTGAGCAGATAAATGTGGAGTCATTGCTTGTTGACCACACTGGAATAATCTGATCTCCTATGGGGAAGGAGAATCATCTTGCAATGTTGGTTTGTTTCAACCAATAACATTTCAAGTGCCTGTAATTGATTTGTACATATTTATAAATAGGTACATTTAAAATGGTTTGATGCACATCAAGAGGCTCTAGTTTTGCTTTGGAACCTTAAAATGGGTATAATGTCCCAATATCCGTGTCGGGCTCCTGCTCTCAAGAGCCACCAGAAGCAGATGGTTCATAATGAAATTGGATCGCTTAGATATGTTCATATGAAATGTGTTTGGTTTCTGAATACATTTATCCTGCTACTGTGGCTAAGGACTTTTAACAAAACAAAATGCCTCAGATTACTCAAATTGTGCTGAAAACATTGACTGCTGGAACTCCTTTAGATGGTTGTCTTTACAATGTATGATGTGTCCATAATCAGTGCAAGTATATAGTAGTGGAACATGCAATCCCTTTAGCATCTATATGCATCATATAAATACCTTCACAATACCCACTATCTCACTAAAATAACAAGGTTGTGTGTATTACCAATATTAGCCTACTAAATATATATGTTTATGGAGTTCCTCATATAGTTCACATAATATGTTTAATAATGCTTAATAAACTGGAGCAGTCTAGCCTATTAGCCACTATATTGAATGTAGGACCAGTACCACCAAAAAATTTGTGTTTTATATGCAGTCAGATCAGAGATAAGTGTAGGCAGAAGTGCAATGCACTTACCTCTTCTGTTTGCTTTCCCATATTTCAGGCCCTCCAGTCATGCACAGGATCCCCATGCCGCTTGCTCAGCACCAACCCCCAGTTGTGTGTGTTTGCTTAATAAAAAAAAGCCATTTAAACTTTAAAACGGAGAAAATACACAGGTTGCAAAGCAGATAGAAAAGCTCTGTAGAATACAATGGGTTTAGTTCTTATACAGGAAAATATAAACTGGGCTCAGATGTCGCCCTCTACAGCAGTATAGAATTAAAAACCATGCTAATTTGCTTCAGTTTCTATTAAGATATATAAGAAGACAAACTTTTGTCACCAAATGAAGTATTTGCAAACAAAATGTGTTGACTAGTGATGAGTGAAATTTTTTGCCAAGTTTTGCGGTGAAATTACGCCCATAGACTGTAATGGTTGAAAAAATTCGTCGCACACCAAAAATCTGTTGTGCAATTTTTTGTTTTTTGGTGACTTTTCTCAGTTTTGTGAATTTTTAGCAAAACAGGTCAGATTCGCCCTTCACTTGTTAGTCTGATGCCTGTGGTGGAATCAGAGTAAATATTTGGTATGGCATGGGAAATCATCTGAAAAGTTATCTATGCCATTGCCTATATCTACCCACAATAGTGTAGCCTCTGTGTAATGCAAGTGATAAATCATGCCAGAAAGCCCCACAATCACCGGTGCACCCAAGTATAGTTGTTGAAAGTCGCTGCTGAAGGGTGTCTAGGCCCGCAATGACAAAAGATGAATGTAAGCAGTAGGTATAGTATCTCTACCATAATTTTATTGTTGCTGCCTTCGTGGGTAACAATGGGTAAGTTGTATTAACTGAAGAGTTTACCTCTTATTTCCTTTTGCAATTAACAAATATGTCATACCACTTTTTGTTCTATGTAAAATCAGATTTTACAGAACTAAACAAGATTTGGGAAGATAAAGGTAAAACACTACATTGCAGGCAGCATTAATTATATAATAGACAAGGTTTTAGAATGACAGGAGGGTAATGCTCCCTTTAGTCAGTAATACCAGGTTTCAGGCCCCAGTGAGTATACAAATGTTACAGACACACAACGCAGAACAGTGAGGATTACACAGACTGGAGTAAAGATGCTTCTTACAATAGTACTCTGGCCTGGTGAATGTTTCAGTGATAGGATCCTATCAGATTAATCCAGACCTCATCTTCTCACTCTGCCCTTCCACAGCATGAACTGCTATCCAATTGGATGGGATACAGAAATGTCAAGAATTGAACCTCCTGTCCAAAATATATTTTCTACCAAAAACTTATTGGAAGAAACCCCTGCCTATTGGGTTTATTTAGGGGGTTATTTACTTAAATCCAAATTTTCCTGATTAATTAATAAAAAAAATCCAGCCAAACTATAATCTATGATTTACTCTTATTTATCACAAAAAAAAACACAAATTGGATCATCAAAAACTGAGTTTTTCGGATTGTCGCATGAAAACCATGACTTTTTGGATTGTCACCTAAAAAAAATCATATTTTTTTCAGATCTGACGCCGGAAAAGTCAGAATATTTTGTGAAATCAGCAGAAAAGCCCGAAATGTTTGCATTATTGTACGAAACCCAGCACACACAATAATATCTTCAAATTGCAAATATGACGTCTGCCATTGACTTCTACAGGACCTCGACAGGTTGAAGATTTCAGATTCTGACTTTTTGCAGCCTTGAGGTATAATAAATCTTGAAAAATTCAAGGTTTTATTTTCCCACTAAAATTTGAGTAGTCATTTTCAAATATACATATTTGAACTTTACCCAAGGTAAGATCCACAGCAGATTATGTGCTAAGTGTTTACATATAGATCTTAAGTACTATCTCATTTTAAATTATGTTCCAGTCTCACATACATTTCAATAACCCCCATGATAGCACTGTTAGTGTCTCTTTGCACAAGAAAGTGTCAGGGCCCGAAGGCGTAGTTTGCAGTGCGGACCAAGGATGAAGCAATGTATAAATAACACAGTTCTTGGTACAGAAGGATTAGGCAGAAGAGTCGTCAATCCAGGCAAAGGGTCAGTTCAGGCGGCAGGGTTTGAAGGTCAATATCAAAGCAATAGGTCAAAGATCAAGAATTCAGTCAATAAACACACCCAGGAACACTATGTAGTAGAACCTATAATCGGGCACTGAGTGAATCTTCTGGTGCCCTTAAATAGGTGAATTTTTGCGGCAAACGTGCCTTATGACGTCATACGTCAGAATTGCGTCTTGCCGCTGCACGTTTTGACGCCACCGTCAATACGCTGCCTCCGAATAGTCGCGCCACCGTAATTATGCTGCATAGGAAGTCACGCTGGCGTCCGACATCCACATGTTCTCCCCTGGGCGCTGCCATCTTGGATGCGAGGAGACGATAAGCCGAGTGTGGCTCCTTACAGCAAGAAACCATAATGCAGTGGTTGTCAGTGATTTCTGACACATCAGACCCCTTTACCCTACCAAAAAGCAGGTTTCCTGAAGGCAGGAGAAGATTTGAGCATTGTAGAGATCAAAAAAAAGTAAGAAATCATTTTCATTGCATTGCCTATCCCCACCTAATGGTAGACATGAGAAAAGCACCCAAGCAGGAAAAACCCTGCTTTGCTATTGCATGACTTGGGTTGTATTGAAGAACAATGGGAAGGGCAGCCTCAAAGCAGTTTTATTTATCAGGCCAAATGCACTGTAATGGCTGCCTCCACATCAATATTAAAGCTAAAAAAATACATTTGTTGTTTTAAAATTTTAAATGGTAGAGTGAATTATTTGCACTGTAAACTGTAATTTAGAAATAAAAAGTAAACCATAAAAAATCATGACAGAATCCCTTTAAATAACATCCTAAAACAAACTTTATCACCTATGGACAACATTGACATAACAAGGAGTACTAAAGCCTAAAAACAAATAGAAATGCTGTATTTTATATACTGAACTCACTGCATCAGACTAAACTTTCATAAGATCATTAACAGCAATAATCCAGGCCTTCTAATTTATGCCCAGAGGGTCACCATCTTGGACTTTGTTAGGAGGCAGCCCAAGTGGGCCCTGGATCTCCTAGTCCGACACTGAATGTATTAGAGTGCAGTGTGCACAAAAGTCACATGAAAATAACTGGTGCGGTCACAACTTGCGAAACACATAAAACTGACTAGAGTTTGTATAATTGTGAAGACATAATTAGATATAATTATGATTGGTTAGTTTATGTGCCTATTTAATAGCCAGTAGTAACTAGAGTATGGAAACAGAGCTATAAGAGGCTTTGAATAATCATATGATTTACAGCTCAGTTTCTGAGGTTCCTGCAATGTGGCCTCCCCTCACCCCTAGCGCTTACCTTTCCCATGCAGGAGGGGGTCCAGGGACTGGTGCATCGAGTGGAATTGCATTCTCTGGCACTAGAAGAGCTGAATTTTCTGGTTTAAAAGAAATGGAATTTCGGATGTTAAAGGAGAAGGAAAGGATAAGACTAAGTAAGCCTTATAAGACTTAAATATACACCTAAATTTACCAATAAACCCTCAAGTCCCCTGTCATAAGAAACACTGCATTTCTTTCCTTCTTTTGTGTACACATGGACTTCTGTATCAGACTTCAGCTTAAACCTCCTTGCCCCTGGCGTGAGCATGCTCAGTTTGCTCCTATTCCCCCCTCCCTTCTCTGCTGTAATCTGAGCC
This sequence comes from Xenopus petersii, assembly GCA_038501925.1. Lineage (NCBI taxonomy): Eukaryota > Metazoa > Chordata > Amphibia > Anura > Pipidae > Xenopus > Xenopus petersii. The sequence goes on from CM076675.1 coordinate 40,741,187, forward strand.
CAGAGCTCAGGCAGGAAGTGATGTCACACTAAGCTAATACTGCAGCTGCTATCCTAGATAAACGGAGAGTTTCTAGAGCTTTTTACTCTGGTATGGTAAAACATTCTACAGAATAAATATAGCATTCTAGCTTGCACTAATGCAGCTAATCTATTGGCAATAAAATGTCTCTGTAGCTTTCCTTCTCCTTTAAAGCTGCCACTTGAGACCAGTTTTTCAACTCACCTCATTGGCGCAGCACTGCTGATGTTTAATTCAGGGTATCAAAGTGATGTCCTATGCTGTAAAGTTTGCTGGGATCCCTTTTCTGTTCTCTGGTTGTCTGGTTCTGACTTTTAGTAGTGTTAATCAGCTGCATTCATCTACACCAGTGATTCCCAACCAGTGACTCACGATCAACATGTTACTCACCAACCCCTTGGATGTTGCTCTTAGTGGCTTCAAAGCAGGTGCTTAATTTTGAATTCCAGGCTTGGTGGCAAGTGTTGGTTGTATAAAAATCAGATGTACTGTCAAACAGAGCCTCCTGTAGGCTGACAGTCCACATTGGGGCTATAAAATAGCCAATCACATCCCCTATTTGGCACCTGCACAGGAACTATTCTCGTGCTTGCGTTGCCCCCCAGCTCCTTTTACACTTGAATGTGGCTCACGGGTAAAAAAGGTTGTGGATCCCTGATCTACACTGTTTCAAGAGTTAGACTCAGAGTTAGGCTCATTGAAAAAGGCCCTTAGGTGGGCTGAAAAACATTGGATGTATAAGATGTACACAGTAAAAGAAATGTTATTCTTTTTACAGTACTGAAGTGTGGATCCTTGTGAATATGTTTGTTGACCCTGCATCCACATTAGTTTGGAAAAATTCCAGGTCAGAGTGCAGCTGCTGGACATTGAATATATATACACATTTATTTACAATTCTTATACCACTGCAAAATATGAATTGATGTAAAGTGTAAAGTTGCTTTTAAATGATTTTTTTTAATTCTGCAAAAAAAATGTTTTGGGGTGGAGTTGGGGTGAATTGATGTGTTGAAGGCACAAAGTAAAAGAATCCTTTCAGACATGTTCAAGGGCATCTCAAGAAACCAAGGAAAATGTTTCCTTGTTAACAGCTAGGACAAGGGACGAGAGCTGGAACTAGGAGTAGGTAGAAGAGACACCTGCCTAGGGAGCAATGATAAGGGGTCGCTTGGCAGGTACCTATTAAGCATCGTCTGCCTTCCCTTAGTCCATGTTCTCTGCCCTCTCTAGCTCTCCCTCCTCTCCTTCACTCTCCTCCTTCACTCTCCCCTCCCCTCTGGTATTTTGCAGGAGCACAGTCATGGTCAGAGCACAGGGGATATCGGCTGGCCGGCCGGGTTGCCTAGGGTGCCTGGTTGGCTTGGCCCGGACCTGCAAGGGATTTAGAGAACTAGCACCATTGTATAACATCCCAGTTATTTGTAGGAGTCAGCCCTGTCTGTTGCAGAAGAAATACTTCTTTGAAAGAACTTCTTTGCAACAATTGTATCGCTACAAAACTAGAGAACATATAGTACATAGGTGCACTACACCCTTATATATTGGAAACATTTTTTGTGGGGGCCCCCAAAGTTACACCACTGACTCTATTCTCCATCTATTTTGGAGTGATACTTCTATCTGCAAAACAACAAGATTGTACCTACTTTTTGCACTTTGCTTTGCAGTAGTACATTAAACCACAATTGAGATATTTAAAGGCAAAAATCTATTTACTGGCTGAAACATTTCTACAGCTGGAAGTATGAACATCCCTCCTTGACTTTCATTGCTTTGAATTGAAAATATTACAGAGATCAAAATATCATTGTGGGCTTTGTTATTCACTAGCAAGGGTGCAAGGCTTTTGCAAAGATTTACATGCATTATTTAAACTAATAGAAGTATGCGGTTCCGAAAATGTTATGTTTGCAAAAAGAATTCAGCACAAATCAAAAATGTATTAAAAATATCTTCTTTTAGTGGAGTGACATAATAAGTTGGAGCCTCTGAGAATCACTTGGGCATGTTTTTCTTGTTCTTGTTGTGATGGCTGATGGCAGTTCATGGGAGGCATCCCGTCAGTCTTGTAGAAAAACAATAAACTTCTGAATACATACATAGTATATTGGTGCCCATCTGTTGTTGTGTTACTGAAAATAATAGGGATGCACCGAATCCAGGATTCGGTTCGGGATTCGGCCAGGCTTCGGCCTTTTTCAACAGGATTCGGATTTGGCCGAATCCTTGTGCCTGGCCGAACCGAATCCGAATCCTAATTTCCATATGCAAATTAGGGGTGGAGAGGGAAATCGTGTGACTTTTTGTCACAAAACAAGGAAGTAAAAAAAAAATTCCCCTTCCCACCCCTAATTTGCATATGCAAATTAGGGTTCGGATTCGGTTCGGTATTCGGCCGAATCCTTTGCTTAGGATTCGGGGGTTCGGCCGAATCCAAAATAGTGGATTCGGTGCATCCCTAGAAAATAATGCCGCAGTTTTAGCATAGAGAGGCATACAAACTTTCTTCACTCAGAATGTGAAATGACAGCTGCTTCATAGAAAAGCTTATATACTGTATAGAGTGTACATGTTCAGTCCCCTCAGATCTGATTTAATGGCAATATTGTGTGGGCGCTGATGAATCCTTAGTTCTCTCAGTCACGCTGGGATCACACTGTCACTTCTCACATTCTGGGCACATTGATTTGGGATGAGGATTGAGTGGCTGAGTTGCCACTATGGATGGGAGAGACTGTGACAGAGAAGAACAAGATGGCACAACAGTGTTTTTAAATGTCAGTTTATTGTTTCATCCAATGTTACTAAATAAAATATATTATAGCAGTGCATATGTATCTTTACTATAAGGCTATGGCCACATGACCACTATGTTGCCTAACATGGCTGCTCTATGAATCTTTGAGACTTTGGGGTCTAGCTGCATTTAATAAATTCCCAGTGCTGTTATTTGTGATTAAAGGGATAACATGTCCCTTCCTCAACATTGCTGCAGTTAATAGGACTTGAGCTAAACTGCTTATTAGGAATTATCTATGATATTTGTCTTTCTTTCCCTAAACAGGACACAATTTAAAGGGTCAGTATACCACCCCCCCCCTTCAACATTGGTTTAATGAATTGGGAAACTAAAGCAACATTCTACTTTCTGACCCCAAAGAGCAAACAATAGAGCAGCCTGCAGAAAATTAATAATAATGAATGTATAATAGGGATGCACCAAATCCAAGATTCGGTTCAGGATTTGGCCAGGATACAATTTTTTCAACAGAATTCAGATTCGGCCGAATCTTTCCGCCCGGCCAAACTAAATATGAATCTTAATTTGCATATGCAAATGAGGGACAGGGAGGGAAATCGCTTGACTGTTTGTCACAAAACAAGTAAAACACGTGGCGCGCACACATGCAGCATTGCTACTGACACTTGGGAGGTTATGTTACATAGTTAAGTTGGGTTGAAAAAAGATAAAAGTCCATCAAGTTCAAACCCTCCGAATGAAACCCAGCGTCCATACACACACCAACCCCTCATACAGTCACATAAAGTTTATATACCAATATCTATATTAATTTTAGATTTTAGTATCACTATAGCCTTGGATTAATAATAGACGCAGTGGCTCATTTATAAATACTGGACAAATTTGCCCATAGACAGTAACCCATAGCAACCAATCAGTGATTAGCATTTTTTTCAGCCAGCTGCGGGTGGAACAGTGAAAGCAAATATTTGATTGGTTGCCATGGGTTACTGCCGAGGTGCAAATTTGTAAATTTGCACCTCGGCAGTGTTACCCTGGAACAGTGTTCCACTGCAGTGTTACCCTGGAACAGTAACCCATAGCAACCAATCAGCAAAAAGCTACTACTGGTCACCTGTTTGGAAACAAACAAGAAACAAAAAAAAACAGACCGAGAGCAGCAGAGCCAACTCTCCATGTGCCCTTAGCCTAAGTCAGAACCCTACTGTATAGGCTGCTCTCCCCTCCTCTACTGTCTTGCTGCTGTGCTGGGCTCTGGAGGGGCTGAACATGTCCCAGAGCCCAGTGTAGGACTGTGACAGCAGCAGACCCCCTGGTAAGTATAATTAGAGTTGCCACCTCACCACTTTAAAACCACATATAGAATCCACAGCCTGCATGGTTGATAAGCAATTAATTTAGATGCATGGCTGCACATAAATCAGTTCAGTCTGCAGCATGAGTTGCTAAGTAGCCATGCAAGCTGTGGATTCCATAGGTGGTCGATTTTAAAGGGGTGAGTGAGGTGGCAACCCTACTGTATAATAGGAACAATAGTTGTGAGAACAATAGATGAGTTAAGAACTGCAGGAGTTGGCGAACTGTGCTGCGCCTAGGATTCTTTTCTTTTTTTTTATGCTAAAATGAATTGAAAGTCATTAGTGCAAAGGCACACAAAGCGTATGGAACACTTCTCTCTGCCTGCAGATTTAATGAGGCGGAGATGAGCGGATCACCTCAAATCATTGGCTTCCTCTGTCTGCGCTGAAACATGTAACTTCTGTCTGTGTGCGGCTAAACAGAGCAGTGCAGGGATGGGCCTGAAAAACACCAAAGCCCAATCCCCTCTCCTCTCCATGTAGCCGCATGCAGGTGGTAGATGAACTTTTTCTCTCTTCCTCATAACAATTTGCAGGTGAATCATACGCTTCATGAGCCCTTATTATGATCTAATTACCTAGACAAATGTAGTGCAGGTTATTAAATCTGGATATTAAGGTAACATAGTAAGTTAGGTTGAAAAAACACTATCGTCCATAAAGTTCAATATAGTCTATAGTCTTTACATGTAACCTGCCAAACTGCTAGTTGATCCAAAAGAAGGTAAAAAAAAAAAAACAACTGAAGTCTCTCTAATTTGCCTCAGAAGGGACAAAATCCTTCCTGACTCCAAGATGGCTTCCAGGAGGACGATGTATAGATATGCTTTTTAAATTACCATTGCCATGTGATTGCATTTAAATCTTTGATTTTAAAAAAATAAAGAGGTATTTTTACACTGTTTGCTGCTGCATGTCAATTTACAGCTTATACCAGGAGAAGTTCTTCACGATCCATTACGTGCAAGTTGATATCTTATGTTTGTGAGTACCCACCTAAACAAGTCTCTAAGGAAAGCTTTTTAACCCTTTGGTGGTGGTTAATACCGAATGAGGGTAAATAAGGTGGAGTTAATGGTTTGTTTTTTACACAAGAGGTGGTAACATTGTAAAACAATATTGCCCTATATTCTGTTTTGTCTGTCCCATGTGCCTTTGGCGTTGGCTTTTCATTTTTAGTGATTTTTTTGCTGACTTGAAGGGATACAAGTAGGAGCCCGCTGGGATTTGTGGACACAATTAGTCCTTGGGCCTTTTTTTCTTCTAGGATACTTTCTCTATGATTGGTAAACTGTAGTGGTCATTTTAACCTACCATCAAAAATGTCTTCTAGCAACCAAAACCTCAAGAACCATCAAGGCTTCAACCACGTTACTGTCCATTCACACACCTATTGCAGCAAATGGCTCACCCGATGACTTGCTGCAATAGTTCCCTATCTGGCCAGATACCGGCTGATATAAGCCGTCATGGGACCCCTCCTCCTCAGATCAGACTGTGAGGTGTAAGGAACAAAAGTTCCCCAATGAATAATCTACAATAAAACACACTTCCGCACACCCACATGCTCTCACTCATTCACTCACTATTTTCTCTGTCCCTATGGCAAATCCCATGGTCAGTGAGACTGGAATTCCACTCCCCACTGCTTTACTAACTATATAATTCCCCTAGTACTTCCCTATTCAGTAAGAATTTGATGGACCCTACCAATGAATTAAGGACACCGTTACACAGTAATTGAGGGTGAGCGTGTCCATCAGGTTTATTATAGATGATCCATAGGGATGTAGCGAACGTCGGAAAAAAAGTTTGCGAACATATTCGCGAACTTGCGCAAAAATGCGAGCGGTTCGCGAACGGTTCGCGAACCCCATAGACTTCAATGGGAAGGCGAACTTTAACATCTAAAAAAGACATTTCTGGCCAGAAAAATGATTTTAAAGTTGTTTAAAGGGTGCAACGACCTGGACAGTGGCATGCCAGAGGGGGATCAAGGGCAAAAATGTATCTGAAAAATCTGCCTGTGTGTGCTTGGAAGAGATAGTGTAGGGGGAGAGCTGTTAGTGATTTCAGGGACAGATGATAGTAAGTTTGCTGGCTAGTAATCTGCTTGATACTGCTCTGTATTGGAACAAAAAAATAAATAAAAGCAGTCCTTACAAGGACTACTGTTATTGCAGCAGTCAGCAGATGAGATCAGAAGCAGGACAGCTGCCCACTGCAGCTACATACAGAGCACTGCAGTAGAAGGTAGATTACTAGCCAGCAAAGCTACCTAAGCTTAAATGTCCCTCAAACCCCTGCAGACTTCTGTCCCTCCAATAACAGAGCAGTATCAAAACGATTACTAGCCAGCAAACTTTCAACTGTCCCTGAAATCACTAACAGGCAGCAGCTCTCTCCCTACACTATCTCTTCAGCACACACAGGCAGAGTGAAAAAACGCTGCAGGGCTTCGGTTTTTATAGGGAAGGGGAGTGGTCCAGGGGAGAGCTTCCTGATTGGCTGCCATGTACCTGCTGGTCTGGGGTGAGAGGGCAAAAAAAAGCGCCAACAATGGCGAACCCAAAATGGCGAACGTCGCGCGACGTTCGCGAACTTCCGGCGAGCGCGAACACCCGATGTTCGCGCGAACAAGTTCGCCGGCGAACAGTTCGCCGGCAAACAGTTCGCGCCATCTCTAATGATCCAGAGGAAGGCAAAAAACCCCATCTTTAGCCATCTGCAATTTGCTTCAGATGGGGGGAAAATTCCTTCCTGACTCCAAAACGGCAAACAGTCCCTGGATCAACTTTCTACTATCTATTAATACCAGCAGCCTTTATTATCTAAAAAAAAAAGGGGCCTACAGGCTGCAGCTCTATCTGCTGCAATATTACTCCCTCCTATTGGGACAAAGAGGCACAAGCATACGGACGGCCTCATCAGATTTTTCTACATTTTTATGGTGAACTAAATTAAACTTGCAGCCAATCAGAAGGTGCGCTATGTTCATCTTCTTTATTGGTGCAATGGGGATCCCTATTTACATTCACACACCACTTCATGCCTTTTATACTTATTGCAGCAAATCACAGTGTAAACAGCCTGAAAGTGGTGTTTCTTCAGCAGTTAATTTACTGTTATGATTTGCTGCAAATTTCTATCAGGATATGGCATATTCCTTATCCCACATAGCTAATCCCATTCCCTTTACTATAACCCTTATGGTACCAACAACCCATAATTATATACATATATACCTTATTCAACATCACTATTCCCATATCCCTTTACTATAACCCTTATAGTACCCATATCCCATATTTATATACATATATCCCTTATCCCACATAACCACTGCCATATCCTGTATACTTTTACCCATAAACTTTACATTTAATGTACAGTATGTGCTACAAACTACAGGGAAAAGACAGGAGAGCATAAAAGAAGAGAGAGAAACATTCCTATTCCAATATAAGATACCACCCACCCTTTTTTTACCTTAACATACAGTATATTAAAGTTGAAAAAGAGGAAAAGAGGAAAATGTGAAAAGAAAATGGTAAAAGAAAAGAATGGGACAGGAGTAAAGATGAGAAGGAATCCTAACATTTCTATTTCTATATAACATCCTATCTATAAGAAAACTAAACCCCTAAACCTTACCTTATATAAAGAAACTGAAGTATACTGAACGGTGTTAATTAACAATGCACTGGATTACCATAAGTGCACTGTATGTTCAGTATACATTTTTACCCTTATCCAAGGGTCTGTTAGAAAGTCCATTTAGAAAGTCCAGATTGCAGCTATTCCTTTCTTCTGGTGGGGCCTCCTGTGATGTCTTGTTTGCTAAAGAAGAAAAGAGTGCATTGTTCATAGCATAACTCTGTATATTACGTTATAAAAAGATGTCCCCTCCCATGTAAAATACACATTTCTAGGAGTCTAAGAGCACAAGCACACTAGCAAGTTGCCTCAATGTTATGAAAGTCCCATTAATACCTTTACTATCATTTAATACTCCTTTTTTTTTTTTTTTAATAATAACAAGTTTTATTTTTTTATTCTGAAACAATTATTTTTAAACAAAACACACACAAAACACAAAAAGTGCTGAATAACTGGGGTCAAATATCCAGAATAGTGAACTGGAAAGAAAAGTCAAGAAAGACACCCGAACTGTGCAGAAAGAAAATGCAGAATTGTAGTTAGTGTTGCTCTGTGTTTGTTTAATAAATTGTAGCACAGATTAAACAAAGAACACATAAAATAATTTATATAGTAGAATATCTTGGTTTTCACCTAACTTGTGATAACAGCCCTAAAAAACGTTCGATAGTTAAATATTTTTGTGATATGTTTCCGGCAGTCTCAAGTCTTGCTTACACACACCTTTCAAGTAGTGCATTTCCAACAGCCTATCTGAACATTTTTCTGAAGCTAAAAAATTGCTTTTTTTTTTAACTCCAGAGATTATAGCTTTCCTTACTATTCACAAACTGCAGGTTTTTGGTTTTGCAGCTATCAAAAAGCAAAGTAATATTCTAAACTTATATATACAAAAATTCAACAACTTAAAACTTGTAGTCAGTACTACTGCACTGAGCTGTCTTGGCAGCTTTTATTACATTAAAATTAGTGGCAATACTAATTAGAAGTCAGTCAATATTGAGAATATTTTTACTGATTTCTGTACTTGTTTCCTTGGCTGTATAAGACATGGCAATATTTAAGGGAGAGACTTCTAAAAGGTATGGCTATGGGAAACACAATTCATTGACTGTTCTTTATCTAATAAATGCAGATAACTACATCATGGAGAGACAGTCATAAAAAAAACTTCTCAGTCTAAAGATGCAGGCAGGATACAGAATAAATATGAAACTCCTCAATTTAACACAAATAAGATGAGAGGTTACCTAGGAATATCAAACCTTAAACTGAATTGCTGTTGAACACCACCATGTATGCCATAATAGCAATCAGCTGATGGACCTCCCAGGGTAAACAAGTCCACCTCTATCATTTATATTTAAATCATTAATACTCTATTAAATTACTAGGTAAAAAGGAGTATTTCAACAATTTCCAATACATGAGAATTACTAAAAATAGGTTTATGAATTTCAACTGGAAACAATCAGTTTGTATTTTGCACATAGTGCTAATAAAAAAATAAACAAATAAAACAAATAAAAAAGCAAAACAAATCTAAATCTATACACACAATCTCCCTTAAAAACCACATAACCAGTAGAACACTCAGATTACATCAGTTTGAGGTGCTTAGAGTATTGGCAGTAAACAACAGACTCTCCAGTATAAAGTACTGTAGATGGTTAGGAGGAGCAAGGTGCAGAAAAAAAACTATCTTGAAAAGCTTGCAGCAAAATATATTCTGCATTTTAAAATGAATGAGGAGCTGAATAACTGGGGCCAAATATCCAGAATATTTAAGGTTTGCATGCAGGTCTGTAACAAGCATCTGGCTGCCACATTCGGAGATCCACAAGAATTTGATTCAGCTTTTGCATCCAGAGATTCCAGTTTCAATCGCTTTCTGCAGAACTCGACCAATAAGTTTCTGCAGAATTGGACCTGGACCAATAAGTTTCTGCAGAATTGGACCTGGACCAGTCGTTTTCTGCAGAACTCGACCAAAAATTTTCTGCAGAATTAGACCGTTGACTTCTGTCGAAAATGATATCTTCTTCTTCTTCTTCTTCTTCAGATTTATCACCAAAAATACTCATACAGTTTTCCTGTTTGAGCTTGATTAAACAGCACTGAGACTGTTCACTGCAATGAGACTGTTCACTGCAATGAGATTGTTCACCGCACTGAGATTGTTCACAGCACTGGGATTTTTTACTGCAACAATAGAAGATGCACTTCAAGCATCTTTGCATAAAATCGAAGGTGGTCCTTAGTAGACTGCTGTTTGATGGGCACCGTGCATCTTCCTCAAACTCCATCTGTAAGATATCCTCAGTTTCATCACTGGTTGCAGGCAGGCCCGGACTGGCAATCTGTGGGTTCTGGCAAATGCCAGAGGGGCTGCCATAAGATGCCATAGAAAGTCACTATTTAGGGGCTGGTGGGAGCTGTTTTGGCCTCTCTATACTTGGAATTCCAGGGCCTATTTTGACTTCCAGTCCAGACCTGGTTGCAGGGCTTGATTGCTGAGGAGTGTACGTGTTCTAACTATGTGTGTACGGGTAGTCCAGTTTCCTCCCACTCTTCACTCAAAAATTCCTTCTCTTCTAGTCTCTCAGATCTGTTGAAGAGATGTGAGTGGCCTGTTTTGAATCTGTACACTGAAAACTCAATACTCCTTAATTAAGTAATCCTATCTCATTTTTTCCATTCTAATAGATTTATTTCACTTTGCATCCAGGGATTCCAGTTTCAATCGCTTTCTGCAGAACTCGACCAATACGTTTCTGCAGAATTGGACCTGGACCAATAAGTTTCTGCAGAATTGGACCTGGACGAGTCATTTTCTGCAGAACTCGACCAATAAGTTTCTGCAGAATTGGACCTGGACCAGTCTATTCTGCAGAACTCGACCAAAAATTTTCTGCAGAATTGGACCGTTGACTTCTGTCAAAAATGATATCTTCTTCTACTTCAGATTTATCACCAAAAATACTCATACAGTTTTCCTGTTTGAGCTTGATTAAACAGCACTGAGACTGTTCACTGCAATGAGACTGTTCACTGCACTGGGATTTTTTACTGCAACAATAGAAGATGCACTTCAAGCATCTCTGCATACAATCGAAGGTGGTCCTTAGTAGACTGCTGTTTGATAGGCACCATGCATCTTCCTCAAACTCCATCTGTAAGATATCCTCAGTTTCATCACTGGTTGCAGGGCTTGATTGCTGAGGAGTGTACATGTTCTAACTATGTGTGTACAGGTAGTCCAGTTTCCTCCCACTCTTCACTCAAAAATTCCTTCTCTTCTAGTCTCTCAGATCTGTTGAAGAGATGGGAGTGGCCTGTTTTGTATCTGACACACTGAAAACTCAATACTCCTTCTTTAAGTAATCCTATCTCATCTTTTCCATTCTAATAGATTTATTTCACTTTGCATCCAGAGATTCCAGTTTCAATCGCTTTCTGCAGAACTCGACCAATAAGTTTCTGCAGAATTGGACCTGGACCAATAAGTTTCTGCAGAATTGGACCTGGACGAATCATTTTCTGCAGAACTCGACCAATAAGTTTCTGCAGAATTGGACCTGGACCAGTCGTTTTCTGCAGAACTCGACCAAAAATTTTCTGCAGAATTGGACCATTGACTTCTGTCAAAAATGATATCTTCTTCTTCTTCTACTTCAGATTTATCACCAAAAATACTCATACAGTTTTCCATTTTGAGCTTGATTAAACAGCACTGAGACTGTTCACTGCAATGAGACTGTTCACTGCAATGAGATTGTTCACTGCACTGAGATTGTTCACTGCACTGGGATTTTTTACTGCAACAATAGAAGATGCACTTCAAGCATCTTTGCATACAATCGAAGGTGGTCCTTAGTAGACTGCTGTTTGATGGGCACCGTGCATCTTCCTCAAACTCCATCTGTAAGATATCCTCAGTTTCATCACTGGTTGCAGGGCTTGATTGCTGAGGAGTGTACATGTTCTAACTATGTGTGTACGGGTAGTCCAGTTTCCTCCCACTCTTCACTCAAAAATTCCTTCTCTTCTAGTCTCTCAGATCTGTTGAAGAGATGGGAGTGGCCTGTTTTGAATCTGGCACACTGAAAACTCAATACTCCTTCTTTAAGTAATCCTATCTCATCTTTTCCATTCTAATAGATTTATTGCACTTTGCATACAGAGATTCCAGTTTCAATCGCTTTCTGCAGAACCCGACCAATAAGTTTCTGCAGAATTGGACCTGGACCAATAAGTTTCTGCAGAATTGGACCTGGACGAGTCATTTTCTGCAGAACTCGACCAATAAGGTTCTGCAGAATTGGACCTGGACCAGTCGTTTTCTTCAGAACTCGACCAAAAATTTTCTGCAGAATTGGACCGTTGACTTCTGTCAAAAATGATATCTTCTTCTTCTTCTACTTCAGATTTATCACCAAAAATACTCATACAGTTTTCCTGTTTGAGCTTGATTAAACAGCACTGAGACTGTTCACTGCAATGAGACTGTTCACTGCAATGAGATTGTTCACTGCACTGGGATTTTTTACTGCAACAATAGAAGATGCACTTCAAGCATCTTTGCATACAATCGAAGGTGGTCCTTAGTAGACTGCTGTTTGATAGGCACCATGCATCTTCCTCAAACTCCATCTGTAAAATATCCTCAGTTTCGTCACTGGTTGCAGGGCTTGATTGCTGAGGAGTGTATATGTTCTAACTATGTGTGTACAGGTAGTCCAGTTTCCTCCCACTCTTCACTCAAAAATTCCTTCTCTTCTAATCTCTCAGATCTGTTGAAGAGATGGGAGTGGCCTGTTTTGTATCTCACACACTGAAAACGCAATACTCCTTCTTTAAGTAATCCTATCTCATCTTTTCCATTCTAATAGATTTATTTCACTTTGCATCCAGAGATTCCAGTTTCAATCGCTTTCTGCAGAACTCGACCAATAAGTTTCTGCAGAATTGGATCTGGACCAATAAGTTTCTGCAGAATTGGACCTGGACGAATCATTTTCTGCAGAACTCGACCAATAAGTTTCTGCAGAATTGGACCTGGACCAGTCTATTCTGCAGAACTCGACCAAAAATTTTCTGCAGAATTGGACCGTTGACTTCTGTCAAAAATGATATCTTCTTCTTCTTCTACTTCAGATTTATCACCAAAAATACTCATACAGTTTTCCTGTTTGAGCTTGATTAAACAGCACTGAGACTGTTCACTGCAATGAGACTGTTCACTGCAATGAGATTGTTCACTGCACTGAGATTGTTCACTGCACTGGGATTTTTTACTGCAACAATAGAAGATGCACTTCAAGCATCTTTGCATACAATCGAAGGTGGTCCTTAGTAGACTGCTGTTTGATGGGCACCATGCATCTTCCTCAAACTCCATCTGTAAGATATCCTCAGTTTCATCACTGGTTGCAGGGCTTGATTGCTGAGGAGTGTACATGTTCTAACTATGTGTGTACGGGTAGTCCAGTTTCCTCCCACTCTTCACTCAAAAATTCCTTCTCTTTTAGTCTCTCAGATCTGTTGAAGAGATGGGAGTGGCCTGTTTTGAATATGACACACTGAAAACTCAATACTCCTTCTTTAAGTAATCCTATCTCATCTTTTCCATTCTAATAGATTTATTGCACTTTGCATACAGAGATTCCAGTTTCAATCGCTTTCTGCAGAACTCGACCAATAAGTTTCTGCAGAATTGGACCTGGACCAATAAGTTTCTGCAGAATTGGACCTGGACGAATCATTTTCTGCAGAACTCGACCAATAAGTTTCTGCAGAATTGGACCTGGACCAGTCGTTTTCTGCAGAACTCGACCAAAAATTTTCTGCAGAATTGGACCGTTGACTTCTGTCGAAAATGATATCTTCTTCTTCTTCTACTTCAGATTTATCACCAAAAATACTCATACAGTTTTCCATTTTGAGCTTGATTAAACAGCACTGAGACTGTTCACTGCAATGAGACTGTTCACTGCAATGAGATTGTTCATTGCACTGGGATTTTTTACTGCAACAATAGAAGATGCACTTCAAGCATCTTTGCATACAATCGAAGGTGGTTCTTAGTAGACTGCTGTTTGATGGGCACCGTGCATCTTCCTCAAACTCCATCTGTAAGATATCCTCAGTTTCATCACTGGTTGCAGGGCTTGATTGCTGAGGAGTGTACATGTTCTAACTATGTGTGTACAGGTAGTCCAGTTTCCTCCCACTCTTCACTCAAAAATTCCTTCTCTTCTAGTCTCTCAGATCTGTTGAAGAGATGGGAGTGGCCTGTTTTGAATCTGGCACACTGAAAACTCAATACTCCTTCTTTAAGTAATCCTATCTCATCTTTTCCATTCTAATAGATTTATTGCACTTTGCATCCAGAGATTCCAGTTTCAATCGCTTTCTGCAGAACCCGACCAATAAGTTTCTGCAGAATTGGACCTGGACCAATAAGTTTCTGCAGAATTGGACCTGGACGAGTCATTTTCTGCAGAACTCGACCAATAAGGTTCTGCAGAATTGGACCTGGACCAGTCGTTTTCTTCAGAACTCGACCAAAAATTTTCTGCAGAATTGGACCGTTGACTTCTGTCAAAAATGATATCTTCTTCTTCTTCTACTTCAGATTTATCACCAAAAATACTCATACAGTTTTCCTGTTTGAGCTTGATTAAACAGCACTGAGACTGTTCACTGCAATGAGACTGTTCACTGCAATGAGATTGTTCACTGCACTGGGATTTTTTACTGCAACAATAGAAGATGCACTTCAAGCATCTTTGCATACAATCAAAGGTGGTCCTTAGTAGACTGCTGTTTGATAGGCACCATGCATCTTCCTCAAACTCCATCTGTAAAATATCCTCAGTTTCATCACTGGTTGCAGGGCTTGATTGCTGAGGAGTGTACATGTTCTAACTATGTGTGTACAGGTAGTCCAGTTTCCTCCCACTCTTCACTCAAAAATTCCTTCTCTTCTAATCTCTCAGATCTGTTGAAGAGATGGGAGTGGCCTGTTTTGTATCTCACACACTGAAAACGCAATACTCCTTCTTTAAGTAATCCTATCTCATCTTTTCCATTCTAATAGATTTATTTCACTTTGCATCCAGAGATTCCAGTTTCAATCGCTTTCTGCAGAACTCGACCAATAAGTTTCTGCAGAATTGGACCTGGACCAATAAGTTTCTGCAGAATTGGACCTGGACGAATCATTTTCTGCAGAACTCAACCAATAAGTTTCTGCAGAATTGGACCTGGACCAGTCGTTTTCTGCAGAACTCGACCAAAAATTTTCTGCAGAATTGGACCGTTGACTTCTGTCGAAAATGATATCTTCTTCTTCTTCTACTTCAGATTTATCACCAAAAATACTCATACAGTTTTCCATTTTGAGCTTGATTAAACAGCACTGAGACTGTTCACTGCAATGAGATTGTTCACTGCACTGAGATTGTTCACTGCACTGGGATTTTTTACTGCAACAATAGAAGATGCACTTCAAGCATCTTTGCATACAATCGAAGGTGGTTCTTAGTAGACTGCTGTTTGATGGGCACCGTGCATCTTCCTCAAACTCCATCTGTAAGATATCCTCAGTTTCATCACTGGTTGCAGGGCTTGATTGCTGAGGAGTGTACATGTTCTAACTATGTGTGTACAGGTAGTCCAGTTTCCTCCCACTCTTCAATCAAAAATTCCTTCTCTTCTAGTCTCTCAGATCTGTTGAAGAGATGGGAGTGGCCTGTTTTGAATCTGGCACACTGAAAACTCAATACTCCTTCTTTAAGTAATCCTATCTCATCTTTTCCATTCTAATAGATTTATTGCACTTTGCATACAGAGATTCCAGTTTCAATCGCTTTCTGCAGAACCCAACCAATAAGTTTCTGCAGAATTGGACCTGGACCAATAAGTTTCTGCAGAATTGGACCTGGACGAGTCATTTTCTGCAGAACTCAACCAATAAGGTTCTGCAGAACTGGACCTGGACCAGTCGTTTTCTTCAGAACTCGACCAAAAATTTTCTGCAGAATTGGACCGTTGACTTCTGTCGAAAATGATATCTTCTTCTTCTTCTACTTCAGATTTATCACCAAAAATACTCATACAGTTTTCCTGTTTGAGCTTGATTAAACAGCACTGAGACTGTTCACTGCAATGAGACTGTTCACTGCAATGAGATTGTTCACTGCACTGGGATTTTTTACTGCAACAATAGAAGATGCACTTCAAGCATCTTTGCATACAATCGAAGGTGGTCCTTAGTAGACTGCTGTTTGATAGGCACCATGCATCTTCCTCAAACTCCATCTGTAAGATATCCTCAGTTTCATCACTGGTTGCAGGGCTTGATTGCTGAGGAGTGTACATGTTCTAACTATGTGTGTACAGGTAGTCCAGTTTCCTCCCACTCTTCACTCAAAAATTCCTTCTCTTCTAGTCTCTCAGATCTGTTGAAGAGATGGGAGTGGCCTGTTTTGTATCTGACACACTGAAAACTCAATACTCCTTCTTTAAGTAATCCTATCTCATCTTTTCCATTCTAATAGATTTATTGCACTTTGCATACAGAGATTCCAGTTTCAATCGCTTTCTGCAGAACCCGACCAATAAGTTTCTGCAGAATTGGACCTGGACCAATAAGTTTCTGCAGAATTGGACCTGGACGAGTCATTTTCTGCAGAACTCGACCAATAAGGTTCTGCAGAATTGGACCTGGACCAGTCGTTTTCTTCAGAACTCGACCAAAAATTTTCTGCAGAATTGGACCGTTGACTTCTGTCAAAAATGATATCTTCTTCTTCTTCTACTTCAGATTTATCACCAAAAATACTCATACAGTTTTCCTGTTTGAGCTTGATTAAACAGCACTGAGACTGTTCACTGCAATGAGACTGTTCACTGCAATGAGATTGTTCACTGCACTGGGATTTTTTACTGCAACAATAGAAGATGCACTTCAAGCATCTTTGCATACAATCAAAGGTGGTCCTTAGTAGACTGCTGTTTGATAGGCACCATGCATCTTCCTCAAACTCCATCTGTAAAATATCCTCAGTTTCATCACTGGTTGCAGGGCTTGATTGCTGAGGAGTGTACATGTTCTAACTATGTGTGTACAGGTAGTCCAGTTTCCTCCCACTCTTCACTCAAAAATTCCTTCTCTTCTAATCTCTCAGATCTGTTGAAGAGATGGGAGTGGCCTGTTTTGTATCTCACACACTGAAAACGCAATACTCCTTCTTTAAGTAATCCTATCTCATCTTTTCCATTCTAATAGATTTATTTCACTTTGCATCCAGAGATTCCAGTTTCAATCGCTTTCTGCAGAACTCGACCAATAAGTTTCTGCAGAATTGGACCTGGACCAATAAGTTTCTGCAGAATTGGACCTGGACGAATCATTTTCTGCAGAACTCAAACAATAAGTTTCTGCAGAATTGGACCTGGACCAGTCGTTTTCTGCAGAACTCGACCAAAAATTTTCTGCAGAATTGGACCGTTGACTTCTGTCGAAAATGATATCTTCTTCTTCTTCTACTTCAGATTTATCACCAAAAATACTCATACAGTTTTCCATTTTGAGCTTGATTAAACAGCACTGAGACTGTTCACTGCAATGAGATTGTTCACTGCACTGAGATTGTTCACTGCACTGGGATTTTTTAGTGCAACAATAGAAGATGCACTTCAAGCATCTTTGCATACAATCGAAGGTGGTTCTTAGTAGACTGCTGTTTGATGGGCACCGTGCATCTTCCTCAAACTCCATCTGTAAGATATCCTCAGTTTCATCACTGGTTGCAGGGCTTGATTGCTGAGGAGTGTACATGTTCTAACTATGTGTGTACAGGTAGTCCAGTTTCCTCCCACTCTTCACTCAAAAATTCCTTCTCTTCTAGTCTCTCAGATCTGTTGAAGAGATGGGAGTGGCCTGTTTTGAATCTGGCACACTGAAAACTCAATACTCCTTCTTTAAGTAATCCTATCTCATCTTTTCCATTCTAATAGATTTATTGCACTTTGCATACAGAGATTCCAGTTTCAATCGCTTTCTGCAGAACCCAACCAATAAGTTTCTGCAGAATTGGACCTGGACCAATAAGTTTCTGCAGAATTGGACCTGGACGAGTCATTTTCTGCAGAACTCGACCAATAAGGTTCTGCAGAACTGGACCTGGACCAGTCGTTTTCTTCAGAACTCGACCAAAAATTTTCTGCAGAATTGGACCGTTGACTTCTGTCGAAAATGATATCTTCTTCTTCTTCTACTTCAGATTTATCACCAAAAATACTCATACAGTTTTCCTGTTTGAGCTTGATTAAACAGCACTGAGACTGTTCACTGCAATGAGACTGTTCACTGCAATGAGATTGTTCACTGCACTGGGATTTTTTACTGCAACAATAGAAGATGCACTTCAAGCATCTTTGCATACAATCGAAGGTGGTCCTTAGTAGACTGCTGTTTGATGGGCACCATGCATCTTCCTCAAACTCCATCTGTAAGATATCCTCAGTTTCATCACTGGTTGCAGGGCTTGATTGCTGAGGAGTGTACATGTTCTAACTATGTGTGTACAGGTAGTCCAGTTTCCTCCCACTCTTCACTCAAAAATTCCTTCTCTTCTAGTCTCTCAGATCTGTTGAAGAGATGGGAGTGGCCTGTTTTGTATCTGACACACTGAAAACTCAATACTCCTTCTTTAAGTAATCCTATCTCATCTTTTCCATTCTAATAGATTTATTTCACTTTGCATCCAGAGATTCCAGTTTCAATCGCTTTCTGCAGAACTCGACCAATAAGTTTCTGCAGAATTGGACCTAGACCAATAAGTTTCTGCAGAATTGGACCTGGACGAATCATTTTCTGCAGAACTCAACCAATAAGGTTCTGCAGAATTGGACCTGGACCAGTCGTTTTCTGCAGAACTCGACCAAAAATTTTCTGCAGAATTGGACCGTTGACTTCTGTCAAAATTGATATCTTCTTCTTCTTCTACTTCAGATTTATCACCAAAAATACTCATACAGTTTTCCTGTTTGAGCTTGATTAAACAGCACTGAGACTGTTCACTGCAATGAGACTGTTCACTGCAATGAGATTGTTCACTGCACTGGGATTTTTTACTGCAACAATAGAAGATGCACTTCAAGCATCTTTGCATACAATCGAAGGTGGTTCTTAGTAGACTGCTGTTTGATGGGCACCGTGCATCTTCCTCAAACTCCATCTGTAAGATATCCTCAGTTTCATCACTGGTTGCAGGGCTTGATTGCTGAGGAGTGTACATGTTCTAACTATGTGTGTACAGGTAGTCCAGTTTCCTCCCACTCTTCACTCAAAAATTCCTTCTCTTCTAGTCTCTCAGATCTGTTGAAGAGATGGGAGTGGCCTGTTTTGAATCTGGCACACTGAAAACTCAATACTCCTTCTTTAAGTAATCCTATCTCATCTTTTCCATTCTAATAGATTTATTGCACTTTGCATACAGAGATTCCAGTTTCAATCGCTTTCTGCAGAACTCGACCAATAAGTTTCTGCAGAATTGGACCTGGACCAATAAGTTTCTGCAGAATTGGACCTGGACCAGTCGTTTTCTGCAGAACTCGACCAAAAATTTTCTGCAGAATTGGACCGTTGACTTCTGTCGAAAATGATATCTTCTTCTTCTTCTACTTCAGATTTATCACCAAAAATACTCATACAGTTTTCCATTTTGAGCTTGATTAAACAGCACTGAGACTGTTCACTGCAATGAGACTGTTCACTGCAATGAGATTGTTCATTGCACTGGGATTTTTTACTGCAACAATAGAAGATGCACTTCAAGCATCTTTGCATACAATCGAAGGTGGTCCTTAGTAGACTGCTGTTTGATGGGCACCATGCATCTTCCTCAAACTCCATCTGTAAGATATCCTCAGTTTCATCACTGGTTGCAGGGCTTGATTGCTGAGGAGTGTACATGTTCTAACTATGTGTGTACGGGTAGTCCAGTTTCCTCCCACTCTTCACTCAAAAATTCCTTCTCTTTTAGTCTCTCAGATCTGTTGAAGAGATGGGAGTGGCCTGTTTTGAATATGACACACTGAAAACTCAATACTCCTTCTTTAAGTAATCCTATCTCATCTTTTCCATTCTAATAGATTTATTGCACTTTGCATACAGAGATTCCAGTTTCAATCGCTTTCTGCAGAACTCGACCAATAAGTTTCTGCAGAATTGGACCTGGACCAATAAGTTTCTGCAGAATTGGACCTGGACGAATCATTTTCTGCAGAACTCGACCAATAAGTTTCTGCAGAATTGGACCTGGACCAGTCGTTTTCTGCAGAACTCGACCAAAAATTTTCTGCAGAATTGGACCGTTGACTTCTGTCGAAAATGATATCTTCTTCTTCTTCTACTTCAGATTTATCACCAAAAATACTCATACAGTTTTCCATTTTGAGCTTGATTAAACAGCACTGAGACTGTTCACTGCAATGAGACTGTTCACTGCAATGAGATTGTTCATTGCACTGGGATTTTTTACTGCAACAATAGAAGATGCACTTCAAGCATCTTTGCATACAATCGAAGGTGGTTCTTAGTAGACTGCTGTTTGATGGGCACCGTGCATCTTCCTCAAACTCCATCTGTAAGATATCCTCAGTTTCATCACTGGTTGCAGGGCTTGATTGCTGAGGAGTGTACATGTTCTAACTATGTGTGTACAGGTAGTCCAGTTTCCTCCCACTCTTCACTCAAAAATTCCTTCTCTTCTAGTCTCTCAGATCTGTTGAAGAGATGGGAGTGGCCTGTTTTGAATCTGGCACACTGAAAACTCAATACTCCTTCTTTAAGTAATCCTATCTCATCTTTTCCATTCTAATAGATTTATTGCACTTTGCATACAGAGATTCCAGTTTCAATCGCTTTCTGCAGAACCCGACCAATAAGTTTCTGCAGAATTGGACCTGGACCAATAAGTTTCTGCAGAATTGGACCTGGACGAGTCATTTTCTGCAGAACTCGACCAATAAGGTTCTGCAGAATTGGACCTGGACCAGTCGTTTTCTTCAGAACTCGACCAAAAATTTTCTGCAGAATTGGACCGTTGACTTCTGTCAAAAATGATATCTTCTTCTTCTTCTACTTCAGATTTATCACCAAAAATACTCATACAGTTTTCCTGTTTGAGCTTGATTAAACAGCACTGAGACTGTTCACTGCAATGAGACTGTTCACTGCAATGAGATTGTTCACTGCACTGGGATTTTTTACTGCAACAATAGAAGATGCACTTCAAGCATCTTTGCATACAATCAAAGGTGGTCCTTAGTAGACTGCTGTTTGATAGGCACCATGCATCTTCCTCAAACTCCATCTGTAAAATATCCTCAGTTTCATCACTGGTTGCAGGGCTTGATTGCTGAGGAGTGTACATGTTCTAACTATGTGTGTACAGGTAGTCCAGTTTCCTCCCACTCTTCACTCAAAAATTCCTTCTCTTCTAATCTCTCAGATCTGTTGAAGAGATGGGAGTGGCCTGTTTTGTATCTCACACACTGAAAACGCAATACTCCTTCTTTAAGTAATCCTATCTCATCTTTTCCATTCTAATAGATTTATTTCACTTTGCATCCAGAGATTCCAGTTTCAATCGCTTTCTGCAGAACTCGACCAATAAGTTTCTGCAGAATTGGACCTGGACCAATAAGTTTCTGCAGAATTGGACCTGGACGAATCATTTTCTGCAGAACTCAAACAATAAGTTTCTGCAGAATTGGACCTGGACCAGTCGTTTTCTGCAGAACTCGACCAAAAATTTTCTGCAGAATTGGACCGTTGACTTCTGTCGAAAATGATATCTTCTTCTTCTTCTACTTCAGATTTATCACCAAAAATACTCATACAGTTTTCCATTTTGAGCTTGATTAAACAGCACTGAGACTGTTCACTGCAATGAGATTGTTCACTGCACTGAGATTGTTCACTGCACTGGGATTTTTTAGTGCAACAATAGAAGATGCACTTCAAGCATCTTTGCATACAATCGAAGGTGGTTCTTAGTAGACTGCTGTTTGATGGGCACCGTGCATCTTCCTCAAACTCCATCTGTAAGATATCCTCAGTTTCATCACTGGTTGCAGGGCTTGATTGCTGAGGAGTGTACATGTTCTAACTATGTGTGTACAGGTAGTCCAGTTTCCTCCCACTCTTCACTCAAAAATTCCTTCTCTTCTAGTCTCTCAGATCTGTTGAAGAGATGGGAGTGGCCTGTTTTGAATCTGGCACACTGAAAACTCAATACTCCTTCTTTAAGTAATCCTATCTCATCTTTTCCATTCTAATAGATTTATTGCACTTTGCATACAGAGATTCCAGTTTCAATCGCTTTCTGCAGAACCCAACCAATAAGTTTCTGCAGAATTGGACCTGGACCAATAAGTTTCTGCAGAATTGGACCTGGACGAGTCATTTTCTGCAGAACTCGACCAATAAGGTTCTGCAGAACTGGACCTGGACCAGTCGTTTTCTTCAGAACTCGACCAAAAATTTTCTGCAGAATTGGACCGTTGACTTCTGTCGAAAATGATATCTTCTTCTTCTTCTACTTCAGATTTATCACCAAAAATACTCATACAGTTTTCCTGTTTGAGCTTGATTAAACAGCACTGAGACTGTTCACTGCAATGAGACTGTTCACTGCAATGAGATTGTTCACTGCACTGGGATTTTTTACTGCAACAATAGAAGATGCACTTCAAGCATCTTTGCATACAATCGAAGGTGGTCCTTAGTAGACTGCTGTTTGATGGGCACCATGCATCTTCCTCAAACTCCATCTGTAAGATATCCTCAGTTTCATCACTGGTTGCAGGGCTTGATTGCTGAGGAGTGTACATGTTCTAACTATGTGTGTACAGGTAGTCCAGTTTCCTCCCACTCTTCACTCAAAAATTCCTTCTCTTCTAGTCTCTCAGATCTGTTGAAGAGATGGGAGTGGCCTGTTTTGTATCTGACACACTGAAAACTCAATACTCCTTCTTTAAGTAATCCTATCTCATCTTTTCCATTCTAATAGATTTATTTCACTTTGCATCCAGAGATTCCAGTTTCAATCGCTTTCTGCAGAACTCGACCAATAAGTTTCTGCAGAATTGGACCTAGACCAATAAGTTTCTGCAGAATTGGACCTGGACGAATCATTTTCTGCAGAACTCAACCAATAAGGTTCTGCAGAATTGGACCTGGACCAGTCGTTTTCTGCAGAACTCGACCAAAAATTTTCTGCAGAATTGGACCGTTGACTTCTGTCAAAATTGATATCTTCTTCTTCTTCTACTTCAGATTTATCACCAAAAATACTCATACAGTTTTCCTGTTTGAGCTTGATTAAACAGCACTGAGACTGTTCACTGCAATGAGACTGTTCACTGCAATGAGATTGTTCACTGCACTGGGATTTTTTACTGCAACAATAGAAGATGCACTTCAAGCATCTTTGCATACAATCGAAGGTGGTTCTTAGTAGACTGCTGTTTGATGGGCACCGTGCATCTTCCTCAAACTCCATCTGTAAGATATCCTCAGTTTCATCACTGGTTGCAGGGCTTGATTGCTGAGGAGTGTACATGTTCTAACTATGTGTGTACAGGTAGTCCAGTTTCCTCCCACTCTTCACTCAAAAATTCCTTCTCTTCTAGTCTCTCAGATCTGTTGAAGAGATGGGAGTGGCCTGTTTTGAATCTGGCACACTGAAAACTCAATACTCCTTCTTTAAGTAATCCTATCTCATCTTTTCCATTCTAATAGATTTATTGCACTTTGCATACAGAGATTCCAGTTTCAATCGCTTTCTGCAGAACTCGACCAATAAGTTTCTGCAGAATTGGACCTGGACCAATAAGTTTCTGCAGAATTGGACCTGGACCAGTCGTTTTCTGCAGAACTCGACCAAAAATTTTCTGCAGAATTGGACCGTTGACTTCTGTCGAAAATGATATCTTCTTCTTCTTCTACTTCAGATTTATCACCAAAAATACTCATACAGTTTTCCATTTTGAGCTTGATTAAACAGCACTGAGACTGTTCACTGCAATGAGACTGTTCACTGCAATGAGATTGTTCATTGCACTGGGATTTTTTACTGCAACAATAGAAGATGCACTTCAAGCATCTTTGCATACAATCGAAGGTGGTCCTTAGTAGACTGCTGTTTGATGGGCACCATGCATCTTCCTCAAACTCCATCTGTAAGATATCCTCAGTTTCATCACTGGTTGCAGGGCTTGATTGCTGAGGAGTGTACATGTTCTAACTATGTGTGTACGGGTAGTCCAGTTTCCTCCCACTCTTCACTCAAAAATTCCTTCTCTTTTAGTCTCTCAGATCTGTTGAAGAGATGGGAGTGGCCTGTTTTGAATATGACACACTGAAAACTCAATACTCCTTCTTTAAGTAATCCTATCTCATCTTTTCCATTCTAATAGATTTATTGCACTTTGCATACAGAGATTCCAGTTTCAATCGCTTTCTGCAGAACTCGACCAATAAGTTTCTGCAGAATTGGACCTGGACCAATAAGTTTCTGCAGAATTGGACCTGGACGAATCATTTTCTGCAGAACTCGACCAATAAGTTTCTGCAGAATTGGACCTGGACCAGTCGTTTTCTGCAGAACTCGACCAAAAATTTTCTGCAGAATTGGACCGTTGACTTCTGTCGAAAATGATATCTTCTTCTTCTTCTACTTCAGATTTATCACCAAAAATACTCATACAGTTTTCCATTTTGAGCTTGATTAAACAGCACTGAGACTGTTCACTGCAATGAGACTGTTCACTGCAATGAGATTGTTCATTGCACTGGGATTTTTTACTGCAACAATAGAAGATGCACTTCAAGCATCTTTGCATACAATCGAAGGTGGTTCTTAGTAGACTGCTGTTTGATGGGCACCGTGCATCTTCCTCAAACTCCATCTGTAAGATATCCTCAGTTTCATCACTGGTTGCAGGGCTTGATTGCTGAGGAGTGTACATGTTCTAACTATGTGTGTACAGGTAGTCCAGTTTCCTCCCACTCTTCACTCAAAAATTCCTTCTCTTCTAGTCTCTCAGATCTGTTGAAGAGATGGGAGTGGCCTGTTTTGAATCTGGCACACTGAAAACTCAATACTCCTTCTTTAAGTAATCCTATCTCATCTTTTCCATTCTAATAGATTTATTGCACTTTGCATACAGAGATTCCAGTTTCAATCGCTTTCTGCAGAACCCGACCAATAAGTTTCTGCAGAATTGGACCTGGACCAATAAGTTTCTGCAGAATTGGACCTGGACGAGTCATTTTCTGCAGAACTCGACCAATAAGGTTCTGCAGAATTGGACCTGGACCAGTCGTTTTCTTCAGAACTCGACCAAAAATTTTCTGCAGAATTGGACCGTTGACTTCTGTCAAAAATGATATCTTCTTCTTCTTCTACTTCAGATTTATCACCAAAAATACTCATACAGTTTTCCTGTTTGAGCTTGATTAAACAGCACTGAGACTGTTCACTGCAATGAGACTGTTCACTGCAATGAGATTGTTCACTGCACTGGGATTTTTTACTGCAACAATAGAAGATGCACTTCAAGCATCTTTGCATACAATCAAAGGTGGTCCTTAGTAGACTGCTGTTTGATAGGCACCATGCATCTTCCTCAAACTCCATCTGTAAAATATCCTCAGTTTCATCACTGGTTGCAGGGCTTGATTGCTGAGGAGTGTACATGTTCTAACTATGTGTGTACAGGTAGTCCAGTTTCCTCCCACTCTTCACTCAAAAATTCCTTCTCTTCTAATCTCTCAGATCTGTTGAAGAGATGGGAGTGGCCTGTTTTGTATCTCACACACTGAAAACGCAATACTCCTTCTTTAAGTAATCCTATCTCATCTTTTCCATTCTAATAGATTTATTTCACTTTGCATCCAGAGATTCCAGTTTCAATCGCTTTCTGCAGAACTCGACCAATAAGTTTCTGCAGAATTGGACCTGGACCAATAAGTTTCTGCAGAATTGGACCTGGACGAATCATTTTCTGCAGAACTCAACCAATAAGTTTCTGCAGAATTGGACCTGGACCAGTCGTTTTCTGCAGAACTCGACCAAAAATTTTCTGCAGAATTGGACCGTTGACTTCTGTCGAAAATGATATCTTCTTCTTCTTCTACTTCAGATTTATCACCAAAAATACTCATACAGTTTTCCATTTTGAGCTTGATTAAACAGCACTGAGACTGTTCACTGCAATGAGATTGTTCACTGCACTGAGATTGTTCACTGCACTGGGATTTTTTACTGCAACAATAGAAGATGCACTTCAAGCATCTTTGCATACAATCGAAGGTGGTTCTTAGTAGACTGCTGTTTGATGGGCACCGTGCATCTTCCTCAAACTCCATCTGTAAGATATCCTCAGTTTCATCACTGGTTGCAGGGCTTGATTGCTGAGGAGTGTACATGTTCTAACTATGTGTGTACAGGTAGTCCAGTTTCCTCCCACTCTTCACTCAAAAATTCCTTCTCTTCTAGTCTCTCAGATCTGTTGAAGAGATGGGAGTGGCCTGTTTTGAATCTGGCACACTGAAAACTCAATACTCCTTCTTTAAGTAATCCTATCTCATCTTTTCCATTCTAATAGATTTATTGCACTTTGCATACAGAGATTCCAGTTTCAATCGCTTTCTGCAGAACCCAACCAATAAGTTTCTGCAGAATTGGACCTGGACCAATAAGTTTCTGCAGAATTGGACCTGGACGAGTCATTTTCTGCAGAACTCGACCAATAAGGTTCTGCAGAACTGGACCTGGACCAGTCGTTTTCTTCAGAACTCGACCAAAAATTTTCTGCAGAATTGGACCGTTGACTTCTGTCGAAAATGATATCTTCTTCTTCTTCTACTTCAGATTTATCACCAAAAATACTCATACAGTTTTCCTGTTTGAGCTTGATTAAACAGCACTGAGACTGTTCACTGCAATGAGACTGTTCACTGCAATGAGATTGTTCACTGCACTGGGATTTTTTACTGCAACAATAGAAGATGCACTTCAAGCATCTTTGCATACAATCGAAGGTGGTCCTTAGTAGACTGCTGTTTGATAGGCACCATGCATCTTCCTCAAACTCCATCTGTAAGATATCCTCAGTTTCATCACTGGTTGCAGGGCTTGATTGCTGAGGAGTGTACATGTTCTAACTATGTGTGTACAGGTAGTCCAGTTTCCTCCCACTCTTCACTCAAAAATTCCTTCTCTTCTAGTCTCTCAGATCTGTTGAAGAGATGGGAGTGGCCTGTTTTGTATCTGACACACTGAAAACTCAATACTCCTTCTTTAAGTAATCCTATCTCATCTTTTCCATTCTAATAGATTTATTGCACTTTGCATACAGAGATTCCAGTTTCAATCGCTTTCTGCAGAACCCGACCAATAAGTTTCTGCAGAATTGGACCTGGACCAATAAGTTTCTGCAGAATTGGACCTGGACGAGTCATTTTCTGCAGAACTCGACCAATAAGGTTCTGCAGAATTGGACCTGGACCAGTCATTTTCTTCAGAACTCGACCAAAAATTTTCTGCAGAATTGGACCGTTGACTTCTGTCAAAAATGATATCTTCTTCTTCTTCTACTTCAGATTTATCACCAAAAATACTCATACAGTTTTCCTGTTTGAGCTTGATTAAACAGCACTGAGACTGTTCACTGCAATGAGACTGTTCACTGCAATGAGATTGTTCACTGCACTGGGATTTTTTACTGCAACAATAGAAGATGCACTTCAAGCATCTTTGCATACAATCAAAGGTGGTCCTTAGTAGACTGCTGTTTGATAGGCACCATGCATCTTCCTCAAACTCCATCTGTAAAATATCCTCAGTTTCATCACTGGTTGCAGGGCTTGATTGCTGAGGAGTGTACATGTTCTAACTATGTGTGTACAGGTAGTCCAGTTTCCTCCCACTCTTCACTCAAAAATTCCTTCTCTTCTAATCTCTCAGATCTGTTGAAGAGATGGGAGTGGCCTGTTTTGTATCTCACACACTGAAAACGCAATACTCCTTCTTTAAGTAATCCTATCTCATCTTTTCCATTCTAATAGATTTATTTCACTTTGCATCCAGAGATTCCAGTTTCAATCGCTTTCTGCAGAACTCGACCAATAAGTTTCTGCAGAATTGGACCTGGACCAATAAGTTTCTGCAGAATTGGACCTGGACGAATCATTTTCTGCAGAACTCAACCAATAAGTTTCTGCAGAATTGGACCTGGACCAGTCGTTTTCTGCAGAACTCGACCAAAAATTTTCTGCAGAATTGGACCGTTGACTTCTGTCGAAAATGATATCTTCTTCTTCTTCTACTTCAGATTTATCACCAAAAATACTCATACAGTTTTCCATTTTGAGCTTGATTAAACAGCACTGAGACTGTTCACTGCAATGAGATTGTTCACTGCACTGAGATTGTTCACTGCACTGGGATTTTTTAGTGCAACAATAGAAGATGCACTTCAAGCATCTTTGCATACAATCGAAGGTGGTTCTTAGTAGACTGCTGTTTGATGGGCACCATGCATCTTCCTCAAACTCCATCTGTAAGATATCCTCAGTTTCATCACTGGTTGCAGGGCTTGATTGCTGAGGAGTGTACATGTTCTAACTATGTGTGTACAGGTAGTCCAGTTTCCTCCCACTCTTCACTCAAAAATTCCTTCTCTTCTAGTCTCTCAGATCTGTTGAAGAGATGGGAGTGGCCTGTTTTGAATCTGGCACACTGAAAACTCAATACTCCTTCTTTAAGTAATCCTATCTCATCTTTTCCATTCTAATAGATTTATTGCACTTTGCATACAGAGATTCCAGTTTCAATCGCTTTCTGCAGAACCCAACCAATAAGTTTCTGCAGAATTGGACCTGGACCAATAAGTTTCTGCAGAATTGGACCTGGACGAGTCATTTTCTGCAGAACTCGACCAATAAGGTTCTGCAGAACTGGACCTGGACCAGTCGTTTTCTTCAGAACTCGACCAAAAATTTTCTGCAGAATTGGACCGTTGACTTCTGTCGAAAATGATATCTTCTTCTTCTTCTACTTCAGATTTATCACCAAAAATACTCATACAGTTTTCCTGTTTGAGCTTGATTAAACAGCACTGAGACTGTTCACTGCAATGAGACTGTTCACTGCAATGAGATTGTTCACTGCACTGGGATTTTTTACTGCAACAATAGAAGATGCACTTCAAGCATCTTTGCATACAATCGAAGGTGGTCCTTAGTAGACTGCTGTTTGATGGGCACCATGCATCTTCCTCAAACTCCATCTGTAAGATATCCTCAGTTTCATCACTGGTTGCAGGGCTTGATTGCTGAGGAGTGTACATGTTCTAACTATGTGTGTACAGGTAGTCCAGTTTCCTCCCACTCTTCACTCAAAAATTCCTTCTCTTCTAGTCTCTCAGATCTGTTGAAGAGATGGGAGTGGCCTGTTTTGTATCTGACACACTGAAAACTCAATACTCCTTCTTTAAGTAATCCTATCTCATCTTTTCCATTCTAATAGATTTATTTCACTTTGCATCCAGAGATTCCAGTTTCAATCGCTTTCTGCAGAACTCGACCAATAAGTTTCTGCAGAATTGGACCTAGACCAATAAGTTTCTGCAGAATTGGACCTGGACGAATCATTTTCTGCAGAACTCAACCAATAAGGTTCTGCAGAATTGGACCTGGACCAGTCGTTTTCTGCAGAACTCGACCAAAAATTTTCTGCAGAATTGGACCGTTGACTTCTGTCAAAATTGATATCTTCTTCTTCTTCTACTTCAGATTTATCACCAAAAATACTCATACAGTTTTCCTGTTTGAGCTTGATTAAACAGCACTGAGACTGTTCACTGCAATGAACTGTTCACTGCAATGAGATTGTTCACTGCACTGAGATTGTTCACTGCACTGGGATTTTTTACTGCAACAATAGAAGATGCACTTCAAGCATCTTTGCATACAATCGAAGGTGGTCCTTAGTAGACTGCTGTTTGATGGGCACCATGCATCTTCCTCAAACTCCATCTGTAAGATATCCTCAGTTTCATCACTGGTTGCAGGGCTTGATTGCTGAGGAGTGTACATGTTCTAACTATGTGTGTATGGGTAGTCCAGTTTCCTCCCACTCTTCACTCAAAAACTCCTTCTCTTTTAGTCTCTCAGATCTGTTGAAGAGATGGGAGTGGCCTGTTTTGAATCTGACACACTTAAAACTCAATACTCCTTCTTTAAGTAATCCTATCTCATCTTTTCCATTCTAATAGATTTATTTCACTTTGCATCCAGAGATTCCAGTTTCAATCGCTTTCTGCAGAACTCGACCAATAAGTTTCTGCAGAATTGGACCTGGACCAATAAGTTTCTGCAGAATTGGACCTGGACGAATCATTTTCTGCAGAACTCGACCAATACGTTTCTGCAGAATTGGACCTGGACCAGTCGTTTTCTGCAGAACTCGACCAAAAATTTTCTGCAGAATTGGACAGTTGACTTCTGTCGAAAATGATATCTTCTTCTTCTTCTACTTCAGATTTATCACCAAAAATACTCATACAGTTTTCCTGTTTGAGCTTGATTAAACAGCACTGAGACTGTTCACTGCAATGAGACTGTTCACTGCAATGAGATTGTTCACTGCACTGGGATTTTTTACTGCAACAATAGAAGATGCACTTCAAGCATCGTTGCATACAGTCGAAGGTGGTCCTTAGTAGACTGCTGTTTGATGGGCACCGTGCATCTTCCTCAATCTCCTCAGTTTCATCACTGGTTGCAGGGCTTGATTGCTGAGGAGTGTACATGTTCTAACTATGTGTGTACGGGTAGTCCAGTTTCCTCCCACTCTTCACTCAAAAATTCCTTCTCTTCTAGTCTCTCAGATCTGTTGAAGAGATGGGAGTGGCCTGTTTTGAAACTGACACACTGAAAACTCAATACTCCTTCTTTACTCTTGTTCATCTCCAGAAGCTAAAAATAAAAACAAACATTTATCTGAATATAATAGATGTAAAGTCAGGCACCATCCAACAATAGGAGGGGTGTCCAGCTTATTAGTATCCACCAAATGTATCTATATTTAACCCTCTGAGTTGAAATTAGAGCACATTAGT
Source organism: Xenopus petersii (assembly GCA_038501925.1). Taxonomy (NCBI): domain Eukaryota; kingdom Metazoa; phylum Chordata; class Amphibia; order Anura; family Pipidae; genus Xenopus; species Xenopus petersii. The sequence goes on from CM076675.1 coordinate 40,772,201, forward strand.
GGAAATGAACCTGCATGTAACAGAGAAAGAAGGTCATGGAATCCCGTCACTCTATTTGAAAGTACTGCCCCCATGTACCTGATCCCTATACCCTGTGCCCCCATGTACCTGACCCCTGAACCCCCATGTACCTGACCCCTATACCCCCATGTACCTAACCCCCTGTACCCTGTGCCCCCCATGTACCTGACCCCTGCGTCCCCATGTACCTGACCCCTATACCCCCATGTACCTAACCCCCTGTACCCTGTGCCCCCCATGTACCTGACCCCTGTACCCCCATGTACCTGACCTCTGAACCCTGTGCCCCCATGTACCTGAACCCTGTACCCCCATGTACCTAACCCCTGTACCCTGTGCCCCCCATGTACCTGTCCCCTGTGCCCCATGTACCTGACCCCTGTACCCCCATGTACCTGACCCCTGTGCCCCCATGTACCTGACCTCTGTTTCTACTTACCTTTGGCAGAAGGTCCAGCATTTCCCGGCTCATGTGACGCGGGTATTCAAGCTTTCTCTCCTTTATCTCAAACAACTCCTGTGCAGAAACCACTGATGGGGCAAATGGTCTGCCGGTGGCCATTTTGTACATGATGACCCCGAATGACCACCAGTCCACTGCAGCATCGTACTTCTCCAATGACAAAACCTTCAGAAAAAAAGAACTAATTATCTTCTTGGGTAACAGAAACGCAGTTATATAAACTAGATTACATTAAAAAAAAGATTATCCAGGTGTTCCTGTCAATCCGCTGATCTTCTTTCCACCGAACATTCCTTCAACAGCGAGACCGAAGTCACAGATCTTGATGTGCCCGTTGTTATCCACCAAGATGTTTTCAGGCTTCAGATCACTGCAACATAAGCGCAGGAAATTAACGCAGGAAATATTAGAAAGAGAAACATGTGAGAGTGATAGTCAAGGGTAAGTAAGTACATGCACACTAAAAGGTAAAATATAATAGATATTTTTGGAATAGGCCCATCTGGAAGCAATAAAGTTAAGTAATAAGAAAATAGCAACAGATAAAGGATATTTAAAAAAAGAAGTGGTACAGTAAAGACAGATTATACAGAGAAAAAGATGCATTGCTTGGTTAAAATGAAAGGCTTATATCACAATTTGTTGTGAGTCTGGACAGAGTGTGATTCACTAAAAGGAACTGTCCCTAACTGACTGCACCAGATATAAGGGGTGCAAACATTACTGTTAGTTAGCAAAGTTTAGTATAGAGAGATATCAAGATGTGAACTATATCATGCTACCAGTGAATAGAATAGAGAAGAGAACTGAGATTTTACTCACCGGTGAATGATGCCATTGGAGTGAAGGAACTGTAGGGCTATCACCATCTCTGCAGTGTAGAATCTGTAAAAAAAAGACAACCAGCTTAATTTCATGGGGGATAATTATCAAATATCATGGGGGTTACCCATCACCTGTTAGATTTGACTTTTCTTGTCCTTTCATACAAATCAGTGGTGCCCTGGTTCTGCTACTGTGCACAAAGCTTTCTTATTCAGGCAAAGGCCCAAGAACCAATACACAGCAGTATGTCAATTTACACGAAGGACATTGTAATGTATTAATTCAATTAATTTATAAATTGCTATTTTACCTTCTACAGATGTCATTTTGTGCTGCCTGAAACATTAGTTTGACATAATGCAGTCCTGCACAAAAAGTCTGCTCTCCTACTCCCAAACTCCTTTGTGTATTGCTCAGCCCTGTGGGAGCATTGGCACAACCTAGACTCTTACATATCTGTCTGTATCATACGCTGTCTCTCTTACTCTATATTCCTCTATAGCAGTGCTGCCCAACTTCCGTGTTACAGAGGGCTGGAATTTTTCTGGCCTACGTGGTGGAGGGCCTAGAATGGAAGCCAGCGTTGACCATTCCCTGTTTTAAAACACACCCATGCTACCACAAGAACTTTTAATACCATATTCACATTAATGGTGGTAGAACACGAAAAAACAAAATGGTTGGTGCTCACTGCAGGGATATCACTCATCACTCATATGTGAAATTTAGGCATGCACCGAATCCACTATTTTGGATTCGGCCGAACCGCCGAATCCTTCACGAATACTGAACCATATCGGAATCCTAATTTGCATATGTGGGAAGGGGGAAAATGTTTTACTTCCTTGTTTTGTGACAAAAAGTCACGCGATTTCCCTCCCTGCCCCTAATTTGCATACGCAAATTAGGATTCGGAATCGGTTCGGCCAGGCAGAAGGATTCGGCCCAATCCTGCTGAAAGAGGCCGAATTCTGGCTGAATCCCGAACCGAATCCTGGATTCGGTGCATCCCTAGAAAAATTAAGTCATGTTAAAGGAGAAGGAAAGGAATCATAAACTTGGGGTGCCAAATGTTAGGCACCCCCAATTTATTGTACTTACTTACCTGAATCCCTAGGCTGGTGCTATGTACTGGGGGATGCTGTGTTAGCCACAGGGAAGGAGGAGGCATATGGATTTATGGGTATGTTTTAAAGGAGAAGGAAGGGCCAAATGTTAGGCACCCCCAAGTAATTGCATCTACTTACCTGAAACCCCAGGTCGGTGCTCCTACCAACAGAAAACTGCACCGGCCCGGGGTTATACCAGTGAGCACCACGGAGCGATTTACTTCCGTTTTCGTCTTTCTTTGAATTTCCTGGGGCAGACGCATGCGCAGTTTAACGAAATAGGCTACTTTTTCGTTTAAAATTCGGCTTTTCGTTTTACTGCGCATACGCAGCCGCGCAAAGAAGGAGGAGGATGGAAGAAGTTCGCTCCGTGGTGCTCACTGGTATAACCCCGGTATAACCCCGGTACAGTTTTCTGCTGATAGGAGCACCGGCCCGGGGTTTCAGCTAAATCGATACAATCACTTGGAGGTGCCCCTAACAATAATTTTCAAATGCTAACAAACCCCCAGAACAAACCCTACCAGGCTCATGTCTCACAGGTAGTGTAGGACAGGCAGAATATGGTGCATACAGGGAGTATAGGGAAGGCAAAATACAGCAGGACACAGGGAAACTTATCAGGACCACTCTAAGATGAACAGTTCATACTGTGTTACATACAGTGACATAATGCTGGTGCCCCTTCGTCTGAGTCTGAACAAGTGAACAATATGAGCACTTTCAGTCTGGGTCTGAGGTGTGAACAGTACAGGGTTTTAGGGGTATGAAATATAGAGGTGTTACAAGTGTGGACAATTCAGGGGGGATTACTGTCTGAATTTGAGGTTTAAACAATGCAGGGGCCAGTTAATATCTGTAGTGATACCTTTAAAAGCTTACACAAGGTAAGTCACAGCAGGCAGACTTTCATTTGGGGGGGTCACACAAGGGGGAATCAGTTAGACAGCACTGCTCTATAGCAAGAATCTTATCACTTACTGGATGTTCTTCATTGACAGATTTCCTTGGTCTGCAATAACTTTGTGCAGTGTTCCCCCGCCGGCATACTCGAGCACGAAGAAGGCATGCAGCTGGTTAGAGAGACAAATGAAGAATTAGTGAGGAATACATGGCACAGAACTGTTCAGCAAGCAAGGTGAATTGGGGACTAGTTAGTTATCAAAGGGTGTTTTCCCTTGTTATAGTCATTAAGTTGGCCTTAGAAAGATTATGTATCAATATAAACAGTGTTCTGTACCTCAGACTGGAACGTGGCATGAGAATGGCATATAAAGGGGCATCCTCTGGCTTTCTTCCAGTATGTTGGGAATGGGAAATTTCATCAACCAAGGGGACCAGATCTGATGGAATTTTGCCAGTTGTCTCCTTTTTCTTAGAGTTAGGAAGTCTAGCGTCCCAATGTTGGACATTGTGCTAACTCATAAGTCAGGGGCGGCGGCCTGTCCAACCTCCAATTAAGGCATATCAACCTCCTGGCTTGAAACAAAGCTTTGTTCAGAAACATATTTGTGGTTGAGGGCATTTGAATTCCTGTAAACAGACTCAATATACAGATTAGGGGATCAGGGTCCAACCTTAGGCCTAACACTTCTGATAACTTATCCACAATTGCTGTACAATAGTTTTGAATATCCTGACAGGCCCATAGTGTATGTACTAGAGTACCCTCTGACTTCTTGCCCCTAATGCAATTAGGGGAGAGATTAGGATTGATTCTATTCAGGTGGGTGGGGTATAGTATGCTCTGTCTATCAAATATAACTGTTGAATTTTGTGTTTGGGATTGATTGTTTATCAGTGAGGATTCCTAGGTCTTCCTCCCATTTAATTTAACTTTTAATATGCTGTAGAATGGTCAATTCTAAGCAACTTTTCAATTAGTCATCATTATTTATTTTCTATAGTTTTTAACATCATCTAACTTCTTTTCTATAGTTTTTAACCCATCTAAAAAACAAATGCTCTGTAAGGCTACAAATGTATTGTTATTGCTACTTTTTATCTTTCTGTTCAGGCCTCTCCTATTTATATTCCAGTCACCTATTCAATTCAATGCATGGTTGTTAGGGTAATTTGGACCCTAGCAACCGGATTGCTGAAACGGCAAACTGGAGAGCTGCTGAATAAAAAGCTAAATAACTCAAAAAAAATAACCAGTCCTAATAAGGGCAATGGAAGGTTGACATTTGAAAATCTACACAACCAACGGGAAGCTAGTCTGCTGAAAATCGCTTCCCAATGATATCAAAATTCGACCAATAAAAATTTATTATAAAAATCACATTTTTTAAACTCGGGTGAATAGGATCGACCCGAAAACTTGAATCGAATTAGAATCGAATTTTATTTGAATTTTAAAAACTCGATTCGAGTTGCAAAAAACTTCAAATTGATTCCTGGACGTCCCCCATTGACTTGAACAGGAATTCAGCAGGTTTTAGTAGGTGAATAGTCAAATTTGAGTTCTTAAAAGGCCAGTTTATGATCTTGAAAATCAAATTTGAATGTTTTGAAAAACTCTAATCGAATTTGAATAAATCCTTAGTTGAATTTGACAGTTTTGACCATAAAAAAAGTAGAAAATTCGAATTTCAAATATTCAATTTGACCCTTGATAAATCTGCCCCAAAATGTTGTGTAACACAGAATTGGGGACTGACGTTAAGCATGTTTGCCCAGTAACTCGGGGTTGCCATCAGTAATCAGGGGCCCCTTCTACCAAGTTAGAAGGAATGTGATTATTAGCCCACCAGTCACCTGGTTGGTGGCCCTGCCAGCAAGTGGAATGGAAATGAGTTATTTGCTGTGGCCTCTAATTATGTCCAAACCCCATCCAACCCATCGGTAGCTTTAGCCGACAGAAGGTGAATTGGCAGCAGAGAAAATTCATATGCACTATTTTTATTTGGGGTCCGCACATGCCATCTGCTTATGTTTATCTGTACATATTGGGCATTAAATATGTAAAGTAGACCCTTGGCATCAATATTTGGGGTGTTTTACAATTGTATGTAAGAAATGCTAAGATAAATGCGGCCAAATGCAATATTTTTAGGCAATTTTCAGAAATGTCACTTTGTATGGTTTTCTAGCTAAAATTATTTTTGTTGTTTTTGTTTTAATACTTCTCTTTTCTGTTCACAGGTTGCCCTGTCTGATGCACAACCTTCCCATTCTGTACTGTGAGCAGATAAATGTGGAGTCATTGCTTGTTGACCCCATTGGAAGAATCTGGCCTCCTATGGGGAAGGAGAATCATCTTGCAATGTTGGTTTGTTCCAACTAAAGACTCTCAAGTGCCTGTAATTTATTTGTACATATTTATAAATAGGTACATTTAAAGAGGTTTGATGCACATACTCCGCATTGCAGGGAAATGTATGTTACACCTTGTACATGTGGACTAGCTGTCTTTTTCTTGTGTAGATATATTTAGTGACCATGTAAGATGGACAGTGAAAACCATCTCCAGAGTGACAATGAAAGAGGACAAGGACCATGTTTTTCCCAGTGTCTTGAGCAAAGTTGTAGTTTTCTGTTTCTGTAGCAGGTGAAATAAATTACTACCAAATGGTAACCATGCATTGCTTAATGGAAGGAGTCATCTTTTCTTCAAATGAAGTATAAAAGGCATCTGTTCCACAATAGGACCCAATTTATTTCAAAGACATATTGTTGCCTTGCTTATTTATGTGAACACCCTAAACGCCTTCATTCAACTCGATTATTTCTGCTCTGAAATCTGGTGATAATATAAATTATTGGAAACTGACCCTAGAATAATAGTTTCACTTGCTTCAAGAATGTTGAATATACTGTAAGCAGGCAGTGCTTTTGGCACTTATAGTTACAAATGCAATTGTTCTGGAAGCATTACATTCTGAGTATAGAGACTGCTAGTGGTAAATGTGCTGGTTTCCAGTCTGTACATAATATGTGCCCATTATTATGGCATCGGAGTAGAGTTATACAGTCACTGAAGAGGCTCTAGTTTTGCTTTGGAACCTTAAAATGGGTATAATGTCCCAATATCCTCTGTGTCGGGCTCCTGCTCTCAAGAGCCACCAGAAGCAGATGGTTCATAATGAAACTGGATCACTTAGATATGTTGCTCTCCAAGTTCATATGAAATGTTGTTTGGTTTCTGAATAAATTTATCCTACTACTGTGGCTAAGGACTTTTAACAAAACTAGATGCTTCAGATCACTCAAATTGTGCTGAAAACATTGACTGCTGGAACTCCTTTAGATGGATGTCTTTACAATGTATGATGTGTCCATAATCAGTGTGAGTGTCTGGTAGTGGAACATGCAATCCCTTTAGCATCTATATATATCATATAAATACCTTCACAATACCCACTACCTCACTAAAAAAACTAAAACAAGGTTGTGTGTATTACCAATATTAGCCTACTATATATATGTTTATGGAGTTCCTCATCTAGTTCACATAATATGCTTAATAAACTGGAGCAGTCTAGCCTGTCAGCCAGTATATTGAAGGTTTATAGGACCAGTAACACCAACAAATGAGTGTTTTATATGCAGTCAGGTCAGAGAGAAGTGTAGGCAGAAGTGCAATGCACTTACCTCTTCTGTTTGCTTTCCTATATTTCAGGCCCTCCAGTAATGCACAGGATCCCCATGCTGCCTGCTCAGCACCAACCCCCCAGTTGTGTGTGTTTGCTTAATAAAAAACTATACGGTTTCTAAAAATATGCTGCTGTATAGCCACGGGGGCAGCCATTTAAGCTTTAAAAAGGAGAAAAGACACAGGTTGCACAGCAGATAGAAAAGCTCTGTAGAATACAATGGGTTCAGTTCTTACACAGGAAAATATAAACTGGGCTCAGATGTCGCCCTCTACAGCAGTATAGAATTAAAAACCATGCTGATTTGCTACAGTTCCTATTAAAATATATAAGAAGACAAACTTGTGTCACCAAATCAAGTATTTGCAAACAAAATTTGTTAACTAGTGATGAGCGAAATTTTTCACCAAGTTTCGCTGCGAAAATGATGCTCATAGATTGGGTGAAAAAATGTGTTATGTGGCAAAAAATTTTTGTTCAATTTGTTGCAAATAGACCAATGTATTTTGCTAAATTTTCTCAGTTTTTGCGAATTTTCAGAAAAACAGGTCAGATTCGCCCTTCACCTGTTAGTCTGATGCCTGTGGTGGAATCAGAGTAAATATTTGGTATGGCATGGGAAATCATCTGAAAAGTTATCTATGCCATTGCCTATATCTACCCACCATAGTGTAGCCTCTGTGTAATGCAAGGGATAAATCATGCCAGAAAGCCCCACAATCACCGGTGCACCCAAGTATAGTTGTTGAAAGTCGCTGCTGAAGGGTGTCTAGGCCTGCAATGACAAAAGATGAATGTAAGCAGTAGGTATTGTATCTCTACCATTATTTTATTGTTGCTGCCTTCAGTAGCATGAGTAACAAAGGGTAAGTTGTATTAACTGAAAACTTCTTATTTCCTTTTGCAATCAACAAATATGTCATACCGCTTCTTGTTCTATGTAAAATCAGATTTTACAGAACTAAACAAGATTTAGGAAGATAAATCTAAAACACTACATTGCAGGCAGCATTAATTATGTAATAGACAAGGTTTTAGAATGACAGGAGGGTAATGTTCCCTTCAGCCAGTAATACTTGTGAGTGTAGAAATGTTACAGACACACAACCCAGAACAGTGAGGATTACACAGACTGGAGTAAAGATGCTTCTTACAATAGTACCCTGGCCTGGTGCAGATTTCACTGATAAGAAGCACTGGCCTAGTACAGGTTCCTATCAGATTAATCCAGACTGGGGCCCTAGGAACAGTAGGGTAAGTAGAGACCCCATCTTCTCACTCAACCTTTCCACAGCATGAACTGCTATCTAATTGGATGGGATACAGAAATCTCAGAGTTGAACCTCCTGTCCAAAATATCATTTCTACCAAAAACACTGATTGCTTAGGTTAGTGATATTGCACTGCTATTATTCTGAACACAACTGTATAATTAATAAAAAAAATCTAGCCAAACTATAATACATGATTTACTCTTATTTATCATAACAAAGAAACAAAAACTGCAACTTTTTCGGATTGTCACATGAAAATCATGACTATGGATTGTCACCTGAAAAATCCCAAATTTTTCAGATCTGACGCCTGAAAAGTCAGAATATTTGTGAAATCAGCAGAAAAGCCTGAAATGTTCGGATGATCGTACAAAACGCAGCACAGACAATAATATCTTCAAATTGCAAATATGACTTCTGCCATTGACTTCTACAGGACTTCGACAGGTTGAAGCAGTATTTTCAGATTTGGACTTTTTCCAGCCTCGAGGTATAAGAAATCTTGAAAAATTCAAGGTTTTTTATTCCCACTAAAAATTCTGATTTTTTGAGTTTTTACCATTCGGACTTTTATAGATAATAATGAAAAATAACCCCCTAAATGTTTAAATGATTTTGTAGTAGACTTGAGGTATGAAGATCCAAATTACAGAAAGATCCGTTATCCAGAAAACCAGGTCCTGAGTATTCTCGATAACAGGCCCATACCTGTACTGGCAAGAATAGTATATTTTGATGCTGAAAGTTTTCATCCAAAAAAGTTAAAAACCAGGAAATTTTGGAAATTGTGATTTGTATGTTGCAGATTGTCACCTGGAACTACAGAGGAACTGCAAGCCAAGATTTCAGCATAATTGGACTGATTATTGCTGAGGCCAGCGTGTCTGCCAGCAGACCCGGTCTGGCAATCTGTGGGTTCTGGCAAATGCCAGAGGGGCTGCTATAAGGTGCCATAGAAAGTCAGTATTTAGTGGGCTGGTGGCAGCTGTTTGGGCCTCTGTGTAAAATGAAATGCCAGGGCCTATTTTAGTTCTCAGTCCGGACCTGTCTGCCAGCTAGAAATAGTAGTCATTTTCAAATGTACATTTTTGAACATTACCCAGGGTAAGATCCACAGCAGATCATATGATGTTCTAAGTGTTTACATATAGATCTTAAATAATACTGTCTTATGTTATATTATGTTCTTGCCTCACATACATTTCAATAACCCCCATGATAGCACCGTTAGAGTCTCTGCACAAGTAAGAAACCATAATGCAGGGTCTGGGATAGGTCAGAGACCCAGGGGTAAAGGCAGTGTTTGTGTATTCTGGTTAGAGGAGTGTATCTGTATGTCAATATATGGCTTTTCTATAGAAAGTAACTTTTAAATCATAGGTACCAATACTTTAGTAGGTATGCTTAATTATCAATTATTATTATTTTTATTGAGTGGAAACATCAGGGTGTAATAAGAGCAGCTGCTGAAGAGCCCAGACATTTTCAGCGCCCACTTCATTAACCTTCCTGCACTGAGCCAATGTAAACTTATTCATCATTAACATTTGTTTTGCCCATTCCACCATCGTTCTAAAAATATTTAACACAATAGACACATTTTTACACAAGGTATATGCCTGTCTGTGAGCAGCAAGTGTCTCCATTTAAAGGGCATATAAAAGCAAAAAATGAAATTCATTTTTACCTTCTTTAATGAAAAAGAAATCTATCTCCAAAATACTTTAATCAAAAAATGTCTGCCGTTTTTATAAGAAACCAGACTGTATGCAGTGAAATTCTCCCTTCATTTACTGCTGTGAATAGGAATTATCAGACGGTCCCTAACTGTGTGGAGGTTTGTATTGAATTTTATTGTTGACTTTATATCCCCTCTACTGTTTCCAACTCCAGCTGTAGGGACAAAGATCATGGAGCCAGTTTAAACCGATAAACTGGGATTCTATTAGGAGGATTATTTTCTTGCAGCCAATGGTTCTGCAGAGTTGGACAAAGTTAGTATTAAACAATACAAAAACTATAAAATACACATTAGATTACATGACAAAAGGACCCAGTGCAGTCTGCATATTCTGATCATTAATCAGTCTTACTGTATCGGCTTCTGCCAGATATTATTCGACTTGTGCTGTTTAAATCATTTATTACGATCCCCAAGCAGCCCAGACCACACTGAGCCTGTGTACAGTCTTGGTCTTGCAAAGATGTTTAACAATGTTACAAGATGGTGACCCCCTGTGGCCAACTTTGAAAGCATAAATCATTTGTTTGATTAAGTGTCACGTTCGGCACCCTATATCCAGAACCCAAGCTAAGCTCCCTGGTCTCACTTCTGCTGCCTTTCACCTCGGGAGGAGCCCTCAGCTAATCAGATGCCGCCAAGTATTATTTGAGGGAGGAGCAAAGTTAACGGTTCTGGATGAGTAAAGGGGCACGATTGTCTCACCAGGATACTGGAAGGAAGAACACCACCAGAAACAGGCAGGCCGCGCCAGCACAGAGAATTGTCAGACAGGCCGGAATCAGGATAGGAGAATGTAGAATAGTCAGTGGACAGGCAAAGGTCGGATTGGAGAGGTCAGAGTAGTCACAAGCAGGCTAGGATCAGGATCGGAGATGTTGGAGTAATCTGGCAGGCAAAGGTCAGGATTGGAGAGGATCACAGGCAAAATAATGGTCAAACCAGTAATATCAGAAAGAATACACAAAGGAAAGGCACCTAGGAACTTTACAAATAGATCCCAAAAACGGGCAGTGTTTTTTTTACTACAAGGTCCTTTTAAATACTTTGAATCTCGCACCCTTGCGTGATGACGTCATCACGCCCGTGCATAAAACCCGGAAGTGCACGCCTCGCGCGCCATAGGGAAGCCGGCACAGGAGGAAAAAGGCAGCATGCGGCGGGCGTCCCCGCCGGAGACACAGCGGGGATCCCTGCCACCCGCTAGACCACCAGGGTAAGTCCTTACATTAGGCTTGTAGTGCAGATAGTTCATATTTATGTTTAGTATACAAAATACAGCATTTTTAGCCTTATTCTATTTTAGACTTTAGTTGCCCTTTAAGATTTGAAAGACAGGATTATGCCAGATCACCGCATGTAAAGTGCCTCTATATGACATTTTAGCTACCAAGACTATGTGCATTTGCTTTTTCAGGACTCTGCAATGTCTGATGGTTATATAAGTATAATTCACTCTTGTCCTTCCTCTCCCTATACAAGTATATGTCCCTCCCTACACTTCTACTGCCAAGATGGCACTTGCTCCAACTCTACCTTCTCCTTAAGGGAGAAAGAAACCCCCTGGGCGCAAAAACCCTTCCCCCCTCCCCTGTGTTGCTTCCCCTCCCTCCTCCCCCCTGGCCTACCTGTCCTGCTGGGCAAATGCCCCTAACTTGTTACTTACCCCTCTGCGCAGGTCCAGTCTACGGAGTTCACAGATGCCATCTTCTTCCAAGCGATCTTCCTCCTGCTTTGTCGTAGGAGCATTTCACTGGTACGGATCTACTGCGCATGCGCCAATAGTCAAGAAGTGAAATCGGAAAACTTTGTGACTTTTGGCGCATGCGCAGTAGATCCATAACGGCGAAATGCTCCTACTGTGCATGCGACAAAATACCGGTCAAAGCAGGAAGAAGGTCGCGTGGAAGAAGATGGCGTCTGTGAACTCCGTGGACTGGACCTGCACAGAGGGGTAAGTAACAAGTTAGGGGCATTTGCCCAGCGGGACAGGTAGGCCAGGGGGGAGGAGGGAGGGGAAGCAACACAGGGGAGGGGGGAGGGTTTTTGCATCCAGGGGGTTTCCAGTTAATAGTGCTGCTTCAGCAGAATTCTGCTATAATTTTGAAATCTGACATAGCGTTAGACATTTTGTCAGTTGGCCAGGTGCCCTCAGTCATGTGACTTGTGCTCTGACTTCAGTCATTCTTTACTGCCACACAGCAAGTTGGATTGATATCACCTTTTCCCCCAGCAGCCCATCAGCAGCTTATTAACAGAACACTGGGATGGTAGCAGGACAATATCTCCCTGACACCTCTCCAGAAGGATTCAGTTGCGTGAACTGATGGTGTCTGCTTTGGCTAATAGCACTGCTGCTACTGTCGTTAATGTTAACAAGTGGAAAAACTTTCCCATGTACCATTAGCCTGAATTAGATTGTACAGTAAAGGAGATATACATATACGCACAATATGCACTTGTAAATAATGTTACACTGCCTTCTATGAACAATAACTCCACATCATAAATACATTATACTATGAGGGGGAGAAGTAGGGGCCCCCAAAATACATTAAACACAATGAGAAGCAGTGGGAAGTTTAGCCTCATATACAAAAGACACACTGGAGCTCATTTATCGACACTGGGCAAACAAATAGAAATGCTTTATTTTATATACTGAACTCACTGCATCAGACTAAACTTTCATAAGATCTGTAACAGCAATGATCCAGGCCTTCTAAATTATTCCCAGACAGTCACCATCTTGGATTTTGTTAGGTTGCAACCCAAGTGGGCCCTGGATCTCCCAGTCCGATATTGCTGTATTAGAGTGCAGTGCGCACAAAAGTCACATGAAAATAACTGGTGCGGTCACAGCTTGTGAAACATAAAACTGACTAGAGTTTGTGTAATTGTGAAGGAGCCTTAGATAGTGAGCCCCAATGAGGCCAGGTCTGATGTGAATGATGTCTATTCTATGTAAAGCATTGTCGAATATGTCTGTACTATATAAATCATTCATTTAATAAGGCTTGCATGAACGGGATCTTGGATCCAACTCAGATCAACCTGTAGTAACAAAATATCCTCTAAGATTTTCTGCTTATTCTGACCAGAAATGGTTACAGTTTGATTTCTTCTCTAACAAGCAATTGTTGAGTGCCCAGCATGTGTTGGAGAATGAATTGTACATGAGGGTTGTTACTAGAGGCCTTAGTGGCACATCAGTCTGTTAGTAATCCAGCCGCCTCTTCCTTATATCCCAGTGCTGTACATTAGTGCTCCTCATAATCTAACCTCAATACTGTAAAATCTGCCCATCCAAATTCATGCTGCTTTCTTCCTTTCTTGGGACTGACAGCTCAGCACTAACCTGCAAACTATTGTTAATGAACATCGCATAATGATATTTCTGAGCCAAAAAGATATTCCATAAAAATATACAATGGACTGATATTGTTAAATTCATTGTTGTGTTATTTAACACAACACAAATAATAAAAAGACTTTAGCAAAATACTGTATATATGTAATATATGTGTATGACCCCCTTTGTTGGTTAATGTGAGCAGGATACTATCCCCCACTTTTTCCACGAGCATTATCTTATGTTTTGCCTTAAAATGTGTGGCTGCCCACGTTTGTGTAGTCATGTAAAATATTACATGTAAGGCTCCAAAGGCTCTTTGGACTTGAACTACATGAACAGGCTGATGTGGATCTCATCCAATGAGATTTTTAAACCTGCTTAATTGATATCTGACCAATCTTTAGCCAGAAAGGTGCCCTAGCCAACCAGGTTGCCTAGGGTGCCCGGTTGGCTTGGCCCGACCCTGCAAGGGACTTAGAGAACTAACACTATTGTACAACAGCCCAGTTACATGATAGAGGTTCTTTATATGAGTCAGCCCTGTCTATTGCAGAAGAAATACTTGTTCTCATGTTGGCCAACACACATATTTTGAAAGTATAAGCAGATAACAGTTGTATCTACTGTAAAACTAGAGAACATATAGTACATAGGTGCACTACACCCTTATATATTGGAAACATTTTTTGTGGGGGTCCCTAAAGTCACACCACTGACTCTATTCTGCATCTATTTTGGAGTAATACTTTTATCTGCAGGGCAGGGTGCAAAATACAAAACAACATGGTTGATTGTACCTACTTTTTGCACTTCACGCCCTGCTTTGCAGTAGTAAATTAAACCACACTGGAAATATTTAAAGGCAAAAATTTACTGAAACATTTCTACAGCTGGAAGTATGAACATCCCTCTTTGACTTTCATTGCTTTGAATTGAAAATATCACAGTGATCAAAATATCATTGTGGGCTTTGTTATTCACTAGCAAGGTTGTAAGATGTTATTAAAACTAATAGAGGTATGCCGTTCCGAAAATATAATGTTTGCAAAAAGAATTCAGCACAAATCAAAAATGTATTTAATCACTTGGGCATGTTTTCCTTGTTTTAGTTGTGATGGTTGATGGCAGTTCATGGGAGGCATCCCGTCAGTCTTGTAGAAAAACAATAAACTTCTGAATACATACATAGTATATTGGTGCCCATCTGTTGTTGTGTTACTGAAAATAATGCCGCAGTTTTAGCATAGAGAGGCAAAGAAACTTTCTTCACTCAGAGGGGCAAATTCACTAGGATTCGAAGTTGCGCCAGGCGCAACTTCGCCGTGCTTCGCCGCACTTTGCCAGGCGTAGTTTCGCCAGCGCTCCGCAAATTCACTAAAATCTGAAGTTGCGCACAGGGGTAGCATAAGTTTGCGAAGTTGCGCTAGCATTGATTCGCCAATCGAAGCGAGGTTTCACTTGCGATAGTTCATTTGCATACGGCACCAAATTCAAATTTCAATGGAGGAATACGTATCAGCACTACAAATGCCTAGAAAACCTTCAAAACATCAAATAAAAATTTTATTTTGCTCTACACATGTGCCCACTGTATAGGTAAGTTGCCATGAGTCAGGAAATGTAGGGGGGAAGGAAGAAAATTTTTTCGATCTTTTAAAGCCTATCACCCCTACTCTATTGCGCTTCGCCTGGTCTGAGGTGGCGAAGGAAGTCTAGCGTAAAAGGTAGCGTTCAGTACACTGCGCGCGTTAGTGAATTTGCGTAGTTACGTCCGTAGCGAAAATTCGCCAGGCGTAAGGGTGCGAAGTAACACTAGCGAATCTACGCCAGCGTTCGTTAGTGAATTTGCGAAGCAACGAAAATGCCCAACGCTAGCGAATTGATGCTAGCGTTCGGCGCTTAGTGAATTTGCCCCTATATGTGAAGTGACAGCTGCTTCATAGAAAAGCTTCAGTACAAATATGGTAGAAAATATATTTATTGCATTTTTCTTTAAAAATACACAATATGATGAATACAGAAGTCATTCCGTCTCTCCTGAATGATCACTAGCTCATTACTTTTACGCTGGTATTCAGTACAGGGACACTGTATTGTGGGTACACAAAAATTGCACCATGTGCTTCATTGCTAAATAAGCCTTTTTCTCTCAAAGGGATTGTTGACCTCAGAGTTAACTTTTAGTATTATGTAGGAAGTAATATTGCAAGACAATTGCCAATTGGTTTTGATTTTTTTTTATCAATTATGCTTTGTGAGTTATTTTTATTCAGCATTTCTCTCATTTGCAATTTCAGCAATCTGGTTGCTAGGGTCCAAATAACCCTACCAACCATGCACTGATTTGAATAAGAGACTGGAATATGAATAGGAGAGGCCTGATTAGAAAGACGAGTAATGGAAAGAAGCAATAGCAATACATTTGTAGCCTTACAGAATATTTGTTTTCAGATGGGGTCAGTGATCCCCATTTCAAAGCTGAATGGCCAATTCTTAGCAACTTTTCGTTTTGTCTTCATTATTTATTTTTTTAGACTTTATGAATTATTTGCCTTCTGCTTCTGACTCTTTCCAGTTTTCAAATGGGCTCAGTGAGCCCCTTTAAAAACAAATGCTCTGTAAGTTTACAAATGTATTGTTATTGCTACTTTTTATTACTCACCTTTCTATTCAGGCCCTTTCCTATTCATATTGCAGACTCTTATTTAATTCAATGCATGGTTGCTAGGGTACTTTGGACCCTAGCAGCCAACTGAAATCAGACACTGGAGATCTGATGAATAAAAAGCTAAGTAAAATAAAGAACAAATAAAACATAAATAATCCACACATAAAAGATAAAAAACAATTGTCTCATAATATCACTCTCTACATCAGTGGCCCCCAACTAGTAGCTCACAAGCAACATGTTGCTCACCAACCCCTTGGATGTTGCTCTCAGTGGCCTCAAAGCAGGTGATTATTTTTGAATTCCTGGTTTATAGACAAGTTTTGGTTGTATAAAAACCAGGTGTACTTCCAAGCAGAGCCTCCTGTGGGCTGCCAGTCCATATAGGGGCTACCAAACAACCAATCACAGCCCTTATTTGACATCCCCATGGACTTTGTTCATGCTTGTGTTGCTCTCCAACTCTTGTTACATTTAAATGTGGCTCATGAGTAAAAAAGGTTGGGGACCCCTGCTCTACATCATGTAAAAATGAACTTAAAGGTGAACAGACCCTTTAAGGATTGTTAGTACAGATGGAAGAGTTTATTCTAGGCCATTACATATCATAAAGTAGACAGTAGGAGAAATCAGGTTACTGATATTATTTTGAAATCTGGAATGCTTTAAAACACTATGGGGCATATTTATGAAGGGTCGAATTTTGAATTGAAAAAACGTTGAAATTTGAATTCAAAAAGACCAACCGAAATTCAGTCTAAGTTTTTTTTTTGGTCGAATAGGTCCGTATTCGGGCAAATTCGAATCATACAATTCGAAGGAATAATGCATTCGATCAAATTCGATTCGATATTCGCATTTTAGATTTTTTTTCAAAAGAATAGCTCGAAATTAGAATTTTTTTCACCTCGACCTTTGATAAATCTGCCCCTAAAAAAACTCCATGGATATCCTATACAATAAAGTTCAAGTGTCTCTGCGTCCAGTCCCTGTGTCCGTGGGATTGCGCTATTGCGCATGTGCCCCACGGACCGTCTATGGCAGGGGTGCCCAGGACGTCGATTGCGGTCTACCAGTAGATCTCCGTCATGTTCCTGGTAGAACGCGACCTGGGGCCTGGCGTGGGAAGTGCACTGGCTGGGCTGACAGCAGAGGGGAAAAGAGAGCGGAGCTGACAGCAGAGGAGAATCACCACGGTTACAAGTAGTGCTGATGCCTCAATCTCGCGTGATGAGATTTGTGACGTCGGGCTTGGCTGTCAGACTGGAGGCAAGGAGCTGGATAATAACGGCGTTGCAGTACTTTGGTAAGTAGCGCTCCGGGACTGGGGGCTGTGTGAGTAAAAACAGGACAGCTCACGGATAGCGGGACTGTTGGGCAGCGGGACAATTGCTGGGCAGTGACACAATTGCTGGGAACATGGCAGAGAGCTGGGAATGCGAGAAGAAAGGAGGGAGCTGAACCACAGTTATACAGGGACTGCTTTTGTTGAGCTCCTAAGTATCTGCAGTAGTGTAAAAAAACAAAACACCTTTTTAAATTAAAACTCGGCTCTTCACTCTTCTGCATGTGTGTCCCTGCACAAAGAAAGTAAAAGTAGAAAATGATCACTACGTGGTACTTGCATAGCACCAGCTTTATAGGGGATTGGGTAAGTGATAACAATTACTGGGGGGGAGGTTATTTTGGCATTTGGCACCCCAGTGATTTGCACTTTAGTTTTTCTTTAAGTTTTGTTTTTAAATTACATCACATTTTTTTGTATAGTGATTACCTATGTGGGAGGCTATTTATTGGGTGTTTTTTGTTAAAGGGGCAATAAATCCTCTATAAGTAAATGCTCTTATTAACCTACAAAATAGGGCATGTGCTAGACATGCATTCTATTGGTCTCCATGGCTTAACTGACCAGAGTTGGTAAATAAACCCCACTGAGTTTTAATAAATAAGGGTTGTCATTGTTTAGGAAAGGAGAGCTCTACTATTAACAACTGATCTCCGTTTATTAACCACTGACTTCTTAAAAGATCTAAAATGTAGGTTGGTCACTACAAAGCCCTGCATGGCTGCCTGCAATGTAGCAGTGAGGCAACTAGGGATGCACCGAATCCAGGATTCGGTTCGGGATTCAGCCTTTTTCAACAGGATTCGGATGCAGCCGAATCCTTCTGCCCGGCCGAACCGAATCCTAATTTGCATATGCAAATTCGGGGCGGGCAGGGAAATCGAGTGACCTTTTGTCACAAAACAAGGAAGTAAAAATGTTTCCCCTTCCCACCTCTAATTTGCATATGCAAATTTTGGTTCGGATTCGGTTCGGTATTCGGCCGAATTCTTCGCGAAGGATTCGGCCGAATCCAAAATAGTGGATTCGGTGCATCCCTAGAGGCAACTTTGGGCGATTTTGGAAAACGAACTGCCGCGTGTTATTACCGCTGGCGGTTTTTCATTTTAAGCCAGTGCAGTTAGGGAAGGCGTTTGGGGAGATTGGTCAACGCAAAGACGAGGCGATTAGTCGCCAGGCGACCAAATCTCGTCATTTCCTTAAAAGTGATACAGACACGTTCCTAAAAAATTATAGGAACATGTCAGTGTCAAGTAGTTACTGTGCCCAGAATAGTTCCCCTGAAAGCTGCCCCCAGCCCCGGAAACCTTTGCACAGCCGACACAGCTAACTGATCTTCTGTTTTGCTTCCGTAATGCTGGGCTGGGGGCGGAGCGATACTTCCACAGTCTGAGGTCCTGTTTTCATTCGTAATTAGACTATGGAAGCATCGCGCCGTTCCCCCAGCCCAGCGTCACTGAAACCGCACAGAAGATCTTTTAGCTGTGTTGGAGGGTTGGGTCAACGAAGGTTCTCGGGGCTGGGGGTAAAGTCCTGCAGCGGGTCGGGTACTCGCAAAAACCTGCGGGTTGCGCGTAGAAGTACCGGGTCAGGGTATAGACGTGGGTCGGTGGTTCTATGGGTTTGCGGGTCGGGCCGTGGGTCTTCTCAATAGTGATTTTTACTCCTTTTTTTCTGATCACGTCTACTTCTGATGATGTCACTTCCGGTTTACAATGACAACACTTCCTGATTCTTGATGGTCATCGGGACCAGGTTGCGGATAAGGTACTTGCGGGTCAGGTAGCAGATACTGACACGTTCCTATGATTTTTATAGAAATGTGTTGGTATCAATTTAATAAACAAAGAACATTTCTGCAGTAAACAATTAGATGTATATTGCATATACATACACTGAGTATTCAATGAGATAAATATTGCAGTTTATGAAATGGGATTAGCAGTCTGTGAATTTAAACCCTTAGACCGTGAATGTAAGCAAATTGGCAAATACAAGTAACTAATCTCTTGAGGTACTGTTACTCGGGGACAATTTACTACAACAAGGAGCAAGTTAGTGCTTTGATTTGTTAACTGCATGGTATGGTTACCAATTCTCTGTTAACTTTCTCCCCTATTAATAACATGGGCACCAAGTCTTATTTTTACTGGCCTGGCAAAATTCTGTCCAAGTGGCAACTATACACCAGGGGGGCAGGCAAGAATCTACTGAATGCATTAAAACAGTAGTACTTTTTTCCTCCACAGTTTTGGCCCAAAGAGGATACAAGTCCAAGGACAAGTCTTTTGTGAATTATCTGAAATATCTGCTGTACTGGAAAGATCCAGAATATGCCAAATATTTAAAGTAAGTAATAATATACAATTAACTGGTTTAGTATCTATTTCTGTTTTTTAGTTCAACATGAGCAGTGTAAGACCTAGAACCTATTAAATAAATAAGACTACGGTACTTTAAATCGTGGTCAGAAGGCAAGCTTTTTCAGAAGTTGACATTTCTCTGAATTTTCACCAATGAAAAATCAGAAACACTGCTGGAGAAGACCCAAGGGCTGGATATGGCCATCAAAGAGATTTTCATGGTTCCTCAAGCATATTGCATAGTGAATAATTGGCCCAATATATGGAAACAGTTGGGACAGCACTAACCTAGATCATACTATTTCTGTAAAATGTGAGGTTGTAGTTTATTACTGATACAGTAAGGCATAATTGTTGTGCATTCTATATCTGTCAGAATTTAGAGTGCTGGGTTTATCATCATGGATACAGATAAAAATATGGATACATACAATTGTGGTAGTGTAAGAAATAATTTTAGATTTTTTTTCTGAAGCTGCACAGGGAGACCCCAAGACTTTTCTAACCTAATATGAAACCAGCTACTGATGGGATGATTGGAGGGCTGGCAATCACTCACGGCAGCTGGCTTATCAGTCTTTAGTTATTTATTTTAGGCAGCATATGAGATCTTACTCATAACTACTAACTCTTCCCTCCCTGGTGTACATGGGATCCTACAATTTATAAAATCATCAGTCCCCTAACCATGATATAAATGGGCTAGGCAATTTCTGTGCTGAGCATGCAGAATAGGCACCTCTAGCAGCCCAATTGCCCTGCTACTGATGCACTATGTACAAAATATATAAAAATATATCCTTTATTTAGTCTAATTCTTTATGCATTTGTAGTTTCACTTTGAACAGTGTATTATTTACTATACAAACAAATATAGTATCTTTATTGTGCAATATCTGGATCTTCTGTGTAGACTGTAAGGCAGGGATCCCCAACCTTTTGAACCCGTGAGCAACATTCAGAAGTAAAAGGAGTTGGGGAGCAACACTAGCAGGAAAACTGTTGTTGGGGTGCCAAATAAGGGCTGTGATTGGCCCTTTGGTAGCCCCTATGTGGATTGTCACCCTACATTGAGGCTCTGTTTGGCAGTACACCTGGTTTGTATGAAACCAAAACTTGCCTCCAAGCCTGGAATTCAAAAATAAGCACCTGCTTTGAGGCCACTGGGAGCAACATCCAAGGGGTTGGAGAGCATCATGTTGCTCCTGAGCTATTGGTTGGGGATCACTGCTGTAAGGCATGAAGCTTTTTTTTGGAGGGTTAAAGGAGAAGGAAAGGTTACAACTAAGAAAGGTCTGTAAAAATACACCAGTAAACCCTTTAAAGTAATGCTGCACAGAGTCCTCTGTCAAAAGAAACACAGCATTTCTGTTCTTCTATTGTGTATAAATGGGCTTCTGTATCAGACTTCCTGTTTTAAGCATAAACCTCCAGGGCTAGGACTTGAGCATGCTCAGCTTGCTCCTCTCCCTCCCTGCTGTAATCTGAGTCCAAAGCTATGAGTGAGCAGGGAGAGTCTCAGATAGGAATTGATGTCACACCAAGCTAGTATGGCAGCTGCTATCCTAAACAAACAGAGAGAAGTTCTAGAGCAGTTTACTCAGGTGTGGTAAAGCATTCTACAGAATAAATATAGCATTCTAGCTTGCACTGTTGCGGTTGACCTATTTGCAAAAATCTGTCTTGGTAGCTTTCCTTCTTTTTTAAAGCATGCCTTCTAGTCTCTAGGTGGACGGCACAGAATTAAGAGTTTTTCTTGTGTTATAAATGAACCTGCATAGAAAAACCATTTGTGTTCTGAAACGTCACTAGAAGACAAAATGTCTGTTTCCCTGGTTTATTTCTTTTTCTGTTCTCTAGGTACCCACAGTGCTTACATATGTTGGAACTGCTGCAGTATGAACACTTCCGGAAAGAGCTGGTAAATGCCCAGTGTCCCAAATTCATTGATGAACAGCAAATCTTACACTGGCAGCACTACTCTCGCAAGAGGATGAGAATGCAGCAAGCCCTGGCAGAACAGCAGCAGCAAAACAACACTTCCAGCAAATAAATGTGCCCAGTTGTCTCCAGACAGCTATGTGTTTGAGACTTGCCACTGTTCAAACCAGTCATGTGGGAGTCCAAGGCCTCCATGATAGGACTATGAGTGCAGATGCACATCTCTATGAAGTTGTAGATCAGGGTTTCATATAGTGGAATTGACTATGCCACTATGGACTGTTTTTATACAAGCACAATCCCTTGCAACTACATTTTCAGATACGGTTGAATTCTAGCCTTGATGTGCTCTGTTGGATCATAGTCACTTACCCTCTGGCCAGTGACTAAGCTGTATAACAATTCACTGTACAATAAAATAAAAATTATACAGGCACATCATCATAGAGTTAGCAGCTCATTCCAAGCTCGAGCGGCTGATAAGAATGTAAATAAATGTCAATATTTGTTATATGCCCTAAGCTAGCTCGAGCACCCAGGCTGTGTAGTGTGGATTATTCTCCCAACAATATATAAGGGTAGGACTACACGGACGTTTTCAGTGCGAACTGGCGCGCTGCAACAAAACGCTTGCGACAGAAATAAGGTAAGAGATAGAAATGGCGGAGCGTTGATACGACATGACTGTCGGAGGCAGACACAGTATCTGCCTCCAACATTCGCATCGACACTGCGACTTCATACATTTTGTCGCAGCGCATCCGATCGCGCCAAAAACGTCTGTGTAGTCCTACCCTTAGTCTTAAAAAATGATGTTGGTCATGTAAGAGCTTTGTTTTTTGTATTCATTTCCTTCTGCTTCAAAAATGTTGCTTTGGGACCAGAAATAAATACATTTTTTCACTTGCTCCCTGTTTTGCATTTTTGACCATTTGTGAAGTTTTATTGTAATGTTTCTCGTTCTGATGTTTCAGGCAGTCGCTTTCTGACATGTGTTGTTAATTTAAAGAGTTTAGCCTTCTTTCAATAGAAACACTGGCGCAGAAATGCAAGGTTTCATCTATATTCTTTAACCTAGAACCAAAGGATTTTTACTGGGATGAACTATTTTCCCAGAATGACCTAAACTGTCTAAATATGCCTAATTTGTTTGTTATTCCACTTTATGGAAAGATTTTAACATCTGTGCAAAATATACAACTGATTTGACAAGCCTTATGTAATGCCCCAAACTGGAAGTTTTTGAAGCTTCACATTCTGATGGATTCAAAATGGATTAATTATGGCAAGTGTTGGAATAGGGAAACTTCACTTCTGTCGCTCAGACTTGTTTATACCAATTTGCTGCTCCATAGACATTTCTCAAGCAACTCAAGTCCATCTTGCAGTTTTTATAGTAGGAGCTTTTCCAGACTTCAGTATGGCCTTAAATGTTCTTCATCTTATCAGTTTGCTAGATCAAGAACAAGATAGTCTTTCCGACAGTTCTTTCCAACTACTGTATTGTGTGCCAGTTATTTACTATAGGTATGGGATCCGTTATCTAGAAAGCTTTAAATTACGGGAAGGCCATCTCACAAAGACTCCATTTTAATAAAATAATTTACATTTTTAAAAATGATTTCCTTTTTTCTCTGTAATAATAAAATAGTACTTTATATCGCATGTATCTATTATACAGGTATGGGATCTATTATGCAGGATACTTGGGATCTGGTATATACTGGACAAGGGATTTTTGTCATTTGAATCACCATACCCTAATTCTCCTTAAAATCATATGAACATGAAATAAACCCAATAAGACTGTTTTGCCACCAATATGGATTTATTCAGCTGTCACCTTCAATTGCAGGGAACTCTTATTATTACAGTGATGGCCTTTCTGTACTTCGGTGTTCAGCAATCCCATATCTGCGCACCCGATCTTGAGCAGATAAATCAGAATTAAAAGCAAACTAATTGAATTTATGTCCTTGTGGCCCCCCTATCAGGGTAGTGAGATACAATGGAAGAAGTTGTGTTCTGGCTCTTACGTTAGACATCTATTCACTCCATTTATATTACCTTTCAGGAAAGGTAAATCGTTAGCCTCCTTTCTATCTCCCAGCCTTTACAATTCAAAAGGGCCAGACTCTAAAGCTGCATGGTTGCGCTATAAAGGCACTTACAAATGTGGGCGGAGTAGGTGTAAATCTTGCACATTGCTAAACGTTTCAACGGCTTTTCACAGCACGACTACAAAAAAACAATATCCAATTAAACAATATTATAACTGCCGTTCTAAAAATATAGTTTACCTTGCCACTTGTGTCTGCGGGGCCCAGTATGTGGGTAAGACCATACGGTGTGCGGGCACTAGGTGTTTAGAACACCTATCAGCAGTTAACAGGGGGGACATTAAATCAGCAATTGCCAAACATGCTATAGAGTGTCATGATGGGGTTTCATCATTTTCTTTCCAAATAATTGATAGCCCCAAAAAGAATATTCGAGGAGGTGATAAAGATGTGGCCCTTTTAAGATTGGAAGCATATTGGATCTTCGAGCTAAAAACTATAAATACACACGGAGGACTAAATCGGGATTGGGAATTGACTTGCTTTTTCTGAATGTAGAGAGTTGACACTAGTGAACCATTAAATAAATTTAAAAAATTTAAATATTTAAATAAATAAATTTATATGAATTAATATTATTATTTAATAATTTGTATCATTATTTATATTTATATTTAGCGTCTTGCGAGGGTTTGTTTTGGCATATTTTGCTTTAATTAATTATTTATATATGAATTAATCGAATTGATTTTGATTTGGAGATATTTGTGTAATGTTTTCATTATCTTGTCCGCCAGTATATCAAATATGTGAGATATATAATGTAACATTTAACTGATAGTTTGTTCATTAAGAAAAAATATTTTCTATCAATTTTCTTATCATTATGCATACTAGTGGTACTCTTCCCTTGTTTCTTGATGTGTCTATGTGGGAAATCAAGAAGGGGTTAATGTTTTTAGAGGGTGTGGCCTTTGTGCTTTTAAATGTTACCTTGTAGCCGTTACAATTTAGCTTTCTGAGGAAGTGGGTTAACCACGAAACGCGTAAAAGCCATGGGTTATTGGGCTTAATATGCTCTGTCATATTTTAACTTTTTCTAATAAATGGATGTTTTAACTTGCCGGTGCTCCGTGATTTCAAGATTGGGCTCCATTTATTTATAGTTATAGTTTAAATACATTTCTCTTTCTATTACAACTGCTACTATAATGACACTCTGGCAGTCAGTTGAATTGGCACATGATATACATGTGAGCAGTAACGCCACGTCAAGGCTTCAACCACGTTACTGTCCATTCACACACCTATTGCAGCAAATGGCTCACCCGATGACTTGCTGCAATAGTTCCCTATCTGGCCAGATACCGGCTGATATAAGCCGTCATAGGACCCCTCCTCCTCAGATCAGACTGGGAGGTGTAAGGAACAAAAGTTCCCCAATTAATAATCTACAATAACACACACTTCCGCACACCCACATGCTCTCACTCATTCACTCACTATTTTCTCTGCCCCTGTGGCAAATCCCATGGTCAGTGAGACTGGAATTCCACTCCCCACTGCTTTACTAACTATATAATTCCCCTAGTACTTCCCTACTCAGTAAGAATTTGATGGACCCTATCAATGAATTAAGGACACAGTTACACAGTAATTGAGGGTGAGCGTGTCCATCAGGTTTATTATAGATGATCCAGAGGAAGGCAAAAAACCCCATCTTTAGCCATCTCCAATTTGCTTCAGATGGGGGGAAAATTCCTTCCTGACTCCAAAACGGCAATCGGACCAGTCCCTGGATCAACTTTCTACTGACTATTAATACCAGCAGCCTTTATTATCTAAAAGGCCTGGTTATGAGGGATGAGGATTATTATGGGTATATTTATCTTGACTAATATATGATTCATGGTGGGGAGGGGAAGGAGGGAGTTGTGGCTAGGCAGCATTTAGGGACCTGCAGCTCTGCCTAGTCTTTTCTTATTCCTTTGATCCTAAAACTTTACACCTTCACATTCACAACTCTAATGGGCTTATTTATCTTTTTAAAAAGGGGCCTACAAGCTGCAGCTCTATCTGCTGCAATATTACTCCCTCCTATTGGGACAAAGAGGCACAAGCATACGGACGGCCTCATCAGATTTTTCTACATTTTAATAGTGAACTAAATTAAACTTGCAGCCAATCAGAAGGTGCGCTATGTTCATCTTCTACATTGGTGCAATGGGGATCCCTATTTACATTCACACATCACTTCATACCTTTCATACTTATAGCAGCAAATCACAGTGTAAACAGGCTGAAAGTGGTGTTTCTTCAGCAGTTAATTTACTGTTATGATTTGCTGCAAATTTCTATCAGGATATGGCATATTCCTTATCCCACATAGCTAATCCCAATTACTATAACCCTTATAGTACCAATAACCCATAATTATATACATATATCCCTTATTCAACATCACTATTCCCATATCCCTTTACTATAACCCTTTTTGTACCCATATCCCATATTTATATACATATATCCCTTATTCAACATCACTATTCCCATATCCCTTTACTATAACCCTTATAGTACCCATATCCCATATTTATATGCATATATCCCTTATCCCACATAACCACTGCCATATCCTGTATACCTTTACCCATAAACTTTACATTTAACGTACAGTATGTGCTACAAACTACAGGGAAAAGACAGGAGAGCATAAAAGAAGAGCAAGAAACAATTGTAACATTCCTATTCCAATATAAGATACCACCCACCCTTTTTTACCTTAACTTACAGTATATTAAAGTTGAAAAAGAGGAAAAGAGAAAAGAGGAAAATGAGAAAAGAAAATAGTAAAAGAAAAGAATGGGACAGGAGTAAAGAGGAGAAGGAATCCTAACATTTCTATTTCTATATAACATCCTATCTATAAGAAAACAGTAAAACAATGGGATGGAAGTTAGAAAAGGAAGTAAACTTACTTAATGCTATACTTACCCCTAAACCTTACCTTATATAAAGAAACTGAAGTATACTGAACGGTGTTAATTAACAGTGCACTGGATTACCATAAGTGCACTGTATGTTCAGTATACATTTTTACCCTTATCCAAGGGTCTGTTAGAAAGTCCATTTAGAAAGTCCGGATTGCAGCTATTCCTTTCTTCTGGTGGGGCCTCCTGTGATGTATTGTGTGCTAAAGAAGAAAAGAGTGCATTGTTCATAGCATAAGTCTATATATTACTTTATAAAAATATGTCCCCTCCCATGTAAAATACACATTTCTATGAGTCTAAGAGCACAAGCACACTAGCAAGTTGCCTCAATGTTATGAAAGTCCCATTAATACCTCAACAACTTTACTATCAT
This sequence comes from Xenopus petersii, assembly GCA_038501925.1. Taxonomy (NCBI): domain Eukaryota; kingdom Metazoa; phylum Chordata; class Amphibia; order Anura; family Pipidae; genus Xenopus; species Xenopus petersii. Next base: position 40,799,330 of record CM076675.1, read on the forward strand.
TTAATACTCCTTCTATAAGTAATCCTATCTCATCTTTCCCATTCTAATTTATTTCATTTAACTTACCACTATGCCTCGAGTTCTTTCTACTTTCTGTCAAGGATCCCATGTGGTGTTGGTGTAGTTGGCTGTACAGACAGACACTTGTACACTTGCAGTAGACAGTAGACGGCAGATCTGATGTTCATTGATGGAATTGGCCATGAATGGTACGTTGCCGTCATCACTTGCTGTACAGGGAGTTTGAGGTTAGTCCACATGAGCACAGGAAACACTTTACTCCTGCCATTTCCAGTTGGAATCCACATCGGAGACGCCTTCCACATTAGCTCTCTTAGATGTCTCAGCGCAGAATCCTGGATGTATGATTGGTAACTTATCTGCTGGTGGCTATCAAAAGAAAGCAACACACTTTGTTATATATCATTTTAAGCATGAACATATAATATATGATACAGTATGGTCACATATATATGAATGACGCGTAGATAAAAACGGGTATTTATTTAAAAATTCTGCACTCCATGATTAAGAAGGGTTTTTACTACATAGTACAGGTTTAAGAGCCATAATCCAGAAACCTATTATCTAGAAATAGTTAAATGTTTTTCTGTAATAATAAAACAGTACCTTGTATTTTTTTGTATCTAAAATATATTGAATCCTTCTTGGAAGCAAAACAATCTGGGTTTAATTCAGGTTTAAATTCTTTTTTGGTAGCCTTAATGTATGGAAATCCAAATTAAGGAAATACCCCTTGTCCATAAAAACCTCAGGACCCAAACATTACAGTTAACAGGCCCCATACATGTATAAGGACAATTTGAGGAATGGAGTCATACATAGTTTCCCAACTCTTTGTGTTATTTTCCAACCGCTTTACTGACACCCAGCAAAAGATTTTTTTAAGTGGCTGGCGATCTGTCTGATGGGCGAAGGTGTAAAATGACAGGGGTCCACTGGTTACATATATGGCCAGAGCCTACCAACTCACAGATATACAGGGAACCCACAACTGGGTCATGGACTGTGAAGCTGCTGCAGAGCACTAAATGAGTAATAAATCTAGGACTGTGCAAAGGCAATTGCAGGTCTGTGAAATATATTTATAAGCAGTTTAGTTTCTCCAGGCTATATGCCTGAAAATGTTAAGAGGGTTCAAGTATTATGCCCTTAAAATAGCTTAATAGTTACATGCAAAGAAGAAAAATTTGACATGACAAGGTATATGGAAGCTCAGTTTATGCAAAGACCAACCAACTGCCTATGAAATGCTCCAATAAAGTAAACAGCCTATTAGTCTCCCCAATAAAAAACTTGGCTTTCCCGACTCCCATTGCTTGGTGCAGTTATAAACGTACAATTTTGGGCTGGAAAGGTGCCTTTATTTTTCTGTTTTCCAGCTCACTCCAGTTGATTCTGGCATAGAATGAGTGCTTCCTGATGTTGCCATTTACTCCTAAGCGTTTGCTCTTGTTCATCTCCAGAAGCTAAAAAAGAAAACAAACATTTATCTGAATATAACAGATGTAAAGTCAGGCACCACGAAATGTATTTATATTTAGCCCTCTAAATTGAAATGAGAGCACTGCTTACATTAGTGGAAATGACCCTGAAGAAGGTAATGGAATCCCGTCACTCTATTTGAAAGTACTGCCCCCATGTACCAGATCCCTGTACCCTGTGCCCACATGTACCTGACCCCTGTACCCCCATGTACCTGACCCCTGTACCCCCATGTGCCTAACCCCTGTACCCTGTGCCCCCATGTACCTGACTCCTGTTCCCCCATGAACCTGACCCCTGTACCCCCATGTACCTGACCTCTGACCCATGTCCCCCATGTACCTGACCCCTGTAGCCCCCATGTACCTAACCCCTGTACCCTGTGCCCCATGTACCTGACCCCTGTGCCCCATGTACCTGACCCCTGTTCCCCCATGTACCTGACCCCTGTTCCCCCATGTACCTGACCCCTGTACCCCCATGTACCTGACCCCTGTACCCCCATGTACCTGACCCCTGTACCCTGTGCCCTCATGCCTAACCACTGTACCCCCATGTACCTGATCTATGTACCCTGTGGCCCCATGTACCTGACCCCAAAATTTGATGTGACATTATTTCACTTGAAGGTGTGTAATTGTTTCTACTTACCTTTGGCAGAAGGTCCAGCATTTCCTGGCTCATGTGACGGGGGTATTCAAGCTTTCTCTCCTTAATCTCAAACAACTCCTGTGCAGAAACCAGTGATGGGGCAAATGGCTGTCTGCCAGTGGCCATTTCGTACATGATGACCCCGAAGGACCACCAGTCCACTGCAGCATCGTACTTCTCCAATGACAAAACCTTCAGAAAAAAAGAACTAATTATCTTCTTAGGTAACAGAAACACAGTTATATAAACACAGCAAAGGTGTCCAAAATAGAAAAAGACAAATAGATTGGAATTCCTCTGTGTATAAATTAGATAAAAAAAAAAAAAGATTGCTGACCTCTGGCGCACGGTATCCAGGTGTTCCTGTCAATCCGCTGATCTTCTTTCCGCCGATCATTCCTTCAACAGCGAGGCCGAAGTCACAGATCTTGATGTGCCCGTTGTTATCCACCAAGATGTTTTCAGGCTTCAGATCACTGCAACATAAGCGCAGGAAATTAACGCAGGAAATATTAGAAAGAGAAACGTGTGAGAGTGAGTCAGGGGTAAGTAAGTACATGCACATTAAAAGGTAAAAGAAAATAGATATTTTTGGAATAGGCCCATCTGGAAACAATAAAGTTAAGTAGTAAGAAAATAGCAACAGATAAAATATATTTAAAACAAGAGGTGGTACAGTAAAGGCAGATTATAAAGAGAAAAAGATGCATTGCTTGGTTAAAATGAAAGGCTTAAATCACAATTTGTTGTGAGTCTGGACAGAGTGCGAGCCACTACATGGAACTGTCCCTAACTGACTGCACCAGATATAAGGGGTGCAAACATTACTGTTAGTTAGCAAAGTTAAGTATAGAGAGATATCAAGATGTGAACTATATCATGCTACCAGTGAATAGAATAGAGCAGAGACCTGAGATTTTACTCACCGGTGAATGATGCCATTGGAGTGAAGGAACTGTAGGGCTATCACCATCTCTGCAGTGTAGAATCTGTTAAAAAAAAAAAAAAAAAAACAACCAGCTTAATACCATGGGGATACTTATCAAATATCATGGGGGTTTTACCTATCACCTGTTAAATTTGACTTTTCTTGTCCTTTCATACAAATCAGTGGTGCCCTGGTTCTGCTACTGTGCACAAAGCTTTCTTATTCAGGCAAAGGCCCAAGAACCAATACACAGCAGTGTGTCAATTTACATGAAGGACATTGTAATGTATTAATTCAATTAATTTGTAAATGACTTTCTACAGTTGTCATTTTGTGCTGCCTGAAACATTAGTTTGACATAATGCAGTCCTGCACAAAAAGTCTGCTCTCCTACTCCCAAGCTCCTCTGTGTATTGCTCAGCCCTGTGGGACCATTGGCACAACCTGGACCAGTGTCGGACTGGGACACCAGGGGCCCACCCGAAAACCTTAGACCAGGGGACCACCAAAGAACCATAGATCAGGGGCCCACTCTCAGTACTATTATTCTTCTTCTCCTCCTCATTCAACCTCTATTCTCCTAGTCTCTATTCTTTACTTACTATAATTGATTATCCCATCTATTTAGCCTCATTGTTCTCAAAGAAAAAGGGAATGGTCATGAAATAGGCCAAATGTTTAGCAGAAACACTGACACCTGGGCCCATCTGGACTTTTCATGGTATCCCTGTGGGGGAGTCTGACACTGACCGGGACTCATATCTGTCTGTATCATACGCTGTCTCTCTTACTCTATATTCCTCTATAGCAGTGCTCCCCAACTTCCCTGTTACATTAAATTAAAAGATATATGTCCCAAGGCTCATCTTCAGTAAAAAATAAATATTTATCATTCACATTTTTAAAAGGTATTATGATACATACTGACCCCACATGGCCCACCTATAGGTGGTGCTCACTGGTATAACCCTGGGCTGGTGCAGTTTTCTGCTGATAGGAGCCTTGGCCCGGGGTTTCAGGTAAGTCAATCCAATCACTTGGAGGTGCCTAACATTTGGTACCCGAAGTGTACGATGCATTTCCTTCTCCTTTAAAACATGCCCTTAAATCCATATGCCTCCTCCTCCCCTGTGGATAACACCGCACCCCCAGTACATGATTAAACACCTTAGGGGCCCCTAACAATTATTTTCAAATGCTAACAAACCCCCAGAACAAACCCTACCAGGCTCATGTCTCACAGGTAGTGTAGGACAGGCAGAATATGGTGCATACAGGGAGTATAGGGAAGGCAAAATACAGCAGAACACAGGGAAACTTATCAGGACCACTCTAAGATGAACAGTTCATATTGTGTTACATACAGTGACATAATGCTGGTGCCCCTTCGTCTGAGTCTGAACAAGTGAACAATATGAGCACTTTCAGTCTGGGTCTGAGGTGTGAACAGTACAGGGTTTTAGGGGTATGAAATATAGAGGTGTTACAAGTGTGGACAATTCAGGGGAGATTATTGTCTGAATTTGAGGTTTAAACAATGCAGGGGCCAGTTAATATCTGTAGTGATACATTTTAAACTTTACACATGGTAAGTCACAGCAGGCAGAATTTCATGTGGGGGGGGCACACAAGTGGGAATCAGTTAGACAGCACTGCTCTACAGTAAGAATCGTATCACTTACTGGATGTTCTTCATTGACAGATTTCCTTGGTCTGCAATAACTTTGTGTAGTGTTCCCCCGCTGGCATACTCGAGCACGAAGAAGGCATGCAGCTGGTTAGAGAGACAAATGAAGAATTAGTGAGGAATACATGGCACAGAACTGTTCAGCAAGCAAGGTGAATTGGGGACTTGTTAGTTTTCAAAGGGTGTTTTCCCTTGTTATGGGCATTAAGTTGGCCTTAGAAAGTCAAACCATTCATGAAACAGATTATGTATCAATATAAACAGTGTTCTGTACCTCAGACTGGAACGTGGCATGAGAATGGCATAGAAAGGGGCATCCTCTGGCGATCTTCAAGAGCCGGGCCTCCTTCATGATGCAGGTATAGTTGCCCTTGCTGGGTTGTTTGGGCACCGTCTTCATTGCCACAAGTTGTTTCTTCGGTGTATATGATGCCAACATCACCTAAGAGCAGAACAAAGAGATTAGAAATTATAGAGTGTCTTGAATGCTGCTTACAACATGAATGACTGATAATATCAGAGTCAATCAGAATGTTAAAGTGGTGGTTCATTTTTGATTTAACTTTTTTTGTTTTTGTTTGTTAAATTAAGTTTATTGACAGTCATGAAGCGAGATAAATATTACAGAATTGTATTCTTGCATTTCAGGACATAGTTTCTCTTGACATTGTACAGCACAATTAGGCACAAAAATTTAACAATATACACCATATGCAATAACGGAATTTAATAAAACATACTGTATATAACCAAATATGTGTTTGTATTACTTTACTGTGAGGCTTAAGGGAGGTTTTCCTGTGCCAGTATGTTGGGAATGGGAAATTTCATCAACCAAGGGGACCAGATCTGATGGAATTTTGCTTTTTGCCCCCTTTTTCTTAGAGTTAGGAAGTCTAGCGTCCCAATGTTGGACATTGTGCTAACCCATAAGTCGGGGGCGGGCGGCCTGTCCAACCTCCAATTAAGGCATATCAACCTCCTGGCTTGAAACAAAGCTTTGTTCAGAAACATTTTTGTGGTTGAGGCCATTTGAATTCCTGCAAACAGACCCAATATACAGACTAGTGGATCAGGGACCAACCTTAGGCCTAACACTTCGGATAACATATCCACAATTGCTGTCCAATAGTTTTGAATATCCTGACAGGCCCATAGTGTATGTACTAGAGTACCCTCTGACTTCTTGCACCTAAGAAAATTAGGGGAGAGATTAGGATTGATTCTATGTGTCAAATATAACTGTGGAATTTGGTGTCTGGGATTGACGGACACTCTGTTGGGTGATTTGAGGAGGGACTCCCACTGTTGGTCAGTGAGGACTCCTAGGTCTTCCTCCCATTTAATTTAACTTTTAATATGCTGTAGAATGGTCAATTCTAAGCAACTTTTCAATTAGTCATCAATATTTTTTTATAGTTTTTAAACTATTTGCCTTCTTCTTCTAACTTTTTACAGTTTTTAAATGGGGTCATTGACCCCATCTAAAAACAAATGCTCTGAAAGGCTACAAATGTATTGGTATTGCTACTTTTTATTATTATCTTTCTATTCAGGCCTCTCCTTTTCATATTCCAGTCACTTATTCGAATCAATGCATGGTTGCTAGGGTAATTTGCACCCTAGCAACTGGATTGCTGAAACGGCAAACTGGAGAGCTGCTGAATAAAAAGCTAAATAACTCAAAAACCACAAATAATAATTAAAAACAATTGCAAGTTGTATCAGAATATCACTCTCTACATCATACGTAAAGTTTAAGGGGTTGTTTGCCTTTGAGATAACTTTTTGTATGATGTAGAGAGTGATATTCCAAGATAATTTGCAATTAGTTTTAATTTTTTTTATTGAAGGTTTTTGGGTTATTTAGCTTTTTATTTAGCATCTGTTCAATTTGCATTTTAAGCAATTGGGTAACTAGGGCCCAAATTACCCTAGCAACCATGAATTGATTTGAATAAGAGACTGGAATATGAATAGGAGAGCATCGGAATAGAAGGATCAGCAATAAAAAGTAGCAATAACAATACATTTGTAGCCTTACAGAGCATTTGTTTTTTTAGAAAGGGACAATTATGCCCATTTGAAAGCTGCAAAGAATCAGAAAACGACAAATAACTATAAAACTATAAAACATAAATAATGAAAACCAATTGAAACGTTGCTTAGAATTGGCTGTTCTATAACATGCTAAAAGTTACTTAAGGTGAACCAGCCCTTTAACTCAAAGGTGAACAACCCCTTTAAAGACATTGCCAAGTGCTTGATTGTACTTCCATGTTTTCTGTACAGATTTATACCAGATAACAAAAGAGATTTCTATATTGGGAGGCCCCGCACTCACCTGTCCAAACGTGCCTTCTCCTAGCTCTTGGTGGAATTTGTACCTCTGTATGTCCAGGGGGGCTGGTCTTTTCCCATCCACATGGGATTTCTTCGGTGCACTTCCACTTCCACCTTGTGGGAACAAAACAAATTCAGTCAAAAGCCCATATCAAAATATATTATGCATTGTATATTTTCCTGAATATATCTATCTACCTATAAGTATCTCCATAACAATTAATGGTGGCTAAGGCAGTACCCACATTTAGAGAAAAACTAGTTATCTTTATTATTTGTGAGTATTCCTAGCATTTAGTCTAAGAGGGATATTATTTAAGCCTTTGGGGTTTTCAATTTTCCCTAACTGTCCACATAACAATATATGTTTTCTAAAAACATACAGAAATTTTAATTAAAGCAGAGGGATGGATTTGTGGAAACCCCCACCCCCAACAGGACCGATCAATGTGGGCAGTTAAATAACTTTCATGACTCTATATTAAAAAGAATTAGAAGTAGATGTAACAGAAAATAAAAATGAAATATGTTTCTTGCATATTCCCCTTACCTTCCAATGGATCTTCTGGGCTCCTTGGTCTTTTCCTCTTGTCCTGCTCCTTCCTTCTTCTGCTGCTCTGAGGAATTTTCATCTCTTCTAAGCCGGTTTTCTTTTTACTTTTAGTTGTTTCTTCTTTCTCTTCTTGTCTTCTCTTCTTGCTCTCAGGTTTACTGGTCACATCTGAGAGACTTTCTTTTCTCTGCATTGTTTGATCTTTTCTTACAGCTTTTCTTTTATTCCTTCCATCTTCAGGGGGCTTCTCCCCTACATGGACTGTTTTTTTACTCTCAGTGTGTCTTTTCTTCCTATTTCGACTGTAGTTGGTCTTCTCTTCTGCATCTTGCTTCTTGGCTTTCTTCTCTTTCTTCTTCCCACTTTCATCCTGTGGAAGTTCTCTCTCTTCTGGAGTCAAACTCCTCTTTTTCCTCTTCTTCATCTTCGCCTTCCTTCTCCTTCTCCTTTTATTGTAATTCTATGTAGTTTTATCCAAAATTTGTCTTCTTTTATAGCATCCGATGTGGCAATCTCTCTCGCTCGCTCCCTCTCTCTCCACCGTCCAAAAGACAGTTGGGCAGTGGCAGTTGACAACCAACAGTTTACTCAGGAGAATCATGTGACTTGCAGCAGTGAGACATACAACCAATAGCAGTAGCTTGTGCCATGAGCAAAAATCTAGTCTTACAATCACTGACACCAGGAACCAGAGGACAGATTGATGCAAATACTTCTAAATTGCTTTCATTATGTCCATCTACAACATACTGAGGTTTCCTTTTGGGCAGGGTCCTCTTTACATTTTTGGATTGTGTGTTTTTGTATTTTGTAAAGTTAATATATAAACCCATTGATTTCACCCAAAATCAAAAAATGAGGGTCTATGTAATTGAATCTGGCAGTGGATCCCAGGTCTAATTTTTATCAGTAGTGATCACTTCAATACAAAACTATATAGTGTATATTTAAGGAATATTTCTCCACTTCGGTTAATTTCCTCCCAGGCTGATCTTTATTGTTCTGCTTAATGGAGCCCTTAAACTAAATCGAAAGTGTCAAGGTTCAAAGCTCAATTTGGTTGCTGCACCCAGGGCCACCATTAGAAATGATAGGACCCCATATGATATAATTATTTGGCCCCCACTCCCTCCCCACCGCACAGTATAAAGGCCACACAGGAATGGGAGCTATAAAAATAAATGAAACACTTTTGGCCAGAGGATTATTAAGCCTGCCACCACGTCAAGGTAGACTCTTTAAGCAGGTACCTACTCTAACCTAAATTGCACTTTGTTTTAGAATCATTCTGCATTTCTAATGTACAAATAAGAGCCATTTAGTTTAATCCCTTGGCCAAAAAATAACCAGTCCTAATAAGGGCAATGGAAGGTGGACATTTGCCGCCTGCTGAAAATATACACAACCAACGGGGAAGCAAGTCTGCTGAAAATCGCTTCCCCATGAACTCAAAATTCGACCAATCAAAATTTATTATAAAAATCAATTTTTTTAAACTGGGGTGAATAGCTTTGTGGGTGACTCTTCCGGGAACAATACCAGCAGCCTGTCTCTTGGGCATCAGCTTCTCACTAACTTTATGGACACTCACACTGACACACACACAAACTCATACACACACTCATACACACACACACACACACACACACAGAAGGAGGGGGATTATTTTGGGGAGGCTAAGGCAGTGCTATTCACACTGGTTCCCCCACCAGAGCAGAATGAGCTGATTTTCCTGCCTACCATTCTGATTAAGTGGCACTGTCTGTGCACGGGGTAGATATCTTATACCAGTATGATCACTGTACCAAATGGTTAATGAGCATTAACCCCAGACTGTAAGGTCACCTACAAAATAGTGTCAGAGTAAGATATTAACCCCTAACATGCCAGTACATTATGCAGCCAATGGATAAGGGGATTGCAATAAGTCTGGATAGGCCAGTGAGCTCAAGTACAATCATTCCACACATTATTACAAACTGCATTTGTGCAGTGATTTTTCTAGGTGAATTACGAGCCCTGTGTTTCGCTCCACTGCCCTTTAATACTATGCAGTGAGCCTTTAAATTAACTCCTTCACCAACTCAAGTCTCTCGTTCCCATCTAAGTTCATGGCAAACATCAAAGTTAAACCTTTCTCTGTGCAAGTCCTTCCTCGTTCGTGGAGTTACACAAACACACTGTCAAACACACACATATCCTCTCCCTGCAAAAAGTATTCGCAGCCGCTCCGCTCTCTCACAGCCGATCAGATAGAAGCAGCTCCTCCTCTTTGCCTTGCTGTCCCCTCTCAGAATCACGGCTTGGTTTCCGTGTGTAACCAGGAAGCGAGGGAGACTGGCAGCAGCAATTATGAGTTCTCATATGTACCCCAGAATAGGGCTGAGAATTTGCTCCACTCCCACCCTAGATTTCATACAATTTCGACATCCTAAAGGCTACAGAATATCACTGAGAAACCTTACACTATGGGTCCCCATTGATTGCTACAGTAGCCATTCAGCACAGGTTTGCCACACCTGTCCGGTTTTGAACCAGACAGACAGCTTTTTCCAGGTACAGTCCGGTTTGCAACTATCTGCCCGGTTGTCTCACTTCTGTAAACTGGACATAAATGCTGCTGCTCTGCCTGCCCCTTACAAAAGCTCCCCAGTCCCTGGTCTGTTATGAGTGTTGCCAACTTCCCTACCGGCTGCCTGTCTGCAACGCAATGTGCTGAACACCTCCTCCGTACCGTGAAGTAAGCTCTCCCATATAGTAACTGAGCAGCACACAGAGTTTTGCCCGCCCACATCACGAAGCCCTCGCTCGCAAGCTCCATACGTCACTGTGACTTGATTGATACTCTCTCTCAGTCAGTCTGCAGCAGAGAGAGACGTCACGCAGCTGAACGTCTCCCTGTCAGGGAGTTTAATGCTGTTCTCAGACCGAGCGATCACTGAAAACATGCAGCATTTGCTTTACTACATATATTTTGAATAAAGTGTCAGCTATTTTCTGCCGCTCCTATAATAACATATTTTTACACGCAGACAGTTACAGACGCATTTAATAAGAGCAAGCGTCAATGAAAGCAGAGCCACTGACACCAGATAGGAATCTGCATATTATGACGATTTCCTGTCTGCTCCAGATCGAGGCTTTGCACGCATTCTAATATTTCTGGCGTCAGCTGAGACGTCCTTCACCGGCATTTGATCATTTCCGGCTGGATTGGTTGCTTTACGGTGTTATTGCTGGTGAGATTGGAGGCTAATTTCCCTGTAGTGCTGTTATGGCTGCTGCTGCTGCTGCGATGGAGACAGGTAATAAATATCATTGGCTGTGTGACTAAAATGTGTTTAAGCTTCTGGTTTCACAGGTCTATCGTAAGGGCAATAATGGGACTGTATTTTCACAATAAGAAAGAATAAGAAATCTAAGGCTTCTCTAGAACCAGGATAGTTGGGCTCCAATAGAGTTCCAGCTGTTGCCACTGACATTTAAGTAACATGTTACAGAGACCTTTTATCATTCACTTCAGTCCTTATCCCAGAAGTAGAGCTTACAGTCTAATGTCTGTGTCACACATATACTAGGGTCCATTCCTTTAGGGGTCATTAAACTTGCCTGTATGTTTTGAAGGAAACCCACAAAATAAATAAATAAATAAATATATACTTCAAATAGAGTCCGTACTCTCAGGTCTTAAAAATAAACTTTTCTTATTAATAAAAGCTAAAGGGCCCCACTAAGATCTTTCTCAAAGTATCAAATAAACAATGGATATGCCTTATATCAACATACTGGCGGGAAAACCGCTTCAGTAAAGATGACTGTAGACATCGTCAGATGCAAGCGCCCGGTGTTTCAAATATGTATAGCATAACTTCCATTAACATTAAACAGGCAATACGTTTACTAAAATTCGTATTGGTACTACTATTCAATGTTTATACAAATAAACAATTAAAAAAGAAACAAAAAAGTAGAAATAAATAAAAACGTAAAAAATGCTGCTCTTAATTGTGACCATCCTATACTTTCCTCCTGCCTAATGTTAAAGTTTAAACAGACCAAACTATGTCACAAATGTATCGAAAATGGAGAATGGCACAAAGTAACGTTAGTCTGTAGCTTTTATTAATAAAAAAAAAGTTTTATTTTTAAGACTTGAGAGTGCGGACTCTATTCAAAGTCTGTGTTATATTTGTTGATTCTGCACCCAGGCACATCACTTGGTTTTTCGGGAGTGCTGGCATCTCCGCCATTCGATAATTTCGCTGGGTGCTAACCCAATTCAATATAAAGTCCAAAAATAAAAGGAAGCACTCACGGCATAAAGTTTGTTAGAAGTCCTTTACTGAATCATATAAACATTTACGCGTTTCGGTACCTCAAGGATCCTGATGACTTGGACTAAAAATACACACACACGAGAAAGTTGTGCTCACCACTCATTTCTAAAACCATTAGGCGGGGGTGCAATGAGGGTGTGACCATAAAATACATATGGAAAAATACAAGATTCCTCTGCACTCAACCCATTATCAATATATTTAAGACAGAGACATGCAGTATGCACAAAATGTCTGTCTTAAATATATTGATAATGGGTTGAATGCAGAGGAATCTTGTATTTTTCCATATGTATTTTGTGGTCACACCCTCATTGCACCCCCGCCTAATGATTTTAAAAATTAGTGGTGAGCACAACTTTCCCTTGTTTGTTATAGTTATACAGGAGCAGTGACCAGCTCCATGTTGTAGCTCCCACCCTTCCCAGCTATAGTCAGGTGATCCCACTGGTGTCTAATAAAAGGGCAGCGAGGTTTGGGAGTTTTTCTTTGAAAGCAGCAAGTAAGTTGCAGGTAAAACGTAGTCCCTTTGTAAAATGTATAATGAACCAATAGAATTCAGATGGAGGATCAGCACACACTGTAGTTGAAGTGAGGAAATGCTTTATTTGCATACAGTGTTACATATTAATCCGACACAGTGCTGCTCAATATGTTGGCGCTATATAAATACATGTTAATAATAATACAAATATACATATATATATATATTATATTATTATATTATATAGTATATATTATATACAAATAAATACATATTTATTTGTATATAATATATACTGTATAATATAATAAAAAATATTTGGTTTTAGATATTTCTTGCATTTCTGTCAGGTGTTTGTAAAATGTAGGTTGTAACAGGAATAAATGTAGCTGTAAAAATGTTCCTCTGCCATTTACTGGAACATAAAAACCTTGTGTTTTCTGTGGCAGGGGGATGGTTGTAATGTGTTAAAAAAAATGCCTCAAATTATCCAGAGGGATAGACTTCAGTGCAGGACTGTGGGTGAATCCAATGGCACCTTTAATTAGAAAAATATAGTTTTTATTAAAAAAAAAAAGCCTTTCTGTGAAAAGTTTTGAAATATATTAATAATATAAGGACCTGCTATGTTCAGGGGTATAGTTTCTTTGTAAATGTACCCCTCTATCCACCTATATCCCTCAGTCCTTACATGTTGGATTGTGAGTTGGCAACTTTATACTACCATTTTCGTTTCTTGGGTGTTAAAAATAAGGATTTGAGTTCATTGTCATTTTTTTCTCTTTTTTTGATGAATATTTGATCAAGGTAATATATCCTATAAACGTTAATTACTGTAGATATATTAATGATATTGCTTACTATTGAATCGCTGATAAAAATGCTGTTATTTGTCTTTTTCACATTCCAGATGAGCAACATTGGATTCCAGTTAGAATTTGAATTCGTTCAGTGTTTGGGAAACCCTAATTACCTCAACTGTGAGTATTTCTGAATTCCTGTTCTATTTTTGATGGAATCCCAAAAGCTTAAAAAAACCAATGCCTGCCATTTTGTAGAAAAAACTTTGGCCATAGGGATGGAGTCCCTGTCTATGGAAAGAAAGATAATATGTTTACTTTAACACACAAATAAATGCACTTCATACCTTATGCACCAATGCCTGCCATTTTGTAGAAAAAACTTTGGCCATAGGGATGGAGTCCCTGTCTATGGAAAGAAAGATAATATGTTTACTTTAACACACAAATAAATGCACTTCATACCTTATGCAGCAAGTATTTATCAAATAAAAATAGGCTTTGTATAATTATCTCTTTTGGTTGTCACTACATTTGAAGCAGGAATACGTTTATCTAGTTCAATCTACACAACCGTCTATAGCTGAATCAAGGGAAGTTTAACAAAACGTACCAACACTTCTGGTCAGGGCACACAGGCAGATCCGGGGAGATTAGTCGCCCAGCGCCTCTTGACTAATCTCCGAACTGCCTCCCGCCATATTAAATGTAAAACGGCAGCGCGATGGCACTCGGAGCGTTTCGTTTTCCAAAATCAACCGAAGTTGCCTCATGCGGAAACTCCGGTCGACTTCGGAAAGCGAATTGCCGGGTGACTAATCTGCCTGTGTGCCCTGACCCTTAAACATATACCCCTTGTTTTTAACCCCACTTAGTCACACACCTGTGTAAATAAAACTTCCTTCCCAAAGTAATTTTTTTTAAATTGGCAAATGCCCAAATCTGTACTTGGTGTAGTCTCATTAATGCTTTATACACAGACAGAATGTTAGCTTCCTTATATTGAAGTACTTTCATTTCTGTGGGGTGAATATGCCTATTGTATTTACGTTACATGCAAAATGGCTAATGCCTGCTTTGGCTATGTATTATATAGCAGACCTTTCATGAATGGCATACATGGTATTCAGGGGATTTCGATGTGGCTAACCAAGCTGAGGGGGGTAGAAAAGTTTTTCAAGTAGTATTGGGGTTGTTCAGTCTGGTACAAAAGGAAGCCACTAAACTCTTTTTGTAGATGTGTGAGTTATTCAATGGTAAACTAAGAGGAAATGTTCTGTCTTCCAAATAAAAACTCCTGTCATTGCTGGAATCCTTTCCAGTAAAATTACAAATTATTAACTCTTGGGGTTGGGTTTCTCAATCGTAAGATAAAGGCAGACTTTTATCATTTAAGTTATTGCATGTTGGTAACAAAATTGGATCCATAAGTCTAAATGATTAATGTGGCAGGGTCTTTTATGAAAGAGTGCAAAACAGAATGTTAATTCTTTAATGTAAGTTCCATTATAATTGTAAATATCTTGTAGAATTAAGAAAAACGATCACTTTCCTGATACCCTGGGCTGTTGCTCCTATTAGAAAAAACTGCACCGGCCTGAGTGAGCACCAAAGAGCAACCCTCTTCTTTTTCTTTCTTTGATGCCTGGGGCAGAAGTACCTGCAGTAGTGTAAAAAAACAAAACACCTTTTTAAATTAAAGCTCGGCTCTTCACTCTTCTGCATGTGTGTACCTGCACAAAGAAAGTAAAAGTAGAAAATGATCACTACGTGGTACTTACATAGAACCGGCTTTATAGGGGATTGGGTAAGTGATAACAATTACTGGGAGGGGGGTTCTTTTGGCATTTGGCACCCCAGTGATTTGCACTTTAGTTTTCCTTTAAGTCTTGTTTTTAAATTACATTACATTTTTTATAGTGATTTGTATCATTTTTGTATAGTGATTACCTATGTGGGAGGCTATTTATTGGGTGTTTTTTGTCAAAGGGATCCTGTCATCGGAAAACATGTTTTTTTCAAAACGCATCAGTTAATAGTGCTACTCCAGCAGAATTCTACACTGAAATCCATTTCTCGAAAGAGCAAACAGATTTTTTTTATATTTAATTTTGAAATCTGACATGGGGCTAGACATTTTGTCAATTTCCCAGCTGCCCCAGGTCATGTGACTTGTGCCTGCACTTTAGGAGAGAAATGCTTTCTGGCAGGCTACTGTTTTTCCTTCTCAATGTAACTGAATGTGTCTCAGTGAGACATGGGTTTTTACTATTGAGTGTTGTTCTTAGATCTACCAGGCAGATGTTATCTTGTGTTAGGGAGCTGCTATCTGGTTACCTTCCCATTGTTCTTTTGTTTGGCTGCTGGGGGGAAAAGGGGGATGATATCACTCCAACTTGCAGTACAGCAGTAAAGAGCAGTATCAGAGCACAAGTCACATGACTTGGGGCAGCTGGGAAATTGACAAAATGTCTAGCCCCATGTCAGATTTCAAAATTGAATATAAAAAAATCTGTTTGCTCTTTTGAGAAATGGATTTCCATGCAGAATTCTGCTGGAGCAGCACTATTAACTGATTCTTTTTGAAATTTTTTTTTCCCATGACAGTATCCCTTTAAAGGGGCAATAAATCCTCTATAAATAAATACTCCTATTAACCTACAAAATAGGGCTTGTGCTAGACATGCATTCTATTGGTCTCCATGGCTTAACTGACCAGAGTTGGTAAATAAACTCCACTGAGTTTTAATAAATAAGGGTTGTCATTGTTTAGGAAAGGAGAGCTCTACTATTAACAACTGATCTCTTTTTATTAACCACCGACTTCTTAAAAGATCTAAAATGTAAGTTGGTCACTACAAAACCCTGCATGGCTGCCTGCAGTGCAGCAGTGAGGCAACTAGGGATGCACCAAATCCAGGATTCGGTTCGGGATTCAGCCGAATCCTTCTGCCCGGCCAAACGTAATTTGCATATGCAAATTATGGGCGGTAGGGAAATAGTGACCTTTCGTCACAAAACAAGGAAGTAAAAAATGTTTTGCCCGCATATGCAAATTAGGGTTCGGTATTCCGCCGAATCTTTCGCAAAGGATTCGGGGGGGGGGGTTCGGCCGAATCCAAAATAGTGGATTCGGTGCATCCCTAGAGGCAACTTTGGGCGATTTCGGAAAACGAACTGCCGCGTGTGATTACCACTGGTGATTTTTCATTTTAAGCCGGTGCAGAGTCAGGGAAGGCGTTTGGGGAGTTTGGTCGCCAGGCGACCAAATCTCGTCATTTCCTTTAAAAGTGATACAGACAGGTTCCTAAAAAATTATAGGAACATGTCAGTGTCAAGTAGTTACTGTGCCCAGAATAGTTCCCCTGAAAGCTGCCCCCAGCTCTGGAAACCTTTGCACAGCCGACACAGCTAACTGATCTTCTGTCTTGCTTCCGTTATGCTGGGCTGGAAGCGGAGCGATACTTCCACAGTCTGAAGTCCTGTTTTCATTCGTAATTAGACTATGGAAGCATTGCGCCGCTCCCCCAGCCCAATGTCACTGAAACAGCTAAAAGATCTTTTAGCTGTGTTGGAGGGTTGGGTTAATGAAGGTTTGTGGGGCTGGGGGTAAAGTCCTGCAGCGGGTCCTGCGGGTTGCGCGTAGAAGTTCCGGGTCAGGCTATAGACGTGGGTCGGTGGTTCTATGGGTTTGCGGGTCAGGCCGTGGGTCTTCTCAATAGAGATTCTTACTCCTTTTTTCTGATCACGTCTACTTATGATGATGTCACTTCTGGTTTACAATGACAACACTTCCTGATTCTTGATGGTCATCGGGACCAGGTTGCAGATAAGGTACTTGCGGGAAAGGTAGCAGATACTGACACGTTCCTATGATTTTTATAGAAATGTGTTGGTATCAATTTAATAAACGAAGAACATTTCTGCAGTAAACAATTAGATGTATATTGCATATACATACAGTGAGTATTCAGATAAATATTGCAGTTTATGAAATGGGATTAGCAGTCTGTGAATTTAAACCCTTAGACCGTGAATGTAAGCAAATTGGCAAATATAAGTAACTAATCTCTTGAGGTACTGTTACTCGGGGACAATTTACTGCAACAAGGAGCAAGTTAGTGCTTTGATTTGTTAACTGCATGGTATGGTAACCAATTCTCTGTTAACTTTCTCCCCTATTAATAACATGGGCACCAAGTCTTATTTTTACTGGCCTGGCAAAATTCTGTCCAAGTGGCAACTATACACCAGGGGGGCAGTCAAGAATCTGCTGAATGCATTAACCCTTTGCCTGCCAAGCACGTACACCGTACGTTCTGGCAGGCAAGGGCTTTAACTGCCAAGCACGTACCTTGTATGTGCTTGCAGTTTAACATGCTGTACTCTGCAACAGCGGCTTTAGCCGCCTCTGCAGAGGTTTAGCAGCATTGACAGCCCCCTGGGCAACGAGGCTGGGGGGCTGTCATGTCGGTCCTGCGACAGGATTTTCGCAGGGCCGACCTAAAAGAGGCAGACACAGCAAATCGCGTGCCTTGCTGCACTGCTTCCTCCTGCTTACCTCGTGTTCCAGTGACGCCCACACACTTCCTGCTTGCTGTGACTCTGCAGATAGCTTCTCTAAGAACTTCTCCAGCTCTCAGATCACCCAGAAACGGTAAGTGGCCTTTATTTCACACACTTACATACACTTACCTACATTATACACACATACACACATATTTTAGTAAAAAAAAAAAATAAAAAAAAGTTTTTTTTGCATTTTCCATTTTACACTTGTATGCACAACTTATATGCACACTTATATGCACACTTATATACACACTTATATACTGTCACACAATTCTTGAAGTGTACACACATGTATACACATTTTATTTTTTTTACTTTTTCATTTCACCAATTTGTGTTTTTTTTTTACCCCTAAAAACTGTTTATTTCAGCAACGTGACTATTGGATAATTGTATAGTAGTATAGTTTTGCTGTTTGGTGCTTTGGTATAGAAAGATATATTTTACTTAGATTGATCCGTCAGAATATATGCTTTCCAAAAATATATGGTTTTCTGGGGTCTTTTTACAGTTTGGGGGTTTTACGGCACATAATGCACAGTTGGGGTTCTCTTTTCAGCAGCTTGGTTCGCCAGCGTGAAAATTCATATGCACGTTTTTCATTTGGGGCCGTACACATCACATACTTTAGTAAATCTATGCATATTGGGCATAAAACTGTTCAGTAGACCTCTGACGTCCATATTTAGGAGGATTTTTCTTTGTACATAAAACGTTGTGTGCGATAAATTTGGCAAACTGCAACATTTTTCTGCGATTTTTCAGAAATGTAGAAATCTCTGTTTAGAAAAGCTTTGCAGTTTGGTACTTTGCTGTAGAAAGACGTCTTTATTTTGGTTGGTTTTGTCAGAATGTGTACTTCCCAAAAACATATGGTTTTGGGGGGTCTTTGCTGTTAGGAGGGTCTTGAGGCACATAATATGAAGTCAAGGGTCTATGTTTACAGAAGGTGAATCGGCAGCAGAGAAAACTCATATGCACTATTTACATTTGGGGTCCGCACATGCCAGTTGCCTTGGGATATCAATGCATATTGGGCATAAAACTGTTAAGTAGACCCTTGGCATCAGTATTTATGGTGTTTTACAATTGTATGTAAGAAGTTGGGTGAGATAAATGCGGCCAATTGCAATATTTTTAGGCGATTTTCAGAAATGTAAAAACAGTTGCTTTTATCGCCAAATTTAGACTTGGTCTTTGGAGCACAAAGACATGCATTACCCAATTTGGATTCGCGGGAATGTGTAATTTCCAGAAATATATGGTTTTCTGGGGCGAACTTACTTTTTTCTACCTTTCCCCCCCCAAAACTATGTAAATGTGTTGATTTTGCAGTACCTGAAATGACAGACCATACGGGGGGTTCTTCATTTTAGGCCCCTATATGCCACGTGCTTGGGTACACCTATACATATTGGCCATCAAACTGTTCAGAGGACCCTAGGCTTTCATATTTGGGGTGATTTATCTTGATACCTAAAAGTATGTGGGAAATACGATGCTGCAGGTTAGAAATTTTGAGGTGATTTTTGGAAATGTTGCCAAAATCACCAAATTTAGGAATGGTTTGCGGCTTGGTACTTTGGAGTACAAAGACATGCATACCCAATTTAGATTTGAGGGAATGTGTACTTTCCAAAAATATATGGTTTTCTGGGGTGAACTTACTTTTTTCTACTTTTGACCCCCCCCCCAAAACGATGTAAATGTGTTGATTTTGCAGTATCTGGAATTACAGAACTGATAGCTCAAATGAGGTGTCTACATTTTAGGGCCCCTATATGCCACATGCTTGGGTACACCTATACATATTGGGCATCAAACTGTTCAGTTTTGGGGTGTTTTACATTGATACCTAATGATGTGTGGGAGATATGATTCTGTAGATTGGAAGCTTTGAGGTCATTTTTCAAAAAATTCACCAATTTCTATAAAACATTATAACTTTAGGAAACAATTGCAACTTGGTAGTTTGGAGTTCAATGATATGTTTACCCAATTTTGATTCACCTGAATCTGTTCTTTCTAATAATGGGTAGTTTTCTAGGGTAAACCTACTGTTAGTGGAATGTTTGGCCTTTAAATCAGAAGTATGCCGTTTGGGGAGCGGTGCTTTGGAAATTTGGTAGTGTACTGCTTGTAGATTTTGATCTGTACAAGTGAGAAATCTCCATAAAACTATATATATTTGGTATTGCCGTGTTCACATACATAAAATAAATTATGTTTCTGATATATGTGATTGTTATTTGTGAAACATGATTTTTTTCATTTTATTGGACACTTGGAAGCCTATATTTATTTACAGAAGTAGAATTACACCAAAATTCTTGCATATTTTGAAAGTTCAGGTTGTCCTGGAAAAAACAATATATTGTTTTCCTGGGTAAACTAAAAGACCGCCCCAGGAAAGGCCCTTAAAGTGAAAGAGTGCAAAATATCTAAAAACTGCTTGGCAGTAGATGTTCACATCTAGGACAAAACAGCTGGCAGGGAAAGGGTTAAAACAGTAGTACTTTTTTCCTCCACAGTTTTGGCCCAAAGAGGATATTTTAGGACAAGTCTTTTGTGAATTATCTGAAATATCTGCTGTACTGGAAAGATCCAGAATATGCCAAATATATAAAGTAAGTAATAATGTACAATTAACTGGTTTAGTATTTATTACTTTTTTTTAGTTCAACACGAGCAGTTAAAGACCTAGAACCTATTAAATAAATAAGACTCCGGTACTTTGAATCGTGGTCAGAAGGCAAGCTTTTTCAGAAGTTGACATTTCTCTGAATTTTCACCAATGAAAAATCAGAAACACTGCTGGAGAAGACCCAAGGGCTGGATATGGCCATCAAAGAGATTTTCATGGTTCCTCAAGCATATTGCATAGTGAATAATTGACCCAATATATGGAAACAGTTGGGACAGCACTAACCTAGATCATACTATTTCTGTAAAATGTGAGGTTGTAGTTTTACTGATACAGTAAGGCATAATTGTTGTGCATTCTATATCTGTCAGAATTTTGAGTGCTGGGTTTATCATCATGGATACAGATAAAAATGTGGATATGTACAGTTTGTTTTAAGTGGTGGTGTAAGAAACTAGTAGATTTTTTTTTCTGAAGCTGCACAGGGAGACCCCAAGGGGTATATTTATCAAAGAGTGAAGGTTATAGTGAAGTTCCGCCACTGGAGTGAAATTCCGCAGCTCTCCATTCATTTCTATGGGATTTTTATAGGCGTATTTATCAAAGGGTGAACTTTCACTTTCACCCATTGATAAATATTCCTTTCAAAATCCCATAGAAATGAATTGAGAGCTGCGGAATTTCACTCTAGTGGCGGAACTTCTTTACCCCCAAGACTCTCTTGCTAACCAAATATGAAACCAGCTATTGATGATTGGAGGGCTGGCAATTGGCTTATCAATCTTAGTTATTTATTTTAGGCAGCATATGAGATCTTACTCATAACTACTAACTCTTCCCTCCCTGGTGTACATGGGATCCTACAATTTATAAAATCATCAGTCCCCTATTCATGATATAAATGGGCTAGGCAATTTCTGTGCTGAGCATGCAGAGTAGGCACCTCTAGCAGCCCAATTGCCCTGGTACCAATGCACTATGTACAAAATATATCCTTTATTTAGTCTAATTCTTAATTCTTTGTAGTTGCACTTTAAACAGTGTATCATTTACTATACAAACAAATATAGTATCTTTATTGTGCAATATCTGGATCTTCTGTGTAGACTGGAAGCCACAAAGCTTTTGTTTTGGAGGGTTAAAGGTAGAGATGGCGCGAACTGTTCGCCGGCGAACTTGTTCGCGCGAACATTGGGTGTTCGCGCTCGCCGGAAGTTCGCGAACGTCGCGCGACGTTCGCCATTTTGGGTTCGCCATTGTTGGCGCTTTTTTTTGCCCTCTCACCCCAGACCAGCAGGTACATGGCAGCCAATCAGGAAGCTCTCCCCTGGACCACTCCCCTTCCCTATAAAAACCGAAGCCCTGCAGCGTTTTTTTCACTCTGCCTGTGTGTGCTGAAGAGATAGTGTAGGGAGAGAGCTGCTGCCTGTTAGTGATTTCAGGGACAGTTGAAAGTTTGCTGGCTAGTAATCGTGTTGATACTGCTCTGTTATTGGAGGGACAGAAGTCTGCAGGGGTTTGAGGGACATTTAAGCTTAGGTAGCTTTGCTGGCTAGTAATCTACCTTCTACTGCAGTGCTCTGTATGTAGCTGCAGTGGGCAGCTGTCCTGCTTCTGATCTCATCTGCTGACTGCTGCAATAACAGTAGTCCTTGTAAGGACTGCTTTTATTTATTTTTTTGTTGTTTTACTACTACTACTACTACTACTACTACTACTATAAGAGCCCAGTGCTATTAGTCTAGCAGTGTTGGGGAGTGGGACTGGTGTGCTAATCTGCTGCTCCTAGTAGTTCAGCAGCACCAACTGTAATTTTTTTTTTTTAATATTCATTTTTTTTTTATTTTACTTTTTTTTATTTTACTATCGCTGTAGTAGTGTATAAGTTGACCTTTTAGGCATTATTTGCCCTGTAGGCATTTTTTGCCCAGTGTGTTATTCAACCAACAGCCATCTAGCTGTGTGACCTTGTTCACATTCTGTCTAAATATCCATAATATTACCGTCTCCAGAAAAAACACCGGAGTGACTTTTTTCAAGCAGCCATAATAAATTTTACGTAATCCGTATCCATCGCTGTAGTAGTGTATAAGTTGACCTTTTAGGCATTATTTGCCCTGTAGGCATTTTTTGCCCAGTGTGTTATTCAACCAACAGCCATCTAGCTGTGTGACCTTGTTCACATTCTGTCTAAATATCCATAATATTACCGTCTCCAGAAAAAACACCGGAGTGACTTTTTTCAAGCAGCCATAATAAATTTTACGTAATCCGTATCCATCGCTGTAGTAGTGTATAAGTTGACCTTTTAGGCATTATTTGCCCTGTAGGCATTTTTTGCCCAGTGTGTTATTCAACCAACTGCCATCTAGCTGTGTGACCTTGTTCACATTCTGTCTAAATATCCATAATATTACCGTCTCCAGAAAAAACACCGGAGTGACTTTTTTCAAGCAGCCATAATATATTTTACGTAATCCGTATCCATCGCTGTAGTAGTGTATAAGTTGACCTTTTAGGCATTTTTATTATCCAAAAAAACTGGGCAAACAATGCCTACAAGGTCAACGTATGGCAGTTGTTTAAAGAGAACAGTAGATTACTAGCCAGCAAAGCTACCTAAGCTAAAATGTCCCTCAAATCCCTGCAGACTTCTGTCCCTCCAATACAGAGCAGTATCAAGCAGATTACTAGCCAGCAAACTTACTATCATCTGTCCCTGAAATCACTAACAGCTCTCCCCCTACACCATCTCTTCCAAGCACACACAGGCAGATTTTTCAGATACATTTTTGCCCTTGATCCCCCTCTGGCATGCCACTGTCCAGGTCGTTGCACCCTTTAAACAACTTTAAAATCATTTTTCTGGCCAGAAATGTCTTTTTTAGATGTTAAAGTTCGCCTTCCCATTGAAGTCTATGGGGTTCGCGAACCGTTCGCGAACCGCTCGCATTTTTGCGCAAGTTCGCGAATATGTTCGCGAACTTTTTTTCCGACGTTCGCTACATCCCTAGTTAAAGGAGAAGGAAAGGTTAAAACTAAGAAAGGTCTATAGAAATACACCAGTAAACCCTTTAAAGTAATGCTTCACAGAGTCCTCTGTCAAAAGAAACACTATTCTATTGTGTATACCTCCAGGGCTCTAGGGCTTGAGCATGCTCAGCTTGCTCCTCTCTCCCTCCCTGCTGTAATCTGAGTCCAAAGCTATGAGCGAGCAGGGAGAGACTCAGATAGGAATTGATGTCACACCAAGCTAGTATGGCAGCTGCTATCCTAAACAAACAGAGAGAAGTTCTAGAGTAGTTTACTCAGGTGTGGTAAAGCATTCTACAGAATAAATATAGCATTCTAGCTTGCACTGTTGCGGTTGATCTATTTGCAAAAATCTGTCTTGGTAGCTTTCCTTCTTCTTTAAAGCATGCCTTCTAGTCTCTAGGTGGACGGCACAGAATTAAGATTTTATCTTGTGTTATAAATGAACCTTCATAGAAAAACCATTTGTGTTCTGAAACGTCACTAGAAGACAAAATGTCTGTTTCCCTGGTTTATTTCTTTTTCTGTTCTCTAGGTACCCACAGTGCTTACATATGTTGGAACTGCTGCAGTATGAACACTTCCGGAAAGAGCTGGTAAATGCCCAGTGTGCCAAATTCATCGATGAACAGCAAATCTTACACTGGCAGCACTACTCTCGCAAGAGGATGAGAATGCAGCAAGCCCTGGCAGAACAGCAGCAGCAAAACAACACTTCCAGCAAATAAATGTGCCCAGTTGTCTCCAGACAGCTATGTGTTTGAGACTTGCCACTGTCATGTGGGAGTCCAAGGCCTCCATGATAGGACTATGACTGCAGATGCACATCTCTATGAAGTTGTAGATCAGGGTTTCATATAGTGGAATTGACTATGCCACTATGGACTGTTTATACAAGCACAATCCCTTGCAACTACATTTTCAGATACGGTTGAATTCTAGCCTTGATGTGCTCTGTTGGATCATAGTCACTTACCCTCTGGCCAGTGACTAAGCTGTATAACAATTCACTGTACATAAAATAAAAATTATACAGGCACATCATCATAGAGTTAGCAGCTCATTCCAAGCTCGAGTGGCTGATAAGAATGTAAATAAATGTCAATATTTGTTATATGCCCTAAGCTAGCTCGAGCACCCAGGCTGTGTAGTGTGGATTATTCTCCCAACAATATATAAGGGTAGGACTACACGGACGTTTTTGGTGCGATCCGACGCGCTGCAACAAAACGCTTGCGACAGAAATAAGGTAAGAGATAGAAATGTCGGAGCGTTGATACGACATGACTGTCGGAGGCAGACACAGTATCTGCCTGCGTTTTGTCGCAGTGCATCCGATTGCGCCAAAAACATCTGTGTAGTCCTACCCTAAGTCTTAAAGAATGATGTTGCTCATGTAAGAGCTTTGTTTTTTGTATTCATTTCCTTCTGCTTCAAAAATGTTGCTTTGGGACCAGAAATAAATACATTTTTTCACTTGCTCCCTGTTTTGCATTTTTGACCATTTGTGAAGTTTTATTGTAATGTTTCTCGTTCTGATGTTTCAGGCAGTCGCTTTCTGACATGTGTTGTTAATTTAAAGAGTTTAGCCTTCTTTCAATAGAAACACTGGTGCAGAAATGCAAGGTTTCATCTATATTCTTTAACCCAGGACCAAAAGATGAACTATTTTCCCAGAATGACCTAAACTGTCTAAATATGCCTAATTTGTTTGTTATTCCACTTTATGGAAAGATTTTAACATCTGTGCAAAATATACAACTGATTTGACAAGCCTTATGTAATGCCCCAAACTGGAAGTTGATCCAGGAGACTGGAAGCTTCACATTCTGATGGATTCAAAATGGACTAATGTGTATTTCTAAACTGTCCTGGGTACTAAAGATGCAACATTATAAATATGAATGTCAGGGGTCCCATATAATCATGATTCACCTTATACATATAATTTTTCATAAATGAGGTTTGCTATGGGGCTTAATATGATGTGGTTTAGTGACAGGTGCATATTGAAAACAAGTGGTCCTGCATTATGAACAATATATACCTGTCTGTAAAGAGGAAAAGGCAGGCAGAAGTTTGAGGGCAAACCAAATAAAGCTTTATTTTCTGTAGTCCCTATTACATGCTTCTTACTGATGCACTTATCTGTATGTTGGTGTCATTTTCCTACAGAGACCAGTTGATTTACCAAGGGGAATTTCAGAAAAATCACGATTTTGGAAAGGCTTGACAAAATGACATTCTCATACATGCAGAAAAGTTTGGCGATACCTTTTATTGGCTAACTGAATAAGTAACAATTGCAAGCTTTCAGGTATTTTGCAATTGTTACTTATTCAGTTAGCCAAAAAAAGGTATCACCACACTTTACATTTTCTGCATTTTTTCAATGGCTAACACGGTACAACATTTCAACTATGATTCTCATAAAAATGTCTGCTCTGGCAAATTCACTGAATTATGACAGTTAAATTCCACCATCAGGTCCTCTAGTTGGTTAAATCTTTGTTTATTAGCACTGAAATAGCTGCTCTGCGGACAGGGAATGTCAATCCTCTGTAAACATCATCTCCACTAGATCAGCTTTCAGGCATTCCTCTTCCACCAGCTTCTTTGGCTAATATAAAAAGAGCAAATACATCATAATCAGAATTCCTATTGTAGAGCGTAAGCAGGTAGAATGTATTTCCTGGCAGTCATCATCAAAGAGCTTTAAAGGCCTATACAACTTCACTTGTGCATGCTGACAGTATCAGGCTGGAATACTCCCTTACTTACACTGGTGCTTGAAAGTGTATGAACCCTTTAAAACTTTCTAAATGTTTATATAAATGATTAAAATGAATAAACTATCTGATTTTCAAACAAGTCCTAAATGTAGATGAAGAAAGAGACCATGCAATATTTTATTACCCCCTGTGTATTCTGATGCGCTGCTCATTATCCGCATCAGCCTAACCTCCTTTTTAAAGGGTATGTAAACCTGTAAAATTATGTTAAATGTAAAATTGCTATTCTAAACCCTTTTTTTTTTTTTTTTAACATTCCAAGATATTAATGTACTGCTGATAGAATGAATGTTTGTTACAACTTTGCCACCTGCTGGTCAGATTCCAAAACAAGACTTACTGTTCCACACTTGAGAAGAGTTGGGACTCCAGTCAGGTTCAGCCTTTTCTTAAAGGAAAACTATACCCCCCCAAACAATGTAGGTCTCTATAAAAAGATATTGCATAAAACCGCTCATATGTAAAATCCTGCTTCATGTAAATAAACCATTTTCGTAATAATATACTTTTTCTAGTAGTATGTGCCATTGGGTAATCCTAAAAAGAAAGTTGCCATTTTAAAAAATAAGGGCCGCCCCTGGGATGGTAGGATTCACTGTACTCACAAACATACCAACAAACCATACATGTTAGGTCACATGAGCCAATTAACAGACAGTTGTGCCTTTTGCTTCCACACTTCTTCCTGTTACAGTTAGAGTTGAAGTATTTCTGGTCAGGTGATCTCTGAGACATCACACAGACCATCATGAAATGGTGGCTCAAGGCAAGAGATGTAAAAGGGCAATATTTACTTAAATATATATTCCAGTTTGGTAAGATTCTTTAATATGCCATTTTATATGATATGAACTACCTGTTGCTTAAGTGTTCATTTTGGGGGTATAGTTTTCCTTTAAATTCATTATTTGGGTCCTTCCAGCTGCAAAAATACATTGGATGAGTTTATAAAAACAACCAGTCAAATGCAAAATATGGACAAAGATCACTGGTGAGGCTGCATTTCTATCATGTTGGGAGTAGAAAACTTGCCCCATTAAGTATTCATTCAATATATACTGTGCCTAGCAAAGTCTTCCTCCCTTCATATAAGGATATGTACAGGTATGGGACCTATTATCCAGAATGCTAGGGACCTGGTGTTTACTGGATTACGGTATTTTCTGTCATTTGGATCTTCATACCTTAAAGGGGTGGTTCTCCTTTAAAGTAACTTTTATTATGTTATAGAACTGCCAATT
This sequence comes from Xenopus petersii, assembly GCA_038501925.1. Taxonomy (NCBI): domain Eukaryota; kingdom Metazoa; phylum Chordata; class Amphibia; order Anura; family Pipidae; genus Xenopus; species Xenopus petersii. The sequence continues at coordinate 40,826,901 of CM076675.1, forward strand.
TTAAGCAACTTTTCAATTGGTTTTCATTATTTTTTATAGTTTTATAGTAATTTGCCTTTTTTTTCTGACTCTTTGCAGCTTTTAAATGGGTGTTTCTGACTCCCATTTAAAAACGAATGCCCTGTAAAGTTACAAATGTAATGTTATTGTTACTTCTTACCGATTCTTCTCTATTTATATTCCAGTCTCTTATTCAACGCAATGCATGGTTGCTAGGGTAATTTGAACCCTAGTTACCAGATTGCAAATTGAAAAGCTTCTGAATAAAAAGCTAAATAACTTAAATGATAAAAAATGAAAGCAGATTGTCTAAGAATATCACTTTCTACATCATACTAAAAGGAAGTCAAAGGTAAACAACCCCTTTAAGACTAGAAGAAAATCATGTAAACAGGAAATAAACCCAATAGGCTGATTATGATTCCAATACGGATTAAATATATATTAGTTTGGATCCACTACGAGCTACTGTTTTATTATTATTACTACAAAGAAAAAGGAAAACATTTAAAAAAATTGGATTATATGATTATAATGGAGTCTATGAGAGACTTGCATGAACTTAGGTTAAAATGTAGACCCTTTAGACACAACCTGATGTTTTCCCACTCCTTAGGGTTATGTGGTGATTTCCCATCTTTAGTGTGAAAAAAACTGCCTTCTCTTATGTTCTATTTCCTTTCCATTAAAAACAATAAAACCAAGCCACATTCTTGGTTGGTAAAATACTCTCAGGAAAGACAAAATTAGTAGTGATGGCCGAATTTATTCGCCAGGCGCGAATTCGCAGCGAATTTGCGCGATTCGCCGCCAAAAATTCGCCGGCGTCAAAAAAAAATTTCCGAAAAAATGGATGCCGGCGTAAAAAACAGGCGCCGGCGGCAAAAACGAGATGCCGGCGCCGTTTCGCAAATTTTTCGCCATTTTGCGAATTTCACGGCGAAGCGGAACAGCGCAAATTCGCCCATCACTAAAAATTAGCTATTCTAGTTTTTATTATTTCAGAACATTCACTCACTCAGATGGACAAGGGCAATGTTGGACTGGGGTGTCAGGCACTTACTAAGAACCAAAGACCACAGGCCTACTCTCCAAAATATGTTTGCGCCTCTCTTCAGGCACCATCTTTATTCTCTTAAACACTCTTCCTTACATATTTTCTGTTATTACTTTCAGGCCTTCTCTTTGTTCTCATATAGAAATGGGGAATGGTTATGGCATTGGTATACACTTATGGTATCAGTTATCTGGAAACCAGTTATCCAGAAAGCTCCGAATTACGGAAAAGGCCATCTGCCATAGACTCTATTTTATACAAATAAGCCACATTTTTAAAAATGATTTCCTTTTTCCTCTGTAATAATAAAACAGTAGCTCGTACTTGATCCAAACTAAGATATAATTAATCCTTATTGGAAGCAGAACCAGCCTGTTGGGTTTATTGTTTACATGATTTCCTTGTAGATTTAAGGTATGAAGATCCCAACTACAGAAAGATCTGTTATATACTGAAAGCCCCAGGACCCATACAAGGCAATGGTTGGGTGTACAGAAGGGACCACTGACACCTGGAACCACCGGAAGTAGAGCTGCCACTCGGCTGGTATTTTGCCGGACTAGCCTGTAAAACACATGCCAAGGCCAGGGTCGGTATTACAAATGCAGGAAAAAACTTGATACAATGGAGAAGAAATCAGAGTTGAACTAAAATTACGGATTTGTCACAGAAACTGCAACTTTTTCGGATTGGACGCCCAAAACCCACAAAATCTTTGGATATTGAATGAAACCAGGATATGAACAGAAATCTGCCATTAACTTCTACATGAACTAAGCAGGTCTAAGTTGGAGTACTTTTTTTAATTCAGACTTTTAACAATCCCAAAAAGTTTTTTTTTCTCTGAAAAAATCTAAATCAAATGACATTTATTGCCATCTCTTCTGCATACAAAAGAAATGATACATAATGAGACAAAATTGTATAAATCCTTTTTCCTGCCCCTACCCAATAAGATACACACTCACAAGCCAGCATATACAAAAAGACATACTTCAATGTACACTTGGAAAAAAAAAGAAAAAGGTATTTTCCCCTTTAAAAGTTCAAATAGAATAATGCGGAGCTTAATAAACAACACCCGAAGTGTACTGGGCTTGCTCAGCTTTAGTAAGAGAAAAGGGATCAACATATGCGTTACTGTACTGTTACTGTATTTAGCATGCAGGAAGGACCATTCAAAACAATGGTAATTTTGTCAGTTTGATGGGTCAGCCACAGAAAAATAGATTTTTGTGCTTACCGTTAAATCCTTTTCTCTTGTCCTACATTGGGGGACACAGGCACCATGGGGATGAAGATCCTGTTGCTTGGAGGATGGACACTAAACGGTTAATAAGCTCCTCCTCCTGCACTGGTTCTCATACCCTGCCTACTTCCTTTCCCGTCAGTTTTCGGGCCGAAGAAGGAAGGAAAACCCTACTATCACCACGTGCAAACAGAAGAGGAACTCACACCCCCTATGAACTATATACATTCACACCTATACAGTGTGCTAGAAGAATTTAAATGTTTTTTTTTTTTTTTAACCCATTCAGGGAGGGAAGGCCTGTGTCCCCCAATGTAGGACAAGAGAAAAGGATTTAACGGTAAGCACAAAAATCTATTTTTCTCTTGCCTAGATTGGGGGACACAGGCACCATGGGGACGTCCCAAAGCTACCCATGAGGCCGGGACTTTGCACCCCAGTGCTCAGCTTACAACTGTCTGTAGCACCTTTCTCCCAAAGCTTGCCTCAGCTGAGGAGAAAGTGTGTATCTTGTAGAACCTGGAAAAAGTGTGTACTGAAGACCACACTGCAGCTCTACAAACCTGTTCAGCGGAAGCCTGGTGGCGTACTGCCCAGGAAGTACTCATCGACCTGGTCGAGTGAGCTCGAATTCCGAAGGGTGGAGGTCTATCCTTTGCTACATAAGCCTTTGAGATGGCCGACCTGATCCATCTGGAAATCGTTGCCTTCGATGCCCGGAGGCCCTTTCTTGGTCCCTCCGGAATGATGAAAAGACTGTCAGTTCTTCTTATACTTTTGGTAACGGATACATAAATACTTAGCGTATGGACCACGTCTAACTTGTGCAGCTTTTTCTCCATCTGTGTCTTGGGATGAGGACAGAAGGAAGGCACTACGATGTCCTGATTTAGATGAAATTCGGACACCACCTTAGGTAAGAAATCCGGTGTTGGCCTTAGAATTACCTTGTCCTTATGGAAAATTGTAAACGGCACTTTACACGATAAGGCTGCCAACTCTGACTCTCTCCTAGCCGACGTGATGGCTAATAAAAATACTGTCTTAATAGTCAGAGTAAGTAAGGGAATGTCCATAATAGGTTCAAAAGGCTGTTCTTGCATTGCTGAGAGTACTAAGTTAAGATCCCATGGAGGGATCGGGTGACGGTATGGTGGTGCCTGTCGAAGAGCCCCCTGCATGAAAGTCTTAATGTTAGGCCGCAACGCCAACTGGTGTTGGAAGAAGATAGATAGTGCAGATACTTGGACCTTCAAGGAATTGATGGCTATACCCTTATCCAGTCCCTCCTGCAGAAAACACAGTATGTTTGCTTCGTTTAGGACCTGTGGGTCCTTGGAGTTCGTCTCGCACCATGAAATGAAGGACTTCCAAATCCTATGATAAATCCGTGCAGATACAGGCTTTCTGGCCTTCAATAAGGTAGGTAATACCTCCTGTGGAACTCCAGACCTGGAGAGTATCAAGGCCTCAAGAGCCACGCCGTTAAATCCAGCCGTGGAGAATTCGGGTGGACGATAGGTCCCTGTGTTAACAGATCGTCCCTGACTGGAAACCGAAATGGAGTGTCTGCTGCAAGCCGCATGATCTCTGCGAACCAAGGTCTGCGGGGCCAGAATGGGGCCACCAGTATCGCCTCTACTCTCTCTTCCCTTAATCGCCTGATGACTCTTGGAATCAGAGCAAGAGGCGGGAACACGTATACCCTGTGAAACGGCCAAGGTGCTACTAGCGCGTCTACCGCCACTGCTAGAGGATCCTTGCTTCTTGCCATAAAGCTTGGTAGCTTGTTGTTGTATCTCGACGCCATTAGGTCCACCTCTGGTAGACCCCACCTTCTTACTATCTCTCGGAACACCTCCGGATGCAGACTCCACTCGCCCTGATCTACTGTCTCCCGACTGAGGAAATCTGCTATCCAGTTGTCTACTCCTGGAATGTGTACTGTGGAGATGGCTGGCACATTCTCTTCTGCGCAAAGAAGTATCCTTTGTGCTTCAGCCAGCGCCGCCTGGCTTCTTGTGCCTCCCTGATGGTTTATGTAGGCCACTGCCGTCATGTTGTCCGACTGAATTCGCACTGGTCGACCCTTGAGATTGTGAGTCCAGTGTGACAAGGAGAGCCATATTGCCCTGAGCTCTAGGATGTTGATTGGGAGAGACCCTTCCGCTGGGCTCCATCTGCCCTGTACGGTGTGTTGTTCCAGTACTCCTCCCCACCCCTATAAGCTGGCATCTGTTGTTACTACTGTCCATGTATGGTTGGGGAACAGCTTGCCTGATTGCAATGTTGATGGTTGAAGCCACCATTTCATTGACGCTTGAATGGGAACTGTTATTAGTATCCTGCGGTCTAGCTCTGAACACATCTTTCTTTGATGTAATAGAATTAGTCTCTGCAATGGTCTGGTGTGTAACTGGGCATACGGTACAGCTGGAATAGCTGCTACCATTGTCCCCAGTGCTCTCATAGCTACTCTGAGTGGTACATATCTCTCCTTCTGAATGATCATTAATCTTGTGCGAAAGATGGATATCTTGGCAGGTGGGAGAAAAGCTTTTCCCAGCGACGTGTCCAACATCAGACCCAGGTATTCTGTCCTTTGCGTTGGATTGAACATTGACCTTTTTGTAATTGATGATCCAACCTAATTGGGTCAATCTTTCCACCACGGTCTGTAAGTGGTTTGTCGTTAAGGAGTGGGACGGAGTTTTGACTAGTAGGTCGTCCAAGTATGGTATGACTCCTATTCCCTGCAGCCTCAAATCTGCTAGAGCTGCTGGTATGACCTTTGTAAAGACTCGCGGGGCTGAGGATAGGCCGAATGGAAGCGCCACAAATTGCCAATGCTCTCCTGCAGCGAAGAAACGAAGGAATCTGTAGTGGTTGGGGTGTATTGGCACGTGAAGATATGCGTCCTTGATATCTATAACTGTCATAAATTCTCCCATCTCCAGGGACAGCAGAACCGATTGAGTGGATTCCATCTTGAAATGTTGACGCTTGACATATTTGTTTACTGCCTTTAGATCCAGCACAGGACGGTAGGATCCGTCCTTCTTGGGCACGATGAACAAGTTGGAATAAAAACCTCTGCCCCTGTCTAGAGGTGGAACCTGCTGTATGACCCCTGAGCTCGTGAGATCTTTGAGAATTTTTCGAAATGCTGAACGCTTTGGTTCCCCCGTGGGCAGACGTGACACAAAGAATCTTCTTGGAGGAATTTGTATAAAGTCTATGAGATAGCTGTGGGAGACTACCTTCAGGACCCAAGGGTCTTGGACCCTTTGTTCCCACACCTCCCGAAAGTCTCTTAGGCGTCCGCCTACGAAGACACTCTCGGGGGTGGGCACCTCTTCATGCGGAGGCGGGTTTCTCCTGCGAAGACTTGGCGGTTTGCCTGTTTGAAGACCAGTTGTGGCCTTGTTTGATTGGGTATCTGGAACGGCTGGAAGATTGGTGCTTTTCCGTTTGTGTTCTCTGCCTTTGGCCCTGACCTTGATGAAAGGGCCGCAGAAATGGTCTTCTTTTAAATGTGGTGCGTTTGGGTCTGTTTTGCGGTAACAAGGTACTCTTTCCACCCGTCGCTTGTGATATAATCTTGTCGAGCTCTGCTCCAAAAAGTTGTTTCCCCACAAACGGAAGACTGACTAGTGATCTTTTTGATGTGAGATCTGCAGCCCAGTTCTTCAACCATAGAAAACGTCTGGCTGCAATAGACTGTGCTGAAGCTCCGGCAATGAGTTTTGCTGCATCCAATGCTGCTTCGCAGATATAGGAATTTGCATCAGCTATTTGTGACAATAAAAGATCCGTAGACGGTTCCTCAGACCCAATAAGTTGTGCTACCTGGTCAACCCATATCTCTATTGCTCTTGACATCCACGCTGTGGCAAAGATTGGTTGAAGCGCCGCTCCTGCTGCTGAGAAAATGGGCTTACAGAATCCCTCTAGACGCTTGTCTATCGGGTCCTTAAAGGAAGCTGCGTCAGCTACAGGTATGGTTGTGTTCCTAGAAAGACATGACACCGGAGGATCCACCACTGGTGGGGAGGACCAGAGGTCTGTATTTTCCGGAGGAAATGGATAGGACTGTGAAAAACGTTTAGACAGTTGGAGCTTGCGGTCTGGAACTTTCTACTGAGCCTTAACAATGTCATCTAAGTGCTCATAAGCCGGGAAAACATATGAAGTCTTCTTCTGCCTTTTGAAAATATTTTTGCTAGGCTCAGCTGTAGCTGCTGTGTCTTCAATGTTTAATGTTTGTAACACCAACTGTATCAGTGATTCTACCTCCCTTTGTGACCTGGGAGTATCCTGCTCCTGGTCCGACTCCTCCCCTGACAACACTTGCCCCTCTTCTCCTGACTCTTCTTCTTCAGGAGACTCAGGTGTCGGGGAACGAAACCGCTTAGAAGTAGTAGCCTGCGCGCTCATCCTTTGTGGCTGACTAGAGAGGTGTTCCAAAACTTTGTCTAAAGTCTCAGGAATCCTGGCTAGATTCTGTAGACCAGCCAGTGAGAGGGAAAGTGCACGCACCAATTCAGAATCCGAGCTCGCCTGAGAAGCCGAAGCTATCGCTGAGCCGGGTTGTAGGGTTGCATTGGGTAAGCTAGGAGCAGGTATATTACCAGTACTACAAGCTACACACTTTGGGTCAGAAGAGGCAATATCAAATTTTGTTTTACATGACGAGCATGCAAGGAATGCAATTTGAGATGGGGTGCGGGACTTAGTCTGTCGCTTAGCAGAAGGCATTTCCTCTACTCTATCAGTCATGTTATAAGGTTGGCCCTTCCTTAAGAAAAGGAAGCAGGCAGGGAACTGAGAAGTCCTGTGTCACCTGGGCTGTCCCTGTAGGGCTACCTGCATGGGCGAAATTGACATTGCTTAGTGTCAAAATAAGTAGACTGCCTAGGGAAGTACAGTAAAAGCACTTACTCTGGTTGCTGAGCAGTAACTCCTCAAAAGGTAGAGGGAGCAAGTGCGCCGATCCGCTCGTATCCCAAGATGGCGGCCAGAAGTGACGCACGCGTCGGTAAGGGCAGGGAAATACCATTTCGCCGTATGCCCCCAAGGAAAATGGCCGCCACAGAGAGTGCATCCGCCGACGCCCTCTTCCAAGATGGCCGCCGGAAGAGACGCATGCGTCCAAGAGTGGGAACGCGATCGCGCAGCATGCCCCCAAGTAAAATGGCCGCCGATCTTCCAAGATGGCGGCCGGAACAACCTGCGCAGAAGAAAAAGACCAACGCTAGAACAGACCCTCCGTGTACCTAAGCCGTCTAAAGCCAGAGCGGGTAAGAAAGCTATCCTACCCGACTCTGCTCCTGCCGGGGAACGCGCACATGAAGGGGCCTTACCCTGTCTAGAAGTGGAAGTATAAGGGGGTGAAAAGGGGACAATAAACACTTACCCCTTTTGTTGCCACGCTTCTTGCCCTATTTTTGGTGCGTACCCCATTCTGGGCTGCTGGTGCAGCCTCCGTGGAGCGGGAACCAGCAGCCCCAGGGTTTTGAGGGAGCCTCTGCCTGCAGACCTCCGTAGAGCGGGAAGGCAATAAGGGTACAACAATATTTGGCTGGTGGGGGCTCGGGAAAGTAAACTCAGGCCCCACTGCTGGCATGGCACATGAATAAATCGGCACCATTGCTCCCAGCCAGTAGCATCCGTCCTCCTTCTGAGGACACTAAAGTAAAACTGAGGGGAAAGGAAGTAGGCAGGGTATGAGAACCAGTGCAGGAGGAGGAGCTTATTCACCGTTTAGTGTCCATCCTCCAAGCAACAGGATCTTCATCCCCATGTGCCTGTGTCCCCCAATCTAGGCAAGAGAAAGTTGCTTTGTTAGTCTAAAACCGTTATAAATGCAAATATGCTATGTAGAATTCATTGATACTGTATATCAAATTAGTACTGACCACAGCATAATGTATGTACACATATCTTAGTCATTCATACATCCTTGTAAGTAATTTGGGAAGGACTGGGCCTTGGAATATATACTCTTGCCTTATATAGATAATTGGAGGGTAAATGCATAGCCACCATAGGAGGCATATAGGCTGTAGCACAGGTCTCTCTCAGTGTAGCAGTCATGGGTATTAGAGTCCTGCAGTGGGTCAGGTACCCACAAAAACCTACGGTACCCTGCGGGTTGCAGGTAGAAGTTTCGGGAGCAGGTATAGACGCGGGTCGGCGGTTCTCTGGGTTTACAGGTCAGGTCGCGGGTCTTCTCAATAGCGAGTTTTAATCTTTTTTTTCTGATCACACCTACTTCTACTGAGGTCATTTCCGGTTTACAATGACGGCACTTCCCGGAACTTTGTTTTCAGGCACTTATCAATTATCTCCTTTTTTGTTTTGATCGTGCCTACTTCTAATGATGTCACCCGGGTTACAATGACGGCACTTCCTGTTTCTTGATGGTCAGCTGGTCACGGATCGGGTTGCGGATAAGGTACTTGCGGGTCGGGTAGCGGGTTCAATCCGGTAAGTGTGCGGGTTGCCGGTCCGGGTTTAACAAATTGGTTCCACGCAGGACTCTAATGGGTATGTTTTACTGGCAATTCTTATTATGCGTATAATTTGTAACACAGTTCCACACAATAAAGATACTTAGTTATCACCTAGGTGAGTGGTAATTTGACCACAATACTTTACACAAAATAATATTACAGATTTATGAATTTGTACATGCAATAAATAACTTACTAAGGTCTCTCTCCAACCTGGCAGTATATAAAAACCGATCCTTCTGGAAGGCTCTTGAGTTCCCCACGGACCACTGGTTCAGCTTCAAAAAACGAAACATAAGCATGTTCATTTGTTAGCATCATTTTGCAATGTTGATGATTCTTTTTAATCCCAACATAGTGGTTGACTAACTGAAAATTATTTCTGTAAGAATGGAATGTCTTGTAATGTTGCTCTGATTAGAACTAACTCTAGTCACCAACTTCATTTTTTAAGACACCATTGCCAAACTTAAATTTTCAGCAGACGCTGTTGTTAATACCTTGAAAAAACATAAAGCAAATTGCAAAAATGCCTAGAATAGTGCTCTGAGCAATTGCATTTGTTCAGAGGGTTCAGATTTCCTTTAAAAATCTTAGAGAGTTTATATAATAACACTGAACCTTGGCACTTTAGTTGAGGACTTCAGATAATGATCCCTTCTAAAGACAACAGATAAGCTTCATAACTCACCTGTCATTTTCATCTTAAAGGAGACGGAAAGCCAAAAAATGACTTAAGCTGCAAGTGTTGCCTATAAATAATAGATATAAGTACCAGCAAGCAATCTCTCATTAGATTTTCACTCAACGTTTTCGCTGCAATCGTTTTTTAAAAAACTGTAAGCATGTATGAAATAGCATACCTTTGTTTCTGTCCACAAATCCTTCTGAATAGGACACACGCATGCGCAATCGTTTGCATCCGTGCCCTGCGCATGCGCACTAGAATAATTTTTCTTCTATGTGCAGCGATGACGATGCGGTCACATGTTACCTCCGCTCGTCATCGCTGAGGAGCTGAGATCAAACATGCGCATTAACAGCAGAGCGCAGGGCGGAAGTGACGCGCCTATTTGAATATGGCCGCGCCAAACTGTTACAAGCGCCATAACTTCGGAGTGTTAGTGCTCAGATGCAGCAGTGAAATGCAAGTTTTTACCACATCGTTTCAGGAGGGGGCCTGGTGGGACAGGCAATAAAGAAGGATTCAATTTTTTACTTTCCTTCTCCTTTAAGGTAAAGGAAAGCCAAATGATATTTCAGTAAAATCATACAATGCATGCAAAACTTGTAGACATTTGCTGGTACAGGTATGGAATCTGTCATCTGAAAACCCATTATCCAGAAATCTCCGAATTACAAAAAGGCCATCTCCCATAGACTTATCCAAATAATCCAAATTTTTAAGAATGATTTCCTTTTTCTCTGTTGTAACATCTCTACATGTAAGCTGCCAAACTGCTAGTTGATCCAAAAGAAGGTAAAAAAGCCCAATTGAAGCCTCTCTAATTTGCCTCAGAAGGGAAATAATCCATCCTGACTCCAAGATGGCAATTGGACCAGTCCCTGGATCAATGTGTGTTGATCCAAGTGTTAAACATAATGAGTGCTATTGTCTGGTGCCTTACATCTAACAGGCTCTATGTGTTGCCCTCACTACCAGGGGTGCTTTGCCAATGAGGCAAGTTGAGGCTGTCGCCTCAGGCGGCAGTGCCCCACTAGGTACCAGGGGCAGCAAAAATGCTGCTCCAGGTACTTTAAGAGCAAATTTCCGGGGGAAGGGGGGGCAGCAGCAACTGCTGCTGCCTCAGGCGGCAGAGGGGCAAGGATCGCCCCTGCTCACTACACATCAGCTATCAGTTTTTTTCCAGTGTCTTTTGTTTCTGTTCATTTTAAAGCTAACCATACGTTATAATATCTGCTTGTTTGGCAAGGTCACCAAATGAGTGGATCTTTCTCCTATATGTACACCTTGAGTTGGGCAATATTAGGCTTATCCAAACATTTGGTCCTCAAGCCAACGATCAGGAAGGAATGTTTCTAAAGCAAGAGCCGCCCCCTCACCTTTCTTGCATGTGGATCCGGGGGGAGACTGCAACACTAATGCGGAGAGTGCAATTGTGCTCTCTACCAGTAGTCAAGCTGGATTTCCAGTTTAAAAACGGAAAATTAGACTTTTAAAGTTATCTGGGCCCCTTGTAACCCATTTGGTGCTGCTGCCTGAGACAAGTTTTTCAACCCACCTCATTCGCAAGATCATAATTGCCGCTATGTCAGCTTCCTATCAAGGGCGGCATCAATGTGCAGATGTTTCCTCAATTCAAGGATTTTCAGCCAGATATCAGTGGGGTAGGCCTGTTCGAAGGTCCCATACACAAAACATAAATTGACAAATTGCTCTGAATGACAATCTGCCCAGGTATGGCCACCTTTAGTTGTGTCTAACATTTTCAGTGTTTTGAAATTACTTCCAGTGCTCAGCATTAATACGACATTTGCATGTGATTCAAGTCTGCTGTGGCTACTGATCCGACCCGGCTGTGAGTGGCTTCAGCTCCAGGGTTCCACAGCATCAATAGGCTCACTTGCACACAATAAAGAAGAGACAAGATGATGTAACAACACTTAGCACACCTATATACAGAACTTGGTGGATGTAATTACCTCTAGTGCAGTGATCCCCAACTAGTGGCTCGCAAGCAACACATTGATCACCAACCACTTGGATGTTGCTCTCAGAGGCCTCAAAGCAGGTGATTATTTTTTAATTCCTGGCTTGGAGGCAAGTTTTGGTTGAATAAAACCCAGATATACTGCCAAACAGAGTCTACTGAAGGCTGCCAGCCTCATAATTGCTAACAAATAGCCAATCACAGCTCTTATTTGGCACACCCAGGAACTCTTTTCATGCTTTTGGTGCTTTGCACCTCTTTTTACATTTGATTGAAACTATTGAGTAAAAAAAGGTTGGGGAGCCGTGCTCTAATGAATGGTGTCCATAAGTGCAACATTGTGCACACTTGCTAACACTTACAGCTGCATTTGTAAATAAGCCCTTAAAGGAAAACTATACCCCCAAACATTGTAGGTCTCTATAAAACAATTTTGCATGAAAGAGCTCATGTGTAAACCCTGTTTCATCTAAATAAACCATTCTCATAAAAATATACTCTTTTAGTAGCATGCGCCATTGGGTAATCCTAAATAGAAAATTGCCATTTTAAGAACTAAGGGACCATATGATTCACGATGCACAGAAGCAAACCAAGGGCACACATACATGTTAGGTCACATGATCCAATTAATGGACAAAGTTTTTTACTCCCACTTCTCTTCCTTTTATAGTTAGAGCTGAAGTATTTCTGGTCAAGTGATTTTCGAGAAAGCACAAAGAATATCATAAAATGGTGGCCTGAAGTAAAACATATTAAAGGGCAATATTTAATAATATCTATATTCCAGTTTGGTGAAATTCTTTAAATGGCCACTTAATATGATGTAAATCAGGGATTCTCAACCAGTGGCTTGTGAGCAACATGTTGCTCTCAGACCCTTTGGAGTTGCTCCCATTGGCTTCAAAGCAGGTGCTTCTCTTTGAATTCCTGGCTTGACGGCAAGCTTTAGTTGCATAAAAACCAGATGTACTGCCAAACAGAGCCTCCCATAGGCTGCCAGTCCATGTAGAATCTACCAATAGCCAATCACAGCCCATATTTGGCATCCCCAGGAACTTTTTGCGTGCTAATGTTGCTCTCCAACTTTTGTTTACATTCCATGTGGCTCACGGGTAAAAAAAAAAGGTTGGAGACCCCTGATGTCAACTATATTGGTCCAAAAGAGTGGACAAGGTTCCCCAAGCATTATTCCTCTTCTGTCATGGATTACAGTGTGAATTGTATAATATGATTGGTGATTAGTAGCAATCTCTCCTATAATACAACAGGACAGTGAGACAAAATCCTTCCAATCAATGTCTAAACAGTACAAATTAGCTCCACATTGTGTTGAGTCCTCAGAAGGAAATTATCCAGATAGGGTAATGGAAACAAATCCTTCTCTGTCATGTATCTGCTAATTTCTCTGTCTCCTTCTTACAACAGCAGGTCTAAGAAATCAAATGGGAAAACTGATGTTTTCTTGCATTTTTTTCAATTTAATATTATAAAACACCCTTTCTGATTAGTTTCCAATCATTGTAAATACTATGCTACACTGTTACCATGACAGCACTTGTTCTCTATGATTGGTAAACTGTAGTGGTCATTTTAACCTACCATCAAAAATGTCTCCTAGCAACCAAACTCTCAAGAGCCCATCTCTTTAAAACAGTCAGGATTATCATTCAGATTCAGATTTATTCAGCTCAGTCACCATCAATTGCAGGGAACTCTTATTATTACAGAGATGGCCTTCCTGTACTTCGGTGCTCTCTATCAGCAATCCCATATCTGAGCACCCGATCTTGAGCACATGAATCAGAATTAAAAGCAAACTAATTGAATGTATGTCCTTGTGCCCCCCCCCTTCTTGTTGCCGACTATCAGGGTAGTGAGATACAATGGAAGAAGTTGTGTTCTGGCTCTTACATTAGACATCCATTCACTCCATTTATTTATAGTTATAGTTTAAATACATTTCTCTTTCTATTACAACTGCTACTATAATGACACTCTGGCAGTCAGTTGAATTGGCACATGATATACATGTGAGCAGTAACGCCACGTCAAGGCTTCAACCACGTTACTGTCCATTCACACACCTATTGCAGCAAATGGCTCACCCGATGACTTGCTGCAATAGTTCCCTATCTGGCCAGATACCGGCTGATATAAGCCGTCATGGGACCCCTCCTCCTCAGATCAGACTGTGAGGTGTAAGGAACAAAAGTTCCCCAATGAATAATCTACAATAACACACACTTCCGCACACCCACATGCTCTCACTCATTCACTCACTATTTTCTCTGTCCCTGTGGCAAATCCCATGGTCAGTGAGACTGGAATTCCACTCCCCACTGCTTTACTAACTATATAATTCCCCCTAGTACTTCCCTATTCAGTAAGAATTTGATGGACCCTATCAATGAATTAAGGACACCGTTACACAGTAATTGAGGGTGAGCGTGTCCATCAGGTTTATTATAGATGATCCAGAGGAAGGCAAAAAACCCCATCTTTAGCCATCTCCAATTTGCTTCAGATGGGGGGAAAATTCCTTCCTGACTCCAAAACGGCAATCGGACCAGTCCCTGGATCAACTTTCTACTGACTATTAATACCAGCAGCCTTTATTATGTAAAAGGCCTGGTTATGGGGGATGAGGATTATTATGGGACTATTTATCTTGACTAATATATGATTCATGGTGGAGGAGAAGGAGGGAGTTGTGGCTAGGCAGCATTTAGGGACCTACAGCTCTGCCTAGTCTATTCTTATTCCTTTGATCCTAAAACTTTACACCTTCACATTCACAACTCTAATGGGCTTATTTATCTTTTTAAAAAGGGGCCTACAAGCTGCAGCTCTATCTGCTGCAATATTACTCCCTCCTATTGGGACAAAGAGGCACAAGCATACGGACGGCCTCATCAGATCTTTCTACATTTTAATGGTGAACTAAATTAAACTTGCAGCCAATCAGAAGGTGCGCTATGTTCATCTTCTACATTGGTGCAATGGGGATCCCTATTTACATTCACACATCACTTCATACCTTTCATACTTATTGCAGCAAATCACAGTGTAAACAGGCTGAAAGTGGTGTTTCTTCAGCAGTTAATTTACTGTTATGATTTGCTGCAAATTTCTATCAGGATATGGCATATTCCTTATCCCACATTCCTATTCCCATATCCCTTTAATATAACCCTTATAGTACCAATAACCCATAATTATATACATATATACCTTATTCAACATCACTATTCCCATATCCCTTTACTATAACCCTTTTAGTACCCATATCCCATAATTATATCCCATAATTATATACATATATACCTTATTCAACATCACTATTCCTATATCCCTTTACTATAACCCTTATAGTACCCATATCCCATATTTATATACATATATCCCTTATCCCACATAACCACTGCCATATCCTGTATACCTTTACCCATAAACTTTACATTTAACGTACAGTATGTGCTACAAACTACAGGGAAAAGACAGGAGAGCATAAAAGAAGAGCAAGAAACAATTGTAACATTCCTATTCCAATATAAGATACCACCCACCCTTTTTTACCTTAACTTACAGTATATTAAAGTTGAAAAAAGGAAAATGAGAAAAGAAAATGGTAAAAGAAAAGAATGGGACAGGAGTAAAGAGGAGAAGGAATCCTAACATTTCTATTTCTATATAACATCCTATCTATAAGAAAACAGTAAAACAATGGGATGGAAGTTAGAAAAGGAAGTAAACTTACTTAATGCTATACTTACCCCTAAACCTTACCTTATATAAAGAAACTGAAGTATACTGAACGGTGTTAATTAACAATGCACTGGATTACCATAAGTGCACTGTATGTTCAGTATACATTTTTACCCTTATCCAAGGGTCTGTTAGAAAGTCCATTTAGAAAGTCCGGATTGCAGCTATTCCTTTCTTCTGGTGGGGCCTCCTGTGATGTCTTGTGTGCTAAAGAAGAAAAGAGTGCATTGTTCATAGCATAACTCTGTATATTACTTTATAAAAAGATGTCCCCTCCCATGTAAAATACACATTTCTAGAAGTCTAAGAGCACAAGCACACTAGCAAGTTGCCTCAATGTTATGAAAGTCCCATTAATACCTCAACAACTTTACTATCATTTAATACTCCTTCTATAAGTAATCCTATCTCATCTTTCCCATTCTAATTTATTTCATTTAACTTACCACTATGCCTCGAGTTCTTTCTACTTTCTGTCAAGGATCCCATGTGGTGTTGGTGTAGTTGGCTGTACAGACAGACACTTGTACATTTGCAGTAGACAGTAGACGGCAGATCTGATGTTCATTGATGGAATTGGCCATGAATGGTACGTTGCCGTCATCACTTGCTGTACAGGAAGTTTGAGGTTAGTCCACATGAGCACAGGAAACACTTTACTCCTGCCATTTCCAGTTGGAATCCACATCGGAGAAGCCTTCCACATTAGCTCTCTTAGATGTCTCAGCGCAGAATCCTGGATGTATGATTGGTAACTTATCTGCTGGTGGCTATCAAAAGAAAGCAACACACTTTGTTATAACAGGATTTTTGATACTCACCGTTAAATCCTTTTCTCTGTAGTCGATAGGGGGACACAGGGACTCTTGGGGTTTAAGCTCCACCCTCCAGGAGGCAGGACACTAATAAATTTAAATTTAAGGGGCGTGCCCAAATACTGGCTTAACCCCACACACTGTAACAATACCTCAGTTGGTACCAAAGAAACTGCTGAAAGGCAAACGGAGAAAAAACAATCTCAACTAGCAGAACTGGTAAAGCAGAAAAAACTTTTCCAGAAGACCAACAGGGTCAATATTTCGCTCAGGGCGGGAAGCCCTGTGTCCCCCTATCGACTACAGAGAAAAGGATTTAACGGTGAGTATCAAAAATCCTGTTTTCTCTGTCGTCTAAAGGGGGACACAGGGACTCTTGGGGACTTAACAGAGCAGCCCCAGACAGCAGGGTGGGAGCGAAATTTTGCTGAGGAATGGTAGGACACGTTACTTCACTACAGAGTGGAGTACTGTGCGGCCGAATGCGGCTTCCGCTGAGGAAAACGTGTCCAGATGGTAGAATTTAGTGAAGGTATGCACCGAGGACCAAGTGGCAGCTCTGCAGATCTGGTCCAAAGATGCCGAGTTGCGCCACGCCCAGGAGGCTCCCACGGATCTCGTGGAATGAGCTCGGACATTGATGGGAGGGGCTCTCTCCTTGGCTAGATAGGCGCGTCTGATGAGGTCTCTGATCCAACGTGCGATGGTAGCCTTAGAAGCTGCCATGCCCACCCGAGGTCCAGAAGGGATGACAAAGAGGGCTTGAGAACGACGAAACGACTTGGAACGTTCAAGATACCAACGAAGGGCCCTGACCACATCTAGGCTATGAAGACGTCTTTCCTTGGCATTTTTAGGTTCCGGACAGAGAGACGGAACCACAATCTCTTGATTCACGTGGAACGAAGACACGACTTTAGGTAGAAAGGAAGGAACGGTCCTCAGTACTGCCTTGTCCTTGTGGAAAACTAGCAAGGAAGGGTCACACGATAGGGCACCAAGTTCCGAGACCCGTCGTGCAGAAGAAATGGCTACTAGGAAGACCACTTTTGAAGTAAGCAACTGTTCAGAAATGGTTCCCAGAGGTTCGAAGGGAGGATCAAGGAGAGCCTCCAAAACCAGGTTGAGAGCCCAGCCTGGTATCCGTGACCGAAGAGGAGGGACAATGTGTGCTACTCCCTGCAGAAAGGTACGAATAGAGTCGTTGAGTGCCAGACGAGTCTGAAGCAGGACAGAAAGGGCCGAAACTTGGACTTTGAGGGAACTAAGCTTAAGGCCGAGTTGAAGACCATGCTGCAAGAAGGACAGGATCCTGGGAATGTCGCCCTCTAGATAGGGAAAATCCTTTTCCTTGCACCAATTCCAGTAGGTGCGCCACACCCTATGGTAAGCTTTGGATGATGTGGGTTTGCGTGACTTCAGCATGGTGGAGATGACGTCTTCTGCTATGCCCTGTCGTCTCCAGATGGCCGTCTCAACAGCCATCCCGTCAAAGCAAACAGGCCCGGGTTGTGATGAACTATGGGTCCCTGTTGAAGAAGGTCGCGTCTGGATGGAAGGCGAACTGGTTGCGCTATGGACAGTTCCTGAAGATCCGAGAACCACGTTCTCCTGGGCCAATACGGCGCTATCACGATGACTGTGGCCTGTGATAGTTTGATCTTCTTCAGAACCCGAGGCAGCATGGGAAACGGAGGGAAAACGTAGGCGAGGTCGAACCACCAAACCTGTGTCATGGCATCCACTCCCATCGCCGTCGGGTCCCGGTAGCGAGAGAAGAAGGCTGGCACTTTGCGATTGGTTCTGGACGCCATGAGATCGACTTGAGGGTGTCCCCACCTTTGCACCAAGTTTGCGAAGACTTCGGGGTGAAGCTCCCATTCTCCCGGATCCAACTGGTTGCGACTGAGGAAATCGGCTTGTGTGTTGGCTACCCCTGGGATGTGGATGGCGGACAATCGGACCGAGCTGAGCTCCGCCCAGGCTAGAATTTGCTCCACTTCCGCTAGAGATGCCGTACTTCGAGTTCCTCCCTGTCTGTTGATGTACGCGACCGTGGTCGAATTGTCGCTTTGTACTCGGACCGACTTGTTGGTGAGTAGGGGGGACCAATGTCTGAGGGCTAGCTTGACCGCCCGCAGTTCTAAGATGTTTATGTGGAGTCTTGTTTCTTGTGGAGACCAAGGGCCTTGCACCGACAGGTCGTTCCAGGTTGCTCCCCAACCTAGAAGGCTCGCATCCGTTGTTATCACGTTCCAGTCTGGAGTTGCCCAGGACTGTCCTGTGGCGAGGTTTTGGTGATTCAGCCACCAGAGAAGCGATGCTCTTGTTGAGCGTTGCAGAAGAATCCGCTGGGACAGGGGACCGCCCTTCCAGGCCGACAGAATGTTGTTCTGCAGTGGTCTCAGATGGATCTGAGCAAAGGGTACCGCTTCGATGGAGGATACCATTAGACCCAGAACCCGCATCGCAAGATGGACTGTGGGGCGCTGGCTGCAAAGAAGGAGACTGATCTGTACTCGTATCTTCCTCTGCTTGTCCAGAGGCAATGACACCCGTTGGGTGACTGTGTTGAAATGAAGGCCTAGGAACAGCATCTGGTGACTGGGAATCAAACTGGACTTGTCCCAGTTGATGGACCACCCGAAGCTCTGCAGAAGTGAAATCGCTTGTTGAAGGTCCCGCTTGCTCTTCTCTGGGGTCGTGGCCTTCAGCAGCAGGTCGTCCAGGTATGGAGTGACCGAGATCCCTTGAAGACGTAGTGTTGCCGCCGTCACTGCCATGAGTTTGGTGAACACCCTGGGAGCAGAGGACAGACCAAAGGGCAGTGCCACAAATTGATAGTGAAGATTCCGGAATGCGAATCTGAGGAAACGGTGATGAGGAGGCCATATGGGTACGTGGAGATACGCATCCTTGATGTCTAAGGACATCATCAGTTGACCTGGTTCCATTCCCCGAATGACTGAGCGAAGGGTCTCCATCTTGAACCGAACTGACCGTATGTGTTTGTTGAGGTATTTGAGGTCTAGCACAGGTCGGAAGGAGCCATCCTTCTTCGGAACCAGGAACAGATTGGAGTAAAATCCGCAAAATGTTTCCGACGAGGGAACCGGAATGATAACTCCGTTGTGTTCCATGTTCGCAATGCAATCCAAGAAGGCCTGGGCCTTGGTGGGATTGGACGGGACCCTGGACATAAGGAATTTTCTGGGAGGGGGAGATGCGAAATCCAGGTGATAGCCCTCGGAAATACTTTCGTTTACCCAAGCGTCTGACGAATGTATGCTCCACACCTCCCGGAATCTGAGCAATCTTCCCCCTAATGGTTGCTGAGACCCCGGAGGGGGTGACCCGTCAGCCTGAAGTGGGTTTGTCAGCTGATGACTTGTTGTGGAACTTGTTGTTCTTCCATGACGGACGTCCCTTATCACTGGATTTGGAGCGAAATTGGGAACTTTGGGGAGTACTGTTGCGTCTGGAAAATCGTCCACTGTGGCCACGAAAAAACTTCCCTCTCCGGAATGATGGTGAGGGTCGTGCTTTGTTCTGGGGGAGGAAGGTACTTTTCCCCCCGGTGGCCTGCGAAATAATCTTTTCGAGTTCCTCACCAAAGAGACGTTGTCCCTTGAAGGGGAGTGATGTTAGGGATTTCTTGGAGCTGACATCCGCTGACCAATTTTTCAGCCAGAGGGTTCTGCGTGCTGCGACGGACAGCGCCGAAGTGCGTGCGGTAATCTGAACCGTGTCAAGGTTGGCGTCACAGAGATAGGCCGCCGCTTCAGTGAGGGACTGTGCGGAAGACAGAAGGTCTGTTCTGGGAACACCATCCTGGATGTCCGCCATGAGAGATTCAGCCCATGCTTGAATGGCCCGAGCCACCCAAGCGGAAGCAAGTGCTGGCCGTAGGGTTGACCCAGCCGATGAGTAGACTGCCCTTAGGAATCCTTCTAGACGTCTGTCAGACGGTTCTTTGAAGGCAGCGGCATCCGTGACTGGTAACGCTGTGGACTTGGAGAGCCTTGAAACTGGGGCATCCACTGTTGGAGGCATGGACCATTTTTCCACCAAGTCTTTGGGGAAAGGGTAAGATTTCGAGAACTTACGTGTGGCTTGGAACTTTCGTTCGGGCGAGTTCCATTCCTCATGTATTAAGTTGAGGAGTTGGTCATGCGATGGGAAGCATACAGAGGATTTGTGCTTCCTTTTGAACAGGTTAGTCGACGAAGATTGTTGATCAGGTGTCGGTGTGACTTTAAGAACCTCCATCACCCCCTTGATGATAGCATCGACATCGTGAGGGAGTTCCCTGTTCTTAGCTTCTTCCTCATGCTCCTCTTCTGCTTCTGAAGAGGCATCAGATGGCAACAGTTCACCCTCTGAATGATAATCGTCCTCTCCAGCCGAAGAGACGTCAGAAGGGGAATGAGTGTCATTGTCCCCCTTGGGGCTGGGAAGCCTTTTACGCTTTCCGCCCGTTTTGTGGCTCAGCTTGGCCAGGGCTTTGCCCAAATTACTAGCAATAGATGGTAAGCCCTGCAGAGATGCTAGGGATTGGGACAGCTGGAGGGCCCAAAGGGGAGCAGGGGGGTCAGAAGATGTGCCGGCCACCTCATCAGGAGAAGTAGAATCTTGTGGAGGGTTCCCGGGATCTGGGATTATTGGAATGGCCCCTTGGGTGGGTGCGGGCCCCTGCCCCTTTGAACAAGATCTGCAGAGCGGATCAGCCTGGCCCCCAGGGATCTTAAGCTGGCAGGATTTACAGGTAAAATAAGTCACCTGTGCTGCTGGTGCTCTCCCCCCAGCCCTGAGGAAAAGTCCCCCTGACTTACCTTCTGCCATGTGAGCGGTATCTAAGGTACCCTTGAGGGATGGTGACAGGGAAAGGTGCCTGTGAGGAGAAGCCCCGTGTTCCCTCTGTAGAATTAGCCCAAGGCTGCTGCCTGCAGGGAGATGCAGAAATCCCCAAGAGCCAACCGTGTCCTGTCTCTGTATTGCTATGGAGCAGGATAAATGTAGTGGCGTGTGCAGGCAGAAGGAGTTCGCCAGCTAAACGAGCTGAAAGTGGCGCCCCAATCTTCCCTGCTTGCTGGCGCCTCCTCCTGTAGTTCGCGCCGAAAAAACAAAATGGCCGCTGGAACGCATCAACGCGATGCGTTCCACTGCGCAGTTGGAGCGCGAGTGACACGCCAGAGCACAGAGACGGTTGGGGACGTTGGTAGAGACTGCAGCATGGGCTGGGGAGGGCTAAAGGGGGTTCCCGAACATCCGCTGACCGGGGGGGGGGGGGTGGGGGGAGAGCAACCCGTGAAGGAGTATGAAAACGGCTCCTACTCACATATTGGTCCTCACCGGTCAGAACATCTGCTGTCCCCAGCGGGTGGCAGGAATTATCTGTATAGGTCGGATATAGCCGAGATGGCTAGGGAAATGACCCCGGTGAGGCATCCCACGAGGCAGGGTTCACTCAAGGGAGCAGGCAGTCCTGCCCTGGTGAGCCCCTATGAAGATGATTCTGTCTTGACGACGGAGTCCATCCTCCTTGAAGCAGGACACTTAAAAACTGAGGTATTGTTACAGTGTGTGGGGTTAAGCCAGTATTTGGGCACGCCCCTTAAATTTAAATTTATTAGTGTCCTGCCTCCTGGAGGGTGGAGCTTAAACCCCAAGAGTCCCTGTGTCCCCCTTTAGACGACAGAGAAATATCATTTTAAGCATGAACATATAATATATGATACAGTATGGTCACATATATATGAATGACGCGTAGCTAAAAACGGGTATTTATTTAAAAATTCTGCACTCCATGATTAAGAAGGGTTTTTACTACATAGTACAGGTTTAAGACCCACAATCCAGAAACCTATTATCTAGAAATAGTTAAATGTTCTTCTGTAATAATAAAACAGTACCTTGTATTTTTTTCTTGTCCATAAAAACCTCAGGACCCAAACATTTCAGTTAACAGGCCCCATACATGTATAAGGACAATTTGAGGAATGGAGTCATACATAGTTTCCCAACTCTTTGTGTTATTTTCCAACCGCTTTACTGACACCCAGCAAAAGATTTTTTTAAGTGGCTGGCGATCTGTCTGATGGGCGAAGGTGTAAAATGACAGGGGTCCACTGGTCACATATATGGCCAGAGCCTACCAACTCACAGATATACAGGGAACCCACAACTGGGTCAAGGACTCTGAAGCTGCTGCAGAGCACTAAATGAGTAATAAATCTAGGACTGTGCAAAGGCAATTGCAGGTCTTTGAAATATATTTATAAGCAGTTTAGTTTCTCCAGGCTATATGCCTGAAAATGTTAAGAGGGTTCAAGTATTATGCCCTTAAAATAGCTTAATAGTTACATGCAAAGAAGAATAAAATGACATGACAAGGTATATGGAAGGTAAGTTTATGCAAAGACCAAACAACTGCCTATGAAATGCTCCAATAAAGTAAACAGCCTATTAGTCTCCCCAATAAAAAACTTGGCCTTCCCAACTCCCATTGCTTGGTGCAGTTATAAACTTACAATTTTGGGCTGGAAAGGTGCCTTTATTTTTCCGTTTTCCAGCTCACTCCAGTTGATTCTGACATAGAATGAGTGCTTCCTGATGTTGCCATTTACTCCTAAGCGTTTGCTCTTGTTCATCTCCAGAAGCTAAAAAAGAAAACAAACATTTATCTGAATATAACAGATGTAAAGTCAGGCACCACCAAATGTATTTATATTATCCCTCTAAATTGAAATGAGAGCACTGCTTACATTAGTGGAAATGAACCCGAAGAAGGTAATGGAATCCCGTCACTCTATTTGAAAGTACTGCCCCCACGTACCAGATCCCTGTACCCTGTGCCCACATGTACCTGACCCCTGTACCCCCATGTACCTGACCCCTGTGCCCACATGTACCTGACCCCTGTACCCTGTGCCCCCATGTACCTTAACCCTGTACCTGACCCCTGTACCCCCCTATACCTAACCCCTGTACCCTGTGCCCCCATGTACCTGACCCCTGTTTCCCCATGAACCTGACCCCTGTACCCCCATGAACCTGACCTCTGACCCATGTGCCCCATGTACCTGACCCCTGTACCCCCATGTACCTAACCCCTGTACCCTGTGCCCCCATGTACCTGACCCCTGTGCCCCCATGTACCTGACCCCTGTGCCCCCATGTACCTGACCCCTGTACCCCCATGTACCTGACCCCTGTGCCCCCATGTACCTGACCCCTGTTTCTACTTACCTTTGGCAGAAGGTCCAGCATTTCCTGGCTCATGTGACGCGGGTATTCAAGCTTTCTCTCCTTAATCTCAAACAACTCCTGTGCAGAAACCAGTGATGGGGCAAATGGCTGTCTGCCGGTGGCCATTTCGTACATGATGACCCCGAAGGACCACCAGTCCACTGCAGCATCGTACTTCTCCAATGACAAAACCTTCAGAAAAAAGAACTAATTATCTTCTTGGGTAACAGAAACACAGTTATATAAACTAGACACAGCAAAGGTGTCCAAAATAGAAAAAGACAAATAGATTTGAATTCCTCTGTGTATAAATTAGATAAAAAAAAAAAGATTGCTGACCTCCGGCGCACGGTATCCAGGTGTTCCTGTCAATCCGCTGATCTTCTTTCCGCCGATCATTCCTTCAACAGCGAGGCCGAAGTCACAGATCTTGATGTGCCCGTTGTTATCCACCAAGATGTTTTCAGGCTTCAGATCACTGCAACATAAGCGCAGGAAATTAACGCAGGAAATATTAGAAAGAGAAACGTGTGAGAGTGAGTCAGGGGTAAGTAAGTACATGCACATTAAAAGGTAAAAGAAAATAGATATTTTTGGAATAGGCCCATCTGGAAGCAATAAAGTTAAGTAGTAAGAAAATAGCAATAGATAAAGGATATTTAAAACAAGAGGTGGTACAGTAAAGGCAGATTATACAGAGAAAAGGATGCATTGCTTGGTTAAAATGAAAGGCTTAAATCACAATTTGTTGTGAGTCTGGACAGAGTGTGAGCCACTACATGGAACTGTCCCTAACTGACTGCACCAGATATAAGGGGTGCAAACATTACTGTTAGTTAGCAAAGTTAAGTATAGAGAGATATCAAGATGTGAACTATATCATGCTACCAGTGAATAGAATAGAGCAGAGACCTGAGATTTTACTCACCGGTGAATGATGCCATTGGAGTGAAGGAACTGTAGGGCTATCACCATCTCTGCAGTGTAGAATCTGTTAAAAAAAAAAAAAAAAGCTTAATACCATGGGGATACTTATCAAATATAATGGGGGTTACCTATCACCTGTTAAATTTGACTTTTCTTGTCCTTTCATACAAATCAGTGGTGCCCTGGTTCTGCTATTGTGCACAAAGCTTTCTTATTCAGTCAAAGGCCCAAGAACCAATACACAGCAGTATGTCAATTTACATGAAGGACATTTTAATGTATTAATTCAATTAATTTGTAAATGACTTTCTACAGTTGTCATTTTGTGCTGCCTGAAACATTAGTTTGACATATTGCAGTGCTGCACAAAAAGTCTGCTCTCCTACTCCCAAGCTCCTCTGTGTATTGCTCAGCCCTGTGGGACCATTGGCACAACCTGGACCAGTGTCGGACTGGGACACCAGGGGCCCACCCGAAAACCTTAGACCAGGGGCCCACCAAAGAACCATAGATCAGGGGCCCACTCTCAGTACTATTATTCTTCTTCTCCTCATTCAACCTCTATTCTCCTAGTCTCTATTCTTTACTTACTATGATTTATTATCCCATCTATTTAGCCTCATTGTTCTCAAAGAAATAGGGAATGGCCATGAAATAGGCCAAATGTTTAGCAGAACAAGGGCGCACTGACACCTGGGCCCACCTAGACTTTTCCTGGTATCCCTGTGGGTGAGTCTGACACTGACCTGGACTCTTACATATCTGTCTGTATCATACGCTGTCTCTCTTACTCTATATTCCTCTATAGCAGTGCTGCCCAACTTCCGTGTTACATTATATTAAAAGATATATGTCCCAAGGCTCATCTTCAGTAAAAAATAAATATTTATCATTCACATTTTTAAAAGGTATTATGATACATACTGACCCCACATGGCCCACCTATAGGTGGTGCTCACTGGTATAACCCTGGGCTGGTGCAGTTTTCTGCTGATTGGAGCCACGGGGTTTCAGGTAAGTCGATACAATCACTTGGAGGTGCCTAACATTTGGTACCCGAAGTGTACGATGCATTTCCTTCTCCTTTAAAACATGCCCTCCTCCCCTGTGGATAACACAGCACCCCCAGTACATGATTAAACACCTTAGGGGCCCCTAACAATTATTTTCAAATGCTAACAAACCCCCAGAACAAACCCTACCAGGCTCATGTCTCACAGGTAGTGTAGGACAGGCAGAATATGGTGCATACAGGGAGTATAGGGAAGGCAAAATACAGCAGGACACAGGGAAACTTATCAGGACCACTCTAAGATGAACAGTTCATACTGTGTTACATACAGTGACATAATGCTGGTGCCCCTTCGTCTGAGTCTGAACAAGTGAACAATATGAGCACTTTCAGTCTGGGTCTGAGGTGTGAACAGTACAGGGTTTTAGGGGTATGAAATATAGAGGTGTTACAAGTGTGGACAATTCAGGGGAGATTATTGTCTGAATTTGAGGTTTAAACAATGCAGGGGCCAGTTAATATCTGTAGTGATACATTTTAAACTTTACACATGGTAAGTCACAGCAGGCAGAATTTCATGTGGGGGGCCACACAAGTGGGAATCAGTTAGACAGCACTGCTCGATAGTAAGAATCGTATCACTTACTGGATGTTCTTCATTGACAGATTTCCTTGGTCTGCAATAACTTTGTGTAGTGTTCCCCCGCTGGCATACTCGAGCACGAAGAAGGCATGCAGCTGGTTAGAGAGACAAATGAAGAATTAGTGAGGAATACATGGCACAGAACTGTTCAGCAAGCAAGGTGAATTGGGGACTTGTTGGTTATCAAAGGGTGTTTTCCCTTGTTATGGGCATTAAGTTGGCCTTAGAAAGTCAAACCATTCATGAAACAGATTATGTATCAATATAAACAGTGTTCTGTACCTCAGACTGGAACGTGGCATGAGAATGGCATAGAAAGGGGCATCCTCTGGCGATCTTCAAGAGTCGGGCCTCCTTCATGATGCAGGTATAGTTGCCCTTGCTGGGTTGTTTGGGCACCGTCTTCATTGCCACAAGTTGTTTCTTCGGTGTATATGATGCCAACATCACCTAAGAGCAGAACAAAGAGATTAGAAATTATAGAGTGTCTTGAATGCTGCTTACAACATGAATGACTGATAATATCAGAGTCAATCAGAATGTTAAAGTGGTGGTTCATTTTTGATTTAACTTTTTTTGTTTGTTCAGGTAAGTTTATTGACAGTCATGAAGCGAGATAAATATTACAGAATTGTATTCTTGCATTTCAGGACATAGTTTCTCTTGACATTGTACAGCACAATTAGGCACAAAAATGTAACAATATACACCATATGCAATAACGGAATTCAATAAAACATACTGTATATTACCAAATATGTGTTTGCATTACTTTACTGTGAGGCTTAAGGGAGGTTTTCCTGTGCCAGTATGTTGGGAATGGGAAATTTCATCAACCAAGGGGACCAGATCTGATGGAATTTTGCCATTTGCCCCCTTTTTCTTAGAGTTAGGAAGTCTAGCGTCCCAATGTTGGACATTGTGCTAACCCATAAGTCGGGGGCGGGCGGCCTGTCCAACCTCCAATTAAGGCATATCAACCTCCTGGCTTGAAACAAAGCTTTGTTCAGAAACATTTTTGTGGTTGAGGCCATTTGAATTCCTGCAAACAGACCCAATATACAGACTAGTGGATCAGGGACCAACCTTAGGCCTAACACTTCGGATAACATATCCACAATTGCTGTCCAATAGTTTTGAATATCCTGACAGGCCCATAGTGTATGTACTAGAGTACCCTCTGACTTCTTGCACCTAGGGCAATTAGGGGAGAGATTAGGATTGATTCTATGTGTCAAATATAATTGTGGAATTTGGGGTCTGGGATTGACGGACACTCTGTTGGGTGATTTGAGGAGGGACTCCCACTGTTGGTCAGTGAGGACTCCTAGGTCTTCCTCCCATTTAATTTAACTTTTAATATGCTGTAGAATGGTCAATTCTAAGCAACTTTTCAATTAGTCATCAATATTTTTTTTATAGTTTTTAAACTATTTGCCTTCTTCTTCTAACTTTTTACAGTTTTTAAATGGGTCATTGACCCCATCTAAAAACAAATGCTCTGTAAGGCTACAAATGTATTGGTATTGCTACTTTTTATTATTATCTTTCTATTCAGGCCTCTCCTATTCATATTCCAGTCACTTATTCGAATCAATGCATGGTTGCTAGGGTAATTTGCACCCTAGCAACTGGATTGCTGAAACGGCAAACTGGAGAGCTGCTGAATAAAAAGCTAAATAACTCAAAAACCACAAATAATAATTAAAAACAATTGCAAGTTGTCTCAGAATATCACTCTCTACATCATACGTAAAGTTTAAGGGGTTGTTCGCCTTTGAGATAACTTTTTGTATTATGTAGAGAGTGATATTCCAAGATAATTTGCAATTTGTTTTAATTTTTTTTATTGAAGGTTTTTGGGTTATTTAGCTTTTTATTTAGCATCTGTTCAATTTGCATTTTAAGCAATTGGGTAACTAGGGCCCAAATTACCCTAGCAACCATGAATTGATTTGAATAAGAGACTGGAATATGAATAGGAGAGCATCGTAATAGAAGGATCAGCAATAAAAAGTAGCAATAACAATACATTTGTAGCCTTACAGAGCATTTGTTTTTTTTAGAAGGGGACAATGATGCCCATTTGAAAGCTGCAAAGAATCAGAAAACGACAAATAACTATAAAACTATAAAACATAAATAATGAAAACCAATTGAAACGTTGCTTAGAATTGGCTGTTCTATAACATGCTAAAAGTTACTTAAGGTGAACCAGCCCTTTAACTCAAAGGTGAACAACCCCTTTAAAGACATTGCCAAGTGCTTGATTGTACTTCCATGTTTTCTGTACAGATTTATACCAGATAACAAAAGAGATTTCTATATTGGGAGGCCCCGCACTCACCTGTCCAAACGTGCCTTCTCCTAGCTCTTGGTGGAATTTGTACCTCTGTATGTCCAGGGGGGCTGGTCTTTTCCCATCCACATGGGATTTCTTCGGTGCACTTCCACTTCCACCTTGTGGGAACAAAACAAATTCAGTCAAAAGCCCATATCAAAATATATTATGCATTGTATATTTTCCTAAATATATCTATCTACCTATAAGTATCTCCATAACAATTAATGGTGGCTAAGGCAGCACCCACATTTAGAGAAAAACTCTTTATCTTTATTATTTGTGAGTATTCCTAGCATTTAGTGTAAGAGGGATATTATTTAAGCCTTTGGGGTTTTCAATTTTCCCTAACTGTCCACCTAACTGTCAATATATGTTTTCTAAAAACATACAGAAATTTTAATTAAAGCAGAGGGATGGATTTGTGGAAACCCCCACCCCCAACAGGACCGATCAATGTGGGCAGTTAAATAACTTTCATGACTCTATATTAAAAAGAATTAGAAGTAGATGTAACAGAAAATAAAAATGAAATACGTTTCTTGCATATTCCCCCTTACCTTCCAATGGATCTTCTGGGCTCCTTGGTCTTTTCCTCTTGTCCTGCTCCTTCCTTCTTCTGCTGCTCTGAGGAATTTTCATCTCTTCTAAGCCGGTTTTCTTTTTACTTTTAGTTGTTTCTTCTTTCTCTTCTTGTCTTCTCTTCTTGCTCTCAGGTTTACTGGTCACATCTGAGAGACTTTCTTTTCTCTTCTTTGTTTGAGCTTTTCTTACAGCTTTTCTTTTATTCCTTCCATCTTCAGGGGGCTTCTCCCCTACACGGATTGTTTTTTTACTCTCAGTGTGTCTCTTCTTCCTATTTCGACTGGAGTTGGTCTTCTCTTCTGCATCTTGCTTCTTGGCTTTCTTCTCTTTCTTCTTCCCACTTTCATCCTGTGGAAGTTCTCTCTCTTCTGGAGTCAAACTCCTCTTTTTCCTCTTCTTCATCTTCGCCTTCCTTCTCCTTCTCCTTTTATTGTAATTCTATGTAGTTTTACGCAAAATTTGTCTTCTTTTATAGCATCCGATGTGGCAATCTCTCTCGCTCGCTCCCTCTCTCTCCACCGTCCAAAAGACAGTTGGGCAGTGGCAGTTGACAACCAACAGTTTACTCAGGAGAATCATGTGACTAGCAGCAGTGAGACATACAACCAATAGCAGTAGCTTGTGCCATTAGCAAAAATCTAGTCTTACAATCACTGACTGACATCAGGAACCAGAGGACAGATTGATGCAAATACTTCTAAATTGCTTTCATTATGTCCATCTACAACATACTGAGGTTTCCTTTTGGGCAGGGTCCTCTTTACATTTTTGGATTGTGTGTTTTTGTATTTTGTAAAGTTAATATATAAACCCATTGATTTCACCCAAAATCAAAAAATGAGGGTCTATGTAATTGAATCTGGCAGTGGATCCCAGGTCTAATTTTTATCAGTAGTGATCACTTCAATACAAAACTATATAGTGTATATTTAAGGAATATTTCTCCACTTCGGTTAATTTCCTCCCAGGCTGATCTTTATTGTTCTGCTTAATGGAGCCCTTAAACTAAATCGAAAGTGTCAAGGTTCAAAGCTCAATTTGGTTGCTGCACCCAGGGCCACCATTAGAAATGATAGGACCCCATATGATATAATTATTTGGCCCCCACTCCCTCCCCACCGCACAGTATAAAGGCCACACAGGAATGGGAGCTATAAAAATAAATGAAACACTTTTGGCCAGAGGATTATTAAGCCTGCCACCACGTCAAGGTAGACTCTTTAAGCAGGTACCTACTCTAACCTAAATTGCACTTTGTTTTAGAATCATTCTGCATTTCTAATGTACAAATAAGAGCCATTTAGTTTAATCCCTTGGCCAAAAAATAACCAGTCCTAATAAGGGCAATGGAAGGTGGACATTTGCTGCCTGCTGAAAATATACACAACCAACGGGGAAGCAAGTCTGCTGAAAATCGCTTCCCCATGAACTCAAAATTCGACCAATCAAAATTTATTATAAAAATCAATTTTTTTAAACTGGGGTGAATAGCTTTGTGGGTGACTCTTCCGGGAACAATACCAGCAGCCTGTCTCTTGGGCATCAGCTTCTCACTAACTTTATGGACACTCACACACAAACTCATACACACACTCATACACACACTCATACACACACACACACACACACAGAAGGAGGGGGATTATTTTGGAGGAGGCTAAGGCAGTGCTATTCACACTGGTTCCCCCACCAGAGCAGAATGAGCTGATTTTCCTGCCTACCATTCTGATTAAGTGGCACTGTCTGTGCACGGGGTAGATATCTTATACCAGTATGACCACTGTACCAAATGGTTAATGAGCATTAACCCCAGACTGTAAGGTCACCTACAAAATAGTGTCAGAGTAAGATATTAACCCCTAACATGCCAGTACATTATGCAGCCAATGGATAAGGGGATTGCAATAAGTCTGGATAGGCCAGTGAGCTCAAGTACAATCATTCCACACATTATTACAAAGTGCATTTGTGCAGTGATTTTTCTAGGTGAATTAGGAGCCCTGTGTTTCGCTCCACTGCCCTTTAATAATATGCAGTGAGCCTTTAAATTAACCCCTTCACCAACTCAAGTCTCTCGTTCCCATCTAAGTTCATGCCACTCCCACCCCAGATTTCATACAATTTCGACATCCTAAAGGCTACAGAATATCACTGAGAAACCTTACACTATGGGTCCCCATTGATTGCTACAGTAGCCATTCAGCACAGGGACTGCCACAGGTTTGCCACACCTGTCCGGTTTTGAACCGGACAGACAGCTTTTTCCAGGTACAGTCCGGTTTGCAACTATCTGCCCGGTTGTCTCACTTCTGTAAACTGGACATAAATGCTGCTGCTCTGCCTGCCCCTTACAAAAGCTCCCCAGTCCCTGGTCTGTTGAGTGTTGCCAACTTCCCTACCGGCTGCCTGTCTGCAATGCAATGTGCTGAACACCTCCTCCGTACCGTGAAGTAAGCTCTCCCATATAGTAACTGAGCAGCACACAGAGTTTTGCCCGCCCACATCACGAAGCCCTCGCTCGCAAGCTCCATACGTCACTGTGACTTGATTGATACTCTCTCTCAGTCAGTCTGCAGCAGAGAGAGACGTCACGCAGCTGAACGTCTCCCTGTCAGGGAGTTTAATGCTGTTCTCAGACCGAGCGATCACTGAAAACATGCAGCATTTGCTTTACTACATATATTTTGAATAAAGTGTCAGCTATTTTCTGCCGCTCCTATAATAACATATTTTTACACGCAGACAGTTACAGACGCATTTAATAAGAGCAAGCGTCAATGAAAGCAGAGCCACTGACACCAGATAGGATCTGCATATTATGACGATTTCCTGTCTGCTCCAGATCGAGGCTTTGCACGCATTCTAATATTTCTGGCGTCAGCTGAGACGTCCTTCACCGGCATTTGATCATTTCCAGCTGGATTGGTTGCTTTACGGTGTTATTGCTGGTGAGATTGGAGGCTAATTTCCCTGTAGTGCTGTTATGGCTGCTGCTGCTGCGATGGAGGCAGGTAATAAATATCATTGGGTGTGTGACTAAAATGCCTTTAAGCTTCTGGTTTCGCAGGTCTATCGTAAGGGCAATAATGGGACTGTATTTTCACAATAAGAAAGAATAAGAAATCTAAGGCTTCTCTAGAACCAGGATAGTTGGGCTCCAATAGAGTTCCAGCTGTTGCCACTGACATTTAAGTAACATGTTACAGAGACCTTTTATCATTCACTTCAGTCCTTATCCCAGAAGTAGAGCTTACAGTCTAATGTCTGTGTCACACATATACTAGGGTCCATTCCTTTAGGGGTCATTAAACTTGCCTGTATGTTTTGAAGGAAACCCACAAAATAAATAAATATATATATATATATATATATATATACTTCAAATAGAGTCCGTACTCTCAGGTCTTAAAAATAAAACTTTTCTTATTAATAGAAGCTAAAGGGCCCCACTAAGACCTTTCTCAAAGTATCAAATAAACAATGGATATGCCTTATATCAACATACTGGCGTGAAAACCGCTTCAGTAACGATGACTGTAGACTTCGTCAGATGCAAGCGCCCGGTGTTTCAAATATGTATAGCATAACTTCCATTAACATTAAACAGGCAATAAGTTTACTAAAATTCGTATTGGTACTACTATTCAATGTTTATACAAATAAACAATTAAAAAAGAAACAAAAAAGTAGAAATAAATAAATAAAAACGTAAAAAACGCTGCTCTTAATTGTGACCATCCTATACTTTCCTCCTGCCTAATGTTAAAGTTTAAACAGACCAAACTATGTCACAAATGTATCGAAAATGGAGAATGGCACAAAGTAACGTTAGTCTGTAGCTTTTATTAATAAAAATTTTTTATTTTTAAGACCTGAGAGTGCGGACTCTATTCAAAGTCTGTGTTATATTTGTTGATTCTGCACCCAGGCACATCACTTGGTTTTTCGAGAGTGCTGGCATCTCCGCCATTAGATAATTTCGCCGGGTGCTAACCCAATTCAATATAAAGTCCAAAAATAAAAGGAAGCACTCACGGCATAAAGTTTGTTAGAAGTCCTTTACTGAATCATATAAACATCTACGCGTTTCGGTACCTCAAGGATCCTGATGACTTGGTGCAATGAGGGTGTGACCATAAAATACGTATGGAAAAATACAAGATTCCTCTGCACTCAACCCATTATCAATATATTTAAGGCAGAGACATGCAGTATGCACAAAATGTCTCTGTCTTAAATATATTGATAATGGGTTGAGTGCAGAGGAATCTTGTATTTTTCCATATGTATTTTGTGGTCACACCCTCATTGCACCCCCGCCTAATTATTTTAAAAATTTAGTGGTGAGCACAACTTTCCCTTGTTTGTTATAGTTATACAGGAGAAGTGACCAGCTCCATGTTGTAGCCCCCACCCTTCCTAGCTATAGTCAGGTGATCCCACTGGTGTCTAATAAAAGGGCAGCCAAGTTTGGGAGTTTTACTTTGAAAGCAGCAAGTAGGTTGCAGGTAAAACGTCGTCCCTTTGTAAAATGTATAATGAACCAATAGAATTCAGATGGAGGATCAGCACACACTGTAGTTGAAGTGAGGAAATGCTTTATTTGCATACAGTGTTACATATTAATCCGACACAGTGCTGCTCAATATGTTGGCGCTATATAAATACATGTTTATAATAATACAAATATACATATATAATATTATTATATTATATAGTATATATTGTATACAAATAAATACATATTTAGATTGCAGTAAATATTTGGTTTTAGATATTTCTTGCATTTCTGTCAGGTGTTTGTAAAATGTAGGTTGTAACAGGAATAAATGTAGCTGTAAAAAAATGTTCCTCTGCCATTTACTGGAACATAAAAACCTTGTGTTTCTGTGGCAGGGGGATGGTTATAATGTGTTAAAAAAATGCCTCATATTATCCAGAGGGATAGACTTCAGTGCAGGACTGTGGGTGAATCCAATGACACCTTTAATTAGAAAAATATAGTTTTTATTACAAAAAAAAGCCTTTCTTTGAAAAGTTTTGAAATATATTAATAATATAAGGACCTGCTATGTTCAGGGGTATAGTTTCTTTGTAAATGTACCCCTCTATCCACCTATATCCCTCAGTCCTTACATGTTGGATTGTGAGTTGGCAACTTTATACTACCATTTTCGTTTCTTGGGTGTTAAAAATAAGGATTTGAGTTCATTGTCATCTTTTTCTCTTTTTTTGATGAATATTTGATCAAGGTAATATATCCTATAAACGTTAATTACTGTAGATATAGTAATGATATTGCTTACTATTGAATCGCTGATAAAAATGCTGTTATTTGTCTTTTTCACATTCCAGATGAGCAAAATTGGATTCCAGTTAGAATTAGAATTTGTTCAGTGTTTGGCAAACCCTAATTACCTCAACTGTGAGTATTTCTGAATCCCTGTTTTATTTTTGATGGAATCCCAAAAGCTTAAAAAAACCAATGCCTGCCATTTTGTATAAAATACTTTGGCCATAGGGATGGAGTCCCTGTCTATGGAAAGAAAGATAATATGTTTACTCTAACACACAAATAAATGCACTTCATACCTTATGCAGCAAGTATTTATCAAATAAAAATAACTCTATCAAATATCAAATATAAGTTGTTCTGGTCAACAATAGGTTTTGTATAATTATCTCTTTGGGTTGTCACTACATTTGAAGCAGGAATACGTTTATCTAGTTCAATCTACACAACCGTCTATAGCTGAATCAAGGGAAGTTTAACAAAACGTACCAACACTTCGGGTCAGGGCACACAGGCAGATCCGGGGAGATTAGTCGCCCAGCGCCTCTTCTTTGGGTTGACTAATCTCCGAACTGCCTCCCCGCCATATTAAATGTAAAACGGCAGCGCGATGGCACTCGGAGCGATTCGTTTTCCAAAATCAACCGAAGTTGCCTCATGCGGAAACTCCGGTCGACTTCGGAAAGCGAATTGCCGGGTGACTAATCTGCCCAAATCTGCCTGTGTGCCCTGACCCTTAAACATATACCCCTTGTTTTTAACCCCACTAAGTCACACACCTGTGTAAATAAAACTTCCTTCCATAAAGTAATTTTTTTTAAATTGGCAAATGCCCAAATCTGTACTTGGTGTAGTCTCCTTAATGCTTTATACACAGACAGAATGTTAGCGTCCTTATATTGAAGTACTTTCATTTCTGTGGGGTGAATATGCCTATTGTATTTACGTTACATGCAAAATGGCTAATGCCTGCTTTGGCTATGTATTATATAGCAGACCTTTCATTAATGGCATACATGGTATTCAGGGGACTTCGATGTGGCTAACCAAGCTGAGGGGGGTAGAAAAGTTTTTCAAGTAGTACTGGGGTTGTTCAGTCTGGTACAAAAGGAAGCCACTAAACTCTTTTTGTAGATGTGTGAGTTATTCAATGGTAAACTAAGAGGAAATGTTCTGTCTTCCAAATAAAAACTCCTGTCATTGCTGGAATCCTTTCCAGTAAAATTACAAATTATTAACTCTTGGGGTTGGGTTTCTCAATCGTAAGATAAAGGCAGACTTTTATCATTTAAGTTATTGCATGTTGGTAACAAAATTGGATCCATAAGTCTAAATGATTAATGTGGCAGGGTCTTTTATGAAAGAGTGCAAAACAGAATGTTAATTCTTTAATGTAAGTTCCATTATAATTGTAAATATCTTGTAGAATTAAGAAAAACGATCACTTTCCTGATACCCTGGGCTGATGCTCCTATTAGAAAAAACTGCACCGGCCTGAGTGAGCACCAAAGAGCAACCCTCTTCTTTTTCTTTCTTTGATGCCTGGGGCAGAAGTATCTGCAGTAGTGTAAAAAAACAAAACACCTTTTTAAATTAAAGCTCGGCTCTTCACTCTTCTGCATGTGTGTACCTGCACAAAGAAAGTAAAAGTAGAAAATGATCACTACGTGGTACTTGCATAGCACCGGCTTTATAGGGGATTGGGTAAGTGATAACAATTACTGGGAGGGGGGTTCTTTTGGCATTTGGCACCCCAGTGATTTGCACTTTAGTTTTCCTTTAAGTCTTGTTTTTAAATTACATCACATTTTTTATAGTGATTTGTATCATTTTTGTATAGTGATTACCTATGTCGGAGGCTATTTATTGGGTGTTTTTTGTTAAAGGGATCCTGTCATCGGAAAACATGTTTTTTTCAAAACGCATCAGTTAATAGTGCTACTCCAGCAGAATTCTACACTGAAATCCATTTCTCGAAAGAGCAAACAGATTTTTTTATATTTAATTTTGAAATCTGACATGGGGCTAGACATTGTCAATTTCCCAGCTGCCCCAGGTCATGTGACTTGTGCCTGCACTTTAGGAGAGAAATGCTTTCTGGCAGGCTACTGTTTTTCCTTCTCAATGTAACTGAATGTGTCTCAGTGAGACATGGGTTTCTACTATTGAGTGTTGTTCTTTGATCTACCAGGCAGCTGTTTTCTTGTGTTAGGGAGCTGCTATCTGGTTACCTTCCCATTGTTCTTTTGTTTGGCTGCTGGGGGGAAAAGGGAGGGGGATGATATCACTCCAACTTGCAGTACAGCAGTAAAGAGCAGTATCAGAGCAGAAGTCACATGACTTGGGGCAGCTGGGAAATTGACAAAATGTCTAGCCCCATGTCAGATTTCAAAATTGAATATAAAAAAATCTGTTTGCTCTTTTGAGAAATGGATTTCCGTGCAGAATTCTGCTGGAGCAGCACTATTAACTGATTCTTTTTTTAATTTTTTTTTCCCATGACAGTATCCCTTTAAAGGGGCAATAAATCCTCTATAAATAAATACTCCTCCTATTAACCTACAAAATAGGGCTTGTGCTAGACATGCATTCTATTGGTCTCCATGGCTTAACTGACCAGAGTTGGTAAATAAACCCCACTGAGTTTTAATAAATAAGGGTTGTCATTGTTTAGGAAAGGAGAGCTCTACTATTAACAACTGATCTCTGTTTATTAACCACCGACTTCTTAAAAGATCTAAAATGTAGGTTGGTCACTACAAAGCCCTGCATGGCTGCCTGCAGTGTAGCAGTGAGGCAACTAGGGATGCACCAAATCCAGGATTCGGTTCGGGATTCAGCCGAATCCTTCTGCCCGGCCAAACGTAATTTGCATATGCAAATTATGGGCGGGAGGGAAATAGTGACCTTTGTTTTGCCCTTCCCACCCCTAATTTGCATATGCAAATTAGGGTTCGGTTCGGTATTCCACCAAATCTTTTGCGAAGGATTCGGGGGGGGGGGTTCGGCCGAATCCAAAATAGTGGATTCGGTGCATCCCTAGAGGCAACTTTGGGCGATTTCGGAAAACGAACTGCCGCGTGTGATTACCACTGGCGGTTTTTCATTTTAAGCCGCTGCAGAGTCAGGGAAGGCGTTTGGGGAGTTTAGTCGCCAGGCGACCAAATCTCGTCATTTCCTTTAAAAGTGATACAGACAGGTTCCTAAAAGATTATAGGAACATGTCAGTGTCAAGTAGTTACTGTGCCCAGAACAGTTCCCCTGAAAGCTGCCCCCAGCTCCGGAAACCTTTGCACAGCCGACACAGCTAACTGATCTTCTGTCTTGCTTCCGTTATGCTGGGCTGGAAGCGGAGCGATACTTCCACAGTCTGAAGTCCTGTTTTCATTCGTAATAAGACTATGGAAGCATCACGCCGCTCCCCCAGCCCAACGTCACTGAAACAGCTAAAAGATCTTTTAGCTGTGTCGGAGGGTTGGGTCAATGAAGGATCGTGGGGCTGGGGGTAAAGTCCTGCAGCGGGTCCTGCGGGTTGCGCGTAGAAGTTCCGGGTCAGGGTATAGACGTGGGTCGGCGGTTCTGTGGATTTGCGGGTCGGGCCGTGGGTCTTCTCAATAGAGATTCTTACTCCTTTTTTCTGATCACGTCTACTTCTGATGATGTCACTTCCGGTTTACAATGACAACACTTCCTGATTCTTGATGGTCATCGGGACCAGATTGCGGATAAGGTACTTGCGGGTCAGGTAGCAGATACTGACACGTTCCTATGATTTTTATAGAAATGTGTTGGTATCAATTTAATAAACGAAGAACATTTCTGCAGTAAACAATTAGATGTATATTGCATATACATACACTGAGTATTCAAGGAGATAAATATTGCAGTTTAAGAAATGGGATTAGCAGTCTGTGAATTTTAACCCTTAGACCGTGAATGTAAGCAAAATGGCAAATAAAAGTAACTAATCTCTTGAGGTACTGTTACTCGGGGACAATTTACTGCAACAAAGAGCAAGTTAGTGCTTTGATTTGTTAACTGCATGGTATGGTTACCAATTCTCTGTTAACTTTCTCCCCTATTAATAACATGGGCACCAAGTCTTATTTTTACCGGCCTGGCAAAATTCTGTCCAAGTGGCAACTATACACCAGGGGGGCAGTCAAGAATCTGCTGAATGCATTAACCCTTTGCCTGCCAAGCACGTACACCGTACGTTCTGGCAGGCAAGGGCTTTAACTGGCAAGCACGTACCTTGTATGTGCTTGCAGTTTAACATGCTGTACTCTGCATCAGCGGCTTTAGCCGCCTCTGCAGAGGTTTAGCAGCATTGACAGCCCCCTGGGCAACGAGGCTGGGGGGCTGTCATGTCGGTCCTGCGACAGGATTTTCGCAGGGCCGACCTTAAAAAGGCAGACACAGCAAATCGCGTGTCTGCCTTGCTGCACTGCTTCCTCCTGCTTACCTCGTGTTCCAGTGACGCCCACACACTTCCTGCTTGCTGTGACTCTGCAGATAGCTTCTCTAAGAACTTCTCCAGCTCTCAGATCACCCAGAAACGGTAAGTGGCCTTTATTTCACACACTTACATACACTTACCTACATTATACACACATATTTTAGTAAAAAAAAACAAAAAAAAGTTTTTTTGCACTTATACACACTTATACGCACTTATACGCACTTATACGCACTTATACGCACTTATACGCACTTATACGCACTTATACACTGTCACACAATTCTTGAAGTGTACACACATGTATACACATTTTATTTTTTTTACTTTTTCATTTCATCAATTTGTTTTTTTTTTTACCCCTAAAAACTGTTTATTTCTGCAACGTGACTATTGGATAATCGTATAGTAGTATAGTTTTGCTGTTTGGTGCTTTGGTATAGAAAGATATATTTTGCTTAGATTGATCCGTCAGAATATATGCTTTCCAAAAATGTTTTCTGGGGTCTTTTTACAGTTTGGGGGTCTTACGGCACATAACGCACAGTTTAACTGCAACATTTTTCTGCGATTTTCAGAAATGTAGAAATCTCTATATTTAGAAAAGCTTTGCAGTTTGGTACTTTGCTGTAGAAAGACGTCTTTATCTTGGTTGGTTTTGTCAGAATGTGTACTTCCCAAAAACATATGGTTTTGGGGGGTCTTTGCTGTTAGGAGGGTCTTGAGGCACATAACATGAAGTCAAGGGTCTATGTTTACAGAAGGCGAATCGGCAGCAGAGAAAACTCATATGCACTATTTACATTTGGGGTCCGCACATGCCAGTTGCCTTGGTATATCAATGCATATTGGGCATAAAACTGTTAAGTAGACCCTTGGCATCAGTATTTATGGTGTTTTACAATTGTATGTAAGAAGTTGGGTGAGATAAATGCGGCCAATTGCAATATTTTTAGGCTTTTTCAGAAATGTAAAAACAGTTGCTTTTATCGCCAAATTTAGACTTGGTCTTTGGAGCACAAAGACATGCATTACCCAATTTGGATTCGCGGGAATGTTTAATTTCCAGAAATATATGGTTTTCTGGGGCGAACGTACTTTTTTCTACCTTTGCCCCCCCCCCAAAACTATGTAAATGTGTTGATTTTGCAGTACCTGAAATGACAGACCATAAGGGGGGGTCTTCATTTTAGGGCCCCTATATGCCACGTGCTTGGGTACACCTATACATATTGGCCATCAAACTGTTCAGAGGACCCTAGGCTTTCATATTTGGGGTGATATATCTTGATACCTAAAAGTATGTGGGAAATACGATGCTGCAGGGTAGAAATTTTGAGGTGATTTTTGGAAATGTTGCCAAAATCACCAAATTTAGGAATGGTTTGCGGCTTGGTACTTTGGAGTACAAAGACATGCATGCCCAATTTAGATTTGAGGGAATGTGTACTTTCCAAAAATATATGGTTTTCTGGGGTGAATTTACTTTTTTCTACTTTTGACCCCCCCCCCAAAACGATGTAAATGTGTTGATTTTGCAGTATCTGGAATTACAGAACTGATAGCTAAAATGAGGTGTCTACATTTTAGGGCCCCTATATGCCACATGCTTGGGTACACCTATACATATTGGGCATCAAACTGTTCAGTGGACCCCAGGCTTTCATATTTGGGGTGTTTTACATTGATACCTAATGATGTGTGGGAGATATGATTCTGTAGATTGGAAGCTTTGAGGTCATTTTTCAAAAAATTCACCAATTTCTATAAAACATTATAACTTTAGGAAACAATTGCAACTTGGTAGTTTGGAGTACAACGATATGTTTACCCAATTTTG
Source organism: Xenopus petersii (assembly GCA_038501925.1). Classification (NCBI taxonomy): domain Eukaryota; kingdom Metazoa; phylum Chordata; class Amphibia; order Anura; family Pipidae; genus Xenopus; species Xenopus petersii. The sequence goes on from CM076675.1 coordinate 40,867,325, forward strand.
ATTCACCAGAATCTGTTCTTTCTAATAATGGGTAGTTTTCTAGGGTAAACAGACTGTTAGTGGAATGTTTGGCCTTTAAATCAGAAGTATGCCGTTTGGGGAGTGGTGCTTTGGAAATTTGGTAGTGTACTATATAGACAGATAGATATATAGATATATATGGTATTGCCGTGTTCTCAAACATAAAATAAATGATGTTTCTGATATATGTGATTGTTCTTTGTGAAACATGATATTTTTCATTTTATTGGACACTTAGAAGCCTATATTTATTTACAGAAGTAGAATTACACCAAAATTCTTGCATATTTTGAAAGTTCAGGTTGTCCTGAAAAAAACAAAATATTGTTTTCCTGGGTAAACTAAAAGACCGCCCCAGGAAAGGCCCTTAAAGTGAAAGAGTGCAAAATATCTAAAAACTGCTTGGCAGTAGATGTTCGCATCTAGGACAAAACGGCTGGCAGGGAAAGGGTTAAAACAGTAGTACTTTTTTCCTCCACAGTTTTGGCCCAAAGAGGATATTTTAGGACAAGTCTTTTGTGAATTATCTGAAATATCTGCTGTACTGGAAAGATCCAGAATATGCCAAATATTTAAAGTAAGTAATAATGTACAATTAACTGGTTTAGTATTTATTACTTTTTTTTAGTTCAACACGAGCAGTGTAAGACCTAGAACCTATTAAATAAATAAGACTACGGTACTTTGAATCGTGGTCAGAAGGCAAGCTTTTTCAGAAGTTGACATTTCTCTGAATTTTCACCAATGAAAAATCAGAAACACTGCTGGAGAAGACCCAAGGGCTGGATATGGCCATCAAAGAGATTTTCATGGTTCCTCAAGCATATTGCATAGTGAATAATTGGCCCAATATATGGAAACAGTTGGGACAGCACTAACCTAGATCATACTATTTCTGTAAAATGTGAGGTTGTAGTTTATTACGGATACAGTAAGGCATAATTGTTGTGCATTCTATATCTGTCAGCATTTTGAGTGCTGGGTTTATCATCATGGATACAGATAAAAATATGGATACGTACAGTTTGTTTTAAGTGGTGGTGTAAGAAACTAGTAGATTTTTTTTCTGAAGCTGCACAGGGAGACCCCAAGGGGTATATTTATCAAAGAGTGAAGGTTATAGTGAAGTTCCGCCACTAGAGTGAAATTACGCAGCTCTCCATTCATTTCTATGGGATTTTTATAGGCGTATTTATCAAAGGGTGAACTTTCACCCATTGATAAATATTCCTTTCAAAATCCCATAGAAATGAATTGAGAGCTGCAGAATTTCACTCTAGTGGCGGAACTTCACTCTTTGATAAATTTACCCCCAAGACTCTTGTTAACCAAATATGAAACCAGCTACTGATGGGATGATTGGAGGGCTGGCAATCACTCAGGGCAGCTGGCTTATCAATCTTAGTTATTTATTTTAGGCAGCATATGAGATCTTACTCATAACTACTAACTCTTCCCTCCCTGGTGTACATGGGATCCTACAATTTATAAAATCATCAGTCCCCTATTCATGATATAAATGGGCTAGGCAATTTCTGTGCTGAGCATGCAGAGTAGGCACCTCTAGCAGCCCAATTGCCCTGCTACCGATGCACTATGTACAAAATATATCCTTTATTTAGTCTAATTCTTAATTCTATGTAGTTGCACTTTAAACAGTGTATCATTTACTATACAAACAAATATAGTATCTTTATTGTGCAATATCTGGATCTTCTGTGTAGACTGGAAGCCACAAAGCTTTTGTTTTGGAGGGTTAAAGGAGAAGGAAAGGTTACAACTAAGAAAGGTCTGTAAAAATACACCAGTAAACCCTTTAAAGTAATGCTGCACAGAGTCCTCTGTCAAAAGAAACACAGCATTTCTGTTCTTCTATTGTGTATAAATGGGCTTCTGTATCAGACTTCCTGTTTTAAGCATAAACCTCCAGGGCTAGGGCTTGAGCATGCTCAGCTTGCTCCTCTCTCCCTCCCTGCTTTAATCTGAGTCCAAAGCTATGAGCGAGCAGGGAGAGACTCAGATAGGAATTGATGTCACACCAAGCTAGTATGGCAGCTGCTATCCTAAACAAACAGAGAGAAGTTCTAGAGCAGTTTACTCAGGTGTGGTAAAGCATTCTACAGAATAAATATAGCATTCTAGCTTGCACTGTTGCGGTTGATCTATTTGCAAAAATCTGTCTTGGTAGCTTTCCTTCTTCTTTAAAGCATGCCTTCTAGTCTCTAGGTGGACGGCACAGAATTAAGATTTTATCTTGTGTTATAAATGAACCTTCATAGAAAAACCATTTGTGTTCTGAAACGTCACTAGAAGACAAAATGTCTGTTTCCCTGGTTTATTTCTTTTTCTGTTCTCTAGGTACCCACAGTGCTTACATATGTTGGAACTGCTGCAGTATGAACACTTCCGGAAAGAGCTGGTAAATGCCCAGTGTGCCAAATTCATCGATGAACAGCAAATCTTACACTGGCAGCACTACTCTCGCAAGAGGATGAGAATGCAGCAAGCCCTGGCAGAACAGCAGCAGCAAAACAACACTTCCAGCAAATAAATGTGCCCAGTTGTCTCCAGACAGCTATGTGTTTGAGACTTGCCACTGTTCAAACCAGTCATGTGGGAGTCCAAGGCCTCCATGATAGGACTATGACTGCAGATGCACATCTCTATGAAGTTGTAGATCAGGGTTTCATATAGTGGAATTGACTATGCCACTATGGACTGTTTATACAAGCACAATCCCTTGCAACTACATTTTCAGATACGGTTGAATTCTAGCCTTGATGTGCTCTGTTGGATCATAGTCACTTACCCTCTGGCCAGTGACTAAGCTGTATAACAATTCACTGTACAATAAAATAAAAATTATACAGGCACATCATCATAGAGTTAGCAGCTCATTCCAAGCTCGAGCGGCTGATAAGAATGTAAATAAATGTCAATATTTGTTATATGCCCTAATCTAGCTGGAGCACCCAGGCTGTGTAGTGTGGATTATTCTCCCAACAATATATAAGGGTAGGACTACACGGACGTTTTTGGTGCGATCCGACGCGCTGCAACAAAACGCTTGCGACAGAAATAAGGTAAGAGATAGAAATGTCGGAGCGTTGATACGACATGACTGTCTGAGGCAGACACAGTATCTGCCTGCGTTTTGTCGCAGCGCATCCGATTGCACCAAAAACATCTGTGTAGTCCTACCCTAAGTCTTAAAGAATGATGTTGCTCATGTAAGAGCTTTGTTTTTTGTATTCATTTCCTTCTGCTTCAAAAATGTTGCTTTGGGACCAGAAATAAATACATTTTTTCACTTGCTCCCTGTTTTGCATTTTTGACCATTTGTCAAGTTTTATTTGTAATGTTTCTCATTCTGATGTTTCAGGCAGTCGCTTTCTGACATGTGTTGTTAATTTAAAGAGTTTAGCCTTCTTTCAATAGAAACACTGGTGCAGAAATGCAAGGTTTCATCTATATTCTTTAACCCAGGACCAAAAGATGAACTATTTTCCCAGAATGACCTAAACTGTCTAAATATGCCTAATTTGTTTGTTATTCCACTTTATGGAAAGATTTTAACATCTGTGCAAAATATACAACTGATTTGACAAGCCTTATGTAATGCCCCAAACTGGAAGTTGATCCAGGAGACTGGAAGCTTCACATTCTGATGGATTCAAAATGGACTAATGTGTATTTCTAAACTGTCCTGGGTACTAAAGATGCAACATTATAAATATGAATGTCAGGGGTCCCATATAATCATGATTCACCTTATACATATAATTTTTCATGAATGAGCATACCTCCCAACTGTCCCTTTTTCGGAGGGACAGTCCCTCTTTTGATAGCTCAACCCGCAGTCCCTCATTTGTACTTGAAAGTCCCTCTTTTCTATGCACCGAACAGCCAGAAAAAGAAACAAAGTTTCTCACTTAATTGGCTTTTAGCAGAGAGCCCAGAACAACTAACAGGTGCAAATAAGATACTTTGTAACAGTTGATTTACCAAGGGGAATTTCAGAAAAATCACGATTTTGGAAAGGCTTGACAAAATGACAGATTCTCATACATGCAGAAAAGTTTGGCGATACTTTTTATTGGCTAACTGAATAAGTAACAATTGCAAGCTTTCAGGTATTTTGCAATTGTTACTTATTCAGTTAGCCAAAAAAGGTATCACCACACTTTACATTTTCTGCATTTTTTCAATGGCTAACACGGTACAACATTTCAACTATGATTCTCATAAAAATGTCTGCTCTGGCAAATTCACTGAATTATGACAGTTAAATTCCACCATCAGGTCCTCTAGTTGGTTAAATCTTTGTTTATTAGCACTGAAATAGTTGCTCTTCTGACAGGGAATGTCAATCCTCTGTAAACATCATCTCCACTAGATCAGCTTTCAGGCATTCCTCTTCCACCAGCTTCTTTGGCTAATATAAAAAGAGCAAATACATCATAATCAGAATTCCTATTGTAGAGCGTAAGCAGGTAGAATGTATTTCCTGGCAGTCATCATCAAAGAGCTTTAAAGGCCTATACAACTTCACTTGTGCATGCTGACAGTATCAGGCTGGAATACTCCCTTACTTACAGTGGTGCTTGAAAGTGTATGAACCCTTTAAAACTTTCTAAATGTTTATATAAATGATTAAAATGAATAAACTATCTGATTTTCAAACAAGTCCTAAATGTAGATGAAGAAAGAGACCATGCAATATTTTATTACCCCCTGTGTATTCTGATGCGCTGCTCATTATCCGCATCAGCCTAACCTCCTTTTTAAAGGGTATGTAAACCTGTAAAATTATGTTAAATGTAAAATTGCTATTCTAAACCCTTTTTTTTTCTTTTTTTTAACAATCCAAGATATTAATGTACTGCTGATAGAATGAATGTTTGTTACAACTTTGCCACCTGCTGGTCAGATTCCAAAACAAGACTTACTGTTCCACACTTGAGAAGAGTTGGGACTCCAGTCAGGTTCAGCCTTTTCTTAAAGGAAAACTATACCCCCCAAACAATGTAGGTCTCTATAAAAAGATATTGCATAAAACCGCTCATATGTAAAATCCTGCTTCATGTAAATAAACCATTTTCATAATAATATACTTTTTCTAGTAGTATGTGCCATTGGGTAATCATAAATAGAAAGTTGCCATTTTAAAAAATAAGGGCCGCCCCTGGGATCGTAGGAGTCACTGTGCACACAAACATACCAACAAACCATACATGTTAGGTCACATGAGCCAATTAACAGACAGTTGTGTCTTTTGCTTCCTCACTTCTTCCTATTACAGTTAGAGTTGAAGTATTTCTGGTCAGGTGATCTCTGAGACAGCACACAGACCATCATGAAATGGTGGCTCAAGACAAGAGATGTAAAAGGGAAATATTTACTTTAATACATATTCCAGTTTGGTAAGATTCTTTAATATGCCACTTAATATGATATGAACTATCTGTTGCTTAAGTGTTCATTTTGGGGGTATAGTTTTCCTTTAAATTCATTATTTGATAAAAAATGAAAGCAGATTGTCTAAGAATATCATGTTCTACATCATACTAAAAGGAAGTCAAAGGTGAACAACCCCTTTAAGACTACAAGAAAATCATGTAAATAGGAAATAAACCCAATAGGCTGATTATGATTCCAATACGGATTAAATATATATTAGTTTGGATCCACTACAAGGTACTGTTTTATTATTATTACAGAGAAAAAGGAAAACATTTTAAAAAATTGGATTATATGATTATAATGGAGTCTATGAGAGACTTGCATGAACTTAGGTTAAAATGTAGACACTTTAGACACAACCTGATGTTTTTCCCACTCCTTAGGGTTATGTGCTGATTTCCCATCTTTAGTGTGAAAAAAACTGCCTTCTCATATGTTCTATTTCCTTTCCATTAAAAACAATAAAACCAAGCCACATTCTTGGTTGGTAAAATACTCTCAGGAAAGACAAAATGAGCTATTCTAGTTTTTATTATTTCAGAACATTCACTCACTCAGATGGACAAGGGCAATGTTGGACTGGGGTGTCAGGCACTTACTAAGAACCAAAGACCACAGGCCTACTCTCCAAACTATGTTTGCGCCTCTCTTCAGGCACCATCTTTATTCTCTTAAACACTCTTCCTTACATATAATCTGTCATTACTTTCAGGCCTTCACTTTGTTCTCATATAGAAATGGGGAATGGTTATGGCATTGGTATACACTTATGGTATCAGTTATCCAGAAAGCTCCGAATTACGGAAAGGCCATCTGCCATAGACTCTATTTTATACAAATAAGCCACATTTTTAAAAATGATTTCCTTTTTCCTTTGTAATAATAAAACAGTAGCTCGTACTTGATCCAAACTAAGATATAATTAATCCTTATTGGAAGCAGAACCAGCCTATTGGGTTTATTGTTTACATGATTTCCTTGTAGATTTAAGGTATGAAGATCCCAACTACAGAAAGATCTGTTATATACTGAAAGCCCCAGGACCCATACAAGGCAATGGTTGGGTGTACAGAAGGGACCACTGACACCTGGAACCACCGGAAGTAGAGCTGCCACTCGGCTGGTATTTTGCCGGACTAGCCTGTAAAACACATGCCAAGGCCAGGGTCGGTATTACAAATGCCGGAAAAAACTTGATACAATGGAGAAGAAATCAGAGTTGTACTAAAATTACGGATTTGTCACAGAAACTGCAACTTTTTCGGATTGGACTCCCAAAACCCACAAAATCTTTGGATATTGAATGAAACCAGGATATCAACAGAAATCTGCCATTAACTTCTACATGAACTAAGCAGGTCTAAGTTGGAGTACTTTTTTTAATTCAGACTTTTAACAATCCCAAAAAGTTTTTTTTTCTCTGAAAAAATCTAAATCAAATCACATTTATTGCCATCTCTTCTGCAGACAAAAGAAATGATACATAATGAGACAAAATTGCATAAGTCCTTTTTCCTGCCCCTACCCAATAAGATACACACTCACAAGCCAGCATATACAAAAAGACATACTTCAATGTACACTTGGAGAAAAAAAGTAAAAGGTATTTTCCCCTTTAAAAGTTCAAATAGAATAATGCGGAGCTTAATAAACAACACCCGAAGTGTACTGGGCTTGCTCAGCTTTAGTAAGAGAAAAGGGATCAACATATGCGTTACTGTACTGTTACTGTATTTAGCATGCAGGAAGGACCATACAAAACAATGGTAATTTTGTCAGATTGATGGGTCAGCCACAGAAAGTTGCTTTGTTAGTCTAAAAACGTTATAAATGCAAATATGCTATGTAGAATTCATTGATACTGTATATCAAATTAGTACTGACCACAGCATAATGTATGTACACATATCTTAGTCATTCATACATCCTTGTAAGTAATTTGGGAAGGACTGGGCCTTGGAATATATACTCTTGCCTTATATAGATAATTGGAGGGTAAATGCATAGCCACCATAGGAGGCATATAGGCTGTAGCACAGGTCTCTCTCAGTGTGGCAGTCATGGGTATTAGAGTCCTGCAGTGGGTCAGGTACCCGCAAAAACCTACAGTACCCTGCGGGTTGCAGGTAGAAGTTTCGGGAGCAGGTATAGACGCGGGTCGGCGGTTCTCTGGGTTTACAGGTCAGGGCGCGGGTCTTCTCAATAGCGAGTTTTAATCTTTTTTTTCTGATCACACCTACTTCTAATGAGGTCACTTCCGGTTTACAATGACGGCACTTCCCCTGACAGAACTTTGTTTTCAGGCACTTATCAATAATCTCCTTTTTATTTGATCGTGCCTACTTCTAATGATGTCACCCGGGTTACAATGACGACAGCTTCAAAAAACAAAACATAAGCATGTTCATTTGTTAGCATCATTTTGCAATGTTGATGATTTTTTTTAATCCCAACATAGTGGTTGACTAACTGAAAATTATTTCTGTAAGAATGGAATGTCTTGTAATGTTGCTCTGATTAGAACTAACTCTAGTCACCAACTTCATTTTTTAAGACACCATTGCCAAACTTAAATTTTCAGCAGACGCTGTTGTTAATACCTTGAAAAAACATAAAGCAAATTGCAAAAATGCCTAGAATAGTGCTCTGAGCAATTGCATTTGTTCAGAGGGTTCAGATTTCCTTTAAAAATCTAAGAGAGTTTATATAATAACACTGAACCTTGGCACTTTAGTTGAGAACTTCAGATAATGATCCCTTCTAAAGACAACAGATAAGCTTAATAACTCACCTGTCATTTTCATCTTAAGGAAAAGGAAAGCCAAATGATATTTCAGTAAAATCATACAATGCATGCAAAACTTGTAGACATTTGCTGGTACAGGTATGGAATCTGTCATCTGAAAACCCATTATCCAGAAATCTCCGAATTACAAAAAGGCCATCTCCCATAGACTCTTATCCAAATAATCCAAATTTTTAAGAATAATTTCCTTTTTCTCTGTTGTAACATCTCTACATGTAAGCTGCCAAACTGCTAGTTGATCCAAAAGAAGGTAAAAAACCCCAATTGAAGCCTCTCTAATTTGCCTCAGAAGGGAAAAAAATCCTTCCTGACTCCAAGATGGCAATTGGACCAGTCCCTGGATCAACGTGTGTTGATCCAAGTGTTAAACATAATGAGTGCTATTGTCTGGTGCCTTACATCTAACAGGCTCTGTGTTGCCCTCACTACACATCAGCTATCAGTTTTTTTCCAGTGTCTTCTGTTTCTGTTCATTTTAAAGCTAACCATACGTTATAATATCTGCTTGTTTGGCAAGGTCACCAAATGAGTGGATCTTTCTCCTATATGTACACCTTGAGTTGGGCAATATTAGGCTTATCCAAACATTTGGTCCTCAAGCCAACGATCAGGAAGGAACGTTTCTAAAGCAAGAGCCGCCCCCTCACCTTTCTTGCATGTGGATCCGGGGGGGAGACTGCAACACTAATGTGGAGAGTGCAATTGTGCTCTCTCCCAGTAGTCAAGCTGGATTTCCAGTTTAAAACTGAAAATTAGACTTTTAAAGTTATCCGGGCCCCTTGTAACCCATTTGGTGCTGCTGCCTGAGACAAGTTTTTCAACCCACCTCATTCGCAAGATCATAATTGCCACTATGTCAGCTTCCAATCAAGGGCGGCATCAATGTGCAGATGTTGCCTCAATTCAAGGATTTTCAGCCAGATATCAGTGGGGTAGGCCTGTTCAAAGGTCCCATACACAAAACATAAATTGACAAATTGCTCTGAATGACAATCTGCCCAGGTTTGGCCACCTTTAGTTGTGTCTAACATTTTCAGTGTTTTGAAATCACTTCCAGTGCTCAGCATTAATACGACATTTGCATGTGATTCAAGTCTGCTGTGGCTACTGATCCGACCCGGCTGTGAGTGGCTTCAGCTCCAGGGTTCCACAGCATCAATAGGCTCACTTGCACACAATAAAGAAGAGCCAAGATGATGTAACAACACTTAGCACACCTATATACAGAACTTGGTGGATGTAATTACCTCTAATACAGTGATCCCCAACTAGTGGCTCGCAAGCAACACATTGATCACCAACCCCTTGGATGTTGCTCTCAGAGGCCTCAAAGCAGGTGATTATTTTTAATTCCTGGCTTGGAGGCAAGTTTTGGTTGAATAAAAACCAGATATACTGCCAAACAGAGTCTACTGAAGGCTGCCAGCCTCATAATTGCTAACAAATAGCCAATCACAGCTCTTATTTGGCACACCCAGGAACTCTTTTCATGCTTTTGGTGCTTTGCACCTCTTTTTACATTTGATTGAAACTATTGAGTAAAAAAAGGTTGGGGAGCCGTGCTCTAATGAATGGTGTCCATAAGTGCAACATTGTGAACACTTGCTAACACTTACAGCTGCATTTGTAAATAAGCCCTTAAAGGAAAACTATACCCCCAAACATTGTAGGTCTCTATAAAACAATTTTGCATGAAAGAGCTCATGTGTAAACCCTGTTTCATCTAAATAAACCATTCTCATAAAAATATACTCTTTTAGTAGCATGCGCCATTGGGTAATCCTAAATAGAAAATTGCCATTTTAAGAACTAAGGGACCATATGATTCACGATGCACAGAAGCAAACCAAGGGCACACATACATGTTAGGTCACATGATCCAATTAATGGACAAAGTTTTTTACTCCCACTTCTCTTCCTTTTATAGTTAGAGCTGAAGTATTTCTGGTCAAGTGATTTTCGAGAAAGCACAAAGAATATCATAAAATGGTGGCCTGAAGTAAAACATATTAAAGGGCAATATTTAATAATATCTATATTCCAGTTTGGTGAAATTCTTTAAGTGGCCACTTAATATGGTGTAAACCAGGTATTCTCAACCAGTAGCTTATGAGCAACATGTTGCTCTCAGACCCTTTGGAGTTGCTCCCATTGGCTTCAAAGCAGGTGCTTCTCTTTGAATTCCTGGCTTGAGGACAAGCTTTAGTTGCATAAAAACCAGATGTACTGCCAAACAGAGCCTCCCATAGGCTGCCAGTCCATGTAGAATCTACCAATAGCCAATCACAGCCCATATTTGGCATCCCCAGGAACTTTTTGCCTGCTAATGTTGTTCTCCAACTTTTGTTTACATTCCATATGGCTTACGGGTAAAAAAAAAAGGTTGGAGACCCCTGATGTCAACTATATTGGTCCAAAAGAGTGGACAAGGTTCCCCAAGCATTATTCCTCTTCTGACATGCATTAAAGTATAAATTGTATAATATGATTGGTGCTTAGTAGCAATCTCTCCTATAATACAACAGGACAGTGAGACAAAATCCTTCCAATCAATGTCTAAACAGTACAAATTAGCTCCACATTGTGTTGAGTCCTCAGAAGGAAATTATCCAGATAGGGTAATGGAAACAAATCCTTCTCTGTCATGTATCTGCTAATTTCTCTGTCTCCTTCTTACAACAGCAGGCCTAAAGAAATCAAATGGCATTTTCTTGCATTTTTTTCAATTTAATATTATAAAAAGACCCTTTTTGATTAGTTTTTAAAATTATTGTAAATACTATGCTAGACTGTTACCATGACAGCACTTGTTCTCTATGATTGGTAAACTGTAGTGGTCATTTTAACCTACCATCAAAAATGTCTCCTAGCAACCAAAATCTCAAGAGCCCATCTCTTTAAAACAGTCAGGATTATCATTCAGATTCAGATTTATTCAGCTCAGTCACCATCAATTGCAGGGAACTCTTATTATTACAGAGATGGCCTTTCTGTACTTCGGTGCTCTCTATCAGCAATCCCATATCTAAGCCCCCGATCTTGAGCACATGAATCAGAATTAAAAGCAAACTAATTGAATGTATGTCCTTGTGCCCCCCCCTTCTTGTTGCCGACAATCAGGGTAGTGAGATACAATGGAAGAAGTTGTGTTCTGGCTCTTACGTTAGACATCTATTCACTCCATTTATTTATAGTTATAGTTTAAATACATTTCTCTTTCTATTACAACTGCTACTATAATGACACTCTGGCAGTCAGTTGAATTGGCACATGATATACATGTGAGCAGTAACGCCACGTCAAGGCTTCAACCACGTTACTGTCCATTCACACACCTATTGCAGCAAATGGCTCACCCGATGACTTGCTGCAATAGTTCCCTATCTGGCCAGATACCGGCTGATATAAGCCGTCATGGGACCCCTCCTCCTCAGATCAGACTGGGAGGTGTAAGGAACAAAAGTTCCCCAATGAACGATCTACAATAACACACACTTCCGCACACCCACATGCTCTCACTCATTCACTCACTATTTTCTCTGTCCCTATGGCAAATCCCATGGTCAGTGAGACTGGAATTCCACTCCCCACTGCTTTACTAACTATATAATTCCCCTAGTACTTCCCTATTCAGTAAGAATTTGATGGACCCTATCAATGAATTAAGGACACAGTTACACAGTAATTGAGGGTGAGCGTGTCCATCAGGTTTATTATAGATGATCCAGAGGAAGGCAAAAAACCCCATCTTTAGCCATCTCCAATTTGCTTCAGATGGGGGGAAAATTCCTTCCTGACTCCAAAACGGCAATCGGACCAGTCCCTGGATCAACTTTCTACTGACTATTAATACCAGCAGCCTTTATTATTTAAAAGGCCTGGTTATGGGGGATGAGGATTATTATGGGCCTATTTATCTTGAATAATATATGATTCATGGTGGAGGAGAAGGAGGGAGTTGTGGCTAGGCAGCATTTAGGGACCTACAGCTCTGCCTAGTCTATTCTTATTCCTTTGATCCTAAAACTTTACACCTTCACATTCACAACTCTAATGGGCTTATTTATCTTTTTAAAAAGGGGCCTACAAGCTGCAGCTCTATCTGCTGCAATATTACTCCCTCCTATTGGGACAAAGAGGCAAGGGCATACGGACGGCCTCCTCAGATTTTTCTACATTTTAATGGTGAACTGAATTAAACTTGCAGCCAATCAGAAGGTGCGCTATGTTCATCTTCTACATTGGTGCAACGGGGATCCCTATTTACATTCACACACCACTTCATACCTTTCATACTTATTGCAGCAAATCACAGTGTAAACAGGCTGAAAGTGGTGTTTCTTCAGCAGTTAATTTACTGTTATGATTTGCTGCAAATTTCTATCAGGATATGGCATATTCCTTATCCCACATTCCTATTCCCATATCCCTTTACTATAACCCTTATAGTACCAATAACCCATAATTATATACACATATACCTTATTCAACATCACTATTCCCATATCCCTTTACTATAACCCTTTTAGTACCCATATCCCATAATTATATCCCATAATTATATACATATATACCTTATTCAACATCACTATTCCTATATCCCTTTACTATAACCCTTATAGTACCCATATCCCATATTTATATACATATATCCCTTATCCCACATAATTACTGCCATATCCTGTATACCTTTACCCATAAACGTTGCATTTAACGTACAGTATGTGCTACAAACTACAGGGAAAAGACAGGAGAGCATAAAAGAAAAGCAAGAAACAATTGTAACATTCCTATTCCAATATAAGATACCACCCACCCTTTTTTACCTTAACTTACAGTATATTAAAGTTGAAAAAGAGGAAAATGAGAAAAGAAAATGGTAAAAGAAAAGAATGGGACAGGAGTAAAGAGGAGAAGGAATCCTAACATTTCTATTTCTATATAACATCCTATCTATAAGAAAACAGTAAAACAATGGGATGGAAGTTAGAAAAGGAAGTAAACTTACTTAATGCTATACTTACCCCTAAACCTTACCTTATATAAAGAAACTGAAGTATACTGAACGGTGTTAATTAACAATGCACTGGATTACCATAAGTGCACTGTATGTTCAGTATACATTTTTACCCTTATCCAAGGGTCTGTTAGAAAGTCCATTTAGAAAGTCCGGATTGCAGCTATTCCTTTCTTCTGGTGGGGCCTCCTGTGATGTCTTGTGTGCTAAAGAAGAAAAGAGTGCATTGTTCATAGCATAACTCTGTATATTACTTTATAAAAAGATGTCCCCTCCCATGTAAAATACACATTTCTAGAAGTCTAAGAGCACAAGCACACTAGAAAGTTGCCTCAATGTTATGAAAGCCCCATTAATACCTCAACAACTTTACTATCATTTAATACTCCTTCTATAAGTAATCCTATCTCATCTTTCCCATTCTAATTTATTTCATTTCACTTACCACTATGCCTCGAGTTCTTTCTACTTTCTGTCAAGGATCCCATGTGGTGTTGGTGTAGTTGGCTGTACAGACAGACACTTGTACACTTGCAGTAGACAGTAGACGGCAGATCTGATGTTCATTGATGGAATTGGCCATGGATGGTACTTTGCTGTCATCACTTGCTGTACAGGCAGTTTGAGGTTAGTCCACATGAGCACAGAAAACACTTTACTCCTGCCATTTCCAGTTGGAATCCACATCGGAGAAGCCTTCCACATTAGCTCTCTTAGATGTCTCAGCACAGAATCCTGGATGTATGATTGGTAACTTATCTGCTGGTGGCTATCAAAAGAAAGCAACACACTTTGTTATATATCATTTTAAGCATGAACATATAATATATGATACAGTATGGTCACATATATATGAATGACGCGTAGCTAAAAATGGGTATTTATTTAAAAATTCTGCACTCCATGATTAAGAAGGGTTTTTACTACATAGTACAGGTTTAAGACCCATAATCCAGAAACCTATTATCTAGAAATAGTTAAATGTTCTTCTGTAATAATAAAACAGTACCTTGTATTTTTTTCTATCTAAAATATATTGAATCCTTCTTGGAAGCAAAACAATCTGGGTTTAATTCAGGTTTAAATTCTTTTTTGGTAGCCTTAATGTATGGAAATCCAAATTAAGGAAATACCCCTTGTCCATAAAAACCTCAGGACCCAAACATTTCAGTTAACAGGCCCCATACATGTATAAGGACAATTTGAGGAATGGAGTCATACATAGTTTCCCAACTCTTTGTGTTATTTTCCAACCGCTTTACTGACACCCAGCAAAAGATTTTTTTAAGTGGCTGGTGATCTGTCTGATGGGCGAAGGTGTAAAATGACAGGGGTCCACTGGTTACATATATGGCCAGAGCCTACCAACTCACAGATATACAGGGAACCAACAACTGGGTCATGGACTGTGAAGCTGCTGCAGAGCACTAAATGAGTAATAAATCTAGGACTGTGCAAAGGCAATTGCAGGTCTTTGAAATATATTTATAAGCAGTTTAGTTTCTCCAGGCTATATGCCTGAAAATTTTAAGAGGGTTCAAGTATTATGCCCTTAAAATAGCTTAATTGTTACATGCAAAGAAGAATAATATGACATGACAAGGTATATGGAAGGTAAGTTTATGCAAAGACCAACCAACTGCCTATGAAATGCTCCAATAAAGTAAACAGCCTATTAGTCTCCCCAATAAAAAACTTGGCCTTCCCAACTCCCATTGCTTGGTGCAGTTATGAACTTACAATTTTGGGCTGGAAAGGTGCCTTTATTTTTCCGTTTTCCAGCTCACTCCAGTTGATTCTGGCATAGAATGAGTGCTTCCTGATGTTACCATTTACTCCTAAGCGTTTGCTCTTGTTCATCTCCAGAAGCTAAAAAAGAAAACAAACATTTATCTGAATATAACAGATGTAAAGTCAGGCACCACCAAATGTATTTATATTAATCCTCTAAATTGAAATGAGAGCACTGCTTACATTAGTGGAAATGAACCCGAAGAAGGTAATGGAATCCCGTCACTCTATTTGAAAGTACTGCCCCCATGTACCAGATCCCTGTACCCTGTGCCCACATGTACCTGACCCCTGAACCCTGTGCCCCCATGTACCTGACCCCTGTGCCCCCATGTACCTGACCCCTGTGCCCCCATGTACCTTACCCCTGTACCTGACCCCTGTACCCCCCTATACCTAACCCCTGTGCCCCATGTACCTGACCCCTGTTCCCCCATGAACCTGACCCCTGTACCCCATGTACCTGACCTCTGACCCATGTGCCCCATGTACCTAACCCCTGTACCCTGTGCCCCCATGTACCTGACCTCTGTGCCCCCATGTACCTGACCCCTGTACCCCCATGTACCTGACCCCTGTGCCCCCATGTACCTGACCCCTGTTTCTACTTACCTTTGGCAGAAGGTCCAGCATTTCCCGGCTCATGTGACGCGGGTATTCAAGCTTTCTCTCCTTAATCTCAAACAACTCCTGTGCAGAAACCAGTGATGGGGCAAATGGCTGTCTGCTGGTGGCCATTTCGTACATGATGACCCCGAATGACCACCAGTCCACTGCAGCATCATACTTCTCCAATGACAAAACCTTCAGAAAAAAAGAACTAATTATCTTCTTGGGTAACAGAAACACAGTTATATAAACACAGCAAAGGTGTCCAAAATAGAAAAATACAAATAGATTTGAATTCCTCTGTGTATAAATTAGATAAACAAAAAAAGATTGCTGACCTCCGGCGCACGGTATCCAGGTGTTCCTGTCAATCCGCTGATCTTCTTTCCGCCGATCATTCCTTCAACAGCGAGGCCGAAGTCACAGATCTTGATGTGCCCGTTGTTATCCACCAAGATGTTTTCAGGCTTCAGATCACTGCAACATAAGCGCAGGAAATTAACGCAGGAAATATTAGAAAGAGAAACGTGTGAGAGTGAGTCAGGGGTAAGTAAGTACATGCACATTAAAAGGTAAAAGAAAATAGATATTTTTGGAATAGGCCCATCTGGAAGCAATAAAGTTAAGTAGTAAGAAAATAGCAATAGATAAAGGATATTTAAAACAAGAGGTGGTACAGTAAAGGCAGATTATATAGAGAAAAAGATGCATTGCTTGGTTAAAATGAAAGGCTTAAATCACAATTTGTTGTGAGTCTGGACAGAGTGTGATTCACTAAGAGGAACAGTCCCTAACTGACTGCACCAGATATAAGGGGTGCAAACATTACTGTTAGTTAGCAAAGTTAAGTAAAGAGAGATATCAAGATGTGAACTATATCATGCTACCAGTGAATAGAATAGAGAAGAGAACTGAGATTTTACTCACCGGTGAATGATGCCATTGGAGTGAAGGAACTGTAGGGCTATCACCATCTCTGCAGTGTAGAATCTGTAAAAAAAAAAAAAAAAGCAACCAGCTTAATTCCATGGGGGATACGTATCAAATATCACGGGGGTTACCTATCACCTGTTAAATTTGACTTTTCTTGTCCTTTCATACAAATCAGTGGTGCCCTGTAGTGATGGGCGAATTTGTGCAGTTTCGCTTCGCCGAAAAATTTGCGAATTTCGCGAAACGGTGAAAAATTCGCGAAACGGCGCCGGCGTCCGTTTTTGGCGCCGGCGTCCGTTTTTCGGACAAATTTTTTTGACGCCGGCGAATTTTTTCCGCGAATTTTCGCGGGCGTTTGGCGAATTTATTCACCGACGGCGAATCGCGCAAATTCGCCGCGAATTCGCGCCTGGCGAATAAATTCGCTCATCACTAGTGCCCTGGTTCTGCTACTGTGCACAAAGCTTTCTTATTCAGGCAAAGGCCCAAGAACCAATACACAGCAGTGTGTCAATTTACATGAAGGACATTGTAATGTATTAATTCAATTAATTTGTAAATGACTTTCTACAGTTGTCATTTTGTGCTGCCTGAAACATTAGTTTGACATATTGCAGTGCTGCACAAAAAGTCTGCTCTCCTACTCCCAAGCTCCTCTGTGTATTGCTCAGCCCTGTGGGACCATTGGCACAACCTGGACCAGTGTCGGACTGGGACACCAGGGGCCCACCCGGAAAACCTTAGACCAGGGGCCCACCAAAGAACCATAGATCAGGGGCCCGCTCTCAGTACTATTATTCTTCTTCTCCTTATTCAACCTCTATTCTCCTAGTCTCTATTCTTTACTTACTATAATTTATTATCCCATCTATTTAGCCTCATTGTTCTCAAAGAAATAGGGAATGGTCATGAAATAGGCCAAATGTTTAGCAGAACAAGGGCCCACTGACACCTGGGCCCACCGGGACTTTTCCTGGTATCCCTGTGGGCGAGTCCGACACTGACCTGGACTCTTACATATCTGTCTGTATCATACGCTGTCTCTCTTACTCTATATTCCTCTATAGCAGTGCTGCCCAACTTCCGTGTTACATTAAATTAAAAGATATATGTCCCAAGGCTCATCTTCAGTAAAAATAAATATTTGTTATTCACATTTTTAAAAGGTATTATGATACATACTGACCCCACATAGCCTACCTATAGGTGGTGCTCACTGGTATAACCCTGGGCCGGTGCAGTTTTCTACTGACAGGAGCACCGGCCCGAGGTTTCAGGTAAATCAATACAACCACTTGGAGGTGCCTAACATTTGGTACCCGAAGTGTACGATGCCTTTCCTTCTCCTTTAAAACATGCCCTTAAATCCATATGCCTCCTCCTCCCCTGTGGATAACACCGCACCCCCAGTACATGATTAAACACCTTAGGGGCCCCTAACAATTATTTTCAAATGCTAACAAACCCCCAGAACAAACCCTACCAGGCTCATGTCTCACAGGTAGTGTAGGACAGGCAGAATATGGTGCATACAGGGAGTATAGGAAAGGCAAAACACAGCAGGAGACAGGGAAACTTATCAGGACCACTCTAAGATGAACAGTTCATACTGTGTTACATACAGTGACATAATGCTGGTGCCCCTTCGTGTGAACAAGTGAACAATATGAGCACTTTCAGTCTGCGTCTGAGGTGTGAACAGTACAGGGTTTTAGGGGTATGAAATATAGAGGTGTTACAAGTGTGGACAATTCAGGGGAGATTACTGTCTGAATTTGAGGTTTAAACAATGCAGGGGCCAGTTAATATCTGTAGTGATACATTTTAAACTTTACACATGGTAAGTCACAGCAGGCAGAATTTCATGTGGGGGGCCACACAAGGGGGAATCAGTTAGACAGCACTGCTCTATAGCAAGAATCATATCACTTACTGGATGTTCTTCATTGACAGATTTCCTTGGTCTGCAATAACTTTGTGCAGTGTTCCCCCGCTGGCATACTCGAGCACGAAGAAGGCATGCAGCTGGTTAGAGAGACAAATGAAGAATTAGTGAGGAATACATGGCACAGAACTGTTCAGCAAGCAAGGTGAATTGGGGACTAGTTAGTTATCAAAGGGTGTTTTCCCTTGTTATGGGCATTAAGTTGGCCTTAGAAAGTCAAACCATTAATGAAACAGATTATGTATCAATATAAACAGTGTTCTGTACCTCAGACTGGAACGTGGCATGAGAATGGCATAGAAAGGGGCATCCTCTGGCGATCTTCAAGAGTCGGGCCTCCTTCATGATGCAGGTATAGTTGCCCTTGCTGGGTTGTTTGGGCACCGTCTTCATTGCCACAAGTTGTTTCTTCGGTGTATATGATGCCAACATCACCTAAGAGCAGAACAAAGAGATTAGAAATTATAGAGTGTCTTGAATGCTGTTTACAACATGAATGACTGATAATATCAGAGTCAATCAGAATGTTAAAGTGGTGGTTCACATTTGATTTAACTTTTTTTGTTTGTTCAGGTAAGTTTATTGACAGTCATGAAGCGAGATAAATATTACAGAATTGTATTCTTGCATTTCAGGACATATATAGTATAGGTCAATCTAAAAACAACTGAACTTGCTGAGTAATCAATGAAGACGTTTCACTACTCATCCGAGCAGCTTCTTCAGTTCAACTGACTGGTGTGGGAAGTTCTCGGCATATAAACTCTTCCACTAATCCATTTACAATGGCACATTGTAACTCTTCAAAGACGGAATGTGTGGCAACTGATTCAGAGTCCAAAGACAAAGAGCAAAAACATCTCAGAGGAGCTTTGAAAGCGTGTGGCTACCCAGACTGGGCCTTTGTCAAAACAGCAGCAACCAAGCCCAACAGGAACACCAATAGAAATAACTGCCCGGAGACACATAGTAGGCGAAACATAGTCATCCCATATGTAGCTGGAGTGTCAGAGAAACTCAGGAGGATTTTCAACAAACACCATGTCCCTGTGTTTTTCAAACCTAGCAACACACTGAGACAAAAAACTGGTACACCCAAAGGATCAAACACCAAAAGAAAAACAAAGAAATGTGGTATATGGAGTCCAGTGTAGCAAGGAATGCACAGATCTATACATCGGGGAGACAAAACAACTGCTCTCCAAGCGAATGGCTCAGCACAGGAGGGAGAACTCTACAGGGCAAAACTCAGCTGTCTTTCTACACTTAAAAGACAAGGGACACTCCTTTGAAGACAGCAAGGTCCAAATCTTGGATAAAGAAGACCGCTGGTTTGAACGAGGCGTGAAAGAGGCAATTCATGTCAAGGTGGAGAGACCATCTCTGAACAGAGGTGGGGGCCTTCGACACCACCTGTCTGCTACATACAATGCTGTTCTAACATCTGTACCCCGGCGGATTCAGAACACTTCACACATCCATTCATGCAACTCTCACAAGTAACACCTGTATCTAGGAGTTGCATGACACATTGGATAATCCTATCACAACTACACAGAATCAACACCTCTGTGAGTTTCTTCAGATGTCACCTCTTTGAAGGGTTACAATGTGCCATTGTAAATGGATTAGTGGAAGAGTTTATATGCCGAGAACTTCCCACACCAGTCAGTTGAACTGAAGAAACTGCTCGGATGAGTAGTGAAACGTCTTCATTGATTACTCAGCAAGTCCAGTTGTTTTTAGATTGACCTATACTAGATATACTATGACCTGGATGAATGAAAATCTTCATAGTCATTTCAGGACATAGTTTCTCTTGACATTGTACAGCACAATTAGGCACAAAAATGTAACAATATACACCATATGCAATAACGGAATTTAATAAAACATACTGTATATTACCAAATATGTGTTTGTATTACTTTACTGTGAGGCTTAAGGGAGGTTTTCCTGTGCCAGTATGTTGGGAATGGGAAATTTCATCAAACAAGGGGACCAGATCTGATGGAATTTTGCCATTTGCCCCCTTTTTCTTAGAGTAAGGAAGTCTAGCGTCCCAATGTTGGACATTGTGCTAACTCATAAGTCGGGGGCGGGCGACCTGTCTGACCTCCAATTAAGGCATATCAACCTCCTGGCTTGAAACAAAGCTTTGTTCAGAAAAATTTTTGTTGTTGAGGGCATTTGAATTCCTGCAAACAGACCCAATATACAGACTAGTGGATCAGGGACCAACCTTAGGCCTAACACTTCGGATAACATATCCACAATTGCTGTCCAATAGTTTTGAATATCCTGACAGGCCCATAGTGTATGTACTAGAGTACCCTCTGACTTCTTGCACCTAAGGCAATTAGGGGAGAGATTAGGATTGATTCTATGTGTCAAATATAATTGTGGAATTTGGGGTCTGGGATTGACAGACACTCTGTTGGGTGATTTGAGGAGGGACTCCCACTGTTGGTCAGTGAGGACTCCTAGGTCTTCCTCCCATTTAATTTAACTTTTAATATGCTGTAGAATGGTCAATTCTAAGCAACTTTTCAATTAGTCATCAGTAGTTTTTTTTATAGTTTTAAACTATTTGCCTTCTTCTTCTAACTTTTTACAGTTTTTAAATGGGGTCATTGACCCCATCTAAAAACAAATGCTCTGTAAGGCTACAAATTTATTGGTATTGCTACTTTTTATTATTATCTTTCTATTCAGGCCTCTCCTATTCATATTCCAGTCACTTATTCGAATCAATGCATGGTTGCTAGGGTAATTTGCACCCTAGCAACTGGATTGCTGAAACGGCAAACTGGAGAGCTGCTGAATAAAAAGCTAAATAACTCAAAAACCACAAATAATAATTAAAAACAATTGCAAGTAGTCTCAGAATATCACTCTCTACATCATACGTAAAGTTTAAGGGGTTGTTTGCCTTTGAGATAACTTTTTGTATGATGTAGAGAGTGATATTCTAAGATAATTTGCAATTTGTTTTAATTTTTTTTATTGAAGGTTTTTGGGTTATTTAGCTTTTTATTTAGCATCTGTTCAATTTGCATTTTAAGCAATTTGGTAACTAGGGCCCAAATTACCCTAGCAACCATGAATTGATTTGAATAAGAGACTGGAATATGAATAGGAGAGCGTCTGAATAGAAGGATCAGCAATAAAAGTAGCAATAACAATACATTTGTAGCCTTACAGAGCATTTGTTTTTTTAGAAGGGGACAATGATGCCCATTTGAAAGCTGCAAAGAATCAGAAAACGACAAATAACTATAAAACTATAAAACATAAATAATGAAAACCAATTGAAAAGTTGCTTAGAATTGGCTGTTCTATAACATGCTAAAAGTTACTTAAGGTGAACCACCCCTTTAACTCAAAGGTGAACAACCCCTTTAAAGACATTGCCAAGTGCTTGATTGTACTTCCATGTTTTCTGTACAGATTTATACCAGATAACAAAAGAGATTTCTATATTGGGAGGCCCCGCACTCACCTGTCCAAACGTGCCTTCTCCTAGCTCTTGGTGGAATTTGTACCTCTGTATGTCCAGGGGGGCTGGTCTTTTCCCATCCACATGGGATTTCTTCGGTGCACTTCCACTTCCACCTTGTGGGAACAAAACAAATTCAGTCAAAAGCCCATATCAAAATATATTATGCATTGTATATTTTCCTAAATATATCTATCTACCTATAAGTATCTCCATAACAATTAATGGTGGCTAAGGCAGCACCCACATTTAGAGAAAAACTCTTTATCTTTATTATTTGTGAGTATTCCTAGCATTTAGTGTAAGAGGGATATTATTTAAGCCTTTGGGGTTTTCAATTTTCCCTAACTGTCCACCTAACTGTCAATATATGTTTTCTAAAAACATACAGAAATTTTAATTAAAGCAGAGGGATGGATTTGTGGAAACCCCCACCCCCAACAGGACCCATCAATGTGGGCAGTTAAATAACTTTTATGACTCTATATTAAAAAGAATTAGAAGTAGATGTAACAGAAAATAAAAATGAAATAAGTTTCTTGCATATTCCCCTTACCTTCCAATGGATCTTCTGGGCTCCTTGGTCTTTTCCTCTTGTCCTGCTCCTTCCTTCTTCTGCTGCTCTGAGGAATTTTCATCTCTTCTAAGCCGGTTTTCTTTTTACTTTTAGTTGTTTCTTCTTTCTCTTCTTGTCTTCTCTTCTTGCTCTCAGGTTTACTGGTCACATCTGAGAGACTTTCTTTTCTCTTCTTTGTTTGATCTTTTCTTACAGCTTTTCTTTTATTCCTTCCATCTTCAGGGGGCTTCTCCCCTACATGGACTGTTTTTTTACTCTCAGTGTGTCTCTTCTTCCTATTTCGACTGGAGTTGGTCTTCTCTTCTGCATCTTGCTTCTTGGCTTTCTTCTCTTTCTTCTTCCCACTTTCATCCTGTGGAAGTTCTCTCTCTTCTGGAGTCAAACTCCTCTTTTTCCTCTTCTTCATCTTCGCCTTCCTTCTCCTTCTCCTTTTATTGTAATTCTATGTCGTTTTATCCAAAATTTGTCTTCTTTTATAGCATCCGATGTGGCAATCTCTCTCGCTCGCTCCCTCTCTCTCCACCGTCCAAAAGACAGTTGGGCAGTGGCAGTTGACAACCAACAGTTTACACAGGAGAATCATGTGACTAGCAGCAGTGAGACATACAACCAATAGCAGTAGCTTGTGCCATTAGCAAAAATCTAGTCTTACAATCACTGACACCAGGAACCAGAGGACAGATTGATGCAAATATATGTATAAACCCATTGATTTCACCCAAAATCAGAAAATGAGGGTCTATGTAATTGAATCTGGCAGTGGATCCCAGGTCTAATTTTTATCAGTAGTGATCACTTCAATACAAAACGATATAGTGTATATTTAAGGAATATTTCTCCACTTGGGTTCATTTCCTCCCAGGCTGCTCTTTATTGTTGTGCTTAATGGAGCCCTTAAACTAAATCGAAAGTGTCAAGGTTCAAAGCTCAATTTGGTTGCTGCACCCAGGGCCACCATTAGAAATCATAGGACCCCATATAATATAATTATTTGTCCCCCACTCACTCCCCACCGCACAGTATAAAGGCCACACAGGAATGGGAGCTATAAAAATAAATGAAACACTTTTGGCCAGAGGATTATTAAGCCTGCCACCACGTCAAGGTAGACTCTTTAAGCAGGTACCTACTCTAACCTAGAAACCTACTCTAACTCTAACCTAACAAATAAGAGCCATTTAGTTTAATCCCTAGGCCAAAAAATAACCAGTCCTAATACAACAAATGGAAGCAAGTCTGCTGAAAATCGCTTCCGCATGAACTCGAAATTCGAACAATCAAAATTTATTATAAAAATCACATTTTTTAAACTTGGGTGAATAGGATCGACCTGAAAACTTGAATCGAATTAGAATCAAATTTTATTTGAATTTTAAAAACTCTATTCAAGTTGCAAAAAACTTCAAATTGATTCCTGGACGACAAGAATTCAGCAGGTTTTAGTAGGCGAATAGTCGAATTTGAGTTCTTAAAGGGCCAGTTTATGATAAATCTTGAAAATCAAATTTGAATTTTTTTAAAAACTCGAATCAAATTTTAATAAATCCCTAGTTGAATTTGACAGTTTTGACCATAAAAAAAGAGCATCCTCAGACACACACAGAGTTTCCTTCCCACCCCACTGACACCAGAGGGTGACACCAGAGAGCACAGGAAACTGGTGTTAGAGGGGCTGCATGGTGAGAGGCTCCTTCCCCTGGATTCAGAGCCCAGAGGCTCCCCCTTCCCACAGACTGAGGCACAACACTGACAGAGGCAATACAAGTGATATAGTTGGCAGTGTAGCTTTGTGGGTGACTCTTCCGGGAACAATAGCAGCAGCCTGTCACTTGGGCATCAGCTTCTCACTAACTGTATGGACACACACACCCCCCCTCCCTTATTATACATTGTGCCTGTTTTGTAAGGTGTAGGACTGCCCTGATGGCTGCTGCTCAGACTGAGGGAGGGTGTGGGGGGAGCACAGGGCTGGCAGATCGCTCACCATTAGGACCCAGGAGCAGCTTTTTCTTCCTGTACACTGTGACTGAAATTTGCCGGGATCGTTTTCAATATGAGGCCCGCCTCCTGCCTGTGATGTTCCTCTGTCAGGGAAGAGCAAACGAGCGCCAGAACAACCAAACAGCTGCAGACAGCCTCATACTGATCTGGGCTCTGAAAAAACTGGGTAAGTTTGTGTCTGGCAGCTTTCCACATTCCCCCTCTGCTCTCAACCCCCCCAAACTGTGAATAGTGCAAAAGGCTAAAGCTTTTTATCCCTCAAACTATAAATATCTGCCAGTGTTAATTTACTCTCCCACTTTTACTAAGTATGTATATATACACTACAATTAATTATTGTGATTTTTGAAAATGGAGTGCTGGTCCTTTTCATAATTATCTGTCTGTCTGTCTGTCTGTCTATCTATATATATCTATTCATTAGTAAGCAGTCGCACTCGAAAACCGGTCTTTCATTGAGGTGTACGGGTGACCCGCACTCCAATTCTTTGTGAATCAAACAAATTTATATATATATATATATATATATATATATATATATATATATATATATATATATATAATAACAAAAAAGGGAACTGTCTCTGTCTTAAATATATTGATTGTGGGTTGAGTGCAGAGGACCTCTTGTATTTGTCTATATATATATATATATATATATATATATATATATATACACACACATACAAGAGTCCTCTGCACTCAACCCATTATCAATATATTGAAGACAGAGACATTTTGTGCATACTGCTACTGAAAAATGCCTTACCCTTTAAATAAAACAGGGATTGTTTGTCCATATATTGCAATATATTTCAGCTGGCCAACTACGTCAAAATCCTGATGACGGTCCCGGTCCCTTGAGGTACCGAAACACGTAGATGTTTATATGATTCAGTAACGATCTTTATGCCGTGAGTGCTTCCTTTTATTTTATATATATATATAAAATTATGGCTTGGGCGATACCCGCACTCTGTCACAATATTTCCATTTTCCGGGAGCTTGATCAAATAATATGTAGATAATTATGAAAATTATCCATTTTATCGTGATTTTTGAAAACAGAGTGCTGGTCCTTTTCATAATATATATAATATATATATATATATATCATCAGAACCGCACCAAACAGGTCTTTATATGAAAAAAACAAAAAGGTTTTATTTGATCAATGTTTCGGCTCAACAGCTGGAGCCATCTTCAGGAACTAAAAACAAAGATGGCTCCAGCTGTTGAGCCGAAACGTTGATCAAATGTAACCTTTTTGTTTTTTTTCATATAAAGACCTGTTTGGTGCGGTTTTCTTTCTGATTATTACTATTGTTGTCTTTAACCAGCACGCAGGCATATGTTTATCCGTGTGCACCATGTCTAAGCTTTTTTATATATATATAAGATAGATAGATATACTGGATACCCAGGTGCTCGTAAGAAAATTGTATAAGGTATGCAGGAAATTACAGCACTCATAGGATTTGTTTAGCAAATAATAAAAGGTTCTTTATTCAGCTCAATGTTTCGAGCCCGCACAGCGCTCTTCGTCAGGAATACATAATATTTTGTTATATAGTCCTGATGAAGAGCCCTGTGCGGGCTCGAAACGTTGAGCTGAATAAAGACCCTTTTTCTTTTTGCCATAACTTCCTGCATACTATATATATACTGTATAGAGAGAGAGAGAGAGAGAGAGATAAAATATGCATGTGTATAAGTAAAAGACCAGCACGCATTTATGAGTAGGCTGCTTTGATTTTTTTGACAGGGCTGATTTTTACTCCCAGTCCAGCCCTGGTCACACATAAGGAAACGCCTCCCTCCCTCTCTCTGTGTCTATGGGAAGAGATGCTGGATAGAGGAGAGGCAGACAGAGAACTCATAATTGCTGCTGTCAGTCTCCCTCGCTTCCCAGTTACACACGGAAACCAAGCCGTGATTCTGAAAGGGGACAGCAAGGCAAAGAGGAGGAGCTGCGCGCTACTTCCATCTGATCGGCTGTGAGAGAGCGGAGCAGCTGCGAAGACTTTTTGCAGGGAGAGGATGTGAAGTCCCAACTGCTACTGTCACCCTGTGCTTGCGGAGCCGCTCATCTTCACTTCTGGCCAATGAGAGGGGTACGACTCCTTCGGATCGTACCACGGCACACGAGGGGCCCCCAACTCTTCTCTTAGTCTGTGGGCTCTAAAAGCAGCAGCCAAAACAGCAGGAACACCCCTCTGACTAGGATGGATTCACCTGGGGAAAGTTACTGACCGGGGGACCACTACTTTTTTTATTCATGCAGAAGGGACCGTTAACTTGGCTGTTCCCTCGATGATCCGTGCCCACAATGTATGTATGTGACACAGGTGCGCACCCGCAACCTTTTCCGACTTCTCCCGACCTGTTGCAGGTGCATCTCCGCTGTGCGACTCAGATGCCTCTCGTGGAGTTTCCTCTGTAGCAATGGGCACGAAGCAGACCAAGGTGTGCCAAGCTTCTGCTGGAGACAGTCCTCAGCAAGCCCCTGTCTCCCGGAAGGGCACTCCGGCAAGGGAACGTGGCGACTTCTGGCCTTCTTTTAGCCTGAGGTCTAGTGAGAAAGTTGGCAAGAGCGGAGCTGCGAGTCTCCCTCCTTATCACAGGAGGGTCAGGATGATTCAGGACATGATGGCGCTGGTCAGACAGGGGAAGCAGGAAGAGGCAATGGAAGTGCTCAGGCACCTGCGCCAGGTAAGACATCTCATGAGAACTGACTCTGGGGAGAGGCTTTGGGGGCAGTAGACATTCTGTTCTGTTTCATGGGGGGAGTTGGCTCAGTGTATGATGCTTCCCAGCACGGGGGTCAGGCTCTGATTACAAACTTGGCACCTGTTGTACAGCTCACACTATAGACTAACATGTTGTTTGGGGGGACAGACGTCAGTGATTTGTGTTGTATTTGCAAAGCTGCTTTTTGTTTGGGAGCTCTAGGTCCCACAGTTTATGGGTGTAATCTTTAGATTGGGGAGGGGGAACTGTATGTGGGGCTTCTAATTCTAAAGGGTGTCTCACAGATGATTTGGAAATAGACCCTTTTTAGGATAAATGGGCCAATAAATTTGTCAGGTCATGTTGTTTATTAAAAACAGACATGTTATGTATGGGATTAGCACATGTGCACATACAGTAGGACACAGAGATTCAGATACTCTCAGAAGACTTAGTTGTAAAGATGTTAATGTAAAATATGTTTAGTTCCCTGTCTGAAGTGTCAGTAATTACAGGAATGTGTTGGCTTACATACCCTACCACCCTGAACATGTGCTTCATTTGCAGTAAAACCAGAAGCTTAGCTTTAAGAGGTGAGTTGTGTGTCTGAATGGAATATTTGGCAACTTCTAAGTAAATTCATACTCACGTTCATATTTATCCAGATGGTTCAATACACTGAGGTTCATTACAGTTGAAATGTTAAGGTTTCATTCAAAGTTTTTGCTATAGTTTTTCCCATACCAAACATTCATCATCAGTTTTTTAGATAGTTTAGGCAACACTGTAAAATAAAATTGCAATTGTACACTATTTTATATATGGCATATTTACTTCTTGTGTTGGTTATTGGTTGCTTTGTATGTAATCTGTATGTTCAGTGTATATACCCAATTATTGTACAGCACTTGCGGGATATGTTGGCACTTTGTAAATACGTTATATATACTTTATGATACTTTACAATGGCATGTGCACAACATTTTGGTCATCTGTATGTAGGTATTGGAGACTATACAGCAGGGTTAGGCAGGCAGAAGAGGCACCTGACTGGGGCACAACAATAGGGAGATGTTGGGCAGGTACCTTGTGAAGGGTCTTCTACCCAGGGCCGGCCTTAGGCCAATTGGGCCCCGCACCTCTGGGGGCCCCGCACTGCCCCTTTCCTTTCTATTTTGTGCCTGTATGCCCTTATTTTCCTAAATACTTGCTGTGTCAGTAGCCAGCAACACTTTGTCTAGGGGCCCCCCCAACATGGTCCCAATTGGGCCCCACATTTGATAGGATCAGCCCTGCTTCTACCTACCCCTAGTCCAGGTTCACGCAAACCTATTGTTAATCTCCCCTCCTATCACTGCTGCTCCCCATGCAATGTCACTGTGTATGTGTGGGCACGTTTGTGCATGCACATGAGGGGTTCAGGTGGCTGGGTGGGTTACCTAGGGTGCCAGGTCATTTTGCCATTCCCTACTATACAGCTCAGTTCAATGATGACAGTTTTTCACTGCACTGATTCCATTGCTTTCACTGACCTGTTCAATTGAGCTTGAGGCCAGGTAGCTGCCATGCTGATTTAATTTCTGCACATAAATGCCTGCAGTTGGACTAGTTATACAGAAACACGGGAAACATCATGATTTAAGTATATTGGCCTTCAGTAATGTAACATATTTGAGAGTTAACTGTATGAATGAAGTAAGACAACCTCTCTTATTCCAGTCCTGTATGAACAGAGCTCATGTAGCAGCTGATTGTAGCCCAGTATGATAAGAGACTTGTGTTGTGTAGGAAACCAAACAAAGCCTGGGGCAGATACATGTTCAGTTGTATTGGCTGCAGGAACACTGACTGCATTGTTTGTGTGTGTGTGTGTGTATATATATATATATATATATATATATATATATATATATATATATATATATATATATATATATATATATATATATATATATATATATATATATATATATATATATATATATAACCATAGTAATGGAGGGCACACACAAAAAGAATCCACCGACTCCCTGGGTGCCAAGTGGTAGTTCTGCAAGCACATCCACAGCAATAACTCAGCACGCACAGGGCTTGCTTAAAAAATGCAAACATTATTTTTTATTGTGCAGCCTATATATTGGAGATTTATTATACCCTGAGGCTGCAAAAAGTCAGAATCAGAAAATCCTCCATCTTCAACCTGTCATGGTCCTGTAGAAGTCAGTTGCATTTTGAAGATATTATTGTGTGCGCTGGGTTTTGTACAATAATCCAAATATTTCTGGCTTTTTGGCGTCAAATGTGGAAAATTTGGATTTCTTGCGAGACAATCTGAAAAAGTCGCGATTTCATGCAACAATCCAATAAAAGTAGTGGGTTTTCCTGATCCAATTTTTTGAGTATTTATAATAATAAATAAGGGCAAATCGTGGATTCTAGTTTGGTCTGATTTTGTTTTATTTAAAACATCTGAAACATTTGGATTTTGATAAATAGCCCCCCCCCAATGTCATCTTTTGGTAGAAAGAAAGCTGGATAGAAAACATTTTTTTGTTTCACCTTATTTTAATTATGCCATGGTTTAACCCTTTGCCTGCCAAGCACGTATGCAGGCAGGGGCTTTAAATGCCGAGCACATACTATGTATGTCCTTGCAGAAATCAGCAATTCTCTCTGCATCGGCAGCTTTAGCCGACAGAAGGTGAATCGGCAGCAGAGAAAATTCATATGCACTATTTTTATTTGGGGTCCGCACATGCCATCTGCTTATGTTTATCTGTACATATTGGGCATCAAATATGTAAAGTAGACCCTTGGCATCAATATTTAGGGTGTTTTACAATTGTATGTAAGAAATACTAAAATAAATGTGGCCAATTGCAATATTTTTAGCCAATTTTCAGAAATGTCACTTTGTATGGTTTTCTAGCTAAAATTATTTTTTTTGTTTTAATATTTCTCTTTTCTGTTCACAGGTTGCCCTGTCTGATGCACAACCTTCCCATTCTGTATTGTGAACAGATAAATGTGGAGTCATTGCTTGTTGACCCCATTGGAAGAATCTGGCCACCTATGGGGAAGGAGAATCATCTTGCAATGTTGGTTTGTGCCAACCAAAGACTTTCAAGTGCCTGTAATTTATTTGTACATATTTATAAATAGGTACATTTAAAGAGGTTTGATGCACATACCCCGCATTGCAGGGATTTGTATGTTACACCTTGTACATGTGGCCTAGCTGTCTTTTTCTTGTGTCGATATATTTAGTGGCCATGTAAGATGGACAGTGAAAACCATCTCCAGAGTGACAATGAAAGAGGACAAGGACCATGTTTTTCCCAGTGTCTTGAGCAAAGCTGTAGTTTTCTGTTTCTGTAGCAGGTGAAATAAATTACTACCAAATGGTAACCATGCATTGCTTAATGGAAGGAGTCATCTTTTCTTCAAATGAAGTATCAAAGGCATCTGTTCCACAGTAGGAACACATTTATTTCAAAGACATATTGTTGCATTGCTTATTTAATGTGAACACCCTAAACGCCTTCATTCAACTCGATTATTTCTGCTCTGAAATCTGGTGATAATATAAATTATTGGAAACTGACCCTAGAATAATAGTTTCACTTGCATTCAAGAATGTTGAATATACTGTAAGCAGGCATTGCTTTTGGCACTTATAGTTACAAATGCAATAGTTCTGGAAGCATTACATTCTGAGTATAGAGACTACCAGTGGGTAATGTGCTGGTTTCCAGTCTGTACATAATATGTGCCCATTATTATGGCATCGGAGTAGAGTTATACAGTCACTGAAGAGGCTCTAGTTTTGCTTTGGAACCTTAAAATGGGTGTAATGTCCCAATATCCTCTGTGTCGGGCTCCTGCTCTCAAGAGCCACCAGAAGCAGATGGTTCATAATGAAACTGGATCGCTTAGATATGTTGCTCTCCAAGTTCATATGAAATGTTGTTTGGTTTCTGAATAAATTTATCCTGCTACTGTGGCTAAGGACTTTTAACAAAACAAAATGCTTCAGATTACTCAAATTGTGCTGAAAACATTGACTGCTGGAACTCCTTTAGATGGTTGTCTTTACAATGTATGATGTGTCCATAATCAGTGTGAGTGTCTGGTAGTGGAACATGCAATCGCTTTAGCATCTATATGTATCATATAAATACCTTCACAATACCCACTACCTCACTGAAATAACAAGGTTGTGTGTATTACCAATATTAGCCTACTAAATATATATGTTTATGGAGTTCCTCATCTAGTTCACATAATATGCTTAATAAACTGGAGCAGTCTAGCCTGTCAGCCAGTATATTGAAGGTTTATAGGACCAGTAACACCAACAAATGAGTGTTTTATATGCAGTCAGGTCAGAGAGAAGTGTAGGCAGAAGTGCAATGCACTTACCTCTTCTGTTTGCTTTCCCATATTTCAGGCCCTCCAGTAACGCACAGGATCCCCATGCTGCCTGCTCAGCACCAACCCCCCAGTTGTGTGTGTTTGCTTAATAAAAAACTATACGGTTTATAAAAATATGCTGCTGTATAGCCACGGGGGCAGCCATTTAAGCTTTAAAAAGGAGAAAAGAAACAGGTTGCACAGCAGATAGAAAAGCTCTGCAGAATACAATGGGTTCAGTTCTTACACAGGAAAATATAAACTGGGCTCAGATGTCACCCTGTAAAGCAGTATAGAATTAAAAACCATGCTGATTTGCTTCAGTTCCTATTAAAATATATAAGAAGACAAACTTGTGTCACCAAATCAAGTATTTGCAAACAAAATTTGTTAACTAGTGATGAGCGAAATTTTTCCCCAAGTTTCGCTGCGAAAATGATGCTCATAGATTGGGTGAAAAAATGTGTTATGTGGCAAAAAAAATTTGTTAAATTTGTTGCAAATAGACCAATGTATTTTGCCAAATTTTCTCAGTTTTTGCGAATTTTCAGCAAAACGGGTCAGATTCGCCCTTCACTTGTTAGTCTGATGCCTGTGGTGGAATCAGAGTAAATATTTGGTATGGCATGGGAAATCATCTGAAAAGTTATCTATGCCATTGCCTATATCTACCCACCATAGTGTAGCCTCTGTGTAATGCAAGTGATAAATCATGCCAGAAAGCCCCACAATCACCGGTGCACCCAAGTATAGTTGTTGAAAGTCGCTGCTGAAGGGTGTCTAGGCCCGCAATGACAAAAGATGAATGTAAGCAGTAGGTATAGAGTATCTCTACCATTATTTTATTGTTGCTGCCTTCAGTAGCATGAGTAACAAAGGGTAAGTTGTAGTAACTGAAAACTTCTTATTTCCTTTTGCAATCAACAAATATGTCATACCTCTTCTTGTTCTATGTAAAATTTAGATTTTACAGAACTAAACAAGATTTAGGAAGATAAATCTAAAACACTACATTGCAGGCAGCATTAATTATGTAATAGACAAGGTTTTAGAATGACAGGAGGGTAATGTTCCCTTCAGCCAGTAATACTTGTGAGTGTAGAAATGTTACAGACACACAACCCAGAACAGTGAGGATTACACAGACTGGAGTAAAGATGCTTCTTACCCTGGCCTGGTGCAGGTTTCAGTGATAAGAAGCACTGGCCTAGTACAGGTTCCTATCAGATTAATCCAGACTGGGGCCCTAGGAACAGTAGGGTAAGTAGAGACCCTATCTTCTCACTCAACCTTTCCACAGCATGAACTGCTATCTAATTGGATGGGATACAGAAATGTCAGAGTTAAACCTCCTATTCAAATTATAATTTCTACCAAAAACACTTGATTGCTCAGGTTAGTGATGTTGCACTGCTAGTATTCTGAACACAACTATATAATTAATCCTTATTGGAAGAAAAACCTGTCTATTGGGTTTATTTAGGGCGATATTTACTTGAATCCAAAATTTTCAATTAATTAAAAAAAACCTGACCAAACTATAATACATTATTTACTCTTATTAATCATTACAAACAAACAAAAAAATTCGGATCATTAAAAACTGAGACTTTTTCGGATTGTCACATGAAAACCATGATTTTTTGGATTGTCATCTGAAAAATCCCAAATTTTTCAGATCTGACGCCTGAAAAGTCAGAATATTTGTGAAATCAGAAAAAAAGCCTGAAATGTTCGGATTATAGTACGAAACCCAGCACAGACAATAATATCTTCAAATTGCAAATATGACTTCTGCCGTTGACTTCTACAGGACTTCAACAGGTTGAAGCAGTATTTTCAGATTTTGACTTTTTCCAGCCTCCAGGTTTAATAAATCTTGAAAAATTGGAGGTTTTTTATTCCCACTAAAAATTCAGATTTTATAGTAAAAAAAAAATCAAATTTTTTGAGTTTTTACCATTCAGACTTTTATAAATAATAATGAAAAATAACCCCCTAAATGTTTAAATGATTTTGTAGTAGACTTGAGTTATAAAGATCCAAATAACAGAAAGATCCGTTATCCAGAAAACCAGGTCCTGAGTATTCTCGATAACAGGTCCAATACCTGGAAATTTTGGAAATTGTGAATTGTATGTTGCAGATTGCCACCAGTTGTAACTACAGAGGAACTGCAAGCCAAGATTTCAGCATAATTGGACTGATTATTGCTGAGGCCGCGGTGTCTGCCAGATAGAAATAGTAGTCATTTTCAAATGTACATTTTTGAACATTACCCAGGGTAAGATCCACAGCAGATCATATGATGTTCTAAGTGTTTACATATAGATCTTAAGTAATACTATCTTATGTTATATTATGTTCCAGCCTCACATACATTTCAATAACCCCCATGATTACACCGTTCGAGTCTCTGCACAAGTAAGAAACCATAATGCAGGGTCTGGGATAGGTCAGAGACCCAGGGGTAAAGGCAATGTTTGTGTATTCTGGTTAGAGGAGTGTATCTGTATGTCAATACATGGCTTTTCTATAGAAAGTAACTTTTAAATCATAGGTGCCAATACTTCAGTAGGTATGCTTAATTATCAAGTATTATTAATTTTATTGAGTGGAAACATCAGGGTGTAATAAGAGCAGCTGCTGAAGAGCCCAGACATTTTCAGTGCCCACTTCATTAACCTTCCTGCACTGAGCCAATGTAAACTTATTCATCATTAACATTTGTTTTGCCCATTCCACCATCTTTCTAAAAATATTTAACACAATAGACACATTTTTACACAAGGTATATGCCTGTCTTTGAGCAGCAAGGGTCTCTATTTAAAGGGCATGTAAAAGCAAAAAAAATAAAATCCCATTTTTACTTTCTTTCATGAAAAAAAAATCTATCTCCAAAATACTTTAATTAAAAAATGTCTGCCATTTTTACAAGAAACCTGACTGTATGCAATGAAATTCTCCCTTCATTTACTGCTGTGAATAGGAGTTGTCAGACGGTCCCTAACTGTTCTGCAGGAAAACAATCATACTTATGAGCAACAGGAGGAGCCCCCACCATGCAGAACTCATGCAGCTTTGTTTGTTTTCCTGTAGAGCAGTCAGTGACTGTGTGGAAATTTGTATTGAATTTTATTGTCGCCTTTACATCCCCTCTACTGTTTCCAACTCCAGCTGTAGGGACAGATTTAAACAGATAAACTGGGATTCTATTAGGAGGATTATTTTGTTGCAACCAATAGTTCTGCAGAGTTGGACAAAGTTAGTATTAAACAATACAAAAACTATAAAATACACATTAGATTACATGACAACACAGGACCCAGTGCAGTCTGCATATTCTAATCATTAATCAGTCTTGCTGTATCGGCTTCTGGCAGATATTATTTAACTTGTGCTGTTTAAATCATTTATGATGATCCCCAAGCAGCCCAGACCACACTGAGCATGTGCACAGTCTTGGTCTTGCAAAGATGTATAACAATGTTACAAGATGGTGACCCCCTGTGGCCAACTTTGAAAGCATAAATCATTTGTTTGATTAAGTGTCACGTTCGGCACCCTATATCCAGAACCCAAGCTAAGCTCCCTGGTCTCGGCTCTCACTTCTGCCTCTAACCGCTGCCTTTCACCTCGGGAGGAGCCCTCAGCTAATCAGATGCCGCCAGGTCTTGTTTGAGAGAGGAGCAAAGCTAGCGGTTCTGGACGAGCAAAGGGGCACGATCGTCTCACCAGGATACTGGAAGGAAGAACACCACCAGAAACAGGTAGGCCGCGCCAGCACAAGCAGAGAATTGTAAGACAGGCCGGAATCAGGATAGTAGAACGTAGAATAGTCAGTGGACAGGCAAAGGTCGGATTGGAGAGGTCAGAGTAGTCACAAGCAGGCTAGGATCAGGATCGGAGATGTCGGAGTAATCTGGCAGGCAAAGGTCAGGATTGGAGAGGATCAGAATAGTCACAGGCAAAGTAACGGTCGAACCAGTAATATCAGAAAAAATACATGAAGCAAAGGCACCGAGGAACTTTACAAATAGAACCCAACAACAGGCAGTGTTTTTTACTACAAGGAGCCCTTTAAATACTTTGAATCATCACGCCGGCGCATAAAACCCGGGAAGTGCATGCCACGCGCCATAGGGAAGCCGGCATAAGAGGAAAAAGGCAGCATGCGGCGGTGGACCCCGCTGCCCGCTAGACCACTGGGGTAAGTCCTTACATTAGGCTTGTGGTGCAGATAGTTCATATTTATGTTTAGTATACAAAATACAGCATTTCTAGCCTTATTCTATTTTAGAATTTAGTTGCCCTTTAAGATCTGGAAGACAGGATTATGCCAGATCACCGCATGTTAAGTGCCTCTATATGACATTTTAGCTACCAAGACTATGTGCATTTGCAATGCTTTTTCAGGACTCTGCAATGTCTGATGGTTATATAAGTATAATTCACTCTTGTCCTTCCTCAACCCAACACAAGCATATGTCCCTCCCTACACTTCTTCTGCCAAAATGGCACTTGCTCCACCTCTTCCTTCTCCTTAAAGGGATAATATCTCAGGAAAACCTTTTTTTTCTCAAAACACATCAGTTAATAGTGCTGCTTCAGCAGAATTCTGCACTGAAATTCATTTTTCAAAAGAGCAAACATCTTTATTTTATATGTAATTTTGAAATCTGACATAGCGTTAGACATTTTGTAAGTTGGCCAGGTGCCCTCAGTCATGTGACTTGTGCTCTGACTTTAGTCATTCTTTACTGCCACACAGCAAGTTGGATTGATATCACCTTTTCCCCCAGCAGCCCATCAGCAGCTTATTAACAGAACACTGGGAAGGTAGCAGGACAATATCTCCCTGACACCTCTCCAGAAGGATTCAGTTGCCTGAACGGATGGTGTCTGCTTTGGCTAATAGCACTACTGCTACTGTCGTTAATGTTAACAAGTTGAAAAACTTTCCCATGTACCATTAGCCTGAATTAGATTGTACAGTAAAGGAGATATACTGTACATATACACACAGTATGCACTTGTATATAATGGTACACTGCCTTCTATGAACAATAACTCCACATCATAAATACATTATACTATGAGGGGGAGAAGAAGTGGCCCCCAAAATACATTAAACACAATGAGAAGCAGTGGGAAGTTTAGCCCCATATACAATAGACACACTGGAGCTCATTTATCAACACTGGGCAAACAAATAGAAATGCTTTATTTTATATACTGAACTCACTGCATCAGACTAAACTTTCATAAGATCTGTAACAGCAATGATTCAGGCCTTCTAATTTATGACCAGACGGTCACCATCTTGGATTTTGTTAGGTTGCAGCCCAAGTGGGCCCTGGATCTCCCAGTCCGATATTGCTGTATTAGAGTGCAGTGCGCACAAAAGTCACATGAAAATAACTGGTGCGGTCACAGCTTGTGAAACATAAAACTGACTTGAGTTTGTGTAATTGTGAAGGAACCTTACATAGTGAGCCCCAATGAGGCCAGGTCTGATGTGAATGATGTCTATTCTATGTAAAGCATTGTCACATATGTCTGTACTATATAAATCATTCATTTAAAGAAGGCTTGTGTGAGCGGGATCTTGGATCCAA
Organism: Xenopus petersii; assembly: GCA_038501925.1. Taxonomy (NCBI): domain Eukaryota; kingdom Metazoa; phylum Chordata; class Amphibia; order Anura; family Pipidae; genus Xenopus; species Xenopus petersii. The sequence continues at coordinate 40,904,748 of CM076675.1, forward strand.
CTCAGATCAACCTGTAGTAACAAAATATCCTCTAAGATTTTCTGCTTATTCTGACCAGAAATGGTTACAGTTTGATTTCTTCTCTAACAAGCAATTGTTGAGTGCCCAGCATGTGTTGGAGAATGAATTGTACATGAGGGTTGTTACTAGTGGCCTTAGTGGCACATCAGTCTGTTAGTAATCCAGCCGCCTCTTCCTTATATCCCTGTGCTGTACATTAGTGCTCCTCATAATCTAACCTCAATACTGTAAAATCTGCCCATCCAAATTCACGCTGCTTTCTTCCTTTCTTGGGACTGACAGCTCAGCACTAACCTGCAAACTATTGTTAATGAACATCGCATAATAATATTTCTGAGCCAAAAAGATATTCTATAAAAATATAAAATGGACTGATATTGTTAAATTCTTTGTTGTGTCATTTAATGCAACACAAATAATAAAAAGACTTTCGCAAAATACTGTATATATGTAATGTATGTGTATGACCCCCTTTGTTGGTTAATGTGAGCAGGATACTATCCCCCACTTCTTTTTCCATGAGCATTATCTTATGTTTTGCCTTAAAATGTGTGGCTGCCCACGTTTGTGTAGTCATGTAAAATATTACATGTAAGGCTCCAAAGGCTCTTTGGACTTGAACTACATGAACAGGCTGATGTGGATCTCATCCAATGAGATTTTTAGACCTGCTTAATTGATATCTGACCAATCTTTAGCCAGAAAGGTGCCCTAGCCAACCAGGTTGCCTAGGGTGCCCGGTTGGCTTGGCCCGACCCTGCAAGGGACTTAGAGAACTAACACTATTGTACAACAGCCCAGTTACATGATAGAGGTTCTTTATGAGTCAGCCCTGTCTGTTGCAGAAGAAATACTTGTTCTCATGTTGGCCAACACACATATTTTGAAAGTATAAGCAGATAACAGTTGTATCTACTGTAAAACTAGAGAACATATAGTACATAGGTGCACTACATCCTTATATATTGGAAAATTTTTTTGTTGGGGCCCCCAAAGTTACACCACTGACTCTAATCTGCATCTATTATGGAGTAATACTTTTATCTGCAGGGCAGGGTGCAAAATACAAAACAACATGGTTGATTGTACCTACTTTTTGCACTTCACGCCCTGCTTTGCAGTAGTAAATTAAACCAGACTGGAAATATTTAAAGGCAAAAATCTATATACTGAAACATTTCTACAGCTGGAAGTATGAACATCCCTCTTTGACTTTCATTGCTTTGAATTGAAAATATCACAGTGATCAAAATATCATTGTGAGCTTTGTTATTCACTAGCAAGGGTGGAAGAAGTTATTAAAACTAATAGAGGTATGCCGTTCCGAAAACATAACGTTTGCAAAAATAATTCATCACATATCAAAAATGTATTAAAATATCTTCTTTTAGTGGAGTGACATAATAAGTTGGAGCCTCTGAGAATCACTTGGGCATGTTTTCCATGTTTTAGTTGGGATGGCTGATGGCAGTTCATGGGAGGCATCCCGTCAGTCTTGTAGAAAAACAGCAAACTTCTGAATACATACGTAGTATATTGGTGCCCAACTGTTGTGTTACTGAAAATAATGCCGCAGTTTTAGCATAGAGAGGCAAATGAACTTTCTTCACTCAGTATGTGAAGTGACAGCTGCTTCATAGAAAAGCTTATATCAGTAGTGTAACTAGATATTACTGGGCCTCACAGCAAATTATTATTTTTCAGGCCCCCAAGATGTCTAGACGTTGACCTGTTTTACCAATATTTCTTGAAATTATATATGAATTAGGGCCTCATGGGTCCCCTATACCTCCTGGGCCCCCCTGCAGCCGCAGGGTCTGCTGCCTCTGTAGTTACGCCCCTGGCTTATATACTGCAAACGTCTGAATACATACATAGTATATTGGTCCCATCTGTTGTTGTATTACTGAAAATAATGCCGCAGTTTTAGCATAGAGAGACAAACAAACTTTCTTCACTCAGAATGTGAAGTGACAGCTGCTTCATAGAAAAGCTTCAGTACAAATATGGTAGAAAATATATTTATTGGATTTTTCTTTGCCTTGCTTTAAAAATACACAATATGGGGGCGTGGCTTGGAGCGGCATGTGAACAGACGTGAGTTGGTGCAGCTCGGGTGCTCGGTCACAAAATCCCTGATTATATCCTGAACGAACAGCACTATCACGGCTACAGAGGCAGCCCCAACCGAGGGACTACCCCAGAGAACGCTGATGGGGCAAAACCGGGCAGTAAAGAGAGCCTCGGAGGCTGCTTCGACGCTTGAAAAATATGCGCGAGAGAGTCTCTCTGAACAAAATGGCGCTAGAGAGCAGTCTCCCGGGACCGATGCGAGGGAAGGCCAAAGCCACGCAGATGGAAATTCGCAGGAACCGACCCTAGCAGACCTACTGGCTGAAATCAGAGCCTCAAAGGAATCTAGCAACAGCCTTATATGCTCCAAGACGGATGAAATCAAAATAGACCTATCTATCATTAAGCTTGATTTGCAAAAGGTGCGGGAAAGGGCGGCGGCCCTGGAACAAAGGTTGAGCTCTGTGGAGGACCTATGCCATCCCCTGCCCGAACGTATGCAGCATTTACAACAAGCGGTGGTCGCATGCACCTCCAAGTCGGACGACTTGGAAAACAGGTTGCGACGCAACAACCTTCGATTTATCGGCTTCTCGGAAAAGGCAGAAGGCAACTCCCCTGAGAACTTCCTAGAAGCCTGGCTTATCAATCAATTTGGGCAAAATAACTTCTCCACAATGTTTGCCATCGAAAGGGCCCACAGAATACCTACCAGAGCTCCGATACCGGGGGCCCCACCGCGCCCTTTGATTGCGTGCCTCCTGAATGCCAGGGATCGCGACGGTGTCCTGACGATGGCAAGGAAGTGGGAAGCCCTCAACTTTCAAGCTGCACGGATTTCGGTGTTTGGAGACTTCTCTGCAGAGGTACAGTGCCAAAGAGCGAAGTTCCTAGATGGGAAGCGGAGGCTACGTGACCTCAATCTGCAGTATGTGCTGTTATACCCCGCCAGACTCCGGGTCATCGCGGAAGGCCAGACCCAATTTTTCACCTCGCCCACTGAGCTGAGTGCCTGGCTGGACACCCAGCAGAACCGGGCATGAAACACCCAGGCCCCGGAGGGAGCGGGACCACTCTTCATCCATCTTGCGTGGTCTGGCAATCGGAGGGCGCACCGTGAGTAATGTTTTGGGGTGGGTGGGGGTGATCTCCCATCCACTAAGTTCTGTTCTTCTTTTTCTTCCAATCCTAATTGCCCCATAATTTTTCAGCGACTGTTTTGGCTGTGCCACACCACCCCGAGTACGGGGTGCACTAACAGGCCCGCAGCAACCCTTACTGTTTACATCTCCTTTTACCCTACACCACATGTTTGGACATGGAAGGGGACGGTAAGATCCTTTTGCCCTAGATGTTGCCTCCGAAACCCATTTCGCAACACTAGTGCTGTCCACATTTAGCTTCCGAGACTGAGTTACACTTTAGTATACAGTTGACTTTCACCAATTTTTTTGGGTGAAGTGTGTTTGCCAGTTCACGGCCTTTACTGGCCCAGCGTGAGTTCACACTCCTCAGCAGTTATGCAAGTTTGGGAAAAATTCTGCCACAAGTTGGGGGAAAGGGCAGAAGGGGAGGGGAGGTTGGATTGGGAACAGGATATGTTAATGTTTTGCAGATCTGACTACGTCTGCTGCACAAGGTTCAGGTATGTCGTTATGGTTGCCAGAATTGTGTTCTCTCAGGTATATATTATGTCAGCTCGTACAGATGTCTTTGAAGTGCAGTAGCTGGAACGTGAGGGGCCTGAATGACAGCATCAAGCGCAGGCTGACTCTAGATTACCTTAAAAAATCAGGCGCTAAGGTTATTTTCCTGCAAGAAACGCACCTGATAGGGGTAAAGGCACAGGCCCTTAAGCGCCCCTGGGTTGGCTGGATGTACCATGCCCTTATTCTACACATTCCTCGGGGGTGTCGATCCTAATCCACAAATCGGTAACTGACAAATCTGGCAGATTTCTGTTTATACATGGGCAAGCTCAGGAAATGGTTCTTGCTTCTATATATATCTCTCCCCCATCCTCTGATGACTGTGTGGTACAATTAATAAAATTTGTTGCTCAATTTCCATATGCCGCAGTAGTGGCTATGGGAGACTACAATGCTATTTTAGACCCCAAACTAGACAGGTTACGAAGGGATGGGAAACCTGGACCAACACCCTATAACAAGTTATTAGCCATTACAGGAGGGGCGGGCTTAGAGGAGGCTTGGAGGCATTATCACCCAGGGGAAAGAAACTACTCCTGTTTCTCCACCTCACACCTGGTCCTGTCTCTGATTGACCATGCCTTCTTAAACCATAGGGCTCTCCCCCTGGTGAAAAGCATTAAATATCTCCTGAGAGGCATCTCAGATCATGCCCCCTTAGAACTAGAGATCAGAGTGGTACCCCAACAGAATACTCCCAGATGGTCACTAAACCCGATCTGGTTAAAAATCCTCCAGAATCACGATAGAGTGGAGGAATTCATTACTGACCTAATTGAGGCAATGAATGATCCCAATGACCATCTTGTATCCTGGGATGTAATGAAAGACCACCTCAGGAAATTTTATAATACGGAAATAAATGCCTATAAGGCCCAATTCGCATATAAGCAGCAACAGCTTGAAGGGGAAATAACTAGATTGGAACTTCTAGTAACCATGGCTCCAGATACTCAAGGGTTCAGGGACTTGCAATCGGCGCAAGATGAACTTGCTAAATACTTGACTGAAAAGGCCAAACACCAACACCTATTCTCAAAAATTAACATCCTGGAACATAGGGAGAGGGCCGGAAGACTATTAGCACACCTGTCTAGGCAACACTCAACCCCCCCGCTATCACGCTCCTAAAAGACACCACCGGTAAGCCAACCTCAGATCCGCTAGAAATACAAAATATCCTAAAGGGCTTTTACTCTAGGCTATATACCTCCACTTTGACCCCAGCCGACTTCCCAGGAGTGGAATCTTTCCTTAGCCCCGACTAGACCCTAAATACAGTGAATACCTAGATTCTAAATTAACTTTAACTGAGGTACACGAGGCAATCGACTCCTTCCCTAACGGGAAAGCAGCCGGGGCCGACGGCCTCCCCATTGAACTTTATAAATGCCACTCAAAAACACTAGCACCATTTCTACTTAAGGTGTATGAAACAGCTCTACAGGCGAAAGAACTGTCACCTTCTATGTATGAAGCAGCGGTAATACTCTTAGCAAAATAAGGTAAAGATCCAACCTTACCAGAATCATACAGGCCAATTTCCCTCCTAACAGCGGACGCTAAAATACTAGCTAAAATCATAGCAAATAGGTTAAAGAAAGTAATCCACCTCCTAATACCAGATGATCAACTGGGGTTTATGCTGGGCAAGACCACGGCCAAGAATATCCGCAGATTAATGGTTAACCTCACACTGGAACACTCCAACATAGGAGGACGTGCTGTGGCGGCAGTAGATGTCGCCAAGGCATTTGACACTGTGGAGTGGGGGTATCTGTGGAAAGTGTTAAGACTTATGGGATTTGGAGATCACTTCATAACCCTTATACAGCTGCTTTATGCCAAACCAATAACTGCATTACGGATGGGTGCAGCATTGACTACTCCTTTTGCTCTGACCAGAGGCACCAGGCAGTGCTGTCCACTGTCCCCACTCCTGTTTGTGATAGCCATCGAACCCTTTGCTGCGGCGGTCAGGCAAAACACACGCATGACCGGTTGGGTTTCGAGTGCTGGGGAAGATAAAATCCAGTTATACGCAGATGACACCCTGGTATACCTTGGGGACAGAGGACAGTCCTTAAAATAACTTATTAACCTGACAGAGAGGTTTGGGAAGGTCTCAGGGTTAAGAGTAAATCCCTCAAAATCCACGCTATTCTTGGTTGACCCCCCAAATGCTAATGAGGATCTGACTAACTGCCCCCTACATGTGGCAGGTAAATTCACATACCTAGGTGTGGAAATTGCACTACCGATATCTAGTTACTGTGACCTAAATGTCATCCCTCTTTTAGCCTGGGTGGACGCGAAGCTGATCGCATGGGAGGCCCTTCCTATAGGCCCAGTAGGCAAAATTCAACTGATCAAAATGTTTATACAACCTAAGCTGATGTATACGCTGTGGCATGCTCCACTGCCTCTCCCCATAAAGATCTTCACTACACTGGACATGAAAATGAGAAAATTCATTTGGGGAACAGTAGGAGCAGACACTAAAAAGACCGGTTAAAGCAGGAGGGATGGCACTGCCTGATTTTCAGGCCCTCTATCTTGCTTTGTAGATCTCACATCTGACAGTACTCAAACCAGATGGCCCTTGCTCCGCCTTATTTAAAGTATGGCATACCTTAATCCCCCCAGGTGTATCCCCCGTGCAAGCCCTACTAGTGGCTCCCACAGGTCCAAACAGGGCAAAACTCAACCCGCTCCTAGGGAATGTCAAATGGATTTTTGCCAGAATTAACCAAACTACAGGATTCACTCAAATTGACCCATCCACCCCACTGTGACACAACTCTAAACTGGGAGGGGTGGCTGACCTAATACCCCCCCAATACTGGATAGAAAAAGGGGTATATACCTTAGCAGATGTTTGGGGTCTCAGTGGCCCTCTTACCTTTCCGGAACTAAGAATCAGGTTGAAAATACCATCTTCACATTGGCTATTCTATATGAGACTCAGGGGCAAGCTGATGGAGTGGCATAAAGGCAGGCCAACTGAGCTAAGTGCACATCCGCTCATTTCTTTGCTCGGTAAACTCCCAGGGAACTATTTCCAAGGTGTACAAACTCATGGTGGATTACAGATGAGGGCACACAGTTAAAATGCAGGGAACTCTGGGAGGGTGAACTCGGTGCTCTTACTGATACTCAGTGGGAAGCAGCCCTTAGAGCCCCCAGAAGGATCTCATTTGTCCCTAGACACCATTTGCTGCAGTTATACTTGCTATATAGGGCCTACTACACGAGAAGCAGGCTAAACAGAATTTACCCATCTACTTCAGCTCAGTGCTTCAGATGTGACCAGGCTGAAGGGGATGTAATGCATACCCTCTGGAGCTGCACGGCTCTGCGTGACTACTGGGACAAGGCCCTTGAGATTCTAGGTGAACTGACAAGGTGTGAAAGTCTAAATGACCCAATAGTGTGCCTACTAAATATTCAGACAGGGTTGGGAGTAGATCCACACATGACTGAATTCTTAAACAAAGCTCTATTCCAAGTACGTAGACTGGTCACCCTGAATTGGAAAAAGTCATCACCTCCTGTAGTGGACCAATGGGTGGCGGGAATGGCTAACCTAGCCAATACTGAATATCTTTTAGCTAAGCGGAAGGGTCCCAGGACAAGTTCCATAAGACCTGGGACCCCTGGCTAATGAAATTTCCCCCACAACAATATTGGTGGTCTGACACTGTTAATAATAATTCCTAGTGGTACAATAAAGACAAACAGAGGTACCTCGCAGGGAGTCACAAGTGGTTTTTTTTTGTATTTGTTATTGATCTTTATTTGTATTTGATGCCTGTTCTGTAAACAAGTGGACAATATGTATATGTATAACCTGATGATGGTCACATTGATGTATAACCCTGGCAAACTCAATAAACTTACCTGAACAAAAAAAAAAAAAATACACAATATGATGAATACAGAAGTCATTCCGTCTCTCCTGAATGATCACTAGCTCATTACTTTTACGCTGGTATTCTGTACAGGGACACTGTATTGTGGGTACACAAAAATTGCACCATGTGCTTCATTGCTAAATAAGCCTTTTTCTCTCAAAGGGATTGTTGACCTCAGAGTTAACTTTTAGTATTATGTAGGAAGTAATATTGCAAGACAATTGCCAATTGGTTTTCATTATATTTTTTATTAATTATGCTTTGTGAGTTATTTTTATTCAGCAGCTCTCTCGTTTGCAATTTCAGCAATCTGGTTGCTAGGGTCCAAATAACCCTACCAACCATGCACTGATTTGAATAAGAGACTGGAATATGAATAGGAGAGGCCTGATTAGAAAGACGAGTAATAGAAAGTAGCAATAGCAGTACATTTGTAGCCTTACAGAATATTTGTTTTTAGATGGGGTCAGTGATCCCCATTTCAAAGCTGAATGGCCAATTCTACGCAACTTTTCAGTTTGTCTTCATTATTTCTTTCTTTATAGTTTGAGTATTTATATACATATCATAAAGTAGACAGTGGGAGAAATCAGGTTACTGATATTATTTTGAAATCTGGAATGCTTTAAAACACTAAGGGGCATATTTATGAAGGGTCGAATTTTGAATTGATAAAACTTCGAAATTCGAATTCAAAAAGACCAACCGAAATTAAGTCAAAGTTTTTTTTTTGGTCGAATAGGTCCTTATTTGCCCTAATTCGAATCGTATGATTCAAAGGAATATCGCATTCAATCAAATTCGATTCGATATTCGAATTTTAGATTTTTTTTCAAAAGAATGGCTCAAAATTTTTTCCACCTCGACCTTAGATAAATCTGCCCCTAAGGAAACTCCATGGATATTGTAGTAAAATATCCACAAAACTGATGGTAGTACAGAAATGCAGTGATCTGCAAATATAATTTTCTCTTGTTCAGCCTACAGGCAGGGCCGGATTTACATAGTGGGCACCCTTAGGCTGCTGATGTTCGTCGCCCCTGTCCCCTTCCTTTAATTCGCGCAAATTTTCATTGTCTGGACCAGAGCAATGGGGATTGGTGCATGGGAAATTTAAAAAACTATTTTATCTCCTGAGTGTCCACAGTGTTTCTGAACCAATGTGGGTGTAGTTGTACCATTTCATTTTTAGACACCAGTAAAAACACAATAAATATCAACAAAATGACTAATTGGTAGGATAAGACTCATGTTTTGAGCCTTTTACCACTCAATCAGTAATGTAATGGAGTATAGGGAGTAACAATACCGCTATTTGGTCTCATGTGTAAATAGTTTAATTAGTGTTTCAACCTGGGTAAGAACCCTACAGTCAGCCTTCATTATTCTCATGGAAATAATCCGCTGTATATCTATCTATAGCTCTTATCATATAAAAGCAAGGCTGCAGAGTTAATTCCTATATATACAATATATAAGGTATATAGAATATATATACACTTATAGGACCTGTTAAACAGAATGCTTGGGACCCAGGGTTTTTCCGAATAATGGATCTTTCCAAAATTTGGATCCCCATCAGGACTGGATTTACTGTGCAGGTGACCCTAGGCTGTGAGGTCCTAGCACCCCTCTGAGTGGAGCTGCGTGTCTCCAGTACTCCTCATGCCGCCTCTAATATTTTGCTGCCCTAGTCCCGGGCCTTTGTGGCCTAGCAACAAATCTGTGCCTGATCCCCATACCCTGGAATGTCTTCTTATTTATCCAGGTCTTGATACACAGTATCTAGTAGAATTAATTCAAAGGCAACTGGACATTTAGGGGGGTTATTTATTTATAAGTCAGATTTTTTTCTGGTCAGACTTTTAAAGGGGAAAAACAACCCTTTAAAAAAACAAATTTTTTGAGATTTAGTAAACCCCAAGCTGTTAAAAGTTGGAATTATAATAATAAGAACTCCATCTCAAACCTACCAAGGTCATGTAGTCAATGACAGATGTCCTGTTTAAAATTGGAAGATACAGTATCACAATCTGCACTGGGTTGCATGCAATAATTCAAAGAATTGTGGTTTTCTGGCAATAATGTGAAAAATCGTACAGTAAGGGTTTTTTTACAACTTTATTAGGTCTTTTCCCACACCAGATTTGTTCAAGTAAATTGTTTGATAATGATGATTAAAAAAAACTTTCATCACTTATCTGAGTGGCTTCTTCAGTTCAACTCTAAGGGGGTTATTTGTCAAAATCCAAAAAGCTCTCACTATTTTCAGAAAACTACTCCGACCAAATCCGCACAGACTTCCCCCCCTATTCATCAATAAATGTTTCCAAAAAATTCTTGAGTGGGAAAGAAATCAATAAAATTGTGAAAATATCTGAACCGTATGAATTTTTCGGATTAGTTGCTGAAAAACACAACTTTTCCTGAGTTGATGCCCGAAACCTGCGACTTTTTCAGGTTTGACGCCTGAAGACCATGACATTTTCCAATTATTGAACGAAACCCAGCGCAGATCAGGATATAAACAGGACATCTGCCATTGACTTCTACATGAACTCGGCAGGTCTGAGTTGGAGTACTTTTTTATTCTGACTTGTAACACCATCGGGGTTTATTAAATCATGAAAAATTCATGTTTTTTTCCCTTTAAAGGTTAGATCAGAAAAAATCTGACTTTAATAAATAACACCCTAAAGGTCAATTTTTCTTTGAATTAATTCTACTACATACTGTATATAAGTCTGGGATCTCAGTTGGAACAATACAGGTATTTGCTATTACATAGAGAAAAGGAAATATATATTTTTACATGTAACTATTTGATTAAAATGGTGTCTATAGGAGATGGCCTTCCTATAACTTGGAACTTTCTGGTTTCCAGATAATGGATATGGAACCTGTTATCTAAACAGTAAATAAATCCAATTGGATTGTTTAACCTCCAATAAAGATCCATTATATCTTAGTTAGGATCAATGTACTTATTATAACAGAGAAAAAGGAAATCATTTTTTAAAATGTGAATTAGCTCAAAACTGAGTCTATGGGAGATAAACTTCCTGGAACACTTCTCTCTGCCTGCAGATTTAATGAGGCGGAGATGAGCGGATCACCTCAAATCATTGGCTTCCTCTGTCTGCGATGAAACATGTAACTTCTGTCTGTGTGCGGCTAAACAGAGCAGTGCAGGGATGGGCCTGAAAAACACCAAAGCCCAATCCCCTCTCCTCTCCATGTAGCCGCATGCAGGTGGAAGATGAACTTTTCACTATGCTTCTCTCCTCCTCATAACAAATTGCAGGTGGAGAGAATCATATGCTTCTTGTGCCTTTATTATTATTTGTTTTCTGTTGTTGCAAGTTTTGTAACAAATATATTATACATGTATTATCCACCACTAGATGTCAGTGTGTTTCTCTGTAGTGTGAGTAGATACAGAACCTAGTGCTCATTTTTATCCAGAGAAGGTTCAGCCAGGACCCTCCTTTAAGTAAAAAAAAAAAACATTGTTGGCCAAGTCCCCCCCCAAATTTAAAAAAATTGCATGTCAGGGTTTGGCTCTTAAGGGGGGCCAGGCCATGATTCACTTAACTGATAAGTCAGGCCCCCCTGCTGCCCTTCAAGCTTAGAAGAGAGGACTGGAGCTCCCATATGAGCATGACTTTTCTCCTATGCAGTTCTCTGTACCCTCATTGGTCGCTTAAAGGGATCCTGTCATCGGAAACCATGTTTTTTTCAAAACGCATCAGTTAATAGTGCTACTCCAGCAGAATTCTGCACTGGAATCCATTTCTCAAAAGAGCAAACAGATTTTTTTATATTCAATTTTGACATGGGGCTAGACATTTTGTCAATTTCCCAGCTGCCCCTGGTAATGGGACACAATAATGATGTGATTCATGTAGTGTTTCAATCTATATAATTGTCAAAATGGGCTTCCTTTTCATTAATGTAGATATAACATATTTATACCACATGCTCTACATATGATATAGATCTGTAGATCCTTTAACAAAGGATTTATATTGGTTAGACAGTAAATAACTGGCCCACTAATAGGAAACAGTTGCATGGCTTGAATTTTTTGTAGTAAATGGTGCATTTTATCACAAGAATATAAATGTTTAGGTGTCTGTAAGTACTCTCACATTACACTGTAAAGTTTCCATAGGAGAGAGTAATGTGATTAGGCATTCCTTATTAAGCAGCTGAAATGAGAGTCTCTGACAATCATTGATTGTCTCTGGATCCTTGAATAAACAAACAATAAATGCAGGCAAAGCCTCTGAAGGCAGAAGCAGAAAATGCTGTAATTAAATCAGAAATGAGTATGAAACCAATTCAGTCATACTGTGCTGAAAATACATGACCTAGCACGATCTGGCCCAAAATGGTAATACAGGTAATGGGATCTGTTATCTGGAAACCCATTATCCAGAAAGCTCTGAATTACGGAATGGCCGTCTCCCATTTACTCCATTTTCTCCAAAAAATCCAATTTTTTTTTCCTTTTTCTGTGTGATAATTAAACAGTACTTTGTACATAACCCAAACTAAGATATAATTAATCCTTATTGAAAGCATAACCAGCCTATTTGAGTTTGTTTAATGTTTACATGATTTTCTAGTGAACAATGTATGAAGAACCAAATTACGGAAAGATCTGTTGTCCGGAAAGCCCCAGGTCTCGAGCATCCTGGATAGCAGGTCCTATACCTGTATCGGTTTTCTTAGTGCAGGAAATGTTAGCCAGTACCACTTTACTGTAAGAGAAATTTTGCTGCTTCTGATTGGGGTCAGTCTGGGGTGTGTGAGGTCCACTGAGGCTACTACCCATGGGGCTTCCACACCCCCTCTAGGACCCTCCTCACCCTCCACCAGTGCACTAGACCCTTTCCCCATGCACTGTCCTTATATTACATTTGCTGCATTTGGAAGAGGGAGGGCAGCAGGGAAACGATGGGGGAGAGTAGTCAGAGATCGGGTCTAGGTCAGAAGAGCCCACTGGCAGGGGTGTAATTACAGATGAAGAAGACCCTGCACCTGCAGGGGGGCCCAGGAGGTATAGGGGCCCAATGCGGCCCTAAATAATGAGCAATTTCAACATATATTGTTAAAACAGGAAAACCTCTGGTTATGTTGGGGGCCCTAAAATTTATTTGCTGTGGGGCCAGTTATCCCATTGCCCACCGTGTTTTTCTACTGGTGTCATCACACGTCCATCAAGTTCAACCTTTTAAGTCTACAGTCTATATATAAATAACCTGCCAAATTGCTAGTTGATCCAGAAGAAGTTAAAAATCCCTCAGAAGGGAAAAATTCCTTCCTGACTCCAAGATGGCAATTGGACCAGTCCCTGGATCAATTTATGTTGATCCAAGTGTTAAACATGATGGGTGCCATTGTCTGGTGCCTTACATCTAACAGGTTCTATGTGTTGCCCTCACTACACATCAATTGTCCATTTTTTCCAGTGTTTTTTGTTTATGTTCATTGTAAAGCTAACCATATGTTTTTGTTTGGCAAGGTCACCAAATCAGTGGTCATGGAAAAGATATTGGCTACAGAATCTATAGTGAATATTAAGTACGCATGATAGAAACCTCTAGTGACCAAAATGAGGCAACACATAATAGTTCAACAAATTCAAATTTTCTATTTTCATGCTGGTAAAAAGTATATTTATTTTATCATTTAAAAAATACATATCGCATTTCGTGCTTACCCAGCACTTAATTGTAGGCAATTGCCTATGATCCAAGTGTTAAACATGATGGGTGCCATTGTCTGGTGCATTACATCTAACAGGCTCTATGTGTGGCCCTCATTAACTACACATTAGTTGTCCATTTTTTCCAGTGTTTTCTAATGTTCATTGTAAAGCTTTGAAAATCCAATCATTGGGTCCTCAAGCCAACGATCCTGGTAACCTATTTGGTGCTGCTGCTTGAGCCGAGTTTTTTAACCCACCTCATTGGCGAGGTCATAATAGCCGCAATGTCAGCTTCTGATCAAGGGCGGCATCAATGTACAGATTCTGTCCTCTATTTAAGGGTTTTTAGCCGGATATCAGTGGGGTAGGCCTGGTTGAGGGTCCCATACACAAAAGATAAGTTGCTGAATTGGTCTGAAGGGTCCAAAATGGCAGTTTAAATCTGCCCAGGTTTGGCCGCCTTTAGTTGTGTCTAACATTTTCAGTGTTGTGAAATCACTTCCAGTGCTCAGCATTAATATGACATTTGCATGTGATTCAAGTCTGCTGTGGCTACTGATCCAACCGGCTGTGAGTGGCTTCAGCTCCAGGGTTCCACAGCATCAATAGGCTCATGTGTAAAACCCTGTTTTATCTAAATAAAAATATCTAAAAAAAATATATACTTTTTCTAAGTAGAATGTGCCATTGGGTAATCAATACTAGATAATTGCCCTTTTAAAAAAATTGCCCTTTTAAAAAAAATGCACAGAAACAAACCAAGGGCACACATACAATAGGTCACATGATTCAATTAATAGACAAAGTTCTGTTAGAGCTGCAGTAATTCTGGTCAAGTGATTTTCGAGAAAGCACAAAGAATATCATAAAATGGTGGCCCAAAGTAAAACATATTAAAGGGCAATATTTAATAATATCTATTCCAGTTTGGTGAAATTCTTTAATAAGCCATTTCTGACAGTGGCGTAACTACCGGGGGAGCAGGGGGTGCGATTGGGCCAGGGCTTGTCTTGTCGTCAGGGCCCGCACCCCCGCAGGGCCCCTCGGCAGCTCACGCGCAATGAATCCCGCGCAGTTCCGGGCGTACGGAGGGGGGCCCGGCTGCACGTCCCGCCCCCCTCTAGTTACGTTACTGACTTATGATGTAAGCTTTATTGGAGTGGACCAATAAAGGGCACCTGTTGGGTAAAAATGTTATCCCTAAAAAAAAGGTGCGGGCTAATAGACCCTGCATTCCGGTTGGGGATAGCAGTAGTTTTTTTTAAAAAACAAAAAAACCCCACCTGCGCTACGCCACCCGCACCGAGAGTGCTCCAAGTCCGAGCAGTCATGTCCGGTCACTCGCATGTGCATAATGAAAATGTGCCACGAATTGCGCATTGTGTGTGATGTCACATGCATGTTACACAACATGGCTGCTCGGGTAGCGTAGCATTGGCGGAGGGCATTGTTTTAAAATAAAAATTAATGTTATCTACAACCGGAATGCAGGCTCTATTAGCCCTCACCTTTGGTTGGGGATAACATTTTTACCCCACAGTTGCCCTTTTTAAGACCCCACTTTTAAAGAATGTGGCTACTGGTGCCGAGCAGGTTACAGAACTCACAACTTCAGCAAACATGGCCAGTCCTCAAAGAAACTGAGACAGGAGCAAGTGTGGGTGGTAACCAGCTGAAGCTCCTTCTGGGCTGTACCAAAGTCTGAATGAGCTCTCTGTGAATGCAGCTAAACGTTTATCACATTTATTGTCACCATGCTGGACAAATGGAACATGCATTTCAATAACTTCCCATAAAATGATTGTTAGTACTTGGTAAGATGTATTTTGAGGAATTTCCACATATAGGCAAATATGGGTGCCGCACCAGTGGCCTTACACCGTATGACACCTCTCTATTGTTCTGCTCATTGGGGCGACTGCAGGAAGAGAAGAGGAGCTGCTCCATGGTGCAGAGATAACAGTCAGGATCATCAGCCCAACATCAACACTGAACAACAATTGTACAACATTTTATCTGTATGTGGATGAGCGGTTTATGCTTTGATTTTCATGTTTGGGCAACATTTCTTACTATTTACTAAGCAATAAAGCTTTTTTTGGCATGAAAATACTAATACTACTTTTTCACAGGGAATAAAACTGGACATGTGCTGAAATGTCGTAATAATCTACTGCAATGTGTGTTAGAAATTGTTTTCTTTTTTTGTGTGGAGGGTTCCTTCTCATCCAGAACTCTCATTTACATGGCCATTCCTTTTCTCTAATGGAAAGGTAGATGTATTGTGTGTCCCAAATGCCATTTACAGAGGGAGTCATTGTGCCAGGTGTCACTAACTGCTGGTTGTGTATCAGTGAAAGTGCTGTTGTCTCCCTGCACCCACATAAGGACACCCATATGGCAAACACTGATTGTTTCATAACACTGCTGGGCATATACACATAGAACATTTCTTGATGTATCGGCTACAAGAAGACACCTGAATAATGGCAAGTGTTGGAATAGGGACACATCACTTCTGTCGCTCAGACTTGTTTATACCAATTTGCGGCTCCATAGACATTTCTCAAGCATCTCAAGGCCATCTTGCAGGTTTTATAGTAGGAGCTTTTCCAGACTTCAGTATGGCCTTAAATGTTCTCCATCTCATCAGTTTGATAGATCAAGAGCAAGATAGTCTTTACGACAGTTCTTCCCAACTACTGTAATGTGTGCCAGTTATTTACTATAGGTATGGGATCCGTTATCCAGAAAGCTTCAAATTACGGGAAGGCCATCTCACATAGACTCCATTTTAATAAAATAATTTACATTTTTAAAAATGATTTCCTTTTTTCTCTGTAATGATAAAATAGTACTTTGTATCGCATGTATCTATTATACAGGTATGGGATCTATTATGCAGGATACTTGGGATCTGGGATATACTGGACAAGGGCTTTTTTGTCATTTGAATCACCATACCTTAATTCTCCTAAAAATCATTTGAACATGAAATAAACCCAATAGGATTGTTTTGTCACCAATATGGATTTATTCAGCTCAGTCACCATCAATTGCAGGGAACTCTTATTATCACAGAGATGGCCTTTCTGTACTTTGGTGCTCTCTGGAAATCAGCAATCCCATATCTGCACACCCGATCTTGAGCACATAAATCAGAATTAAAGGCAAACTAATTGAATTTATGTCCTTGTGGCCCCTCTTCTTGTTGCCGACTATCAGGGTAGTGAGATACAATGGAAGAAGTTGTGTTCTGGCTCTTACGTTAGACATCTATTCACTCCATTTATTTATAGTTATAGTTTAAATACATTTCTCTTTCTATTACAACTGCTACTATAATGACACTCTGGCAGTCAGTTGAATTGGCACATGATATACATGTGAGCAGTAACGCCACGTCAAGGCTTCAACCATGTTACTGTCCATTCGCACACCTATTGCAGCAAATGGCTCACCCGATGACTTGCTGCAATAGTTCCCTATCTGGCCAGATACCGGCTGATATAAGCCGTCATGGGACCCCTCCTCCTCAGATCAGACTGGGAGGTGTAAGGAACAAAAGTTCCCCAATGAACGATCTACAATAACACACACTTCCGCACACCCACATGCTCTCACTCATTCACTCACTATTTTCTCTGTCCCTGTGGCAAATCCCATGGTCAGTGAGACTGGAATTCCACTCCCCACTGCTTTACTAACTATATAATTCCCCCTAGTACTTCCCTACTCAGTAAGAATTTGATGGACCCTATCAATGAATTAAGGACACCATTACACAGTAATTGAGGGTGAGCGTGTCCATCAGGTTTACTATAGATGATCCAGAGGAAGGCAAAAAACCCCATCTTTAGCCATCTCCAATTTGCTTCAGATGGGGGGAAAATTCCTTCCTGACTCCAAAACGGCAATCGGACCAGTCCCTGGATCAACTTTCTACTGACTATTAGTACCAGCAGCCTTTATTATGTAAAAGGCCTGGTTATGGGGGATGAGGATTATTATGGGCCTATTTATCTTGACTAATATATGATTCATGGTGGGGAGGGGAAGGAGGGAGTTGTGGCTAGGCAGCATTTAGGGACCTACAGCTCTGCCTAGTCTATTCTTATTCCTTTGATCCTAAAACTTTACACCTTCACATTCACAACTCTAATGGGCTTATTTATCTTTTTAAAAAGGGGCCTACAAGCTGCAGCTCTATCTGCTGCAATATTACTCCCTCCTATTGGGACAAAGAGGCACAAGCATACGGAGGGCCTCATCAGATTTTTCTACATTTTAATAGTGAACTAAATTAAATTTGCAGCCAATCAGAAGGTGCGCTATGTTCATCTTCTACATTGGTGCAATGGGGATCCCTATTTACATTCACACATCACTTCATACCTTTCATACTTATTGCAGCAAATCACAGTGTAAACAGGCTGAAAGTGGTGTTTCTTCAGCAGTTAATTTACTGTTATGATTTGCTGCAAATTTCTATCAGGATATGGCATATTCCTTATCCCACATAGCTAATCCCATATCCCTTTACTATAACCCTTATAGTACCAATAACCCATAATTATATACATATATCCCTTTTTCAACATCACTATTCCCATATCCCTTTACTATAACCCTTTTAGTACCCATATCCCATATTTATATACATATATCCCTTATTCAACATCACTATTCCCATATCCCTTTACTACAACCCTTTTAGCACCCATAGCCCATAATTATATACATATATCCCTTATTCAACATCACTATTCCCATATCCCTTTACTATAACCCTTATAGTACCCATATCCCATATTTATATACATATATCCCTTATCCCACATAACCACTGCCATATCCTGTATACCTTTACCCATAAACTTTACATTTAACGTACAGTATGTGCTACAAACTACAGGAAAAAGACAGGAGAGCATAAAAGAAGAGAAAGAAACAATTGTAACATTCCTATTCCAATATAAGATACCACCCACCCCACCCTTTTTTACCTTAACTTACAGTATATTAAAGTTGAAAAAGAGAAAAAGAGAAAAGAAAATGGTAAAAGAAAAGAATGGGACAGGAGTAAAGATGAGAAGGAATCCTAACATTTCTATTTCTATATAACATCCTATCTATAAGAAAACAGTAAAACAATGGGATGGAAGTTAGAAAAGGAAGTAAACTTACTTAATGCTATACTTACCCCTAAACCTTACCTTATATAAAGAAACTGAAGTATACTGAACGGTGTTAATTAACAATGCACTGGATTACCATAAGTGCACTGTATGTTCAGTATACATTTTTACCCTTATCCAAGGGTCTGTTAGAAAGTCCATTTAGAAAGTCCGGATTGCAGCTATTCCTTTCTTCTGGTGGGGCCTCCTGTGATGTCTTGTGTGCTAAAGAAGGAAAGAGTGCATTGTTCATAGCATAAGTCTATATATTACTTTATAAAAATATGTCCCCTCCCATGTAAAATACACATTTCTATGAGTCTAAGAGCACAAGCACACTAGCAAGTTGCCTCAATGTTATGAAAGTCCCATTAATACCTCAGCAACTTTACTATCATTTAATACTCCTTCTATAAGTAATCCTATCTCATCTTTCCCATTCTAATTTATTTCATTTCACTTACCACTATGCCTCGAGTTCTTTCTACTTTCTGTCAAGGATCCCATGTGGTGTTGGTGTAGTTGGCTGTACAGACAGACACTTGTACACTTGCAGTAGACAGTAGACGGCAGATCTGATGTTCATTGATGGAATTGGCCATGGATGGTACTTTGCCGTCATCACTTGCTGTACAGGGAGTTTGAGGTTAGTCCACATGAGCACAGGAAACACTTTACTCCTGCCATTTCCAGTTAGAATCCACATCGGAGAAGCCTTCCACATTAGCTCTCTTAGATGTCTCAGCGCAGAATCCTGGATTTGTGATTGGTAACTTATCTGCTGGTGGCTATCAAAAGAAAGCAACACACTTTGTTCTATATCATTTTAAGCATGAACATATAATATATGATACAGTATGGTCACATATATATGAATGACGCGTAGCTAAAAACGGGTATTTATTTAAAAATTCTGCACTCCATGATTAAGAAGGGTTTTTACTACATAGTACAGGTTTAAGACCCATAATCCAGAAACCTATTATCTAGAAATAGTTAAATGTTCTTCTGTAATAATAAAACAGTACCTTGTATTTTTTTCTATCTAAAATATATTGAATCCTTCTTGGAAGCAAAACAATCTGGGTTTAATTCAGGTTTAAATTCTTTTTTGGTAGCCTTAATGTATGGAAATCCAAATTAAGGAAATACCCCTTGTCCATAAAAACCTCAGGACCCAAACATTTCAGTTAACAGGCCCCATACATGTATAAGGACAATTTGAGGAATGGAGTCATACATAGTTTCCCAACTCTTTGTGTTATTTTCCAACCGCTTTACTGACACCCAGCATAAGATTTTTTTAAGTGGCTGGCGATCTGTCTGATGGGCGAAGGTGTAAAATGACAGGGGTCCACTGGTCACATATATGGCCAGAGCCTACCAACTCACAGATATACAGGGAACCCACAACTGGGTCATGGACTGTGAAGCTGCTGCAGAGCACTAAATGAGTAATAAATCTAGGACTGTGCAAAGGCAATTGCAGGTCTTTGAAATATATTTATAAGCAGTTTAGTTTCTCCAGGCTATATGCCTGAAAATGTAAAGAGGGTTCAAGTATTATGCCCTTAAAATAGCTTAATAGTTACATGCAAAGAAGAATAATATGACATGACAAGGTATATGGAAGGTAAGTTTATGCAAAGACCAAACAACTGCCTATGAAATGCTCCAATAAAGTAAACAGCCTATTAGTCTCCCCAATAAAAAACTTGGCCTTCCCGACTCCCATTGCTTGGTGCAGTTAGAAACTTACAATTTTGGGCTGGAAAGGTGCCTTTATTTTTCTGTTTTCCAGCTCACTCCAGTTGATTCTGGCATAGAATGAGTGCTTCCTGATGTTACCATTTACTCCTAAGCGTTTGCTCTTGTTCATCTCCAGGAGCTAAAAAAGAAAAACATTTATCTGAATATAACAGATGTAAAGTCAGGCACCATCCAACAATAGGAGGGATGTCCAGCTTATGAGTGTCCACCAAATGTATCTATATTTCGCCCTCTAAATTGAAATTAGAGCACTGCTTACATTAGTGGAAATGAACCTGCATATAACAGAGGAAGAAGGTAATGGAATCCCGTCATTTTATTTGAAAGTACTGCCCCCTTATACCCTGTGCCCCCATGTACCTGACCCCTGTACCCCCATGTACCTGACCCCTGTGCCCCCATGTACCTGACCTCCGTGCCCCCATGTACCTGACCTCCGTGCCCCCATGTACCTGACCCCTGTACCCCCATGTACCTGACCCCTGTACCCCTATGTACCTGACCTCTGACCCATGTGCCCCATGTACCTGACCCCTGTGCCCCCATGTACCTGACCTCCGTGCCCCCATGTACCTGACCCCTTTACCCCCATGTACCTGACCCCTGTGCCCCCATGTACCTGACCCCAGTGCTCCCATGTATCTGACCCGTGTAACCCCATGTACTGACCCCTGTTCCCCCATGTACCTGACCCCTGTGCCCCCATGTACCTGACCCCTGTGCCCCATGTACCTGACCCCTGTAACCCCATGTACCTAACCCCTGTACCCTGTGCCCCCATGTACCTGACCCCTGTTCCTCCATGTACCTGACCCCTGACCCATGTGCCCCATGTACCTGACCCCTGTGCCCCCATGTACCTAACCCCTGTACCCCCATGTACCTGACCTCCATGCCCCCATGTACCTGACCCCTGTGCCCCCATGTACCTGACTCCAGTGCCCCCATGTACCTGACCCCTGTAACCCCATGTACCTGACCCCTGTAACCCCATGTACCTGACCCCAGTGCCCTGTGCCCCCATGTACCTGACTCATGTACCCTGTGCCCCCATGTACCTAACCACAGTACCCCCATGTACATGATCTATGTACCCTGTGGCCCCATGTACCTGACCCCAAATTTTGATGTGACATTATTTCACTTGAAGGTGTGTAATTGTTTCTACTTACCTTTGGCAGAAGGTCCAGCATTTCCTGGCTCATGTGACGCGGGTATTCAAGCTTTCTCTCCTTAATCTCAAACAACTCCTGTGCAGAAACCAGTGATGGGGCAAATGGCTGTCTGCCGGTGGCCATTTCGTACATGATGACCCCGAAAGACCACTAGTCCACTGCAGCATCGTACTTCTCCAATGACAAAACCTTCAGAAAAAAAGAACTAATTATCTTCTTGGGTAACAGAAACACAGTTATATAAACTAGACACAGCAAAGGTGTCCAAAATAGAAAAAGACAAATAGATTTGAATTCCTCTGTGTATAAATTAGAAAAAAAAAAAAAAAATTCTGACCTCCGGCGCACGGTATCCAGGTGTTCCTGTCAATCCGCTGATCTTCTTTCCGCCGATCATTCCTTCAACAGCGAGGCCAAAGTCACAGATCTTGATGTGCCCGTTGTTATCCACCAAGATGTTTTCAGGCTTCAGATCACTGCAACATAAGCGCAGGAAATTAACGCAGGAAATATTAGAAAGAGAAACGTGTGAGAGTGAGTCAGGGGTAAGTAAGTACATGCACATTAAAAGGTAAAAGAAAATAGATATTTTTGGAATAGGCCCATCTGGAAACAATAAAGTTAAGTAGTAAGAAAATAGCAACAGATAAAATATATTTAAAACAAGAGGTGGTACAGTAAAGGCAGATTATAAAGAGAAAAAGATGCATTGCTTGGTTAAAATGAAAGGCTTAAATCACAATTTGTTGTGAGTCTGGACAGAGTGTGATTCACTAAGAGGAACTGTCCCTAACTGACTGCACCAGATATAAGGGGTGCAAACATTACTGTTAGTTAGCAAAGTTAAGTATAGAGAGATATCAAGATGTGAACTATATCATGCTACCAGTGAATAGAATAGAGCAGAGACCTGAGATTTTACTCACCGGTGAATGATGCCATTGGAGTGAAGGAACTGTAGGGCTATCACCATCTCTGCAGTGTAGAATCTGTAAAAAAAAAAAGCAACCAGCTTAATTCCATGGGAGATACTTATCAAATATCATGGGGGTTACCTATCACCTGTTAAATTTGACTTTTCTTGTCCTTTCATACAAATCAGTGGTGCCCTGGTTCTGCTACTGTGCACAAAGCTTTCTTATTCAGGCAAAGGCCCAAGAACCAATACACAGCAGTATGTTTTCTGCCCATAAAAATTAAATCAAAAGATATATGTCCCAAGGCTCATCTTCAGTAAAAATAAATATTTATTATTCACATTTTTAAAAGGTATTATGATACATAGTGACCCCACATGGCCCACCTATAGGTGGTGCTCACTGGTATAACCCTGGGCTGGTGCAGTTTTCTGCTGATAGGAGCACCGGTCCGGGGTTTCAGGTAAATCGATACAATCACTTGGAGGTGCCTGACATTTGGTACCCCGAAGTGTACGATGCCTTTCCTTCTCCTTTAAAACATACCCTTAAATCCGTATTCCTCCTCCTCCCCTGTGGATAACACAGCACCCCCAGTACATGATTAAACACCTTAGGGGCCCCTAACAATTATTTTCAAATGCTAACAAACCCCCAGAACAAACCCTACCAGGCTCATGTCTCACAGGCAGTGTCGGACTCGGCCGGTGGGACACCGGGAAAAAACCAGGTGGGCCCCGGGCTCTTGTGGGCCCCGCCGGCCCAGATCCGCTACTTAGTTTGGCTGCGCGACCCCACTTTGTCGGGGGTCGCGGTAGAATTGAGGATCTGCGCGTGCGCACAAAGGTATTTCTGCGCGCGTGCGCACAAGTGCGGCGCCGCGCGCATGCGCACTGCTCCGGTGAAGGACGCCGGAGCGGCAGCGGGGCCCGGAGCGGGGCCCTGGGGCAATAGCCCCGGTGGGCCCGAAGCCCCCCAGTCCGACCCTGCTCACAGGTAGTGTAGGACAGGCAGAATATGGTGCATACAGGGAGTATAGGGAAGGCAAAATACAGCAGGACACAGGGAAACTTATCAGGACCACTCTAAGATGAACAGTTCATACTGTGTTACATACAGTGACATAATGCTGGTGCCCCTTCGTCTGAGTCTGAACAAGTGAACAATATGAGCACTTTCAGTCTGGGTCTGAGGTGTGAACAGTACAGGGTTTTAGGGGTATGAAATATAGAGGTGTTACAAGTAGGGATACACCGAATCCACTATTTTGGATTCGGCCGAACCCCCGAATCCTTCACAAAAGATTCGGCCGAATACCGAACAAAATCCGAACCCTAATTTGCATATGTAAATTAGGGGCGGGAAGGGGAAAACATTTTTTACTTCCTTGTTTTGTGACAAAACGTCACACAATTTCCCTACCCGCCCCTAAATTGCTTATGCAAATTAGGATTCGGATTCGGTTCGGCCAGCCATAAGGATTCGGCCGAATCCGAATCCTGCTGAAAAAGGCCGAATACTCGCCGAATCCCGAACCGAATCCTGAATTTGGTGCATCCCTAGTTACAAGTGTGGACAATTCAGGGGAGATTACTGTCTGAATTTGAGGTTTAAACAATGCAGGGGCCAGTTAATATCTGTAGTAATACATTTTAAACTTTACACATGGTAAGTCACAGCAGGCAGAATTTCATGTGGGGGGCCACACAAGGGGGAATCAGTTAGACAGCACTGCTCTATAGTAAGAATCGTATTACTTACTGGATGTTCTTCATTGACAGATTTCCTTGGTCTGCAATAACTTTGTGCAGTGTTCCCCCGCTGGCATACTCGAGCACGAAGAAGGCATGCAGCTGGTTAGAGAGACAAATGAAGAATTAGTGAGGAATATTTGGCACAGAACTGTTCAGCAAGCAAGGTGAATTGGGGACTTGTTAGTTATCAAAGGGTGTTTTCCCCTGTTATGGGCAATTAAGTTGGCCTTAGAAAGTCAAACCATTAATGAAACAGATTATGTATCAATATAAACAGTGTTCTGTACCTCAGACTGGAACGTGGCATGAGAATGGCATAGAAAGGGGCATCCTCTGGCGATCTTCAAGAGTCGGGCCTCCTTCATGATGCAGGTATAGTTGCCCTTGCTGGGTTGTTTGGGCACCGTCTTCATTGCCACAAGTTGTTTCTTCGGTGTATATGATGCCAACATCACCTAAGAGCAGAACAAAGAGATTAGAATTTATAGAGTGTTTTGGATGCTGCTTACAACATGAATGACTGATAATATCAGAGTCAATCAGAATGTTTAAGTGGTGGTTCACTTTTAATTTAACTTTTTTTTTTGTTTGTTCAGGTAAGTTTATTGACAGTCATGATGCGAGATAAACATTACAGAATTGTATTCTTGCATTGCAGGACATAGTTTCTCTTAACATTGTACAGCACAATTAGGCACAATAATGTAACAATATACACCTTATGCAATAACGGAATTTAATAAAACATACTGTATATAACCAAATATGTGTTTGTATTACTTTACTGTGAGGCTTAAGGGAGGTTTTCCTGTTCCAGTATGTTGGGAATGGGAAATTTCATCAACCAAGGGGACCAGATCTGATGGATTTTGCCATTTGCCCCCTTTTTCTTAGAGGGGCGGGTGGACTATCCAACCTCCAATTAAGGCATATCAACCTCCTGGCTTGAAACAAAGCTTTGTTCAGAAAATTTTTTGTGGTTGAGGGCATTTGAATTCCTGTAAACTAGGGATGCACCGAATCCACTATTTTGGATTCGGCTGAACCCCCGAATCCTTCGCAAAGGATTCGGCCGAATACCGAACCGAATCCGAACCCTAATTTGCATATGCAAATTAGGGGTTGGAAGGGGAATTTTTTTTTTACTTCCTTGTTTTGTGACAAAAAGTCACGCGATTTTCCCTCGCCACCCCTAATTTGCATATGCAAATTAGGATTCGGTTCAGCCAGGCAAAAGGATTCGGCCGAAGCCGAATCCTGCTGAAAAAGGCCGAATCCCGAACCGAATCCTGGATTCGGTGCATCCCTACTGTAAACAGACCCAATATACAGACTAGTGGATCAGGGACTAACCTTAGGCCTAACACTTCCGATAACATATCCACAATTGCTGTCCAATAGTTTTGAATATCTATAGTGTATGTACTAGAGTACCCTCTGACTTCTTGCATCTAAGGCAATTAGGGGAGAGATTAGGATTGATTCTGTGTGTCAAATATAACTGTCGAATTTTGTGTCTGGGATTGACAGATACTCTGTTGGGTGATTTGAGGAGGGACTTCCTAGGTCTTCCTCCCATTTAATTTAACTTTTAATATGCTGTAGAATGGTCTATTCCAAGCAACTTTTCAATTAGACATCATTATTATTTTTTTATAGTTTTTAAACTATTTGCCTTCTTCTTCTAGCTTTTTACCGTTTTTAAATGGGGGTCACTGACCCCATCTAAAAAACAAATGCTCTGTAAGGCTACAAATGTATAGTTATTGCTACTTTTTATCTTTCTATTCAGGCCTCTCCTATTCATATTCCAGTCACTTATTCAAATCAATGCATTGTTGCTAGGGTAATTTGGACCCTAGCAACCGGATTGCTGAAACGGCAAACTGAAGAGCTGCTGAATAAAAAGCTAAATAACTCAAATAAGAGAAATGAAAACCAACTGCAAGTTGTTTTAAGAATATCACTCTCTACATCATACTTCAAGTTAAAGGGGTTGTTCGCCTTTGAGATAACTTTTTGTACGATGTAGAGTGATATTCTAAGATAATTTGCAATTTGTTTTTATTTTTTATTATTGAAGGTTTTTGGGTTATTTAGCTTTTTATTCAGCATCTCTTCAATTTGCATTTTAAGCAATTTGGTAACTAAGGCCCAAATTACCCTAGCAACCAAGCATTGATTTGAATAGGAGACTGGAATATGAATAGGAAAGCATCTGAATAGAAGGATCAGAAGGATCAGCAATAACAATACATTTGTAGCCTTACAGAGCATTTGCTTTTTTAGAAGGGGACAATGATGCCCATTTGAAAGCTGCAAAGAATCAGAAAACGACAAATACCTATAAAACTATAAAACATAAATAATGAAAACCAATTGAAACGCTGCTTAGAATTGGCTGTTCTATAACATGCTAAAAGTTACTTCAGGTGAACCACCCCTTTAACTCAAAGGTGAATAACCCCTTTAAAGACATTGCCAAGTGCTTGATTGTACTTCCATGTTTTCTGTACAGATTTATACCAGATAACAAAAGAGATTTCTATATTGGGAGGCCCCACACTCACCTGTCCAAATGTGCCTTCTCCTAGCTCTTGGTGGAATTTGTACCTCTGTATATCCAGGGGGGCTGGTCTTTTCCCATCCACATGGGATTTCTTCGGTGCACTTCCACTTCCACCTTGTGGGAACAAAACAAATTGAGTCAAAAGCCCATATCAAAATATATTATGCATTGTATATTTTCCTGAATATATCTATCTACCTATAAGTATCTCCATAACAATTAATGGTGGCTAAGGCAGCACCCACATTTAGAGAAAAACTCTTTATCTTTATTATTTGTGAGTATTCCTAGCATTTAGTGTAAGAAGGATATTATTTAAGCCTTTGGGGTTTTCAATTTTCCCTAACTGTCCTAACTGTTCCACCTGTCAATATATGTTTTCTAAAAACATACAGAAGTTTTAATTAAAGCAGAGGGATGGATTTGTGGAAAACCCACCCATAACAGGACCCACCAATGTGGGCAGTTAAATAACTATCTTGACGCCATATTAAAAAGAATTAGATGTAGACGTAACAGAAAATAAAAATGAAATACATTTCTTGCATATTCCCCCTTACCTTCCAATGGATCTTCTGGGCTCCTTGGTCTTTTCCTCTTGTCCTGCTCCTTCCTTCTTCTGCTGCTCTGAGGAATTTTCATCTCTTCTAAGCCGGTTTTCTTTTTACTTTTAGTTGTTTCTTCTTTCTCTTCTTGTCTTCTCTTCTTGCTCTCAGGTTTACTGGTCACATCTGAGAGACTTTCTTTTCTCTTCTTTGTTTGATCTTTTTTAACAGCTCTTCTTTTATTCCTTCCATCTTCAGGGGGCTTCTCCCCTACATGGACTGTTTTTTTACTCTCAGTGTGTATCTTCTTCCTATTTCGACTGGAGTTGGTCTTCTCTTCTGCATCTTGCTTCTTGGCTTTCTTCTCTTTCTTCTTCCCACTTTCATCCTGTGGAAGTTCTCTCTCTTCTGGAGTCAAACTCCTCTTTTTCCTCTTCTTCATCTTCGCCTTCCTTCTCCTTTTATTGTAATTCTATGTCGTTTTATCCAAAATTTGTCTTCTTTTATAGCATCTGATGTGGCAATCTCTCTCGCTCGCTCCCTCTCTCTCCACCGTCCAAAAGACAGTTGGGCAGTGGCAGTTGACAACCAACAGTTTACTCAGGAGAATCATGTGACTAGCAGCAGTGAGACATACAACCAATAACAGTAGCTTGTGCCATTAGCAAAAATCTAGTCTTACAATCACTGACACTAGGAACCAGAGGACAGATTGATGCAAATAACTTCTAAATTGCTTTCATTATGTCCATCTACAACATACTGAGATTTCCTTTTGGGCAGGGTCCTCTTTACATTTTTGGATTGTGTTTTTTTGTATTCTTGTAAAGTTAATGTATAAACCCATTGATTGTACAGTATTGAGGGATATGTTGGTGCTTTCTAAATATGTGTAATAAACTGTAAGGTAAGTTTGACCTTTAAACATGTGATGAAAGTGTGGGCAAGTGTCCATTCTGTAATGTGGATATAGAAATCTTTGTCTAAGGGCAATGGCATGAGGGATTTGGGGCCTGTCCATCGTATTTTGTAGTAGCCCAGGAAACAGGGCAAAGTTGGGTGTTTTGGTGTTGTGTGTTTAGGCTATTAAAAAAAACACAGCACGTGAAATCACCCAAAAACAAAAAACTAGGGTCTATTTGTATGAATCTGCTTAATGGAGCCCTTAAACTAAATCCAAAGGGTCAAGGTTCACCGCTCAATTTGGTTTCGGCACGCAGGGCCACCATTAGAAATCATAGGTCCCCATATAATATAATTATTTGGCCTCCATTCCCTCCCCACCGCACAGTATAAAGGCCACACAGACATGGGAGCTATAAAAATAAATGAAACACTTTTGGCCAGAGGATTATTAAGCCTGCCACCACGTCAAGGTAGACTCTTTAAGCAGGTACCTACTCTAACCTAAATTGCACTTTGTTTTAGAATCATTCTGCATTTCTAATGTACAAATAAGAGCCATTTAGTTTAATCCCTTGACCAAAAAATAACCAGTCCTAATAAGGGCAATGGAAGCAAGTCTGCTCAAAATCCCTTCGCCATCTCTAACATTCGAATCACTGCACATAAAACACACTTTGAGGCACATTTATCAAGGGTTGAATTTCGAATTCATGTAAGCTTTTTAAAACTCCCATAAATTCACATGAACTCGAAATTCGACCAATCAAAATTTATTATAAAAATATAATTTTTTAAACTGGGGTGAATAGGATCGACCTGAAAACTTGAATCGAATTAGAATCAAATTTTATTTGAATTTTAAAAACTCGATTTGAGTTGCAAAAAACTTTAAATTTATTCCTGTACGTCCCCCATTGACTTAAACAAGAATTCAGCAGGTTTAAGTAAGTGAATAGTCGAATTTGAGTTTTTAAAGGGCCAGTGTATGATAAATCTTAAAAATCTAATATGAATTTTTTGAAAAACTCGAATTGAATTTGAATAAATCCCTAGTTGTATTTGACAGTTTTGCCCATAAAAGTAGAAAATTTGAATTTCAAATATTCAATTCGACCCTTGATAAATCTGCCCCAAATTGTGTGAGTAACACAGAATTGGGGACTGACGCTGAGCATGTGAGCCCAGTAACTCAGGGTTGCCATCAGTAATCAGGGGCCCCTTCTACCAAGTTAATTGGAATGTGATTATTAGCCCACCAGTCACCTGGTTGGTGGCCCTGCCAGCAAGTGGAATGGAAATGAGTGATTTGCTGTGGCCTCTAATTATGTCCAAACCCCATCCAACCCACAAATCACTTCTTGGTGTCTGCTGAAACACCATTTATATAAGATGCTAATATAATGAGCAACCCAACTTAATCAGTGTGCCATAACAATAACAATTGTACCAAACCCTGCATTTTACCCCAGGGCTACTGGCACATCTTTTCAATGGTGGGTGCGTAATACTCAGACCCCAATAAACCAAGGCAGCATTTCCACTGAACTAATCTTCCTTTAATTCTACACAAACAAGTTGCTTAAGATTGATTACAAAATGCATCCTCAGACACACACAGAGTTTCCTTCCCACCCCACTGACACCAGAGGGTGACACCAGAGAGCACAGGAAACTGGTATTAGAGGGGCTGCATGGTGAGAGGCTCCTTCCCGTGGATTCAGAGCCCAGAGGCTCCCCCTTCCCACAGACTGAGGCACAACACTGACAGAGGCAATACAAGTGATATAGTTGGCAGTGTAGCTTTGTGGGTGACTCTTCCGGGAACAATAGCAGCAGCCTGTCTCTTGGGCATCAGCTTCTCACTAACTTTATGGACACACACACATATACACACACACAGAAGGAGGGGGATTATTTTGGGGGAGGCTAAGGCAGTGCTATTCACAGCGGTTTCCCCATCAGAGCAGAATGAGCTGATTTGCCCCCCTACCGTTCTGATTAAGTAAGTAAGGTATTAACCCCTAACATGCCAGTACATTATGCAGCCAATGGATAAGAGGATTGCAATAAGCCTGGATAGGCCAGTGAGCTCAAGTATCATTCCACACATTATTACAAAGTGCATTTGTGCAGTGATTTTTCTAGGTGAATTACGAGCCCTCTGTTTCGCTCCACTGCCCTTTAATAATATGCAGTGAGCCTTTAAATTAACCCCTTCACCAACTCAAGTCTCTCGTTCCCCTCTAAGTTCCTGGCTAACATCAAAGTTAACCCTTTCTCTGTGCAAGTTCTTCCTCGTTCGTGGAGTTACACAGACACTGTCACACACTCTCTCACACACACACACACACACACACACATATCCTCTCCCTGCAAAAAGTCTCTCACAGCCACTCCGCTCTCTCACAGCCGATCAGATAGAAGCAGCTCCTCCTCTTTGCCTTGCTGTCCCCTCTCAGAATCACGGCTTGGTTTCCGTATGTAAACGGGAGACTGGCAGCAGCAGCAGCAGCAATTATGAGTTCTCATATGTACCCCAGAAAAGGGCTGAGAATTTGTGCCACTCCCACCCCAGATTTCATACAATTTCCTAAAGGCTACAGAATATCACTGAGAAACCTTACACTATGGGTCCCCATTGATTGCTACAGTAGCCATTCAGCACAGGGACTGCCACAGGTTTGCCACACCTGTCCGGTTTTGAACCAGACAGACAGCTTTTTCCAGGTACAGTCCGGTTTGCAACTATCTGCCCGGTTGTCTCACTTCTGTAAACTGGACATAAATGCTGCTGCTCTGCCTGCCCCTTACAAAAGCTCCCCAGTCCCTGGTCTGTTATGAGTGTTGCCAACTTCCCTACCGGCTGCCTGTCTGCAACGCAATGTGCTGAACACCTCCTCCGTACCGTGAAGTAAGCTCTCCCATATAGTAACTGAGCAGCACACAGAGTTTTGCCCGCCCACATCACGAAGCCCTCGCTCGCAAGCTCCATACGTCACTGTGACTTGATTGATACTCTCTCTCAGTCAGTCTGCAGCAGAGAGAGACGTCACGCAGCTGAACGTCTCCCTGTCAGGGAGTTTAATGCTGTTCTAGCCTTTTCTCTATAATTTGATGGGGACAATTGCTTGCAAGATTATATAACTGACCTGGATACACTAATATCTAGTTCCATATTGCCTATACCCTACTCTGCCAATCCTTTTAGCAAGAAGACTGAACAAGCCTCAGACCGAGCGATCACTGAAAACATGCAGCATTTGCTTTACTACATATATTTTGAATAAAGTGTCAGCTATTTTCTGCCGCTCCTATAATAACATACTTTTACAGGCAAACATATTTAATAAGAGCAAGCGTCAATGAACGCAAAGCCACTGACAACAGAGAGGAATCTGCATATTATGACGATTTCCTGTCTGCTCCAGATCGAGGCTTTGCACGCATTCTAATATTTCTGGCATCAGCTGAGACGTCCTTCACCGGCATTTAATCATTTCAGGGTGGATTGTTGCTTTACGGTGTTATTGCTGGTGAGATTGGAGGCTAATTTCCCTGTAGTGCTGTTATGGCTGCTGCTGCGATGGAGGCAGGTAATAAATATCAGTGGCTGTGTGACTAATGCCTTTAAGCTTCTGGTTTCGCAGGTCTATCGTATCAATAATGGGACTGTATTTTCACAATAAGAAAGAATAAGAAATCTAAGGCTTCTCTAGAACCAGGAGAGTTGGGCTCCAATAGAGTTCCAGCAGCTGCCACTGACATATTTAAGTAACATTTTACAGAGAACTTTTATCATTCACTTCAGTCCTTATCCCAGAAGTAGAGCTTACAGTCTAATGTCTGTGTCACACACATATACTAGGGTCCATTCCTTTAGGGGTCATTAAACTTGCCTGTATGTTGTAGGGGTGTCTAAGAAAACCTGAAGGAAACCCACAAAAAAAAAAATAAAAAAAATACATATAGACTTTGAATAGAGTCCGTACTCTCAGGTCTTAAAAATAAAACTTTTTTTATTAATAAAAGCTAAAGGGCCCCACTAAGACCTTTCTCAAAGTATCAAATAAACAATGGATATGCCTTATATCAACATACTGGCGGGAAAACCGCTTCAGTAAAGATGACTGTAGACTTCGTCAGATGCAAGCGCCCGGTGTTTCAAATATGTATAGCATAACTTCCATTAACATTAAACAGGCAATAAGTTTACTAAAATTCACATTTGTACTACTATTCAATATTTATAGAAATAAACAATTAAAAAAGAAGAAAAAATAAATAAATAAATAAAAACAGATACAAAGTAACGCTGCTCTTAAAAATTGTAACCATCCTATACTTTCCTCCTGCCTAATCTTAAAGTTTAAACAGACCAAACTATGTCACAAATGTATCGAAAATGGATATATATATATATAGAGGATCAGAACACACTGTAGTTGAAGTGAAGAAATGCTTTATTTGCATACAGTGTTACATTTTAATCCGACACAGTGCTGCGCAATATGTTGGTGCTATATAAATACATGTTAATAATAATACAAATATACATATATATTATATTATATAGTATATACAAATAAATACATATTTAGATTGCAGTAAATATTTGGATTTAGATATTTCTTGCATTTCTGTCAGGTGTTGTAAAATGTAGGTTGTAACAGGAATAAATGTAGCTGTAAAAAATGTTCCTCTGCCATTTACTGGAACATAAAAACCTTGTGTTTCTGTGGCAGGGGGATGGTTATAATGTAGGGATGCACCGAATCCACTTTTTTGGATTCGGCCGAACCCCCGAATCCTTCGTGAAAGATTCGGCCGAATACCGAACCGAATCCGAACCCTAATTTGCATATGCAAATTAGGGGCAGGAAGGGGAAAACATTTTTTACTTCCTTGTTCATTGACAAAAGTCACGCAATTTCCCTCCCCGCTCCTAATTTGCATATGCAAATTAGGATTTGGATTCGGTTCGGCCGGGTAGAAGGATTCGGCCGAATCCGAATCCTGCTGAAAAAGGCCGAATCCTGGCCGAATCCCGAACCGAATCCTGGATTCGGTGCATCCCTATTATAATGTGTTAAAAAAAATGCCTCATATTATCCAGAGGGATGGACTTCAGTGCAGGACTGTGGGTGAATCCAATGGCACCTTTAATTAGAAAAATATAGTTTTTATTACAAAAAAAAGCTTTTCTTTGAAAAGTTTTGAAATATATTAATAATATAAGGACCTGCTATGTTCAGGGGTATAGTTTCTTTGTAAATGTACCCCTCAAATCCCTCCGTCCTTACATGTCGGATTGTGAGTTGGCAACTTTATACTACCATTTTCGTTTCTTGGGTGTTAAAAATAAGGATTTGAGTTCATTGTCATTTTTTTCTCTTTTTTTGATGAATATTTGATCAAGGTAAAATCTCCTATAAACGTTATTAATTACTGTAGATATATTAATGATATTTATTACTATTGAATCACTGATAAAAATGCTGTTATTTGTCTTTTTCACATTCCAGATGAGCAACATCGGATTCGCTTCCAGTTAGAATTAGAATTTGTTCAGTGTTTGGCAAACCCTAATTACCTCAACTGTGAGTATTTCTGAATCCCTGTTCTATTTTTGATGGAATCCAAAATTTTTAAAAAAAACCAATGCCTGCCATTTTGTATAAAATACTTTGGCCATAGGGATGGAGTCCCTGTCTATGGAAAGAAAGATAATATGTTTACTTTAACACACAAATAAATGCACTTCATACCTTATGCAGCAAGTATTTATCAAATAAAAATAACTCTATCAAATATACGTTGTGCTGGTCAATAATAGGCTTTGTATAATTATCTCTTTTGGTTGTCACTACATTTGAAGCAGGAATACGTTTGTCTAGTTCAATCTACACAACCGTCTATAGCTGAATCAAGGGAAGTTTAACAAAACGTACCAACACTCTGGGTCAGGGCACACGGGCAGATTCGGGGAGATTAGTCGCCCAGCGCCTCTTCTTTGGGTTGACTAATCTCCCCGAACTGCCTCCCCTCCGTCTTAAATGTAAAACGGCAGCGCGATGGCACTCGGAGCGATTCATTTTCGAAAGCCACCCGAAGTTGCCTCACGAGGTAACTACAGTCTACTTCGGAAAACTAATCGCTCCAAGTGCCATCCCTGCCGGTGATTTACATTTTATCTGGCGGGAAGGCAGAGGAGGCAGTTCGGGGAGCTTAGTCGCCCCAAAGAAGAGGAGATTGGTCGCCGGGTGACTAATCTCCCCAAATCTGCCTGTGTGCCCTGACCCTTAAACATATACCCCTTGTTTTTAACCCCACTAATAAGTCACACACCTGTGTAAATAAAACTTCCTTCCAAAAGTAATTTTTTTTTAAATTGGCAAGTGCCCAAATCTGTACTTTGTGTAGTCTCATTAATGCTTTATACACAGACAGAATGTTAGCTTCCTTATATTGAAGTACTTTAATTTCTGTGGGGTGAATATGCCTATTGTATTTACGTTACATGCAAAATGGCTAATGCCTGCTTTGGCTATGCATTAGTAGCAGACCTTTCATGAATGGCATACATGGTATTCAGGGGACTTCGATGTGGCTAACCAAGCTGAGGGGGGTAGAAAAGTTTTCCAAGTAGTACTGGGGTTGTTCAGTTTGGTACAAAAGGAAACCACTAAACTCTTTTTTTTGTAAATGTGTGAGTTATTCAAGGGTAAACTATGAGGAAAGGTTCTTTCTCCCAAATAAAATCTTTTCTGTCATTGCTGGAATCCTTTCCAGTAAAATTACAAATTATTAACTCTTGGGGTTGGGTTTCTCAATCGTAAGATGAAGGCAGACTTTCATCATTTTTGTGATTGCATGTTGGCATCCAGAGGTCTAAATGATTAATGTGGCCGGGTCTTTTATGAAAGAGTGCAAATTAGAATGTTAATTCTTTAATGTAAGTTCCGTATAATTGTAAATGTCTTGTAGAATTAAAGAAAAACAATCACTTTCCTGATACCCTGGGCTGATGCTCCTATTAGAAACTGCACCGGCCTGAGTAGAGCAATCCTCCTCTTTTTCTTTCTTTGATACCTGGGGCAGAAGTATGTGCAGTAGTGTTAAAAAAAACACCCTTTTAAGTTAAAGCTCGGCTCTTCACTTTTCTGCATGTGTGTACCTGCACAAAGAAAGTAAAAGTAGAAAAAGGATCACTCCGTGATGCTTGCATAGCACCAACTTTATAGGGGATTGGGTAAGTGATAACAATCACTGGGGGGGGGGGTCATTTGGTACCCCAGTGATTTGCACTTTAGTTCTCCTTTAAGTCTTGTTTCTAAATAACATCAGATTTATATAATTGTGTATAGTGATTACATGTGGGAGGCTATTTATCGGGTGTTTTTTGTTAAAGGGGCAATAAATACTCTATAAATAAATAAATACTCCTATTAACCTACAAAATAGGGTTTGTGCTAGGCATGAATTCTATCTGTCTCCATGGCTTACTGTCTAGAGTAGGTAAATGAACCTCACTGAGTTTTAATAAATAAGGGTTGTCATTGTTTAGGAAAGGAGAGCTCTGTCTACTACAAAAGACGAGGCGATTAGTCGCCAGGCGACAAAATCTCCCCGAATCTCCTCATGTGGCCTTACCCTTAAAGCGTTACCGACACGTTCAGTATCCGTATCAAGTAGTTGCAGCGCCCTGAATAGTTCCCCTGAAAGCTGCCCCCAGCCCGCAAACCTTTGCGCAGTGGACACAGATAACTGATCTTCTGTCTTGCTTCCGTTATGCTGGGCTGGGGGCAGAGCGATCCTTCCCTAGGCTAATTAGCTTATGGATGGATTGCGCCGCCCCCAGCCCAGCGTCGCTGAAACAGCACAAAAGATCTTTTAGCTGTGTCGGAGGGTCGGGTCAATGAAGGTTTGTGGGGCTGGGGGTAGTGTCCTGTAGCGGGAGAAATTCCGGGTGTGGGTATAGACGCGGGTCAGCGGTTCCGTGGGTTTGAGGGTAGGGCCGTGGGTCTTCTCAATATCGATTGTACTCCTTTTTTCTGATCACATCTACTTCCGATGATGTCACTTCCGGTTTACAATGACAGCACTTCCTGATTCTTGATTGTCAGTGGGTCCGGGTTGCAGATAAGGTACTTGCGGGTCGGGTAGCGCGTCCAAGCTGGTAAGAATTAGGGTTGCGGATTGCGGGTCCTCGATTCGTTCGATCGGATCTTTGCGTATATGGCCAGCTTTAGACCGTGAATGTAAGAAAAATGGCAAATAAAGCAACTCTCTTGAGGTACTGTTACTCAGGGACAATTAACTGCAACAAGGAACAAGTTAGTGCTTTGATTTGTTAACTGCATGGTATGGTAACCAATTCTGTTAACTTTCTCCCCTATTAATAACATGGGCACCAAGTCTTATTTTTACTGGCCTGGCAAAATTCTGTCCAAGTGGCAACTATACACCAGGGGGGGCAGGCAAGAATCTACTGAATGCATTAAAACAGTAGTACTTTTTTCCTCCACAGTTTTGGCCCAAAGAGGATACTTTAAGGACAAGTCTTTTGTGAATTATCTGAAATATCTGCTGTACTGGAAAGATCCAGAATATGCCAAATATTTAAAGTAAGTAATAATGTACAATTAACTGGTTTAGTATCTATTACTGTTTTTTAGTTCAATACGAGCAGTTTAAGACCTAGAGCATATTAAATAAATAAGACTACTTTGAATTGTGGTCAGAAGGCTAGCTTTTTCAGAAGTTGACATTTCTTTGAATTTTCACCAGTGAAAAATCAGAAACACTTCTGGAAAAGACCCAAGGGCTGGATATGGCCATCTAAGAGATTTTTATGGTTCCTCAAGCATATTGCATAGTGAATAATTGGCCCAATATATGGACATATATATAACAGTTGGGACAGCACTAACCTAGATCGTACTATTTCTGTAAAATGTGAGGTTGTAGTTTTACTGATATATAAAGGCATAATTGTTGTGCATTCTATATCTGTCAGACTTTTGAGTGTTGGGTTTATATTCATGGATACAGATAAAAATATGGATACGTACAGTTTGTTTTAAGTGGTGGTGTAAGAAATAGTTTTAACTAGTAGACTTTTTTTTTTTCTGAAGCTGCACAGGGAGACCCCAAGACTTTGCTAACCTGATATGAAACCAGCTACTGATGGGATGATTGGAGGGCTGGCCATCACTCAGGGCAGCTGGCTTATCAGTCTTAGTTATTTATTTTAGGCAGCATATGAGATCTTCAGTCCCCTATTCAAGATATAATTGGGCTAGGCAGAGTAGGCACCTCTAGCAGCCCAATTGCCCTGCTACTGATGCACTATGTACAACATATTTCCTTTATTTAGTCTAATTCTTTATGCATTTGTAGTTGCATGTTGAGCAGTGTATAATTTACTATACAAACAAATATAGTATCTTTATTGTGCAATATCTGGATCTTCTGTGCAGACTGGAAGCCATGAAGCTTTTTTTGGAGGGTAAAAGGAGAAGGAAAGATTAAAACTAAGTAAGCTTAATCAGAAAGAGTCATCTGTCAAAAGAAACACAGCATTTCTGTTCTTCTATTGTGTACACATGGGCTTCTGTATCAGACTTCCTGTTTTCAGCATAAACCTCCAGGGGTAGGGCTTGAGCATGCTCAATCTGAGTCGAAAGCTATGAGCGAGCAGGGAGAGACTCAGCTAGGAAGTGATGTCACACCAAGCTAGTATGGCAGCTGCTATCCTAAACAAACAGAGAGAAGTTCTAGAGCAGTTTGCTCAGGTATGGTAAAGCATTCCTGCAGAATAAATATAGCATTCTAGCTTGCACTGTTGCGGTTGATCTATTGGCAATAATCTGTCTCAGTAGCTTTCCTTCTTCTTTAAAGCATGCCTTCTAGTCTCTCTGTGGACAGCACAGAATTAAGAGTTTATATTGTGTTATTAATGAACTTGTATTGGAAAACCATTTGTGTTCTGAAACTTCACTGGAAGACAAAAATGTCTTTCCCTGGTTTATTTCTTTTTCTGTTCTCTAGGTACCCACAGTGCTTACATATGTTGGAACTGCTGCAGTATGAACACTTCCGGAAAGAGCTGGTAAATGCCCAGTGTGCCAAATTTATCGATGAACAGCAAATCTTACACTGGCAGCACTACTCTCGCAAGAGGATGAGAATGCAGCAAGCCCTGGCAGAACAGCAGCAGCTAAACAACACTTCCAGCAAATAAATGTGCCCAGTTGTCTCCAGACAGCTATGTGTTTAAGACTTGCCACTGTTCAAGCCAGTCATGTGGGAGTCCAAGGCCTCCATGATAGGACTATGAGATGCACATCTCTATGAAGCTATAGATCATGGTTTCATATAGTGACTATGCCACTATGGACTGTTTTTATACAAGCACAATCCCTTGCAACTACATTTTCAGATACAGTTGAATTCTAGCCTTGATGTGCTCTGTTGGATCATAGTCACTTACCCTCTGGCCAGTGACTAAGCTGTATAACAATTCACTGTACAATAAAATAAAAATTATACAGGCACATCATCGTAGAACATAGAAGTTAGTAGCTCATTCCAAGCTTGAATGGCTGTTAAGAATGTAAATAAATGTCAATAATTGTTATATGCCCTAAACTAGCTGGAGCACCCAGGCTGTGTAGCGTGGATTATTCTCCCAACAATATATAAGGGTAGGACTACACGGACGTTTTCGGCGCAATCCGATGCGCTTTGACAAAATGCATGCGACGGAAATAAGGTAAGCGATAGAAATGTCAGATGAAATCGGAGCGTTGATACGACATGACTGTCGGATGCAGACGCAGCGTCTGTATCCGACAGTCGCAGCGTCTGCATCAGACAGTCCCGTCAACACTGCGACTTCATGTGTTTTGTTGCATCGGATCGCGCTAAAAACATCTGTGTATTCCTACCCTTAGTCTTAAAGAATGATGTTGGCCATGTAAGATCTTTGTTTTTTGTATTCAGTTCCTTCTGCTTCAAAAATGTTGTTTTGGGACCAGAAATAAATACATTTTTTCACTTGCTCTCTGCATTTTTTACCATTTTTTTCTTTGAAGTTTTATTTGTAATGTTTCAGGCAGTCGCTTTCTGACATGTGTTGTTAATTTAATAGCCTTCTTTCAAAAGAAACACTGGTGCAGAAATGCACTGTGTTATCTATATTCTTTAACCCAAGACCAAAGGATTTTCACTGGGATGAACTTTTTTCTCAGAATGCCCCAAACTGGAAGTTGATGGGAGTCAGGACTTAGGGGCCCAGATGTGGTTTAGTGACAGGTGCATATTGAAAACAAGTGGTCCTGCATTTTGAACAATATATACCTGTCTGTAAAGAGGAAAAGGCAGGCAGAAGTAATTGTGCCTGTATAACATTTAGTAATTTGTGGGCAAACCAAATAAAGACTTTATTTTCTTTAGTCATAGAGCGGTTTTACATGCTTCTTACTGATGCACTTATCTATGCATTGATGTCTTTTTTTTTATTTACAGAGACAAGTTGATTTACCTAGGGGAATTTCAGAATAATCAAGTTTTTGGAAAGACTTGACAAAATGATTGATTGTCATAAAATAATCAAAGAAAAAATGTCTGTTCTGGCAAATTCACTGAACTATGACTTTTAAATTCCATCATCAGGTCTTCTAGTTGGTCAAATCTTTGTTTATTAGCACTGAAATAGCTGCTCTTCTGACAGGGAATGTCAATCCTCTGTAAACATCATCTCCACTAGATCAGCTTTCAGGCATTCCTCTTCCACCAGCTTCTTTGGCTAATATAAAAAGAGCAAATACATCATAATCAGAATTCCTATTGTAGAGCGTAAGCAGGAAGAATGTATTTCCTGGCAGTCATCATCAAAGAGCTTTAAAGGCCTATACAACTTCACTTGTGCATGCTGACAGTATCAGGCTGGAATACTCCCTTACTTACACTGGTGCTTGAAAGTGTATGAACCCTTTAAAACTTTCTAAATGTTTATACAAATGTTTAAAATGAATAAACTATCTGATTTTCAAACAAGTTCTAAATTTCTTTCCATGTGTAGTACTTTCATTAGAGACCATGAAATATTTTATTACCACTGTGTATTCTGATGCGCTGCTTATTATCAGCATAATCCTAACATCAATTTTATAGAGTATGTAAACTTGTTAAATGATGTTAATGTAAAATTGCTATTCTAAACACTTTTGCAATTGACGTTCTTTTTTTAAGATTCCAAGATATTAAAGGGATACTGTCATGGGAAAAAAAAAAATTCAAAATGAATCAGTTAATAATGCTGCTCCAGCAGAATTCTGCGCTGAAATCCACTTCTCAAAAGAGCAAACAAATTTTTTTTATATTCAATTTTGAAATCTGACATGGGGCTAGACATTTTGTCCATTTCCCAGCTGCCCCTGATCATGTGACTTGTGCCTGCACTTTAGGAGAGAAATGCTTTCTGGCAGGCTGCTGTTTTTCCTTCTCAATGTAACTGAATGTGTGTTCTTTTGTTTGGCTGCTGGGGGGGGAAAAGGGAGGGGGGTGATATCATTCCAACTTGCAGTACCGCAGTAAAGAGTGATATCAGAGCACAAGTCACATGACTTAGGGCAGCTGGGAAATTGACAATATGTCTAGCCCCATGTCAGATTTCAAAATTGAATATAAAAAAATTAGTTTGCTCTTTTGAGAAATGGATTTCAGTGCCAAATTCTGCTGGAGCAGCACTATTAACTGATTAA
Source organism: Xenopus petersii (assembly GCA_038501925.1). Classification (NCBI taxonomy): domain Eukaryota; kingdom Metazoa; phylum Chordata; class Amphibia; order Anura; family Pipidae; genus Xenopus; species Xenopus petersii. Next base: position 40,945,761 of record CM076675.1, read on the forward strand.
TTTTGAAAAAATGACAGTATGCCTTTAATGTATTGCTGATAGAATGAATGTTTGTTACAACTTTGCCATCTGCTGGTCCGTTTCCAAAACAAGACTTACTGTTCCACACTTGAGAAGAGTTGGGACTCCAGTCAGGTTCAGCTTTTTCTTAAATTCATTATTTGGGTCCTTCCAGCTGCAAAAATAAATTGGATGAGTTTATAAAAACAACCAGTCAATGCAAAATATGTTTTTTTAATACAATTAACCCTCAATATTCGACCCTTGATACATCTGCCCCTTATTGTCACCTCTTCTGCATACAAAAGAAATGATACATAATGAGACAAAATTGCATAAATCTGTTTTCCTGCCCCCAACCCAAAATGATACACACTCACAAACCAGCATATACAAAAAGACATACTTCAATATACACTTGGAGCAAAAAAATAAATAAATATTTAAAAGGTATTTTCCCCTTTAAAAGTTCGAATAGAACAATGTGGAGCTTAATAAATAACCCCTGAAGTGTACTGGCCTTGCTCAGCTTTAGTAAGAGAAAATGGATCAACATATGCGTTACTGTATTTAGCATGCAGGAAGAACCATACAAAACAATAGTCATTTTGTCAGATTGATGGGTCAGCCACAGAAAGTTGCTAGAAATGAGTCCTTGACTTTGTAAGTCTAAAAACTTTATAAATGCACATATTGGCCTTGGAACATATACTCTTGCGTAATATAGATACTTGGAGGGTAGCCACTGAAGGAGGCATATAAACTGGAACACAGGGTCTCTCTCAGTGTGGCTGTCATGGGTATTAGAGTCTGAAACGGGTCGGGTACCCGCAAAAACCTGTAGTACCCTGCGGGTTGCAGGTAGAAGTTTCGGGAGCGGGTATAGACGCTGGTCGGCGGTTCTCTGGGTTGCGGGTCAGGTCGCGGGTCTTCTCAATAGTGAGTTTAACTCATTTTTTTCTGATCACGCCTACTTCTTATGACGGCACTTCCAGGTTACAATGACGACACTTCCGGTTTACAATGAAAACAATTCCGGTTTACAATGACAGCACTTCTGGTTTACAATGAGAGCTCTTCCTGTTTTACGCCTTTTTTCTGATCACGCCTACTTCTAATGATGTCACCCGGTTTACAATGACAGCACTTCCTGTTTCTTGATGGTCAGCTGGTCACCATCGGGTTGCGGATAAGGTACTTCCCGGTCGTGTAGGGTAGGGTAGCGAGTCCAAGCGGGTAAGTATTCGGGTTGCCGGTCCGGGTATGCGGTTCAGGTTTAACAAATTGGTTCCACGCAGGTCTCCAATGGGTATGTTTTACTGGCAATTTGTATTATGCGTATAATTTGTAACACAGTTCCACACAATAAGGATACTTAGTTATCACCTAGGTGAGTGGTAATTTGACCACAATACTTTACACAAAATAATATTACAGATTTATGAATTTGTACATGCAATAAATAACTTACTAAGGTCTCTCTCCAACCTGGCAGTATATAAAAACCGATCCTTCTGGAAGGCTCTTGAGTTCCCCACGGACCACTGGTTCAGCTTTGAAAATGAAACATAAGCATGTTAATTTTTTAGCATCTTTTTACAATGTTGATGATTTTTTTTTAATCCCACATAATGGTTGACTAATGAAAATTATTTCTGTAAGAATGGAATGTCTTGTAATGTTGCTCTCTTTAGAACTCTAGTCACCAACTTCAATTTTTAAGACACCATTGCCAAAATTCCATTTTCAGCAGACACTGTTGTTAATACCTTGAAAAAACGTAAAGCAAATTGCAAAAGTGCCTAGAACAGTGCTCTGAGCAATTGCATTTGTTCAGAGGGTTCAGATTTCCTTTAAAAATCTAAGAGAGTTTATATAACACTGAACCTTGGCACTTTAGTTGAGGACTTCAGATAATGATCCCTTCTAAAGACAACAGATAAGCTTAATAACTCACCTGTCATTTTCATCTTAAGGAAAATCAAATGATATTTCAGTAAAATCATACAATGCATGCAAAACTTGTAGACATTTGCTGGTACAGGTATGGGATCTGTCATCTGAAAACCCATTATCCAGAAATCTCCGAATTACAAAAAGGCCATCTCCCATAGACTCTTTTATCCAAATAATCCAAATTTTTAAGAATGATTTCCTTTTTTTCTGTTGTAACCAAACAGTACCTTGTACTTGATCCAAACTATAATTATATAATTAATCCTTTTTGGAAGCAGAACCAGCCTAGTATTTATGCCTAAATTTACATGATTTTCTAGTAGACTTAAGGTATGAGGATCCAAATTACGTAAAGATCCATTATCAGGAAAGCCCCAGGTCCCGAACATTCTGGATAACAGATCCCATACCTGTACTATGCATTATCAGAGATTCCTCTGACCAATTATGTGTTGTTGGAGGGTGTTGGGAGATTTAGGTAAGCAATAACTATTACATAGCAAGGGTACAAGTACAACCAAAGCGGACCCTTCAACTGCTAAGTGGCTCAGGAGGTACTGGGGGTCCAGTGTGGCACTAATTAGTAGTATTTTTTTATTATTTTAATATTTTTTTTAGGACCCAGTAACTGTGGGCAGTCAAACAATTTCATTAAAACAAAGCTAAATAAAAAAAACAACAGTAATAAACAGTGATATAGTTGCTACATTTTAACTAAGCAATGTAAATGATTTATCACTAATCCCTAGGTTTGTGCCAACTAGTTTCACTGCAATTCCGAAGCATGGACTGGAAAAAAAAAATGACATTTTGCCAATGCATTTTTTTTTGCTGTTAAATTAGTTTTGGAGCAATACCTGTGTGTGTGTGTGTACCTTACAAATAGATGGTACCCTCACCTGTACTGGCACCACATTGTACCACCTGTATCAGTGTGCCAATCCCAGTGTTAAACTTCAATCTATGGCACAATTGAAAACAACAGAAACCTTCTTTACATCTATCTATCTATCTATCTATCTATCTATCTATCTATCTATATATAGATTTTCCAAGGCAGAATGAGTGCACACTGGGAGCATTTAAATAGGTTATTTTAAAACTAGGACCTTTTTCAAGAAAAAAAGGTCCTAGATGGGGACCGAAACGTCGGCCTGTTTTTAATTAACTTAAATAAAATGATGGTTTTAAAATAACCTATTTAAATGCTCCCAGTGTGCACTCATTCTCCCTTGGAAAATCTATTGAGAAGAGGACAAAACAATGTGGAAATACTGCCTATTTGCTAGACCCTATGCTTGTGCCATCATATTGATCATTTATGATGAGATGTAAACAACACAAGCAGAAATAAAACAAGACTCCAGCTAGAACTCTAGTTAAGAGGAAGTATTATTAACAAGTTCAGTTGTTTTTTTTATTTTAATTTGCCTCTTCTGCCTCTTTCCAGGTTGCATTTAGTTTGAATGCTGGGAGTAGGGTTGCCACCTGGCCGGTGTTTTAAAAATGATGGTTGATCTCAATGTTATTAATGGAGAAAAAGATAAATATATAGGAAGGTTGGTATTTTTTTTCCGGAAAAGGTGACAACCCTAGCTGGGGGAGGGGGCTTTCGCAAAAGAATGATTGTTCTGCACATCTGCCAACAATCCCCATTTTCACAAGACAGTCTCTGCTTGTGAGTACTTGTCCAATATTTTTTCTTTTTGCTGGAGAGGGGAGATTGTGTAGTACCTATTTTTATGTAACTATGAATATCCTTTTCTAAACTCATTCCCTTTTGAATCTCCTTTTAAATTGGAAACCCACTCATAATAGTTGCTTGTTAGAATCCCAAGTAGGTGCCATATGAAATGATATTGAAGTGGTTACACCGCACACCCGGAACTTTACTCACTTTTTCTGCTTTAGTGGTGCTGGTTATCCACCGGCCTGACGAGGCCCTCCAATAGCAGCAATTTCAATTATGAATCCGCACACACCAATTTTCTGCAGTTTTCTTTTATTTTTATTCACCACCAATATCAACGTTTCGGGGGGTACAACCTCCCTTCGTCAGGATATGACATCCTGACGAAGGGAGGTTGTACCCCCCGAAACGTTGATATTGGTGGTGAATAAAAATAAAAGAAAACTACAGAAAATTGGTGTGTGCGGATCCATAATTGAAATTGCTGCCATATGAAATAATGCCATACTTATATATTTGAACTATAAAAGACAGAGATTTTTAAACCTGCCCGATCAATTTCCTGACAGATGTCAGCCGAAAAATCGTAAGATCGTTTGAATCCCACTAACCGCACAATAATTTCAAATAACCGCTAAAATCGGTCGCTCGGCAAGAAAAATCTTTGCATCTATGGGGACTATAACTGGAGTGAAGCCAACAAGTGACCATCCCATAATGCCCCTCTTCCCCAAGAAAAGTAAAATCTCTGCTCAGTCAAATACAAGGATCCTGTCACATGACAACATCCAAATAAATGACTCGTATCTAGCAGGCTCCCCCCCACACACAAACACACAAGAGTTTTGTACCTTTCACACAGTCCGGGCACCAGCTCACCCCCTCTTCGTTCTTATTCCCGGAGAAATAAGCAAACACTTGCTTCCCTTTGTACTTCTCCACCGTCTCGCAGAACTCCTCATATCCACGCACTTTAACTTCTGTGTAAGCTTCAGCCATCTCTAGCCTAACAGTTACTAGGAATGTAACCCGGCACAGCAACACTCCACACTCACACAGATACACACTCAGCAAAACCACGTGAACTTGGGATTCCACTTCCTGTCTGACATCATTAAGAGCCCGTTCCAACATGTAATCCCAAGCTCTTCGTAAGGGACTGGCTTTATAGGCAATTATATTGCTTTTTAGCGGATACCTAGACATTGAAAATCTTGCTTTTCAAGACATGAGTGACAGCAAATCAAAAACCGTGACTGGAACGTTTGCTGATAAAAACACTCTTTACTCAAGTAAATAGACAAAGTTAGTCATTTCGTATTATGTGTTTATTAAATAGGCGCGGCGCTGAAACTTATGATACGCCTTTATCATTGCCAGAATCAAAGATGGCCGTCTAAGGTCTCCCTAGCTCAGCCCCTTGCTGTTACTCCCGCCTCAGTGGTGACGTTCCGCGCCGCTCACTACGGAACTTTAGGTATTATGGTCCTTGTTGCGCTTAGTAAAACGCTTTCAGTTCTTCGCATAGCTGTTTCCATGGCGTTGTTTTGATCTAGTATCTTGCGGTAAGGAATAGACCGGCGGCACATAGGGACGGGGAATTACAGGGGTGGAGCCGGGATCGCTGGTTATTGGGGTATTTTCTCAGGAAGCTATTCTAGATTGGGGACATACTGGTTTTATGTTAGCCTAGCTCAAATGCTCAATAGAGAGATCTTGCTCTATTGCACGACAGACTCCTGGGTTGAGAGTTGTAGTTTTACCACATCGGGCAGCTAAGGTTTAAGGAGCTGTTTAAGGAGGCAAAATATATTTTTATTAGTCTACGCCTGTGCTTGTCCAGACTTCTTCATGGAGATGCAGCTTTTTGCTCAGGCCTCCCACCAAGATTAAAGGAGAACTAAACCCTAAAAATAAATATCACTAAAAATGCCATATTTAATATACTGAACTTATTGCACCAGCCTGACATTTTAGCTCGTCAATAGCAGCAATGATCTAGGACTTTAAACTTGTCACAGGGGGTCACCATCTTGGAAAGTGTCTGTGACACTCACATGCTCAGTGGGCTCTGAGCAGCTGTTGAGAAGCTAAGCTTAGGGGTCGTCACAAATTATCAAGCAGAAAATTAGGTTGGCCTGTTATATAATCTGATGCTACAGGGCTGATTATTAAATTCGGATGCAAATTGCACTGGTTTCTGTGCTGCCATGTAGTAATTATCTGCATTAATTACTAATCAGCCTTATATTGTGACATTTCTATTTTATGAGTACTGTATATTGTGAGTTGTTCCCTAAGCTCAGTGACAGCAGCACAGAGCATGTGCAGTGAATCAGCAGAAAAGAAGATGGGAAGCTACTTGGGCATCTTTGGAGACACAGATCTTTACTGCTAAAGGGCTGTGGTTGCCTTGGGCTGGTACAGAAGCACAAAACATAAGGTACAACATGTCTACCTAATTCTTTAGTTCTCCTTTAAAGGCACATAGCTGTATCAGTCATCCATAGTTCCAGGAATATGTTCCAAATATTTACTTACTGTAGGAGTATCTGCCCTCGCTGCTTATTATTGTGGGATGTTATTATTATATATATGTTATTTAAAAAGCATGCTGCAAACATGGCCTGTGCCTGGCACACTTAGCATCTGAAATGCACAGATTATATTGTGCAATGTGGGTAATGCCGTATTGTTTCTTGCGTATCCAAGAATGCTATGTTAGCTTTCAGTGTTAAATGCGCAATTAAATGCAGGGTTGAGTGCGCTTGATGCACATTCAACTATCAACAGAACAGAGGGTTGCTTTTGGAATGGAAAATAATGCACTTGAGCTAAAAAAAATGCTTTTAATTGCAATATATGCCTTTGTACGTGGGCAGCATGTGTTTTTCAAAAACAGCTGTGTGTAAGAGCTCTTAGAGATACACACTTTGCCCACCAGCGTAATGCTTAAGGTCTTCTTATGGTGCTCTAAAAGCTGCTTTTTAGTAGCTCAAACTGGTTTCAATGCAATCCCCTTGGACACACTGAAGCACTGGTGTCAGCACCAGTAAGGCAATAGTAGCCTGATAAAGCATCCATGCTTCCCAGAAGATTTACATGAAAGTCCTTGGTTGAGAGGCTACTAAAATAACGGGTCGGTACTAGCCCCCTCTGTGTCGATGGCACAGTTTCTTACTTAAGGCAAAAGTACATTTGTAAGGTGTTTTATTGTTAGAGACTGTTCTAAATCCTGAACAATTTAGGGGCCTATTTAATATGCTGTGTCAAAAAAGGTGACAAATTTTGCCACACATCACCAGGTGTAGCCATGTAAAAAAAGCAAACTTATCGAACCTGGTACTGATTTTTACCAACCCCGTACCTCCGTGTACAAATCCAGCATAACTGAAAGCAGCCTCTTTTCCTAGAGTGACTTCCAGTAGAACTTATTTGCTGCTTGAATTTTCCCCACTGACTTTAATGCATTAAGCAAGGTCTTAAGCAGGGTAGAATAATGGTGTAGAGTCCGGTGCTATTCGCGAGATTCCTTTTACTCAGCAAAATAATGGTCATAGTGTTAACACTTCTTTCTGACTTGGTGACCTGGCTTGACTATCTTGTCCTCTTTTGTTTTAGCTGGTTACATGCATGCACTTAGCCCCCGCAAAAAACATGCGTTTTCGGCGTGGTTCGCACCATGGTGCTGACTGCCGCGTATGCGCTAGCGTTATTGTACCCATGCCTAAGATTAAACTACTAGCATATCCACGTGGCAATCTGCTTTAAACAAAAACGATCTGTAAATCCGCAAGTATGTAAGTGGCCTTACCTTCTGTTTCATAATGTTGCTTTTTATGTGACTTGTTCAGTCAAAATTATAACATTGATACTTTTTTATTTTCATAGTCTATGGCATTCAATTAGCGACCTGAAGAACCAATTTTTGGATCAAGGGTTCAAAGATGACATTAGAGTTTCAACATTATCCGAGACCAGTACATTCAGTGTTGTCTGATCTGTCTGGAGTTTGGAATTTACCTCCCCGGGGAAGCCAAAAGATGAAGGACAATCAGGTTTGTAGCTAGATACCGAGAAAAGGGACTTGATAAGCTTGTATATACTACAGAAATGTGTTCTCTACCTTTGAGTACAGCCCTGCTTGGTCACATGAGAAATTCTGAAATGAGTCCCATGTTTCTAACTGCATTAATTTGGGTTAGAAAAACATCTTAAAATATGCAAATAAAGTCCAAACACTGATGTATAATCAAGTTTTTTTCTGAAAAATTACTAAAATAATTATAGTGAGTTTTTGTTTAAATGCTCTTTGCACTTAATCATGATAGGTGTGGTACTCTGTCCTTTTACAGAGAGGCAGGAGCATAAGTACAGTGGAAGCATACCCTGTGGCTGCTGGGGGACCCACCAGTGTGGAGCGCCTTAATTAATGTGCAATTTCAATAAATCTTGATAGAACAGGTCAATTTACCAATGTTTCAAGTCCCTAAAATTAATTTGTTCTGGAGTAATTTACACAAGTTACAGTAAAAAACACATTTGGAGAATGAGATTTGCTAGATCTTGCATTACAGCCTCTGTATAACATGCTGTTTCTTGTCTCAACGCATAACAGGACACAGCTTGTGGAAGGTAGGGAATTGTTTATAGATTAGGCTGTGGTTTTACTCTAACAATATACTAACTATGCAAATGCAGCTTGTGCCATTATCTTTAGCCTTATAACTGGGCATTTTTATTGCTGCACCCTATGCTTTAACTAGAATATAGTGGGATTTACATTGAGCAATAGCCTTGGCCTTTCCATCAAATATGGTTTGCAAAGTACTCTTCATAACAGGACACTGACTTAAGGAATTATTGTTGGCCAATTAATTTTTTGGTACTATGGGGCAATTTGGTCATTGCCCGTTTCCCATTCTGTGAAAATGCATTTAAATGGTCAGTCGGCTATCCATAATTTTATAAGGAATGCAATATTATCTATCAAAAATGTATACTACATACTGTTTTTGCTTTGACAATTTACATTTAGAATGTTTTTGCAGCTCCAGTTCAATTTGGATGTGCTTACTCACCAAAAGAATTTGGCTGCCCAGTATTCAAACCCAAGTCCAATTATAATAGAAAAACTTCGCTCATCTCATCAACGTGCAGAAGAGAACACAGGAGAGCAAGATTTAAGAAATTCTTCCTCTTCTGTCTCTTTTTCTGTTGTGTCTGAGGAACGTTTAAACCTTGCAGTTCAGCTTGCAAAACGTGATGTGAAAAAAAAACACTTAGAAGAGAGATTACAACCAAAAGGACACGGAGTGAAGCCCCATGCTGCAGAAAAGGTGAAGAACAAAGCACAAAAGCAAATTAGGTTACCAGTCAGTGGACCCAAATTTGAAGTAACTAGATCTGGAGCTCGAGTGTATGTGTACACTGCAGATACACAAACACCACCAGTATTTTCAGACTCACCACCTACTCATGATCCAGGACCTGGCAGAAGGACCATCAAAATAGGAGCAGAGGAGGGTGAGCAGGAAGTAAGGCGCCTGCAGAAAGAGTTGCACACATATATACAGAAAATCCAAGAGTTGGCACAGAGAGGTATTTTAAACACTTCTAAACGTTATGGAATATGTACATTTACTTTCTTTCTGCAATGTTGGTTATACAGCCCAAGATAGCTCCACTGATCATCTGATTTTCAAACAATTCCTACAATTAGATGAAGAAAACCTAGTTAAACAAATGAAACAAAAATCAGTTTGGTCATATATTTATTGAAAAACACATTTGTGGATGTGTTAACCGCAGGAGTGCCCATACTTTACTAATGAGATGTCTACTTTTTAGTGATGTTGTCCCATTATGATCTACATTCATAAAAGCATTGTTAGCATTCTGTTCCATGGAAAATATTACTTAAATATTGATTTATGAGAACACAAATGTATACTGTTCTAATTTAAACATCTATTTCGTATCTATCCTTAACATAATAAATATCTGAATGAAAAGTATGAAATAGGAGGGTGATTCAGACAAGCTGTTTGTTGACCGTGTCTTGAGATCTACTGATCATCAGCTAAAGGTCAACTGGTAGATCCCGATCTACCTTTTGGGCACCCCTGGTTTAATGGCTCAAACAAGGGAGGTGTCTGAGGACCTCAGAAAAAGAGTTGTTGATGCCCATTAAGCTGGAAAAGTTTACAAGACTATCTCCAAGGAGAACACTAAACAACAATGGTGTGTATGGCACTGTAGCAAGGAGGAAGCCACTGCTCTCCCCCCCCAAATATTGCTGACCGTTTACAATTTGCTAAAAATCATATAGACAAACCAGAAGTAAACTGGAATAAAGTTTTTTTCTATGGATTAAGACAAAATATGACTTTTTGGCTTAAATGAGAAGTGTTGCATTTGTAGAAAGAAAAACACTGCATTCCAGCATAAGAACCTTATCCCATTGGTGTAACATGATAGTTGGAGTGTTCTGGTTTGAGCCTGTTTTGCTGCATCTGGGCCTGGACAACTTGCCATCATTGATGGAATAATGAATTACGATCTATACCAGAGAATTCTAAAGCAAAATGTCAGGACATCTGTCTATGATCTGAATCTCAAAGAGACTGTGGGTCATGCAGCAAGTCTACAATCCTAAACACACAAGAATGGTTAAGGAAGAATAAAATGAATGCTCTGTAATGGCCAAGTCATGACCTTAATCCAATTGAAATGTTGTGGAAAGATCTAAAGTGAGAGGTTAATTTGAGGAAACCCACCAACCCATATAGAAGCTCTTCTATATGGGGCAATAGGCTAAAATTCCTACAGTCGATGTTCAGGGCTGGTCAACAGTTACCACAAAAGTTTAGTTGCAGTTATGTCTGCTCAAAGTGGTCACACTTAATACTGCATGAAAGTGAGTGAATACTGTTTCACTTACTTTTGCCACATGCAGATATGTTATTGGATAATTTTTTTCAATAAATACACAACCAAATATAATTGTTTGTTTCCTTTTTTTGGTATTTCTTCTTCCACTTTTAGAACTTGTTTGAAAATCAGATGATGTTTTAGGTCACAGTAATATAAAAAGGTTAAAGGGTTCACAAACTTTCAAGCACCATTGTATGCTGGGTAGACTGAGGGTCGAAAATTATCTTGGAGGCCATATCCAGAAAGCAGGATCCAGGTGTCAGCCGTTTCCCAAGCCGCTGTATTTTTGTTGGGTGACTGATTTTTGAGAAACACCACAGCTCTTTTACTCAATAGCAAAGGTTACAGATGGTTAGTAGAATTAGTCTGAATCGTCTTTGAATCAACAGAAGAGCCACTACCCAAGCAACTCAGATTTTTTTATTCACAGAAAATAAATGCAAAAAAGAAAGTTATAGCATAGAGGTAATTGTTCATGGGATGCTCATTTATTTCCACTTTCCACAAAAGTTGGTCCCTTCCATGTTCCATCAGTGCCTCCTTTATTTACCTATATTTACGCCCCCCCCCTGGAGTGCAGTCCATTATTGTATATTCAAATTAAGTACTCTTCATTCCAATACAGTGCACTGCTTGCTCAGTCCAGTATATGTGTGTAGAATAATAGGGCTGTGTTGGAGAAAACTACAGACAAATAAGTCTCTGTCTAAATGACATAGAGCCGCAGGCTGTTGAAAATCGTACATCAACCCAGTGCCATAAGAGGAATTAAAAGAAGGAAACATTGAAACAGGCTTCAATTGCCAATTAAATGTTCGTATTATATTAAAAATTCCATATACATTAAAAGCAGTCTGTGTGGGTTCGCTGTATACCACAGAATGGGCTGCACCCACACAGCTTGATGTGCAAAGATAGGTGCTATGCACCAGCTTTACTGCTGCTGAGAGTTTTTTCATGACACAACATTTTTGTGGACACAGGTGTAAAATATGTATGGAAGTGTTACACTTTTAATGCAGATAAATTTAAACGACCCGAAAATTGGAATCGAATTAGATCAAAATCAATAAGAGTTTTCTTTCTCCGAAAAAAAATTGAATGTCAGGAAGACTGTAAACATCTCAAAATTGATCTCTGGACCTCAAATTCGAATTTTCAATTCCACCAAATCTGCCTCTTAATTTCATCCAGTTATGACTATGAAAAGAAAAAAAAAAAGGTTTTCTTACTGCAGTGAGATAATAGGGACAATAGCAACATGTACATGAATAAATGTTTGTGTTTTAGAGCGCTCAGGGGATGTGTTGGATGCTGATGAAGAAGCTAGAGGTCGGATCCGCCAACAGGAAAGAGCCACACGCTCAGCTAGGATGCTTTATGTTTTACAGCAGCAGGTGAGACCAGCTGGGATCCATCCAGCAGCATGTGGGATGTTTTACTTTGTGATTTGAGGAGAATAATAACTGAAAGAATACATTTTTGGAGAGCATGAATTCACAAATGGAAAATAATTAGCTAAAATGGGCTTTATTTAGAGGCTTTATAAGAATTTGAATTAATGTTCTGAAAAATTAATTTGACAATTTTTCTGTAAAAAATTGTAACAGATTTGTAGCATGTGCCATCTTGTGGTAAAACCTATGTTCACCCTTTCTGGTGTTTTATTGCAGTTTTTGTAATATTTACATTATTTAGCATTTTGTAGCTCTCCAGTTTGGGATTTCATCAGTAGGGCCCAAATTACCCTGCAACCAGCCAGTGGTTTGATTAAGAGACTAGTTGATGAAAGACAGATAAAGGTATAAGGCAAATAATTATAGGTTAAGAAAAAAAGATGCACGTCCATCAAGTTCAACCATTCAACTCTATTTTAACCTGCTTAAAGGAAAACTATACCCCCTCTAGGTCTCTATTAAAAGATACTGAGTAAAACAGCTCATGTGTAAAACCCTGCTTCATATAAATGAACCATTATCATAATAATATAGTTTTTTAGTAGTATGGGCCATTGGGTAATCATAAATAGAAAATTGCCATTTTAAAAAATAAGGGCCGCCCCCTGAGATCGTAAGATTCACTGTGTACACATACAAACCACATGTAAGGTCACATGAGCCAATTAAGAGACAGAGTTCTGCCTTTTGCTTCCTCACTTCTTCCTGTTACAGTTAGTGTTGTAGTATTTCTGGTCAGGTGATCTCTGAGGCAGCACAGATAGAGTCACGAAATGGTGGTTCAAGGCAAGAGATGTAAAAGGGCAATATTTATGTAAATATATATTCCAGTTTGGTAAGATTCTTTAATATGTCATTCAATTTGATATAAACTATCTGTTGCTTAAGTATTCATTTTGGGGGTATAGTTTTCCTTTAACTGCTAGTTGATCCAGAGGAAGGCAAAAACCCCATTTGAAGCCTCTCCAGTTTGCATCAGAGGGGGAAAAATTCCTTCCTGATGGCAATCTGACCAGTCCCCTGGATCAACTTGTACTTTGAGCTATCTTCCATAACCCTGTATTCCCTCACCTGCTAAAAAGCCATCCAACCCCTTCTTAAAGCTATCTAATGTATCAGCCTGTACCACTGATTCATGGAGAGAGTTCCACATCTTTCAGGGGCGCTCCACCAATGAGGCGAGTTGAGACACTCGCCTCAGGCGGCAGCGCCCCCCTGGTTGCCAGGGGCGGCAAAAATGCCGCTCCTGGTAACTAAGAGCCGAATTTCCGTTTTTCAAACCGGAAATTCGGCTCTTCTAGTGCAGAGAGCGCTATTGCGCTCTCTGCACTATGCATCGCGGACCACCCCTGCCCTCTCCGGCGCTGTAAAGGTTAGTGCCGTGGGGAGGGGTGGGGGCGGCGAAAGAAGACCGCCTCAGACGGCAAAATAGCAAGAATCGCCCCTGACATCTTCATAGCTCTCACTGTAAAAAAACCCTTTCGAATATTTAGGCGGAAACTCGTTTCTTCTAATCTGAATGGGTGACCTTGCGTCAGCTGGAAAGACCTACTGGTAAATAAAGCATTAGAGAGAATATTATATGATCCCCTTATATATTTATACATCGTTATCATATCACGTCTTGAGCGCCTCTTCTCCAGCGTGGCCAGTTTTTTCTCATTGCTAAGATTACCTTATATGTTGCTTATTTGCCCTTCTCTGTACCCTCTCTGATTCAATAATGTCCTGTTTGAACACTGAAGACCAAAACTGTAAAACATATTCTAGATGGGGACTTACCAGTGCTCTGTACAGTGGAATAATAACCAACTCCTCCCGTGAATCTGTTTTTTTTAATACAGCTCAAGACCTTATTTGCCCTTGATGCTGCTGACTGCCATTGCTTGCTGTAGCCAAGTTTATTATCTACAAGGACTCCAATGTCCTTTTCCATTATGGATTTGCCTAGTGCAGTCCCATTAAGGGTATAAGTGACTTATTTTACAGCGCAGGTGCATGACTTTACATTTATAAACATTGAACTGCCACTTACCTGCCCAGATTGCAAGTTTGTCAATAAATGTAGACCAATGAAAAAGTTGGTAAGAATAGCTCATTCTCATGGGTTTTCATGTAATCCATACGTTTTAAAAATTACCATACTTTACACAACCTAACTGTTTTAACTGGAATCTTTTTTTATCTTAAATACTTGTCTTTTAAATATTTGGTGGAGTCTTTCATTGGTGTGGTTTCCAGTGTTAGCGTCTATAGTGGGGTCACACACAGCACCTTTCTAACGTTACATTAGTAAAAGGATCATGCCACACTTGTATTTAAGTAATTAAAATAAAAAAATATTCCAGTCAAAACAGTTATATTGTATAAAGTAGTGTAAATTGAAAAAAAGGTCATTATGTTGTTAAATTATATTCTTATAAGATTACAAGATTAATTATCCTTTAGTCCCAAAGGTTAATTTACAGTGACAGTACTGACTTTAGCATGAGCATGTAGTACAAAATGATAAGCCACAACATTTTTTAAATATCTAAATAAACACAGTGGCACACAATAACACTGCACCATTCAAACTAAATGTGAAAACAAAATGGGATTATTAAAAAAGGTAATTATCCCTTAAATATGTTTAGTAGTGTTTTGCGTAGCTCATGTCCTGACCTTCCAAGAAATGCATTCTTAAAGATATAGATGCTCTTAGTCATCATTCAGAGCATTACTATAGTGTTTCTTTTTTAAAAAACACAGGTAAAAGAAATCAAAGATGAATTGGAACAGCTCAGTCCTCAGAAACTAAGACACACAAAAAAGGTAAGAGAAGAGGTAAAATAAATCACTGTTTCTTTATGCTTTATGACTTAACAGGCCATAAACCACCAGTAATTGTAGGTTGGTGGCATCTTCATTTTGACAGAAACTATATTTTAAAAATATATAGTAATGTGTTAAATATTTTGTTAGTCTCGAACTATGTCTAGGTTGGCAGCAGCCCACCGAGGAGCCATTCGGGCCCTGCAAATGTTTGTTGCCCAGCTAAATGAAAAAGGTGAACAACAGCTTCCTGTTCTTTACAAGGACCTGGGTCACCTCATACGACAGCTGTCCCTCTGCACTGCAAAATTTGAAACTGGGCATGATCATGCATCTTCAGATTTGATCATATCCATTCTCCAAAAAGTTGAGGTAAGAAAAGCTTTGTCTTTGTGATTTAAAAGGAATATATGTTTTAACTGTATCTTCTTTATTTTCCATCTCCTACTCTTATCCCTGTTTAGTATTAAAGGCAATATATATCCATATATATGTTTGGTTTATCTTATGCAGTAAACCAAGAAGTGTACAAGGAACATTCCTTATCTGCAATTTAAAACTGAGATGCTCCATATCCCTTTGTATTCTATGGGTAAAGCTTGTGTCAGCAGAAGTCATGTAGCAGTTCCAACACGCTTTATTTTAGTGCAAATGTGTTGAAACAAAATAAGCACAGAATTTAAAATGTATATTATTTAAACACATGACTTCAACAAAAAAGGTATCCATCATCAAAACACTCTTTGTGTTATAGTCATAAGAGTACACAAAAATAAATGGTAAATAAACCCTATTTATGTTCAGTGTATATTTCTACTTTAAGAACGGTCGAGTCAAGTTTATGACATCCAGAAATTGAAGACTAAACATTCTTTCTTGGAATTTTCTCTTGCCTTCATCCTTACACGGCTAATGTCATATACAGTATAATTAGTGCAGATTAGTTCTGCATGATACAGCAATTACTGGTCTTCGCTAGCTAAAACATCCTAGAGCTCGGGGTGACCTGTGTGCATGGGACAGATAACATATGCATTGTAATTTGTGATACTTCTAATGCTGCGTTATTTTTGAAGGTTCAAATTCTAAAGTGAAAAATAAAATTAAATTAGTGCTGTGCTGATTACTGTATTGGTTATACTAATTACACTAAGACGAACTACAAACCTAGGTTTCACCAAATCTATATGATAGGAAAATGTCAATGCATACTTTATTAATGGTGCTTAAAATATTCTTGGTCTCCCACGCTCCATTGCTTTCCTTTTATATTTAGTACAAAAGAGGCCAAACGAAATCTCCCGGTTGAACTGGCTATTTGGTTTTCCAAATACTATATCACCTAATACCACTCTCATAATACAGCATGCTAAAAAAGCTAACTTTTTTGCTAATTTTTCTTTAGGATGTAAACATCTTTCTTGAAGAAAAAATGTCCTCACATGCACGTAAAGTGTCACCAAACCGAGCTTCCAGCAGATCTCCAGCCACCAAAAAGGAATCTGCCTGTGAACCGAATGTGTCTCCCAGGAGAGAGAGAAAAAAATACCCCCCTCCAGTAATCCAAAAGCGAGAGACATGTGAACAGAAGCAACCACCTGTAAGGAGACAGCTTGTTTTGGGTAAGTTTGTTCCTCATAGAGTATTTGCCATTTAGATGCCTACTGTCTATGAAAACCATTACATTGTGTAGTTGTGTCTAGAGTGTATAATTTTTCCTAAAATTGTACAATTTTTAACATGTAGTCACGACTGCACTTAGAATCAGGCCTGCTACCATTTTTTGTAAGCTGTATTTCCAAAACATGCTATTTTTTTTTTTCAGTGCAAACCAAGCATATCATTTAGAGTTGTGTTATAGATAACAGCAGCAGCACTTCATTTGATGGCAGGCTGGCTGACTCGTTTGGCTCAGGAGCCAAAAAATGAATCACAGGCTTCTCACCTTTTTTAAAGGCTAATATACCCTTTTACAGGCACCAGAGATCCTATTGGTGGTCTAATAAGATAGCACAGCCTGTTAAAACTACCATCAAATGACCCTGTGTGAATTGATAATTTGTTTGAAAACTGCTCGACTGTCTGACCAAATTGTAGTGTATGGTGAGTTATTCATATAAAATGTTACGCCTTTGGGAAGCCACGTTAAACAGCACCCCTTATGGCCCTGTCCACTACATAAACACACATTAGCTAATGTGACAATAAACCTCATGAGTAATAATTATTTTATTAATAATTTCAATTCATTAAACAAGTGCTTATCTTAAAGGGGGCTGCTGTAGTTGTACCATGACGGGGGTAAAGTGCAAGAATAGACCCCATAGTGCACATTCAGGCTGCCCCTGGTATTGTTGCGCTCTACATCAATGTGCAAGGAGCAAACCTTAGCATTAGGGGGTGCAAGCTAGCCATGTCATTACCGCCTGCCATAATACAGACAGCAATGTATTAAAGGGGTGGCTCATCTTTAATGTTACTTTTAGTATGTTATAGAAAGGCTAATTCTGAGCAACTTTTCAACTGGCCTTCATTTTTTTTTATAGTTTTTGAATGCCTCCTTCTGACTTTCCAGTTTTCAAATTGGAGTCACTGACCCCATTGCAAATAAGAAATGCTCTGTAAGGCTGCACAATTATTGTTATTGATACTTTTTATTACTTATCTTTCTGTTCAGGGCCTCTCATTCATGTTGCAGTTTCTTATTTATATCAGTACATGGTTGCTGGGGTAATTTGAGCCCTTGCAAACTTGCTAGGGATTGCTGAAATTGCAAACTGGATAGCAGCTGAATAAATTGTTACATAACTCAAAAAAGTTAAAGGAGAAGGGAAGTCGTCTTACACATGGGGGTGCCAAAAATTAGGCACCCCCAAGTGATTGTATTGACTTACCTGAAACCCCTGGCCGGTGCTCCTATTAGCATAAAACTGCACCGGCCC
Source organism: Xenopus petersii (assembly GCA_038501925.1). Lineage (NCBI taxonomy): Eukaryota > Metazoa > Chordata > Amphibia > Anura > Pipidae > Xenopus > Xenopus petersii. The sequence continues at coordinate 40,963,556 of CM076675.1, forward strand.
AGGGTTCTCCAAGTGAGCACCACGGAGCGATCCTCTTCCGTCTTCCTCTTTCTTCGCGCAGATGCGCATGCGCATTAGAGTGAAATGCCGACTTTAACTAAAAAGTCAGCTATTTTGTTCTACTGCGTATGTGTCTGCCCCGGGAAATTTGAAAAAAGAAGCCGGAAGAGGATCGCTCCGTGGTGCTCCCTGGTATAACCCGGGCCGCTGAAGTTTTCTACTGATAGGAGCACCAGCCCCGGGGTTTCAGGTAAGTCAATACAATCACTTGGGGGTGCCTAACATTTGGCACCCCCAAGTGCAAGATGACTTTTCTTCTCCTTTAAAGGGGAACTCCACAAAACATAACTTAAGATTTTTGAAAAGTAAACACAATTTCAAACACAATTTATGCAGACTTTTCATGATTTGGAACAGTTCCCTAAGCCTAGCCCCCTGCTCTCCTTCTAATCTATGAGTACTTTGCTGAGTCATCTGTCCTTAGTCTGCATCCTCCAAACCCCACAATTCCCTGCACACATAATTTCAATTCAAGGAACAGAACATCATAGTGCATTGTGGGTTATGTAGTTCCCGCATGCTGTCTGTAAGCTGTGGAGAAGTTGTTAGAATTTGTAACATCAGTGTTTAGTCCCTCCTTCCCTGCCAGGATTTCAAATGATGCAGAAAGAGAAGAACTGTTTGCTTCCACCCTGTCCTCAACTCTGCATTGCTTCCCTATTTCTGCGGCTGGTGTGATTTGGATGAAAATGTTATTTGCCATCTCCCATAGATCCAAATAATCCAATTTTTTTAAAATTACTTCCTTTTTCTCTGTAATGATAAAACAGTACCTTGTACGTGATCCAAACTAAGATTGAATCCTTATTGGAATCAAAATCAGCATATTGGATTTATCTAATGTTTACATGATTTTTTTTAGTAGACTTCAGATATGAAGATCCAAATCATGAAAAGATCCACTTTTCTGGAAAACCCCAAGCATTCTGCATAACAGGTCCCATACCTGTAATGGATGATGGTTAACCTCTACCAATTCTGATCTTGTCAACACATTCATTTCTGTTTTCTATATTATTTTGCCTTTATTAATAGATCATTGTTCAGAGTCTTTAAACACAGCCACCCAAACAGAACCCATTCCAAAGGATGACCAGCCAACACCAGAATGGAGAGCTGCACTTAAATCAGGACTAGAGGCTTTAATACAAGCTAGTGACCTGAAAGGCTTGCGCAAGAATGGAATTGATCAACGGAAGAACAAAGGAGTGTTGCTTCCACAGAGGCCTCAGGTACATTCTTATGTCTGCATTAAGACAGAAATATCACTATTAATGTAATAAGCTAGTTGGCTTAGAAGAACCATTAGACCTGCATGTATTGTGCTGTCTACTGAGCCAGCACAATCCTATTATTTTGTGTTTGACTTTCTGTGGACTTTGTATTTATGTATCATTAAAGGGCCCTCTGCAAATTAATGCTTTGGACCTTCATCCCTCATTCCTTGTTACCTTTCAAGTTCTTCTGGCACAAGTTCACCTTATACTGTAACATAAAACAATAGCCAAATACCATAATTTACTTACATTTTATCTTCTTGTTTTTAGTAATGGTTAGTGCTATCCGTATGTTATGTTATTTTAAGTCTTTCAGCCTACATGCCCTGTAAGTACAATAATTTAAATTATAGGAAATTAATCTCAAGTACACTTGCCTTGTGATAATAATGCAGTGCAGAGAGAGCCACCTATTGAAGCTGCACCACCAGCTCAAGGCGAAAGCTTGCTTTCTCCAACTATTCTTCATTCATCTTCCCAGAATGAAAAATGATTTCAGACCTGAGAACAGCTGGAGGAGACTTAAACTGAAGCTTGTATCTGCCAGATATGGTGGCTCAGATAGGTTTGTCATCTGGCAGGTATTTGACTGGCCTGGCCGGTAAATATTATGCTTGATGCCAATGTTATTAATAGGAAGTGTAACTATAAAGGAAGGCAGATATTTGTTTCAGAAGAGATGGAAACCCAAGCCTCATATAGCACAGAACTACCCATGCCAACATGTTTTACTGGATTTTCATTGGAAAAGTCTGTGTAGAAACTGGTCACATTGTACCTTTTAAAAACAAAGAACTTAGTGGAAGAATTACTCGAGGGCGAAGTGGCTTATGCTAGCGCCAATTCGTTTCAATGAAATGTGGATTTTACTTAACGTGACCTCTTTCGCCAGACTTGCCTTCACCAGCTCAGACCAGGCAAAGTGCATTGGAGTGCATAGATCTTCCTTAATCTTCTGTTACTTACATCATATTCTTTAGTGGAAAAACTCCAAAAAACACTGGAGTATTTTCCTTTTCCTGATTGCCTGCAAAAGTCATTACATTTTTTTTTTTGGGTAACCGTGTTCCCCCATACATTTTCTAGCATATGGAACATAAACTATACAGTGGGTTCATGTGTAGGGCATTATAACTATATATATATATATATATATATATATATATATATATATATATATATATATATATATATATATATATATATATATATATATATATATATATATATATATATATATATATATATATATATATATATATATATAAATGCAAATTAACCTGAGACCTCTAGCGAATTTGTGCTAGCCAGAAATCAACGCTAGTGCACCTTCGCTTTCAATTGCTCGCATTGCCGAAGTACCACAACGAAACTCCACATGCCATTCAATAGTGTTGTCTGAGCTAATTTTCACCTGGCGAAGTGTAGCGATGGCTGCGACACGGTTGCTGACAAATTTTCGCCCACGAGTAAATCTGCCCCTTAGCCTCATAACATTGTTGATGTAGTAAGTCTTGGCCAGTATTGTTAGATGTGCGTTGCAATGTTAGCGCTCACTAAGACAATTCTCAAAACATATAGTGCTAATAATGATTAAAGTGGACCTGTCACCATGACAGGTCACCACCATCTGTATAATACAAGTCCTTTTTAAATTAAGCAAGAAATCCAAATTCTTTTTTTTATTTTTTTTTATTTAAGCATTCTTAAATTGTTGCAAACTCATTTAAAAATCTCAGCTGTCAATCAAATATTGCCTGCCCTCCTCTATGCCTTAGGCATGGGTGACGGGTCCCATTTAAATAGACCCAAAGCTATAACATTCCCCATGTCATCTTCCTCCCTGCTAAACACACTCCAGTTTTTTGAGTTTACTTGATGCCTTGGGGATGTCACATTGCAGTGTCACAGTCTACATGAAAGTACTTTCACCTCAGCTTTTGTGTTTAAAAAACAGTACAGTACAATGAGCTCACATGCTACCATCAAATATATGTATTTCTATTCTTCAGTAAATTCTTTGTTTTATGAGCCAAGGGTTGGGGATTGTCTATCCAAATTTTATATGGTTTAAAAGATAATTCTATAAATTCAATTTTATTCTTTTTTTAATTTTTTTCTTGCTTTTAGGGATTCCGAAAAGTTCGCAGACCTGAGCCATCACAGAGAGCAAATTTTCAAGCAAAAACAATGGCATTTATGCTGAAAGAAAATCGTCCTTTTGTTCGTGAGAAGAAAACTCCTTGGGTGCCCCCGAATCCCACTTCGCCTCAAGCTTCCCCAAAAAGGTGAGCACACTTAGAGGAGATGGTGCACATTGAGGTAAAGGGTGCTTTAAGGAAGTTAATGATGTCTGATCAGAATCATTTCATTTTTTGCATTCTGAAGAGATGCCACCTTTACGCTAGAGGTAAAGGTAACTCATTTTCATATCTGATTTAGTTGATTTTCTTAATAACCAGTTATTCTCTAGCAGGGGTTTATAACTTGCTTTGATGTAATCATATATTTAAGTTTTATAAGTGTTTTTCTTGCATTTTGTTAAAAATTCGTAAGTTGAGTTTTAAAATATTAGGAGACAGCAAACAAATACTGTAAGGCTTTTCAAAAACGGTTGTGTTGGTCTATGTTGTGTTTATGATCTGTGCTACAAATACCGTATTTTTATAAAATGAGGAGACAACTGCAGTTATCCTGTTGGTAAATGACTATACTGCCAGTCCTACTGATTCTGAAAAGTTGAGATTATAAAATTTATGAAAATAAAACACATTAAAGCATTCTGCTTATAAAGATATACAATAAGAAAAACACTGAATCTTGGCAGTTCCTGCAGGAAAAAGAAATACAGTTCATGTGGAAAAAGAAATACAACCACATAACTGCAATTATTAATGTATATTTTAATAATTAAATTTTATTATGCTACAGGGTTAACTGGAATAAACAACAGAAGCAGATACATTTTTCCTCACCAAATAAATCTATACAAGCTGAGGAACCCAAGTTGTCATCACCTGAGATACCAAAAGCTGTAGATGAAGAAGCAGTAAGGTGAGTTTTTTTAAATTTGCAGTCTCTAAATGCCAGTAAAATCTCCTTATCACATTTTCCAAATGGGTGGTAGCACTGAATTAACAGGTTCTACATTCACTAAGAATCGTAGTTGCGCTGGCGCCCGATTCGCCGCGCTTCGCCAGGCGTATTTTCGCCAATGCTGTGCAAATTCACTAAATTCCGAAGTTGCGCTCAGGGGTAGCGTAAGGTTGCAAAGTTGCGCTAGCGTTGATTCGCTAAGCAAAGCGAAGTTACGCTAGCGATGGTTAATTTGCATACGGCGCCAAATTCAAATTTCAATGGAATTATTCGTAGCAGCACTACACAAGCCTGGGAAACCTTCAAAACATCAAATAAAATTATTTTGCCCTACACATGTGCCCACTGTATAGTTAAGTTGCCATGAGTTAGGAAATGTAGGGGGGAAGGAGGCGAGCCCCAAAAAATATTTTGATCGTTTTCAGCCTATCACCTATAATAAAGAAAAAACGCCAGCGTTTTTTGGGACTTAGAAAAATTTTTAACTTTTTTTGAAGCAATCCCTATCTACTCTATTGCATCGCCTGGTCTAAGGTGGCGAAGGAAGTCTAGTGTAAAAGGTAGTGTTCAGAACAATGCGCGCATTAGTGAATTTGCGTAGTTATGTCCGTTGCACAAATTCGACAGGCGTAAGGATGCGAAGTAAAACTAGCGAAGTTACGCCAGCGTCCGTTAGTGAATTAGCGAAGTAACGAAAATGCCCAACGCTAGCGAATTCACGCTAGCGTTAGGCGCTTTGGCGCTTAGTGAATTTGCCCCTATGAGTTTAGCTCATTAGCTCAACAAGCTTATTAGCTTGACAAAGAGCCAGGTGTGCTCGAAACGTAGCTCTGTCTTTGTTGCCCTGCATTTGATAAATAAAGACATTTTTTAATCGGAGTGCTACCCATCTGAATTCCTAACAAGTGTTGTATCTGTGTGGAAGGACATATGGGAAAAGTGCACTTGTGAATCAAGTTGCAGACAAGTGAGTGCGACCTGAATTGACTACAATAGTCCTTGTTTAGTAGCCCCAGGATATATTTCTTTGTACAGCAGTATTACAAAGAACATATAATTTGCGCTCTCGTAAATATCTGACACTGTTTTCTAAATTTTTTTTTTTACTGTCCCTGTACCTGTCCCATCAGCAGCGCTGGTGCCCAGTGTATGTGTGTGACTGATGAACGATACATGGGTTTGGTGTCACAGAAATAAAAAGTATCAGAAGACCGGGTATTATATTGAGTTTGTATATGATCATTGGTACAGCAACTTAAAATATTATCTGAAATAGTTTTTGTGCTTTAATTTGTATATTAAATATGTCAGCATGTGGTTTTTATAACCATTTCAGCTCTCTAATGCTTCAGTCAATGCCAACTGATTTTCTCCTTTTCTAACAGGCTTGCATGGCTAGACTCTGTAACAGCACAGAGAATGCAGGAGTTACAGAATCTATACAAAGAAGAAGTTTCACGTATGCAAAGCCTCAGGTAAGACCCGTGTACCCTTGGGATATCAGGAAACTTTTCATGACTTCTGCTTGCAGCATGCATTTTGCTTATGTGCTTATATCACTGAAGCAAAAATACTCCCACCATCTCATAAAATCAAACAGTACATATAATCACCCAGTAAGGCTTTTTAATGTGTGTAAATAAAGACAAAAATGTTAATATAGTTCATGAAAGCTGGCATACAGTACTTGAGGGAAATACTAATTTCATATAAGATGTGACACGAGTGAGTCATTTTCCCATATATGTTTCTGGGCTATAATTTTATTTTTCTGCACGTTTTTATTCTGAAGTATATGGCCAACAGTACAGATAATATGTCGCAAGATTATGATTTTATTTTCGGAAAAAGGAATGGATTGGTCATATGCTGTTTGAGTGGATAGATTTTCTTTCTAAATCCCTGGATCACATTTGTTGCATAGCATTCCATCCACATTATACATCCTATATAATATCACATTTATGATTCCTTTCTTATCTTTTGAAGTTAATCAAAAATAAATGCAATGTTTTTGTTATTCTGGTTTAGGAAGGAGCTAAGTCTTGCAAACCGATTACCAACTGAGGATGAAAAAAGAAAAAACTCTCAACAACAGGTATAGCTTCCTAACTTTAGATACCTGTACACTTGTTTTTGCTTGTTAAGGAAATACCTTCCACAAAATGCAACACGCAGATTTAATCTGGTTATTTGTGTATAGGGGTATTTTTATTATAGCAGTTGGCCACACAGGCGTAATAGAGTCCCAGTTAAACATCCTTTATTCACAAGGACCCATAATGCTAAGTGAGCAGAGCCCTCCCCACCAGGAAGCCCCAGTTATTAGTCCGCTATTCTCCTGGGCCCCCTGAGCAAGTCAAATGATCTAATGAAAAAATATCCCTTGCAATGGCACACTCCTGACCCATCCTGGTCACTCCACATATATGCCAAAACCCTGCCCATTCTCCTTGCAAACCCTGCCCATGCTCCTTGCAAACCCTGCCTATTCCCCCACAAACTTGCCCTACAGGACCAATTAACTGTAGTACTCCCTGTACCCTCCTCATAGCGGCTCTGTCCACTCTACACAAAACACTTTGCACACTTGGTTTATATAAAACAGTCGTAGTCACATTATCTGGTATGGTAGTTTTATTGACGACCTCCTATTCATTTGGGAAGGTCCACTTAATTTAATTAAAGAATTTCACAACTATGTGAATGACAATAGTTTTAATTTAAAATTTTCACTAAAATATCACAGAGAGGAAATACATTTTCTGGATTTGAAACTAACAGGTGAGCGAGATAAGGGTAAAATTCATTCTTGGATTTTTTAGCAAGCTTACAGCAGGAAACAATTTACAGAGTATTCCATATGGTCAATTCGTATGCTATCGTAGAAATTACAGTCAGATTAGCGCCTTCCATGAACAGTTGAGGGAATTGTCTCAAAGATTCTGCAGAAGGGGTTACTCTAAAACTCTTATTAACAACTCTTATGATAAAGCGAACAGAATAGTATTAAAACATAAACACATGGATGAAAATAAACAAAAGAAGGACACACGTCCTATCAAAATGAAAGGATTTATTTCATAACTGAATATAGTGAAGAATATAATCAAATTTGTAAAATAGTTAAAAGATATCTCCCGATTTTAGGGGGTGATGAGAAACTGAATGAGATTTTATCCTCTACCAACATTAAATTTGTATCCAAAAAGGCCCCCACTCTGAGAAATAAATTGGCACCCAGCATAGTCTCCTCTTCCACACCCAAACAGAGGGGTGATTGGCTCTCTTCGAAGGGCACATTTAGGGGGCCCATTTACTAAGGGTCGAAGTGAATTCAAAGTGAATTTTCAAAATCAAAAACTTTGAATTTTGAATTTTTGCGTACTTCGACCATCAAATAGGCCAAAATTAGATTCAAATTGAAAAACTTCGAATATTCGATCATTCGAAAATCGAAGTACTGTCTCTTTAAAAAACTTCGACTTTGACACTTTGCCAACTTAAACCTGTTGAATTGCTATGTTGGCCTATGGGGACCTCCTAGAACCTATAACCAGTATAGTTTTTTGTTTTTATTGAAAATCGTTTGATTTGAACGTTCGATCGAACGATTTGAATTTGATCGAAAACAGCTAAGTTCACTCAAAAAAACCTAAAAAACTTAAACTATCGAATTTCTACAATTGGATGGCCGAATTTCGAAGTTTTACCACTTCAAAATTCAACCCTTAGTAAATGTGCCCCTTAGATGTGGGCATATAAAATGCAAAACTTGCAACGTTCTTGATAGGAGTAGCGTCTTCACATCTAATGTTACAGGTCAAAGTTATCAAAGCAAAGGTTTTTACAATTATAATTCCAAACGGATAGTTTATTTACTGGAATGTAAATGTTGTACAAAACAGTATGTGGGTCAGTCGATTTGATGTCTGAAAGACAGAATAAGGGAGCACATTAGGGTAATCGAAAAGAAAGATAAGTGATCCATAGGAAAACACTTTTCGTCGTGCTCCACCAGAGGTACACATGATCTAGGGGTAAAAGTCATTGAACAGGTGAAAATCCCCCTGAGAGGAGGGGATATTTTACGTCCCTTAAACTTAAGGGAAGCGTATTGGATTCTGGAATTGGATACCAGAATACCAACAGGCTTGAATACAAGACATGATCTCATGTACCTATTCTGACTTATGGAAATTTTTAAACAATGATTTTGATCCCGGAGGGAAGAATTAATCACAGCACATACCTAAAAATGTAATTTAACTTAATCTAATTTAATGTAAAATAATAAGATTTAATCCCTATTAATAAGAGAGGCTCATTTAGAATAATTGATTTAATCTATGAATTAATAATAAATATTAGGAATAACAAATTTATTGCAACAGAGATTCATAAATATCATAAATATTAGAAACGCCTCTAATTATGTAACCCCTACTTTTACAGATAGTTGTGAAGCCAGACCCAATAACAATAAAAACATGCATACAAATATGCTGATATAAATGTTTTAGAATTTACTATCCACTAGATCAGGCACATGTCTCAGCCTTAAGCCACAAATGCTTCCTTTGGATTTCATTGTGGTTATTTTAATCAGTATTACTGTTTTTAAATGTTTAATAAAAGTATTTTTTATACAGGTATTTATATGGTTAATTTAACATCTAGACACACCAAAAAGAAGGAAGAGAAAAAAACACGTTTCCATATATTGTTGTATTCTTTTGTAATTCCTCTAGAGGTCACTGTTGTATAGCCTATTTAAGGAAGTGACACAAGTGTATCTGTAAGCCTATGATTAAGGGAGTTGCTCCCGAAACGCGTCAGGTGATGTTGGTGTGTGACCTGTTTCAATAAACCACCTTTCTCTTTTTACCGGAGTGCCGCCTTTCCATCCTTTTTGCATTATATAAAACAGACCTAATAGAATGTAAAAAAAATCATATTGTCCTATTTGTAGAATCCTCCTATGGTGGAATCTTTGCCTGGTAATGTTGCAGATAGAAGTCTGGATGGATCCGATGCATTCGGGCTGGGGTCTTCCACTCTGGATAACATGATCCAAAGAATGGAAGAAATAGAAGTAAGTATTCAAAGCCGTGTCTTACATTATGCTATAATTCACAATTTCAAATGCCTGACTTTAATTAACACAGTAACCATTATTTATTAAAACATAGGGGTACACTGTATCTACTCTTTAGTAAAGGCCATGTTTTAATTGGAAAACATCCTTTTAGGTTTAATGGTGGAAAATGCATTCTGTAGTGCCCATCGACTGACCCATGGTTTGGATGCTTTTGCATTTAAATGAAGCCTGTTTTTGATAAATATAGTTTTCTGATTAATAATTATCCCAAAATAGATTACTGCCATTTTAAATAACGTGCCTTCCATGAGCCATCATGCTTACAAAGAATTTAGGGAGCTTCATACATGCTAGGCTACATCCACAAGTGAATGGACACACTTCTTGTTACTGTTAGAACACAAACACTTTGCCAATTGCTGTCAGGTGATTAGTGAGGGAGAGCACACAATTGTGGTGCAAAACAAAAGATGTAAAACCATAATGATTATATATAGATAGATAGATAGAGATATAGATAGATATATAGATATATTTAAACCAATTTGCTAAGATTCCCATAATGGGTTACACAGCTAAACCGCTCCAGTGATGTGTGTATCTGAATGCTTTATTTTGCTGCTCTGATTTTGATCTTGTTTTCAGAAACATCAAGAAGCAGTTCGGCAGAGGTTTAGTCGGGTTGTGTATGCTGATCCCGAATTCTGGGCCCAGGAAGAAAAAGGTTAAAAAAAATGTTCTTCAGTGTCAGACATGCTTTGTAATATGCAGTTCCCTAATAAATGTGTTTGTTCTTTCAGAGAGAGCGAGTGCAGCCATAGACAAGAGGCCACTCTCTCCACACCCAATAAGAATTACTAAACCTGCAGGCCAAAGGGATCCAGTAGTGGACATATTATTAGAAGAGCCTCTTGAAGGAGAGTAAGTAACAAATAAGTCAAACTGTAGTACAGGTATGGGTCCGTTATCCAGAAAGCTCAGAATTATGGAATGGCCGTATCCCATAGACTCCATAATAATCAAATAGTTAAAATTTTTAAAAATGATTCCTTTTTTCTTTGTAATAATAAAACACCACCTTGTACTTGATCCAAACAAAGATATAATGATTTTTTATTGGAAGCAAAACCAGCCTATTGTTTTTATTTAATGTTTCCATGATTTAAGACTCAAGATCCAAATTATGGAAAGATCCAATATCCAGAAAACGCCGGGTACCAAGCATTTTGGATAACAGGTCCCATACCTGTATTTGTTCGCCGCACTAGAATATTGGTGGCCATGCCTTGCTGCACATCCTTTCATTTTCAATGTTGCATCAAATACCTGCACTTAATCTTTTAAATGTACATTCTTACTTATACCACGTTGTCGTAGACAGGTAATTAAGGTTAAAGGCCCCCTCAAGGCATACGTAATCACAGCTCTTTTATCTGGCTGAATGCTATGGTGAATTTGTTTGTGTAACCTAGAGGCAGCCCAAATAGCCCAATTAACACAAAATGGACAGGGGTCCTAGAAGCCACTGAAAAGATTGGTCAGCCTTCCAAGATATCATTGTGTTTCCGTAAGGGAAAGGAAACACCTTTGCAACCTTGAATACATAATTTAACTGCACTATTTATTTGATGGTACTGCTAAAAAATCAGCTCGAAATCCTTAGAATAGATTTTATTTCCATACACACAAATGCATTGGGAACACTGCACTTTCTATTCCAAATGAAAATATGAAGTAAAATGTATCAAATTTGTTTTAATGTTTAAACGTGAGGAAAAGGGAATACTAGGCTGTTCCAAAAAATAGCAGTTTCTGCATTATTCTTTACAAACTCAAAGATTTGCTTTATACAATGAAAAAGGTTGCAAGATTTACTAATATTTAGTTGTATAAGCAGTTTTTCTGAGAACTGCTGCACATCTTTGTTGTATGGAGTCCATCACCTTCTGGCACCTGTTACATTCCACAATTATTCTGCATTTCTTGGTTTTGCCTCAGAAACTGCATTTTTGATGTCAACCCACAAGTTTTATATTGGATTAAGGTCCCAGGGATTGGGCTGGCCACTCCATAACGTCAATCTTGTTGGTCTTGGAACCAAGATGTTGCTCAGTTACTGGTGTGTTTGGGGTCGTTGTCTTGTTGAAGCCCATTTCAAATGAATTTCCTCTTCAGCATAAGGCAACATGACCTTTTCAAGTATTTTGATGTATTGAAATTGATCCATGATCCCTGGTATGTGATAAATAGGCCCAACACCATAGTATGAGAAACATCCCCATATCATGATGCTTGTGCCATCATGCTTCACACTGTACTGTGGCTTGAATTCAGTGGTTGGGTTTCATCTGACAAACTGTCTCCGGCCCCTAAACCCAAAAAGAACAATCTTGCTTTCATCAGTCCACAAAATGTTGCACCAAGGGTTGTAAGTGGCACCAGTTTTTTCACTGCTATTTGGAACAAGCTATTATTATTTTGACCACTACTATTATTTGGAACAAGCCTCAATGATTCAATTACACAGAATCATGACTGTTGGGTTGTTGGTTTTATATTACTCTACTACACCTACTATTAAATTATTTGCCATGTAGAAATATAATTTCTAGCAAAAACAGTGACTGATCAGGTTAGTGATGTCGGACTGCTATTATTCTGAACACAACTGTATCTCAGGCCCTCCAACATATGATCTGATATGACAGGACATAAATACAGTGGAAATGTTCTAAACTTTTGCCTTTCCTAAGCTCCCTACAGATCAGTAAAGACGAGCTGACCAACGGTTTTCTGCAAAGTCTTCCTCTTAACCTAGCACAACGGAGGGAAGGATGCAAGTCAATCACTGTCCCAGTAAATATGCTACAAAGCATTAAAGATTACACTGAGCAATTTCAACGGCATCTTCGGCTGACATCCCACGAGGAGGTGGGCAGCTTCAATCCATGGCAAATCTCAGAGAGGTAAAGGTCTATATGTTACATTTCCAGAAGACAATGTTTCAGAAAATGTCCTAGGCATTTGGAGCTGGGTTACAGTAGATAAACATTAAGGGCCATATTTATTATGCTGTGTAAAAAGCAGTGGGATAATACACTACACATCGCCAGGCTTCACCATGTAACAAACGTACATTTTTTAGCCGCTTTTTCTTATATACAGGCCATGGAACTCCAAGGTTACTTCTAATATCCTCGTATTTTCCAACAAGGGGTACTTTATTATAATACACAAGTTTTAGCGACTCATGTGACAAAAATGACATCACCAAGCACCATTTATAACTGATGACATCACGAAGAGCCGTTTATAAGGATATAATTTACAGGATATTCAGGACTTTTGTGTATTATATATTATTTCTTAGTCAGCCATCACCTGAAAGCTCATGGCTCCATGACATTTGGTAGGGCACGTTAAATCACATAGTCACATGGGCTATATCCCCAGAAAGAAGCATAATTTAATATCACACAATTTTTATGATAATTTCGAGTAATTGTCATGTAATAAAATGCATACATTTTCATATGCATGCATACATCTCTTCTGCTGTAAATTGGTTGTTTCCAAGCATTTCTTGGAATAACGTCTTGTTTTTGTGTTCCAGCTTGGCAGAGGAGCTGCTGAAAGAAGCTCTGGATGAGGTAGCGGCAGAACTGCAGGATGTCTGTGAGGGATACGCAGAAGCCGTCTTCACATCTGAATTCTTACAGCCAATTTCTTAAAGTCTCTCGCTTTGTGCTATAAACCTGCAAATTATATTTCTATTTTTAGAGTTTTATTATTGAGAAACAAGTTAAATGTCACAATCTCTGTGTAGGATCTTCTCACTTATCAGGGTGACAGGAAAGGTTTCATGCACTAAAGACCATATATCTTGGAATAATTTAAACTTTTATCAGGCGTCCATTATGACTGTTCTCGGTGGTGCTGTACAATTGCAACTTATAGGAAAAGGCTGAATAGAACAGGTGAAATGGTGAAACAAAGGTGACTTGCTCGTCAGATCGTTTTATTCTCAGCTGCAGCAGCTCTTGAACAGAGCATCTTATGGCATGGCTTATCCACTGTATTTATCAGCAGGATGATCTCTGCAACAAATGTTTTGTTAGTTTTTTTAACTTACAGTATCTGTGCAAATGGTTCAGATGTCTTGCATGCATCATTTCAAAACAATAACACCAATAAACAAAAACACCAATGGCATTACTGATTCAATTCAACGGTGAAGGATGTTTATTAGCTCATGACAAAGTAGCAACGTTTCCAGCCTATACAGGGCCCTATGCCAATGCTTGATAAAGGGCGCTGTATAGGGCCGAAACATTGCCACTTTGTCATGATAAATAAACATCCTTCACCGGTTCAACTGCATCAGTTATGTCATTGCTATTTTTGTTTTGTCTGGATATTGTTTTTGGTCCTTGGCTATTTTGGCCATACACCTATCTGCACCTGACTCCAAACAGGTGTTACACACTGGTAGAAGCACTCGGAGACTTGCATCATTGCAGCATGCTTAAAGGGGAAGGAAACCTAGCCGCGCAAACCCCCACCCCCCCTCCCGTTTGTTGCCCACCCTCCCTCCTCCCCTCTTTCCTACCTGTCCCGCTGGGCAAATGCCCCTAACTTGTTACTTACCCTTCTGCGCAGGTCCAGTCCAGGGAGTTCACCGACGACATCTTCTTCCATGCAATCTTCTTCAGTAGATCCGTACCGGCGAAATGATCCTACTGCTCATGCGCCAAAACGCCGTTCACAGCAGGAAGAAGATCGTGTGGAAGAAGATGTCGTCGGTGAACTCCCTGGAATGGACCTGCGCAGAAGGGTAAGTAACAAGTTAGGGGCATTTGCCCAGCGAGACGCGAAGGCCAGGGGGGAGGAGGGAGGGTGGGCAACAAATGGGAGTGGGGGTGGGGGGTTTGCACCGACTAGGTTTCCTTCCCCTTTAAATGCAAGATTATATCAATGAGCAATTTATCATTTTGATGCTGAAATGTGAACATATTTTACTAGCTCCCACTAGACTTCATACCTTTTATCTAACACTTTATCTGTGTATAGAATTTTTATATTCCGGAGAAATTAATTACAGGTATTGAACCTGTTATCTACAACGCTCGGGAGCTGGGGTTTGCTGGATAATGGATCTTTCCATTTATACCTTAAGTCTACTAAAAAAATCATTGTAACTATTAAATAAACCCAATAGGCTAATTCTGCTTGAAATAAGGATTAATTATATCTTAGTTGGGATCAAGTACAAGGTACTGTTTTATTATTACAAAGAAAAGGGAAATTTTTTTTAAAAAAAATCTGGATCATTTAATTATAATGAACTCATTAGACAGCTTTTCTGTAATTCTGAGCTTTTTTGGATAATGGGTTTCCGGATAACAGATCCCATACTTGTACCAGAATTGTGCTTTACTTTTGGAGGGAGTGTATAAAACTTTTTTTTTTTTAATATAGAAACCCTAATTTAGGGTGGACCCCCCCCATATAACTACATTGGTATTATATGAGATTATAATAGTGTAGTGTGACGAATGCTCCTACAGCTACTGCATAATAAGTTGACAGGCTTTCCATCACAGTCAAATGCACCTTTAGGGTAAGGTCACACGGGGAGATTTAGTCACCTGGCGACAAATTGCCTCTTCTTCTGGGCGACAATCTCCCCAAATTGCTTTCCCCTGCCTTCCCACCAGCTATAATGAAAAATCGGCAGCGGGATGGCACTTGCATCGCTTCCTTTTCCGAAGTAACCGAAGTTTCCTCGTAAGGCAACTTTGGAAAAAGAAGCGTGGCGAGTGCCGTGTCGCTGGCGATTTCTCATTCTAGCAGGGGAAAGCAGTTCGGGGGGAGATTACTTGGTCCAAAGAAGAGGCAATTCGTCGTCAGGCGACTGTATCTCCCAGTGTGACCATACCCTTCTAATTCCAGCTCTTGAAATGGACTTTGTGACATTTGTCTCTACTATCACTTCAACAAGCAACTTTTTAAGTAATAAAATACATTATGTATATTGTAATATAATAATAGTTCCCTGAAGTGAATGAGGTACATGCAAACATGCAGAAAATTTAGCTGTTTTAGAAAATCTGGGTCCAAAATCGTTACTATTTAATTTCTTATATAGAAAGGAACAGGGATTTTTGGCTTTCTATTCCATGTGCGGATGTATTTAATGCCAGAAGTATATTGAGAAAATCATTATCTAAAACACAAGTTCTTAATATGAACTTTTATTTAATTGAGATTCCTTTTCTATCATAATTTGCAGATTATTTTTCTTCTGCAGCCCATTTTGGGCATTTCAAATTGAGTGTTTTAGAATGACTGATGGATCACATGGTAGATTGAATTATGGACTGGAGGCATGCGCAGAACTAAAATGACTAAAGTACTAAAATATGAGAAATATTTTTGCACCTTTATCTCATATGACTTAAGTTCGGTCAGTTAAAAATAAACATGAATTGTACCAGGGGTTGTTTTGACATGATGAATACAAATAGATGGATACAAATGAATAAAAACCTACACTGAGCCTGCTGGATTCTAGTTGCTGTGATAACTGACTCTAGCAACTAAATCCTGCATTTAGTCCAGATTTCATTATACCTTAGTAATGATTAGCTAGTGCTCCTTGTTATTGTACAGCTTAATTGTAATAAAACATAATCCAGGATTTCTTGCTTTAATATGATTTTTTTTCGCTAATAGAAAAGTAGGTCTAAAACTGTATGAGTGAATCTACTTTCATAACAACTCAGGAACATCTTACAAAATTCACACAACCTTCCTAGAACTTTGTCGCAGCAAGTTTACTTGAGCTAGTCCCCAAATTCCTCAGGGAATACATGACAAAATATCAGTGCTCTCTGCTTCACATAAACATTATCTAGAAGTGCTTTTGTTTTGGTGTGTTTGCATAACAGTATGCTTATTGGTGATGGTCGGGGGATTCTTTTAAGCGGGATAAATGTGAATTAAAGGAAATGTTTTAAGTTATTTTTTTAAACATGTAACTATTTATAATTTTTAATAAAGCATAATTTATTTTATTGGACTGTGTAAATGTGACTGCCTTTGTCATGTGCATTAATGCTGGAACTAAACCTAAATCAACAGTTTATGGTTAAATTGTGTTGTGTATATTCTGTTCAGCGTCAACTGCCACTCCAGTTTGGCCTTGAATATGACAAAGCAGAGTGCTAATAATGTGATGAGTCTAGTCAGGTGTCCCTGTGCGTTGTTTACCTCTCTAGTCTTTCTTGTACTTCTGTTGTGTCTTCATCACCAAAAGTTGCTGATGCATTATTTTCTTTTTCACACGTTACTGTGTGGTCCTAAGAGCATTTTTAGCTGCGTTCTGGTTTCATGCGTTCAGCCGCAGGGGAGCGCAGGAGTAGATGCACTGAATTCTTTTCAATGGGGCTGTACTTACCGTACACAGATGCATGTAAGCGCCGAACAAAGGAAAAATGCAACATGCTGCGTCCCAACCTATGTTTGGCACTTATATGCGTCTGTGTGAGTGCAGCCCCATTGAAAAGGTTTCAGTGTGTCTACTCCTGCGCTCCCCTGTGGCTGAATGCATAAAACCGGAACGCATAAAAAGCTTGTCTGTAAGAGCCCTAAGGGAGATTACACATTCAATCAGGGCCAACATCAGAATTCGAATTTTCTGGCCCCCCCTACAAGCAAAAAAAAAACTGGTGGCGTGGCTCCCCTATAAGTTAAAAGTGAAAACATTGGTGGTCAAGGACCAGTACAAGTAAAAAAAACCCTTGGTGACCAGCCCCTCCAAGTTGAAAAAAAAATTTGTGGCCAGGCTCCCCCCCCCAAGTTAATAAATAAAAAAAACCTCAGCGCCCAGGACCCCCCAAATTAAAAAAAAAAAGTAGTGGCCAAAGGTTTAAAAGAAAATTGGTATTTGGTATGGCTCTGCTCCCACTTCGGCGCAACTCTGCTCCTACTGCAGTAGTTCAAGGGGTTCCAGTAAATGCAGCATGGCTGGGTCCCCCCTTAACATATAGAAGCCATCGGGCCCAGACAATTTCCCCCCTGATGGCGGCCCTGCATTCACCGGTAGTATTATTCTTGGATATCCCCATACCTTAGACACAGTGGACAGCTGATGATCATGTAGTTCACTTGCAGAATATTCTGTAGCCTTTAGGGCATTTAACTTGTGTGGTATTACCAGACATTATATGACAGAGGGTGATTGATGGCTATTTTCCTATCCTGCCTAGACTACTGCAGCTAATACTAACTGACCTCCTAAATGGGTTGTTCACCTTCCAACACATTTTTTAGTTCAGTTGGTTTAAGTTGGTTTTATTTGTGACTGTTTTTCTAAAATTCTAAAAAAAGTTCAGTTTAATTTTTCACTTTTTTATCTTTCTGAAGCAGTATTGAGGGGGTCATGGACTGTAACTTATAAATTTATACATTTAGTTGATACATTTCTTATCTTTGCCATAATTTCAAGCAACTTTGTAATATACATCAATTAAAAAATATGCAGACTTTTCATGATTTCAATGGTTTCTGACAGTTCCCTAAGCCTAGCCCCCTGCTCTCCTGCTGATCTGTCTGACTACTTTGCTGAGCTGGCTGACTACTGTTACGTTGTATCAGCAGCCATTTGTCCTTAGCCTGCATCCTCCAAACCCCACAATTCCCTGCACACGTGATTTCAATAAGGAACGGAACATCACAGTGCAATGCATTGTGGGTTATGTAGTTCCTGCATGCTGTCTGTAAACTGTGGAGAAGTTGTTACAATTTGTAACATCAGTGTTTAGTCCCTCCTTCCCTGCCAGGGGAAATGATGCAGAAAAAGAAGAACTGTTAAACAGCTGGATTTTAGCATAGAAAACAGGTAACTGTGATGAATATATTAGAGGTTTCTGTGTTATGTGGGCCTCTTTATCAAAGTTTGCAAGCCAGAGTTCCCCTTTAAAGGCACAACTGAACTAAAAAAAGTGTTTGGAAGGTGAACAACCCCTTTAAGCTCAAATTTCTCCATCCTTCAGTGTGTCTTAAATGAGAATATACTGATACACATTACTATCCGTAGAGCCTGAATAGGGTTACCTAGACTACTATATTTATTTTGTAGAAAATGTTACTTAAATGAAGGTCGCTGATCCTAATAATAAAAAGTGCTCTGTAAGGGCTCTTACTCATGAGCGTTTTTACCTGTGCTCCCCTGCGTTCCGTTTTTCGGCGTTCAGCCGCAGGGGTGCGCAGGAATAGACGCATTTCATTATTTAAAATGGGACTGTATTCACACAGGCGCGTGTAGGCGCCGAACGCAGGAAAAATGCAGCATGCAACATGCTCAACCTGTGTTGGGCGCCTACATGCGCCTGTGTGAGTACAGCCCCATTTTAAATAATGAAATGCGTCTATTCCTGCGCTCCCCTGCGGCTGAACGCCGAAAAACGGAACGCAGGGGAGCGCAGGTAAAAACGCTCATGAGTAAGAGCCCTAAGGCTACAAATACATTGTTACTGTTACTTTTTATTTCTCATCTTTCTATTCAGGCCTCCCCCCTAATACATTTTGCAGTCCCCTTTTCAAATCTATGCATGGTTTCTAGGGTATTCTAGGCCCTAGCAACCAGCTGCTGAATATAAAGCTAAATACCTGAAAACCCACAAATAGTAAAAAACGAAAACCAGTAGCAAATTGTTTCAGAATATCACTCTACATCATACTAAAAGTTAGCTTTAAGGTGAACAACCCCTTTTACACAATGGGGAGTGTCTTCTGAAACCAGATGCAATGGGGCTCAAGGTTTGCTATTAGACAGGACTTTCCAATGTGATGGCCTGCCTGCCCCCTACATACTGGGGGGTATCGGCTCTAGTTCAGTATCATGCCTTAGAGATGCTGTAGCCTACAGAAGCATGGTTTAATCATTAATATGCAATATCTTGATCATGATCTAGTGAGCATATTGCTTCATATGGTGACTTGTCTATGATTCTTTTGAAAAATGCTAAATATTGGATGTGTGGAGAAAATACAGAGAACTGGGCGAAGTTTTTTTTATGCTTTAAGCATCTTTTTTTTTTTTTAATGATGTTTTTTGGCAAGTCAGGAAATGTCAGAGCAGACCATGATTTAAAACAGTGGTTCCTGTTCATCTCCCAAGTGGCTGAACATATCTCAGAGCCTAGAGCTATGTTACATCTATTTCCTCCAAAAGTCAACTTGAATTAGAGTCATGGCTCAATAAGCTGTAGCAACAACTTTAATGGTCTCAAATGTAGGTCTGAGACAGGGGCCTTCACCAATGCCTTTGCCGATCATATTACTGCTCATCAGAGCAAATATCAACCAAAAAGATGAGGAGCTATGTCATTTTACCCTGACCTTTAACAATGATATTAACTGACTTCTCATTATAAAATACATTTGTGCCTTTGAAAATGTAATTGAGCAAGCTTTTCCATATTTAGAATCGATCACTGCTGGTGTCTAAGCCCTGAAAATGAGTGTACTAGTCTGGTCTATAGCTGAACTCACGCATGTTCATTACTAATTACCAACAGCCTAGTGGATTCTTTTATTTGCCAAATATCTATCCATAAAGGGTGGCCAGTGTATTGAAGGAAATACAGTATGTGCTCACAGTTCCTATCTTTGGTAAAAACCCGCATCCATAAAGGATTTTAGTACAAAGGTGAGAGGTAGTACATAGGGGAAGATTTATTAAGGGTCGAATAGTAAATTCAAATTCGAATTTTCAAATTGTATTTCTGGTCAAAACTCACAAATTCGAATTGGGAATAAGCCAAAGTCGATTATAATTAGAAATTCGAGATTTATCAGTCCTTGACCCTGGGACAATTCAAATTTGACTATTCGCCACCAAAAACCTGCAGAGTTCATGTAGAAGTTAATTGTAGAGGACCAGTGAGCCATTTGAAGATGTTAATAGCCTTCCTGACATTCAAGTTTTTTTCAGGGAAAAAACTTGTTTTGAGTTTAGTCAAATTCGATTTTGATTCAGAGTGTCCAAGTCACAAATTTCCAATCTGGAAATCCATTATCCAGAAAGCTCTGAATTACAGGAAGGTCACTTCCAAGGCTCCGTTTTAATCCAACAATTCAAATGCTAAAAAATTCTTTCCTTTTTTTTCTGTGATAATGAAACATTTGATACCAACTAAGATATAATTCATCCTTAGTGGAGGCAAAACAATCCTATAGGGTTTAATAAACAGTTTATTGATTTTTTTTGTGGTATGAAGATCCAAATTAAAGAAATACCCCTTATCCAGAAAAATCCAGGGCATTCTGGATAACAGGTCATATACCTGTATTTTAACTTATAAACTTTGCATGTATCATACATCAGTGCTGTTAATATTTCTGAAACCTGTGATTAATACATCCCACCCCATATATCAGAATGGCTTGAATTCATGAAGCCAAAGGAAGTTTTTAGCCCAGATTATCTGCTTGCAGTTCTGGATCAGGGGTAGCAATTAGTCCACCATCTAAGGTAAGAACTCTCATCGTTCTATAGCACCCAAAATAAAAGTAAATGAATAAAAGTATGTTTTACATTTGGTCCTGGTGTTCACTGAAATTTGTAGGGCATCGAGTGACTGAATGATGACTACAACTTCAGAGGTGTTTCATTAAGTGATGAATTGATACCTCTTCTACTTGGATAACATTGTTAATGAGACACAGATCTGTTTATAAATGATACATGGCAGTTAGTTAGAATTCTTCGATGTTTTATTTTTGCTCAGTGTTCAATCCAGCACATTTGCAGCCTTTAATGAATTAGTATCAGGTTCTGTTTGAGCAAAGGCTTTGGGTTGACTTGAATATTAAGGGTAGTAAATTGGATCGGCAATCATTCTTCTTTTTGAGTACAAACAATGGCTTTTCTCTGTCGTCACAGGGGGACACAGGGAACAGCTGGGGTTAAGCTCCACCCTCCGGAGGCAGGACACTTGAATAATTGATTAAAGGGGCGTGACCTAGGGTCTGGCTTAACCCGGTGCTAACCAGTTTTTAAGTGTCCTGCTAGAGGTAGGACATGCACTTCTACATTTATCTACAGAAGAATCATCAGACAAGGGGTCTCCCAAGAGCAGGGCTACCTGTTTCAACAGGGGACCTCCTTCGTTGGATTCATACCGGGGTCTCTTCCTAGCCCTTGGGCTATAACGACCATCCATTAATACCCACTCCTGCTAAGGATACAGGGTCTCTGGGCCGGTATGACATGTGAGTAACCAGAACTATCGTAACACACTCACTTGCCTGCTCAAATCCCCCCCCCTCCCTTCTGCATTGCACTTATGCCTGCCGTGGTCTTTACTATGGGACTGACAACAGGGGGAACATGCAGACTGGCACGACTCCCAAATGTTTGGAGCCTGTTTGCTTACTTATAGCACTCTGGCCCTGCCTGCACGCTGCCCTGGACGGACTCGTAGCTCTCAGCAGCGGCGTGAGTCTCCCTGCTCCTTGACGCCATTTTCGCTGCGCGCCGTAGCTGGAACGCACACATGCCCTCCAATCCCAGGTTGGGATCTCAACCTTGTCCTTGCAGCCTTACTGGATCCTCCCTTCGAACCCATGGGTACTATCTCTGACAAGCTGCTTACCTGGAAGGTAGTGTTCCTAGTGGCGATTTCGTCGGCATGCCGAGTATCCGAACTCAGTGCTCTCTCCTGTGATCCCGCTTACCTGGTTTTCCACAAGGATAAGGCAGTTCTGCGCACCGTTCCTTCATTCCTACCCAAGGTTGTGTCTTCGTTCCACATCAACCAGGAAATTATCGTACCTTCCCTTTGCCCGGACCCGGCTAACACTAAAGAAAGATGACTTCATAGTCTCGATGTCGTCAGATCGCTCCGCTGGTATATAGAGAAATCGAAGACCTTTCGACGTTCCCAACGGTTGTTTGTGATTCCCGAAGGATCTCGCAGAGGCATGGCAGCCTCTAAGATTTCCATTGCACGCTGGCTGAAGGAACTCATCCATCTAGCTTATGGAAGATCTCCCCCTGAAGGAGTGCGTGCTCATTCCACCAGAGCTATGGGAGCTTCCTGGGCATGGCGCAACTCGGCCTCCCTGGATCAGATCTGCAGAGCGGCCTCCTGGTCCTCTGTGCACACATTTACAAAGTTCTACAGACTTGACACCTTGTTTTCCTCTGAGGCCTCATTTGGCCGTAAGGTGTTACATTCTGTGGTACAATAATGTGTACCGATCTCTTCCGCTCCCACCCTGCTGTTCTCGGGGCTGCTTTGTTAAGTCCCCAGCTGTTCCCTGTGTCCCCCTGAGATGACAGAGAAAACAGGATTTTTTGATACTCACCGTTAAATCCTTTTCTCTGTAGTCGATAGGGGGACACAGGGCTTCCCGCCCCGCGGCGAGATGTTGACCACGTTGGTCCATAAGGGAATACTCCCTGAGTTACCGTTCTGCTCATTCAGTTTTGTTTTTTTCTTATGCTAGCAGTCTCTTTGGTACAAACTGATTAGGTTGGCGTAGCACCGGGTTAAGCCAGACTCTAGGTCACGCCCCTTTAATCAATTATTCAAGTGTCCTGCCTCCGGAGGGTGGAGCTTAACCCCAGCTGTTCCCTGTGTCCCCCTATCGACTACAGAGAAAAGGATTTAACGGTGAGTATCAAAAAATCCTGTTTTTGTTGTTCAGCAGCTGGTCAGCTCCAGAGTGTGAGTTAGACTAAGTGCTGGAGTTTTCTTTCTGTGTTTCTAAGTTGGATCAGCTTGCCTGAAATTACCGACCAAGATCCCAAAATAATGCAAATGTAGGAATATAAACCACTATACATTAAAAAAATCATTTTTTTCAATCTGTTGAAGTTTGGAACAGAAGTTCTGTCTGCAGGGGTTTGAATCTTATGTGTGTCATTACATTGCAGACCTAATTCCCTTCCCATACAGTCTTATACCCATTGATTCCATTAGACTAGGCATGTAAAACGCAAAAAGCTAAAATCAGTGATCCCCAACCAGTAGCTCGTGAGCATCATGTTGCTCTCCAAACCCTTGGCTGTTGCTCTCAGTGTCCTCAAAGCAGGTGCATATTTTTGAATTCCAGGCTTGGAAGCAAGTTTTAATTGCATAAAAACGAAGTATAGTGCCAAGTAGAGAGTCCTGTAGGCTGCCAGTTCACATAGGGGCTACCAAATAGCCAATCATAGCCCTTATTTGGCACCCAAAGGGACTTTTTCATGCTTGTGTTGCTCCCCAACTCTTTTTAAATCTATATGTGGCTCACGGGTAAAAAAAGGTTGGGCACCCCTGTTCTAAATGATGGCACATTCATGCCGAAGAATGGATTTAACAAAGCTTTCTATGCATGTAACATTTTGCCTTTAGAAAGTAGCAGAAAAGAAACTGTAGTGGTGGAGTTTCTGTTTTGTGACCTAGTCCCAAAAGTATTCTCACAATGAATAGAATTATGCCTTGATGAATGCATTTTCCCTCATACTGTGTTATATAATTACAGTTAATTTTCTTCTGAATACAGAAATATTAGCATATTCATTGGCTCTTCTAACGGTCACTGGGTGCAATTTGTGTGAATTATGGGATATATCTGGATCTGAAGCTTGTACTGTAACTTTCATGCAGGGTCATTCACACTTTATCTGTACAACGGTTATAGAGCAATTGCCTGCCAAAAAGGGCTTCCATGACTTTTTTTCTGTCCAGCTGAGATTCTCTTTATAAAAAGGAAGCATGAAAGGTTCTATGTATATGAGCAGGAAAATGTTTACAGCGCAATGTGTTTGTTCATTCATTAAATATGCATAATGTATCACACCATAAGATATAGATTTTGTTACATTAAACTTTAAACCAGTTTTTCTGTTTTTTTAATGCCATTTTTATGTTTTTACAGTGGCCTTAATAGTTTTTTAGTTAAAACCTTTAGTTTATTGTAAAATTAGGCTTTATATCAACATTATACCGTTTTTATACTTACAACCTTAACCTTTGCAATTTGAGTGTCAAGCCTGCAACATATTGAAGCAAGGGAATCTTGGAATTACTACCAGTAAATCTGGAGTTGCATTAATAACTGCCACTGTGAATTGGGTACTCATATCATTAATACTGATGAGCAAATCTGTCCCCAAAATTCACACATTGAAATCAATAGGTGAAAACATTTTTTTTTACATGTAACAATTTTTTTACGGAAGACTTTTTTCTCACTCCAAATGCATTTTCAATTGGCGTATTTTTTGTTTTAGTGACTTTTTTGTCTCTGCGACAATTTTGTCTTGACATCACTAGCCATTAATAACACTAAATACTGGAAGTAAGAGAAAATTTAACTACACACTTTTCTTTCCAGGTTACTATGGGCAGCCTTCTCACTTTTTTACTAAAGGGCGAAGTGACTAACACGGGCGAAAATTCACCAGCGTGACATCATTTCAGTACTTCGCCGATTTACTAATGGACGCTGACATAACTTCGCTAGCCGACTTGAGTGGTACTTCGCTCCCTTAACGCCTGGTGAATTGGCGCTATGGCAAATGGATGTAACTACGCAAATTCACTAAAAAGCGGATTTTACTGAACGTTACCTCTTGCGCCAGACTTGCCTTCACCACCTCAGACCAGGCGAAGTGCAATAGAGTAGATAGGAGTTCCTGGAAAAATAGTAATAGTCCAATACACTGCAGCACACTGTAGAATGAACCATTGTTTAGAAAAGTGAATTTATTGGCTCATAATTTAGAGCAGACAATAAAAATGGCAACGTTTCGGGCCTCGCAGGACCCTTTATCAAGCCTTTATAGAGGCCCCAAATGTTGCCATTTTTATTGTCTGCTCTAAATTATTCCTTCCTATTACCGGAAGGAATGATAAACAGCTTGTCTGACTTCCTCCATGACCTTCTTCTATTCAAAGAAAAGGAACAGACACCTGTCTACATTGTACCATTCCTTTTCCTGTTCTGGTTTAGGATTAAGCTGGTCATAAATGCAAAGATCTGATCGTACGAATCATCGTACGATCGGACTTTCCCATCTCCCGACCCGCCACTAACCATTCAGATCAAAGTCTTACCAGTCAGATTAGTTAAAGAACAGATCAGCAATGTTCTGCCCCTGACAGCAATCGTACGATATCTACAGATGAAGCCACTTGGATTTGTGAGTTAAATGCGTCATGACTCAGGGGTAATTGAAGAAACTGTGTTATCTTAAGTCATCTTAACTCATTTAATGCATTTAACCTTTTCATTAGCATACCAAAGCTCCATTGTTCACAATGGTGAATGCTTTAATTAGATGGGATGTTGTGACGCAGTTTTCTGTGTTAAATGAGATAAATGGGATATCTGTGTTTAGTTATTCTGTGTCAAACAGACAAACCAAAGTGGCTGCATCTGTATGTCCCACCAAAGCTGGTGACAGTCTCCCACTGAAAATCGTACGATCGGCAATACATGCAGAGATATTATCGGCAGCTGACAGAAATTTTCTAACCTGTCCGATCGACCAAACTACCGATCTCCGCCGGACGAAAAATGTTGGGACTCTCCACACACGGTTCAAAAATCGTACGAATTGATTCGTACGATCAGATCTTTGCATCTATGGCCAGCATTAGAGAAGAATGAAGGTAAGATCATTTCTCTGTTCAAATCATGTTCTGTAACCACCTTAGGCAAGAATCCTGGCACTGTTCGCAACAGAACTCTGTCCTCTTGGACCACTTTTCACAGTTCCCTGAAGAAAGAGCACGCAAGTCTGAATGAAGTTACCACTACCAAAAAGACATAGGCGGATTTTAATAAATGCCTGTGAATTTACCCTGCAGCATTTTATGGTATGTGTTACGTTGAGAAAGGATTCATTTAGAAGACTAAAATAATCCATCCACATTATACTTCCATCTACCTTCTTGGCAGAGGAGTTAAATCTTCAGAATCAAGCACTACTGCTCTTGCCTGCCCTGTTTCCCAGTGTAAGTTTAGACCCGCCCAACTAGTGGGAGGGGCTACACGAAGAAATCACTGATCGGGGAAACTCAATTTCAGAGCTGGAGAAGGTGTGTAAAATAAATTAGCAGAAGGACATTCATGTATATACTGATCTTATTAACAAGCAGAGCCACCAAACTACACAGAAGAAAGTCTGTGGTGAAGATCTTTTGGGGCTGTATGGGTTCATATTGCTAGGGTGTGACATGTTGACTTTGCTGTGCAAGAGATTGTGCTGGGGTTTTAGGAATACTGCCTATATGGAGAGATTATTGCTAGGGGCTGAAGCTGACAATTCTGGGCTTGCTGAGATCTGATAGAAAAAGCAAATTAAGTTTGGGGATAGGAAAAATGACATATTGGGAGCTGAGTGTAAAGTAGTAGTTTGTATGAAATTGATCTAACATTAGGTGCTTATAGAAGGAGCTATAGGACTGAATGGAGTTGAAAAAAACAAACTTTAAAGGCGTGGTTCACCATTTAGTTAACTTTTAATATGTTATAGAAAGGTTAATTCTATGCACCTTTTTGGTCTTGATTTTTTCTTTTTATAGTCTGAAGTACTTGCCTTCTTCTGACTCTTTCCAGCTTTCAGATGCTGCAGGGGGTCACTGACCCCATCTAAAAATAAATGCAATGTAAGGATACAAATGTATTGGAATTACTACTTTTTATTAGTCATCTTTCTATACCAGCCTCTCATTCATATTCAGTCTTTTATTCAATTAATAGTTGCTATGTAATTTGGATCTTAGCAACCAGATTGCTATTATTACAAACTGGAGAGCTGCTGAATAAAAAGCTAAATAACTCAAAAACCACAAATGCTAACATGCCCTATTCAGGGCTGTCCAACTGGTGGTCCATGGGCCGCCCCCTTGTGTGGCCCACCCACCTGAAAGTCTGCCTGCTGTGTCTGATTACCATGTGTAATATTTAAAAGGTATCACTCCAGAGATTAACTGCCCCTGCATTTTTTTCATCTCAAATTCAGTCTATAAACTCCTGCATTGTTCACACATGTAATCCCCCTGTATAGTTCCCATTTGTGACACCTCTATTGTTCAAATTGTAAAACCCTTTACTGTTCACACCTGAGACCCAAACTGTTCACACTTTATACAAAATGCTAATGGGGCACCAGCACTGTGTCACTGTATGTAGTACATATTAGACTGGTCCTGATAGGTTTCTGTCTCCTGCTCTGTTCTGCCTTCCCTATGCTCCCTGTGTGTGTGTCATACTCTGCCTGCCCTATGCCCCCTGTATGTGTCCTTCTCTGCCTGTGGAACATAAGCCTGGTATTTGTTCTGGGGGTTTGTTAGCATTTGAAAATTATTGTTAGGGGGCCCTAAGGTGTAATGTGCTGGGGGGGGGTGCTGTGATATCCACAGGGGGGAGACGGCATATGGATTTAAGGGTATGTCTTAATATAACATAATAAGCTGGTTTCAGAGTGATAAGTGATATTCCTGCCGTGAGCACCAACCATTTGGTTTTTTGGTTTACCACCATTAATGTGGACATGGTAACATGGGTGTGGTTTAAAACAGGGGGTGGCTAACACTGGCTTCCATTATTGGCCCTCCACCATCTGGGCCATAAAAATGCCATCCCTCTGTACCACAGAAGTTGGACAGCACTGCTCTATATCATGCAAGGCCATATCAAGCTAGGCCATGTCAAGAGTGGAATCCATAGATAACACTGAATATACAGTGATCCCTGCACTTGTCAGTTGAGATAGCAGGCAACGTGTGATTGGGCAATGTGTCTATGGGATTTGAATTTGAACATTTTATGTAACCCATCTTAATTGGCAGCATTAATTAAAAACAAAACGGATACCCCAACATCAGGGCAGAAGTATTGTGAGTACTGGGGTGACTCTAACTTATGTGTTTGCTTACTGGTAGTCCACAAGGGGCCCCGTTTAGTAAGGGAACTCTGCATGTGTGAAGGTAGCGCCCAGTGGGCAGGATTTATTTTTATGATTTGTGTTTTGTATCCTGAAATGGTCACCCCTGTGGGTAAATAAACTGCCTTAAACTTCTGTGGATTCCTAAGCTTATATATATATATATATATATATATATATATATATATACACAGCATCATATAACCTCATACTTGAGCTACTGCTCACCCTAAGAGTATTCTTTTAATGCTAAAACTGTTAGATCTTCATACCTTGTCTACTAGAAAATCATGTAAACATTAAATAAACCCAATAGATTGGTTTTGCTTCCAATAAGGATGAAGTGTAACTTAGTTTGGATCAAGTACAAGGTATTGTTTCATTATTACAGAGAAAAAGGAATTCATTTTTATAAATTTGTATTATTTGAATTAAAATGGAGTCTATGGGAGACAGCCTTTCTGTAATTCGGAGCTTTCTGGCTAATGTTTTTCCAGATAATATATACAATATCTGTAGTACTAAATTAAGAAATAACTTCTTGTTGACACAGGCGGATCCTAAGATGCTTGGGTTTGGTACTAGTGATGTGCGGGTCACATACTAAATGGTCCCCTTACATGTCAAGATTTGTACATTTTTTTCACATACACAATGGTCCCCCTTATGCCTTAACATTTTTCACATACTTATTGTTTCCCCCTTACGTGTCAAGATTTTTAAATATTTTTGACATATGTAATGTACTCCCCATACGTCTTGACATTTTTCACATATGCAATGGTCCCCCTTACATCCAGGGCCGGAACTAGGGGTAGGCAGAGTAGGCATGTGCCTAGGGCGCAAAGCTGGGGGGGGCGCCAGGCACGTACCTGCTCTGACGCCTACCCCATTGTCCGGTCACGTCTCTCCCCGACTGGCACGCATATATTTTTAGCATTGCGCTTCTGCACATGTGTGCACAAAGTTTCGCGCGTACGCACTCATGCGCACTCAGCCGGCACCGTACCCGGCCAGGTTGCCAAGGGCGCCTTGATGGGTTGGCCCGGCTCTGCTTACATCTCAAAGTTTTTTTTAATATTTTTCACATATGCAATGGTCCCCCCTTACGTCTTGAAATTTTTCACATACGCAATGGTCCCCCCCCCATACATGTCAAGATTTTTAATTTTTTTTTACATATACAAAGTCCCCCCTTAGGTCTTGACATTGTTCACATACTTAATAGTCCCCCCTTACATGTCAAGATTTTTCAACATTTTTCACATACCCAATGGTCCCCCCTTACGTCTTGACATTTTTCACAGATGCAATTGTCCCCCCTTACGTGTCAAGATTTTTTAAAAAAATTCACATACACAATGGTCCCCCCTTTTGTATTGAGTAGTGTATTCTCTAAGTGATCTTTTCTAAGCAGAGCAACATCATTCTGAAATGTTTCCCAACTTCCAGCTTAGTTGGCAGAACTATAGATGTAAACTGGCGGTGACATATTATGAATATAGTGTTTAAATAAATAGCCAATTTACCATAGTATCTAACCTTCACTTCCTAACCTTCACACCTACAGGCTCAAGTTACTGCATTTGAAATAGAACATGAAATAAATGCAATCAGGCCAGTTGTTACTGCATGTAATGGCCCTGCTTGTTCTGCTTCTTTAAGCATACCATTAATATAATTAATATTATACCAGATCAATGAAAAACTAGAGGGTGTCGTTTCTGAAGAAACCACGGGATGTTGGCTATGAAACGCTATAGGTGTCTTGCCCAGTCGCCCCCGGTGCCTAGAGAGTACACAAAGTCGGTAGAATCCGGATTAAAACGGTGAAATTTAAAGCCAATCCAATTTTACCATTGAAATCCATTCAAACAAACTGGCTATTTTTGGCTCCGCCCACTTTTAAAAATTTGCATCCCAGTCACCCCTTCACCAAATGGACCAAGTTTGAGCACTCTTACATTAACAGTGTAAGATTGACAGGAATATAAATATTCCCATTGAATAGCGTTTGGTAAAATGTGATTGGCTGTCTTAAGCTCCGCCCAGTTTTCTGAATTTTAACCCCAGTTACCTAGTCATGGTCAGTGCCAAGTTTGGGGCCTCCGGTTTTAAAACTGTGAGAACGGCGGTAATACAAAATTTTACATTAAAGTCAAGAGGTGAAAACTGATTGGCTGTTTTTGGCTCCACCCACTTTTCCTAAATTTTGACCGCAGTCACCCAGTGAATGATTGAGTCAAGTTTGGTACGCCTAGCATTTAAACTGTGATAATAGCAGCAGTTTATCATTTTTCTTTAAGGTCAATGGCTGAAATCTGATTGGTTGTTGTTGCCCCGCCCCTTTTTTTCCTAATTATGAACCACAGTCACTCAGTGACTAACATTTCAAAGTTTGTGAATGCTGTCATTTATTGTGTAAAAATGGCAGCATTTTTATTTTTTTCTAGTGAAAATCAATGAATGAAATTCGATTGGTTGTTGGTGGCTCCGCCCACTTTTTCTAAACTTGAAGTGGAAACCCCCAGCGGCCACATTTGTGATATTCAAGGTCCCTGACATCAATACTGAGAGAATGGCAGCCTTCTTAATTGTTCCCATTAAAATCAATCAAAGAAATCTGATTGGCTGTCTTAAGCTCCGCCCAGTTTTCTGAATTTTAACCCCAGTTACCTAGTCATGGTCAGTGCCAAGTTTGGGACCTCTGGTTTTAAAACTGTGAGAACGGCGGTAATACAAAATTTTACATTGAAGTCAATAGGTGAAAACTGATTGGCCGTTTTTGGCTCCACCCACTTTTCCTAAATTTTGACCGCAGTCACCCAGTGAGTAATTGAGCCAAGTTTGGTACACCTAGCATTTAAACCGTGATAATAGCAGCAGTTTATCATTTTTAATGAAGGTCAATGGCTGAAATCTGATTGGCTGTTGTTGCCCCGCCCCTTTTTTTTTTCCTAATTGTGAACCACAGTCACTCAGTGACTAACATTCCAAAGTTTGGGAATGCTGTCATTTATTGTGTAAAAA
This sequence comes from Xenopus petersii, assembly GCA_038501925.1. Taxonomy (NCBI): domain Eukaryota; kingdom Metazoa; phylum Chordata; class Amphibia; order Anura; family Pipidae; genus Xenopus; species Xenopus petersii. The sequence continues at coordinate 40,995,072 of CM076675.1, forward strand.
TGGCAGCATTTTTATGTTTTTTCTATTGAAAATCAATGAATGAAATTCGATTGGTTGTTGGTGGCTCCGCCCACTTTTTCTAAACTTGAAGTGGAAACCCCCAGCGACCACATTTGTGATATTCAAGGTCCCTGACATCAATTCTGAGAGAATGGCAGCCTTCTTAATTGTTCTCATTAAAATCAATCAAAGAAATCTGATTGGTTGGTTTTGGGTCCACCCACTTTTCTTAATTTTAATCCCAGTCCCCCAGTGACCAACTGTGCCAAGTTTGAGGACCCTGCCATTAACCGTCTAAGAGCGGCAGCAGTTTAACATTTTCCTATTTATTTGAATGGCTGAAATTTGATTGGCTGTTGTAGACTCCGCCCACTTTAGGTAAATTTTAGCCGAGTCACCCAGTGACCCACGGTGCCAAGTTTGGGAGCTCTGGCTTTAATACTGTGAGAATTACAGCTGTTTACATTTTCTCATTGAAGTCAATAGGGAAAATCTGATTGGTTGTTTGCGGCTCCGCCCACTTTTTTGGGTCCCCAAAATAGGACAGAATTTTTCAGCTTCACCCCATGACTAAATGAGCCAAGTTTGGTGAGTGTAACTTCAAAGCTGTACAAGTGGCAAAAGTTTCAAGTTTTCCAATGAAAGTCTATGGGGAAAAAAGGGGTCGTCGGGGGGTCGCCACAGGGGCACGGAGGTTGGGATCGCTTAACAAAGCACAAGCAACCTATTCGAGTATGAGTCGAACAAGTGTGCAAAGTTTCATAATTGTACTCCTAAAACTCTGGGAGGAGTAGCGTTTAGAAAATTGCTCAATTTTCATTGGGCGTTGGTAGCTCCGCCCACTTTGGGGTGCCCCCCCAAAATACTTATTTTTATTCGGGGTGACATCAACTATATGTGGTCCGAGTTTGGGGACTGTATCTTCAAAACTGTGCAAGTGGCAGCGATTTGAAATTTTTCCCTGTCAATCTCAATGGGAAAAAAGGGGTCGTCGGGGGGTCGCCACAGGGGCGGGGTGGGTCCCCAAAATAGGACAGAATTTTTCAGCTTCATCCCATGACTAAATGAGCCAAGTTTGGTGAGTGTAACTTCAAAGCTGTACAAGTGGCAAAAGTTTCAAGTTTTCCAATGAAAGTCTATGGGGAAAAATGGGGTCGTCGGGGGGTCGCCACAGGGGCACGGAGGGTGGGATCGCTTAACAAAGCACAAGCAACCTATTCGGGTATGAGCCGAACAAGTGTGCAAAGTATCATAATTGTACTCCTAAACCTCTGGGAGGAGTAGCGTATAGAAAATTGCTCAATTTTCATTGGGCGTTGGTAGCTCCGCCCACTTTGGGTGCCCCCCCAAAATACTTATTTTTATTCGGGGTGACATCAACAATATGTGGTCCGAGTTTGGGGACTGTATCTTCAAAACTGTACGAGTGGCGGCGATTTGAAATTTTTCCCTGTCAAAGTCAATGGGAAAAAAGGGGTCGTCGGGGGGTCGCCACAGGGGCGGGGTGGGTGGGATCGCTTATTAAAGCACAAGCAACGTACTTTGCTATAAGAGGAATAAGTGTGGAAAGTTTGGCGCTTGCACCCCTAAAACTGTAGGAGGAGTAGCGTTTAGAAAATGGGGTTCGCCAATAATAATAATATTAAGAATAAGAACGAGCTGAACTCGAAGAACAGTATGTTGGCTATTTCATAGCCAACATAATGAGTGTACAGGCAGTTTTGGACTGGGGTGTCCAGGCCCACTGTGACGTCCCACTACCCCAATACTCCAATATTATTGCAAATTCAAAACACCCCAAAACATAACTATGTGCTGTATCCCCCTAGCCAATGTGCACCTTTGAGCTGAGCCATACAATTTCTCTCCATGCTACTGCCTGCCAGTCTGCTTGTCTGCAACTGTATCTTCTGATAGGGTAAACAGCAAGTCTGGGGTGATGGGGCCCGCCAAGTTTTTCTCCCGGTGCCCCACCAGTCCAGTCCAATGATGGGTAATGGGCTCTGATCCCATTTCTTGATGTTGAAGGCAAGGGTTTCATAATGGTTTTTTTTCCAGTGAACCTCTTACCTACAACATCAAGAAATGGGATCAGAGCCCTTTACACATCATTTAACAGGACTAGGTGGGCCCCATCAACCCAGACTCACTGCTTACCCTGCCAGGAGATACAGATGCAGACAGGCAATAACAAGGAGAGAAATTGTATGGCACAGTTCAAAGGTGTTACTATGTTGCTATGTAAAGGAAAATGCATAGCTAAATTCTAGTGTGGATTTATGAAAACGTTGCAGCTAGACTGTACTGGTCAAAACATTTTGCTCATCCCTACTTTTAATGGAACTGTGGGCCTTGCCTAAACCAGAGACAACAGTCTAAGGCTATTATTTTGGTCAGAGGTACATCCATGGAAAGCATGCAAATTATTTACATGTGCATTGTGCATTAAAGGGGTTATCTTGCATCAGTCTGGCTAGCAGCAAAGCTGTGAAACATCTGTCCTACTGCACTGATGAGTGAAAAGACAATGGGTTCCATTCCCTGGAGGACCTGGAAGATGTGACTGAATACTCCCTGGCTGTAAAGTTTCCATGAAGTGTATTCTCCACTGAACTTATCACATTGTCTTCTATCATCAGTGCAGCATAGCAGCTGTTTCATAGTGTTGCTTGTCTGTCAGACTGCTATGCAGTTTATATACTTCTGTGTAGGAAGCACAATGCAGGCATTTGCACAGTTTTCACAGCCAAAAGATACTGAGTCTGCACAAGTCACATAGAAACTCAAAGATTCCACACATAGAGCACCTATGCTACACCCTGTTGATTGAATGGTCTCCTCAACCTACAGGAGTAGTAAAAACGCAAAATTTATTACGTGAAAAAAACCCCAACAAAAACCTTTAATGCCAAACTTCGTCAGGTATAAGTTGTCAAGGTGCTTTAGGAGTCAACTGCGCTGATATTATTGGACCGATTTTAATCAAATTGGACTCTTAGGGGCAAATTCACTAAAGTGCTAAGCGGCTAAAGCGCTAAGCGGATAACGCAAATTCGTCAGCGTGATGTAATTTCGTTACTTTGCTGATTTACTAACGGGTGCTGGCGTAAATTCGCTAGCGAAATGGACCTACTCTAGTGCTACTTCGCACCCTTACGCCATTCAAAGTTGCACTATGGCGAAGGGACGTAACTACTCTCACTAACTTGCGGATTTTACTGAACATAACCTCTTGCACCAGACTTGCCTTCACCACCTCAGACCAGGCGCAGTATTTTCTGCTACATATACGTCCATTGTACTTTAACTTGGCGCCTATGCAAATTAGGCATCACTAGCGTAACTTCGCTTTGCTTGACGAATTAATGCTAGCACAACTTTGGATTTTAGTGAATTAGTGGCGCCCTGGCGAAACTTCGCCTGATAAAGTGCGGCGAAGTGTGGCGAAGGCATCGCTAGCATATTTTCCACGCTTAGTGAATTTGCCCCTTAGAGGTTTTCGGATTTTTTTTCGCTGGGAATTCTCACAAAAACTTGAATTTTTAGAGGTTTTTACTGTGTTTTTTTTCATTTGTACTTTTTATATTTGGATATTTTAATAAATTCAATGATAGTCGTTATTTTAGAGTTTGTGAGTTTAGTTGTGGCTTCAAAAACAAAAGGAATTAGGTTTACAGAATCCAGAACTGGAACACTCTCATGCTAATACATCCATCTTTAATCTGAGGAACCCAACATTGCCTGGGAAATATGAAAATTCATCTTAACAGTAACAGTTCGGGCCGACCTCACACTCCTCTTCGCGGGTGGCAAAGTTGCAGTGCCGGCTTCCGACTACCTGGTTCCTTCTATAGACCCGTCCCGCCGATGATGTCACAAAAGGGATGGGGCGAGCAGGCACAGCGTCTATAAAAGAAGAACCCGAAAGTTGGAAGCAACTTTTCCACCCGCGAAGAGGAGTGCGAGGTCGGCCGAACCCGACTGACCCACACGTCGGTATTGGGCCAGCCTGCACATCACTACTGTCAAGATTGTTGCTTTAAAAACATGTTAGGTTGTATTATTGTATGCTATATCATTTTACTACATTATATATATACTGAAGCTTTGTGTTATTATTCCATACACACTAATATTAGTCCATCTATGGTTTCTGTTTGCCCTAAATGCGCTGCTAAACAGTTTTCCAGTCCTATGGAATGCTGCAATGTCATTGGTCAGACAATTGAGTAGGCTTACACCCAACCAGGTAAATGGACCACATAACCAAGCTCAGCACCCTTGACAACACCTAGGTATATAGCTTCTCTGGTAGTTCTCTGGTACTATGGAATGGCACAATGTTATTGGTCAAATGGTGGGCATATTGCAGGTGACTCTGATTCCTAAGCTTTGAAAAACAAAGTGTCCCCAGAATATTGGGTTCTGGATATAACATGGTCATAAATGTATATTTTCTGCACTAGAAAAAATTACTTTCAAATTTCAATTGTCTGCTTGCATATTTTTTAGTACAGGTATGAGATCTGTTATGCAAAATGCTTGGAACCTTGGGTTTTCCGAATAACGGATCTTCATAAGTCTACTAGAAAATCATGTAAACATTAAATAAACCCAATAGGCTGCTTTTGCTTTCAATAAGGATTAATGATATCTTAGTTTGGATCAAGTACAAACTATTGTTTTATTATTACAGAGAAAAAGGAAATCCTTTTTAAAGATTTGTATTATTTGATTATAATGGAGTCTATGGTAGACAGCCTTTCTGTAAATTTCTGCATAATGGGTTTCCGGATAAGGGATCCCATACCTGTACACATTTAGGGCTATGGCACAAGTGCCTCACAAGGCAACTTTGGGCTTCTTCGGGAAAATAAAGTGTTGTATTTTTTTCCACTGGCAATTTATATTATTGCAAATGGGAAAACATTTGCAGGAGATTAGTATTAGTAGAGCAGATTTATCAGGGCTGACTAATATTAATGTTTGTAATCCCCCTTGAAGCCTTCCTGCTTTTTCCAGGTCTGTAATTCTAGCTCAGCCTCAATTAAATATAGAGTCAGTGGTCTGAGTTCCTTTTGTTCTGTAATATCTCAAGCTTGCAGCCTAAGGGCTCTTACAAATGGGCGTTTGCTTATGCATTTTTCAAAACCACGCTGAGCGAGAAAACATGCATATATTGCTTATAAACACTTTTTTGACGCAGCGAAGTGCGTTGTTTCCATTCCAAATGTAGCCCTCTATTACACTAAAAGCTGAACATGCATCAAGCACAAGAAAATGCATCGTGCTGCGTCAAAACAAACGCATTCAGACATAAATGGAGTAAAACAAAAATCAGAACTCTTATGAGTTCAGCTTGGCAGAATATAATGGAATCAATTAGCAAATGTGTTTTTCCGCTCTCAAAAAATGCGGTTTAACGTGCGTCAAACACATAAAAAACGCCAGTGTGTAAGAGCTCTTATTTGTTTACAGAGGAGCAAAGACATAGGATTATATATAGGTTAATACTATCTTTATACTGTCAGATCCACGTGCCTGTCAGGGAGCCGGGAGCTCCCTCCAGGGAGGTTGTCAGGATCAAGGAGGATGCCCTCTTGAGGGTACAAGGTCGCGGTGTCCAAAGGGTTAAACGAAGAATAGTCAGGATCAGGCAAGAGTTCACAGGCAGGCAGAATACACACAAGGTCCAAAGTCCAGGCAAAGGGTCAGGATACAAGGCAGGAACAAGATTAGGCAATAAGGCACACAGGGAACCCAGGATATGCTTCAGGAAAGTAATCCTATTCTTGGGCGCCATTCTGGTGTCTAGTTGGAGTTTTTATATTCAAATTTGGCGCCATTCTGACGTCATCGATGCTCCTGCGCCGACGTCGGCGCGCTGACGTCATCGCCTGGCGCCGCTACCCACGTGGCGGCCATGGGCGCCGCCATTTTGGGAGCGATGCCGGCAAGGATGGACGCGCCGCCCGGAGCTCCTGGGCCTGCTCCGGGCGGCGATCGTTACAGTGCCAAACAAGTAAATCTGTGCCTGATTTCGCCACCTACACACAAGGCCATATCTGGCTGATCCAATCATTGACCCTGGCCCCATACTTGCATAAGAAATGGCTGACACTTGACAGGGGGCGCTAAGCAAAGAAAGTTAAAGAGATGCTATAAATTGTTTCTGTTCTTATCGCCTATATTTTCCTGGGTAAATAAATAATTAGCCTGCATACTTTCAATATAACAGAGCAAAAGGAATTCAGACCACTGATTTTTTTTTTTTTGTAAGTCTTTATTTTTGCTTTTCATATTAATAAGGGATACAGAAAGAAGAAGGGGAAGGGTGACTTAGAACCGGGGTCTTCTAAATTTTACATACATATTGCCAATCTCATATTCAGTATTTCCATATACATAACTGTCATGTTCTTTTCACTTTCTGATCATTTATCAATCTATGGCTTCTTGTCTTTCACTTTTATTAACATCATGTTGCTACTGAACTTAAAATAATTTTGGAAGTAAATGTGGGATTAGGAGGGTGTAGGTGGGGGGTTAAGACGGTCTAGAGCAGACAGGTCTAGAGTTCAATTAGTGGCCTTTTCTTTGATGACTACTATGTGTCTCTTCTGTTCAGATATTAGTTGTTTGGTTCACCTGGGCTCTGGGCTTGTGAGCTGTATCCAGTCTTCCCATACTTTTCGGAAAGCTTGAGATGTCCCATTTTTAATTGCTGTTAATTCTTCCATTACCTTTGTATCGTCTATATCACTTATCCATTCATATTCATGCAGTGTTTCCTGACTTCTCTTGTGTTTTGGACCCACCACTCTCGCTGCTTGTAGCATATGGATTATGAGTTTGTCCTTTATCACTGTTTCTGAATAATATTGTCTCTATGCATTTGGTGAACTTCTTGGGTTTTAGATCTTCAATTGTGTCGAACACTTCTTTACAATAATCTCTTCACAATGGCTTTTTAAATCTTTTTCACAAATGTGGTTAACCGGTTGCATCTCCAACACTTCTCTGATACAGAAAGAAAAGTCAAGAGGAGAAAGAAAAGACAAGAAGAGAAAGGAAACTAATAAAAAAAAAGACCAGTTGAAGAGTTGCTAAAAACAGGAACTTTAAAGCTCCATGGGAAACATGGCAGCAAAGAGCCAATGACTATACTATATGTAAATCTGTTAGTGGTGCCTGTCTTCTCTGCAAATGTGCCCCTAGTGCATTGTGGCAGGATATCTGAACATGTGAATGGCGTAGCTTGCTTTAGTAATCTTTATCAAAGTGACAGCAGTTCCATTTATTCTCTAGATATGAGCATAATATGAGCGCTGAGCTGCCCTGAAAGGTGTGTGGAGCTGTATGTAACAGTGTACATCAATCTGCACGTTCTTTATAACAAATTATGTTTTGCATTCTCATGCGGATCACACACTGCTCATTAGCATCACTTGCTTAAAGCAATGCATTGTGCATCCCTTTCCCTACCGCAGGACTGGGGCTTAGCTGAAGTTAGGCAGAACCCGCCTCACTTGCCCTGATATATTAGATATAAGATATATAGATAAAGTCCACATTGCATTTATCAACAGCTGCAATCTCTACGTGGTTTAACTCCAGCAAAAAAATACTTTGGGTATTATTAGAAGTTAATTGAACAGCTCTGCTTCAGTCCCGGCGTCATTACACGCACTTGGCAATCACCCCACCCTCTGCGGCATTGCTTGCTTCATGGGGAATATTTAGGGATGCTATTTATAGAAGCAAGCAATTCGGTAGAATGCCAGGCTGCGTCGCTGAAGATTCTGATAATTCACTGCTTTTGGTTCCAAGCTCTTTTATTTTTTCCCCCTGTTTCACGGTGGCTAGGCTTTTTAATCCCTCGATTTCTTTTAAAGTGTCAGCTACAGCTGTTTAATTGAGTGCAGAGCTTCTGAATGAACGTTGCAATTCTGACCCTTGTCTGCAATTAGGGTTACTAGAAGCCGACGAGACGTGCAAAATATTCATGTTATTGAGCTGCGAATCAGCTGAAGTTATGCAGTGCTGGCAAAAGTCACTGTCAAATTTATGTCATTTCAAGTCCCTGGAGATGTTTGAACATTGCAGAGAGAGATTATAAGGAGGGACTATATCCCTGCTAGATTCACAAGGGAGCAGGAAAATGAATGTCTTCCCTTTCCAGTCTGCACGTTATGTGACATTGCTTCACATATGCATTTTGATCACTTTTGGGAGTTTAGCTTCACATCCTGATATCAAAGCAATATTTTTAAAATGCCTATTTAATTAGCAGGGTTTATGGGGTTTTATTGCAAACATTTTCTTTCCAATATAACAAGTGATAAATAAATGTAATTAAGTAAGCCTTACTAGGTGTCCTCTGCACAGCTGGCTGCAGACAAGCAATCCATCTTAGTGAGTGCACAATGGGCTTACACACTGATAGAAAGCATTCAGGGGTATACTGTGAGGGTTCCAGTGTAATGAAGTAAAGATGCAGTAGGTAACTGAATAATGGTGCAGAACAAACCTTCACTAGGGACAGAAAGGTCTATAGAAGTGTCTATATTTAATTATTTGTTTGGCCAGTGTTATTTCTTGTGCATGTATAAAATACATTCAGGCAGTAAGAAAACGAATTCAGCACATCAGCGGATCACTGAATTAATGGAAAAGTTTGCCTCCTCTGACCCATTTCAAAGAATAGTATGTTTGCTTTAATCTAGGCCTGAACGAATGAACACACAAAATCCATAATTACATAGTTACATAGTTAAGTTGGGTTGAAAAAAGACCAAAGTCCATCAAATTCAACCCCTCCAAATGAAACCCAGCAAACATACTTACCCACTGAAACTATATATACTAATATCTCATTATAGCCTTGGATATTATGCTTGTCCAAGAAATCATCCAAGCCATTCTTAAAGGCATTCTTAAAGGCAAACAGATCTCACGCTAGCTGTCTATAATGCTCTCCCAAGTTGACACATATGTTGGACCTTACCATACGTATTCTCTTCTTATTACCATTATTTTTCATTTTCTCTTTCACTTGTCCTCATATGAAACAGTTATAAAACTTCTTCAGTATTTACTTAGTTGTACTTAGCAGAAAGGGCATTTACTTACCAGACAAGCTGTGCAATTTTCTAATGCAAATTGCAAATGTTTTTAACCCATCCAACTGTCTACAATGGAGCTAGCACTTAAAAAAAAGCCCAGAAAGTATGTGCAGAGTTGGCTCTGGCAGGCTGGGCATTTATATGTTCCAGTACAAGCTGTGCTACAGGACATAAAAGGTGTGAAATTATAGTGTAAAAAAAGTATTTAGTAAAACATTAATCCCATTAAATAAACTCACATTGACATAGACTTAAAATGCAAATCACATAGCTATACCCAGGAATCAATAACCATCGATCCAAGCAGTCTGTAGCTGGTGTATTTTAATTTGCTGCATGACGACACACCTTGATGACATCACAACCTGATGTGCTTTTTCTTAAAAACTTTAGTGACTTGTACTATTACAGAGCATGTTCTGAGTCTTTATATTTCTCATCACTTTTTTGATTGGCATAGAAAACCTGCAAACTTTGCAACCCATATACTACTTGAGTAGAGGCGTGGCAAATTTGGTGCACCTATTGACGCAGCAACAATCTCCCATTCTGAGCGCAGACCAATTCACACTGAAGTTGGTTTAAATAATATCAATCCGGCTTTATTTTAGCATACAATGTGATCCAAACAGTGGGTGTTGGATCACATTGTATGCTAAAGTAAAGCCAGATTGATTATTTAAAGCGACTTCAGTGTGAATTGGTCTGCGCTCAGAATGGGAGATTGTTGCTGCTAGTATCGTAATCTTCAGGTGAGTTACCGAAGTCTTGCGAGAGCTGCGACCAGCCTAAAGACACTGAGCCCTGATGTGCCCGCCATCATTGCTTCGTATTATGAGACGCACCTGCTGTGGAAACCCTGGAACCATTACCGTTCAGGGTGGTGGTAGCTCCAGGGTCCCCCAGTGTCAAAAGGCACATTCAGTGGCGTAACTAGACCCCTAAGGGCCCCGGTACAGAAACTTACAACTGGGCCCCCCCAAAGGGAATGTTCACCTAGGAGTTACCTTTTAGTATGATGTAGAGAATGATATTCTGAAACTATTTGCAATTGGTTTTCATTTTTTGTAGTTTTTGAGTTATTTAGCTTTTTATTCAGCAGCTCTCTGGTTTGCAATTTCAGCAGTCTGGTTGCTAGGGTCCAAATTCCCCTTGCAACCATGCACTGTTTTGAATAAGAGACTGGAATATGAAAAGGAGAGGCCTGAATACACAAATGAGTCATTAAAAAGTAGCAACAACAGTTAATGTAAAAATTACACGTAAAAAGGACATGTAAAATTTAGGTTTTACTGTATTATAATGATATACGGGATAATGTACTGTAAATGATAAGGATATTAGAAATCACTGAGGGGTTCTGTGACCATATAAAGACACAAGGCTGCAGGCTGAGTTATACAGGGAACTCCGAGTATCACTCATGTATTATAAGGGATAATGTACCCCCTACTGTAAATTATAAGGATATTAGAAGTCAATGAGGGGTTCTGTGACCATTGCTTAGTACAGGGGAATACCTATGCTGCCATAGTTTTATGGTATCTCGCTGTACAGAATATGAGCAAATTTAGGGGCTGTTCCTTCTGAATTGTGCTTAGTACAGGGAATACCTATGCTGCCATAGTTTTATGGGATCTCTCTGTACAGACTATGTTCGTGCTGAATTTAGACCATGCCCACTATGGTAGAATATTTGATAGCTAAACATTTGTTTTAGCTGTACCTAAAGCTCAAATCTCATAATTCAGAGAAAAAGAGACACTGATGCAATTTAATTAATTATTAAAACATTAATCAGAATAAACACAGTTGCAGTTCCATGAACAAATACCCCAGAACTTAAAGTAGGATGAACACAGTAAGAATTTCATGTTTAATATCCCCCGAATTCAGACTAGGATGATACAGTGGCAATTCCATGAATTAATAACCCCAGAAATCACATAAGGATGACACACAGTCAATTCCATGTCAAATACCCCAAATGTCATAATAGGAGGGCACAACTGGAATTTTTGCTATTAAAAGCAATTAAAGGGTTAAAAATCACAAGGCAGTGTAATAAATGTGATTTGCATCCTTACCGGCCTGCCTTCTTTTTTTCTTCACTGATAGTCTTGGGGGTGGGTGGAGATGAGGAACCTGCAGCAGAGTCCTGGACAATTTGAACTAATACTGGCACCCTTTTACCCTGCTGCAATTGGGATTTGTCCTGCCCACACACACTCTCAAACTCCACTCCGGCACACTCTCAACCCCCCCTGCACACACTCTCAACCCCCCCCGCACACTCTCTCATCCCCCCTGCACACACTCTCAACCCCCCCTGCACACACTCTCAACCCCCCCTGCACACTCTCTCATCCCCCCCTGCACACACTCTCAACCCCCCTGCACACTCTCTCAACCCACCCTGCACACTCGCAACCCCCCCTGCACACACTCTCAACCCCCCTGCACACTCTGTCAACCCCCCTGCACACTCTCAAGTTTCAACCCCCCACTCTCTCAACTCTTACCCCCCCACAGCACTCTTTCAACCCCCCCAGGATCAGACTGCGCCGGCTCCAGTGGGCCCTGCTGGCCCAGATGACCTGTCCGGTGGTAACCCGATGCGCATGTATGCAATCGCGCACTCGCGCATGTACGTTAGCTCGCAAATTGTTTTTTTTAGGCAGAAAATTAGATCTGGGCCAGATCTAATTTTCTGCCTAAAAAAAAAAATTTGCGAGCTAACGTACATGCGCGCGTGCGCGATTGCATACATGCGCATCGGGTTACCACCGGACAGGAGCTGCTGAGGCAGCATCCCCCGGGGTCCGAAGGGGGGGCCCTGAGGGAGAAGCCCCAGTGGGCCCCGGAGTCCGAATCTGAAGCCAGCAGTGAGGGGGAGGAGGTGTCTCCTAGCAGGAATCTTTATACTGATCGCACCACGGAGTAGCCATCAGGACTTTACCGGTACTCCATTCCTGGGTTGCGGGCCCCGCCGGGGGTGCAGGGGAGCAGGCCCCGGTGCCGCTGCACCCTGTGCACCCCCGGTAGTTCCGCCACTGGGCACATTATGCAGAAATGCAAGAAGCAAATTTGGACATAACATATGTGACATAAGTAACTTTTAAGAATGTTGTTATTTGTGCAACATTCACATCCATTTTAGCACGAGTGCCACTTGCATTTCTAAATTAAACATAAGACCATTCAGGCTCCTGTTGCTAGGTGCCCATTCTTTGCTACTGTCTACAGATCCACTGGATCATTACTTTCTATTATTCCTGGTTAAAGGGGACCTGTCAACCAGACATAAAAAGCTGTATAATAAAATATCTTTTCAAATCATACATGAAAACCAAATTCTTTTTTTTTATGAGAACATTCATACCTGTTATAAACTCATTTAAAAATCTCGCTGTCATATTTTGCCTGCCCTTCCTCTATGCCTTAGGCAATTACTTTCACTTTGCAGTCTGCACTTCTAGATGTCAGTGTCCTCCTTGCATCCCCCTCCCTTGTCTCCATCTATTTGTGTAGCCATTGCATGGGCATAAGCATGAGCATCAAAAAAACATTCTGGCATATAAACAAGATTTCGGGGCGATGCAAAGCTTGCCTGAATAAGAGTGCCCAAAAATGGCTGCTCCCTGCTTGCTGTGATTGTGTATTCCAAGACTTAAAAAAACATGATTTAAATCATTTTTATAGTGTAAATGAAGTTTATTTTGCTTGACTAACCTCATAATATAGGATTTGAAATTATTTATTAAGGTGACAGGTCCCCTTTAAATGAATGACTTGGGAAATGGTAGTTTAAAAGAATATATGATATGTGTTGTTTTCCAGTGTAACGCAGTGACACCATATATCACAAGGCAGTGTAACACATGAATTGTTAGGACACAATGTTATAATTTCACTAAAACTAAACCCCATACCAGTAAGTCTGGCGACACTTGAGGCTGTAGATGACACAAATGTATTGTCTATTAAAGGGCTTGACTCCCAGCTGCCTGAAATATCGCTGTTATCCATGTTTTCAGAATAAACACATTTTTATTAGATTATTATGTACGTCTACTCTCTACAGTCATTGGAATGGACCAAGGCCATTAATTGTGCATGCACCATATACAGGTATGGGATCAGTTATCCAGAAACCTGTTATCCAGAAAGCTCTGAATTACTGAAAAGTTGTCCCCCATAGACTCCATTTTAGCTAAATAATTCAAACTTTCACAAACAATTTCCTTTTTCCCTGTAATAATAAAACAGTACCTTGTTCTTGATCCAAATTAATATATACTTATTCCTTATTGGAGATGAAACCAGCCTATTGGGTCTATTTAATGTTTACATGATTTTCTAGTAGACTAAGGTTTGGAGACCCAAATTACAGAAATGTTCCATACCTGTACTGCATAATAGGAGGATTTTGGAGCTGACTCTGATAATAATTATTACATGGTGACAAACCAATAGAGGTGTCAAAGGGAGGTCCAATGTACACATCATGACATATCCCCTGACCAGGCACATCACAATGATAAAGAGCTTTAAAGGAGAACTAAACCCTAAAAATGAATAAGGCTAAAAATGCCATATTTTATATGCTGAACTTATTGAACCAGCCTAAAGTTTCAGCTTGTCAATAGCAGCAATGATCCAGGACTTCAAACTTGTCACAAGGGGTCACCATCTTGCGACAATGACATGCTTAGTGGCTCTGAGCAGCTGTTAAGAAGCTAAGCTTAGGGGTTGTCATAAATTAAGGGGTTTTCCTGAAACGTGTTAGGCGTCTTCAGCAGCGGCGAAGTTTCTCTCCAACCTCCAGGGTCGGACTGGGCCGGCGGGACACCGGGAAAAAACCCAGTGGGCCCAACTCTTTTGGGCCCTGCTGGCCCAGACCCGCTCCTACACTCATTCTGGTCATGCTGCCACGCCGGAAAACATAGGTACGCGTGTGCGAGCAGGAGGTGAGGTTCAGGAGGTATCTGAGGCACAGATACCTCGGCCAGCCCATACCCACTACACTCACTTTGGACTTGCTGCAGCGCCGGTAAAGTTAGGAACGAACGTGCGTGCACGCTCGCATGCATAGGATGGGAACGCTGCAGGAGGTATCTGAGGCACAGAACCAGGGTCAGACCTGAGGCTACAGACCCGGTGGGCCCTGGGCCCCCCAGTCCGACCCTGCCAACCTCTCAAGATTACAGGAAGCACCATCTCTTATGAGAGGAACATTGCACATTGGTTTCAAAAGCGATTTTAAAAGGAAACTTCTGGAAGGACAGGAGGAGCAATTGATAATTTCGATATGTGAATTTAATTCTGAACGTCTGTGAGTATAATCGACTTCCAGAAACTGGGTCTTAAGCCAGTGTGGGTACCCACCTATTGTCTATGGTACGAGTTTAATCACACTTTAATTTGATGGTGTTTTAAGTGTATATGAGAATAACTTCAACTGCACTCATTTTAGGTTGGGTTAATACACTGCTAGTGGTGTATGCTTTCACCTTGAGGCGCAATCTTATTCGAGAACGCTACACTATATATTTTTCTTGTTTTGTTTCTTCATTTACTGAGGTGAGATCGGCAGCACTCTTTGGAACATTTCTAGCTACTTTAGTTAAGCTTTAGTTCTCCTTTAACTTCTTGTCTCCTTTTACCAGCACATTAATAGGTAGTAAATTCAGCTCTTCAGCAGCTGTCATGCCACTGTTCTAGTCGTTCTGCCTGCAACCAAATTCTAAAATACAGTTTATGTTTTGCTATATAATGTTTTCTGTGTCAAATGTGTTGTTTCATGATCAGTAGGGTTCCTTAAGGGATAGAGCATTGATGCCCCAGTTGCTTAGATCTGCAGCATTGTTAACATAGTGAGATTGATTACTTACAGAAGCAACCTACTTTTTTAATCTATTTTCATATTGAGCAGAATCTGAAAATGTATGAAACTGAGGATTGAATGAGCTTTCTCATTTTTTACATTGACAGAATTCAAAAAAGCCTGATATATGACTAGCTGCAAAATATTATTCCCTGCTTCCTATGAGTTTAGAGACACCTGCAATTTCAACAATGTGATTATATTTCTTTGACTTTCTGGCGGCACTGAAGAACTTCTGTATAATTAAAGAGAATACACTGATTATGTGTCAGACAATAAAGTTCTAATGGGGGAATGTAATATGTTTCTTTAGCGTTAAAAATGTTTGCAAACACCGTTGCGAATGTTAGCGACCATGTTTAAGGGGGAGACACAAAGGCATACAGTATTGATGTGAAGGCGAAACCATAGATAATATTGAACATAAATGTAAGGGAAATGATTGAGTCTCTGTATATCATTGCACGAGAATGTGCCCATTTTCACATGTTGGTGCTAATGTGCCAGGCATAATCAAAATATGTTGATACAAATTAATATGCTTGGATTGTTGGCATATGTGGCATGTAGACATAGAGTATTTGAAGATGGTTGCTGAAATGACATGAGCATTCAGTTCTGTGTCATTGTATAGGGTCATTATATAATGATACGTGGCTTTATTACAGAATTTCTGCAATGCCATCATTTAATGTCTTTTGGTCAGGTCCCTATATACATTTAAGATGTTTAGATGCTAGTCATTACATGGAGCATTACCGATATTGATAAAAAGTTGTGCTGATTTGCTAGAAATCCGTTAGTGCAAAGGTTGTGGGAGATCAGAAGAAATTATGGATAATTTAGAAATTCACCTGGCTGATACATACATGCTTCTATTTTCTATTTTCCAGGCAATTCTACACATCTTTGCAATTTCATATTAATGCAGTGTAAAAAGGCCATGTGTCATATAAGGATTGTTCACCTTTAACTTAACTTTTAATTGTTAAAGAAAATCTACTTTTAATCAATCTTGCAGTTTAAATTATTTTCCTTCTTCTTCTACCTCTTTACAACTTGCAAATGGGGGATCACTAACCCCCGCTGCTCTGTGAGGCTACAACTTTATTGTTACTGTTACTTTTTATGATCTACCTTTCTATTCAGGCCCTCTCCTATTCAGGTTCCAGGAAAACTATACCCCCCAAACAATGTAGGTCTGTTTAAAAAGATATTGCATAAAACAGCTCATATGTAAAACCCTGCTTCAAGTAAATAAACCATTTTCATAATAATATACTTTTCTAGTAGTATGTGCCATTGGGTAATCTTAAATAGAAAATTTCCATTTTAAAAAATAAGGGCCCCCCTGGGATCGTATGATTCACAGTGCACACAAACATGCCAAACAAACTATACTTGTTAGGTCACATGAGCCAATTAATAGACAGAGTTCTGTCTTTTGCTTTCACACTTCTTCCTATTAGAGTTGTAGTATTTCTGGTCAGCTGATCTCTGAGGCAGCACACAGACCATCACGAAATAGGGGTTCAAAGCAACATAATATGTATTCCAGTTTGGTAAAATACTTTAATATACCACTTAATATTATATAAACTATCTGTTGCTTAAGTATTCATGTTGGGGGTAGGTATAGTTTTCCTTTAATCAAAATAGATCATTGGCAACTAGCTGCCAAAATCTGAAGCTGGAGAGCAACTACATAAAAAAAGCTAAATAATTCAAAAACTACGAACAATAAAAAATTAAGACCAATTGCACAAGGTCATCCAATTGTAAAAATTTAATTCATTTGGTTCCCCTCCGCACAGTGATAAGTTCATGAAACTGTTTGCTTTTTTATTAGTTAATCACATTTGTGTTTAACATTTATTTTTTTTATTATAGGGAATAACATTAAAACATATGAAGCAAGAATTGTGTTAACGGGGGTTATTATTTTTCGGTCCTTTAGCACTTATTTGAACCTAATGATTACAAAAAGAAGTAAGTATTATTTTTCATTGTAATGAAAAGCCATCAGATTTTTTTTGGACAAAAACTGAATATTAGGCAGATAAATGATAATTTACTGTATTAGTGAATACTGAAACCTAACCTGACCCCAGAAAAGCCTATGCCAAGCTTATTAAGAGGCTGAGTAACATTGCTGCTTAGGGATTCAGTTGAAGGCGGGAAGATTACACAAATTTGTTTCCAAAACAAATTCCGAAAGCCTTCTTGCAGCTTTGGAAAAAGAATATAAACAAAACAATTTGAAATGTATTGAAACGTTTTGCATTCATGTACAGGCTCTGGAGAAAGTCAGCATTTAAGAAAAAAGAGAAACTCTGGACTCTCCTGAACACTGTGCTATTTATGTATATGGCAGCGCATGCTAGGCATAGACAAGGGAAGGTGGATAATTTGTAATTTATTTATATGGTTCAGACTTTAGAATAGTGCAGTTCAGTAGTGTATTCTTGCACTTACTAAATAAGTATTGGATAATGTTCAAAATGAATTAGGAAAATAACACAGTTTGGTAAACAGCATTATTATTTTATACCATTTTTTTAACTCCCTGACTGCTGTTGACAGACAGACTTCCATGCAAAAACATACTTAACTGTACTTGATTGATGGCAATGGCAGACAAAATGTCCCATGTGTGTATCTAACCAATTCTAGCCATTGCAGCATCATTGAATGCTAATGATGCACCCTCTGTGAGAGAAAGGCTGCAGGTGTTTTGGAAACAGTGTATCCAACAATCTTTTACTAATATCCTGCACTCCCAGGGGCCTCCTAACTGCACTCACCCAGAGTTCCTACAATTCTCCGCATTCTCTGCTGGGGGAGATAAGTACCAAGAGCAGGCACTGCCAAAGATATCTCTGGCCATTTGCACTAGAAATATTGGATTTTTCCATAAGTAAAGCCATAAATAAATCTATATAAAAAAAATTGCACAACACAGGACTAAAAGTTAGTTTATAATTAGTGTATAAGAACTAACGTTGCAACCCAACTTGTGAACCTTTGCCATGGTTCAACCAAACCCTAAATGTAACTTTTTTGTGTACCAAGGACATTTGCCTCTTTTTACTGAGTGTGCACTCTTTTATTTCCAATAAATCCTTAATCGATGATGCCACTGCCATCAACACCATTACCCAACAGGCTTTAACTTTAATAGTCCTCATTATATCTAATATCTAAGAAAAGATATGGCGAATAACGCCAAATACTGCATCTCTCCCATAGAGAGATAATACAGAATTTGTTTAGCCCCTGTGTTGTTGATAATTCTGAACTTGGACAAAATATGTTCTCTGTTGGTCAGCTAAAGAACTTTTGGGCACAACAATTCTTAAACGCTCTCATTGGACCAGATGGTTATAAAGAAATCTTAAAATACCATTACCATCAGTATCAAAAACTCTTCTGAAATAAGGAAAATTAGACTGTCACAATTTTATCTGTTTTTTTAACTGTTCTCTTGGTGAATATGTACCTAATGTTATTTGTCAGACAAAAAGAGAAATAGCAGGTATGGATCAAATAAGTGGGGTTCAACATTTGCTTTAGTTTTGATAAGGAGAATATAATTTAATCTGCCTTGTGTCTCCTTTAAACTCTCCCAGCCTACTGGTCCAGCTCCCCTACATTCAGCTAAATAAGTGATCAGTTGAGCATTCCAGGGCCACATGACATTATATAACACCTTTGGCCAAATACTGTAGATGATTAAAGTCAGCTCCCTGGCAGATAGTTCTGCAGATAGTTTCTTTATGCCACAGGAGAAAGGATGAATTTAATTACTTGAAAGCCGTGGTACACAGATTAATGTGGAGCTTCTAGGTAATTCCCACGTTGCCCTTTCTTTGAAGTTCATACTGTAAATAAAGATCCATCAGTCTGATGCTTTTTGACAACTTCCAGATACTCACACACATGCTATACATTCACTTCTCACCCAGGGAAGTTACTAAGTGATATGTAGGACTGGGGAATATAAATGTGTTTATCTCGCTTGTGTCCTTTGTGGCAAATTCTCATTAAAATTGTATGTCAAACCCATACAGTATTTCTTCTGTGGCTTTAACATATTTTTCCTTAACCTTCCCCCTCCCTTTTTTTTGTCAATAAGGTCTCTTGTGTACTTATTGAATTTACTGTGAAATTAGATTTTGTAACATTTATTTCTGCATTTGTGTAAGAAAAGGCACAACCAAAAAGCTTGTCTCCAATTTACTCCTGAAATGGAGAAATCTAAGCATTAAAAATGAAAAAAATGAAAGGTCTCTCTCTTGGAACTTACCCTTTGCAATTATAATATTGTACCCAAGTGTGGTTATGCCCCCAAGAGGTTCAAGTCACAGTAGAGCCAACATGAGTGAGGGATAGCTAGTGTAGGACCAGATCCTCACTCAGATCCTGTAACATAACTAGATGTCAGCATTGGGCATTGGAAAGGACCCTTAATATGCAGACGCAGCTAACAACACCCAAATTCTTTAGCAATCACTACTAATGATAACCAATATAAACCCCTACAACTGGCTAATAGTCTCATATTCTGCTTTTAATATGTTGTCCCCCTCTTGTTAACCATGTTAATCTATTTTTACTCAGTACCAAATACAACTTCATTTTAAAAGTTGCTTGTTTCCTGATACTAACCTGTGAGTCTGTGGACTGGTGGTGCGGCATTTAAAGGAGAACTAAACTCTAAAATTGAATATAGCTAAAAATGCCATATTTTATGTACTGAACTTATTGCACCAGCCTAAAGCTTCAGCTTCTCAATATCAGCAACGATTCAGGACTTTAAACTTGTCACAGGGGGTCACCACCTTAGAAAGTGTCTGCAACACTCACATGCTCAGTGGGCTCTGAGCAGCTGTTGAGAAGTCATCACAAATTATCCAGCAGAAAATTACCTGTTTGTCTGTAATATAAGATGATGCTACAGGGCTGATCACTAAATTCTGATGCCAATTACACTGGTTTCTTTACTGCCATGTAGTAATAATCTGTATTGATTACTCATCAGCCTTATATTGTGACATTTATATTCTATGTATACTGTATATTGTGAGTAGGTCCCTAAGCTCAGTAAGTGACAGCAGCACAGAGCATGTGAAGTGAATCAGCGGAAAAGAGGATGGGGAGCTACTGGGGCATCTTTGGAGACACAGATCTTTACTGCTAAAGGCCTGTGGTTGCCTTGGGCTGGTACAGAAGCTCAAAACATAATGTACAACATTTATAGCCTACTTCTTTAGTTAAGCTTTAGTTCTCCTGTAACACAGCCTTCCAAAGCAGTGGTGGAATTTGGAATAGGAATACTACCCATCCTTTGTTTTGTTTTAAAATACCCTGGCTTATGTAATCCCCTAAAAACCCATGGTGCAGGTTCCACTTTTTTTTGCCCTTTTTCGAGTAGTTAGCAAAGTAGCACAAAGTTAATACTGCAGGGTGATCCACCAGAACCTGGACGCCAGGTGCGGGAAAAGGGCTGACATCTATACTGACCGTGATATTTACAGTATGTACAGTTATGGGATCAGTTATCCAGAAACTCAATATCTGGAAAGCTCTGAATTAAAGAAAGACTGTCTCCCATTTTATCTAAATAATCCAGATTTTAAAAAATGTTTTGCTATTTCTCTGTATTAATAAAACAGCACCTTGTACTTGATCCAAACAGATATCATTAATCCTTATTGGAAGCAAAACCAGCCTATCTGGTTTATCTAATGTTTACATGATATCCTAGTAGACTTAAGGTATGAAGATCTAAATTATGGAAAACTCTGTTATCCGGAAAGCCCCAGGTCCCGAACATTCTAGATAGCGGGCCCTCTCTCTCTCTCTCTCTCTCTCTCTCTCTCTCTCTCTATATATATATTCATAAGGTGGCACGTTAAGTAACAAACAGTCACTCACTATACACTTTTAACCTTTGGCTACATAACTGTATCACCTTGTGACTTTGGGTACACCTACCTTATGATTGTGTCTTGTAATAGGTACTGCATCTCTTGACCAAAGCCTTGGATATCCCCATTAAATTTGAATGAAGGGCAAGATAAAAAAAGTCGCCTGGTATGCCATTACCCTAAAATGTTCTTATTTAGAAACTGACATTTCTACGCCAATCTTATTTTAAATTAACAAACATAGCCTTTTGTGGTTATTCATTTATGCAGTTATGCATTTCCCAGTGATTATTATGATAGCAAATTAAGGTTGGGAAAGGTCTGTTTTGTGCCCATAAATGCAAGACCTCAGTCGGCCTCAGACCCCAAGTCGGCTTTTATTGTTTACAGCAATTCTGGCAACATAAAATAACCTGTGGCGTTTCAGGTGTCGGGGAAAAATTTATCGAGGATGCCGGGAACAAAAGTTTAGAAAGAGACCATTTAAAATATTTTTTATTTTAAAACAGTGAATTGTCTCATTCTCATCAATTTTATTATTTATTTTATATTTTTCTATGGATCCAGAAAGCCAGGCACATTTAGTGCAGTTGTACAAGCCTGTGAGAGATTTCATAATTGCAGCTTGTCTGTGGCCACTAGAGGCATCCAAGCTAAATAAATGCCTAAAGAAGACTAAGGGAAAAGGGGGAGGATTACTGTAAAACACACAGCAGCATTCAATGCTATGAAATAGCAAGCAGAGAGCAGCTGCAGGGAAAGGAATACTCTGTGACAAGACAGGAGGCAGTGGAATAGCTGAGAAAACACTACTTGGGGGAGAGGGTGGACATGGCTCAATCGCAGCAGACAGGTAAGGGCACGGCAAGCACTCTGACATCCTTACTTTGTGTAGGGTTTTTGGGTGGCATGGATAGTGTTACACTCAGAGGGCATCCTGTATAACAGCACTTGCTAAATGGGATACTAGTGGAACATTCTGCTATTTAACCTGGGAGTCTACAATGTGCTTTTTAGTTGATCCCAGACTAAACAGAAAGCAGCCTCTGCACCCCCTGTCACCCCCACAGCTACAGAGGGCAATTGGACAAATATACCTACAAGCAAAGTCAGCGGCTGAATGAAACAAATACAACTTACTGCAGGAATGCAGAGCCGAGCCTGTTGCTGCTGATTGAATAAGTCTCCCCTGGGTCCACTTTAATATATGTTAAAGTGCACTGTATATATATGCACTTCTCCTATTCGGCCAATAGAATAGGCTCATGGGAAAAACAATTACAGGTATGGAACTTATTATCCAGAATGCTTGGGACCTGAGGATCTTTCTGTAACTTGGATCTTCATATCTAAGTCTACTAGAAAATCATGTAAACATTAGGGCTCTTACAGACGAACGTTTTTACCTGCGCTCCCCTGCGTTGCACTTTCTTCCGTTTAGCCGCAGGTGAACGCAGGAGTAGACACACTGAATTATTGTCAATGGGGCTGTACTCACACAGACACATGTAAGTACCAAAAGCAGGTTGGGACGGAGCATTTTACCTGCGTTTGGCACTTACATGTGTCTGTGTGAGTACAGCCCCATTGACAATAATTCAGTGCGTCTATTCCTGCGCTCCCCTGCGGCTTAATGGAATAAAGCACAACGCAGGGGAGCGCAGGTAAAAACGCTTGTCTGTAAGAGCCCTAAAATAGGTTGGTTTTATATTCAATAAGGATTAATTATATCTTAATTTGGATCAAGTACAAGGTACTGTTTTATTATTACAGAGAAAAAGGGAATTGTTTTTAAAAGTTTGCATTATTTAGCTAAAATGGAGTCTATGGGAGACCTTTCTATAATTCTGAGCTTTCTGGATAACAGGTTTCCGGATAACGGATCTCATACCTGTACAAATAAAAAAAAATACTTTAGTCGTAAAATAAGAAGTAAAGCAAAAACAGTGCTTGAAATGTAAATGAGATGCAATTTGAATGATATCAAACAAATAATCAATGTATCATTAGCCGCATGTTATGATTGCTGGAATTAATTGCACCCAATAGCTCACTATGTAATGTTTGCAAACAGTTTATGTCATGGATTTTGTGAGCGTCTATGCTGTTGCTGCCAATGAACCTCCCTGTGTTCTGTTGTTCTGCTGCAGTATGTCTGGCCAAGTTTTATGTGTGTAGATACTGCCTTTCACAACCAATCGTTTTTATACTCTTTGGTAAGCTGAGCAGATCTTACCTATTGCATGATTCAATATCGCACCGGTTACGCTGTTAGTCTAATGATCTCACCTACTGTTGAACTATACCTCACAGAATGATGGGAAAGCCAAAATCTGAAAGTTGTAGATAGCTTTTAATTATCATCAAGGCAGAAACTGTTCTATGCTTTCCAAGTGGTTGGTCCACTATAGAGCTTGGTCCAATGATCAGGGCAGATCAATTGTATGATGCTAACTGGAATCTGAAGCAAAGAAAAGATTTTTTTTAAGAGAATTGATAAGAGGTGACTTTTGAAAATAGAACACAGCTGCAGCAGCAACAGAATATCCTTTAGGAGATCTAGGTGCTTATTGAGATTGTTTCCAATCAACATAAAGCAGCTGCATCTGAACAGAGATCTGATTATTGTTATTGCATACAATCAAGATACAGCCGCTGCTAAGGAACCTCCTGTAAGGGCTTTTTTTTGCTGCCCTTCCCTTGCATTCTGCTTTCTTCCGTTCAGCTGCAAAGAAGCTCCACTTATGTTACAAATATTGCTTATTGACTTTGAGCACCTGCTGCAGAACCTCTTTGAAAGGAGAATCACCCATTTTATTTAGATTATATTCAGCCAACATTACTGAGTTGTTAATAGACAAAAATAATGACAGAAACTAGTGCTATGAACTGCATGCTTTTTTTTTTTTTTTATAAAAGAGAGAATCCTAATATCAATATATGGAGCTCAGAGTCTGATTTCATTATGTTTTGTTGCACAATACATTTATATGCATTATCATCACTGTTTTCAATTTTCAAAATATAATGGTTGAGCTAAAGATACAAACAGAACAGTGAATGAGATGCTCATAATGCCAGATGCATATAGCCCAAACTTGTTAAAATTGTAAAATAAGTAAATTTTTTTCATTATCATTTCATTCAGCAGATGGTACTGTATAACTATTACAACTGTGTCACTCAATAGGCCGGTTTTGGTGGGACCTATAGTACATAGGACTGTTATTCTGAGCATGTTGTACTACATATGATTGGACTAAATGCATTTCTAATAATGTCACATTTTACTGGATTTTATTGGGAAATATGAGGAGGGTTGTTTGATTTTGGAAACCAGACGTTCCTCTCATCTGAATGTATTACGGAGAAAATGTACAATATTTCAATCCTTGCTGAAAGAAACACACAACCACCCTTCTGCCAGTTTAGACTCTGAAGTATCTGATGTCCCCCAGCTGGGATGTCCCCTAGGGGACCTACTCACTTAACTTGAGAAAAATATTTCTCTTTGAAACCAGATCTCTGTGATTGACATAATTCTTTTCTGTAACAGGCATTACACGTTACTGTCAGGGCAATCTTTAGGGATTGATGGCTTTTGGGGTAAGTGCCAGGTCCCTATATCGAAGGTGTCCACTCCCTCTACTCTGAGTTGCCATCATTCCAGGACCCCCCTCTTTATTTCTTGAGTGTGGTGTGCAGGGCAGGTGTCCTATTTACTGTCTCCTATGGCCCTGCTTACTGTCCTTTAAATGTTATTCCAGTAAAGCTCCTAGACAGTATGTATGTTTCCCATCTGCCCCTCTTTTTCTGGAGTGACCATAAAGTACAGACACACAGGAGAAACCTACTGTAGGATTTGTTTTTATCGTGTCCATGGCTGGTTGAAAGTAGGGGTTACCTGAATAGACAAGGTCTAATTGTGGAACATATAAGTTTGGGAGATCAGAGAGATCAAACTCCCAGAAGTTATTCCTGGACATGTCCCAGCCACAGCTCTGCCCCCCCCCCAAAAGTCAACAAGTAAATCTACAAGACATGAAAAATCTGCAAAGAGTTTCAGCATTGTCAATTTAAGGTTTATATTTACTTTTGGAGAAAATGTAAAAAAAAGGAGACTTTGCTGATACTACAAGAGACTCAGAGGAATTGGGACCAAGACTAGCAGAACATTTCTGGGAGATACATAGCTTTAAGGTGGCCATAGACGTGCAGATTTAACTTCCTATCAGACGGATGAACGAACGATCGCTCTGTGCCATCTCCTGACCTGCCACTAACCTTTCAGATCAAATAAAATAGTAAGAAAACAGATCAGACGATGTTCTGCCCCTGACAGCAAACGTGCGAATGTTCAGTCCAACAAAAGCTAGTGACAGTCTCCCACAAAATTGTCAGATCGGCAATACATGCAGAGATATAGGGGGAAAATTACTAACCTGCGAAAATTCACCAGCGACGGCTTCGCACCCATTGCTACACTTCGCCACGCTCAGACAACGCTAATTTACTTAAATGCGTAGTTGCGTCTAGGGCGCTTAACCCTGGCGATTTTTCGGTAGAGTTACGTCAGCAATCAAAGCTAATTTGCATACGGCGGGAAGTGAAAGTTGAATGCACCTATATGTTGCAGCAAATAGATTACATTACCAGGGAAATAGATTACAGGGAAATACATTACATTACATTAAGTCCAAGGAACCTTAAAACAACTAAATATGAGTCCAGTGTATAGTTTATGTGCCATATGTTAGGAAATGTAGGGGGGGAACCTGTGTACCCAAAAACATTTTTACGGGCCTTTGTAGCCTATCACCCTGAAAAAGTGAAAAGACGCTGGCGTTTTTTCAACAAGGAAGTCCTATACAGTCCATTAAACTTTGCCTGGTCTGAGGTTGCGAAGGCAAGGCAGAACAGCTAACGTTCAGTAAAATCCTCATCTTAGTGAATTTGCGCAGTTACGTTCGCTCGCTTGCCTGTCGTTAGGTGCTAGTGTCTATCTCCTTCGCTAGTGAATTTACGCCTGTGCCGGTTAGTAAATCGACGAAGTACCGAAATTACCAATTGCCATGGCACGAAACGACCGATTGCCATGGCACCAAAAATGTTGGGAAACTCCACACACGGCCTGAAAATCGTACGAAGCTGCATGTATGGCCAGCTTTAGTCATAAAACAACAGTCAGGCTACAGACGTAGGGGCCCATTTACTTAGCTCAAGTGAAGGAATAGAGGAAAAAAACTTTGAATTTCGAATGTTTTTTTTTGGCTACTTCGACCATCGAATGGGCTACTTCGACCTTCGACTTCGAATCGAACGATTGAAACTAAAAATCGTTCCACTATTCGACCATTCGATAGTCGAAGTACTGTCTCTTTAAGAAAAAACTCCGACCCCCTAGTTCGCCACCTAAAAGCTACCGAAGTCAATGTTAGCCTATGGGGAAGGTCCCCATAGGTTTTGCTAGCTTTTTTTGGCTAGCAAAGGATTTAATCGTTCGATCAAACGATTTTTAGTTTGATTGTTCGATTGAACAAATAGTGCTAAATCCTTCAACTTCGATATTCGAAGTCGAAGGATTTAACTTCGACAGTCGAATATCGAGGGTTAATTAACCCTCGATATTTGACCTTAAGTAAATTTGCCCCTTAATATCCACAAAATGAAGCCCACAAACCTGTGGCTATAACAGATAACTGAGTTATATTAGCAGTTTTGTTCTGTTCTCATCTAGGCAAAATATAGTAGTATAAATGGTGATATAAATTGCATTGAAAGGATCAGATCTGTAAAAATAGTATCCATTAGCTTCTGTTATAATACATGTTCTGCGGATTCTATTAGCTGCAATCAACAATCTTTCATAAAAAGAACAAGGGTCATTTCTGAACACACCGCAGTGTGCAAAGTGTACTTTTCAGATACAAATCATAAATCTTTTTTTACTTACAATGCAGCATTTTCTTCCAGAATAGTTGTCTAATTGGGGTACAATGGGAAGCTGTGCCTAGTGCCCACTGTGGTTGCGCAAATAATATGTCAGTTATTGCTAACATTTTCAGAGTGGGATTGTGTGATTCTGGTGTGTGGCATTAAAACATTAGCATGTGATTCTTTTCTGTTGGCACAGGTCTGGCAATTTTGACACTTCTAGGGTGGCAGCAAACCCAGGGCTCCGTAGCATCAATAAGGGTAAAAGATAAAGATGTGCCAGCGGTGTATTTGATGCAAGTACCTAAAATTGCTGATTTTTTTCCTATAAAAACACAGCTTTTAATAAATCATGTGACACAAGACACACAAGATATATTTAACAGGTATTAATGCCTTTTATGTATTATATATATATGGCTTAATATCTATTTTGAATTAAAAGTTTATTTAGAAAAGAAAACAAAAACAATCTCCTACCTGTCAACTACTGCAACTAACTGAACAAATAGAAATCCTTTACAAGTAATGGGATTTCCGTAACATTTTACTATTCTGTTGATATTTCCATTTTGACATTTACAACTATTTCAGCAGAAATGTTCTGGTGCTTTATAAACAGACCCATAAATAGTCCATTCCTACTTTGACAGGTACCACTGAAATATGTTGGAGTAGGATACATTTCTACTTCAGCAGTTTATAAACAGGGCCCTTAATGTTAAACCAGACACTTTCCTGCAAGAACAAATTGAATTTATACTGCAGATTTTGGCTTATTTTCCAGCATTCCTTCTGTAAGCTAAAGCTCAGGCTTTCTAGTGGGGAAGACATATGAATTGCCATGTACTAATCTGATATTTAGTAATTTGTTACTTGCACCTGCAACTGGTTTTTAATTATAAAGAAATTACTTTTCAGCAGAATAAAAACAAAAATCACTGTGATAAGCAAAGCTGATCAATAGTAAAGCATTTTGCAATTATATACACATTGAAGACAAGGGGACAATGGTCCAATCAATCAGTACCGGAGCATTTCTAGGTCTATAGCAATTTAGCCATGATTAGAGACAGCAGGCAAAATGTCTTTTCACTACTATGTGTATCCACATTCAAATCCCGTAAACTGCACTTACCATAGGCCTGTTAAAGACTGATTTACTCCCTGCTGTTTATGACAATAGCAGAATCTAAAACTTGCTGATTTAGATGGAAGCTGCAGGATGCTTCTGCATTACAAATTATTCATTTTGCATACATACAGAGAATTTAGGCTGATACTCTGTACAGTTTCTACTACCCAGGAACTAGAAGGACAACATGGCAACTTTATATTTCAGTCTCTATCATTAAAGTACAACTTGTAAGTGATAATATTAGCTGAATGTTATTAATTCTAATTATAAGCTGTTTAACATAGGACACTTGTCTTGTTCCAGCATGTAACGAACTAAAGTATATTATTCCCTGCACAGATTTGATACTAAACGGAAGCTACAAAAAGTGGAGCACAAAACCACATATTGCCCTTTCATGTTCAGCTGGAGCCCAAAGGCAGGGCCGGCCTTAGGCCTATTGGACCAATTGGGCCCAATAGGGCCTGCACCTCTGGGGGGCTCTGCACCACAGGGCAGCACAGATAATATTTCCCTCAGCACATGATGCTGCCTGGCCTGCCCCAACTTTGAGAGTCCAGCCCATCCCCAAATTCATAGGTCCAGCCCACCCCCAACTCTGATAAGCCAGCCTATCCCCCAACTCCATAGGTCTAGCCTGCCCCCAACTCTCATAGGCCCAGCTTTCCTCCAACCTTGATAGGCCCTGCCTGCCCCCAATCCAACCAAGCCTGCTCCCAAGCTGAATCGGCCCAGCCTGCCCCAAACTAATTGGCCCAGTCCACTCTCCTATTTCCTCCCTCTCTCTCTTACACTGTGTGCCCCTATTATGTGCCCCTATTTCATCCCTCTCACTCTCTTACCTTGTCTGCCCCTTTCCATTCTATTTTGCTCCTGTATACCCTTATTTTCCTAAATACTTGGTGTGGCAGTAGCCAGCAACACTTTGTCTAGGGGCCCCGCCAACATGGTCCCAATTGGGCCCCACATTTGATAGGATCAGCCCTGCCCAAAGGCATATAGAATGCAGTAGAAACATTCTTGGTGCATTGCCATATAAGTAGAGAATCTCACCAGTTTACATGTGGGGGTCTGGTTGCACATGCCTTATACCTACAGCTCAAGGTTGAGGTATCAGAGGAAGCATGAAACAGTAGGCATTCACAGATCCCACGGACAGGCAATGTAAAGGAACTGCAGACTTTATTTAGGCAAATAATATACAAAGCCTTACACGTTTTGTCTACTTAGGCACTTCATCATAGACTGGGAGGCCCAACTCAGTCCCAGACCTGCCAATTTGTAAACTACAACTCACATATAAGGGTTGACACCTATCTGGTTTTGAACTAGACATCGCAGTTTTAGCAGGTGTTGTCTGGTTCTGAAAATAAAAAATATAGACAATCATACCCACTCAACTCACCCGACAAAAGACATTATTTATAAACATAGGTGCTAAATAGCCGTAACATAGTTGCCTACAGCAACCTATCAGCTATAAGTTTTGGATTTTGGGGTCACAGTATGGGTTCCGCACTTTTGCTGTCATAATAGACTTGGTTTATTAAAGATGGAAATCCTGTAGGTTTCAGTGATGCGTTCTTTGGTGGCAGTCATTTATTGGGCTATTATGAGGAGGTTGTGTGTTGCTGAAGCACATAGATCAGCAATATTTGTTCAACAAATAATATGTGTGGTCAGTCATAGCTTCATAGGGTCAACATAACATTTAATGTCCACTATTCTTAAACCTTTAAAAACAGTATTGTTGTAAGTCTTCACATGCAGCTCTTTTGTACTTTTTGCGATAGTATGTGAGGTATGTGAGGTAGTATGATAATTTGATATATCCAAATGATTTAACCCTCATTTTAGATAATCTACTGGAGCAATTTTCCACCTCTTCTTCACCATTATCCCGATATTTTCAATATGTGTGTGTGTTTTATGGTATAAATAAATAAAGTGTGTTTATAATTTCATTCTCAGTAGTGAGACCCCTTTTTTAGTATTTTCCCATTCCTTTACAGTCTTCTTCAAGGATATACATTACGTAGGGGAGCTCCGGGGTACATTTTTAGATATTAAAGGTGCACCTCAAGAGTCAGGGGGTCCAAAATATTTTATTCACCCAAAAATATTAATAAGCCAGGATGTAACCTTTGGCATAGCCCTCTTCAGATGCAGAAGAACACTCAAATAAATAAATGCATACACTCCTTTCAGACTCAGATTGGCATTATAGTCCCTTGTCTCATTGCAATCAGATATTTACCTGCATGACTGCTAAAGCTAAGGCGCAGCATTAAAACAATTCCCTCCACTATAAATTTGAATTCTGAGCAAACGAAAAGAGCTGTTTGTTTATCCAAGATTCTTGTCAGTAGCAGAAGGCTGAGCACAGCCCTATCTCACTGCTGCATTTCCTCTTTATTGTTATTATTATTAGCACAGTTTATTTATAAAGCAGCAGTACAACAAGCACACAAGAGAAAGTGGTTCCAGTGCTTCAATTGTGTGACCTCTTGTCCATTCAGGAAAAATACAATGTGAAAAAATATCATCAGAGCAGTGTTTGGGGAAATAACTAGGTACAAACATCCAGGGCTCGTATATAATAAGACACCGAGATCAGTAGCTGTAGGCAGAGCTGCTCCTGCCATGAGGCAAGGTGAGAAGGGGGGGGCAGCATTGGGGCTGCCCATGAAACGCCCCTTGCTGTTGGTAGGAAGGGTGTTTGATTGTAGCTTTATTAGAGCAAGATGGTCAACCAACAACAGAAAACTAGCTGTGCTGGACGAACAAGAATGTTCTAGTGCAGTGCTGTCCAACTTCTGTGCTACCGAGGGCCGATAATGGTCTACATGGTGGAGGCCAGTATTTGCCACTCCCTGTTTTAGACCACACCACTTTAAACCACAATCATGTTACCACAAAACCATGTCCGCATTCATAGCACACCAAAAAAAAAACAAATGGACCAACCACTGCTCACTGCAGGGATATCACTCATAAAAAAATTAAGTCATATTAAAACATACCCTTAAATCCATATACCTCCTCCTCCCCTGTGAATAACACAGTATCCCCAGCACATGATAAAACACCTTAGGGGGCCCTAATAATAATTTTCAAATGCTAACAAACCCTCAGAACAAATACCAGACTTATGTTCCACAGGCAGAGCAGGGCACATAGGGAGCATAGGGAAGGCAGAGTATGGCACACACAGACAGAGTATGGCAGACCCAAGGAGAATAGGGCTGGCAGATTATGGCACACACAGGGAGCATAGGGAAGGCAGAGCATGGCACACACAGGGAGCAATGGGCAGGCAGAGTATGGCACACACAGGGAGCATGGGGAAGGCAGAGTATGGCACACACAGGGAGCATGGGGCAGGCAGAGTATGGCACACAGGAAGCATAGGGCAGAACAGAGCAGGAGACAGGGAAACCCATCAGGACCACTCTAAGATGTACTACATATAGTGACACAGTGCTGGTGCCTCATTAGCATTTTGAATAAGGTTTGACAGGTGAACAATGTGGGCAGTTTCAGTCTGAGTCTCAGGTGTGAACAGTACAAGGCTTTAGGATATGAACAATTGTGTCACAAGTGTGAACAATACAGGGGAGATTACATGTGTGAACTATACTGGGGATTACAGTCTGAATTTGAGGTATAAACAATGGGACCTGCTAATCTCTGTAGTGATGCCTATTAAATTTTACACAAGGTAAGAAGACACAGCAGGCAGACTTTCATGTGGAGGACCACACAAGGGGGGGACGAGGGCCGCATGCGACCGGTGGGCCGTCAGTTGGACAGCTCTGTTCTAGTGCATTATACTCTTAAAATAGAAGGAATGTGCTTAAAAGTAGTGGGGCTGATTTGTTGAATATTTCAGCAAAAACCCTACTTGTCCCACCCATCTGTTTCACTTCCTGCTGCCTCCTTTCCCAGGCTGTGCAGGGGAGCTGGCTGAACTCAGTAAACTGCACTGTATGATAGAAACCAGCTGGGTTGACCTGATAGGGAGCTAAAACCTGTCTTTACTTGTGTTACTGTAGGGCTGTGATTTGCTATGCCCCTCCTATTGTGCTTCTGGTAGGGAACATTAGGACACACCCACCACTCATTTGAAACATGGACAGGGACCCTAGCAGATCTATAGGAAGCTCCATATAAAGGGGCCATTTTTAAAGAAAATTAATTTATTTGTGGCCAAAATTAAAACCATATTATATTCATTATCGCCTACAAAATTAGGGGTTATCAATTTATCCTATATGTTTCCTTTAAAGGGTATATAAACCAAAAAAATTACTTTTTGCCTAATGTAAAAACTTGAATCCGAAGCATCTTTGCAATAAACATTCATTACACTTTTCAGTGGTTTTCTAGTTATTAGTAAATGTGTTTGCTACTGAAAGCAGGATCTCCTTTTCCATTCTTTTTTTCCCTTGGCAGTACAGACATTTGCAACAATGCAGCAGAAACAAACTGATTAACAAGATCCGTGAAGGACATTTACAAACAATTTCAAAGCATTGAAAAAACATTAATGTCTTTTAGTTCATGTTATTATTTTATAGAGTCAATAAGTTCTACAGAAACATTATATCATAGATATCAATGAAGGCCCCTATGACATTCACCATGGTTTATAAGAAGCCAATTAACCTGCATGTATGTCTTTGGAGTGTGGGATGAAAACTGCAGAAGCACAGAGAGAACACACACGTTAATTGCAAGTTCTGTGGTGCAATTGCTTTGTCTATTTATATTTACCTTTATTCCACACAAGTAATTTGATGATTGAGGATGCTGGGGATACAAGTCAACAGCTGAGCCCATTGTCAAAATATTACCAAATATTTATCTTTATAGAATATAGCTATACATTAAACAGTTACTATTCACACATTGTATATGCCTGTTACACAATAGAATCCACATACAATACTGAGTGTTTCAGACTAGGCTGGATCTAGTTGTTACAAGTCACTGCAACAATTCAGCTTGGGTGTGATCCTTGGCTTCCTGTCGGGCTTCTTGTATAAACATCTGTTAAACCAGTTACTCTAGGAATGCCAGATATGTGCAGTTATTAGAGAACTTTAAGGGAAAATAACTTCCTTATTGTATTTTTCCAGAATTAAACATTTTAGTGCAGCAAAATATGCTGGCGCTATATAAATAAATGTTATTAATAAAATAATAATTTTAGTTATGTTTCGTTAATCACGTTTGATTCCGTATTCCGCATATTTGCATTTGGATATAAGCTGCCATGCCATGATGGTTCCATTGCTACACTGAAAAATGCATTTCCACAGGTGTTCTGTACTGTACAAAAAAACTAAAATATGGCCATTCTATCATGAGCTGCCATAATACTCACCCCAGTTGAAAAATTGTGCAGACCTGTGCAGGTCAGTCAAGTTTTAACACTTCCATCTCTAAATTGTAACTTATGAATTATACTTTGTGCATGGGACTGTAATGCTGCTGAAGCCACAAATGTTATTCCCAAAAAAGTAGGAAATACAGAAATGTCAACAATATTATATGACATCGGACTAAGGGGTCTGGGGCCCACCAGTCTTCCACATCAGGGGCCCCCAATCCTCCCCCCATGGTTAAGGGAGGTCAGAAGGCAGACAGGTCTGAGGCAGGTAGTAGGTCTGGGTCGGTGAGACTGGATTTTTTTCCTGGTGTCCTGCCTGACAAGCTATACCTGATTTTATATTATGATGTAGTGGTACCTGTGTTTGTGGCTTAAATAGTCAATTCTAATAGTTATAAGGGTGCCCACATACTTTGCCATGTAGTGTACCCTGTGCTGTGCTGAACTGTATTAGTGGTGTGTGTAGCGAAGCATTGGAACACCCTGCATCTAGCCAACACCTATAAATTAGGCCTGCTCCCCAAATCCCAGGATACAGAGCTCTATGTACTGCAGGTTAAACACTAATGGCTAGTTTGTGACCCGACCAGATAGGGGTGGCACACAGATAAAGATATTGTTGAAAAAATTGAGATTCTCTAGGCTCAATAATATCTGTAGCAATTTTAACTAATGTTACATGAGATTGTAATGGAGATTATTAATCCAAAAAATGTATCGCTGAAAACTTTAAACAAACACTGCACGTTGTACTCAAAAATAATTGCAGCCAAACAAGCCGCAACAGTTGAGAAACACAAAGGGATGCTACAAAACAAGTTTTATTAGGTTTTATTAAAAGGGTGTGGGTGTGTATGGTTTATTTGGCATAAAATCAGAGCACTCAGGTCTCAGAATGTTTAGCTACAGTATATTTCATATCACACTGCTTCCCGCTGTCATCCTCAAAAGACAAATGGTTAATGGAAAGACTGTGCTTTCAGTTACGCCGAAGGTCACAGTTGCCTTGAGTGCAAACTATACAAGGTCTCTTGTAATGTTTTTCAAGTTAAGTCACATTCGGATTTAATGGAATAGGGTGTTGGCAAAATTTAGCAAAATGGCAAAAAAAATAACTAAACACATTCATGTCAATGGGCATTTTTTTTTATGTAACAATTTTCTGCAACATATTTTCTTTTTACTATACATTAGAGACTATGGGTGTTTTTTTTCTTGGTGAAACCTGGCGAAATGCTAAATAGGGGTTCTATAATCAGAGATGGTTATGCCATACATAATGCCATGTGTATTATTTATACAAGGCAAAAAACCCAATGTATTTTAGTGATCTCAGTGCCAAAGGAGGTTAAAGTGATGCTGAAATGTTTCTATGAAAATTAGTAGGAATGTGTCAGCATTACTAATAAAGTCCACTGTCCAGAGCCAGAACTAAGGGCAGGCAGAAGACACATGTGCCTAGGGCTCAAAGGTGGAGGGGCGCCAGGCTAGTACCTCTTGTGGACCCTTGTGTTCCCCATCTCTGGTAGCTCATTGTGTATCCTTCAATATGGCTCTTTCACACATGTGCTCTCATTCACACACAGGATATGTATAGGGATATGGTAGTAGTGGACCCAGTGGTATAATTCAATGTTACTAGGCACCACAGCTTATTCAATTTAGGGCCCCACACTGATAACATTGATACATTAACCTATTTTATTAAGAAATATTACAATTGCATACTAATAAGGGCCTCATTTGGATTTCTGCACTTCTGGGCGTGAGACCGAAGGCTCCACTTCCTTTGTTGTTACTCTCTTGAGAGGAGCTTTCACTTTGCTAGCAAATTTAAGTTTTGCCGAAAGTTCACCTTTCAGCGGGACGATGATTCCATGTAATATATGGCTCAGCAACAAAAAGTTGAATGCTTTACAAAGCTCTGGTGTCAATCCCAAGTGGGGAACCTTTTAAAAACGTAAGTGTGCAAAGATCTGTCTGGCTAACCTGATCAATATGGAGAAATTCTTCCTGGAAGACTGGGTCAATATCTATATCAAACAATGTGCAAGCTGATACGTGTGTAGCATACCCATGGGTGGGCCTGAGAAGTGTGTGAGTAGGGACTTGCTAACAAAGTACCCTGGATACCCTTAGGCTGTGGGAAATTCCCTGTGTTGTGGCCCCTTTAAGCACCTTACCCTCAGGTGGATTCTGGGTGTCTCCTGGTGCACATATCAATCAAGCTGAAAGTAACAGCACTCCAGGGTGCTTCAAATAAATGAACTTCTTTGTTGAGCAAAGTAGGCAGACCTCTAGTGAAAAGAAGGTTTTCGTACAGCACCGGTAGATTAAAATGCCTTTATTAATACATTACATGGCAAACAGCCTGGTCCGGACCAGGCTGTTTGCCATGTAATGTATTAATAAAGGCATTTTAATCTACCAGTGCTGTACGAAAACCTTCTTTTTGGATTAATGGTGGAGGATGGACCACTGATGGTACGTGCACCCATTATGATTTGGAAGGAAAATATGATGTGATTGGTGTGGCCGAAACATGGCTGAATGAGTCACATGACTGGGCAGTAAATATCAGTGGCTATACTTTGTTTCGGGGGGATAGAGGCAATAAAAAAGGAGGAGGGGCATGTCTGTATGTTAGGCAGGATTTAAAAGCTCATATAAAGGAGGAGGTTATGTTAGAAAATGAGGGGGCAGAAGTCATATGGGTGGAGTTCTTCACCAATTGTAAAGAATCCAGCAAATTAATCGTAGGAGTATGCTATAGACCCCCTAATGTAAGTGAGGAGGAAGAGACAAAGCTCCTAATGCAAATAGAAAAGGCTGCTAGTTTAGGTAAAGTAATGATAATGGGGGATTTTAATTACCCAGATATTGACTGGAGCAACGGTACTGCTAGATCAGTTAATGGGAACAAATTTATAAAATTATTGCACGACAATTTTTTAGCACAGGTTGTTAAGGAGCCTACCAGAAAAAATTCTATTCTTGATTTAGTGATCTCAAATGACCCAGAACTTATAGCAAATGTGCAAGTTATTGAACCCCTGGGTAATAGTGACCATAATGTTATATCTTTTAATGTCTGGTGCAAAAAACAAAAAAAGCTAATTTTAGTGCCTTGAGGGCTGCCCTACAGAGCATTGATTGGGGCATTAGGTTTTCAGCTAAAAACACAGAACAGAAATGGTTGTTCTTTAAAATGATATTAAATCATTACTGTTCTCAATTTATTCCCTTAAGGACTAAATGTAGAAGCTCTAAGAATCATCCTTTGTGGCTTAATACAGAAGTAAAGAAGTTAATGGGAAAGAAGAGAAAAAAACTACAAATCTGTAGGGACAGAAGCTGCATTTTATGAATATAAACACTGTAATAAATGTTGTAAATCAGCAATCCGGAAGGCTAAGAAAAGAAATGAAGAGTTAATTGCGGTGGAGGTGAAAACTAACCCTAAAAAGTTTTTTAAATTTATTAATAGTAAGAAGATGCAGGTTGAGAGTGTTGCTCCATTAAATAATGGTACCAGTATGGTTGTAACAGATACAGATAAGGCAAATGTGTTAAATCAGTTCTTTTCTTCAGTGTATACAATAGAGGAGTCTGAGTTCACAGGCTCACTTAATAACTACACGAATGGCTCAGCTCAGTCTAGTCAGTGGCTGACTCAGGATATGATTCAAAAAGCTTTAATACAAATTAATGTACATCCCCGGGTTCTAAGAGAGCTTAGTTCAGTTCTAGACCAGCCCTTATTTCTGATTTTCTCAGATTCACAGTCATCTGGTATGGTGCCTATGGATTGGAGAAAAGCTGATGTTATTCCAATATTTAAAAAGGGATTACGATCTCAGCCTGGCAATTATAGGCCAGTAAGCTTGACATCTGTGGTAGGCAAATTATTTGAAGGCTTGTTAAGGTATCACAGTCAAAATTTTGTCCTAATGAATGGCATTATGAGCAACAATCAGCATGGCTTTATGAAGGATAGGTCATGTCAGACAAATTTGATTGCATTTTATGATGTGGTAAGTAAGATTCTGGAAGGTGGGGGGGGCAGTAGATGTGATCTATTTGGATTTTGCCAAAGCGTTTGATACTGTGCCCCACAAAGGACTGCTTTCTAAACTAAGGTCTGTTGGGCTTAATGAAGGCATTTGAACGTGGATAGGAAACTGGCTACAGGATCAGGTACAGACGGTGGTTGTTAATGAGACATTCTCTACTTGGAGTAAGGTTCTTAGTGGGGTCCCCCAGGGCTCAGTATTGGGTCCACTTTTATTTAACTTGTTCATTAATGACTTAGGGGAGGGTGTTGTAAGTAATGTATCAGTGTTTGCAGATGACACAAAACTATCCAGCCCAATTAATTCCATCCAGGATGTGGCATCCTTGCAACAGGATCTTGACAAACTGGCAATCTGGGCAGCTAAGTGGCAAATTAGATTCAATGTTGATAAATGTAAAGTCATGCACCTGGGATGTAAAAATATCCAAGCCACTTATACCCTTAATGGGACTGCACTAGGCAAATCCATTATGGAAAAGGACCTTGGAGTCCTTGTAGATGATAAACTTGGCTGTAGCAAGCAATGCCAGTCGGCAGCATCAAGGGCAAATAAGGTCTTAAGCTGTATTAAAAGGGGCATAAAGTCAAGGGAGGAGGGGGTCATTCTTCCACTGTATAGAGCACTTGTAAGGCCGTACAGTTTTGGTCTCCATCACTCAAACAGGACAGTATTTTATTAGAGAGGGTACAGAGAAGGGCAACTAAGCTGGTAAAAGGTATTGAAAATCTTAGCTATGAGGAAAGACTGGCCAAATTGGGGATGTTCACGCTGGAGAAGAGGCTTAAGGGGTGATATGATGACTATGTATAAATATGTAAGGGGATCATATAATAATCTCTCTAATGCTTTATTTACCAGTAGGTCTTTCCATCTGACATGAGGTCACCCATTCCGATTAGAAGAAAAGAGGTTCTGCCTAAATATTCGGAAGGGGTTTTTTACAGTGAGAGCTGTGAAGATGTGGAATTCTCTCCCTGAATCAGTTGTACAGGCTGATACATTAGATAGCTTTAAGAATGGGTTGGATAGCTTTTTAGCAAGTAAGGGAATACAGGGTTATGGGAAATAGCTCATAGTCCAAGTTGATCCAGGGACTAGTCCGATTGCCATTTTGGAGTCAGGAAGGAATTTTTCCCCCTCTAAGGCAAATTGGAGAGGCTTCAGATGGGTTTTTTTGCCTTCCTCTGGATCAACTGGCAGATAGGTAGCTAATAAAAAAAAAAAAAGGTTGAACTCGATGGACATGTGTCTTTTTTCAACCTTACTTACTATGTTACTATGTTACTATGTTACTGCATTCATATTGGGGTATTTCAGCTGACTCAAGCAAACAAGTATTGGCCTCTAGTGAATGCAATAATTCTCAATGGCAGTTGGTGCAAATCTACATCAATCCCAAAGATCCTCTCAATAGATTGTAACACTCACAGTTAGGAATACTCTTGGTAACTTTCTTCCCCAGTGGTAGTACTGCCTGTCTTTGTGATCCTTTCCCCAGCAGAGGTATATGTGGTATTTATACAAATGGCCTGTAGATGTCACTGTGCCCAGACATATATTGTGCATACTTCCTGGCATCTTAAAAGTGAAAGTTACTGTTGTATAATGGCTGCATGAGACTCTGCTAATAAAGCACTGTTATACTCTACTCATCCTAGGCTACCTAAAACATAACAGTATACTCATGGTGGTATCTTGCTCTCTGGCAGCTTCCCCTGCCCTTTTGCTCACCCACTCAATGGTGGTATCTTGCTTCCTTGGCAGACCTCCTGCCCCTGAGCTCACCATCTCACCGGTGGTGTCTTGCTTCCTGGCGAATATTCTGTCCTAAGATGACCCACTCATGTTCCTGTGCTGGCAGCTGATCACCGCAAGGGTACTAACCCCACTGTCCTCTTCGATGGGGCCTTGAGCTGCCTGGCTAAACAACCTGGCCCTGCCTTATGCTCCTAAAGCGACTATAACATAAACTCCTACAGCTAGATGAACTGTTCCTATTTTGGACCCTGGTACTGTCCAGACCCACTCCTGTATCCACCAAAGTGGGATCCAGGAAGAGAGCCCTAAGCATGTGAGTGTCCTCCCTTTTAAGTGCTGCCAACTTCTGGGCAAACTTAAACTACAATGGACCCAGGAAAAGGGACATAGCTGCCCAGATGAATTAAAGGACCACTTAGGTGTCCAAATACAGGGGAAACCTAAACCGCAGGGTCTCTACGTTTGCTTAATCTCTTATACTTAGTTGCTCTGAAATAAAATAAAAACAAACAAACATTCAGTTTGTTATTTATTAATATGAAAATAAAAATATGCCAGGGGTTAAATACTTTTGCAGGTATAACAGTTATGCAGCACAGATAAAGAAAACAGCAAATGTTAGTGCCCACCTCTAAATGTTTTAAAAACTTAAATAAAATACTAATTTACTGGGGATATGGCACAAGAGCACTAAGGGGCAAAATCACAGTGCTTAAAGGTTCATACTTTAAGACTGAGAAGTTTGGAGAAAGTTGCAGTAGGTTAGTAATGGACAGGTCAGAGATGTGCTAACATGCTGGGCTGATTTATATAACCCTGCCTGTCCCATCTTCAACATCACCAATGGAGGTGATAAGCGTGTGAGTGTATAAGAAACAATGTTAACATGAGGCTGGAACAGGGCAGAGAGGCTGGCAAGTGTTTGGGCTGGCAGCCATGTCTCTGGGGGCAGTTGGTAAAGCCAAACCTGCTCGACCTGTGAGCCAACCCAAGAATCAATACACTAGGTTTTGTAATGGGAGGGGGGTGCATTGTGTTTGGAAAGTAGTTTGAATGTTGGAAAACATAGAACAATGTCTGGGTGTACTATTGCCCCTTGCAGAATGTAGTAGGCATAAAAACCCTCATTAAAAATCGGATTCTTGTAAATCTTGTTTAAAACTCTTTCATTTGCAATAAGCTTTCATTGGTAGGAAAATGAAACAGATGGATAACTCCACAGAGAACAAGTACACCTGCAAGAAAGGCCAACATGAAAGGAATAGGTGAATAAAAAGAAAATTAGCCAATGATTGATATTATACAGTGCAAAAATATAGCAGTATCTATGTTTTTCACTTTTAAGCTCATGAAATCACTTAAAGAAAGCCATCAGGTATAAATGAAGAGAAAAGCATTGCTCCCACAATTACTAGTTATTATGTAGAGGGAGAAATGACAGCTGATTCTAGGATGAACTTGATAAAGCCAAAGTCTGCCAGCTGTTGAAATATAGACAGAACAATTGAATACAAAGGGAGTGCCCTGACCCATGGCAGCATTGAGCACATTTATTTTCATGATAAATGATAGAGCAATTTGCTCTAGATTATGTAAGCATTTATGAGTGACATTACATCTCTGTATTACAGATTCAGATATAAGAGTTTTGGTATAATCATGTGTTTTCAGCAGATGACAGTTTAGATTTTGGTATAATCATTTGTTTTCAGCAGATGACAGTTAAGGGTGACTTAAATACAGTTTTAGTTGCTTTTAATTCTTCTGTTTTCCCATATGGGAAAATAGAACCTGCAATGTATGCATGGTGCTTGTACTTTTGGGCCAACTCCATTGAATATATATGAACTACAGGGGGTTAAGGGGTTA
Source organism: Xenopus petersii (assembly GCA_038501925.1). NCBI lineage: Eukaryota > Metazoa > Chordata > Amphibia > Anura > Pipidae > Xenopus > Xenopus petersii. The sequence continues at coordinate 41,036,184 of CM076675.1, forward strand.
AACCCTGGGTGTGCAGCCTTCCTATTGGAAATAGTGTTTTCATAATGAAAGCATATATAATTACAAAATAAATTAATTACATATTTCCAATAATTTCAAACGTATTTGTAAATGTCACATATTGTAAACACTGCATCTACTTGTGTCAGCATTAGTATATATAAATACATTAACAAATACAATAATGTTATTGCTATCCAAGGCACTGCTGGTTATGACTATATGTACCAGTGAATCAAAGTAGAGTACATCGGAGGATGAAGAATAGAGTGTTCTTTCCACTTTTATATTTACTGTTGCTGTTGAATTTCAAAAAATTTGCGATGCTGGCGACAATTCCAATGCACATTAATTTTAGCACAAATTCCCAAATTTATACGCCGGTGGCAAAACGCGGAAATTCTCGGCAAATTCGCTCCTGGCGAATAAATTCGCCCTTTACTAAAAAATTCCAGTCTGAATTATTGCCGCTTCAATCCTGCTATGAATGTATTGATTATCAACACTACATATAATCTGAAACAGAAAGTGTTTCATACACACATAGAAAATTGGCAGCAGGCAAATTCTCTGTAGGAATATAATGAGATATTTATGAATATCTGTTCTGGGGGTTGTTAGAAATTCTAATGTGGTGGTGTCTGTACTGTGAGAACTGTGAGCCCTAAACTTACCATGTGAGTAACCAAAATGATTGGTGTGTGTATATATATATATATATATATATATATATATATATATATATATATATATATATATATATATATAAAAACATCAAGAAGAATGGATATATAAGGGGTTATTTACTAGCACAATATAAAATGTATACTGCTGTAGATACCCTTAGTAAAACCAACATTCAGGGGTTTATTTATTAAAGGCAGAATGCCAAAAACTCAAAATAATTTAGTTTTTTTAACTATAAAATCCAAATTTTTTAGTGGAAAAGAAAAACTTGAATTTTTCGAGATTTATTAAACCCCGAGCATGGGAAAAGTCAGAATCTAAAAATCAGGCATCTCAGACCTGCCGAGGTTGTGTATAAGTCATGGGGAGAGGTCGTTATCCTATTTGGAAGTTTCTGTGGTCTGTGCTGGAATTAGCCTGAAAATCCGACTATTTCGGGCTTTTCGGCAAAAATCAAAAAAATCTAACGATTCAGGAAAATATCCAAAAAAATCATATTTTTCAAAAGTTTTGCTAAATTTTTTGTGTTTGTCCCGAATTTAGATTTTTTAATAATAAATAAGGTCCAATCATGGATTCTAGTTTGGTCTGACTTTTTTCATTAAAATAGTCAGAAAAATTCAGACTTTCATAAATAAGGCCCCCCACTTTGATTTTTAAGTTGATTTAGGGAAATACAGTAAGGTCATTGCAGTTGAGTTCAAACTACAAAGTAGGGCAATGCTTGGACAAATGAAACTGGAGGCAAAGCCCCACTTCCCTGTTTTTTTGGGAGGGGGTCATGATAGCTCCCTCACAAAAATTTTATTCTCTATCACCATCTAAATTACATCTGCATGTGATTCTTTAGGCACAAGTACCTCTCCAAAATGTGCATTCTAATCTTAATGATTATAGAATCCCTTTAAGATGAGCTGCTACAGAGATTCTGAGTTGCCATAACTGATTATACTCAGGTTGCAGAAAGTCCTATTTGATTGTTAATAATGTAACATAGCTAAGATAGCGAATACCCAGAGATGGATTCATTTTATTTCTTCTGTACCTTAAACATTGCGAGCAACTTCTGACCCTGCACATAGTGAGTAACAGAGCACCAGCCTTGCCTCTGAGCACTTCTCCCTCTGTGGTCTGAAGCATTTAATTATGACCACTTAGCAGTTATTAAAGATGAAAACAGTTTGTGGCTATGCAGTGCACAGTTAATTCAGAAAGATAATTATGCTGTGCATTGATCAGCTTACCCCTTGAAGATATTTAATGTTTATGGTTTCCTTTGCCAGAGATGCTTTGTCTTCTGAGTAGCAGAGGAAAATGGAAATGTCGGTCAATGCTTGGTTAGAAATGATTTCCTAAATCAGTAAAAAAGACATGCTTACTACATGGAAAGATGTCAGGACTGCCCCTGCTTAAAGACAGAGGTTAATGGGAAATATTTTGTTAAGAAACAAACGTTGGAAACCATTTTCTGTTCATACATGTATCCTTGAGAATTACAGTGTTTGATTTATCAGTTCTGCACAATTAAATATCAATAAAAACAGTTCAGTACATGATGAAAATAATTGTTTGATTTGAGCTTTATATCTCTCAAAATCAGCAAGGAAAATGTAGGGGCTATGTTACATACTTAGGGGCAAATTTACTATAGGGCATTAGTGACTAACGTGGGTGAAAATTTGCCAGCACAACGTAATTTCGGTACTTCGGCGATTTACTAGCGGTCACTGGGGTAACTTCGCTAGCAAAGGAGATAGACTCTAGCAGTACTTCGCTCCCTTACGCCTGCCTAATTTGCGCTCTGGCAAATGGACGTATCTATGCAAATTCATTAAGATGAAGATTTTACTGAACGTTACATCTAGACCAGACTTGCCTTCGCCAGCTCAGACCAGGCGAAGTGCAATAGAGTATATAGGAGTTCCTAAAAAAATAGTTGAAAATGTCCCAAAAAACGCTAGCGTCTTTTCCTTTTTCAGGGTGATAGGCTGAAAAATAGCATAACTTTTTTTTGGGGTAACTGGCTTCCTCCCCAACATTTCCTAACATATAGCACATAAACTTTACACTGGGCTCATGTGTAGGGCAATATCCAACTTTATTTTATTTTATTAAGACTTCCCAGGCTTGTGTAGTGTAATGTATTTGCTGCAACATATATATCAAATGAACTTTAACTTCCCCCCGTCTGCAAATTAGCCAATGCTAGCACAACTTCGCTTCGCTTGGCACAGTAACGATGGCGAAGTATTGCGCTGTGAACAAAGCCGTCACTGGCAAATTTTCGGACGTTAGTGAATTTGCCCAATAGTCACAGCCATATCATATCATCTAGTAAGATTCTGGAATGATACTCTCTCTGAATTTATTGTGCCTAGATGAGATTCCCAAACTTATAAACTGAAGACAGAAGACACTGGAACTAGTTGAGGGCAATGAAACTCAATGATACATGTGTAGTTATCTGTTTAATAGACGCATTGGGCTATAACCGGCGTGCCAAAAAGGTAAATCGGGATCTACCAGTAGACCTTTAGCTGGTGATCAGTAGATCTCAAGACACTGTCAATAAACAGGTTGTCTAAATCACCCTCCTATTTCATGCTTTTCATTCAGATATTTATTTATAAGAAATAGTTGTTTGTTAGCAAAATACATTTCCTATACATTTCCTCATAAATCAGTATTTAAGTAATATTTTCTATGGAACAGAATTGATAACAATACTTTTATGGACGTAGATCATAATTGGACATCATCATTAAAAGTAGGCCTCACATTAGGAAAGTATGGGCACTCCTGGGCTAAAAGTTTACATACAGCTGCTCTCTCTACAAATGAGCCATATGTGATGTTGTTTTTGGAGGCAGAAAATCTGTCATCCAGTGTGAATTACTGTGGTGAGTGTGGCTGCATTTTCACATTTGCACTAGGACTATGACCTCTCGAAATTGGCAGTTGGCAAATAATGTTACCTGGTGATTGACTGCTATGCTACAACATCTAGCAGTAACATGCTTAAAGTGGGGCAGGGCAAAGTTTTTGGTGTGTGCATTGGTAGGGTGCTGGTGAGTAAATCCAGAGGTAGCAGTAATGTCACAGTGGTGTAACTCGTCTGCACCAACCTCCCTGCCACCTGCTTGCATGGCTGCAGAAGAAGCAGCTGGAGAGAAGGTATTTTCAAACTATAGAGGAAGCCCTCCCTGCAGTCAAGACTTTTCCCTGAGTCCTCCACGGCCGTGGGCTCTGCTTCCTCTATAGTAAACACCAGTGACCTTGATGCAATTAAAAGTAATGCAAGCACCACCATAAGGTATGCAGAACTGACTGGTTCCTGTGTGCCTGGAGGCAGACCTGAAAGTGTGAGTGACCCTCACTTAGTAAGTGCTCCTTATTGGGGAGCACTGAGTTGTACATCTAATTACTATGCTGCACTCAGAACATCTTTGCCCTCAATACTGGTCATACTATTCAGCTGCCAGAATGCTGTTCCCTCTACACTAACCTTCCCCATTACAGCAAGCTACATCTGAATAGGTCCAAGGTAGTACTTAATGCATCCTTGCTTTTAGTTCCTTCAAAGATGAAGTTCTATACCTTTAGACCTGTCTTTGCCATTAAATAAGATCACTCAACACATGAAGCTCATATGCGCCACAGGCATTTTTCTTTCCCCAACTCATTGTTGAGGTCTGTAAGCATGAGTAATAATATAATTGTCTTTAAAAGCGTGTTTGCATTCAGAGATGGCATCTAGCATATAACTTTCTAACATTTTCTGCCAGCTGTACAGCAACCCGTATCCTTTAATGTCTTTCTGTGCAGAGTGCAGAGTACATTTCTATATTTATACTATTATATTACTATTTATACTATTTTTAGCTGCTTCTGAATGATGATAATCATTTATTTATAAAGTGCACAGTTTTTCCATTGTCATATCATGTACAGCACACAAAAAACGATAACGCTCTGTAAAGCACTTACACCGGAGAGCTTATAGTGTAGAGTAGATAGAGGTACAACAGGGATATCACATACAGAAAAAAGAAATTTATTATGTACAAATTCACATTGCAGGCAAGTCTGAGTGAGTTTTTAAACAGCTGACCATTAAATGTTGCAGAAAATGTAAGGAAATTACTAAGTAAAGCCTGACATGTTTTGTGCCTGCATGGAAATAAGTGCACAATTAGTTTCACCCATGCATTAATTTACTTGAAAATTTGAAAGTATGTCTATTTTAAGGGAAATATTTGAAATCAGGACATTATTTAGGAAATCCTATCTCAGCCAGAAAACACCAGAACAACGATTTTTTTCCATGGGTCAAAAGCAGCTTAAAGATTACAGTGTGTGGCGTGTTTCATCCCACACTGGGACGTTTTCACTGGAAACTCATAGGAAACAAGATATTTTGTTACATTATATAATATAATAGAACAGTGACAAAGCTGCCTGAGAGAGGGGTTTTTAATTAAGAAAAGGTGGTGTAGAAAAAATCATGGCTATTTACACAGCCATTTAAAACCCACTTTACCACCAGCAATAAAAAAAAATCACTATAACCATACCTCCCAACATTTTATAAGTAAAAAGAGGGACAAAAAATGTTTTGAAACAAAGTGCAGCGAAATTTTTTGACCACGTCCCTTTCTGTGGCCACACCCCCTAATTACCATGTTCATTTTACAAAATTTGGCAGGTTATGAAAGTTTGAAACTATTTCTCCTTATCTAAAATGTTTCTTATTTGTATCTTATTTGCACCTGTTAGCTGTTCTGGGCTCTCTGCTAAAAGCCAATTAAGTGAGAAACTTTGTTTCTTTTTCTGGCTGTTCAGTGCAGAGAAAAGAGGGACTTTCCAGTACAAATGAGGGACTGCAGGGTGAGCTGTCAAAAGAGGGACTGTCCCTCTGAAAAAGGGAGGTATGTATACTGTGGGGGTTAAAGCCAGAAAGAATTGGAGGTCTAATTGTATATTCATAATGAATATCGTAAGGAGAGGGATTTGCATTCCATTAAATTCAGTCTTAGTATAACTTTCCCTTCAAGTGTAAATAAAGGCCTATTAATGCTTGTCATTAACGATAAAGGAATAGATGAAAATAAAATGTGTAATCTCATACGTCACTTTCAAAGCCACCCTGTGAGTGAACTGCAAGTGATATAGAAGTGGCATGGCCTATGGCAGCAATACAGCTGAAGAGTGACTATTGTACATATTGCTGATATTAAGTGCTGCTGTATAAAGCACTTTCACTACTAAAAGAATCAAGGAACAGCTTTTGTGCCTTTGTGACCTTTAGAGTTACAGCTCTAGTGTAAATTCACAGCTCTATATAAAGCATGTGTGTAGAAAACTAATTAAGTGCAATGATGAAAGGAACCCATAGCAACTCTGGACTTGGTTATAAGTCAGGTTTATTCTTGTATTCAAATGATTGTAAGGGGAATCTTATATATTTGGATTTTAGTTAGGGATGCACCGAATCCAGGATTCGGTTCGAGATGCAGCCAAGATTCGGCCTTTTTCCTTGTGCCTGGCCGAACCGAATCCTAATTTGCATATGCAAATTGTGGGGAGGGCAGAATTTCGGGTGACTTTTTGTTACAAAACAAGAAAGTAAACCAATTTTTTCCACTTTTTCCTTTCCCGCCCCTAATTTGCATATGCAAATTAGGATTCGTTTCGGTATTCGTCCGAATCTTCCGAGATGGATTCAAAATAATGGATTCGGTACATCCCTAATTTTAGTAGAACCTTTTGAATACTGTAAATAGTATACAGTATATTTCCTATTAGCCTGGAGGCTAACTGGCATTACTACATAGAGTTGGGCGCCAAGTTTCATTACTTTCTGGATGTAATACTATTTACCTTTGAAGGATCATCGGAACCACACTTGCGGCTTACCGAGATATATGCAGGATCTGTAAATACGAGCCGTGCTCTCCCCTGCCCGTTGTATTTGCTTGTATCCAGCAATGGTTTTATCCAGAATTTCCAATAAATTTTGAGTTTTATCTATTTACAAGTAATGTCCCAGTAAGCCGCAAGTGTGCTTCCGCTGACCAAGTTACCAGATTTACCTGTGGTTAGACACAGAGATCACACACACACTAAGCATTAGTATATCTTTAAAATAAAAAAAAAAAGAATATGGAATTGTTTTTGTGCAATTAATCTGCCATATAGGTTGGCAGTGGCTATGATCTAATATGAGCACCTGGCAGGAATGTTGAGATGTGTGATGATTTCTATTTTTAATACAATGGGCAGTGTGCTCTACTTGTTCATTTTTCTAATATACCCATCAGTTGCCTTCAGCAAGGTTATAGGAATTCCTTTATACAAACCCTAATTTTTAGCCAGCTTGACTTATGTTGTTTTCTCGTGCCTAAGGTACAAAAATGTCCACAGATACAGAGGTTGTGCACCTCTACAACTACTTCCGCCAGCAAATAATGTTAAAAAACAATGCTGTGGATTTACAGTAGAGCAAAATGAGATGCACACTAGGGCTGATTTATGCTCCAAGGTGCTAAAATGCAGGTGCCAATGGTAACCAATCAGAAATTAGTTTTTATCATTCTACTACAACTTAGAATGAAAACACCTTACAGGTTGCTGTCAGCAACTGTGGGCCTATGAGGACTGGATCGCCCAATGGGTTTTTTAAAACACCTGACTGAATGCAGACAGTCCGAAATGCTCCATACACAGCCTGCCAATCTGCTGGTTTTAACAGCAATAATAATATAATATATAGGGGGCATGTCACTGTAACACTGATGTTTTTTCTCCTTATTTATGTTACTATTTTTTAATGCAAAGCCACAATAAAGTTCTTTGCTTCCAAGGTCTAGCTACATGCTAACTGTAACAGAAACTGGTGTCAGGTTGGTCTCTGGCTTAGAAAGCAGTAACCTTAGACGGGAAATCTATTCCTTATCCTATGGACAGAAAATAAAAACCTTAAAGTAGAAAAGTGCTTAGTGATATAAAATATTCAGAGGACAAGGGCTTAATGCTGCAAGTTGGAATGAATGCAAATCAAGAGATGGAACAATTATGGCCTAATACTCAGCGGGCAGGAGAAAGACTAAAAGCAGTTGCAAGCTTTGTATCTGGCTTCTCTTTTATGCCTTTTTTTGTAAAATATTTCAACTGTTTATACATTTTTAAACATTGTCAGAGACAAAGTGTTCAGTATTTCAACTTTCTGTGCCCTTGGAGTGTGAATCAGTCCAAAGTGTGCCTGTCAGTCTGAGAAACATAATGCAGTGCCATGGGTTCTGGCAGCTGTCCCATAAACAGAGGGGTTTTACTGCAATTGTTGTGGAACAGAACTGTTGATGGGGATGATTTTTCTGTTGGGATTAGAGATAACATCCTGAATCCATATTAATTCTGGTTTGCTTACGTTGATCTTTGAAACTTAACATACTTTGGACCGTGCTGCTGCAATTATTTTATGTAAAAAAAAATCACATAGGTGGGATGTGTAATGAGTCACACGCTCAGTATAATATTAAAGGGACAGTAACACCAAAAAGTGAAAGTGTTTAAAAGGAATGACAAAATAATGTACTGTTGCCCTGCACTGTTAAAACTGGTATGTTTGCTTCAGAAACTCTACTAGAGTTTATATAAACAAGCTGCTGTGTAGCAATGGGGGCAGCCATTCAAGCACAAGCTACACTGTAGATAAGAATCTGAAGAATCCCATTTTATACTACAGAGCTCATCTGTTATCTGCTTTATATCCTGTGCCTTTTCTCCTTTTTCAGCTTTGAATGGCTGCCCCCATGGTTATACAGCTGCTTGTTTATATAAACTATTGTAGAGTTTCTGAAGCAGATATATTTTCAAGTGGCTGCTTACACTTATGCCGGATTTGTTAGTGGAGGTAGGTGATTGTCAGAAATTAGAACAAAGATATGTAAACCTTTTTTACACATCAATGCCTGGCAATGTGTTTTTTTGCACAGCATAAAACATAGGCCCCTAATTGTTGCCATCTCTTAGCTACAAAGTAGTGCAGGTATGGAATCCATTATCCAGAAAAACATTATCCAGAAAGCTCCAACTTACAGGAAAGCCATCTTCCATAGACTCCATTATAATCAAACAATTCACATTTTTTAAAAATGATTTCTATGTAATAATAAAACAGTACCTTGTATTTGATCCCATTATTTAATGATTAAAACACTTTTTACTATACTTATAATATGGAGATCCAAATTAAGGAAAGATCCCTTATCCAATACAACCCAGGTTCCAAGCATTCTGGATAAAAGGTCACATACCTGTAGATTGATACACATTATATGTTATGACCCCTTTGCTAAAACTTCATCAAACTGTATTAACATAAAGGAGCAAAAGAAAATTTCTTACATTAAAAACAAATCTTTAGTCAGCCTTTCCCAACCACCAGCTGTCAATGAGTCACATTTCTGACAAAGTGGCACAAAATTAACCAAATATTCTGTACAATGATGTAGAAGACCTATTGAGATGCCTGAAACTCCTTCCAGCAATGCTACAGTTACAAAACTTACTTTTCTCACCAACTGCATGCAAATAACTATTCAAAAACCTGTCTTTATTCCATGTAATGAAACATGGATTTTGTTAAGAGCTAATAATATCTTTCGCCAGTGACAGACAATGCAATGTGCAGGATCCATTACAGGTTCCTTTGTGAGCTGCTGCTTTAAATCACCTCTATTTTTACCTTGCATTTACCAACCCAGGTTTTTGATCCCTTGAAATGAAATCAAGCCGAAAGGAACTAACAATGGCCTATAGTATGTGAAACAAATAGACAAATAATGATCTAATTTCCTCACCCACCATGAGCCCTGAAATCTTCCTTATTTCTCATAAATGAAGGGTAAATAATGTGTTTGAAAGACCCAGTTAACAGAGACAAATGCCATATGTTACTAAAACTAGTATGTCATTTTTTTTTCTTTATTTCTTCAATCCTATTTAGACAGACCTGCCAGTGTTGTTTCTGTTCCATACTTCTTTTACACAGTATGTAGCAGATCTGCCCAAATTTACCCATGTGGGGTATATCAAATGCCATAGAAAACAACTTAATGGAGAACTATCGCGAAAAATTTAAATTTAAAATAAGCTTCATCATAATGAAACAATACATTTTTTTAAATAAAATCAATTAATCAATTAAAAATTGCTGGCACAATCCAACGATGAATACACTGAAAGGTGTCTGACATATTGGCACCCCCAGTATATTATCCTTTATATGTCCTTTAATGTGCCAGTGAGTGGGATAAGTGGAATGCCAGTTATCCACGAATTTAACTATATCTCCACCCTACTGGTCTAATCCCCTATAACAACCAAAAAGGCAGGAAGCATTTAGTGGTCACCAAATATCTTATTGGTTGTTATAGATAACTGTACCTGGGCACACTTGGTGGCTTTTATTGCATATGGGTGTTAGAGCCAGGTAGAAAGAGCGTTCAGAAAAACTGCAGCATGTGACCTAACAATACTGTATGTAGGCGATTCTGATCTTTTAAAAAGGATATGAAACCACAAAGAGGCTATGGCAATGATCCAGTTGTTTATGGTTGGTACTGAGAGAATGAGGTTAGAAACACTGAAGAACACATAAAAAGGAAAAATGTTGCAGTACCATCTGTGTAAATACGTACTGACGATGTGCCTCCCATGTCAGTATGTCGTGGTTGGATGTTTATAGTAAGTACTAGGAAAATCTGAAGCTTAGAAATCTAAAAGATATATATAGTCTCTTTGTTTATTTCCTTCTGTCATGTTAAGGAATATTAACAAAAAACAGAGCAAGCTCTTCTTGCCCAACCAAGCTTATATACATTGTGCTGATCTCCTTCTCAAGAATATTTACTCTAAGGGGCAGATGTGTTAAAATTCAAGATTATGTTTTTCCATGATTAATAAAACCCTTACAAAAAAAATGCTATCACAAATATATGTGAATATAACCGAAAAGCTTAATTTATTAGAGAAAGGAAACATACACTGAAAACATCGACCACAAGGGATCTTTATGCGATAGAAGAAGAGGGTGACAGGTGCCTCTTCAGAAGTACCCAGGGCCAATGCAATTGGCAATATTATACTGGGGTCTCTCAGTGGTGCTAGCTTAAATAAATAGGTGCACACTGATGTTGAATGATGAGTTTTACATAAAATTTTAAGGGGTAATGTCAACCTGCTTTGTTACAGCCTGCAACCACCAGTGTTGTCATGCCACGTAAATAATAGCATCAGGTCAAAGGCCATGCTTCCAAACTAATATCTGCTGATAGGTATCATGCCTACGAATGAGAGGAGGAATATATAAGTAAATAAAGAGGAATATGGGACAGTAGTTCCTTCTCTCAAAATAAAATCTCAGAAGCCTTATAATTATCTTTATGGAAGCAAAAGAAAGATGAAAACCCCTCTAATTACAATATCTTATTTTATATTAGACATATGCAAAGTATGTTAAAAAGTACACATGTTAACAGCAGTAGAACCCTCCAATTGTATGTTTTTCAGGAGGCCGGAAAAAATGTTGTTAAATCCAGTAAAATATAAAAATTCATTATGCAATTATATATAGGTGGGACCACAAACAATGGTGTAAAATACAGGAAAACTTAAACGGGACCTGTCACCCTAAGAAATAATTCCAAATTAATTTTTTTTCTCTCATCATGTTAGTTGAGCAAAATAAACTTTGCTTATAGTATATTGATTATTTAAATGTTGTTTCCTTCAGTCTTGGCAGTTACACAATCACATCAAGCAGCCTGGAGCCATTTTGTGGACACTGTTATTAAGATTAAAATTATGTATCACCCCAAAATCTTGTCTAGGCACCAGAATGGGGGACCTAATGCCCATGCGCAATGTCCTACACAATTATAAAGTCTGAAGAGGGAAGGGGAAATTTGAGGAGTGCAGTAGGAATTGCTGAATGAAAAGTGATTGACTGTCCCACATCCATGCCTCAAGCATAGAGGCGGGGCAGATATTTGATTGACAGCTCAGATATTTACACACCTTTAACAGGAATGGACATTTTAATGAAAAAAAAAGAATTTGTGTACATTGTTTCATTTGCAAAGGACTTTCATGTGTAGGTGAAAGGTCCGCTTTAAAAACAGTGGATGTATCAGTAAAATTGAGATTTCACCATATCTTTTTGAAGCCAGCAACTCACAAAAAGATAATTTTGCAAGTAGTAAACATGCTGCTGTGTGCTGACAAGATGATTAAAAGACATGGTTGTGGTTTGTCGTCAATAGTAATTCCTAAAGAACGCTTTTATTGAATCCGTTTGCCCTGTAAGCTTAGCCTGTAGATTACATCATTTCTGAATGATTACTTCCTCCTTGAGTATAGACTCAATACAGAACTGCTTCTGAGGGAAGAAATAGCAAAGCAATCCATAGGATTCTGCTTGTTAACTTTATGTATAGTTATAGTCACTCCCCTACTGTATTATACATGAAAGCAGAAATATTCTCAGGAGTTCGCGAAACAATTCGCAGGTGGCGAAATGCAGAAATTCACAGTAAATCCATGCCTGGCGAATAAATTCACCCATCACTAATCACTTATCCAAAAACCCATTATCCAGAAAGCTCAGAATTACATGAAAGCCATTTAGTATAGCAAATAATTCTAATATTATTGATATTATTATTATTATTATTAATAATAACATGTATTTTTAGAGTGCCAACATATTCTGCAGTTCTGTTATTTTAATAAAGATTTTCCTTTTCTCCATTATAATGAAACAGTGCCTTGTATGTGATCTTAAGTTGCATAATTCCATATCAGTTGCAAAATAAGCCTATTGGTTTTATTTAATGAAAAAAATTTAAGTGTTTTAAAGTAATGAATATATCATGTAAGGTTGTGTTGTACTGGTACAACAGGTGTGTTTGCTTCAGAAACACTTCTATAGTTTATATAAATAAACTACTGTGTAGCCATGGGAGCAACCATTCAAAGCTGAAAAAGGAGAAAAGGCACAGGATACACAGCAGATAACAGATAAGCTCTGTACTATACAGTGGGTTTTTCAGAACTTGTCTGCTATCTACTGTGTATCCTGTGCTTGAATGGCTGCAGTTTATATAAACTTTTATAGCAAATACACCAGTTTTGCCAATGGAGGACAACAATGCATTAGATTGCTGTTCCTTTAAAACACTTTCATTATTTGATGTTACAGTTCCTTTCAATGTTTTTGCAACAGACATAAGGTATGGAGATCCATATTATGGAAAGACCACCGGGTCCCAAGCATTCTGGATAATAGATGTGATATTCCGTGATCTCTGTGACTTCTAATATCCTTATATTTTCCAGGTGGTGCATTGTTCCCTATATAATTTACAGCAGACATCGTTTGCTAAACATTTAGTTTCCTTAAATGTCTAATGGACATTCCTGTTTAATCTGTTTAATCTCTCAGCTCTAATAGACTGGGAGATTAGAGAAAGCCTGGCTATGCTTTTGAAGTGTACAGATGTATAGTGTATAAGGTATATTGTTCCACAGTACTGCAGCCATTGGTTTATAACTATATACATTGTAAAGGTATATGCACTTGGCTCTGGCTGCAGAAACTTTCTGTTTTACAGAAAAGTGTTTTGGAATCAGCCAGCAGACTATTCCGGAGAATAATCATGAGAGGTTTTGATCATATTGATGTTATTCTAGCTTTCCTACTACCCTTGGGGCTTTCTTTCTCCCTGCTCATACATGGCTGAACAAATGTGCCTCATCTAGCAGCCTCCTTGCTGTAAAAGAGGAGTCAGCTCAGGCAAACTAGTTAAGGATTGAGATTGAGTTTTAGGGCTTTCTGGTGCTCTGGGTCAGTTTGTGCAAATTAATCATCACTGAGCAGAAATTGACGAACAGTAAAGACTTTATTAAAGGATATAAATAACTGTTAAAAGGAAACACTAGCAAAAAATAAAATAATATTTCATCCAAATTGGCATTCCAAGAGATTTTCCACTGTACACTGATAAAAAAACAGGGTCTTTGTGAATGTAATTGCTTTTACAATAATTATGTGTCTGTCCATTGTTAGTCCATGCATGGCTGGTCCTGACTACATTTACCACTGAAGCAGTGTAACGGTGGTCAGACATCAATGTCCATTATGCCTTGCATGTTTCTGCACTTTACATTAAATTCATTGATGTGATGTTAGCCAAGTGATATAAAAAAAACTTGCATAGCAGGGGATGCTTTCTAATGCAACCACATTGCAGATGTGCATGAAATATATAGTCACATTAGTAATTGTAGATGGAATAAACAGCTTCAAAGGCAGTGATTTCAAACTGCAAGCTTTTAACGCAAATTACCAGCGGCAGCCAGGGAGCGACAGGACCGGACATGAGGTAGGTGAAAGAGCAGGTACATGCCTGGCGCCCCCTCAGCTTTGCGCCCTAGGCATGTGCCTGCTCTGCCTACCCCTAGTTCCGGCCCTGACTGCAAGTGCTTTCTTTATTTAGCAGTGTAGAACACTACATATTTCTGGTCAGAGCCCTTTTTCAAGTGTACAAAGTGCAAAGGATTATGGGATTATATACCCTCCTCCTTCTTTCCAGGAACCTCCCCCAATTAACCCATTGTAAGTGATGTTCAATGGTATGGTGGGAAAATACAAAATAGAAAAAATACAAAATAGAAAAAGTTTATTCATTGCAAATGTTAGAAACAAGAGTTCATTTTTAAAGTCCAGTTAGAGTCCATATCAGGGAAATTGCCGCAGCCTATCCCTGGTCGCACAATACAAAATCATAAGTACTGCAAGAATAATGCCTACTTAAAGGGTATCGAGAAGCATGTAGATGCCATTCAACAATTTAAATAACAGTTTAAAGCAATTCTTAGGCAATTTTAAACAGTATTATACAATACCAGCTCTGACAGTAACTCCTGTAACAGTAATATTAATTATTTAATTACCTTGCACGGCAGGAGTTCTGTGAAATTCGCAAAAAGGAAGCTAGCTGATACAATAAGTACCTGAGGAGTGCAGCCACCACAACACTAAGATAACCAATAATGGACATGAGTCTGTGCACCAGATGCATCAAAGTCTGTTCTAGTTTACCTGCATGTGAACACATAGGGGCAGATTTATCAAGGGTCAAATTTCGAGGGTTAAAAAACCCTCGAATTTGACCATCGAAGTAAAATCCTTCGAATTGGAATACCGAATTCGAAGGATTTTAGCGCAAAGCTTCGATCGGATAAAAATCGTTTGATCAAAGGATTTTAAGCGATCGATCGAAGGATTTTTATTCGACCAAAAAAAAACTTAGAAAAGTGCTGAGGAAGGTCCCCATAGGCTAACATTGCACCTCGGTAGGTTTAAAGTGGCGAAGTATGAAGTCTAAGTATTTTTTAAAGAGACAGTACTTCGATTATCGAATGGTCGAATAGTCGAACGATATTTACTTTGAATCATTTGAATCATTCAATTCGATCGAATTTGACAAATTCGATGGTTGAAGTACCCAAAAAAATACTTTGAAATTCGATTTTTTTTCCATTCGAATTATTCACTCGAGTTTAGTTAATCT
Organism: Xenopus petersii; assembly: GCA_038501925.1. Classification (NCBI taxonomy): domain Eukaryota; kingdom Metazoa; phylum Chordata; class Amphibia; order Anura; family Pipidae; genus Xenopus; species Xenopus petersii. The sequence continues at coordinate 41,051,507 of CM076675.1, forward strand.
GCCCCATAGATATTTACATATGATCTTTTCCTAGGGCTTCAAGATCAGGGCAGGTTACAAAATCTGTGTGCATTAGAAACCAGGATTAAATCAGAGTTCTGCCTTTTTAGGTGTTTATGTACTAAACCTTAAACTGGATAGCAAGGAATACGTTCAGTATGCAATTAAACATATTGACCCCTAAATATGGATTTGATTTGGTCAGTCAAACACTAGTATCATTGCTGTAGTGTTGAGTGGTCAAAACGTATAAATCTAGTTTAAGTAATAGTTCCTCTTCAATTTTTAGATCACTGGACAACCCAGCATGAACTAGCATTTTTGCATAGTAAACAGTCCATGCAGGCACATTATTTCAATCTGACCCTCTATGTCTGTGTTCAAATTATATAATATCTGCCCGATCAACCTCTGTTCACAATGCTTAAGTGTGACCAGATTTGGGGTAAAGGCCAATACAGCAAATTACAATTAATAATGAATGGAGGGCACACCAAAAAGCATTTAGAAATTAGCAGGAGGTTCAAAAACAGATGTTACCCCTACCATAGGTAACCAATGTCAATATTAAGTCAAAAATGTTTGCACACTCAAAACAGAAAACAATTGGACATAAGGGTGGTTTGAAAAAAATAATTTTTACTATAATTCAAGGATACATTTTACATAGATAATGCCATACAATACATGGCGCAATTTATACAATGTTAAAAAATAGCAGATCAATCACCCATTAGTCACATATAGCAAGCAAGATATCAGCAAGGGAGCGGATACACCTACCAGAAAAATGAGAATGGCCCCAACGTTTCGGCACCAAGGCCTTTGGATCCCCATTGACATGGGTGATTGATTTGCTATTTTTTAACATTGTATAAATTGCGCCATGTATTGGACCCTTATGTCCAATTGGTTTCTGTTTTGAGTGTGCAAACATTTTTGACTCAATACAGCAAATTACACAGATCCAATCCATTCGTTTCCCCCATGGAGATCTCAGTTAATTGGCTGTGGAATTTATATGGTAAGTCCAGAAACAGTTATCTCACAAATACAAACATTCCAAGTGACTTGCACTGAGCAACCCCTTCAGAATCAGCTCTGTGTCTGAGCCCTGGATGTTGCACTTGGCAGCAGGAGTGTCCCTACTGAATTCTCTCTGGCGCATTACCATATCCAGCAAAGAGAAATTAGATTTTAAATTTGCCTTTATTAGCTACTTGGAACTAACTGAATTGAATGTGTTCACTTCTCGGAGAGTTTTTATTCTTCCTGTTTATTTCCGGCCAAAAATGTATTGATTTTGAATTCCTACTAAAAAAAAGCAAGAATTTTCATTTGTAAAATGCATTAACATAGCAGATTTTTATCAGGTAATATCTATGTAAAATATGTAGTCTTTCATGTTAACAACTAATGGGGTTTTTGTATGAAAAAGGGATGATATCTTGTCCTATTTCCTCTCACATATTGGTGTTACCACTTCACCTTGCTCTCATCTCTTGTATAGGAAAGGAGTGAGACCATTGGAGAGGGGCTGGAATGGAGAGTGACCTTTGTTCTTCATTGATTCTTGTTTTTATTTTACCATTTATGTATGTATTTGCACCCCTTTCCTGCTAATCCATATCCTGCCTATTCTCAAAATCCAAAATGACCTTCCTTAATGTAAATTGCCGTTGGTCGAGCTGAAACAGAAGTTATGTGTCAAGGTCGTACAATGACCTTTTATCAACTGGCTTGTAACATTTTTTGAGGAGTCGAATCAAAGAGAATGTAAACAGCTAGGCACATACTGTCCTAGTTCATCTATGAGTAAATAAAAAAAAACATTGGGCAGATGACAGATGACAGACCCCAGTGGCACTCCTCTATCACCGATCCTCCATTTATCACCACTCTCTGTTCTATTCTTCAGCCAGTTCTCTCTGCATGCACCAATAATATATTCCTGTTATTCAGGAAACTGTACTATTGTATCAACAGCTTTGGCAAATTCTAAATAAATTGCATCCACTGCAACTGCACTTCCTTTTGAAAAGCCAATTCGATTTGTCTGGCAAGACCTAACACACATTACCAATTAAATCAAATATAATCTATGGCAACTGTGTACAATTGTATAGCACTTTGATTGTCACCCTCTGAAACATATGTGTCATAGGGATAAAGAACTGTGATGTCCTCTGTCTAGAATGCTTGGGGGTTGTTTTGGCTTTTCTCATAGTTTATAATGACTACCACATGTCTAACAAAAACAATACATTTGTGATATTTTCAAGAATAGAGCAAATAGAGTTAAATCTCCCATTGCACCCAAACCCTTTTTATCTGTCTAAATATAGATAGGAGATGTTTAGCCCTTACACATAAGTATAACAGCAAATACACAGATAAATGATATTCTATTTACATTTTAGGCTAAAATAAATATACTCATACATAGGGAATAAACAACAGTCAACACATTATGAGAATGAATGAAAATAAAATGACATAAATAATTCAAAAAAATGTCTTAACTCTGTTATTAGATAGAAGATGGTTGCTCTGCTGGAAGAAGAAAAACATTTGTATTTAGGGGAATATATTTTGGAAAAATATACTCATACATAGGGAATAAACAACAGTCAACACATTATCAGAATGAATGAAAATAAAATGAAATAACTAATTAAATAAAAATGTCTTAACTCTGTTATTAGATAGAAGAGGTTTGCTCTGCTGGAAGAAGAAAAACATTTGTATTTAGGGGAATATATTTTGGACAAATATACTCATACATAGGGAATAAACAACAGTCAACCCATAATCAGAATAAATGAAATAAATAATTAAATAAAAATGTCTTAACTCTGTTATTAGATAGAAGAGGGCTGCTCTGCTGGAAGAAGAAAAATAGATAACCACCGAAGGTAAAAAATGGAATACAAGTAAAAGCTGAAATGCAGTGGATGCATGCAAAGCAGTTTGGCATTAACAACTATAAATCTCATCAAAAACTCATAAATGCCTTTGTTCTCAACAAGGGACAGGCAGATAGTTTCAGAGAAAATATAACACAAAGAAACCTTTAAAGGTTAAATGTATGATTATTATAATTAGAGATCATAAAAGCAAAGTTTCTTGCTTTCTAGTTTATGGTACTACAACAATGTTAGGTAGGAGTGGCCACTCCATTCCTCCCACTTTTCTAGTATTATTACTGTTAACATGAATTAATAAAATCCCAACATATTCTGTAGAACTGTACAATAAATGGTTGTATATATTAAACATACAAAGATACAAAAACAGACGATAACCAACACAAGAGATAAAGCATGCCCTGCCAAAAGAACTTCCAATCTAAAATGAGAAGGGGATAATACACAAGGTGTAGGAACAGGCATTATCAGGTGAGAGATGTAGAACTGAGCATTGTATTTAACAGCATAAAGAACACAAAGAAGTTATGCTAAGCTTCTCCAAAGAAATGGGTTCTAACAGATCTTTTGAGGGCAAAGAGAAAGTTGAGCAGAATGGGAGAGGTCCTTATCCTATTTTGAAGTTTCTGTGGTCTGAGCTGGAATTAGCCCGAAAATCTAATTTTTTCAGACTTTTCAGACAATATTTGGAAAAAATTCTCCAATAAGTGCGAAATTCCCAATGGCAGTGTTTACTTATTAGGTCTCAGGAATGGGCTGCACATAATAGACAAATCTCTATAACTAGGTAAGAGCTTGTTTTTTTTTAGATTGTTGTAATCTAAAAAGGCACTTTGATAGCTTCAGTACTGTCAAAGATAGTCATGGACATCATTTCTCCCTTCCCTACTAGAAGCCACTTACCATTTTTGTTAGTACAGGTATAAGACCTGTTATTCAGAATGCTTGGGATCTGAGGTTTTTCCGGATAACGGATCTTTCCGTAATTTGGATCTTCATATCTTAAGTCTACTAGAAAATCATTTAAACATTAAATAAACCCAATAGGCTGGTTTTACTAGAAAATCATTTAAACATTAAATAAACCCAAATAGGCTGGTTTTACCTCCAATAGGGATTAATTATATCTTAGTTTGGATCAAGTACAAGGTATTGTTTTATTATTACAAAGAAAAAGGAAATCATTTAAAAAAAATTGGGTTATTTGGATAAAATGGAGTCTATGGGAGACAGCATTTCCATAATTCAGAACTTTCTGGATAACGGGTTACAGGATAATGAATCCTATACCTGTAGAAAGTTTACAGCTATGTGGCACAATGTTATCTGGATTTATTTGAGCTTCTTCCATCTGATGGAATGTACTAGTGATGTGTGGGCCGGCCTGATACTCGCGGGTTGGGCGGGCTCGGGCCAACCTCGCGCTCCTCTTTGCAGGTGGTGGGCATCAAATGCCGGCTTTCGTCTTCAGGGTTCTTCTTTTATAGACGCTGCGCCTGCTTGCCTGGCCCCTTTTATGACGTCATCAGCTGGGTGGGTCGGCGCGGGTCTATAAAAGGAACCCGAAACTAGGCGGGCGCACATCACTAGCATGTACCACTTCCCTATCAATGCCAGATCTACACATACAGTATTACAACAGGCAGATAAGTTAAAGCATATTTGAACACCAAGAAGGGATATATGTTAAGACCGTATCTATATGCAAATTCTACTTGTTTCGCTCTATGTTGGCTACTGGAAAATGTACTTTGCATAGTAAGAATATGTAACCTGAATATCAATCTCATATTAGGATTTTATTTGTTGCAGACACATACTTGTTCTGATACTCAGTGGTGATGCATACAGTTTATGGTTATTATTTTTCGTATGCCTTAATCTACAAAAGAATTTCATGGTTAAGGGCATAACAGATTTACTTTAATGATATCATGCATTTGCTTCACACCCGTCTAATCTTACAATTTGTTTTTATTTTAGAACTTTTAGGCATTCAGGTGCTTCACTGGCAACAATTTCTGCTTTAGAGTCATCTCCATGTTAACCACCGTCCTTTTCTCTCACCCCCCCAAACGGATGTGTTCTGGAAGCTTTTTAATACATGATGATATTTTTTGAAATCTGCTCTTCAGTGAGAAATAAAGTCAATATTAAACAACTCAGCTGCTGGGGGGATTTTTCACTTAAAGAGCAACTGTCATTTGAATTATATTTCCCCTACCAGAGGTGTGGACTAATAGAGCAGTGCTTGACTACCCACAGTAGGAGAAAGTATTGCCTGTCTGGGCTGCCATGTTGTATAATGTACATGCACATACATAATGTGTAAATCTGTGCACATGCATCTGACATAGGCACTTTCACAAGCTGACGTCATACACATGTGCATAATGCACATATCTCAACATGGCCACCCACAGTGGGCGTTGCCCCTTGGTGCGGGCAGCCTAGTTATTGTTTCCTGGAGTGTGGACTCTATTAGCACCACCTTTGGTGGGGAAAAAAAATTCAGGTGATGAGTACCCATAACATGACTTATTTACTTTTTTGTTATTTGCAGAGCTTTCATAAAACTGTTTTAGGATCATTATTTTATCCGTAGCATGTATAGTGTGCTGCATTGTGCTGTTTCTGCTTAGTGTCTGGTGTGAAAACCCCTGCATTATAGTACAGGTTATCCAGAACCCCCTATCCAGAAAGCTCCAAATTATGGAAAGGTTGTCTCCCATAGACTCCATTTTAGCCAAATATTCCAAATTTTTAAAAATTATTTCCTTTTTCTCTGTAATAAAAAAACAGTACATTGTACTTGATCCAAATTAAGATGGAATTAATCCCTATTGGAAGCAAAACTAGCCTATTAGGTTTATTTCATGTTTACATGGTTTTCTAGTATTAAAGCATGAAGAACCAAATTACGGAAAGGTCCTTTATGCAGAAAACCCCAGGTCCCGAGTGTTCTGGATAATGGGTTCCATACCTGTATCTGCAGGTGTTTTGAGTAATGAGAAATGATGGCTTATCTCAAACAGGGAATTGGGCTCACCTCCAGAACTTTTTGGTTTTGCCCACTTTAAAACCAAGGCATTTTGCTAGTTCCAAGTTTATTAAATAGAACAACTTGATCTAGCAGCAATCAACAGGTCAACACAGGACTATCTTTGATTAGCTAGTGCAGCAACATCAGTGCCTTTTACGTATCAAATACTGAGTCATTAAAGGGATACTGTCACAGGAAAACATGTTTTTTCCCCAAAATGCACCAGTTAATAATACTGCTCCTGCAGACTTCTGCACTGAAATTCATTTTTTCAAAAGAGCAAACTGATTTTTTTTTTTATATTTAACTGACATGGGTCTAGACATGTTGTCCGTTTCCCAGGTGCCCCAAGTCATGTGACTTGTGCTCTGATAAACTTCAGTCACTCTTTAGTACTGCTGTACTGCAAGTTGCAGTGATATCACCCCTTCCCTCACCCCATCATTCTAACAACAGAACAATGGGAAGGTAACCAGATAACAGCTCCCTGACCCAAGATAACAGCCCACTGGTAGATATAGGAACAGCACTCAATAGTAAAAATCCAAGTACCACTGTGACTCCTTCAATTACACTGAGTAGGAGAAACAATAGCCTGTCTGAAAGCAATTCCATCATGAAGTGCTGTCTCTTTGTGAAGCACAGGACCAGGCAAAAGTACCTAGATGGCTGCCTACATACTAATATTACAACTGAAATAAATTAAATAAAATACTTTTTGGTTCAGGAATAAGATATATACGGTATATGGTAGAGTGAATTATTTGCAGTGTAAACAGTGTAATTTAGAAATAACTACACAATAAAATCACAACAGAATCCCTTTAAGCTAGTAGTCAATGAGGAAAATAAAAAAGAGCATTAATACCAGAAATGCTAATAACTACAGTAGAAAATACATATAACATGTAAAAAATAAAAAGCTCCAGCATTCTCAACCTCTGCATCCCACCCGGTGGCATGCAATTTAGTGAAAGTGGCAGGATGCGATCCCATTTTTTGCCTTCCAAAGAAGTGAAGAAATGCAATTTCTTAATTTAACACATCATATTCCACCTCAAGCTATGCAGTGAAACCTATCAACCAAGCAATCATTGATGGTATTTTATCATGATGGTAGGAAAGAACTGGGCATATGGAGAAAATAATCCACTGTCCAGGGTGCTGAACAGCTGACCAAATTGAAATCCCAAATTCCCTTGAGTACAAGCAACATCCTATAAATACAGACATAGGAGGCTCAATTACAAAGTGCAGGACAGGGTACAAAGTGCAGTTTTACACTTTGTCCTGCCCGTTGCACTAAGAGCACATCTCAGTTCACATTCACCACATTTTAATTGTTCACTGTTTTGTTCTGCGTGGTTCTAACTGAATTTTTAAGTGAAATGCTATCGCTCTTCAGCAACTCTTGCGCATTGAAAGGAGGCTGATGCTGAAACTGGATTATAATCACTAATTACATTAATAGAAGAATATTGAAGACTGATTGCTCCCTTAAACTTTCAAATACCCATGTTGGAACAGTGTTATGGTATTGCTCTTTACAGGCAGAGGCAATGAGAAGGGAACTGTCCTTTTACTGTAAATCCCTGTTTGGTGACACATACACCTTTTAGTATTTTATTAGGTAACTGCAAAGTAAAAATTGTAAATAAAATAGAGTTTAAAAAAAGAAACAGCCTGTCCACTCAGAAGAATAAAAAAGAAGTACCTGTAGCAAACCCAGACAGACATGGGGAGAACAGGCAAAATATATATTGTTATCCTCCTTTTGTAAACGAAGACCCAGCCAAGATGCTTTATACTATATACAATAACAGCTGCTGTGTTTCCATGGACAAATCTGCTCAGCATGTTTTCAAGTCACAGAAAATAGACAACAATGAAAAACTGTAAGTTCTTTTATTAGTTTATATTTGGCCATGCGCTTTCCCACCGTAAATATGGAATTCTTTGTTCAGATCAGCGGGTATAATTAGACTGTAACGGTACACAAAGTCCCTAACTTTAAAATCAATCCAGTGAGCAATAAAGTGAACTGTATTGAGTGGTATAAGAAAAAAAAATCTGTAATAGTAAAAATAGCTGCAATGACAGATTTCGGGCACACAAGAGTTTCTTTTATTTTGTTGTCTTGCACTTCGAAAGTAATTTTTCATGGTTGCTGACTTTAATTCAGGAAACTGTAAGTGTTAATTAGGGATGTAGCGAACTGTTCGCTGGCGAACTAGTTCGCGCGAACTTCGACTGTTCGCGTCCGCCGCATGTTCGTGAACGTCGCGCGACGTTCGCCAATAGGCGTTCGCGTCAAAAATCATTCGACCATTCGATTCCTTCGACCGCTAAAATCGAAGGATTTTCGTTCGAATCGAACGATTGAAGCCATTGGATTGAATAAAATCATTCGATCGAATGGCTTCGATCGTTCGATTCGAACGAAAATCCTTCGATCGAACGATTAAAATCCTTCGATCATTCGAATCGAACGATTTTCGGATGTTCGAAGTTCGCGAACTGTTCGCGAACTGTTCGAATTTTTTGCCGGTGTTCGCGAACGGCGTTCGCGAACACATACACGGCAGTTCGCTACATCCCTAGTGTTAATGAGCCAAATCTCAAAAATGACAAAAAGCATATATACAATACGTAGATATGTACGAAACATTTTACCATTATACTGTATCTAATGATTTTAATGGATTTTAGCTGTGCAAATATAGATATGTTTTGCCAAATTAAATTTACAAGCAAATATAATTTTTAATATTGGTTTTCTTAGCCTTCTTACATTAAACAGTGGCTACATACTGACATGACCCTGCAGGCAGGGTCCTCTTATTCCATTTAGGATAGTTACATAGTTAAATTGGGTTAAAAACAAGACCAAAGTCTATCAAGTAGTGATGGGCGAATTTGTCCCTCGAACCATCTACGTTGCTTCAAATGTTCTGAAGTTCCTCTAGTCTAAATAGATAGACTCTGGTGTGATGATCCATTTTATGGAAAAATATATCTCCTGATATCTGTCTACAATGCCCTCAATGTAGTTATAAAGAGTAATCATGTCCCCTTGCAAGTGTCTAATTTTCCAGAGAGAACAGCCCCAAACCTTGACCATATATTGGAAGAGACAATTTGGTTTGAGAGCATTGCCAAGTTTGTGCTTAATCAGAAAACAGGACAGTCCACCAGGCTCCTATACCCTGATGTAATTGTAGTATTATCATCTTTTTCAGTAATTGTTTTCATTTATTTTCTGCCTTGCTAATTGATTTTTGCAAAGTAAAAATGTGTAAGAGCAGTTTCTTCCCTGCTCGAGATGAGCCTTCATAGTACTTATCACTTTATGCTAGAAATACCTTGAAATCAATGTTTAGATTAGTGCATTAAATCTCTTTCGGGCAAATACCTATGTTTTTGCAAGTGCATTGACCGGAATTCCAGGAGGACGAGCTCTGCTCTAAATGAAAGTACTTGTTTATATCCCCCTGTTAATTACCAAAACCTTGTATGACCTTTATTTTTTATATACAAATCTTTCATAGCACTGGGAAATATGTTGTGCTTCTTCCAGTTTGCAGCCTACATGAAAAATAAGTACACAAGTTTTTCTTTTAAATTTGTGTTAATTTCATGTTTTTTGGGTAATTATTTAGGGAAAAATAACTTATGGTACTTAACATCAGAATAAAGGTGTAATTTAAGAACATGGCTCATTGCTTTATACACATTTGTCTCTGAGCTATAACAGCCTTTCTCCTATTTAATCCCATTTTCAAATTTGCACTGATGTATTCTGACATATGCACAGAAGGTGGAGACCTTACTGTCATTTCTTTCATCACTTCTCATGCTATTTTTGACCATCTACAGTTTTAGACACTCTTTACTGCTAATCCTGTAATCATGATGTGTTTGAAGTCTCTTATCGTATCCCTTCAGTTCTATTTCCATTTATTTGCAGCTTGTACAGTAGCTAAAATGGAAGAAGACTGTCATGCTACATAAACTGCCAACCACAACAAAGACCAATAGGTGTGATGTTCAATTGGCCAGTCAAAAAGTTGTATGGAACATGCATCCTCTGGATACTCCATACATTTAACTTTTTTTGCAACTTCCCTAGTTAGAACATACATCATGCAACCTATTTTCCCTTCCACCATTACGACTTTTACTAAATTACTTTTCCATCCACATCTTACCAACAAACGTGTCATTATGTTTTATATGTTCGTTCAGCAACTAATCAGCTGCCCACTTTACTCTATCATGCCCCTTAAACTCATTTCTCATTGACCAGTAAAGCTATGGGACCTGTTATCCAAAATGCTCTGGATCTGGTGTTTTCTGTATAATGGATCTTTCTGTAATTTGGATCTTCATACCTTAAGTCAACTAGAAAATCTTGTAAACATTAAATAAACCCAATAGGCTGGTTTTGCCTTCAATAAGGACTAATTATATCTTAGTTTGGATCAAGTACAGAGAAAAAGGATTGGATTATTTGGATAAAATGGAGTCTATGGGAGCTTTCTGGATAATGGATCCCATACCTGTACTTTATTTTTACAAGAAATATTACCTTATTAAACCTGTTAAAGTGTTGTAGCTGAATGCCAAACGTGACCATACAGTATATATCAGAGTGTTTAGACGGGGTCCTGGTAGTACAGTATGGGCTGGTGATCAGACTTAATGTAGGTTTTGTGAAAAACCTCTCTATCTATATTTTGCTGTGAAATCTCATTAGCGTTTTAGGCTGCCAGCAGGGAGTCTGATTCAGAACAGAACCGATTCAGAAACTGAACAGATTGGAAGAAAGTGATTACTGAGTAGTGTGGAAGGGATGGGTTTGTTGCTCTTTTTCAAATATCAAATATCATAATGACTCTTTATCTCATTGAAGGTAAGGCATAAAAAACTCTTTCCTGTGGTCTATTTTTTATTTCTTCTTGGGTGTAATTTCGTAAATTGTTCGTATAATTGTAATTGTGTTTGTCCTTTATAATTTAGGGACTACTGTCATCCCATAATGCCCAGTTTTAGATATTTTTATTTCATTAAATGCATGTTTAATTGGCACAGGGCGATTGCCTTTTAATAAAGACGTTATGATGTCTGCGTTTTCCTTGCATTTATAATTCAGCTAACCTTTTTGATGAGAGCATTAAATCCAGCTGTTCTCTAGGCAAGGCACATTGATTGCTCTACAAAGACCCTTTTCTAATAGCTAAAGGATAATGGCATTGATAAGTACAGTCAGAGCACAAGTGCACATCTAAAAGAGAGCCTTATTTAATGAGTATGCAATAGCTGCTCAAATTATAGGTGCATAAGCAAGGCTAGACACCAACAGATTACTCAAGGAACACATGTAGTTTGAGAACAAAATCTATCAGCATTGCTAATTGGAACAACTTTCAGTGCAACGGGATGTTCCATTCACTTTTCAGTCCAAAAATACCTGTTATACCCAAATGGTAATGTTTCATGTGATCATTTTGCAGTCAAGGTTATTTGCTGGCATTTAACTTTTTAAATTTTGTTTTGGACCACAATTGTTTGCCATTATTGGGTTCACAGTTATAGTCAAAGGTTAACGCTGGTTTATTTTAATCATGATAGCTTTATACATAAAGGATTCATATTTGCACTTCCTTTTTGTACAATTAATAATACATGTTTATAGATACGTGTTACTAGAGGTTGCAGGTCCCAGGGGGAAGGGAGAAGTGTCTGCCTACAGTTTTGGGATGGGGTTTCCCTGCCTAGTTTAGGTTTGATCTGCTAATTAACTTCCAAATGACTACTTAACTTTGTGGCTGCAAGAGTAACTGTTGGTGAGGCCCAGCTTCACAGCTAGACTGGTATCTGGAGTAAATTTATATAAATATTTGTGGAACTTATATGGTAATGATTTCATGTGACTCAAACCTTGTTACAATTTAAAGGGGCCCCAACCAGGTCACAAGGAGTTTGGTTGCGTGGTCTACCTCCAGGTACTCCAGTTTCCCCTACACTCCACAAACAGACGGACAGGCTAGTTGATAAAACTGACCATATTGTGTATACATGCAATTCAACCTTTGTAAAGCACTGCACATACTGTATGTTGGCTCTATAGTAATAAAGAAAAAGAAGAACTTTTAAATGTGGAAGCACATTTTAGCTGCACTCCAACTCCTTGGTAAGGCATTGTTTATGATTTTCCATACATTTCTAGAAGGCTTGCTTGGTTTCACTTTGTGCTGCTATCTATCTATCTATCTATCTATCTATCATCTAATATATATATATATATATATATATATATATATATATATATATATATATATATATACACACACACTGTACTGGGACCCAGGTACTTTTACAGCAGAATTTACATGATTTGTGTTCATATAGTGAATTCCTGTTTTAGCTGCTGCTTCCAGGATCAGCAGTTTTAGGGCTGTTTAAAGGTGCATCAAGTACTCCGTAAGAAAAAACTACTTGGACACAATTGATTAATTCCAACTGATATGGAACTCATAGCTAGTAAGGGCAGAAACAGACGAGAAGATTCAGGGAGATTAGTTGCCAGGTGACAAATTGCATCTTCTTCGGGCGACTAATCTCGCCGAACTGCCTCCCTGCTGGCGGGAGGGCACTCGTAACCGAAATCGACGGGGGTGGCACTCAGAGTGCTTTGTTTTCCGAAGTCGTCCGAAGTGCAACTAAATCTCCCCGACTCTTCTCGTTTGTCTCTGGCCCAAGGGAGATTGCAAATTTGTAGTTTCAATGTTGATAGGTGATTGCAGGAGGGTATAATGGGATGTACTTGGTGGTATATAACTTTTTGTAGTATTACAGACACATAAACCCTTTAAACCACACCACTGTTACAGGGATACATTAGGTGAACACTTATTATGGAATAAAATGAAAGTCCACATGGATGTAATAGTAACAATTTATTTTATATTTAGATGTTTTTACAGTCAACAATACTATTAAAATTGTGCATGGGTTCTCAGGGTGTTTACCTGTTCCACTGCCCTCCTTTCATGAGACTTTGCTTAACTCAGGACTCATGGGGCCTTCTTGGCCCATAGGTGTCTGGTTCAGCATGATGCACATACTGCCTTATGCAGAATCCAAGGACCTACCTAAGCCTGTGTCTCTGACTGGCAAGATACTGCTGGAGTGCTGACTCCTCCTCCTTCCTTGGTGGAAACTTGACTGCTCAGCTTGCATTTTTACTCCTGTCATTCATCAACTAAGGTGAGCTCCATGGAATCTGGCCTACCACTGTCTCATCTACCTAGGTATTGCTAATAAACTGTTTCACCATAGGCACCTACTGTATGTGATGTAGCAGCCTACACGTACTTGGGCCTTGACATCATTAGTGGTTCTTGTTCATGGGACAGACTACACACTCCGATATTTGGCTTGGCTGAATCATTCCCCTCACTCCTGCCACTGAGGGACCACCCCCTGCCAAAATTGTTTACTAGACTATATCACATCCACAAAATAGCATATCAAATGCCGTAGCCATATCCTCTTTGCTAACTATAAACACTCACTAAACCCCTCTCACAGGGGGGAAGCACATAACTGTTTGGAAAGATTAAAGAATGAAAGGCCACCCCATTAGCTGTAACAGAAGCAGGGTAGATGGGGAGTTTGGGTAATGTCCCGCTGGGTGATGGCAGATTCTAGATCTACAGTTAGTTTAGGCATCAATATATATAGTTTATATTATATATGTGACTATAGATAGGTCTGTATAGTTATGAATATCTATATAAAGTCAGTGTGGGTTTAAAAAGACAAAAGTCAATCAAGTTCAACCTCTGCAAATAACCCCCAGTGCGCACACACACACAGATGGGAACAGATAAGAGCACTACTTAGCTTTCAGTTGGGGTTTTACACTGCACAGCTCTTGGCTTCTGCTGAATATGTAAAAGGCATGCAGGTGAATAAGGTTTCGGCATTAAAGCCAAATGCAGCTCATGTTATTTTTGCATGGGATGGAAGAAATACGAGGCAGTTACCCACTGGAAGGGACATTTTCCAAGGGACTTCAAACCATAATTTTTGTGTCAACTGCCTTGCTTACATTTTTACCACAATGCAAGATTGCTGTCAGCAAGTCATGTTCACTTTCAAAGCCTGTGCTCACTTTTTAAACCACTGACCCACAAATAACTAATCAATAAACCACAAATAAGTAATCAATAAGTTTGGAACATTAAAGGTTTTATATGTTACTCAGGAATCTTGACAGCAGACACTGAGACACAGTCTCATGAAAAGTCTATATACAAAAAATAATACAGGTTTGGGATCCGTTACCCATCCAGAAAGCTCTGCCTTACAGGAAGGTATTTTTAAAAATGATTTCCTTTTTCTCTGTAATTATAAAACAGTACCTTGTACTTTATCCAAACTAAGATAAGATTATTCCTTATTGGAAGCAAAGCAAATCTACTGGGTTTACTTAAAGGAAATCTATACCATCAAAATAAATCCTTAAAGCAACATATAGTTTATATCAAATTCAGTGGCATATTGAAGAATCTTACCAAACTGGTATATATATTTGAGTAAATATTGCCCCTTCTCTTCCCTTGTACCACCATTTTGTGATGGTCTTTGGCTGCCTCATAGATCACCTGACCAGAAATACTACAGCTTTAACTGTAACAGGAAGAAGTGTGGAAGCAAAAGTCATAACTCTGTCTGTTCATTGACATTATTTGTTTGTAGGATCCCAGGGGGCGGCCCTTATTTTGTAAAATGGCAATTTTCTATTCATGATTAGTCAATGGCACATACTACTAAAAAAAGCATGTTTATGCCTTTGTGTTGTAAACAGCATGATGTATGCATGCAGTTAAATAGCTTAATCACACTCAATTTGCGCTGTGATAAGTAAATCTTGCTTGTTTTTGGAAAACTCAATAAAAATGTTGAAAAGAGAAAAAAAGCATGTTATTATGAAAATGGTTTATTTACATGAAGCAGGGTTTTATATATGAGCTGTTTTATGCAATATCTTTTTATAGAGACCTACATTGCCCAATGGGAGGACCCTTTTCACCTCACTGTGCATGTGTATATTATACTCAGAAGTTAATTCATAAAAAAAACCCCCAGGGAATGCCATATAATGATGGGAGTGCAGGAGGGGAGCTTTTAAAGCTTGTAACTCCCATTAAACCTAGGGTCATTGACAGGTATGAATCAAATCTCATAAATTTAGAAGAAATCTGTAGATTTTCCCAGTTTGACATGAAGATTTAGGACTGACTAGTCTCAATATTTGATATTGGCATCAGTTGAGATCAGAACCTTGTTGTATTTTGACATGAGCATGAGGACATTGTCCATATTATGTATATTATGCTACACATCTTATAGAAATACCTTTGGTTAAGAAGAAAAGCAAGGGTTTAATATGAACCAAACATGGGTGAACCAAATGCTAGCTTGTAGTATTGGCTGAACTAGTTTTAGTTGAACTGTACTCATAAAATTTTACTGTTGCAGCCATTTTCCCAGTGGCAGAACTACCAGGGTGCTGAGGGTGCAACTGCATCAGGGCACGTACCCCTCGCCCCACCGGTGGTTCACGTCCAATCAAAACCACCGTGAAGGGGGCCCAGGGTGTGGCTGGCTGCACTGCCTTCACTCAGGCAGCAGGATATAGTTACGTGACTGCCTTTCCCACAAAACAGAGAAGCCTGGCATATTTGCTTACTTTCATTCACAGCTCTGCACACAACTGACGCTTTGCAGAGCTGTGACCCATTTAGTATGAGTGAGTGTCTTACACTAAGTCTGCCCATCATTTCTGCTCTGACCCTGACTCTAAAATTATGCAGCTTAATTGTCACAGTCATGCCCCAGACACTGATTTAAAGCTACTACAGATTTACAGGGCATCTTAGACTATAATGTTTTCATTAGCACAAGCCAACAAGATCATTACATTAGTGGTTCATCTGTATTTTAATTATGACGATTTATTTATTGCATAATAATAAAACTAAGGAGCAGATGAGTTAAACCAACAAGCCCATTGCTGGTAGAACCTATGTAATAATGTGTTGTTTTGAAGAGAGCAGGGTCAGTTGTGGCAGTTTCCAGGTTATACTGTCTCCCCTATCACTCTGTGTCAGGGTTTAATGTTTAATGCTGGTGAGGGGGGAAGTTTAAATTAGTAACTAATTTATATATGAAGGTTGGTTCTGAACACTATGCCTGTGCTGTTGGCCATCTATGAGGGCACCAATAACACAATAAGGCATGCTGAAATATGTATGTTTTGCATAACATCATTTCTGACCCAGACAGGATTATCGTCATTTTCTATTATAGACAGACAGCCAGGGCCACCTCTTCGTTTGCGTTCCTATGGCATCACTCTGGACCTGTTTGCTGAAAGCAGAGAGATCCAGACTCTGTTCTCACAGTAATTCTGACCTTGTTGCATTTTCAAGGCAGAACAAAGCCTGTCAGGTAAAATGAGCAGTTTGGGAACAGCGGCATTGATATTTTTAGTTTGTGCCAAAAAAAGATAAAAATGGACTGGTACAATGGAACATTTAATTATGCAATTAGACTATTTCAATGCAAGAATGAATTTTGTTCCTGAGTTGTGCGTTCGTATGGAAGGAGCTTTTCAGGTAATTCAATGCATGGGAGGTCAACCAGAAATCTATATAGAACAACTGAAATTTAGGAACTTGAGTACTCCAGTCTTCTAATGCATGCTGTTCTTGTGCAGGTTTCTATATATAACTGGAGAGGCTGTAGGTACAAAAAGTGGAGAGTAGCTACATTAGGGCAAAATGGAGACAATAACATATTAATCTGACCAACCAGTAGCCCTTCAGCTGTTGTTAAAGTACAACTACTGATAGTAAGTATGGTCACTCATAACGACATGGTATCTTTGCAGGGATGTGTGACTTTATTGGAATTGTGGGGTTCTCTTTGCAGATGGCTTCTGATAGAGGAGAAGCTTTCCTCTAATGGGAATTAACATCTGAACCTAAAGTAAATGCTGGTAGCTGTAGAAAGCAAAAGCATTTTTAATTTTTTAAGGCAAAAAATAAGTACCATCTGCCCTTAAAATAATCACCCTTTTCAGTAGCCTAACTAGATATTACTGGACACCACAGCAAATTATTTTTCAGGACCCCAAAATGTTTAGCGTTTGAATTAGGGCCTCATGGGGCCCCTACACCTCCTGGGCCCCCTGCATCTGCAGGATCTGCTTCCTCTATAGTTACACCCCTGATCCTTTTATTTTCCAAGAGCAAAACCCACACAGGATCATGGAAGAGAATAATTTGAAGGTTCCACATTCCATTGGTCTTATTTTATTTCTTTTTAAGGTGTTTTGAATGATTTGCCTCCCTATGTTGGCTCTTTTCAGTATATTATTTGTATTGCTTTCTTTTTATAGAGATCTTCTCCTGTTCTAGAGACTGCTAAGATAACAGACTGCTAGGGCAAACTGTCTTAGAATATTTTTGTCTATATAACAATATTTATTAAATTTATTATTTATTTCACCATATGCTAAGCATGCTAGCATACTATTTGTAGTTGTACCTGTAAGGGCAGAAAAAGTTGAATGCAGAAAAAGAAAAAAATGTAGCATGACATTTTTCTTTTAAATTTACTATGCAATATGTGCATGAGAGTCCACAGACAACCGTGCTTGTGTCGTCTACAAAAATATCCATTTATCTGCAGAAAATAATGTAGATGTTCTTTGAGTTTCATGGTTCCTTCCTTTTTATGGTCGGCTTTTCTCAGATTCTGAAATGATGATCTGGTTTGCTCAACCCGTCCTCAACATTTCACAGCCCTGACCCTTCAGGTGTTCTCTCACAATCAGGATCCAAGTGACAGGCTGCTTATTTCTAAGAGTCTTGAAGAGTTTCTAGTGTTATTGGAGTCAAAGTAGATGGCAGATGCTGAAATGGCATTTCTGGAAAAGATGAACTCTTGGGATATATATATTTTGAGCTTCCGGTAACCCAAGGCCACGACAGAGATTTCAGCACAGAAATGGAGACGGACACAGCCTTTACGTTTTTAACTGCAGCTTTGCTGGCTTTTATTTGCACAAACACTGGCTTCACATAGGGGATAAAATTCACTTTACATAAGCATGAACAGTCCCAATTCACACCCTCACTGGTGTTAACCTTACTCACGCTTTCCTTTAGCCCTCACTGGCTTTCAGCGGACACAAATCCCAGAATCCTCTCTGGGGCACACTTGAGACACTCTTGCCTCCTGGGAGGGTTTCTCTCATCCTTTCCACTACTTTGGAGCTCTCTCCAACTCAGGGGAATCACACTCTTGTTCCCAGGTACACACAAACTTTCCCTCCACTCAAGGAGGTTCTCCAGTAGCCCCTCACCCTCCTCCACTCAAGGAGGTTTCTAGGGGAAGCTCTAAGGTGTTGCTCCACACCTCCTTTTAACTACACTTAAAGGAAAACTATACCCCCAAAATGAACACTTAAGCAACAGGTAGTTCATATCATATTAAGTGGCATATTAAAGAATCTTACCAAACTGGAATATATATTTAAGTAAATATTGCCCTTTTACATCTCTTGCCTTGAGCCACCATTTCATGATGGTCTGTGTGCTGTCTCAGAGATCACCTGACCAGAAATACTTCAACTCTAACTGTAACAGAAAGAAGTGTGGAAGCAAAAGACACAGCTGTCTGTTAATTGGCTCATGTGACCTAACATGTATGGTTTGTTGGTATGTTTGTGACTACAGTGAATCCTACGATCCCAGGGGCGGCCCTTATTTTTTAAAATGGCAATTTTCTATTTATGATTACCCAATGGCCCATACTACTAGAAAAGTATATTTTTATAAAAATGGTTTATTTACATAAAGCAGGGTTTTACATATGAACTGTTTTATGAAATATCTATTTATAGAGACCTACATTGTTTGGGGGGTATAGTTTTCCTTTAATTAGCTAATTACTTAGCTACCTACCCAGCTTAGGCTGCAAACCCTTACTGAAGCAAGGAATGGAAGCCCACCCTGCTCTCTTCCTTAATTAGCCGGAACATAATTTGCACAGCTTTACTAGCTGCAGCAACACACTTTTCCCTGGAGTTTTGATTTCACCATCTTAATGCTGGTGAAATACACACAATATTGTGCCCTTTAGACACCCATATCTTAAATATCCCCTCTCCTTGTTTGATCCACGTGAGGAACACACTGATAGAAATACTTTTTCTCTCAAAGGGATTTCTATCGCTAAACTCTTCATTCTTTCGAATTGCCCTTGAAACACCCATATCTTAAAAAAAAAAAAAAAAAAAATATATATATATATATATATATATATATATATATATATATATATATATATATATATATATACATACATATATATATATATATATATATATATATACAATGAGGCTGTGACCACAAAATACATATAGACACATACAAGAGTCCTCTGCACTCAACCCATTATCAATATATTTAAGACATTTTGTGCATACTGCTACTGAAAAATGCCTTACCGGTAACAAAACAGGGATTGTTTGTCCATATATTACAATATATTTAAGCTGGCCAACTACGTCAAAGTAATTCCATATCTGGCCAGTCCTATGCTAGATTTTCATCTGATTCATTAAGAATTCTATTGCTTCATTATACATTTTACAAAGGGACTAAGTTTTACCTGCAACTTACTTGCTGCTTTCAAAGTAAAACTCCCAAACTTGGCTGCCCTTTTATTAGACACCAGTGGGATCACCTGACTATAGCTGGGAAGGGTGGGAGCTACTACATGGAGCTGGTCACTGCTCCTGTATAACTATAACAAGGGAAAGTTGTGCTCACCACAAATTTTTAAAACCATTAGGCGGGGGTGCAATGAAGCTGAGACTACAAAATACATATAGACAAATACAAGAGTCCTCTGCACTCAACCCATTATCAATATATTTAAGACAGAGACATTTTGTGCATACTGCTACTGAAAAATGCCTTACCCTTTAAACAAAACAGGGATTGTTTGTCCATAGATTGCAATATATTTAAGATGGCCAACTATGTCAAAGTCATCCCATATCTGGCCAGTCCCATGCTCAATTTTCATCTGATTCATTAAGAATTCTATTGCTTCATTATACATTTTACAAAGGGACGAAGTTTATATAAATTTAAGTTTATACTGGTGGGATAACCATTATTACAGAATAACCATTATTAAATAAAACATGTATTACGCTTAATTCAAAAAGAATTTCAAATAAATATAATATTTATTTATTATATGTATGGGTGTACCACGATGACTCATAAAATAACTGTCTTTTAATACAATAGACGGAGAATATGTAGCTAGCATTGATATGTCCAACAAGGGGCACTACTTAATAGGCTAAATGCATGCTTTTTTACCCACAATGCAGCATTTCCCCCATGATTCCAGCGTATTTGCAGTCACCAGAGGGAGATGCACCTGATGCAGTTTTGCTTCTTTTTGAACAACTGTGCTGCAGTTGCACCTATTGACACAGGTTGCTTAGGAAGCCCAACTCTGAACCAGGTGGTACAACTTTGAGGCCCCACAGCAACCTGTGTCAATAGGTGCTCTATTGGCACAGGTCACTGTGGGGCAGGAGGAAGATTTTGCATATGCCGCATTTCCCATACTTTTGTCTGCCATGGCTAAATAAATTGAAAAGGCTGTAGGTTTTTTGAGGAGCAGGGTCTAACAATGTGCCTATTGGTGGATGCATGGTTACCAGATGAGGAATTAGAAAGGGAAAGCAACTCTTCAACACTTTGTTCTGATCCAATCACTAGGCCGTTACTTGAAATAAGGGGAACTGAAGCAGCTGTTCATCTCTTTGTATGCCTAGTCATGAGCTAGTAGTAGTCCATTCCACCCATGAGCCATATATTAAATGAACCAAAAATTCATCACTACACTGGCAATTTACTGATTAATTACACCATTATGAAACTTCAACGTTTATCAAGAGCGCCAATGTTTCTTTTTGCCAAAAGTAATTAAGTTATGTTCACATGCGTCATTGCTACAGTATATGTGTCATTTCAACAGCATTATCACCTATTGGGCCAGATTCAATTCAGCGAGAAAAAGTGGTGTTAAAATGTGTAGTTTCCCAACTGTAATAAAATTACAGTATTTACTTAAAAAAACATCTACAATCTGTAAGACTGATGGCATACAGAGTGTCATATTCAGCTGAAACACTTAAAATTCTCTCTAAATTCACCTGAATGGAAAATAAATGACTGGATGAGGCCATTGCAGTTTTAGGAATTTTTCCACCAACCCCATGTGCCATCAGCCATAGGGAAATTGCTAACCATTTTATTTTTGTGCGGCTCTAAACTAACTTCTCCGCTTTCCGGGAGAACGAAGACATCATATCATTAGTACAAAAAAAAGTGACAGATAAAGGGAAAACATCAGAAGCAATATGCCACCATGAGTGGTAACTCAATGTAAGAAAAGTGACACATTAAGGAATCAAATGACATCTGTTGTATCTGCTGATTAAAGAAACTTGCCAGCATACACAGTTTCTGCCATTGGCTGATTCATTCGCTCCTTGTGCTTTCAGCACATTATTAATCATTTTGTAGAACTGCTAAATTGATTTTGGTTGAAATGCCTCTATTGCATTTAGTATATTTTTTTATTGAAACAAACCCGAGGTAAAGCAAGAAATATTCATACAAAACTGGCCAACCATTCGCACTGTTGTGGAATTAGAGCAGGTCACTTGCTATCAGTTCTAGTTCCAGAACAGCTGGCTTGCTGGCACTGCTTTAATCTTTTTTTCTGGTTAGGCGACTCTTGGGAATTATTCATGCTAAAGATTTTAATTCCATTTAGTCAGATTGGGAAGGTTTAAGGCTTTTAAGGTCAAAACACATAAAGGCATTAATGGAGTCACCATCACAACATCAACAACAACATCAAAACATCAACTGGCAGGGTATTCCATGGCCTTTTAATAGTGTCATAATTGTTGAAATTCATACCTGGTTTTTCTCATGCAGATGACATCCAAATATATCTAGACACCCTATCATTAACCTCTGACAGTGAAACCCTGATGTCTAACTACCTGCTAGCAATTTCTATGTGGATGAACCAATGCTACCTCAAACTGAACCTAGTCAAAATGGAACTCAACCTGACCCTTCACCTTCTTTTACCATTACTATTGATGACATGACCATTAATCCCGTTCATTAGGCATGCTACCTGAGAGTTATCTTGGACCAGTCTTTTTCATTCTCCAACCATATTAATGCCAGTGCCAAAACCTGCTGTATTTTGCTACTTAATATTGCCATGATATGCCCCTTTCATTCCCATCTCTCTCTCTTTTCTCAGTGTACATAACTGGAAGTCTCTTCCGATCTGCTTAAATTCACCACCTTTTACGCCATCCACACATATTGCTATCTCTCATCTACTTTGTGGCTCCTTACCTCTGGATATCTATCAATGAATTCCTCTGTAGTGAACACTCTCAATCTTTTTTAAGCAAAATTCAGACCCTACCTTCTGGAGCACTAGAACATATCTTGGCTGGTCCAGTCCTGGTGCCTAAAGGCCAATGTCAAAACCTCTGTACATTTTTCTCTTCAATTTATGTCTGTATTTTATCTATCAGTTTTAATTGAAAACAGAGACATCCTTCCTACTGTGTCTTTTAGAACATGGCACTTATTCTAAGATTTTTATTTATTACTAAGCTTGTGTAGGGGCCCACAGGGTTAGTAACCCCTATGGCTTAAAATCCTTACATTTCCTATTTCCCAATGTGCTGGGAGCCCATGTACCTAGTTTACCCAATTCACAGATTTTAATAATTGACCCTTAGGCTTATGATCACTTCCTGCCACAACTAAATATAGTGATCTGCAAGGGTGGTCCTTCCTCTTTGGCCTTCAGTTGCTGAGCCAGCTGAATGTTTTCCAGGGAGTCTGGAATCAAGGCCCAGAAAAGTATTCAGCCCTAGTCAAATACAAAATAGTTTATGTTATGTTATAGCACTTTCTAGGAAAGTGAGATGGATCTAGCTACTATGAGAGACAGAAGGTAGAAGCTACCAATAGGCAGACTGAAGGACCGCAGTACTGAAGAGGGAATCAGGCTATATTTTGCTCCCTGATACATTTCTGCTGTAGAGTATTTAGACTGCATGAGTCTTGAAACCCTAGAAGTTGAACCTTTCAACTCCCCAAGCTGTCTTCACATGGTGTCACATTGTGTCTCTGCCTTGACTGTACTGACATTATTTCTGCACTGCCTCTTAGGATTGTGAGTAGATCAACAGCTGTGGAGACTTAAAGAAATACTGACACCAGAAATTAATTTTTTTTATATCTACCATAAAATTTACTTTGCCAAATGCTTTTTCATTACCTGACTACCTGTGTTCAGCATGACATATTTTACAACATTCATATTTTAAAAAGTAGTTTTTTAGTGTCAGTGTCACTTTAATAGAATAAATCCTGTTGCTATTATTTTGTTCAAGAACCTTCTGCTGTCCTTAATTTTACTTTAGTCACACAGCACAAATGAGCTGTTGTTTTATTACATTTCCTCTTTATTTCTTCCACTTAGTGAAGGCCCATACCAGGGGGCACATTTACTAAGCTCGAGTGAAGGATAAAAATCATTCGACTATTCGACCATTCCATAGACGAAGTACTGTCTCTTTAAAAAAACTTTGACTACATACTTTGGCAGTTTAAACCTACCGAGGTGCAATGTTAGCCTATGGGGACCTTCCCCATCAGTTTTCGAAGGTATTTTTGATCGAAGAAAAATCCTTTGATTGAACGATTTTTGCTTTGATCGATCGATGGTAGGATTTGCGGTAAATCCTTCAAATTTGATATTCGAATTCGGAGGATTTTACTTCGATGGTCGAATTCGACGGTTTATTAACCCTCGATATTCGACCCTTAGTAAATGTGGCCCCAGGTGTTAGAATCAATGTAACCAATGTTGTATTTTTCCATAGTCGGACAAGGCCTATTGTAGGCTTCCCTTTATGTACTTTTCTACTCTGTAAAATAAATGTAAATGTAAAATGTATAAAAAAAATATACATACATAGTTGCCAAAATATAAACATAATAACCATGGATATGTCTCAAGACCATTGGATCATATGAGAAGGACTCTAAACCAGGCACAGACATAAATTGGCATAATTATTACAGTTACATGAAAGCTTTGAGAAGGGGTTGGATGGCTTTCTGTCATTGCAAATATTCTGGCGAACATATATATTGATAATAATAATTGTATTTTTAGTGATAAATAGGGTAAATAATTTATTCCTAATAGTACTTAATTGGCCATATATATATTTAATAATACATTATAAACTGATAATAAATACTGTTTTATATAAACACATTCATGTATATATTCATTAGTGTGGCTATTGGCAGTAGCGCTAAAAAAATATGCAAGATTTAAAGCAGATTATGAGCTCCATAAAACGTGTAATTCGTCAGAAATAGTACTGAAACGAACTGCTACGCTTGTGTAATTAACACCACTTATTTCAAGACAATTTGTCTCATTGCACTTTAGTAAATATGTGAGGGGTGTTAATTTTGATGCAAAAATATTCTCAGCGATAATAGGCGATTGGTTATAGACAATTTTTATGAACGGACGCCAGAGAGACTAAAGAAGGTATTTTTTTTTAGAAATTTAGGGTAGTTGGCATCTGTTTATTCCTGGGATTGACTTCTTCTGAACACTAAAGCTGGCCATAGATGTTGAGATTTTTAAAAGATCAGATCCTGATCGTGAGACCACGATCTTCTCAGAACGTACGATCGTACGACTTTACCATCAACTAAAAGGATTGGTCGGGCTTCCCTAAAATTGGTCGTTCGGCAAGAAGAATCGTCGCGTCTATGGGGAGCTCAATATAAAGCGTTTTACAATTTTCTCTTCTGGCTGGTTATACTGTACTGTGTCAGCCAGTTGATTTAACACCATACACAATATGATTGCAGTTTGGGCTGTAGAATAAATGATCAGATCAGGAGTTTTCTTTTCAGACATGGCACAAGAGCAGAGGAACAGCTGTATTATGTGTTTGATGTTAAATGTGTAGCCATGCAGCACATTGTTTTTACCTGGAGTCCTTTTTGCTTGCACTACTAAGGTGAACTGTCTGGAGTTTCACTTTATGGAAGACAGAGTTCCAAATGTCAAACTATAAGAAGAAAAAGACTTAAAATCCTATGACAAAGTTCTCAGAAAATAGTTGGCATTCAGATGTTTAAAGACTGTAGGAGGGTTTATGTCCCCTATAAAATGGCTTTCTATTATTCTTCCCTGTTTTTCATAAATTTCCTTTTGTATCAAACCAGTTCACACTGCGTCCATGAAACATGACGGTAAAAATCCACGTTCATGTGATTCATTGATACTATCTTTTTTAAACTTCTTTCTATTTGGCTGAATATGAATTCCATTCACAAAAATGTACAAAGGAGTTTGCTAGGTGAAGGAGCCCTTAATCATGACACCACACCAACAGATGGTTTTTATCTCATATAAAAGGAAACCTTACAGTATTAGGTGCGGTTATTAGGCTTTTGAGTGCTAAAGATCTAATCACCGTTTGCTGTAGCCACTTGTCCATGATTGGGATCTGTTATTATCAGCCCCTATTCATTTTGCTGTGGCTGGTGCTTGACTGGCTGACGTGCGTTAAGATGGGCTTTTGTTATTTTGCAAAGCTTTTCAAACATCAGCTTCTAATTGAGTGAACAGCAGTCTAATGTCAGTCTATCAAACTGCAATCACATGAGTGGATAAGGAAGTGTTTAGATTACATTTGCTGTTTCTAGAGAGCTTGAAATGCAATCTTCTGTAGGGATGACGGAAACAGTGGGGATGCCCAGTGGGTGCTGTTAAGCCTTTATCCTGCCAAATTTAAGTTTTTATATGATTTTAAATGTTACAGTCTCTAAGGAAGTCTATTGCTGCAAGACAAAGATAATTGATATTTTTATTTACAGCTGAGAAGCTGAATAAAATATTTTGATTACACGATAAAAGAGCATGAAATTCTCCAGAAATAATCTAATCTACTCACTTTCCCTGTTTGTTACTTGATCCATTCATGTACTAGTTATGTATGGTTCAGGAAACCTTGACCTTACCCCTCTAAATGTTGCCATTGTAGAACCCGGGCCCAACCTGTACCTGGGACATCTCAATCTTTACTCCTACTGTGCCCGTCTCTGTTTCCAAGACAGGGAATCTTTTGGAGCAGTGGAAGAGTATACTTCCCCAGTTTTCCCCAGCCCTAACACTGATTGGCCAAATTTCAATTCAAAGCCGCCCATCTAGTGGTCAACCTGCGGATCACCACATCACTATCATGTACTTGCAAAAAAATAGTAGGCAACTTTAATTTTCAAAGTCTTTTGCCAATGGAACTTTGTGTCATGATATGGTTTCCTTTAAAAAAAACTAAAGACCTCATTCTTACAACTGAGTCTGACTTGAGTGCTGACTAGCTTTAGCATGGGATGTCAGGTATGAAGGCACAGATATGTAGACTACAAATGACATCCAATCGCATTATATAGAGTTATTTCTGATCTTTTCTTGCAAGTATAGAATTAAAGTTGATTCTTCATTAAAACAGTTCCTAGGTTTAATTTAATACACAGGCAAAAAGGTGTCCTATATAATTGTATACTGGTCACAACGGAAGCTGAATAGAAGAGACTCACAAAAGAAAGTAATAACCATTTTTCTTATGGTCAGTGTAAAGTCTTGTTACTAGGATCACTGACCTTAACAAACAGAATGTAGTTTAGATTCATGACTGGAAAGAGGAAGAATAGACAGGTTCCAAGCCAAGGGGATACAATTGAATAAAATCAATATAGTCATAATAATAATAATAATAATATGACCAACTGCATAATTTTCTAGCTTATTTCTGCCTTCAAGGATTTCCCCTCTAACTGTTTCCCTATAATTAAACTGCTAATTTCCTCCATTTGTCTTCACTTAAGCCTTGCCTTGGAACATCTTGACATTTTGCTCTTGGTAATTCTGAAGCTGTTTGCAACAGTGTTGAGAATCTTCTTGTTAAAGACAATTCTTCTTACTGACCAGGAGGTCAAGTATTTCACTTTTATGATGCAGGACATGGATATTTCCCATCATGCCAGGGTGCTCATTCTGCGGGCCTAGAAATTGTCATTCCTACACCACATACAAAAATGTGTAATTTTCTACTGAAAGATAGTGAAAGACACACCATGGGTGGGAAAAACTGCAGTACCTGTTCTGATCTGCAGCAGAGGTCAACTTGCGTTACATCAATAAGCTGGAAATTATAGGTCTATGTGAAGTTGTGCCCAACCAAGCAACTTTCCCCAAAATTTAAGGTTGCACAGTCTGCTTCTCTTCTCAAATATGCCTTAGCTGATATTCTGTGTTTATAAACGGTGTGACACATGAGACTTCTACCTTTTGTCAGGAAGGATTGGAACCAAAAAGAAGCACAGCATATGCATAATAAAGCTATAACTACTTATAAACAAATACAAGAGGTCATCTGCACTTGACCCATTATCAATATATTTAAAGGAACAGTAACATCAAAAAATAAAAGTCTTTTTAAGTAATGAAAATATAATGCAGTGTTGCCCTGCGCTGGTAAAACTGCTGTGTTTGGTTAAGGAACACTACTATTGTTTATATAAATAAGCTGCTGTGTAGCAATGGGGGCAGCCATTCAAAGGAGAAAAGGCTCAGGTTACACAGCAGATAGCAAATAAGCTCTGTATGTCTAATGGTGTTATCTGTTATCCATTAGTTTACCTGTGCCATATAGCCATTTTTCAATCTCCGCCATTGCTACACAGCAGCTTGTTTATATGAACTATAGTAGTGCTTCTGAAGCAAATAGATCAGTTTTACCAGTGCACTGCAACAGGACATGATATCTTCATTAGTTAAATAACTTTCATTTTTGGTGTTACTGTTCCTTTAAGAC
Source organism: Xenopus petersii (assembly GCA_038501925.1). Classification (NCBI taxonomy): domain Eukaryota; kingdom Metazoa; phylum Chordata; class Amphibia; order Anura; family Pipidae; genus Xenopus; species Xenopus petersii. The sequence goes on from CM076675.1 coordinate 41,079,606, forward strand.
ATTGAGACATTTTGTGCATACAGCTACTAAAAAATGCCTTACCCTTTAAACAAAAAAGGGACTTTTTGTCCATATACTGCAATATATTTAAGCTGGCCAACTACGTCAAAGTCATCCCATATCTGGCCAGTCCTACACTCAACTTGCATCCGATTCATTTAGAATTATATTGCTTCATTATACATTATACACAGGGACTTAGAATTACTTGCTGCTTTCAAGGTTAAAACTAGGGATGCACTGAATCCACTTTTTTGGATTTGGCCGTACCGAAGGGGAAAATATTTTTTACTTCCTTGTTTTCTGACAAAAAGTCACGCAATTTCCCTCCCTGCCCCTAATTTGCATATGCAAATTAGGATTTGGATTCGGTTCGGCCGGGCAGAAGGATACGGCCGAATCCGAATCCTGCTGAAAAAGGCCGAATCCCGAACCGAATCCTGGATTCGGTGCATCCCTAGTTAAAACTCCCAAACATGGTTGCCCTTTTATTATTGTGGTCACAGCCTCATTGCACCCCTGCCTAATGGTTTTAAAAATTAGTGGTGAGCACAACATTCCCTTGTTTGTTATAGTAAAGACATTACTACTTGCTGTGATTCCATGCATAACATTTATGATTTGCAATTATTATCAGTCATATCTGACATCCCATGCTAAAGCAGGTCAGCACTCAAATCAAACTCAGTTGTAAGAATAAGGTCTTTCGTTTTTTTAAAGGAAAGCCTATCATGACACAAAGTTCTATTGGCAAAAGACTTTTTGCATACTATTTTATTGCAAGTACATGATGTGCTTTCACAAAGGATTTAGGGATTCAGCCGAATCCCAAATATTGGATTTGGCGCATTCCTATTAAAAATGCTGAACTTGTGCATGAATTATTGTTGGTATTGCTTCACTTGTCTTATGCCGGTGTTTGGGGCACCTTGGGAAATAACACAGTCAGTTATTGAATGGATTTTGAAGGATTGCTTATGATTATCTGTTTCCTGTGGCTAAATTTGCTTGATGACTCAATTTGTTCACAAATTAATATATCAACGTTTCAATGAAAATGACAGAATCGAAGAAAGCTGGTTCAGTAATAAACAGTATATTGCAATATTTATGTAACAGCTGCATCGATGTATCTTTAATAGCTCAGAAACTGCAGTGTAAGTCAGTCTGTGCAGGTCACCTAAGGATTAGAGCAATTAAGAAGCGCTTTTCTCCCAGAGGGTACAGTGCTAGTTATAGGCATTATAATGTCACTCTATCTTCAGACCAGCTGGGGAATGCAGTCTTTTTTGAGCTTGAATCAAACATTCTACTTGCAACCTGTGATCGTAATTCTCTTCCTGCTATGGTTACTGCCTATTTATGTCTTAAACAATTCAGAAACGGGCTTGCTAATATTTTTGTTATGAGCATTCTGACTGCAGAAGATATGTTTAGACAGACCTCTGGATTGCATTTCACACAGCCCTCTGGGCATTTTAAACATCTAAGGGCATACTGCAACCTTGTTGTTGATTTAGCAGCCCTCTTATTGTTCAGCACTCCAGTCATTTCTGAATGATAAGATACTTCTATCAACTGAGTAAACATATCTGCTAAGGTGACATCTGATTAGAGAGCTATAGTTCTAGGTAGTCTAGCAATATTTATAATATTGTTGGAAAATGGTCTCAAAATACTATATTCTGGGTGTTTGGATAAGTCCTGTCCATAAAGTAGCATATTCTCTCTTGAAACCTCAGTTGGGGACATTTGAGGTTGCAGTTATACTTCAGAAGTCTACTACCCAGCACTTGAACTAGCTGCATACATTTTGTAATTTATACAATAACCAACATTTAAAGGGATTGTTTACTTTTAATATGATGCAGAGAGTGATATTTTAAGACAAATTGCAGTTGTTGTTTATTATTATTTGTAGTTATTTTGTTTTATTATTCAACTGCTCTGCAGTTTGCAAGTTCACCGATCTGTTTGCTAGGATCCAAATTACCATATCAACCATGTCTGGATTTGAATAAGAGACTGGAATATGAATAGAAGAGGCCTGAATAGAAAGATGAGTAATAAAAAGTAGCAATAACAATACATTTGTAACCTTACAGGGCTTTTGTTTTTTAGATGAGGTCAGTGACTCCAATTTGAAAGCTGGAAAGAGTCAGAAGAAGAAGGAATATAATTCAGAAATTCTAAAAAAGAAAAAATTAATGCCAATGGAACAGTTGCTTAGAATTAGCCATTTAATAACATACTAAAAGTTAGTGAGGAAAGATGAACCAGCCCTTTATATGAAAATGGTGATATCATACAAAAAGACAATGGTGGTCTTAGAGAGATAAAAACGCCTTACAAGTAATATGTAAGTAATAAAAAATAGGAATAACAATACTGGTGCAAGAGGTAACGTTCAGTAAAATCCTTAGTGAATTTGCACAAATTCACCAGGCGTTAAGTATCGAAGTACCAGTAGAGTCTATCTCCTTCACTAGCGAAGTTATGCGTATCGAAGTTATGCAACCATTGGTAAATCGGTGAAGTACCGAAATGACGTCACGCTGGCGATTTTTCACCAGCGCGTCAGTCACTTCGCCTAAATTTACCCCCATGTTTGCAGGGCCAAGCAGGCAGCTATCCTGGCAATATCGCTTGATATGGTCTTTTTAGTTGATGGACAAATCATACATTTAAACAATTATTTAGATTTAGAGCCATAAAAACTCCTTACAGCCAATATGGGGTGGGGTAGATTCAATATTCTTCACACCATGGTTTATGTGCTTGTGTAGGCATGTGCCATGGGTTCAATGGTGCTAGTACCCTTGGCACACACCTCTGTTGCCTCTAACTTTAGTCCTTATGAATCAAGACCAGTGAGCAGATGAGTTGTGTCCACAGGGGAAAAAGGGGAGAGGGGGAAAGAGTTGCCGAACGGAGGTGGAAGGTGGCAAGGGGCAAGTGGGGTGCTGGTGAATGGTGACTGGAGATTTGCCTTGGGCGTCGTCCTGTTTTCACCCAGCTGTCAAGGATTAGGTAGGGGGCGCTGTGGAGACTGATAGGGAAAGGGTGAATCCTTGAGGCAGGAGCTGTATGTGCCTAGGGAACACGTAAAGGGAGGGCAGGAACAGGTTGATGAGGGCGAAGAGTCAGACTGGATCAGGTGCAGAGCAGAACAGGATGGAGAGGGCGAAGATCAGGACTGGACTAGGCAGGATGAACAGGGCGACGACTCAGGACAGGAACAGACTGAATGGAGCAGGAGTGGAACAGGAACAGATTGGATGGGCCAGGATGGTGCAGGCGTAGATCAGATCAAACTAGGGATAGGGTGCAGAGGGAGACTAGAGCAGAAGGAGACTGGAGCGGATAGTGAGAGAGGACTGGAGAGCAGGATAGCAAGAGAGGACTGGAGAGCAGGATAGCGAGAGAGGACTGGAGAGCAGGGTAGCGAGAGAGGGCGAGTGAGATGAGGGGGTACAAAGTACAAGGCAGGGTCAGGAAGCAAGAATCAGGAACAGGCGAGGCAAGGTCAGTACAAGGTGAAGTCAGGGCAAGGTACAAGGTGGAACAGGAAGCAGAAATCAGGTACAAGCAAGGCAGGGTCAGGTCAAGGCTGAAATAGGTTAAGGCAAGGTGAAAGGTCGAACTGGAGCAGAGCAAGGAAGGATAAGGAGGAAAGGTTCAAGGTAGGACAGAACAAGGCAAGAAGACAAAAGTGGAAACCCTTAGCTAGGGACAATGCCACACTGCTAGTTTGGTAAACAATGCTCTGGCAAGTTGTGTTTGGAGGGTTGAGCTTAAATAGGGCAGAGTCAGCCCTGATTGGCTGATTGCAACTAATGCGCTGGGACTGCAGAGGCCAAACAGGCTGAGGCTGGAGAGACCAATCAGGCTGCAGCTGGGCTAGGGCTGCAGAGGCCAGGTAACAAATAGCAAGGGACCCTTCAGGCTGCTCACCTGGCCATATGGTTAAGGCATCGAACCAGAAATCCAAAGGTCCCTGGCTCGAATCCCAGCAATAGCTTTGTGTATATTTAGGTCTATAATGTTTAGGTAGTTCTGTAGATTTGGGTGCGCTGTATAAAAGCCTAGTCTTTATTTCTAACAAACACTGCTTCCAGTGCAATCAGTTTGATATGTTATTACTTTTGCACAACAGTTGTATATGAGTGCTGATTGCAATATTTACATACTGCAATAAAGTTCCCTAATGTATAAATGCCCTGATAATTATGTGCACGTTTCCCTTGATAGAGTACATTTATGCTATTCTTGAATAATGCTCATACATTCTCTGCAAAATGTTAAGGAACCTGGAGTTGCAGAGCAAATAAACAATAACAACTATGACATTTTTCCTTTGGAGAGTAATCAATAATAATGTAAGCAGTCATTGTATAGCTATAGATTTTTATCTCCCCTATATCCTAGATTTTAAGGTGCAATTGATCTATTATGAACTGAGTCCAACCCGGGGCACTTTGCTTGGACTTTGTTTGGAATCTGAGGAATTGTGGTATCATGAAATAATGCGGGACTCCAGCTAAAAGACATTGCTACCACTAACAATTCTTCTGTGAATGTTTTTTATTGCAAATATTACATAGAAGTAGGATGCCTAAAATCCAGCACTTATCCCATTGCTGTATTATAACGCCCATCATCGTTTCACAAGGTACTTGCCATAAGATGTCTTTCAGTAATATCCAGAGGGCTGCAGCTTGGTCACTTTTGAGGTTTCTGGGATTTGCATTTCAACATTAATTCAACATAAATGATGGTCTGTGGATCCTTGAGAGGATGCTGGGAGTTGTAGTTCATTGGAACTAAGATGCAGCAAATTGTAATTTCCAATGATTGGTTTTTTGAATGCCTTAATTGCTGTATTAAATACAATGGCAGTTAAAATTAGCATCAGTATTCATGGTTGAGAGCAGTGCCCTAGACATCCTGTAATGGGAATTAATGATGTTTCATTTCAGGTGAAGATTTTCTACTTTCTCCCTCCCTCCTCCATCACAAGGAGGAGGTGTAATAACACCTAGCCACAGATTTAGTGCTGAGGACAGAAAGAAGTGGAACAGACACTGAAACAGAACAATTAGGAAGCCTTTGTCATGTAAAACACCCCCAGAGGAATTACTTATAACTTACATTTGTGTGATATCGAGCAAAGTTCATTTCCCCAAATAAGCAAAACATTTGGCATAGTAATAGGGTATAGCAGTTCAAAAAGATGCCTCTAAGCTCAAAGCTAATTTTTGTGAAAAGCTGCCATTTTGCGCTCTCTCTCTCTCTCTTTGGCATGAAGCTTGATTTACTGCTATCATTTATTATTTTGGCCACAACATCTGAGTTATTTCTCTTCTGCGTAGATACCAAATAGTTGGAAGTTGCATATTATACCCTCAGCCATTTTCAATCAGTTATAATTAAAGTGACCGGGGTGCCAACATATATTTTCATGCAAGAAATAAGTATTGAATTGCAAGCAGGTGTTTTCTGCAGGGCAGGGAAAACAGTTTGAATTGAATATATCACTTTCAATATCCCACTGCCTGGCTATACCAGGTATTGAAATGATTCTGATGCTTCTAAATAAATATACTCACTATAAAGGGATAATAATGCAGCAACATACCGTATATACTCGAGTATAAGCCGTGTTTTTCAGCCCCCAAAATATGCTGAAAAACTCTACCTCGGCTTATACTCGGGTCAAGTCGCAAAAACGGTCGCCGGCGTCTAAGAATAGTCGCCGGTATCTAAGAATAGTCGCTGGCGCCTAAGAATAGTCTCCAAGAATATTCGCCGGCATCCAAGAATGGTCGCCGGCATCCAAAAACGAGACGCCGGCACCTCCAATGGGAGCAGAAACCTGCAATTTTTTGATTGAAACTTACCAGAAGCTGCTACATTTCTCACCCTAGGCTTATACTTGAGTCAATAAGCTTTCCCAGTTTTTGGAGGTAAAATTAGGTACCTCGGCTTATACTCGGAACGGCTTATACTCGAGTATACTGTATACGGTATTCTCTTCTTGCTATGTTTGTATGCAGTGATAGCTACCCTGTTTCTTATATTCTAGTCCCTTAATAACCCAAAGTATCATGGGAGTTTAAGAAAATAAAAAACCTGAGGATGCAGACAGGGCTGGATTTACATAATGGGCACCCCTAGGCCCACTGCTGTGCGCAGCCCCTGTCCCCTCCCCTTTATTCATGCAAATTTTATCATCTGGACCAGAGCAATGGGGATTGGCGCATGGGAAATTTAAAAAATGAGCACATCCCCAGTGTTTTTGAACCTAAAACCTTGCCGGCCTAGGTGGCCTTTCCACAAATCCGGGCCTGGATGCAGAGGATGGTTTTTTAAGCTGCTGCTGAAAAGGGACATAGATGCACCAATGGTTGGGTGGCAATACCATTACTATCTAAACTGCCATATGGCACTGTTCCATGTGGTATCTAAGAAGTGACATATACAGTAGCTATTTTCTATTAATATCATTGAAAGCCTCTGAGCATATATCATGAAAAGTCATATTTTCATTGTGTCAGTCAAATTATAAGGAGTATTACCGCCACTCTCCTCTAAACATAGGCCAGGTTAAATGCGATGGTAAAAACTTGAAAAGTCTACAAGAAAGTCTGCAATGGAACTACTTATTTTGACCTCTCCTTGGTGTTATTGCTTAGATGGCACTAGACTTCTCTGTCTGGTAGCAAATTAAATGCTGTTAACCTTTCTCTGTGAATGCCCAAAAATATCACCAGCAGGGGGCTTGGCTATCTAGAGATTTATGGAAAACATTTTGGGCCCCATATACACAGCCAAACATAATAAAGAAAAGATTTGAACATTATTATTGCATAGTTTTGGATTTCTTGGACATAGCATATCTAAACCATAGTCAACCTTATGCTTAACTATGGGTCCAAAATACATTGTTACATGCAAAGAGGTTGTATTTCTGTAAAATGGAAGGGGTTATGGGCAAAAACATGAAGCAGCTTTCTATTTCTTCACGTTTTACATTTTGTAATGCTAGAAAAGGCGTGTATCGTGTATGTTTTGAGAGAACAGCCAATTCAAAACTATTCTGCATCCGTGCGATCTGCAGTGGGAATTCCTGCAAGGCTTTTATTATTTGCTTTTCTAATTAAAAGCAGAGAATTGCAATTTCACAGGGCAAAAGGTATAATTAAAGAAAACATGGCACACTGGTTATTTTCTGGGCTTGGTGTTAATTTAAAGAGGGATGAAACTTAATTAAAAGTATTTCACACAGAACATATAAGTTACAGGTAGCTAAGACCTACAGTTTTTGCATTCTTGGTTGTGTCCTCAATTTTAGACATTTAAACATCTTTCTGCATGTACGGTAATCATTGCTCAGAAGCACCCAGTGCTACACACCTAGTCAATATCTCTATATGTAAAGCCGTTCAGAAGCTTTATTGTATTAAATATGCTTTTAAAGGATGATGTTAAAAAAATGTAATGTGAAATTGCTCAGAGCATTTTTTAAGCACTTTTGCAATTTTATTTATTTTCAGGTTTCAGGGTAACATCAGAACAATTCTCTTTTATCTTCTGAAGGTATATCTCTTTGACTGTTTTTGACTTATCTGACCAGCAGGTGGCGCAGTTGTTACAAAAGTAATTATATTGGCATTCAATAAAAACTTAAATAGCTCTGAAATTGACAAAAAAAAATAATGTAAATTGCAATCATGCTTAGAAAAGCACCCTGAGCAATTTTTGAACATTTAGTTTATGCTTTAAAGGAATATAGGGGAATGAAATATGTTTTGTTAGAGCCAAAAACATTTGCAAACAACTTTGCGCACATAAGCGACCACGTTTGATTCCTTTTTTTTAAAAAAAATTATTACAGACCTCAGCAATTTCCTTCAAACATGTGCAGTGTATGTGATAAAATTTAGCAATCGACAAAGCGTTTTAAAATATTTAACTAAACTCCAGAGCAGGTGTTAATGCTAACCTTTACTTAGAGATAATTAGCAATGTAATATTCACCAGCGAATGATTTTACATCGCAAGCAGCAATAAACATTCGCAAAAACGCCATTTTAAATAACGCGTGGGATTTTTAATTACGCCCCCCCCCATAATGTCTTGCTAATCCTTGTTAGGAAAACATGAATTAAAGTAATATTTGGTCCTGGCATTGCATTTCTCCTAGGTTTATGTTTCAGGGAATGAAAATATTACAAATGATCTGTAGATCAAAAGTAAATGTCATTGATTTAAAGAATAATTGCTTCAACAAACTCAGTTGTATTATGGTATTAAGAGAGTATTGGCATTACAATTCATGAATAACCTTTTGCAAAAAAACCATGCTTTCATTTGCATATGTTGGCCTTAAACATTTTATGTCATCTAAATACATATTACATAAATCAGTCTGCTAAATAGGATTTTAAGGGATTTTTGATTTTTATTTCTCACCTAATATGTTCAATTCTAAGGATAAGCAAAATCTTGTGTCTCATTTGACCAGGAGAAGCAAACATAGACAGTCAAAAATCCATTATAACGCCGACGCACGTTCTGACGCCGGCGACCATTCCGTCGCCGGTGACCAATCGGCAGACGGGAAGAAGCGGGCGTCATCAAGCAGCGACCAGCAGGATCCACATGGTGAGGCCGGGGGTCGCCATTTTGGACGCCGTCGCCATCTTGGACGCTGACGCCATCTTGGATTCCATCCATATCTATTACACTACTTCCCTAAAAAATGTTCCTCAAGCGTCTAAATTATCAATGAAAACCAAATAAAAAGCAGTCAAATCAATTCACAGCAATGTTCTTTTTCGTCTCCCTGCATTGTGGGAAATGGTCAGCGTGACCTTCCACTATTAGATAAAAAGGAAATCTTTCTATATCCTTTGAATTTGGAACATGTGCTATCAGTTCCTGGAAATGTGAAAAATAGGGACCATTTCTCGAAAGGATAATGTGCCCTAACCTTGCTTATGGAAGATATATATATAAGATACTGCACAGAACCTTCAGTGCATTGCGCATTCTATCTCTCTTGCTGCCAACAACATTAACAGCTTGCAGAAAATTCTGAGAAGAAAGGATAAAAATCAGTGAACAATTTAACCTGTTCAGAGCTAAGATTTTGTACAATGACAGGGTGGAGCAATATATCAAACCTAGTGCTATTATTTGTATTCCTTGCTGATTAGGTCGTCAAATGTTAATACATTAATTATTTATATGATACAGATATGTAATTTGGACCGTCATATCTTAAGTCTACAAGAAAATGATGTAACCATTATATATAAACCCAATAGGCTGCTTTTGATTCAAATAAAGATGATTGATATCTTAGTTTGGATCAAGTCCAAGGTACTGTTTAATAATTACAGTGAAAAAGAAAATCATTTTTAAAAAATTTGGATTACTTGGATAAAATGGAGTCTATGTGAGATGGCCTTTCCATAATTCAGAACTTTCTGGATGATGGGTTTCCAGATAACGGGTCCCATACTTGTATCTCAGATGTAAAAGTTAACGTTTAAGGGCACACCCCTTAGAGAAAATGAGAGATAAATGGTCAAGAGAAATCTTAGGTTACCATGTCTGTCAGAGAAAGATGTATTCAAACTAAGTTCCTGGACAGCGTGTACTTCATACCATATAGGCTTGCAAAACTATATCCAATGGTCTCAGAGCAATGTATCAAATGTAGGAAGCAGGTACATTTCTACATGTGTTCTGGGAATGCCCTCGTTTCCAAGGTTTCTGGGAGGACGTTCTGCAACACACCTCCCTAGTTTTGGACAACCCATGCTTTAGAACCCCGTTGGTTTGCCTTTTGGGAGTGATGGCCAACTTGGGTTTGAAGTCTAATGTTAAACTTTGCTATCTACAACTTTAATATTACGCAAAAAAAGTCTATCCTTTTGCATTGGAAGTCACTTTTGCATTGGAAGGTCCATGACCTTTTGGAGGGGGCAGGTTAAAAATATTTTGCCTTATCAAAAACTGACTTATACAGTTAGGGGCTGCCCAAAACTGTTTAAGGACATCTGGGGCACATGGATAGAAAGTGAAGATGCCCACTAGCATTGTGTTTAACATGATGGCTCCACTGGCAATGTTTAATGTCTGTTGGACTTCAACACAAAGGAACTTAAAAATTCTTAAGAAGCTGCGTGATGCAAAGGATCCTTTAAAATAAAATCCTCTATACATTGGTTTGAATGGACTTTGGCAGGTGTGAGCTTCCAGTTTTTTTCTACAAAAAAGTCATTAAGTAGATGCTAAATTTCAGTCTGGAGCATTTAGGGTCCTATATGGAGTAGGGTTTGTGCACATCGCTTAGGGGTACGTGTTAAACACTGGGACAGACCTGTAATTGACTGGCCCAGTTTTACACTAATACAAAAAAGACAGACAAGAGGACAACATGGGTCATGGCCACCTGGACAATGTCAAGATATTGACATATATTTGGTGCAACTTTGGCCAAAATGTCTTTCTGCCTGAAAAAAAAAGTCTGCATGATTTTCTAGTAGACTTGTGGTATGAAGATCCAAATTAAAGAAAGATCCGGTATCTGGAAAACCCCTGGTCCGAAGCATTCTGCATAATAGGTTCCATACCTTTAAATTTCTGCAAGTGGACATTGCAACTTTTACAGTTTTACCCAAAGCCAGTACAGCCAGTGCAGTAGAGGAACAGTATTGCTATGTCACTTGTGAGGGGACTTGCCAGTAAAGATGATGAGGCTCATTTATCAACACTGGGAAAATTTGGCCATGGGCAGTTACCTATAACAACCAATCAGTGATTAGCTTGTTATAGCCAGCTGCAAGTAGAACAATGAATGCAGAAATCTGATTGGTTGTCATGGGTTACTGCCATGGGCAAAATTCGGCTGCGCAAATTATGGACACGCATCAGAAAAGTCGTTCACATCAAAATCGTAGAGCGTCAACATTATTCGGACTTTCATGCCAGCGGCAAAATTGCAGAGAGCGCCAGAATTGATGTCAAAATTAGAGTTTCGCAAATTTTGTGCTGTTTCGCGAATCTCCTAGAATTTTTCGACAAAGCGAAACGGGACAAATTCGCCCATCACTAGTCAATGAGCTTTCTTACATGAAACCTTTATATAAATTTGAATGTGTTATATTGATACATATTCTTGAACATGCAAATTATGGTTTTGTTTCCAACATATTCAAAGATAATGCAATCTTCATGGGCGCATCTGTCTTTGGATTTAAAGGAATAGTTCAGTGTGAAAATAAAAACTGGGTAAATAGATTACATTTTTGCCTAACTAACTATATTAGAAACATTTTTTATTTTGCACAGCCTATCTATTTACCCAGTTTTTATTTTCACACTGAACAATTCCTTTAATGTTTGTTTTTCAACCATTTAAAGAATATCTCATTAATGTTTACAGTTAATTGCCAGACATTCCTACTGAAAACATAACAGCACAATAGTATGTATTTTTCTAGCTGTCTCTAGATGCGTTTGCTGGTACAGCATATTTGTTAGACCTGAGAATTTCTCTGTAGGGAGAAAGCAATTGTTTGTGAATAAAGAATGATTCTGTAATTATGCAAAATGCTACATTTTTCATAACACTTGTAATTGATTCCTTCACAGTTTGTTGGTCCGGAATCTATTCATTTAACACATTGGATAGGCAATTCCACAAGGGCCATTCTGGGAAATTGGTGTGGAAACGAGCAGGGCAGAAAGTGGCTATTATGAAAATATCTTACACTCTAATTCACATCAAACAGGACAAGTGGGTTAAATATGTTTTCACTGTGTAATTTATTTTGCCTCAAAATTGACTATCCTTCCTACAGGTAAATTCAATATTAATGGAGTTTTCACCCATTTCTGTAGCATGTTATGTGCAATGTTTTTCCACCTCAGTATTTGGGAATGTCTCTCTTTATCTAACTCTGCCAAGTTAATTTCAATTAGTCAAGTGTATTTTCACAACAAATCTTATATTTCTTAAAAAGTGTGCAGGAATTTTCTTCTGGTGTAAATTCTCTGTGAAAATTCACCAGCTGTAGTAGGGAACAATCTGTAGTGAATTTACACCATAAAGAATATACATTCGTCGAAGGAGATGATTTGGTGATGCAAAAATGGCTGCTCTATCTTTACAATGGAAGCTGTGCTGGGCCAGGCAAACTGGTTGCCCCTGGTGTACGTGGTCATGTGCAACCCAGCACACGGACTGGTGTGCGTCGCCATGATTTGACTTCCGAGAGCGGCACTCACTTGGCCATTTTCAGTGAGGTAACACTTGCTGGACTATGGGTAGGCAACAGGGAAGGTACATGCCTGGCATCCCCAAAGCTTTGTGCCCTAGGACTCTTTTGCCGACCCCTAATTCCGGCCCTGTATGGAAGTGCACCGACCTGAACTTCTCTTTCTCTTGGTGAAAATTAATTCTTGTGCTCTTTAAAATTGTTCACACTTATGCACTGAACAAGTTTCCCCTGGCAAAAAAAAATATGAATGTCACCAATGCAAAGCACATATGCACTAATACAAAGTTAATTCATCAAACTCTCCTTCTAGTAAATTGGAGATGGTGTGGCAGTGATTCATTTTCAATGAGAATACTGCAAATTTTACCGTTTGCCCTTTAGAAAATATGTTCCAATATTTTTAAAAGAAAATCCATGGTATTGTAGGAGGCATTTTAATACTATACCAGAAATAAACAGACCAACACAAGAATATGGTGGAAAGGTTGCTGTTGTTTATTTAGGGGTTTTTTCATAACATTAACATTTAACCATTAATTCACTGTACTGAAACGTTATATCATAACCACGTACCATTTTTCCTTGCCATAAAGCCTAGGAGCTACCATTACAATCACCATTATCCACCCTGATTGGGTGACATTTACCACCTAAATAGCAGCAACAATACAAAATACATTTTTATATAACACTGTAATATTGGGGAGGGGGGGAGGGGGAACGTGTTCAAGACGTTGCAGGTCCCAAGAGAACGTGCACCTGCTGGACACTGGTATTTATAACCTTACCCCCCACACCTGCAGTAATCATCTAGCCAAACCACCTGGTCGCTAATTAATAAACCCCCTTTTCTTTGCCTCCACAATCCCATGAGGCCTTTCGCCTATTCTGCTCGGCCCTTACCATGGTATTGTAGGAGGCATTTTAATACTATACCAGAAATAAACAGACCAACACAAGAATATGGTGGAAAGGTTGCTGTTGTTTATTTAGGGGTTTTTTCATAACATTAACATTTAACCATTAATTCACTGTACTGAAACGTTATATCATAACCACGTACCATTTTTCCTTGCCATAAAGCCTAGGAGCTACCATTACAATCACCATTATCCACCCTGATTGGGTGACATTTACCACCATTACCATCCTAGCTGAAATCATTCAGCGAGGATGGCCCCCACAGCAACAACGCAGCTCTCTCCACCATATTCTGAAAACCATTATTCAATATGTCCAAACCTATGCCTGAAAGATGAACCCAATCATCCCTGTACAAACCTTCACATCCACCTTCCAGTTCTGTATGCCTAAATGAAAAACCACCCAGTAAGGGCATGAACTTGAACAAAGCTCTATTAATCTTCTTTCTGACTCTCTCCAAAGGCTTAAATTGTGGTGTCTTAATCCAAACAAGCCTTTGCACAATTTCAGAAAAAATGATCACAACATTATTGAAACTTAAACGCAGCTGAGTCAAATCCCTTCTCATAAAATTAATTAGCTCTAGGGTTCTCACTTTTCCAACATCATTTCCCCCTAAATGAACTATAATTACATCTGGGTTGGGGAAAGTAGCCCTTGCTGCCCAAATTGCCGACAACAGATTAACCCACTTCATGCCTCTTCTACCAAACCAAAAAACCTGAAAATTGTTTGGGTCTAATAAATTAGCTGTATATAGTCTCCTAGTAGCTCTCTCTTCTGCCCAAGAGACAAATGAATGTCCAACAATCCATATTATTTTCTTGCTGGGCCCTGAAACAAACAAATGATAATTAAAAGACATTCGTTACTGATAAATGTGGACGTACATACAGCTTAAACCTACTTGAATTCCACCTGCCTAATTTCTTAATCACTGCTTCTCCCAATCCCAAATTAGCTGCTTCAGTTGCTGCCCCAATCCTAAATGAATGTGCTGTGATGTTTAAATTGCCTAAACCACATCTCACAATACAGAGCTTTAAAACTTTATTGAATTGAAATTTAGACATAGGAGTCCCATCTAAATGAACTAGAAAAGAACTACTACCCATGGGCCTCATTTTCAAAAACTCTTTGACTGCACTCACTGGACAAATACAAGAGTCCTCCAAACTATGTAACCATATTCTACAACCTAAACCTTGTTGATCAGTCTTAGATCTTCTAACCCAAATACTCACTCTATCTTCAAATAAACTCACATCATTTATTTGTAAATTTGCTGACAACCTCTTATTGTCAGCAACCAATTCCCCAATACGCAGGGCTGCAAAAAATGCCAACACAAATGAAGTTTTAAATAAAATTTCCTCATATTTGGAAACACAAATATCCGCTAATGATGAAATAATATGGACCAGCAACTGAGAAGAAAGAGGTCTCCTGCCATCCGGCTTACCCACTTTTTTCTTATGGCCTTTTACCATTTGCTGAACCATAAAGTAGCTATTTAAAGGTTTCTTACCTTCCAACTTCATAAAGAATGAGATACCTGCTAATATCTTAGCAATACTTGCACCTGATAAGTTCTCTTGAATGAGAGACAAAACAAAACTTACAGCCACCTGTTCCTGAGGCAAGTTATCTGGTTCCTCAAAGCCTAGCAAGAACCTGCTCCATCTGCTCCAACTCTTAACATAACAGCACCATGTAGATTCTGCAACAGAATTCCTCAATGTCTCACTCAATCTGGCAAAATCAATCCCCACAAATGCTCTGGACATTCCGTACCCTCTTCGTCTGCATCCGGTGCCAACTCCCGGAATCGCTGAAAATGAAAACGAGAAAGAGCATCGGCAATTTCATTTCTTGTACCTGGTATATGCCTTGCTCTAACCCAAATATTGTTTACTAAACAACAAAGAACCAAATGTCTCAGAAGTCGCACTACTTCCATAGACTTTGCAGACAAATTGTTTACTGACAAAACCACACCCATATTATCACAATTAAATAATAACCTTTTTCCAGCAAAATATTTACCCCATACTACTATGGTCACCACTAATGGAAATAGCTCCAATAAAACCATATTTTTTGTTAAACCATTCTCCTTCCACGTTTCTGGCCAGCTCCCAGTGCACCAATGACCATTCCAGTAAGCCCCAAAGCCTTCGGATCCTGCTGCGTCTGTATATATTTGTAAATCACTAGCATCTACAAACTCCTGTTGCCAAACAGACCTTCCATTATACACTTGTAAAAATTGCTGCCACACCATCAAGTCTTCTCTTGCCTCTCTTGACAACTTTATATGACACCAAGGCGATTTTACTCCTACTGTCAATGCTGATAACCTCCTGTTAAATATTCTGCCCATAGGCATTATTCGTGTTGCAAACGCCAAGATACCCAACAATGATTGAAGTTCTTTTAATGTAACCGACTTTTTTGACAAAATTGCAAACAACAAATCCTTTAATTTGTCTAACTTCTCTTTCGGCAGTTTGAACACCATAGCTTCAGAATCTATGGTTATACCCAAAAATTCCAGCTGGGTTACTGGGATAATTGTTTTTTCTTTGCACAGTGGGACACCAATAAATCTACAGATTGCACAAAATGTAGACAACAGGAAACTGCATACATCAGAACCAGATGGACCAACAAATAAAAAATCATCTAAATAATGCATTGATAGATTTAATCCTGTTTCATACTTCAATATCCACTCAAGAAATGTAGAGAATGACTCAAAATATGAACAGGATAATGCACATCCCATAGGCAAACAGCGATCAAAATAAAATTTTCCTTGAAATTGAAAACCTAATGAACTAAAACTATTTGGATGCACTGGCAAAAGCCTAAATACTGCTTCCACATCACATTTAGCCATTAATGCACCCTCACCACACTTCCTTAACAAAACTAAAGCCTGGTCGAAAGTGGCATAAGACACTGAACACAATTCTTTCTCTATCTGATCATTTAAAGACATGCCCTTAGGATACGAAAGGTGATGAATTAACCTGAATGACCCTTTCTCTTTTTTCGGTACCACCCCGAGTGGAGACAGCCTAAAATCAATAAAAGGTGGTACCTCAAAAGGACCAGCTATTCTTCCCAATTCCTTTTCCTTCTCTATTTTGTTTAATACTATTTCTTGGTGATCCATAACCGACTTCAAATTATTTACCCAATTCAAACCAACACCTTCAAAAACAGGGAGCCGAAACCCTTCTTCAAAGCCTTTACTAATGAACAATGCCTTCTCCTTGCTTGGGTAAAGCTCTAGCCAGCGTTGCATTCTTTGCAGGTTCACTGGACTCCAGGCTTTTAAGTAAATATTCTCTTGTACTGGATTGCGATAATGCAGCAGCATTGAGTTTTCGAAAACACTTACATGCAGGGTGCGCACCAGAACATAAGGAACATTCATGCTTATAGCGACAGTTTGAAAACTTACATTGACTTTCATTAAATGCCCAGCAAAAACCTCTCTTTTGTAAATGACTGAACTGAGCCTGTCTTTGCACATTAAATCCACTTCTCTGTGGCAGCATTAAGCTCACCCAAAGACCTACATCTTTCATGCCCCACTTTAGGCCCTTATGCACTGCCAATTTTTGTCTAAAAGTCTCATCATAATTAAACCACGCCATGCCTCCAAAATTTTTATAAGCCTCCAAAATAACATCCAAGTGCCGAAAAAGACCTGTACACTTCTCTGGAAACTTTTCACCCATAACACTGGAAAATATACAGAAAGCTTGTAACCAGTTATTAAAAGACCTTGGAACCGGTCTCCTTCTATCCTCCTCTGACTTATCATCCAACCGTTTCTCATTACTTTTTAACAAAAATTCTTTTGACACCGGCAACAATGACAGTAAATCAATATAATCACCACGCCAAATTTTTTCTTTTACATTACTTGACAAATGAAAGCCCAGGGGGGATACTTCACAACCCATGGCCTCTTTAAAACAAGTTTCCGCTACTCCTTGCGAACACATGGACTCCTCCACGTTTCTCACCCACACATTCTTTACATTACTATTAACCTTTTGTGAAACAGGCTCTGTCCTAAGCAGACCCCTTGACTCAGACTGTTTAAATCCATTCAGTATATGCGCTAATGCTTCTACTGCTTCACCCAATTTATTGACATGAGGTAAAAACTCACCGTCCTTGGGTTCAGTCAGCTGGCTGCCTTTCGCTTGACTGCTGTGTGAAGCTGGCGCCATCTCCTGGTGATGCTGGCTAGAGCTTGCTGTAACCCTTTTCCTTGACGCTCCGCTGCTGCTGGCTGATTTAGTGCGCACCTCTCTGCCACTGGGTCCTGCCGGCTCCTCGTCGGCATGCTGAAGTGGGCTGTCTGCTCGTAATGCTGTTCTGCGGTGTCGGCTTCTTGTAACTCTTGTTCTCTTGCGCACAGGTTCCTCCTCCTCTTGAATAACATCTTCCTGCTCTGCAATTACTATCTCTTCCCGCATTGGTTCCTCTTCAATAAGCAGCGGAGATGGTGGCGCCGCCTCCAAGCAAGCCTGCAGCCACTCCCAACCACCGGGCTCTGCTGCCTTTTGCCTAATTTTTTCCACCAGGTTCTCCATCTTCACTGCTGTTCTACCGAGAAAGGAACCACTGTGCTGCTAGGTGTCTCTGGTCTGCTGAGAGGAACGTGTTCAAGACGTTGCAGGTCCCAAGAGAACGTGCACCTGCTGGACACTGGTATTTATAACCTTACCCCCCACACCTGCAGTAATCATCTAGCCAAACCACCTGGTCGCTAATTAATAAACCCCCTTTTCTTTGCCTCCACAATCCCATGAGGCCTTTCGCCTATTCTGCTCGGCCCTTACCATTCCACAGAAAAACATTATCTGAATTAAGCTCCGAATTACGGGAAGGCCATCTCCCATACACTCCATGTTAATCAAATTCATTTTCTTTCTTTGTAAAAATAAATCAGTTCCTTGTACTTGTTTCTAACAAAGATGTAATTAATCCTTTTGGAAGCAAAACAATCCTATTGGGTTTATTTAAAGGGATTCTGTCATGATTTTTATGATGTCGTTTTTATTTCTAAATTGCACTGTTTATACTGCAAATAATTCACTCTACCATGTAAAATTTCATTCCTGAACCAGCAAGTGTAATTTTTTTTTAGTTGTAATATTGGTGTGTCAGGTCATTTTGCCTGGCCATGTGCTTTCAGAAAGAACCAGCACTTTAGGATGGAACTGCTTTCTGGCAGGCTGTTATTTCTTCTACTCAATGTAACTGAATGTGACTCAGTAGGACCTGGATTTTACTAGTGAGTGCTGTTCTTAGATCTACCAGGCAGCTGTTATCTTGTGTTAAGGAGCTTGTTACCTTCCCTTTGCTCTGTTGTTAGGCTGCTGGGGGGGGTGATATCACTCCAACTTGCAGTACAGCAGTAAAGAGTGACTGAAGTTTATCAGAGCACAAGTCACATGACTTGGGGCAGCTGGGAAACTGACAATATGTCTAGCCCCATGTCAGATTTCAAAATAAAATTTTGAGAAACAGATTTCAGTGCAGAATTCTATGGTAAAGCAATGTATATCTCAGTTTAAGTTGAGGTGAGTGTATGAAAATATCAAAACAATAGATCAGTTCTACTTGACTGCCCTGTTCTAGTAAATGGTCCCGAAGTAAGATGCTACAGTCTCTAGGTTGTTAAGAGCTTATTTAGAAACTAAGGGTTATGCCAAATGGCAGCATTATGAAAAAAAACCTGAAACTGGTGTTAATGTTTAACTAATGTTAAATGATAGCAGACCTAAGGTATGGTGATCTGAATTAAGGAAATTCTCTTATGCAGAAAACCCATGTACATATGCACTTGCTTACAATGCAGATGAGAAATCCAGTATTCCACATAAAATGTATGTTATTTGCGTTCAGCAGGGGCGTAACTTTAGAGGAAGCAGACTCTGCAACTGCAGGTTGGCCCAGGAGGTATAGGGGCCCCATGAGGCCCTAATTCATATACAATTTCAAAAAATATTGGTAAAATAAGTCAACTTCTAGACATATTGGGGGCCTGAAAAATAATTTGCTGTGGGGCCCAGTAATATCTAGTTATGCCACTGGCGTTCAGTGTGTCACTCAGCAATGGAAACCTTATCTGGAGTAGCCATTTGTTTTTATAGAAATTGCCACTATTTCTCAGAAGAACTGACCTGTTGTAATGGCCTGATTTGTGTAATCCCATATATCAGGGATACTGTATATTATTTAAAGGATACAGGCATATTTGTCTGCTTCAGCCATAAAGAAGATGCAAAGCCTAATTTTGTGAGCAGCAACTTGAATCAGGAATGGTTAGGATCAACACACAAAAATTAAACAAGAGAGAAAACACAGCAAATGGAATGTGGTCAAGCGAACTTCTAGCTGATTACATAGCTCCTACAGGCTGCTGTTCTCCTTGGTTATAATTAACAGTGCAAATCGGTCTCCAGTTGCTGGGCAAACAAAGAGATACGAGGAATTAGCACTCCACACAAACTCATTATTCCAGCTACAGTATATTTATAAATAGCTACAGCTAGTGGGGGGATAATAAATTGGAAGGGACTGCTGGCTATGCTTGAAGTAACAGGTTATTGCCCCAAAGCAATTTTGTAGGTGCTGGATTTAAAAGATTTGCACAGAATATGCATATGCATATGCATTGTTTTTCTACCCCCTCCCTCAATGTCTTGTTTAACGTTACCCTTACAACATATTCTGTTTAATAACATGCAGGCATTTAGGACTCAACGACCTGGGGGCACTATTATATACAGAGAGTATGCACATAATTTATATCAATGGCCCAGTGGAGCTTGCAATCTAATATCCCAATTACACAAACTAGAGCCAGTTTTATTAGGAGCCATAATAATCTTCCTGTATGTTTTGGAGTGTGGGGAGAAACTGGAGGACCAAGAGGAAACACAAGGAGATGTGTGCAAACTTCTTGCAAATAGTTCCCAACTATGCTACTTTGCCAAAGGCTGAGTTGTCTTTGGGAAGGAGTAGGATACAATCAGTGGAAATGTATGGATCCCTCACAGCACCAAGTATATACAGAGGTGGTATTGATAGAAGGGATGAATATAGAAGAGATTGCTTAGTAGGTAAGATAATGATGGTGAAGCGATGGAAACTGTGCCATAATATGTATAGTAAGGCAATATGGTGCTCTTTTCCCAGATGCACCATGGAGGCAGGGTGATATCAAAGGATTGGGAAGCAAAGGTCCTAAAGCTGGCTGGCCTCAAAGGGATGCAGGCAGACAGCAGGGAATTGGGGAAAAGATTCTCTGATCCTCTACAGTTGAAAACCAGCAGAATGCTACAATCAATAATAAGTCCTTATACATGGTACTTTGCTCCAGGCCCTGCTAAAGACAGCCTTGCCCATGAATAAATGTTCCCCTAAATAATAATCTGTGATATAACTTGTATGATGAAGAATCCTTCATAAGGATAGGGGTCATAGTGTATGTATGGGGCACATCGAGGGGGGCCTGGAACTAATTTTGGAATGGAACTCATGTGCCTTTTTTATTCAACTGCCTTCAGTTCATACACATACACACTTTTTTAAAGTCTTGAACTCTTACATTTTCTTACTCTCCAGAAACAATATCACCCAGAAAGTGTCAGGCAGAATAAAATGTGCGCTTTTAGACAGAAAGGTTACAGAAGGTTCAAAGACAAGTCAGGCATGGTTCCTTACTGGAGCGCATCCAATAGAAATTGACATAAGATGCAAAGTTGCAGTGCTGTCATTATCCAATGTCTGTGAGACCTTTGTATGACTGCAAATATCACCAGGGTTGAACATGAGAAGCAGCAAGGCATGCAGTCATTTTTTATTACTGTGTTCGTTATTTACCAAAATTATCATCTGCCACCAAAAATAAATACATAGAAAAAAGAATTCAGGGTCATTTCATAAGATAATTGGAGGTAGAAAAGTCACAATGGTGTATCTTGCATTCCTCTGTACACTGAGGATAGGGCTAAGAGAAAGCAAATGATGAATGGACTGCAGTGTTATCAGGCTCAATTCATTCTTAGCTTCGGGCTGCAGAAAGAAAGCAGGTAACAGGTTTCTCTAAGTGATGAAGTGCCGTATGGTGTCCATGTTATTAACCCCCTAACTACTCATGCTTTCAGTATTAACATCATAATTACCTTTTAGTCAAAAGTTGCAATCTATCATGGCAGAATGGAAACGTGTTTTCTTTTTCCCATTTTCCTTTTTAATTAAACCATATTACCGAAGCTTCATGCATTGATATGCTCAATGTGATTTCCATAGAAAGAGAGATAGAGGTGTCCAGTTATTCGGAAATGGATCTCCATCCAAACTCCTTTTTATGAAAATGTAATTTAAAGGACGATAATATGCATTCATTACAAAGTGTCAATGTTTTTAAAGTTATTTGTAAATGTAACTGCTATTGAAAACATTATTTGTCTGGCTGTCTATATCCTTTGCATTCCTTGACCTGAACAATGTTGCAGAAATCAGTTGACTAAAAGATCTAGAGGAGGTTACATTGTTTTAAGACCCATAACACAGTAAAATAAACACTCACTACTTTCAATTACAATTACATTTACATAAAAACACTGTTATGCAAAAAAAAAAAAAAAGTGGAGGTCACTTTTAATATTGTTTTCAAATATATAAGCAATAGTAGTGTAAATCTCTACACATGATGTAAGCCTAAAATACACCAAACTTGCTCCAAGTTGTGCATAAATTTGAATTGGTTCTGACTAAGCATATGAACCACCTAACAAGCAATTTGCCTGGCAAAAGTATAACATGTTTGTATCTGAATTGTTCAACCAAAGAATCTGACAAAACCTGCCAAAAACCAGTGCCAATGCATGTATGATGTCATCGACAAAGAAAGGTAATAAAGCATCACCTGGTTCAGTGTTATCTGACCATATATCTGTGTGCTTAAATTGTACAATATGTAACTGATTGGATTATATACCACTTGGTTAGATTAAAGGGAGATTAATGGGGCAATAAACCCACTTTTAAAGATAACTCTGTGATTGGTTCTTCTAGGCAGATGTTCATGATATATTGATAATGGGTTGAGTGCAGTGGGCCTCTTCTCTTTGTGGCTTCAGTTTTCCTGTTTAGCTGAAGAATAGGCAAATGGTATGTTCAGCACAAGCTCTATCAAAAGGTAAGGAAGTGAACTGCTTCTTCCCCTGATATCATGTCCCTCTCTTACTCTGCCCCTGGGCCTGGCCATCTCCTGCTTTAACTCATTCCTTCTCACCTAAACACAGCTACATGTGATTCTGCCCATCTCTAACCTAGACCAGTGTAATCTGGCTGCTGGTCATTCGGATCCCTCGTCATGCAACCCCTGCCCTTATAGCTCCGGGGCTTTCCTTTCTAGAGGAATGCAAGCTGGACGTCATTATAAGAATTTTTTTTTTCACTTTTAAACTAATCTAATTTTAGTTGTACAATCCTGACTTAACCTTTTAAGTGCCAGCAGAATTTCACATTTTGGTTACGCGAAATGCCAGCCGTTTTTGAAACATTTTGTGCTCTCTCACTTTAGGGGCATTTTCTGAGGGGAAACCTATAGTTTACCTAAGAAAACTATACATTGTTTTTTTCGGTAGAAACTGAGCTTTCTAAATCTGCCTGAGTTTTCATGTATTTACACCTGTGCAAAAAAATTTATAGTGCTAAATACCAAAAAAAAATGAAAAATTACCATTTTTCATCGTATATCAATTTATACCAGAAAAATATTTCATTTTACGGATGAAAATCCAACTGATTTGGAAAGCCTTATGTCTCTTGAACGTGCCAATACCAGATATGTATAGTTTTAGGGAGATTTAGGATTTCTGTACAGCAAAAACTCCCGGCAGTATATTACCAAATTTTGAAAGCACCAAGGCAGAAAACGGCATGCTTTAGATTCCAAGGCAAAAAATCCTGAAACCGTAGGTTTACCCCAGAAAACCATACATTTTTGAAAAGTACACATTCTGACGATTACAAAATGGGTAACTATGTCTCTCTACTCCCAACTACCAAACATAAAAGCTTGTCTGAACATAGCGGTTTTTCAACAAAAAATTCAAAATTCTGAAAAATCATTTCAAAGGTTTTATTTTGCTGCTCCGCATATCCCAAACTATATTAGGTACCAAGAAAAAGCACCTGAAATATGATTGCCAGGGGTCCACTGAACAATTTGATACCCATTATGCATAGGTTTACCAAAGTATCTGGCATTTAGAGACACCAATATGTAGTTAGCACATCCAAATTGTTCAGGACTTTACTTCAGCTACTGAGAAATCAACACATTGACTGCATTTTTGTGGGGTAAAAACACAGAAATATATGTTTACCCCCCAAACCTATGCATTTTTGGAAAGTACACATTCTACTGAATCTAAAATGGGTACCCATGCCTTTCTGCTCCAAACTACTGAGTCGCAAGGCTTTCCCAAAGTTGTCGGTTTTGGTGAAATATCTGAAAATTGCCTCAAAGCTTCAACTTCCCAGCACCATATCACCCATGTGTCATTACGTACTAAGAAAAAGCACCCTAAATATGATTGCCAGGGTTCCTCCGAACAGTTTGGTGGCCATTGTTCATAGGTTTACCAAAGTATCTGGCATTTAGAGGCCCCAAAATGAAGTTAGCGCATACAAACAGTCCCGTGGGTAACTTCAGCTAATGAAAAATCAACAAATTGACTGCATTTTTGTGGGGTAAAAACACAGAAATATATGTTTACCCCCCAAACCCATACATTTTTGGAAAGTACACATTCTACCGAATCTAAAATGGGTACCCATGCCTTATTGCTCCAAACTACTGAGTCGCAAGGCTTTCCCAAAGTTGTCGGTTTTGGTGAAATATCTGAAAATTGCCTCAAAGCTTCAACTTCCCAGCACCATATCACCCATGTGTCATTACGTACTAAGAAAAAGCACCCTAAATATGATTGCCAGGGTTACTCCAAACAGTTTGGTGGCCATTGTTCATAGGTTTACCAAAGTATCTGGCATTTAGAGGCCCCAAAATGAAGTTAGCGCATACAAACAGTCCCGTGGGTAACTTCAGCTAATGAAAAATCAACACATTGACTGCATTTTTGTGGGGTAAAAACACAGAAATATATGTTTACCCCCCAAACCCATACATTTTTGGAAAGTACACATTCTACCGAATCTAAAATGGGTACCCATGCCTTATTGCTCCAAACTACTGAGTCGCAAGGCTTTCCCAAAGTTGTCGGTTTTGGTGAAATATCTGAAAATTGCCTCAAAGCTTCAACTTCCCAGCACCATATCACCCATGTGTCATTACGTACTAAGAAAAAGCACCCTAAATATGATTGCCAGGGTTACTCCGAACAGTTTGGTGGCCATTGTTCATAGGTTTACCAAAGTATCTGGCATTTAGAGGCCCCAAAATGAAGTTAGCGCATACAAACAGTCCCGTGGGTAACTTCAGCTAATGAAAAATCAACACATTGACTGCATTTTTGTGGGGTAAAAACACAGAAATATATGTTTACCCCCCAAACCCATACATTTTTGGAAAGTACACATTCTACCGAATCTAAAATGGGTACCCATGCCTTATTGCTCCAAACTACTGAGTCGCAAGGCTTTCCCAAAGTTGTCGGTTTTGGTGAAATATCTGAAAATTGCCTCAAAGCTTCAACTTCCCAGCACCATATCACCCATGTGTCATTACGTACTAAGAAAAAGCACCCTAAATATGATTGCCAGGGTTCCTCCGAACAGTTTGGTGGCCATTGTTCATAGGTTTACCAAAGTATCTGGCATTTAGAGGCCCCAAAATGAAGTTAGTGCATACAAACAGTCCCGTGGGTAACTTCAGCTAATGAAAAATCAACACATTGACTGCATTTTTGTGGGGTAAAAACACAGAAATATATGTTTACCCCCCAAACCCATACATTTTTGGAAAGTACACATTCTACTGAATCTAAAATGGGTACCCATGCCTTTCTGCTCCAAACTACTGAGTCGCAAGGCTTTCCCAAAGTTGTCGGTTTTGGTGAAATATCTGAAAATTGCCTCAAAGCTTCAACTTCCCAGCACCATATCACCCATGTGTCATTACGTACTAAGAAAAAGCACCCTAAATATGATTGCCAGGGTTCCTCCGAACAGTTTGGTGGCCATTGTTCATAGGTTTACCAAAGTATCTGGCATTTAGAGGCCCCAAAATGAAGTTAGCGCATACAAACAGTCCCGTGGGTAACTTCATCTAATAAAAAATAAACACATTGACTGCATTTTTGTGGGGTAAAAACACAGAAATATATGTTTACCCCCCAAACCCATACATTTTTGGAAAGTACACATTCTACCGAATCTAAAATGGGTACCCATGCCTTATTGCTCCAAACTACTGAGTCGCAAGGCTTTCCCAAAGTTGTCGGTTTTGGTGAAATATCTGAAAATTGCCTCAAAGCTTCAACATCCCAGCAACATATCACCCATGTGTCATTACATACTAAGAAAAAGCACCCTAAATATGATTGCCAGGGTTCCTCCGAACAGTTTGGTGGCCATTGTTCATAGGTTTACCTAAGTAACTGGCATTTAGAGGCCCCAAAATGAAGTTAGCGCATACAAACAGTCCCGTGGGTAACTTCAGCTAATGAAAAATCAACACATTGACTGCATTTTTGTGGGGTAAAAACACAGAAATATATGTTTACCCCCCAAACCCATACATTTTTGGAAAGTACACATTCTACTGAATCTAAAATGGGTACCCATGCCTTTCTGCTCCAAACTACTGAGTCGCAAGGCTTTCCCAAAGTTGTCGGTTTTGGTGAAATATCTGAAAATTGCCTCAAAGCTTCAACTTCCCAGCACCATATCACCCATGTGTCATTACGTACTAAGAAAAAGCACCCTAAATATGATTGCCAGGGTTCCTCCGAACAGTTTGGTGGCCATTGTTCATAGGTTTACCAAAGTATCTGGCATTTAGAGGCCCCAAAATGAAGTTAGCGCATACAAACAGTCCCGTGGGTAACTTCAGCTAATGAAAAATCAACAAATTGACTGCATTTTTGTGGGGTAAAAACACAGAAATATATGTTTACCCCCCAAACCCATACATTTTTGGAAAGTACACATTCTACCGAATCTAAAATGGGTACCCATGCCTTATTGCTCCAAACTACTGAGTCGCAAGGCTTTCCCAAAGTTGTCGGTTTTGGTGAAATATCTGAAAATTGCCTCAAAGCTTCAACTTCCCAGCACCATATCACCCATGTGTCATTACGTACTAAGAAAAAGCACCCTAAATATGATTGCCAGGGTTACTCCGAACAGTTTGGTGGCCATTGTTCATAGGTTTACCAAAGTATCTGGCATTTAGAGGCCCCAAAATGAAGTTAGCGCATACAAACAGTCCCGTGGGTAACTTCAGCTAATGAAAAATCAACACATTGACTGCATTTTTGTGGGGTAAAAACACAGAAATATATGTTTACCCCCCAAACCCATACATTTTTGGAAAGTACACATTCTACCGAATCTAAAATGGGTACCCATGCCTTATTGCTCCAAACTACTGAGTCGCAAGGCTTTCCCAAAGTTGTCGGTTTTGGTGAAATATCTGAAAATTGCCTCAAAGCTTCAACTTCCCAGCACCATATCACCCATGTGTCATTACGTACTAAGAAAAAGCACCCTAAATATGATTGCCAGGGTTACTTCGAACAGTTTGGTGGCCATTGTTCATAGGTTTACCAAAGTATCTGGCATTTAGAGGCCCCAAAATGAAGTTAGCGCATACAAACAGTCCCGTGGGTAACTTCATCTAATGAAAAATCAACACATTGACTGCATTTTTGTGGGGTAAAAACACAGAAATATATGTTTACCCCCCAAACCCATACATTTTTGGAAAGTACACATTCTACCGAATCTAAAATGGGTACCCATGCCTTATTGCTCCAAACTACTGAGTCGCAAGGCTTTCCCAAATTTGGCGGTTTTGGTGAAATATCTGGAAATTGCCTCAAAGCTTCAACTTTCCAGCATCGTATTATCCATGTATCATTACCAGCATAAAGCATCCTAAATATAAACATATGGGTCTACTAAACAGTTTGATGCCCAATGTGCATAGATATACCAAACTATGTGGCGCACAGAGACCCCCAAATGACAATATGTATAGACATTTTCACGGCTGACGCTCTGACTGCTGCAATATGAGCACCTGGAGTGTGTATTATGCGACATTAGACCCCCCTAACAGTACAGAGACCCCAGAAAACCATATATTTTCAGAAAGTACACATTCTGACGAATCCAATATGGGTAAATAAGTGTTTCTACTGCAAACTCCCAAACTGCAAAGCAATGCTGAACATAACGGTTTTTATCAAACTTCTGAAAATCGTCACAAAGCTTGAATTCTACCCCATTATATGCCACACATTTCGTAACGTATCAGCATAAAACATCCTAAATATGAACGCCAGGGGTCTACTGAACACTTTGATGCCCAGTATGCATAGATATACCAAACTATGTGGCGCACAGAGACCCCCAAATGACAATAGTGTATATACATTTTCATGGCTGACGCGCTGGCTGCTGCAATATGAGCACCTGGTGTGTGTATTATGCGACATTAGACCCCCCTAACAGTACAGAGACCCCAGAAAACCATATATTTTCAGAAAGTACACATTCTGACGAATCCAATATGGGTAAATAAGTGTTTCTACTGCAAACTGCCAAACAGCAAAGCAATGCTGAACATAACGGTTTTTATCAAATTTCTGAAAATCGTCACAAAGCTTGAATTTTACCCCATTATATGCCCCACATTTCGTAACGTATCAGCATAAAACATCCTAAATATGAACGCCAGGGGTCTACTGAACACTTTGATGCCCAATATGCATAGATATACCAAACTATGTGGCGCACAGAGACCCCCAAATGACAATAGTGTATATACATTTTCACGGCTGACGCTCTGGCTGCTGCAATATGAGCACCTGGAGTGTGTATTATGCGACATTAGACCCCCCTAACAGTACAGAGACCCCAGAAAACCATATATTTTCAGAAAGTACACATTCTGACGAATCCAATATGGGTAAATAAGTGTTTCTACTGCAAACTGCCAAACTGCAAAGCAATGCTGAACATAACGGTTTTTATCAAATTTCTGAAAATCGTCACAAAGCTTGAATTTTACCCCATTATATGCCCCACATTTCGTAATGTATCAGCATAAAACATCCTAAATATGAACGCCAAGGGTCTACTGAACACTTTGATGCCCAATATGCATAGATATACCAAACTATGTGGCGCACAGAGACCCCCAAATGACAATAGTGTATATACATTTTCATGGCTGACGCGCTGGCTGCTGCAATATGAGCACCTGGTGTGTGTATTATGCGACATTAGACCCCCCTAACAGTACAGAGACCCCAGAAAACCATATATTTTCAGAAAGTACACATTCTGACGAATCCAATATGGGTAAATAAGTGTTTCTACTGCAAACTGCCAAACTGCAAAGCAATGCTGAACATAACGGTTTTTATCAAATTTCTGAAAATCGTCACAAAGCTTGAATTTTACCCCATTATATGCCCCACATTTCGTAACGTATCAGCATAAAACATCCTAAATATGAATGCCAGGGGTCTACTGAACACTTTGATGCCCAATATGCATAGATATACCAAACTATGTGGCGCACAGAGACCCCCAAATGACAATAGTGTATATACATTTTCATGGCTGACGCGCTGGCTGCTGCAATATGAGCACCTGGTGTGTGTATTATGCGACATTAGACCCCCCTAACAGTACAGAGACCCCAGAAAACCATATATTTTCAGAAAGTACACATTCTGAAGAATCCAATATGGGTAAATAAGTGTTTCTACTGCAAACTGCCAAACTGCAAAGCAATGCTGAACATAACGGTTTTTATCAAATTTCTGAAAATCGTCACAAAGCTTGAATTTTACCCCATTATATGCCCCACATTTCGTAACGTATCAGCATAAAACATCCTAAATATGAATGCCAGGGGTCTACTGAACACTTTGATGCCCAATATGCATAGATATACCAAACTATGTGGCGCACAGAGACCCCCAAATGACAATAGTGTATATACATTTTCATGGCTGACGCGCTGGCTGCTGCAATATGAGCACCTGGTGTGTGTATTATGCGACATTAGACCCCCCTAACAGTACAGAGACCCCAGAAAACCATATATTTTCAGAAAGTACACATTCTGAAGAATCCAATATGGGTAAATAAGTGTTTCTACTGCAAACTGCCAAACTGCAAAGCAATGCTGAACATAACGGTTTTTATCAAATTTCTGAAAATCGTCACAAAGCTTGAATTTTACCCCATTATATGCCCCACATTTCGTAACGTATCAGCATAAAACATCCTAAATATGAACGCCAGGGGTCTACTGAACACTTTGATGCCCAATATGCATAGATATACCAAACTATGTGGCGCACAGAGACCCCCAAATGGATATAAAGTAGATAAAATTTACAAGGCAAAACAAAATAAGGCAGTAAAGAGTGAAATGCAAAAAAATCCAATAAAACCACAAAAATCAATGTTTTTTTTCCAGACTAGTGTTATCGGCCGTCAGAATCACAGTTTCAATATTTTAGCTGGGCCAAACAGGTTATACGGCTAGAAACAAGTGAACACAACATACGCAGAGCTGAAAATGCAATAAAATGGCTAAAAATTCAATAAAATGGCTAAAAATGCACCAAAATACCCAAAATTGCAATATAATCACCGAAATAACATAAAAAAGATATTGCACAGTACGGTTAGCGAATACGCTATTCGTAATGGCAATAAAACATTTTTTTCAGCCAAAAAAAGAGACGATGCGATAAGAAAAAAAAAAAAAAAGCCACAATGCCATGTATGTGCGTGTGCGTGTGTACAAATGGTAAATTACATGTTATGTGCGCGTGTGTGCGTGTGCACATGTGTGTAAGTGCAGTGAGTGTAAGTGACCCCCCCAATCCCCAAAAAGTATGTGTAAGTGTGTGTAAGTGTGAATCTAAGTGTGTATTACTGTAATAAGTGTGTGTTGGTGTGTTTGTGTGTGTAATTGTTGCACTAACCTGAAAAAATCGCTGGAGACTGTTGCAGGCGATCAGGAAGACTCCCTGGAAGACCTCTGCGTCGTGGTTCCTGTCTGTGTGCTGTGGGGGCGGAGATCGTCGATCCGGTGCAGGCTGCAGCAGCAGGACACGTAAGTAACACGTGCCTGCTGCTGTTTTTGGGCCCCTGGGCGATCGCGCCCCAGGGGCCACTCGATCCCCTGCTCTGCTCGTTGCCTAGGGGCAGGGGATCGAGCAGGAACGGAGCGAGCGGCTCTAACAGCCGCTCCTCCGCTTCTGAACCCGGAAGTGCTGCAGAACGTAGAATCTACGTTCTGTGGCATTTCAAGTACCTTTGCCACAGAACGTAGATTCTACGATCTGTGGCATTTAAAGGGTTAAAACATCTGTAGGTACAAATCTTACACATCACCATGTAGCATGCTATCTGGTTTGCCATGTAATATTTTGGAGAGTGGCTAGAGCTGAGCACACATAACAGCACTTGCATCAGAGAAAACCACAGCAAGCCACCAAAAGAGAGAATGTCTGTTAAAAATGTACCTTTTTGTTCCATACATATTTCTTGTTTACTTTAAAATGCAAATATAAGTGATCAGCCGAAACCTTTCATGTTTTCATTGTAATCAAAAGAATACAGTGACTTATTTAAGCTTTTGTAGTTAGAATCCCGAAGCCTGTTTTATGAATGCTTTATGTAAAACATAAAAAAAAGATGAAACAGCCGTTCACTGTACTATTACCATTGGATACATTATTAATAACTGCACAAGTATTCCTTACAGCAGTAGTCTCTAAGGTGTAGATTGCAAGGCCTTTTATCCATTCTGTAAGGCAAAGTACAGTATAATCAGATTTTTAAATAAAGTATAGTGTTCATAGCCTCACTATATAAAAATTTTACTTACCACCCCTGTGTTTACTGTATGAAGCCACACAGTTGATCAGTGTTTTGGTTGCTGGCAGGGGCATAACAAGAGTGTGCCAAAAAGGATTTTCAGAGGGCCTGGCACGCATAGGCACCTGCCCACAACTCCCCCTCCTCATGCTCGCTCAGGTGTGAGGGTGTCATTTAAAAGAAGAAGAGTGGCAAGGATTGGTATTTCAATGCTACAGAGAAAGCAAGCTCTGCAGTCTGGGCTTCCCTGCAACCACGGGGGCTGCCCCCTCTATAGTTACGCCACTGGTTGCTGGGATTGATGAGCCAGAAAAAAAAAATTTCTTAAAAGAAAGTCTATCTATAAATGTTGTTGACATGACTTTGGATCCTGTGCCACTGGCAAGATAGTTGCAAGGTGTCAGAGATGTGAATTCTAAGATTACACGTTTTGTTCAAATGCATTGGCTAGTTACACCTGGCTCCAGTGCGGAGGGTAGTGCTGGCAGGGAAGGGGTTAAAGGCGAACAGTTTAACATACTTTATTAATATAAAACCTTCTGCCTTATCTGTATTGTGTATTTGTTTTCCTTATCATTAGATTCACACAATGGATCGGGCTCTTTAAGCTGGCCATAGATGCAAAGATTTGATCGTACGAATCTCCGTTTCGTATGATTTTCGGGCCGTGGACAGGTTACAAAATTTCTGTCGGCTACCGATAATATCTCAGCATGCATTGCTGAATAGGGATGTAGCGAACGTCGGGAAAAAAGTTCGCGAACATATTCGCGAACTTGCGTCAAAAATGCGAACGGTTCGCGAACGTCGTGAACCCCATAGACTTCAATGGGAAGGCGAATTTTAAAAGCTAGAAAAGACATTTCTGGCCAGAAAAATGATTTTAAAGTTGTTTAAAGGGTGCAACGACCTGGACAGTGCCATGCCAGAGGGGGATCAAGGGCAAAAATGTTTCTAAAAAATCCATTGTTGACACAGCGCTGCGTTTTGTGCTGTAAAGGGCAGAAATCACACTACATTTCTAAACCTGTGTAATAAAATGCTTTAAAACGTCCGGCGTCTACATGCCAATCAAGTCGTGTAAAGGTTACAGCCTGTTCACACGCAAAGACGAAACGCGGTGCTTACTGCAACGCAAAAAGACGCAAAGAGCTTTAATGAATGATACCGTCAAGTGAGCAAATAATAGTTTTTAATTACTAGTTGCTTGTCACCTCCAGGATGTTCGTCCTGTTGGTGGCAATATTTCTGTAGTGGTGTGTTTAGCAGTCACCGTGCTTGTGCGCACGTGCACGGTCAGGCAGAGGTAATTCAATGTACAGTGAAGTGAACCAAAAAACACTGATTCTGCAGTGTGGGCCCAGTTTTGGTCTACTTTATTGATCACCTGCGGTGACCATAAAAGATGCGATTTTGCCACTGTTGCAGAACCCTGAAAAATTAGGCCTTGTGTACTTTCCTGAAAAATTATCTTTTTTTTGTCGCAGCCACTGAAGCACAGAGGCCAGAAAAAATATGCCATATAAATGCTGAAAATATTAATTTTTTTTTGTCGCAGCCACTGCAGCACAGAGGCCAGAAAAAATATGCCATATAAATGCAAACAATATTAATTTTTTTTTGTCGCAGCCACTGCAGCACAGAGGCCACAAAAAATATGCCATATAAATGCAAACAATATTAATTTTTTTTGGTCGCAGCCACTGCAGCACAGAGGCCAGGAAAAATATGCCATATAAATGCTAACAATATAAATTTTTTTTGTCGCAGACACTGAAGCACAGAGGCCAGAAAAAATATGCCATATAAATGCTGAAAATATTCAATTTTTTTGGTCGCAGCCACTGAAGCACAGAGGCCAGAAAAAATATGCCATATAAATGCTGAAAATATTCATTTTTTTGTCACAGCCACTGCAGCACAGAGGCCATAAAAAATATGCCGTATAAATGCTGAAAATATTCTGTTTTTTTTGGTCGCAGCCACTGAAGCACAGAGGCCAGAAAAAATATGCCATATAAATGCTGAAAATATTCATTTTTTTGTCACAGCCACTGAAGCACAGAGGCCAGAAAAAATATGCCATATAAATGCTGAAAATATTCTGTTTTTTTTGGTCGCAGCCACTGAAGCACAGAGGCCAGAAAAAATATGCCATATAAATGCTGAAAATATTCTGTTTTTTTTGGTTGCAGCCACTGAAGCACAGAGGCCAGAAAAAATATGCCATATAAATGCTGAAAATATTCATTTTTTTGTCACAGCCACTGAAGCACAGAGGCCAGAAAAACTCAGGATTTACCTGGATTCAAATTAAACCAGTAGGGTTTGCACCCTAGTTTGTAATGGTGGTGGAGGGAGGAGGACGCTAAAGGACAGCTGTATGTGGGTCATGAGGCGTGCAGAGAAGGACAGCTGCATGGGGAGTCAGAATCAGAAACTCAGCACAAGTCTTCCGGCGTGCAGTAACCCTCCGAGATCCACCCCTCATTCATTTTAATAAAGGTCAGGTAATCCACACTTTTGTGAACTAGGCGAGTTCTCTTCTCAGTTACAATCCCTCCTGCTGCACTGAAGGTCCTTTCTGAGAGGACACTTGAGGCTGGGCAAGACAAGAGGTTCATGGCAAATTGTGACAGCTCTGGCCACAGATCAAGCCTGCGCACCCAGTAGTCCAGGGGTTCATTGCTCCTCAGAGTGTCGATATCTGCAGTTAATGCCAGGTAGTCCGCTACCTGCCGGTCGAGGCGTTCTTTGAGGGTGGATCCCGAACGGTTCTGCCGCTGCCTTGGACTGAAAAACATTTGCATGTCTGACGTTACAGAGTGGCCAAAGTGCTTTGTCCTTGCAGGTGCGCTCGTGGCAGGATTACTGGCACCTCTGCCCCTGGAATGTTGATGAGTTCCTGAAGTGACATCACCCTTAAAAGCATTGTACAACATGTTTTGCAGGCTGGTTTCTAAATGCAGCATCCTTTCAGACTTGTGGTATGTTGGTAACATTTCTGCCACTTTATGCTTGTACCGAGGGTCTAGTAGAGTCGCGACCCAGTACAGGTCCTTCTCCTTAAGCCTCTTGATACGGGGGTCCTTCAACAGGCATGACAGCATGAAAGACCCCATTCTCACAAGGTTGGATGCAGATGTATCCATCTCCGCTTCCTCGTTATCAAGGACTGCATCATCCACGGTCTCCTCCCCCCAGCCACGTACAAGACCAGGGGTCCCCAAAAGGTCACCACTAGCCCCCTGGGAAGCCTGCTCCTGTTGGTCCTCCTCCTCCACAAAGCCACCTTCCTCCTCTGACTCCACTTCTGACACCTCTCCCTGCGTTGCAGCAGGTGCCTGGGTTCGTTCTGGTGATTCCGACCAGAAATCGTGCGCTTCCTGCTCCTCGTCACGCTGGTCTACAGCCTCATCTGTCACTTGTCGCACGGCACGCTCCAGGAAGAAAGCAAAGGGTATTAGGTCGCTGATGGTGCCTTCGGTGCGACTGACCATATTTGTAACCTCTTCAAAAGGGCGCATGAGCCTGCAGGCATCGCGCATAAGCACCCAGTAACGGGGTAAAAAAATCCCCAGCTCTGCAGATCCAGTCCTACCACCCAGTTCAAACAGGTATTCGTTGACGGCTCTTTGTTGTTGCAGCAGACGTTCCAACATGAGGAGCGTTGAATTCCAGCGAGTCTGGCTGTCGCAAATCAAACGCCTGACTGGCATGTTGTACCGCTGCTGAATGTCAGCAAGGCGTGCCATGGCTGTGTAGGACCGTCTGAAATGGGCCGACACCTTCCTGGACTGCCTGAGAACGTCCTGGAATCCTGGGTACTTTGAGACAAAACGTTGTACTATTAAATTCAGAACATGTGCCATGCAGGGCACATGTGTTAAATTGCCCAGTCTCAGTGCTGCCAACAGATTGCTTCCATTGTCACACACCACTTTTCCGATCTTCAGTTGGTGTGGGGTCAGCCACCGATCGGCCTGTGACTGCAGAGATGACAGGAGTACAGATCCGGTATGGTTTTTGCTTTCCAGGCACGTCATCCCCAAGACAGCATGACAACGGCGTACCTGGCACGTCGAATAGCCTAGGGGGAGCTGGGGGTGCACAGGTGTGGAGGAGGAGGACCCAGCAGCAGAGGACGAAGAAGAGGAAGAAGACGAGGTAGAGAGCGAAGGAGGAGTAGAGGTGGTGGCAGAACCGCGTGCAATCCGTGGCGGTGACACCAACTCCACTGTCGTTGTTGAGCTACACATTCCCTGCTTCCCAGCCATTACCAAGTTCACCCAGTGGGCAGTGTAGGTGACATACCTGCCCTGACCATGCTTGGAGGACCATGCGTCAGTAGTCATATGGACCTTTGGCCCAACACTAAGTGACAGAGATGCGGTGACTTGGCTCTGCACATGGTGGTACAGGTGTGGTATTCCCTTTTTTGAAAAAAAATTGCGGCTGGGTACCTTCCACTGCGGTGTCCCAATTGCTACAAATTTGCGGAAGGCCTCAGAGTCCACCAGCTGGTATGGTAAAAGCTGGCGGGCTAAGAGTGCGGACAAGCCAGCTGTCAGACGCCGGGCAAGGGGGTGACTCGCAGACATTGGCTTCTTACGCTCAAACATGGCCCTCACAGAAACTTGGCTGGGGGCAGATGACTGGGAATGGGAACTGGTCAAGGTGGAAGGCGGAGTGGAGGGTGGTTCAGACGGGTGAAGGACAGCAGAGGTAGAGCAGTAAGATGCTGGACCAGAAGGAGGGTGGCTTTTAGTTTGCCTGTTGCCTTTGAGGTGTTGCTCCCAAAGTGCTTTGTGCTTGCCGTTCATGTGCCTTTCGCATAGAAGTTGTACCTATGTGGCTGTTGGGCTTCCCAAGACTCAGTTTCTGACTGCACTCATTGCAAATGACAACGCTTTTGTCAGAGGCACACACATTAAAAAAATCCCACACTGCTGACCTTTTTGAGGCTGGCAATCTGGCGGTAACAGTAGAAGTCGGCGGCGTTGGCGGCAATGGCGGGTGCGTTGGCCGGCTGACCACAGGTGCCGATACATGTTGTTGCCCTACTGTTCCCTGCGAGCTGTCCTCCCTGCTTCTTCTAAGTCTTATTCTCCTCCTGCCTCTCTGACTCTCCGTCTCTCCATCTGAACTATCCTCCTCTTGCTCTCTTCTACTGGGCACCCATAAAACATCAATCTCCTCATCCTCATTCTCCTCAGATGCATCAATTTCTTCTAACAGCTCACAGAAGGAAGCAGCAGCGGGGACCTCCTCGTCATCACTCATTATGTCCATCTCTGTTGTGTTCTCTGCCAGAATTAAATCTGGTGTAACGTCCTCATCTCCTTCATCTTCTTCTGCCAATAATGGTTGCGCATCACTCAGTTCAAGAAACTCATGTGAAAATAACTCCTCTGACTCCAGTGAAGAAGGGGCGCCGGTGGTGGAGGAAGTGTTATGTGGGTTGCCCATAGCAGTGGAGGATGAGGATGTTGTGGTAAAGTTAGAAACGGTAGAGGATGGGGTGTGCTGTGTAAGCCAGTCAACTACCTCTTCAGCATTTTGGGAGTTCAGGGTCATTGCCTTTTTAAAACTGGGCAATTTCCTAGGGCCACAGGATAGCATAGCAGCACGGCCCCTAGTGCCTCTGCGTGGCGGCCTGCCTTTGCCTGGCATTATTTTTAAAACAACAACAACAACAACTCAGGTGGTGTTTCTAGAGACGGTATTATTATTGATATTTAGACAGAATGTGAACAAGCTCACACAGCTAGATGGAAGTTGTTTGAAAATGAAGAAGAAGAACACACTGGGCAAACAAGGCCTACAAGGTCAACGTATACACTACTACAGCAGTGGATACGGAATATATTATTGCTGCCTGAAAAACCTCACTCGGGTGGTGTTTCTAGAGACGGTACTGTTATTGATATTTAGACAGAATGTGAACAAGCTCACACAGCTAGATGGTTGTTGTTTGAAAATGAAGAACACACTGAGCAAATAATGCCTACAAGGTCAACGTATACACTACTACAGCAGTGGATACGGAATATATTATTGCTGCCTGAAAAACGTCACTCGGGTGGTGTTTCTAGAGACGGTACTATTATTGATATTTAGACAGAATGTGAACAAGCTCACACAGCTAGATGGTTGTTGTTTGAAAATGAAGAACACACTGAGCAAATAATGCCTACAAGGTTAACATATACACTACTACAGCAGTGGATACGGAATATATTATTGCTGCCTGAAAAACGTCACTCGGGTGGTGTTTCTAGAGACGGTACTATTATTGATATTTAGACAGAATGTGAACAAGCTCACACAGCTAGATGGTTGTTGTTTGAAAATGAAGAACACACTGAGCAAATAATGCCTACAAGGTTAACGTATACACTACTACAGCAGTGGATACGGAATATATTATTGCTGCCTGAAAAACGTCACTCGGGTGGTGTTTCTAGAGACGGTATTATTATTGATATTTAGACAGAATGTGAACAAGCTCACACAGCTAGATGGTTGTTGTTTGAAAATGAAGAACACACTGAGCAAATAATGCCTACAAGGTTAACGTATACACTACTACAGCAGTGGATACGGAATATATTATTGCTGCCTGAAAAACGTCACTCGGGTGGTGTTTCTAGAGACGGTATTATTATTGATATTTAGACAGAATGTGAACAAGCTCACACAGCTAAGTGGCAGTGGTTTGAAAATGAAGAACACACTGAGCAAATAATGCCTACAAGGTTAACGTATACACTACTACAGCAGTGGATACGGAATATATTATTGCTGCCTGAAAAACGTCACTCGGGTGGTGTTTCTAGAGACGGTATTATTATTGATATTTAGACAGAATGTGAACAAGCTCACACAGCTAAGTGGCAGTGGTTTGAAAATGAAGAACACACTGAGCAAATAATGCCTACAAGGTTAACGTATACACTACTACAGCAGTGGATACGGAATATATTATTGCTGCCTGAAAAACGTCACTCGGGTGGTGTTTCTAGAGACGGTATTATTATTGATATTTAGACAGAATGTGAACAAGCTCACACAGCTAGATGGTTGTTGTTTGAAAATGAAGAACACACTGAGCAAATAATGCCTACAAGGTTAACGTATACACTACTACAGCAGTGGATACGGAATATATTATTGCTGCCTGAAAAACGTCACTCGGTGGTGTTTCTAGAGACGGTATTATTATTGATATTTAGACAGAATGTGAACAAGCTCACACAGCTAAGTGGCAGTGGTTTGAAAATGAAGAACACACTGAGCAAATAATGCCTGCAAGTGCACTACTATTGGTGCACTACTATGAAGAACAGCAACAGCACTGTACACGTTAAAGAACAGTAAGATAAGTAAAAGAAAAAAAAATATATGTATATTAAAAAAAATATTTTTCTCGGGTTGGTGCTGCTGAGCAGCACAGTAGCACACCAGTCCCACTCCCCAACACTGCTAGACTAATAGCACTGGGCTTATAGTAGCAACTAGCAAAGTAAAAAAACAAAAAAGAAAATAAAAGCAGTCCTTACAAGGACTATTGGGTTATTACAGCAGTCAGCAGATGAGATCAGAAGAGATCAGTGCCCACAGCAGGCAGCTACATACAGAGCACTGCAGTAGAAGGTAGATTACTAGCCAGCAAAGCTACCCTAAAATGTCCCTCAAATCCCTGCAGACTTCTGTCCCTCCAATACAGAGCAGTATCAAGTAGATTACTAGCCAGCAAACTTACTATCAACTGTCCCTCAAAGAAATCAGTGAAATCAGTAACAGCTCTCTCCCTACACTAGCTCTTGCAAGCACACACAGGCAGAATGAAAAAACGCTGCAGGGCTTCAGTTTATATATGGAAGGGGAGTGGTCCAGGGGGTGTGGGGGTGGTCCAGGAGGGAGAGCTTCCTGATTGGCTGCCATGTATCTGCTGGTCTGGGGTGAGAGGTCAAAAAAAAGCGCCAGGTAAGGCGAACCCAAAATGGCGAACGTCGCGCGACGTTCGCGAACATTCGGCGAGCGCGAACAGCCGATGTTCGCGCGAACAGTCCGCGACATCCCTATTGCTGAACTGACAATATCAGTGGGAGACTGTCACCAGCTTTTGTCGGATATACTGTAACTTTCGTTTGTCCGATATAAAGGTAAATCTACATGTCTATGGCCATCTTAACGCAGGATTCATTGAAATTAAACACAAAAATATGAAAAAGAAGTGAACTGCAATTGTCATTCCTGTATCATTTACTTGAAGGTTGCGTGGCAAAACCTATTTAAGGTAAATATAGTCTTATTGTAGAAATTCTGCTAGAATTTAAAAAGTAAAAATTAACGAGCCATGTGAAGGACTCATGATTATCTCTTGCTTTCTGGATGCAGTGTTTCAGTGCTTTATTTATACTGCATATAAAGTACATGCATCAGGACCTGGGTTTTTTTTTTGGATAAGGGATCTATCTGTAATTTGGATCACATTTTAAGTCTACTAAAAAATAATTTAAACATTAAATAAACCCAATAGAATTGCTATGTCTCCAATAAGGATTAATTATATCTTAGTTGGCATAAAGTACAGGTATGGGATCTGTTATCTGGAAACCCGTTTTCCAGAAAGCTCCAAATTATGGAAGGACTGTCTCACATACTCCATTTTATCCAAATAATTCAAAAAATTTTCTCCGTAATAATTAAACAGTACCTTGTACTTGATCCAAATTGAGATACAATTAGTCCTTATTGGAAGCAGAACCAGCCTATTGGGTTTATTTCATGTTTATATGAGTTTTTGTAGACTTAAGGTACGAAGATCCGAAGACCCAAATTACATAGATCTTTTATCCAGAAAACCCCAGGTCCCGAGCATTATGAATAATATATCCCATACCTGTATTATTATTACAGAGAAATGGAAATCATTTGTAAAAGTTTTCTTAAATTGGAATCTATAGGAGGCAGCTTTCCTGTAATTCTGAGCTTTCTGGATACTGGGTCTCTGGATAACAGATCCTATACCTGTACCTTCTAAACTTGTGATACCACACCGAGACTTTATGCTTACTTGAATCTTCAACATAGTCATGTTTAAGTATATGTGGTGTTTATACAAATGGCCTGTAGATGTCACTGTGCTCAAGACTTACACTGTGCATACTTTCTATACAGCTTGTGGTGTTAGAGTTGCTTACTGTTGTGTAATGGCTGCATGAGCCTGTTAATAAAGCACTGTTATACTCTACTCATCCTCGGCTACCAAAAAATAACAGTATAAATGGCCAGTAAGCCATTGTGTAAGTCTATTGCTGATTCCAATGTACTGGAAATCACAGCCCCGCAGGCATCTCTTGAGATGTTTTAGTTCTGTCCTGTGTACTTAATGCTAGGATAGTGAGACAACATGAGAATAAAGGTGACTGCAAAATAATGTGTTTTTTGAGAGGAAATTCTTCCTCCTAGTAAGAGATTTACCTTAATTATTAATTAACTCTGAGTTGCTCTCCGACAGATGCCATTCATCCCCATTAAGATGTATAACTCCCATGAGATATGTCATTCAAGCCCTGAGCCCCTGATGATCTGCTTAAAAACAGGTGCTTGTAAACTATATACATCTATGCCCTTACCAACCCTTCCATTTATCTTTGTAATTTGGGGGTTCTAGATCTGCTGCAATTCAATCAAATATTTGGCAAAAAACTTGAGGCACTCCAGTAACAATTCTAAAGCATTTCCTTTCCCTAATAG
Source organism: Xenopus petersii (assembly GCA_038501925.1). NCBI lineage: Eukaryota > Metazoa > Chordata > Amphibia > Anura > Pipidae > Xenopus > Xenopus petersii. The sequence continues at coordinate 41,120,735 of CM076675.1, forward strand.
AAAACCTGCTTTTGAATTCTTACTGGAGTATGTTCCTCAAATGTATTACTGTATATACTAAATTAGGAGTGATAAATGCCTACTGTCAACAAAAGTGCCCAAATGGACTTTTGTTGCTTTCCTTCTCTTTTAAAGGACAAGGAAAGGTTTAATCACTGGGGAGTGCCAAAAGTTTGGACCATAAATTGATTCAGTTAATGCTTCATGCTTTCTTTGCTTTCTTTGTGCGGGTACACATGCACAGTAGAATGAAAAGCTGAATTATGATAAAAAAGCCAGCCTTTTGCTATACTGTACTGGCCCCAGGGTAATGTAGAAGCAGAAGTATTAAGAAGGATTGTGCTGTGGTGCTCTCTCAGGGTGGTGCAGTTTTCTGCTGACAGGAGCAAAGGCAAGGGTTTAGATAAGTGAACACAATCACTGGGGATGCCTAACCTTTTGCACCACCAGAGATGGTGACTTTGCTTCTCCTTATTTTCTGTAAGTTATAAAGATGGACACACATTACAGATATCTGCTGTGACTGGAGGGTATTGGAAGACTCGTCCATCACTGTTTTGCAGTTAGCTTATTTTTTCATAAATAGACTGCAGTGTTTTTCTTCCTCTTCAGCATCATCCATTGTTTGCTAATACAACATCTTGTTATAGCTAAATTTGAAATGTGCTGAAGTGGGCAGTAATGACTGTTGCCTGCTGTGCTCCTGTCTGGGCACTTGAAACATTACTCATTTTGAGAGAACATTTGTTGCCTATGTGTTTTTTCCCCAGAAGAATTATGAACTCCGTTAAATCGAATTCAGTTAAGCCAAGTATAATTCCACTGGTGAGTGTTAATGCAAGCAGAGCAGAATAATACACAGACGCACATTTGATAATTAAGTCCAGTGGTTTTGACTTTCTGTGTATATGCTACTTGCCCATTATTGCACGTTTGGCTGGTGAAGCTTTGCTCAGAAGATAGCAGATTGGTGATGCTGCATAAGCTGTTTAGTTCAACCGTCTGCTCAATGGAAAATGAAAACCATTAACGTAGCTTTGTAGATGTAAACCTCACAACAAAACCATTTCATAACATGTCCCATGACTCAACTAATTGTACTGTTTCAGCAGACGCCAAATGACAAAGAAGTGTAAATCCAATATTTCATTCTTGAGTTTCCTGTGCATATGCCAAGCTTACTGCTTCTATTCAAGTTGTTAGCCTTTATTGGTCCACATCCCTCAAAGGGCCAGCTTACATGCCACCTCTATGTTCAAGGAGCCTCCACCACTGTGATTGATGAGTTTTTTGATTGAATGCGTCAAGAGAATTTAGTTACTATAACAAACAAAAAAGTTATTTGCTACATGAAGAGCAGTTTGATTAGCTGTCTGAATGTGGCTCTAAGCACTAAGGTAGAACATCTCTACAGACAGTATAAACAATTCGAGTTGTATACATGGAGTAGGGGGACAAGCTTGTGTTTAAATATTATACATTTAAATATTCAATATTTTAAATAGTGGCTGCCTGAGAAATGTTATTTAGCTATGCTTAAATCTGGCAATGACCCTTATAATGGATTTAAAGGGTCACTGAATGATGGCCTACTGTTTTAAAGGGCATTAAAGCTTACCTGTCACCTACACATAAAAAACCTGCATAAGTCCTTTACAAATGAAACATGGAACACAAATAATTTTTTTCGTTAAAACATATAACACCTGTTATAAAGGTGTTTAAATATCTGAACTGTCAATCAAATATTATTTTCCACGCTTCTATGCCTGAGGCATAGAGGTGGGGCAGTCGATTACTTTTACTTTCCATTTAGCAATTACTATATGTCACTGCGCTCCTTATATTCCCCCTTCCCTCCTTACACTCTAAAATTGTGTAGGACACTGTGCATGGATATTAGGTCCCCCATTCTGGTGCATACACAAGAATTTGGGGGTGATACACAATTTGTCTTAATAACAGTGTGCACAACATGGCTCCTGCCTGCTTGCTGTGATTGTGTAATTTCAAGACTGAAGGAAACAAAATGTAAATAATAAATATAGTGTAAGTAAAGCTTATTTTGCTCAACTAACATGATAGAAAATAATTTGGAATTATTTCTTAACGTGACAGGTCCCCTTTAAAGCATGCTATTTTACTGTATTACAGGTATGGGATCCATTATCCAGAAACTCATTTTATGTGCTGTGAATAACCAAAAGTTTGATCCCCATAGACTGTACATGATCCAAATTAAGATACAATTAATCCTCAATCTAGCCAAACCAGGCTATTGAATGTATTTAATGTTTCATGATTTTCTAGTAGACTTAAGGTATGAAGATCCAAATGGAAACGGATCTGTTATTTGGAAAGCCCCAGATCCTGAGCACTCTGGATAACAGGTCCGATACCTGTACCATGACAATCAATGTAACCAGTGGGAGTTGAGTTGTATGGGAAAATAGGGAAAGCAGTCCCTTCACTCATCTTAATGCTGTCTTATTCAGACAACGAAAATTCCCATTGGTGGAAAACTTTGGGGAGTTGTAGGCCCATTTAGTACATCTAATAACCAAATACTCAAAATTAAGGGTTTGCATATTCCCCTTGTAAGCAAGATAAGGTAAAGCATAGAAAATTCACTATGGTTTGAAGTAAAGGATAGCATGAGGTTAAAAAGAAAAAATGTATTGTTAAGGTATTGACTTTACTTAGGTACAACAGTGCTGGACCAAATAGCTAGTGTGCCCAAGATAATCTACCTTCGATTCTCCTTAAGAGTATGCAAAAGAGTGTCAACCGCAAGAAAAACAAGAGACTGATGAGCAGGGTTGTGGTGATAAGAAGCCAAGACCCCTCACCCTGATGATGTGCATGCCTAGTGCCACCTCCACCATTGTGCCTTTTGTCTACCCCTAGTTCCGCCCCTGATAAAGCAAGCTATCAGACTAGCTTAAATAAAGAATGATAATGTGTTTTTATATGGGTTTTTTTAAATATGTAAATAGTAAGGGATAGCAAGAAAGGGTGGAACACTTGTTATGGTAAATTTCTTGATGAGAGGGAAGTTGAGATTTTATAAATCTCTACACAATTGATGAAATTTCCTTTTTAATATACCCAATTCTAATAATTTAACTATTGATGGCAGATTGACTCAGAAAACAGTTCTAGAAGAGACTAGAACATGCGAAAAGTAAACAAAGGTCTAGAACCATATGCTATTCATCCCTTTGTAATCGGCATACCACTGTATTTCATTTTCAAGGATATCTGGCATGGTGCTATTAATATACTGGAATACATTGTAATTCAAAATACTATGCGTTTATGGCAGCATGGTTTCTATGTGCAATAGAGCTTGTAGATGCTTTCTTTGAGGAAGTGAGCATAAACTTAGAAATAGGAGTTTCAGTGCATGTGATCTACTTAGAGTGGGCATTTCATAAAGTACCAGACAGTTACTGTTTAAATGAAAAGATATTGGCCTGGGACAAGATATTTGTACTTGGATAGAGAAGTGGCTGAAGAATAGATTACAAAGAGTGGTGGTAAACAGAATTTTTCCATTGGACCAATGTTGTTAGTTTGGTACCACAGTGGGTTTGTCCCTGGCCCTTTTCGAAAAAAATGTTTATTTATGACAGTGAGGCTGGCATTGTAAGTACCGTCTCTGTTTTGCAAACTTTCGTTCCTTGCAGGATGTTGCCACTTTGCAAAAATATCTGAGTAAACTGGAGACCTGGGCAGCAAAATGGCAAATTAGATTAAATATTATTAAACCCAAAGTTATACAGTTGGTAGAAATAACATAAATGCTAGTTTGGGGAATTTTTGGATATTTTAGGAAGTGTCAGTCAGTGGTTACTAAAGCAAATAACTTCAGGGATGAAAGCATAATTTTGCCTTTTTTTAGATCCTTGTTAAGGCATCACCTTGAGTATGCAGAGTAGTTTTTGGGCTTCAGTGATAAAGAAGGATATTAATGGGCTGGACTCTCTTTACATGTACATTAGATGACATTATAGCTATGGAACTTTCTTCACATAGAAAAGGTGGTCAATGCTTTAGACTTGAGGAACTGAGCATTCATTTGAAGCAGCTTGAGGGTGTGGGATAACTTGCTAAATGATGGTATGATGGCAAATTCTATTAATGCCTTGAAAAGATGCTTGGGTGACCTCTGGGAAAAGCATAATATTCAAGGCTACAGTGATCTCAAGAGCACCAGTTAATTTGGCATAGGTGAGTTTATTCATAGGTCTGCATGTAAAAAATGAGGCAAATTATATATACACATTGAAGTTTAACAATTCCAAATTATTTGAAAAAAAACCCTCCAAGAATATTATATTATATATTATATTGATTTTTCAAAACAATCATAGCCCTATTCTGCTACTGCAAGAAATCTAGCACTTGTTTCCTTCTTTGTGATACTACAGGAGTCCTGTGTCTCTGCTTTGGTTTCTGTGCCCTGACCAGAGCACACTTTGCTCTTAACAGCCCTTCCGCACCCTGTATAGAGCATGCTTTTCTGCCACTGGGGGTTCCCTTCTGACTTTTCCCCACATAGTAATATCAGGGATCTAGCAGCACCTTGCTTTCACTCTGCTGCTCCTCTCTTACAGAACTTCTTCCCTCACGCCTTCCATCCTCCTTGCACAGAAAGAACACTGAGTTGAGACAAGTATACACAGCACCCCTACATATATTCAAAGACTAATGTTCCTGATAGAGCACTGAATAATGCTGATTGTAAGCTTCACTTCAATTAACTGGAAACTGCCCCTTTAGGCTGAATAATTGTGAACCCATCTGCACAGCACTTACTACAAGAGATCTTTCCGCCACTAGAACAAGCAGACAGAGAACCACTGTTTTAATTAAATATCCAACATTGCTTTTGAAAAGTGATTTATAAAACATATACAATGAAGGATGCTTAATTCACGGTTGATTGAACATTAGCTTCAGTTGCATTTGAATTCAACAGGTGGCACAGAAACTGGGATTTCAAACCAAGATGATATGTAGTAAAATGGACAGTTGGTCCATTAAGATTATTACAATGCGTGCATTAGGCTTGAAGCCAACAGCAATGTGTCATATATTTAGACCAGAACAATGATGTATCGTATTATTATAATTGTGCATTTAGAAAGCGCCAACATATATTGCAGTTGTGTACAACAGAAGGGTATACTCATCAAACATACAAATTACATGAAATACTAATCGATACAGGAGGTGAAGGGGCTCTATGCAAAAGAGATGACATATTCAACTGTCTCTTAAAAATGTAATGCTTTTTTTCCGACTAAAATCCCTTAGCTCATGGTGGATAATATTGTCTTTGAATCTTATCTTATCATGTTAGTACACATGGGGCTTTTGGGCCATTGCTCAAAAGACACTTGAATGATGACTACCATTATCCAAGGTTTCATGGTGTACAGTACTTGCTGCTATTTTCCCCATTTCCTATGCATATAAGGCAGAATATCTCTCTCTCTCTTTCTCTCTCTCTCTCTCTCTCTCTCTCTCTCTCTCTCTCTCTATATATATATATATAGATATATAGTGAATAAAGTACCCCCTATTGCAAAATATACTGTAAGGATATTTTAAGTCACCGAGGAGTTGAACTACAAGGTTACCTCTTATATCCTTATATTTTTCAACAGGAGGTACTTTATTATCATGTAACAAAAATGATATCACTAAGCTCATATACTTAACTGATGACATCACTAAGAGCCGTTTATAAGGATATCATTTACAGGATACACATGACTGTTTATATAGAATATAAGGGCTTATAACTCAGCCGTCTAAAATGCATACGTATATTTCCCCTCTTTTTATAAAATTGTATAGATATGATCAATCCTACCAGAAACGAGCATTCCAGTTCATAAACTTGAAACAGTAAATTTATCAGATTTCATATGTAAACAAATAAAAAAAACCCATAAATGTTTATTCCTAAATATGCTGGTTAAACCAACTTACTTTAATAACCCTTTAAGTGCTGGTGATCCTCTATGCATTGCTAAGCAACAAGATTCAATTGCTGTTTTATAAAAAGTTATTTTAGTGTGTACACAATATATTATTTGCTAAAGGTAAAGCCTCCAGCTCTAATAAAAATAAATATTTTATACTATGTAGACTGTTGTTGTAGTGAAACATACTGTTTTTAGATTTCTTCTGTTTAATCAAGTAGCATACAGGCTAAAAAATCTGCTAGGGCATAATAATTGCCTTCTGGCCTTTCTGACAGGGTTTCGATTAAGTTACTGTAGTAAAAAGTCCTTTATGAAAGTGAGAAGTGATAATATCTTCTATACTTAAATTAAACTCTGGAATAGTCCTTCAGTTTTATTGGCATTTCTCAAGATCTGCTGATTGGATTCATTCTCTGTCTGCTTCAGTGCCACGCTGGCAGCCATCTAAAAATATCATAGGAATTATTAGGTTTGGAACACTAGCCCTAAAGGAGACATGGTAATTGGCAGTGAAGCTAAGGCCAGCTGTTTGTGCCAGGGACTTGGAAAACTTTCCTTTGCTCATCAACTGCTACTTCTTTTTAAAGATGAATCTGTTTTTCCCTGGTAAATGCATATATAATGCAAGGCACATAAATTACAGAGAAATACACAAAAGTAGAGAACGTCAGCATGTGTTTTGTTTCGTTGGAAAAAATGTAGGTTTTTCATGCAGGAAAAAAAATGTTACAAAACAACTGCCTTTGGCTCCAATGTATTTGGAGCAAGAAAAAAAATGTGATTAAAAAAGCATCCATTGACTCAAATGCATTTAGTACAGGATAAAACGTCCACTGAATCCAATGCATGTATGTGTATATACAGTATATATATATTGAATATCTCATCCCCAAACTAATGGTGTTGATTTAAGAATTAGAAAGCATAGCATGCTTATCATGCAGAAAACCCCCACTATTTCTTTGTTGGTGACTGAAAGCCATGTGATTTCAGGGATTTGGTTTGGCTATGCATTTGGATCTAACCTTTGCTCTTCAAGGAATGCTTTCCACTAGATTTTGAAACATTGTTGGTATGATTTGCTTTTATTCGGCCACCAGAGCAATGTCGGACTGACCCACTGGGATACCAGGAAAACGCCAGGTGTCAGTGGGCCCTCATGCTGGTAAACATTTGACCTTTTTCATGGCCGTTCCCTATTTCTATTAGAACAAAGAGGCTAAATAGTAGGGATGGTTCGGGATTCGGCCTTTTTCAGCAGGATTCGGAGTCGGACGAATCCTTCCGCCAGGCTGAACCGAATCATAATCCTAATTTGCATATGCAAATTAGGGGTGGGGAGGGAAATCACGTGCCTTTTTGTCACAAAACAAGGAAGTAAAAAATGTTTCCCCTTCCCACCCCTAATGTGCATATGCTAACTAGGGTTCGGTATTCGGCCGAATCTTTCACAAAGGTTTCGGCCAAATCCAAAATATTGGATTTGGTGCATCCCTACTTAATAGTTGGAATAATAGATTGTAGTATGTAAAAAAGAGACTAGGAGAATAGAGGTTGAGTGAAGAGAGGAAGAATAATAATACTGAGAGTGGGTCCCTGGTCTAAGGTTTTTTGATGGGCCCCTGGTGTCCCATTCTGACATTGCACAAGAGCATTAGTGAGGCTTGGTGTTGATGTTGAAGTTGTGGCCTGGCTCTCAGTGTATGTTCCACTTCATCCCACAGGTGTTCAGTTGGGTTAAGGCCATGGTTCTGTGCAAGACTGTCACATTCTTATACTCTCATTTCTGCAAACCAATTCTGTATGCACCTCACTTTGTGCATGAGGTTTTTATCCTTCAGAAAGAGCCTTTTGCAATAAATATAAACTGCCAAGAAAGCCATTGTTGGATGTAGTGGCACCTACAGTATGTCAGTAATGATGCCTGTGGTTAAAGAGCACCTACGCAGAGCCCACACTCCAATTTGGGGGAAGCAATATTGTTTTGGAGAGAAAATACACCTAGTGAGTGCTTTCACCTGGTGCAGGCAGATAGGTTGGGGCACAATACATGCACATATTGAGAAATGTTCCAAATTGCTCATTATGTGCATGCATGTGACATAGGATTGGTCAACGCCTCCCCCGATCTAACATTGCATGTATGTGCTCAGTGAGCAAGCTGGGGGACTCACTCATCATGTGCATGCCTGTGACCAAATATGGCCACTTATAATAAAAGGTTGCATTGCACTAGCTTTCTGGACACAAGAGTATTATTTCTCTGAACCTAGAGTGGGGCCACCTTCTGTAGGGTAAACAATGTTGTTATGTTATAGCCATTGCAATAATTAGAATATCATTTTTAATTCTAAATTTATATAATCTCTTTCTGTGTTTATTAAATTTAGTAGGTATTACCTAAAGCGGTACTAGAGATGCATCAAATCCATTACTGATTCCTTTTCACTCCCAAAAGTAAAAAAAAAACAGAATTGTTTTGAGTTTTTTTCTATTTGAATAAACTCAAAAGCTTAACAAACTCGAATGTGTGCTTATGTATTACAAATTTGAATCTAATAATATTGGTTGAACAAAACCATGACCATTACTTGAATGCAGCGAATTTGCATTCTACTCATTGTTTTCAATGGGTCTGAAAACTTTCAAAAACATTTTAAAATCTCGAAAAACTAAACTGAAAAAATCCCTTACAGTTTGTTAGGACAATTCCCATTGACTTCTACATAAACTTGCAATTTTTAAGATCCCTGCAGTTTTACATTCAAGATTTTACAAGTTTTTTTTTGTGCTAAGTAAATATCAAACATTTGAGTTTTGGAGTTTTGAATGTAATTTGAACATTCATAAATTATCCCCTTAATGGGATCTGTTTATTAAGTGGTCCATTTCATACGTTGGGATGCTACCCAACTGGTATTATATCGGTCTAAGTGCCAAGAATGATGTTTTGTAGCAATCTTATCAATAGGGAAGAGGGCTAAAAATATGGAAAGTTCTGTATTTTTCCTAGGAAAGGTGTCTACCCTGTTAATAATTATGGTAACACCATTGTTAAATGTATTGCAGATGGCTTAAGCATAAAAATGACAATCTGAAATCACAGTCTGCTTGAACATCCAACCTGGTGTTTCTTTTATGTGAAGAAGTGATAAAATAACTCTGAAGTAAACCAGTATTAACACTTCCATAAATACCGATGTATGCTGTAATAGCATAGAGTTCTTTAATGACATTCTGATCCTTGTACATTTCACAATAGCTTTCACTTGAAAGTGTTCTGCCAAGAATCTGAACAATGCAGTCTGTATCCTCTGTCTGTCATTTCCCATTCCCTGCAGAAGGCAGACTCTTTTTGAACAAGTACATTTTATATACCTGTCCTTCTGCATCCTGAAAGCTTATTTTCTCTGGCTACAAGCAGAACTCCTTTTAATCTTTATTCTGCTCAAGCCTGGATAAAGGTCAAGTCAGAGTTTTGGCACTGGAATGTTGAAGGAGATATCAGGATCAAATCTAATGGAAAGAAGCCCACACACTTTTAGGTGTCATTGCATATGCAAGTGCAGTGTGCAAAATGCAAATGTTTCCATGTAATACAAATCTATGGTGCCAGTCTTCTTATGCAGGTGCTGTTCAAAAAAAAAGCTGCTCCTTGTCTTTTCAGCTCAGTGTACCAGCCCACCAGTGTCCAACTCCATAGCAGTGAAGGCCTGTGCCTCCAAGATGTCCCTATAATTCACTTTCTTTCCTTCTCAGGCACATGTACGAAAGTGGTGGAAAAATAGCTGTTATTTTTCATGTTCAATAGTTGGGCAATGTGGTAGTTCAACTAGAAGGTGGTGCCAACCCATAAGTTTGTCCTGTAGGGGTATTCCTAGGTAGGTAGCACTTACTTTTTTGGCCTAGGAAGACCTAGAGGCAGCAGCTACACAGATGTGGGCAGAACGGGGTGGTTGGTACCATCACGGATAGCAGTGGTAAGTGAGTTCACTCTAGGAATGAAAGTTAGAGTGGGCAAACCAGCATGGACAGCCTGTTTTCCCGTTGAGGAGTGACTAGATGGAGGAGACAACTACAAAGGTGATTGTGCGACAGTGTTAGGGAACTGAGCATGTAGGTTTAGATAGAGGGGACTTGTGTTGGAAGTTTGGGCACTGTATGTGTGGTCACAGCAGAGAAAGGGAGAAGGAGGGATCCCCTGGAACTGTAAACTGCATTCTATGTGTGCATCCCCGTGGGTCAGGGGCCCTGGAGGCTTTGGTGAGACACACTTGAGCTGTGTGTGAGTGAGAGAAGCAGAGGGAGAGAAAAACCTGCAGAAGTAATAAGTATTGTATATTATACTCCAGAGCCCTGACCTTAAATCTGCCTTCATGCAGGAAGCTGTTCACCAATGTGTTTGAATTCATCGCACTGGATGTCTGCCAGCCACAGGTAGGCACTTTAAACGCAGCATATCTTCTGCCTGAGGAAAATTCTCCTTTAGTAGTTTTCTGTCACCCAAACGTAGGGAAAAACACACACAATATGTGAATAAAGTACCACTAAAACCCCCAAAGTCACTTTTTATAAAAGTATGGGGTATTTGCGTCCTTAGAACTATTCAAATACTTTTTTTTATACACAAAATACATTGCCATTCTTTTACATTTAGGCTTGGTGCCATCCAGATTTTTTGGCAAGCTACAATTCAAACACCAGTCTGAAAAAACATTTAACTCACCACACACAGTTTCAGATTAAAGCAATGTATTTTGGAGGCTGTACAACTTTTCAGGGGAGAGATGCTGTGTGTAGGATGCAAGCATGCTCAGATTAGCTAGCCAGTGAAATACCAGTTAGGTGGCAATGCTAGCTAGCTGCAGTGTTTTTGCATATAAATGTTACTGTATATAGGCATATGGAGAGCACTTTGACCAAAAGCCAGCTACCATAGTTATCAGGAAAAGACCAAAAATAGCCATAGCTGTGAATTTGAATCTGGGCAGGCTGAAAAATCATTTTCTTTGAAGCATTTCTGGAGAATGTATGGCATTTATATAGAAAGGTAGATTAAAGATGCAAAGTGTTCACCTTGCAAATTGGGCTCTATGCAGTACAAGCATCACAAATCAGTTTTTTTTCAGCTGTAAGGGGGTTATTTATTAAAGTCTAAATTTTTTAACAATAAAATCCGAATTTTAAGTGGAAAAAACTTGAAATTTTTGAGATTTATTATACCCTGAGACCTGCCGAGGTTGCACTGTATACAGCCAATCGGAAAGGTGATGATGGAAGCCGCCAGAAAATCAGACTTTTTTTGGGCAAAAACCCTTCAGAAAAAAAGCCTGAAAAAATCATGCGATTTGTGAAAAAAAATCCCCAAAAATCGTAATTTTGAGTTTTTAGCTGATCTGAAATATTGTGCTTTTTTAATAATAAATAAAGTCTAATCATGGATTCTAGTTTGGTCAGACTTTTTTATTTTAAATTCATATTTTGATAAATAAGGCCCTATGGGTAAGGACACATGTGCAGATTCGGGGAGATTAGTCGCCCCAACAAATCGACAGCGGGATGGCACCCGTGTTGCTTCATTTTCTGAAGTTGCCCAAAGATGACTCACAAGGAAACTTTGGAAAATGAAGTGCTGCGAGTGTCATCCCGCTAGAGATTTTTCATTATAGCCGGTGGGAAGGTAGGGGAAGGCAGTTTGGGGAGATTGTCGCCCTGATGAAGAGGTGATTTGTCGCTGGGGAGACTAATCTCCCCAAATCTGCCCGTGTGTCCTTACCCTAAATGTTACCAGAAGATGCCTTTTCCACACCTGGTTACTTGTGGGTCACTGCCACTTGTGTTTCTCAACTTGCAACATGGTAGGGCCACCCTAGGGATGTTGGGATTCTTGAAGGTCAGTTATTAGAAGGTTGACATAGTTAGGCAAGTGTCATAGGATTAGGACATGGATAACAGTTTTAAGAGTTTTCTTTGCAAAGAAAGGGAAATGCAATGCAAAGAAAAACTGACAGTTTGATGTGATTAGAGAGGAAAAAGAAAATACATCACCATCAGGCAGAAGACTGAGTCCAGAGGGCGATAAACGGGATAAGTGGGGCCAGGTTCAAGCACAGAAATCATAGGTTCAGTATTATTTAATTTAGGTTTTGTTTGAGAACATATTGATTTATTAGGAAGAGATAGCTAGAAGACAATATCTGTAATATATGCCTGTGTTTAGCAGGTGCAAAACAAATAGGGATCGTGTTGAAAATATATTTTGCCTTTTTTAAATTAAATAAATCCATATTTTCTTTTTTTGTACTGTTTAAAACATAATGATGATCATTACCCTTACTACTTCCACTATCACCTAGAATTATAAAAGTTAATTAAGATACATATAATGAGCTTTATGTAAATTAGCTGAGAATTAGCTTTATGTAAATTAGCTGAGAAATGATGGCCAAAAGCGATGAACTGTTTGCCACTGTTTGAAACTCTTTCAATGGATGCATTTATCTAATGACCTTAGTTTACACTTATTCTCAAAGCCACTTAAAAATGGTTCCTTTAAGCCCATGCTTTGATGCAGTGTCACGACAGAATGTTCATAGTCACTGATTGAGCCATGACTCTTGTCTGTATGGTATGCTGTAAAAATGGATTATGCTCTGTCAGCTGGAAAGATCTTGCATGGGGAATGAAATGAGATAACTAGAAAAATAAGCTGTCTCATGTAAACAATATAGAATGGTTATAGCTTTGAAGAAAAGAAGAGAAAACTCTGCATAAATTAGGTTTTTGGAAATGTATTTCAGCATTACGCAATATTTAATTTTCAGGGGCAAAGAAAATTATATATTTGTGATCAAGTCCCTTTAAATGTAATGTTTTGGAATTTGCAGGTTGTCGAACACTGAAATCGACTTAAAGATTTCTCTATATTCTGTTATTGGTTTTGGTTTTCAGAATATTTGCTATACACCTATAAACTGCACTACATTCATGAAGCACAAATAATTATGCAGACACAAAGGCCATGCACACAGGTTTAATACCAGCTTTAGAATAGGGGCTCAAAATATGGGAAATAAAAAAAAATAGCACTTTGACCGTATGGATGGTTGGTCTAAACCAGGGATATCAAGTGGGAACTTTCACTATTCTCTGTCATGGCTCATTATAGTGAATCATACAGTGTCATGTGAGTCTGTGAAGTAGCACTAAAGCTTCTAATCGTATGTTCCACTTGGCCCACTGCTGCGCTCCATAGTCACTCCATCTATATTAACATCAATTTGAGCTGCATTTCCCCCTCCATGAGAATCAGTTTCACTCTTCCTATAAACAGACAGTAGGTTAGTGTAAAGGCATGTGCTCATACTAACATAAAATAAACCCAATAGGCTGGTTTTGCTTCCAATAAGGATTAATTGTATCTTAGTTCGGATCAAGTGCAAGCTACTGTTTTATTATTACAGAGAAAAAGGAAATCATTTTTAAAAATTTTGGATTATTTGGTTATAATGAAGTCTATGGGAAATGGCCTTTCCATAATTTGGAGCTTTCTGGATAATGTTTTTTTGGATAACGGATGCCATACATACACACACGGACATATATATGTATACATGTCCTGACAACAGTCCCTAACGGATTGAAACGCCTCGTAAAGAAGTTGCCTCAACTGGACTGTTGCCATGAAATTAGGTATGGGGTGGTTGTATCTTTTAATTTATTATTGATATCTCTTGAAAAATGTATTATTATTATTGATATCTCTTGAAAAATGTATCATTATAGCAGCAAACAGACTAAAGGAAAGCCCAAGCTAAAGCACTGTATATGTTATCTGAGCTGAAACAACTCTCATCTCCATGTAGAACTAAGCTAATCTCCCTTGGCAGAATGAAGAACTCTTGCGCTTTTCAGTGCCCAGTGCTCATTTGTGATGTCCAATCCAGACATGTACATGACATGACTGTGGGAGCCCCGGAAAGCATGTAATAGTCATGTAATAGTCATGGTGGGAGCCACAGGGCTTCTATCTGTGGGAAGAAGTGATGTAGATAAATACTGAAATACTAATAGAAACCTTGGCTTCCAGGTGCAATTCACACTGGTGCCTCTATAAACATGTAAGTGGGTTATACATTATTCATTAATATGTACTGAAAGAGTATAGAGAAAAAGAAGGGAGAGAAATTAGATGAATTAAAAGAAGAACGTTTAATGGTGTACGGTTAGTTTAGGTAAAAGAGAATCCAAATAAAAGTAATATGGAAGTCTTAGTAACAAGTAAAAGGAAAGTCTTAGTAACTACTCATATAATGAGCTAAAATAACCGATCATAAAACAATAAGTCGGAGGGTCAAAATAAAATTTAAAATAAAAGCATTGTTACTGAGGGAACATTCAGAGTTAGTTTATTGTTTTACCAAATTCAAAGTCATTTTCTTTGAGTGTAAAAAATAAATGATATGATAGCTGTGAGTAATTTCAGAGTAATCTTATTTATAGATACCATACAAGGAATAAGGCTTCTGGTGTACAAGTTCATTTAGTTGGATTTTTCCTAATGGCAATGCTGATGCCAAGGATTTAAACTCCAGGAATGCAGGCAATAGACATTCCAATTACTTTAGTATATTCAATATTAACTAAATAAAATTTCCCTCAGCTTCCTATCATTTGGGACAGAAGGGGTGACTGTTGGATACCAGACCTGTGGTGCTGGCAGCCCATTGTAAGAGTCATGCATCTCTGGTGGAGAATCATGAATAAGAGAATGTATTTCTAAAGCATGTCTATCCTCACTTAGGCAATAATAGTGTTGTAACCTAATTAAATGATCTTTTGCCTTAATGGACAATCGATCTGAAAACCTTAATGTATCGTGTGGTGATGTTGCGCAATCCCCCGGAAATAACGTCACAGCAGTCGTTCTTAGCTGGGGTCCAGTATTCTGCCTCCTTCTACAATGGCCAGTGGTTTATTATACACCAAGACAAAAGGTGGTCTTACAATATATCCAATCAATGAGCATGTTATACTTGATCAATTGGTGGAACCAGCACACAGACACATGTCCATAGAAGAGGGGGGGAAAGGTAGACTGCCCTAGGCAAACAAAAGACACCAGGACAAAAGGCACTTCCCCCGGTAATATACATATACACAGACACAGTGATCTTGTAAAAGTACACCTTTGTTCAGTGGTCCATATTCCTCAATCCCAACCGGCGCCACACCCGACATGCTGCAGTCATGCCTGATGAACACAAATCGGATGGGAATCGGAAAGATCGGGCGACTGTGCAAAGGTCGGTCGTAAAGACGCTTTTCCCGCATCGGTGGCTGCCATATGGCGAAATATAAGAAATTTCCACGTCAATAGTTAGAAATTAAATTACAAAGTCTTATATCTGACAACAATTCATCATAACCGTGATGTGCCTTTTAGTGCTTCCCTGTGCCTTGCCACATTAAGGGGGAAATTTACTTACCTCCGAAAATCGCCAGCATTGTCTTCGCCGCACTTCGCCAGGGGTAGATTCGACAGGACATCGCAAATTCTTGAAGATCGGAAGTTCCGCACAAGTTACCGATCGTTTGCGAAGTTGTGCTAGCGATGTTACGATCAGCAGTCCGAAGTTACGCTAGCGAAGGCTAATTTGCAGACGGTGCCAAATTTAAATTTGAATGGACGTGTATGCTGCAGTGCATACCTAACACTACACAAGCCCAGGGAAAGTGAATAAAAGTATATAGAGGTGTTCTAATGCCCTACACATGTGCCCACAGTATAATTTAAGGTGCCATATGTTATCAAATGTAGGGGGGAAGGTGGGCACCCTAAAATAAAATTCGCTTTTTTTCAGCCTATCACCCAAAAAACGTCAGCCAGCTCTGACCTGGTGAAGTAAACTCTGGCGAAGGAGGTAACATTCAGAAAAAAAGCAATCTTAGTAAATTTGCGTAGTTGCGCCCCCTTTGCCAGAGTGCATCTTCGCCAGCGTTAGGGTGTGAAGTTGCGCTAGGCTATCTACATTGCTAGCGAATTTTCACCAGGGTCACTGTTAGTAAATTTGTGAAGTGCGAAAATGACGCCACGCTGGCGAATTATCGCCAGCGTTAGCCAATTCGCACTTTAGTAAATTTGCCCCTATGTGTTATGAAAATAAAAATTTTGGACATTATTCAAAACTGACATATCTCCTACTTTTTTAACCCTTTTTTGGAGCATAACTTTCCATGTAAAATAGGTTTCCTGTTAGATTGAGTAAAATAGGTTTCCTGTTAGATTGAGTTAACAATCATGGCTGCATATAAAAGCATATAAAATCCTTCTGCTAAAATTCAAAGCCCATCACTCTGCTCCTCACTACATTTTTTCACTTGGCTTATTATGTGTTCCTGGCCGAGTTCTCCGTTCCTCAGAGCCACCTTCTCTTCACACCTTCCACATCTATTGACACCTCTCGTCTCAAACCTTTCTATCTTGCTGTTCCTTACCTCTGCAATTCCATCCCTGAATTCCTCCACTCCATAAGGAGTGCTCTCTCAATCTCTTCAAGAAAAAAACTGAGTCTACCTTTTGGAGCCGTAAAACATTAGTTGAATCATGGGCGTAACTACAGATGAAGCAAACCCTGCAGCTGCAGGGGGTCCCGGGAGGTATAGGGACCCCACAAGGTTCTAAATAATGAGGAATTTTAACATATTAGTTAGAAAAAGGACAACCTCTGGTTATGTTGGGGCCTTAAAATGAATTTGCAGTGGAGCCCAGTAACATCTAGTTACGCCACTGAGTCTAGTCCTGGTAACTACTGGACAATGCTTTCACCTTGTGTACTTTTTCACCTCCACTTTGACTATAACCTCTACGAGCAGGGTCCTTCTTCCCCCTGTGTCTCTTACCGCATGTGTACTTTTATATATTGTACTTTTATTTATATTGTACTTTTATGCATTGCTCCTTAACAGAGCACCTTACATATAAATGTATACATACATAGAATTAATTTCTATGTATTTCTTATTCTAACTATGGCCCTGCTTCTTTCTACAGTATATCAGTTATGGCCAGCTGCGCATTCACAGTTCTTAAGCTGTTGCCAGTAAGTGGGAAAAATAGTTCAATAACAGCTGAAGTGCCTGATCATTCTCCTTGCATGGAGAACCCAGACTTTCCAGGGGCCACTTCTTCTCTAACACTAGCCCTGTTGAATACCTTGCAGTTAATGCTTTTATTTCATGTATTTTTCTTTGCTCTAATGTCATTTTTTTGATTTAAGTTGGATCTTTATTGCTCTAAGTTTTTTCTTGAAGATCATTATTTGTTATTATATTTGTATTCTCGTTCATTCAATATTTTGGAATTTTGTTTATGTACTGCTCCATTATTAACTTATTTATGAAAATATACAAACACATTGTAAAAATTAAATGAATACCTTGCAGTAAATCTAGGCAGAGAAACCCACCTCAGCAGGTCTTGTAAAGTTAGAAACCTTTAATTATTTTCAAACGTCAATGGACTCAGTGTATAAGCTGGAATTCAATGATGGAAATAATCAAAGAGTAGGTTTATTTTTATAGAGCTCAGACGATACCCATCATTGTTGGGAAATTAATGGATTTTCATTGGTAGATAAAGTATGATGAATGAATAACAAAAACATACTGTATGTATGTATGTATGTATGGACCTGGGGGTTTTCTGTATAAGGGGTCTTTCAGTCATTTTGATCACCATACTTTAAAGGGGTTGTTCACCTTCCAACAATTTTTTCAGTTCCTTTATTTTTTCAGATAGTTACTTTCTATTTTCTATTTGTTACAATTTTCCCAATGAAGAAATAACTGAAGTATAAAGGGATGATTCACCTTTAAGATAACTTTTAGTATGTTATAGAATGGTCAATTCTAAGCAACTCTTCAGTTAGTCGTCATTATTTATTTCAAAGTTTTTTCAAAGTTTTTAATTATTTGCCTTCTTCTTCTGACTCTTTCCAGCTTTTAAATGGGGGTCGCCGACTCCATCCAAAAACAAATGTTCTGTAAGGCTGCAAATTTATTGTTATTGCTATTTTTTATTACTAATCTTTCTATTTTGGCCCTTTCTTATCCATATCCCAGTCTCTTATTCAAATCTATCATGTTTGCTACAGTAATTTGGACCATAACAACCAGACTGCTGAAACTGAAAGCTGGACAGCTGCTGAATAAAGTGCTAAATAACTAAAGAACCACAAATAATAAAAAAATTAAAACCAATTGCAAATTGTCAAATATCACTCTCAACATCATATGAAAAGTTAATTTAAAGGTGAACAACCCCTTTATGTTTTTTGAAGCTCTGTGAGGGGGGTCACCAACTTTGTAAATTGTTCTAAACTGATACATTAAGTTCAGCAGAATACCTGAGTTAAATTCAGCTGTTAGAATTGATACCATAGTTGTTAATATTTCACAGATGCTGCTGAGAAATGTATCAACTAAATGTAACGGATCAGAATCTGCCCCCAAATTACCCAGATACCAGACTGAAACACCAGAGATAGGAACATTAAACTATAAACTTAAACTTTTAAACTTTGGAAAAATTATAAATAAATAAAAAAAAAGGAAAGCATATGAAAAAAGTCTTTATTTCTGGTGAACAATGTGAAACAACTGAACTGATGAAACAGATATACAGTGTTATTTTGTGGCAAAATATGGTTTGACAGCAGATCTTCTTTCTATTTTTCCAAGTATGAAAGACATACAGACTGTTGTGTCACACCCTTTTACTGTTCCTAAACTGCTCCAAGCTAGGTGCAGTAATGATTGTCTGACTTTTCGCAAGACTCCTGTAACCTGTGAAACACTTGCCTTGCCTTGTAAGGAGTGGCAAAATTATCTTTTATTCAATTACTGTAATTTTCTTGGTTCAACCACCAGGTAGCACTGTTGGGAAGGGAAATGTCCCAGGGTAAGTTATTTAAATGAGAGTACAGTGAGCCACTTCCTTTGTGGCCAATGAGAAAGGAATAGCGTATTACTCCGGGGAGCCTAAGGGAGGCCACATCAGAAGGGTAACTAGCAGGAGCGATTAGGTGAGATAGTGATAGAGTAGATTTGTTGGCGCTCACTGCAGGTAGTGAGAGCTAGTAGTAAGGTAGAGAGATGAGCAGCTGAGGCTCCAACGAGCAAGTGTCAAACCAGTGTCTTAGCAGTACTCGCCCAGTTAGGGGCCCAGAAGGCTAGGATATAGGATACGTAGGGCCTAGTGCACCTGGAACGTAAGGCTGATCCCTCCACTGAAAGTTTGCTGTAAAGGAGCAGCATCCCTGACAAAATCATTGAAGTAGACAGGAGGCTGAAAGTGTGGTGAGGAGATTAACATAATAAGTGTCAAATATCACATTGGTGGCTGATAATAAATCTTTGTTCTTAAATTCATCGGAAGTATGTTGTGAACGTCCAGTTTATTCGTTGTTACAGTGTTTCCCTGGAAAAAGGACTGTGGTGTGTGTCACTTGAATAATTAACCCAAGAAAACATGGGACACCACATAACAGCCTTCCTTGCATGGGGACAATTAAAATGGGCTCTTTAAGATGTGTCCTGCTCATTTGACCACATCCCAGGAATATTTTGTCACTTCTGGCAAGGAATATTTAAGTCACAAGGAGAGCTGAGAATTTTAAAGTTGGTGGCATTGCCTGAGGAGCAGCAGAAAACTTTTTGCAAGAGATCTTAAGCCTTCCACATAACACTGGTATTCTGCTAAACGTTTCAAAATAAAATGGGAAAAAATAACTAATATAAAAAAAGACGGAGAACATTAAAAGGAAACAAAAAAGATAAAATGAGCTCTTTACATGAACCGTTGAGAAGGGAGTTCTGACAAATGAATAGGATTAGTGATTTCTTTTTCATCATAATGGTGAAAGAAGCGGTGGTTTCTTTTTAATAAGTTAGAAAAAAATTAACGATGATTTATTTTTAATAATATGAGATAAGTGTAGCAGCAGTTCACAATGGTTTTTCATTAAGGTTTCAAATGCTTGCCCCAGTTAACACATGACTCCAAGATTCATCTATTTAAAAACTCACTTCAAAAATTTGAGTTTTCCTTAAAAAGTTCAGTTACGGTATATTTATATGTTCACTGAATAAGTGACATGCCAAACTATGGGAATGCAGGACGCTGTCACTTTAGAGAGATAAAGAATGCAGTATTACAGAAGTCCTTTACAGATATAGAAAGGAGTACAGTAGGGACAGCTGTCGTACTGCTACGTACAAGGATTCTGCTTGAACCTCTCCAGATTTGCTGCCATGCCTCACTGTCTGAGAATCACTCAAGCCCACTTACTAGCCAGTGTTGTATGCTACTAATAGGGGATTAGAAAAGCCTGTGAAAACATCAAACCTGGGTTGAGCCCAAAGCCAAGGCTAAAGAGAAATGGAAATGTGTTAAAGGGATACTGCCATGGGAAAAATCGCCCTTTGGGCGACTATTGAAAACGCATTGCAGCGTGTGCATTAGCACAGGCGACTTTGCGTTGCAGCCTATGGGGAAAAACGCTGAGGCAGTTCGGGGAGATAGTCGTGCAAAATACGAGGCGATTAGTCGCCAGGCGACAAAATCTCCCCGAATCTCCTCGTGTGGACTAGCCCTAAAGAGTTATTGAAGTTTATCAGAGCACAAGTCATCATGACCTGGGGCAGCTGGGAAATAGACAATATGTCTAGCCCCATGTCAGATTTCGAAATTGAATATAAAAAAATCTGTTTGCTCTTTTGAGAAATAGATTTCAGTGCAGAATTCTGCTGGAGCAGCACTATTAACTGATTCATTTTGAAAAAATTTTTTTTCCCATGACAGTATCCCTTTAAGTTTGGGGCCACTACTGTTAAGAATGTACATTTCCCATCAAGGTAAATCAGTTCTATAACTACATAATCGATAAATCACGTGTATATATACCTGTAACCAGGTTTATAATGAGCTAACAGATATCTTTATTTTATCACTGTGCATTTGGCTTCTTTATGCCTGTTGTTCCTAAGATGGTTTTTAAGTTTAACAAGAGACATTTGTACAGAGTAAAAGAAACTTCTGATAGATTCACTAGCAGTAAATTTTATTTTGTACTTTATACAAAACCAACCATCCCCCCTGGAGCAGAGCTAAAATAGGAAATAATTAGCTGCTGCTCAGACTTTAAGGTCATGTATAATGTGTATGTACATGTGCTGAATCCTAACGACCTTGGTTGGAAATGGATTTATTTTTATATAACAACGTTCTGCAAAGGCTGCTAAGAGCAAGACTTAAATATGAAAACAACTACAAATGTAGAAATAAAATGCAGAATCGTGATGGATAATAACAGTAAGCCCTTCAATAGAGTTTTATGTATCAAACAATGGTCACAGACAGGTTGCCTATCTTGAATAAAGCTCTGTTTGACAGGTTTAAATATGACACACCACTTGACAGTGTTCACTGCAAGAAGTTAAAATAGGCAGGTGGTCTGGACAGTTGCCTTGAGATTTGGTAAATCTTGCATTTAATTGATAATGGGAAACTCAGAGCCAGGGCTGGAACTAGAGCTGGGCAGAAGAGACACCTGCCTAGGGTGCAGCACTGTGGGGGCACTGGGCAATTGCCTGTTCAAGATTCTTCTGCCTACCCATAGTCTGGATTTGCTCCCCTCTGCAGGTCTCGCCAACCCCCTCTGTAGCTCCCTCCTCTGTCCCTCCTTCCTCTGTGCCTCCCTTCTCTGTTCCTCCCTCCTTTGTCCATCCCTCCCTTCCTCCCCCCTGCCCCAATCTGCCCTTCCGATTCCCCTTTGTTGAACCTATGTTATGGTGCGCTTACGTACGCACGCGGGGGGTGAGATTACCCGACCGGGTTGCATAGGGTGCCTGTTCAGCTTTGCCTGGCCCTGCTCGGAGCCACTGTTTACTGGAACACATAGGGGCTGAATTATGAACAGAGATGCTTAATTGTACCAGAACAGTTACCCATAGCAACCAGATTTATTTCTTTCACTTTTTATTTTCAAATTTGTAGTAGACTGTTAAAAACTAGTAGGTAATTGGTTGCTATAGACAACTGCACTTGTGCACTTTAGCACCTATGACAGTGATCCCCAACCAGTAGCTCATGAGCAACATGGTGCTCTCCAACCCCTTGGATGTTGCTCCCATTGGCCTCAAAGCAGGTCCTTATTTTTAAATTCCTGGCTTGGAGACAAGTTCTGGTTGCATAAAATCTAGGTTTAATGCCAAACAGAGCCTCAATGTAGGTTGACAATCCACATAGGGGCTGCACAGCACTTATTTGACATCCCAATAACATTTTTCATGCTAGTGTTGCTCCCCAACTCCTTTTACTTCTGAATGTTGCTCACTGGTTCAAAAGGTTGGGGATTCGTGACCTATGGTATCATTTTTCTGCTTGATAATTTGCAACAACCCCTAAGCTTAGCTTCTCAACAGCTGCTTAGAACCCACTGAGCATGTGAGTTTCGCAGACAATGGTGACCCCCTGTGACAAGTTTGATGTCCTGGATCATTGATGCTATTGAGAAGTACAATAAGTTCAGTATATAAAATATGGCATTTTTAGCCACATTTCTTGTTAAGGTTTAGTTCTCCTTTAAAGAAATGCCTTGTGATGTTGCTCTGCTTAGAACTGACCAGTGAAATGGCATGTGTTTTTTCTCTGCTCACTAACTTAATTTTCTAAACAGAGCAATATCACAAGGAACTTAATTTCTCACCAGTTGGCTAAAATGACTAGCAGGTGTACTCCAACATACCAGTAACATCATGTGAAAAATCAGTTAAATAAAATTCTGTCTGGGAAGAGGGGTAAAATATTGGTATAGAGACATTGCCTCTAAAAATCTATTATTATTTTTTCTACAACAGCTTTATAATATTGCTTAATGAGGATAGGGTATTATAAAAATCATTCCTTTGCACTAACCAGTATGAAAGAAAACACTAGACACAGAGTTGACTTAAATCTTTTATTACGATCTTTGTTCTCCTGTTGTACAAACTATACATAGAAATTGTAAGGCACAGTGAGACACTGTCCCATAGATCTTAGAAATACTAGACTGTAAGGAACAAAGAGATTAAGTGACCTTTTCAAATCTAAATAACAGAGGACCAAAGCTGAAAAATTAGCATAAAAGAATTTACATTAAGGGGTTGTTCAAACATGTTTTCAGTTCAGTTGTTTTCAGATTGTTCACTAGAAATAAAGTACTTTTTAAAATTATTTCTATGTTTTATTTTGTTTTATAATTTTTTCCAAAACTGAAGCCTAAAGTTTCCTGTCTGGCAGCTCAGTTATCAGTGATTCTGAGCTGCTACAATTTGCTGCGTTATTTGATACATTTCTCAGATGCGACGGAAAATAAGGTAAGAAATACAAATGTCGGATGGTGTTGCAGCGTTCATCCGACACGACTGTCAGATGCAGACGTTGCATGCTGTGTCTGCATCGGACAGTCGTGTCGTGTCGAATGAACGCTGCAACACCATCTGACATTGCTGTTGCTTGCCTAACAGTGCGTCAGATCCGCCGAAAACGTACCACCACCATATGTTTGCAATACAGATGTAGTCAGAAAGGGAGTAATGGGATTGACATAAAATAATACACATTTTTAATAATGATTTAATAATTTGAATAATTTAACAAGAACATCAAATGAATATTCCTTATAATGTAAAAAAATATCTGAAAAATAAAATGCAAACTTGAATTTTGATAAGTATGGAGATCCAAATAAGGGAAAGACCCGTTATCCATAAAACTACCAGATCCCAAGCATTTTGATAACAGGTCATTTAAATGCTAGGTTAAATGAGGGTAAGCGTCTCTAAACAAATATTTTATACAAATCATTTATAGGCAGAGATAATGGGAGAAAGAACGATGGAAGCTTTTAATGACGTGAGGCCATGACAATGCTGCCAGTATGATGTACATCTATTTAAGAACGATAAAAGTCTTTATACGGTATGCCTCACAAAGGCATGATGATTTTAGTCACATCATTTAGTCATATTCTTGTTTTAGACACATCCGTATTCAGACTAGCTTGTCAAGGCTTACATTAGATTGGAGCAGAAGACCTTTTCTGCACATCACACAAAAACAGTTCAAGAGCTAATCCATTAATGGCACATACTCATTGCCAATTAAATAACAATTTATTTAAATATACATATAAAGAGCTACAGAAAGTCTTGAGCACAAAGTATGGTGTCAACCCCACCAAATTTTATGTATTTTATTCAATAAAACCATGTAAAATGCAGAACGTAAATACCACAATGTTAAGTATAGAATAACTGTTCTGCTAAATGAGAAAGCTTTGCCGTTCATGACAGCTGCCATTATGTGTGATTTATAAAGACTCCTTTACATCTTGTTTTCCTTGTAAATATCTAATCTGTGCCAATTTCTGCACAAGGTTAAACATTTTCTATAAAAGTAGAGTGAATGGTTTTAAATGAGAAATTACCTTTTTATACTTTATGCATATGTTTTTAAAATTTACAATACCTTCTTTATAAGTATGTTTTTTTCTAATATCATTTTCCTATAAACATTAATTTTCCCTAGAAAATTAATGTTGGAAGCTACTGTTGTTGTATAAGTGCAATTAGTGTATGCAATGGTAAGCATACATGTATTTATTAATTATATAGATGGGAAGATAGCTAACAGCTTTACATACAAAAGAAAATATATGCTTATTTTTGGTGATATCAAAGAGTAAGAAATATAAGGTTAGCAGTGATGAAACTACTACGCAGCAGACAACCATGCAGAACAAAGTCTGGTTAAAAAACGGACCTCGGTCAAAAATACAGCTTAAAGTTTAATCTGCAAAAAAAAATATATTACATAGGTTTGTGTTACAAAAAGCCTGATCAGTTATGTGCCCCTCCTGGGCATGTATTCATAGGCTTGTTTTTCATGTGTCACATAAAGAAATCATCAGCGCTCTAACTCATGCTGTGGCGTTGACCGGCTGCTGTAAACGATAAATAGCCAATATTTGTACACAAAGAGAAAGAGAACATTTGCCAGAACACGGTTTGCCTTTAAAAATAATTATTGCAAAAAATGAGGTGTTAGTACCACACTTTGGCCAAAATATGTAAGCTCACGTGCCACATCAAGGCTCCTCATTGTACATGTGTAGTAAGACCATTGTGCATTTACCCTTAGCTCAGGAGCTCTAGTGGGAAAGCAGGGAGCTTTTAAGTCCCAGCCAACAAACATTCACCTGTGAATAATTACCTTCCTACAATATCTATTAGCATTTTAAGTTTGTAGTACATTTAAAATCAAGTCCCCCAGTAAACAATGTGACCATGGTGCACGTCCCCTTAGCTCAGGGGCTATAGTGAAAAAGCAAGGAGCTTTTTAGCCCCAGCCAATTAACAAAAACAGAGAATTACTTATAGATGTAGTATATATATTATAGATGTTAATTGGCTTGGCTAAAAAACTCCTTGCTCTTTCACTATAGCCCCTGAGCAAAGGGTAAGTGCACAATGACATTATTACTCAGGGGCATGTTTACTAACATTGGAGATAAATATCTGGAGAGATTTCTGGAGATGTTGCCCATAGCAACCAATCAGATCTTTGCTTTTGTTTTCTAACTTGGCTGTGGCTGTTTAAATCTAATTGCTGATTGGTTGCCATGGGCAACATCTCCAGAAATCTCTCCAGATATTTATCTCCAATGTTAGTAAACATGCCCCTCAGTCACACTGGTTACTAGGGGACTTGATTTTAAATATACTACAAACTTAGAATGCTAATAAATAGTGTAGGACGTACGTACAATGAGGGGCCTTGACGTGGCACGTGAGCATATCCAGATAGTCACAGGGTCTACTGCATGGTCCCACCTCACTGATCCTTCCTTTAATATTCCTAAATTATGGGTGTTGTCTGATGTTTTTTTCATACAACCATCACTACTGAAGACATCTAAACTAACTAGTACATTAGAGGACATTATAGACAAATAGCAGGGAACCTTTTTACCCATAAAGAGGATCACCTTACCAGAGACCACCCCTTCAGACTAGAAGAAAAGAACTTTCATTTGAAGCAACGTAGGGGGTTCTTCACAGTCAGGACAGTGAGGTTGTGGAATGCACTGCCGGGTGATGTTGTGATGCTGATTCAGTTAATGCCTTTAAGAATGGCTTGGATGATTTCTTGGACAGATAATATCAAGGCTATTGTGATACTAAACTCTATAGTTAGTATAGACATGGGTATATATAATTTATGTGAAAGTAGGGAGGGGTGTGTGTATGGATGTTGGGTTTTCATTTGGAGGGGTTGGACTTGATGGACTTTGTCTTTTTATTTTCAACCCAATTTAACTATATAACTACAGTATGTAACTTGAAAGCCTAGAAGAAGGCCTTTTCTGACCAATGGGATACCCCTGCCACAGTAGCCATTCTACCCTACAACTGACTGGGTGCCTTGACCAGGCTTTCTCGTTGGTTAGCTGGTTGCTATATTTCCTATATGTTTCCTATATCCAAAACCCACACAGGTGTCGAACATTTTGAAGCCACAGAAATGTGGTTTTCGTGTGGTTTGCTTTCTTCATACCATCAAGAGTTCATCATCTGATGACCCCCTCTTATGCCTGCTTGGATCTGGCTTCTCATACCCACATATACAGTAGTTTGATTCTGTGTACAACCACTCCCTCACATAAACCCACATACATAGAGCAGACAATCTTATCATGGGATCTCTAGTAGTTTTAGATCACCTTCAAGCTAAACAGATATTCTATGATAGAATATACAGTAGTGATACTGTGATTGTGTTGTACAGTACATTGCAATAAAGTGTGTAGCAGTGCCGGGCCAACCTGGGCAGGCGCCCCAGGCAACCTGGCCCGGTAAAGCGCCCAATACCCGCATGCACACTTCCGGTTTTTCGCGTATGCGCACTAGTATTTTTCGCGCATGCGCACTTGCGCAAACACGCATACGCCGGCCAGAACAGGGACCGGACTAGGGGGATAGCAGAGGCAGAGAAGGTGCGTGCCTGGTGCCCGTCCAGCTTTGCGCCCTAGGCACGTGCCTTCTCTGCCTACCCCTAGTTCCGGCCCTGGTGTGTATTTTATACCAAATATTGCATTTCCTGTAGTTCAGGAAAAGCTTGATTGCTGGGGAAAATGACAACTGAGATGGTGATCTAAAACTTTATAAAGTTATTTGTAGTATGGAATCTGAATTATAATATGTACAAAGGTAAAAAGGTAATTATTCTGCTTTTCTTTGTATATTTTTGCACTGGCTGTAGATTTGCCAGCCCATTGTATGATGTAGATGTTGCATTTCTGCTGGTAAGAACTTATTTTTATTATGCTGAGCCCTACTGTTTGCTTCTAACATTCTCAACTCTGCCTGTTATTGTGATATCCTGCCTGGAGTCAAACCAGTGACCTTGTGTTTCTATGCTGTCTGCATTACCTCTGCCCTGTGAAAAGACAGCTAAGGTCCTGGTTCACTTGTTTTGCTATCCTAGTTACTGGGTGTGATTCCTGTCTGATTATCTGTTCCTGACCTTTGATTGTTTTGACCTTGCTGTATCGCTGCATGAACTGACCCTTGAACTGATCTTCTGGATCCTGACTTTGTATCATGTTACTGATTGGCTTTAACCTCAGCCTGTTAATCCTGACTACGCTTCTGGTTCCTGATTCTGTACTGCACTGGTTGGTACTGTCACAGCCTGTTCCACAACTTCACTCTCTGTTCCCAGTTCCTCCTGTAAATATTACATTTCCCCTGTGACAGGGGAACATTCTCTCTAGTGCTCTCACTCTAAGACCTGGCGACATTTCAGTAGTGGAGACGGCTGCTATAGGCAGAAGCGTGACTTGAGACTGGGACCTTGGGGTTTGTTCTTGGTTTTGGGATAGAACAGAAATCACTGGCATTCGAAGGCACGTGCAAGCAGCTGGGACCTTGGGGTTTGTTCTTGGTTTTGGGATAGAACAGAAATCACTGGCATTCGAAGGCACGTGCAAGCAGGCTGCTTGCACGTGCCTTCGAGTGCCAGTGATTCCTGTTCTTTTGTACAATTTGGAGGGTGCCGATCCCTCCATCACTGAGTACCAGGCATCCATTTGTAGGCCAGGGTGTGCGAGCGGACCCTCCGTCTTAGTTTTGGGATGCCATACGTTACAGTTATATTATGTAGCAAGTGAATCCATCTTGCTCAAAAATAACCTAGGCACTTCTGCCTTGTTTTCAAAAAGTCAAGATATATAATCAAATTTTCACAAATTTTCATGCTCATCTTAAATCTTCCATTCTCCTTCTCCGAGAATGGAAATATTACTGGATATTTCACATGTTGTCAAGGAAACAAGATGTGATGAGAGTGTTTTGAACGGAGGTGAAGGTGAAGCTGTCACATCTATGATTTGTTTTTGCTTTAATTAACTTCATTTTCCTCCCATGGTCTGGCCATTATGGCTTTGCTATTCTTTTATCCAGATAAAGTATTGTTTGGTAGGCAGCCATTAACTTTTTAGCCTCAGATTTGCAGGGACTATTTTTTTGTAATTGTTAGGTAAGCTAACCAGCCAGGACCTAATCTAGCTCAAATCACAGTTAAATACATGAAGTTTATATAAATCAAGATTTGCTCAAACTATTCTAGTGCACATTAGGAACCTGTTTTGCCTAAAATTTTGTGAAACCACAGAAAATTTAGCTGAAATGTAGTCAATGTGAAGGAAAATTTTCTCTAAAATAGAATATACATTGACCTACCTTTTTAGAAAATAAAAGCTAATTTCCACTATGTTACAAAGGCTAAAAAATTGCTGAAATATATTGGCATCAGTGAGAAGGAAAATTAGCCCTGCAATAGCATATACGTTGACCTGCCTTCTTAGAGAAGCTCCTTTCCATGCTAAAAAGGAAAACAAATTCTCCCATGTTGCCTATTTCTTATAAACCTGGCATCCACACAGTCGAGGGGGTGGGGGGGGAGAGCTTGAAAGGACATTCCTCATTGGTTGATGTTAAGAGTAAGGGGCTGATAAAAATGACATTTTTTGAGATGCCAAGTTTTGGGTCTTCCAATCAGTTAGATGTTGAGATGGTAAAGTGAACAACAGAAACCTTTTAAAATTAAAGATAAAACACCCATACCAGTTATAAACTTGTTTAAATCACTCCCAAAGCATAGAGATGGGGCAGGCAATTACTTTCACTTTCCATTCTGCACTTCCTAGATGTCATTGTACTCCTTCCTTCACTTTTTGTTGCCCAGTGTATTGGTATCAGCTGCCCCATTTTGGCTCATATACAAGATTTTGGCATGATTTAACGTTTGCCTTAACAACCGTGTTCACAAAATGGCTGCTGCCTGCTTGATGTAATTGTGGTTTCTAAGATCAGAAGAAACAAGATTGAAATAATTGATATAGTGTAAGCAAAGTTTATGTATTGCTTGTCTAAAATAATTATTTGAATTTGGAATTATTTCCTAGGGTGACAGGTCCTCTTTAAGAGTTCTTGATGCAAATTAGGGTTCTGATTAGATTCAGTATTTGGCTAAACCTTTTGCAGAGGATCAGGTAGTCCATGGCTTGCCATGCAGAGTGGGAGGTAGGTGGGTTACATTTATGGACATTCCATAAATTTAATTTTTGTAATGTGCAAATAAGTCATTGGACAATAATACTTATATCTGGATTGATACTGGGTTCAGTCCTTAATACCTGCATCTCTGTGGGATTCAAACCCTTAACCTGTGCTTAACATTTATATTTGCTACATTAGTGCCCCCAAATGTCATAGGTTTGAGGTGATGTTGCCTACTTGTAGTGCTTCCATTTTATGGGTCATGTAGGGTAATAACCTATTTCCTATTTATTTCAATGCATTTTTCCATTCACAATTTCCATTCAACTTTGTAAGTCAGCATCTGGAGGAGGCAGGAAACAATTCTTAGCTGATCATAGCCGTTCATACACATTGCTTTAGATGGGGCCTTCTCAAAGTGTTGAAGTATGGCAGCTGGTCAGTTACTTACTCCAGATATGAGTGGGGCCCCTCTTGACTTGCAGCCCCTTCTAATATAACAGATGGCTGTTGATCATATTTTCAACATAACATGATGTTTTTCTAGCATAACAAGTAATTGGCACTAATTATTGCCAGAACTGGTTTCCTCTGAGATATTGTTAATTGATTACAATTTGATTTACCGGTATTTAATTCCCAACAGAGAGCAATATCATTTTAGCAATTTCTTAAATCTGTAATGTTTATTAAATCATGTATACAGCATGCGCCTAATTGTTTTATGAGCTTCAAATAGCAGCAAAATAATTCCCAATTATTTCTCAATAGTGTTTGCTAACTAAAGAAATAGCCAGCCACTTCTTTAGATACCCTTAAATAGAAATCTTATTTACCAAAGATTTACACTGGATTTTTATGTGTATGAGAAATATGCAATGGTCATCTTGTGGGTCGTTAGAAACCTTGTTGATTAGTAACCAAAAAAAATGTTGGATGAATAACTGTATATCAGGGATATCCATTTTTTTATTTTCAGCCAAAGGCTATTAGGGGATATTGTGAGATATATTCATATTATCACCCAACATTGGTGCAGGCACCAGTTCTGTAGCATCCAATAGCAATAATTTATTTAAATTCTACACTTCAGTGTGTTAAATATTGTGTGAGTAAAAATAGCGTGAGTACGGTACTTATTTCAGCAAATGACAGGGCTGGTAATATGAGGTTCAAATGCATACAAAAGAACACTTGGGTGTCTTATTTAAGAAGGATCTGGGGATTTTTGTGGATAGCAAACTGTGTAACCCTAAGCAGTATCATTCAGTAGCTAATAAAGCAAATAAAGTACTGTCTTTGATAAAAAATGGTATTAACTCCAGGGATGAAAACTTACTCTTGCCTCTTTATAGTTTCCCGGTAAGGCCACACCTTGAGTATGCCGTGCAGTTTTAAGAAGGATATTAATGAACTTGAGAGAGAGTAAAGATGTGCAACTAAACTGGTAAAGGGGGTGGAAGATTTAAACTATGCCAAAGTTGGGGTTGTTTTTTTCTTTAGTGAAAAGACTCTTGCAAGGGAACACGGTCCCTTGTATAGATATTGGTATATAGTTTATATAATATAAAAATCTGGGATAAGCTACAGGTAATTTCTTGGTTCCCCTCAAGTAAAGTTTGCAGCATCAGAATATGGGTCAATTTTAGCAAGTGAAGGGGACACAATGAATGAGGCCTGGCCAGATTGAGGACTATTACTCCTTTAGGTGTGAAGCTGATCATAAATCAGAACAAGGGTAATAGTTTATTTAGCACAGAAAGCATATTTTCTTCAAATTCAATTTGTGAGCTGAAGTTATTTCAGGATTCACTGCTTATATTTTCTACAACTATACATTTGTAACTTTGCATTTGTTTTCATATGCTATACTAGGATGTTGTCAATTGAAAGTGTTTTTGGGATTTGAGCAGGAGTTCAGTGAGCTATAACTCTTGTGTTAGACAAGAAGGGATAGCGTGGCAGTGCTCTCACATGAAATAAAGAACTCTATAGAACAGTATTGACAGCCCAAAGGAATGTGTGGCAGTGGTGCAGAGGGATTTTAGGCATTAGCCATTGATTTTTCTGTCAACTTGCACTAAAAAGATGGGTCTGAATCTGGACTTTGCCTCATACAACCTATGCCATGAGTCAAAGCAAAGTGATTCATTATATAACAGTTTTACAGATAGCACAAACTATCTGCACTCTCACATACTGTACTGTATACAACCAGAAGTACATTAAAAACAATTAAAATATGGGTATGAAGTATCCTTATAGTTATGAAAAAATCATTGTTTCCCTGTCTCTCACCCACATACACAGTAAACCTTTTTGGGGTGTTTTCACTGATCACTTACCATGTAGATTATTGGTGGTGGGGCTATTGGTAATTGTTGTGCTACAGGGACATGTACTCAATAACTTCTGTTTATCCAACATCACATCACACCAAGATACTCAACAAGGTGCCCAGTGGGGGCAGAATGTTTTTGCGGTGCTGGGTGGACCCCACAGCTGGGGTGGGGGGCCCGGGTGTGTGTGTGGGGACCCCTGAAGTGGCAGCCTGGTCGGCCCCGGACCACCCAATCCAAAGCTGAAAGTTCACAGTTTTTTTGCAGTAATTCAATTTTTTTTTCACTAAAACATAAGAGTTTGCATTATAGTTTCAGAAACTATAAAAAGATGTGATGCAGTTATTATGATTTTGTTCAATGGAGTTTTTTATATTCACATTTTTAATAAATGAGCAAGAATTTGAGTTTTGTAAAATTTCGTGTTTGTTTGAATTAGAAAAAAAGTCAAAATTTCACAAATTCGAATTCTGATAAATAGGCCTCCAAGTATTTGTAGTTTATTATGCTCACTTTATGTGCATGCTCTGACACAAACCAGATATATTTGCGAAGATTTTTTCCCATTCTATTTTGACAGTGTCTGATCACTGAACCACTTGATCCTTCAGGATAGGTGTCAGAGGGCACTGCACTTGCCTATCCCTCCCTGTGTAAACCAAACCACTGCCATTTAGGAAGGTGTTTTTCTTGAAGTTTTGCTGTGACATTAGCCTTTGACTTGTGTGCTTCATTACCTCTGCCAGTGAAGTTGAGTTATTCCCCAGGTTTCAGGACAAAACCGATTGCAAGATATTGAAATAATTGTCTGTTATCGGATTTTAGAAAGAGGAGCTCTTTCACCTTCAACCTTCCAGTTTCCATGCAAATTGATTTTACTTCAGCTTTGCACTGTAGAAAGAATATGAAACATTTTTCTAAATTATGCAGCCTATATAATTTTTTTTATTAAATTTGATGTGATTTAAATCTATTTTATCCATACTTTCATATTGTAAACCCTAACATTTGTTCATGTTCTCCTACCTTCTTGTATCTTTTCCTGCAGCAGATTTGCTTTAATTAAGTTGATAAAGCCGGTCATACAAAAAAGCTACAGTTATACAGTTAGTTTATGTCTTGTTCCTGGTAGCTGGCTTAATATTTTCAACACACGTTGCTTCATTTGGTATCTGTACATATGACACAAAGCTGCTATAAATCAGCATGGAACTGCAGGAAAAATGCAAATTACTTCTAGCCAACCCTGTCCAATTATATTGGAGCCTCGTCTATAAAGCTAAGGTCAGATGGGTGTTTGATCATTACGTTTTTTATAATGTAAAAAATATGACTAAGGAATAAAATGTTATCTTGTAAAGGGCCTCAATATGAAATCACAAATGAGATTGAAAAACAAAGACTTTTTTTTAGCACAGGTCAGTCTTTGAGGCTTAAGAATCCAAATAAGGAGAAGAATGCAAGAATGCATTGTCTGCAGATTACAGTTAACCAACATGATCATACCAATGCTTGAGTGAAATAAGGCACAAAATGCATAGGTTTAACCTGGCACATTCAGGGATATGAAATCATGTGAAACGTCTATGACACTGCTATACAATCCAGCTAGTCAGCTCTACTGATTCCATATCTTATCAAATTTATTAGCTAGCAAACAGTTAAGCTCAAGAACATGAATTTGGCCCTGAGTGAGTGCAGAATATATTAAAGGAAGTGGTAAGCAACAGATCGTTAGCTTGAACACAGAACTTTATCCATTAATTGGCACACGTGACCTAACATTTATGGTTTGTTTGTTTATGTGTGTGTACTGTGAATCATAGGATCCAAGGGGGCGGCCATTGGTCCTTAAATTTTCTATTTAGGATTACTCAATGGCACATACTAATAAAGAGTATATTATTAAGAGAAGTTTATTTACATGAAGCAGGATTATGCAATATATTATAGAGACCAACATTTTTGGGGGGTTTAGTCTTTCCTTACCACTATTTCAGTGACTTACAGAAGAAGCAGGGGGGGCCAGGGGTGGTTTGTACTTTGTAGGTAGCAGACGTTTTCTCTCGCAGGTGTTTGACAATTTTGTCCCCCTTTTAGGAAAAATTTGCTGGGGTGGGTCCTGGTCCCAAACGTTACACCACTGTATCAATTTAATGTTTAGAATATATGGTTGGGTTAGAAATATATAAATGAATAAAAGTAACTGTAATTAGCCGGAAGACAAATTATATGTGCAAAAAAATGATCAAAAGAGATACTGACATACTGTATAACTAATGTTATCCTGATGAGGTCCTGACTAAATATCTACAAGCATGCTGTCTATGATTTGTCAGAAATCTTTAGCTATAAATTATTATATGGGCAGCACAGTGCAAGGAGTTTGTATGTGTTTATTATGTGGGTTCCCTCTGGGTACTGTTCCCACACTCCAAAAACCTACAGTCAAGTTAATTGGCTCCTGATAAATTTGGCACTAGTGTACTGTGCAAATGGAGGAGGTTTAGATTGATATGAGTGATGTAAATCTGTGTAAAGCTCTGCTTGAAATGTGGCTGCACTAGATAAATAAAATATATTATGAAAAATAAATAAGGGATGAAGTGTTTCCTTCAAGTAATTCGATCAAAAGGACCATCAAAGATGCCATGATTTTGAGTACTATATTCCTTTAAGGTACAGTTTCTAACCTTCTCCTATTATGGAAATTTTATGCCAAGGAAAAATGTTATTTGATTTATATTTGTTTAAATATATACTGTATAGCAGACTAAAATAATTGCACTGGAATCTGTTTATCCTTGTGTCTACTGTATATAAAAACAAACAGAAGGAGGAATGTTCCCTGCTGTGTGTGTTAGATTCAAAGGCAAATATTTGTATTTCATGCAGACTCTTTGTGGTTAAGCTGAAATATTAATTTTTATTTTGCATAACTTTCATTTAAATGTAAGCAAAGGCAATGACAGTTTGGCCTGCAATGCTTTAATTGCAGCAACCATATATAAGCAATGCAACAGATGGCTAGCACCAATAAATATATTGTAATGTATACAGCATCTGTACAGGACCTCATATTACAAATGATCCATAAATGACTGCATTGGTTTCTCATAATCATTGGGAAAGCACTGGTTATGACCAAGCAATCGTAAATGATGACAATCTAGTTATATAAACCATGGATTCTTTCAGCTCTTATAAGGCTATATTATATTATATTAATTAATTTCCAATGATTGTACCACACAACTAACAAAAATGCACAATAGGTTGCTCAAAAAATCAATATATTGTATACTGTGTATTATTATATTTCCTGAAATAGTTGGGTTGCAAGTTACACTGTTAAAAATATATACTTTTCCTATAATTTATATAGCATGATGAGTCTCTAAATGACTGGTTGGAATTAAGGACCATGGATTATCAGTGAATTATTTCACTGAGTTTGTTTGTAAGCTCTTGTTGGCAGAGCCCTCATTACCATGTGTCTCCGTTTTTTGGAAAGTCTATTGTCTGATTCTGCCAAATACCTTTAGCACTGCAGAATACTCAAGACCGTAAGGGCATAGGCACACACAGCTGCAGGTTCTGCTGCTTTCAGCTTGGGTATTTTTGCAGGCTGAGAAAAGCAGATCCACTTTGTGCCCCTGCTCCATTGATCTAAGCTGTTTCCACCTGTGTGCAAATATACACTGTCTGAGAGCAATAGATACTACAGCTCCATGTTCCCATGCCCTAAGACAACTGCTTATCAAAGTATTGTTTTCAAACAGAGTTGTTTATTTGAAACGTAATTTATCCATGGAGTCCACATGACTCAAAATTGTCTAGATTATCCTCTAAGACAATGATACCCAACCAATAGCTCGTGAGCAACATGTTGATCTTCGACGCCTAGGATATTGCTACCAGTGGCCTCCAAGCAGGTGCTTATTTTTAAATTCCTGACTTAAAGAAAAGCTTTAGTTGCATAAAAAACATGTGTACTGCCAACAGAGTCCCCTGTTGGCTGCAAGTCCACATAAGGGCTACCCAATCACAGCTCTTAATTGGAAGCCCCAAGATCTTTTTGCATGCTTGTGTTGCTCTCCAACATTATTTTATATTTGAGCGTGGCTAATGGGTAAAAAAGGTTGGGGACCCCTGCTCTAAGAGAACAGAAAGCTGTTCCATGTTGTATATTACATGTTGTATATTACATTTCTCTAATTCGGAGTTTGTTGCCATGAGATATCTGTTGTAAGCCAGCTATAGTTCATGTGATTTACAAATGAGTTACATTTATTTCCAAAACTTTTGTATACGTAAAGACACAGTACCTATGAATGCATTGGTAAGTTTAGAATGAAAGAGTATGTATTGTAAGAAAGTATGACGTGTTTCCAAATTTCATATCAACAAAATGAAAATAGTCTTTAATTGGTGTGGTTCATATACTTATGTCCAAATTTGCTTGAACATTGGGCATGCCAACCGGATATGAACTAGAGTACCACAGATCCTCATAAAACCTAGAAGAGAGTGGTTTTATAGGGACATTCTTTGATGACTGTTTTCTGGAAACAACTTTTTGTTGCAATCCGATTTGATTCCATGTGCCCTTAAGGTCACATGTTTTGGCAAAAAAAATTCCCTATAAAATGTTTTATTACATACACTGTGCGATATTTTTCCACTGGAAGATGGGCCACCTAATAATTTAAATGGGAAACAAAAATTATAATATATACACGCAAGAAAAAAACCTGTTAATATCAGTGAAGGTGTTCTGGTCAGAATACATTCTAAGACTAATAGTATACTTTAAATTATATATGTATGGCCAAAAGCAGACTGAGAGGCAGATTGAGCACTTATTGAATACTACAAAATGCTAGAAAATAATTTTAAATAAGGGATTTTTTTTACTAACAAAACAATTATTTTTCCTCTGCTGATGGGGGGGGGGGGTTCAGGTTGTTAGCATTATATTGTAATGAGATTTTTTGACAACAGCTTTTGCTTTATCAAACAGACAGGTATCCTAGCTGACACTAATTGGAGTACCCATTATGATTTTTCAAAAGATCATATGTTTTCTTTTTTTCAACTTTTTCTGCGTGACAGAATATTAATGGTCTCCTTTGGCTAGCATTGTTGCACTTTGCTGCTGTCATTGTCGTAGTTAAGGCTCCACTCAGTCCTATGTTTTTCTATTGCCTTCTTATTTTGTATTCAACACATTGTCACTGTGAGTTGTTTTGCTAGAAGCCAACAGCACTATGAGGGTGGTTCTTTTCTGTAATTTTCAATCACAGCCACTGTGGCTAGAGAAGGGAATGGAAACTCCAAGATATATACTGCATCAGTCATAACTGAACAGGAAATGGGTCATCCAGTCACTAAATAAAAATGTTCTTGGAATCAATCCATATACATTTTGAATTGCTTCTAGTAATGTTAACATATTGGACCAGTGAAATCTACTTCCCACTCTACATTTCAGAATTTCCTATAAAAGTTTGTTGAAGTTTAGTTACTTGTACCTGTTGTTTTCCAGTGCATGTCTATAAACACTGCAGTGCAAAGGATATTAATAACTACCATAGTTGAGCTGAGATTGTGTTGGTATGTTGTCTAGTACTTTCAACCCTAATGCTAATTATTAATTTACCGATTTTTTATTTATTAATATCTCTGGTTCCATTCAGCTCACATACTGCACAATGAAATCTTTATGGCGTTCTCCATAATAATAAAAACATATGCATGTGATGCTAAATGAAGACACAATGATAATGTAAGAACCTAAGCACCTATACTAAATGTATTTCTATGCCAGAGAGTAATGCATTAATTGTTCTGAGGAGGGTGTGATGACCTCAGAAATTAGTGCATTCAGTATAATGAATAATACTGACTAAGGGAGCAATGCCCCATGGCATAATACATTGAACATGTACAGCTAACGGCAGCTATGTTTTTCTTTCATATATATGTGATAATTTTATTTTATGAAATTGAAATAATCAATTGAGCGTAAAACATCAGTCTATGAATTTCTTTTTTCCTCCTGTTGTCAAAAAGAATAATAATAAGAGGGGCAGCTACACTAGCAGCTGCACATAAGGTTGCCTTTAAGGCTGGTGTTTGAAGTGCTTCACTTCTGTGACTGCATCGACCTCAGCATAAAAGAGGGACCTGGACTGACAACATTTTATGTCAATAGATCAAGAATATCCAACATGGCACCCTCCAGAAATGATTGACTTACAAGACGCAGTATAATCTAAAAGCCCCAGGCTGTCTGTAGTTCCTCAGATCTGTAGATCAAAAACTGGACAAATGTTTACCATGGGCATCTCTGACATTGACTCATAAGTATAATTTAGCATTTTGTAATTCCCTGTACAAAACAGTACTTGTTAACGTTACCCTAGAAATGCTAATAGAAACGACAGATTGACTTGTATGCCCCCATATGTGAACCCCTGTATTCAGATTTCCATTTTTTAGGGGGGGGGGGTTGGTCATTAAGCTCTATCCACTTTCTCTCTCTCATGTTTTCTAATATCTCCTGGCCTTGACATATTATCAAACTGTACATGTGGCACAGGGCAATTCAATGTTGTTTTGTTTACGTTCTGTATGGATGCTGTAGTTATCGGCTTTCAATATCATAGGTAGAGTTTTCATCTCTCTTATAGAGATATTAATGACCAATTATATTGAATTGTACTGCATCTGCTATTTTAACAGATGCAAAAAAAAATCCTTCTGTCATTTAAAAGGGATTCTGTCATGATTAACTTTTTATGTCTAAATTACATTGTTTACATTGCAAATGATTCTTGAGCTAAAACATGTATTTTTTAGCTGTAATATTAGTGTGGAGGCAGCCATCTCAGTGCAAGGTGTCTGATTCTGAGACAGCACTTCAGGATGGAACTGCTTTGAGACAGCTGTTTTTTCTCCCTGTCCCATTGTATTTATCATGATGTAGGTCATGGTAAATACAAAGGGGTTTTCCTGCTTGGATGCTATTCTAATGTCTACCACTGGGTGGAGCAGTGTGGATTGGATTTTCACCATTGACATAGTGACACATAGGGGTCTAAATAGGGAGTGGGAACTCAATTGTTTAATTGACTGAGCAACCATTCCCCCTTTTCATTATACTTATCTTCATCTTGTTCTTTATCCTTTCCACTCTTATACCTCAGTGTATCTTTTGTATCCTTTGTATTTTTGTACTTTTGTACGTATGTACACATATTCTTTTTGCCCTTTTCTTTGGTGTCAGTTTTTCATTTGTATTTACTATTGATTCTTATATGTTATGCTTTTTTCCTTGCTGGCATCTTATATTTATTTCATTCATTATCAGATACACTATTATCTTATTTGTAGATAATTTATATAACATATTTATTAAATAAATGTATCTATTAATTTCATATACAAATACATATATACATATATACAAATAACTCTCATAACCCGAATATAGTTACATAGTTAAATTAAATTGGGTTGAAAAAAGACAAAGTCCATCAAGTTCAACCCCTCCAAATGAAAACCCAGCATCCATACATACACCCATCCCTACTTTTAATTAAATTCTATATACCCATACCTATACTAACTATAGAGCTTAGTATCACAATAGCCTTTGATATTATGTCTGTCCAAAAAATCATCCAAGCCATTCTTAAAGGCATTAACTGAATCAGCCATCACAACATCACCCGGCAGTGCATTCCACAACCTCACTGTCCTGACTGTGAAGAACCCCCTACGTTGCTTCAAATGAAAGTTCTTTTCTTCTAGTCTAAAGGGGTGGCCTCTGGTACGTTGATCCGATTTATGGGTAAAAAGGTCCCCTGCTATTTGTCTATAATGTTCTCTAATGTACTTGTAAAGTGTAATCATGTCCCCTCGCAAGCGCCTTTTTTCCAGAGAAAACAACCCCAACTTTGACAGTCTACCCTCATAATTTAAGTCTTCCATCCCTCTAACCAATTTAGTTGCACTTAGTCTCTGCACTCTCTCCAGCAAGACAGAACTTTATTTGCTTTAGTAGCCACAGAATGACACTGCCCAGAATTAGACAACATGTTATCTACAAAGACCCCAAGATCCTTCTCATTTAAGGAAACTCCCAACACACTGCCATTTAGTGTATAACTTGCATTTATATTATGTTTGCCAAAGTGCATAACCTTGCATTTATCAACATTGAACCTCATTTTCCAGTTTGCTGCCCAGTTTTCCAGTTTAGACAAATCACTCTGCAAAGTGGCAGCATCCTGCATGGAACCTATAGTTCTGCACAATTTAGTATCATCTGCAAAAATAGGTCATTAATAAACAAGTTGAAAAGCAAGGGACCTAGTACAGAGCCCTGTGGTACTCCACTAACAACACTGGTCCAATTAGAAAATGTTCCATTTACCACCACTCTTTGTGGTCTATCTTTTAGCCAGTTCTCTATCCAGGTACAAATACTATGTTCCAGGCAAACATTCCTTAATTTAACCAGTAACCTTTTGTGTGGCACTGTATCAAATGCTTTAGCAAAGTCTTAGTAAATCACATACATTGCCATCCCAGAATCTACTTACATTCTCATAAAAAGAAATTAAGTTAGTCTGGCAAGATCTATTACGCATAAAACCATGCTGGCACAAACTCATAGTATAGTATATAGTATATATTAGGCTACAATCATATTTATACTATTCCACATACATACACCTCTTTATTAATTGACCGGCGTTATACAGTGTTTTTAATCAGATTGTCAATAATCACCTGGTGTGTGTGTTTTTTAGTGTTTATAAATATTATGCTGGCAGGGAGCGCTTTTGGCTTCTGATGAAGTGACCCATGCAGTCACGAAACGTGTAGACCAATGCACTCCCCCACTCAGTTCATCCATTTCTTGTAAAACTTGATGTTTTTAAAGTATATCAAATAAATATGGATTTTTAACCGGCATCAACTGTGCCAGCTTACTCTGCATCATGATCCAGCGACGCATTGAACGCGCCTTCCCTATTCCTGATGCTTCTTAGTCCACGTGACCAGAGTGGAACTTGTTTGCTGGATCGCTCTCACCATTGGATGCGCGTGCGTTTATTCTCAAGGTGGGGCAGTGTAGCAGTAAAGAGTGACTGAAGTTTTTCAGTCACATGACCTGAAGGCACCTGGGAAACTGACAATATGTCTAGCCCCAAACCAATTTTCAAAATTAAATATTAAAAAAATCTGTTTGCTCTTTTCAAAAATGTATTTTAGTGCAGGCTTCTGCTGGAGCATCACTATTAACTGATACATTTTTAAAAAAACATGTTTTCTCGCTACAGTATCCCTATAAAGCAATAGCTCATTAATTATAGACTAGATCATTTTAGCCTTCCATAGCAAATAGACTACATTTTGCCTGACCAGTTGTGTAATGCACTTTTATATGGTGTTAAACAAATGCCTCCGTACAAAACCTGGATCTGACAGGAGATAAAAATCTGGATGAAAAACACATTTGTTGCTGACAAATAATAGTATTTTAATAATTCTATTTTTGTGTTCACTGCTGGGAATTCTCGCTATACAGCTGTACTCTCTCAATTTTATGTAGTGTCAATTATTCTCACTATGTCCTATTTTATTTTTCAAGGGGGATCAAGACGCTTCAGTGGAGCACAGTGGCATCTGCAGAAAATCATCAATGACTCTGTAGACAGCTCAGATGATGAATTCTTCGATGCCAGAGGTTTGTTCATCTGATGAAAAATGTGTAGCTACAGTAGTTGTTGTTAATTAGGACCATGTCCCTCTACCATTCTAAACTGGAAAGGATTCTGCATATAAATGAACGTTACTTTACAGTGCAATGAAAGGTAAATGTTGTCATTCTAGCTGTAGCTCATTAGCAATTCCCATCATTCTCCCTCCCAGTAGCTACTGGAGAATATTGATAAACAATTGGTAAATAACATCTGGTGTGCTAGCAGGGCTTGTTATGTCTTAGGTCTAAAATACTTATGACTATATGGCACAGTGTAACACTTCTCTGAAACGGTTTACAATGGTTTAAATAGTTTTATGCTTATGGCACAATGGTCCCCATTTAGCCAGGACAGTCCAAAATAGTAGACCTCAAAAGAAGAAGAGCTTAGCAAACAGCTTTGGGGTTTTGAGCAGATTGGGCACATATTTAGGAGTAAGCAGGTTAGGCTTGTTGGACCAAAGATTTTCATAACTTTTGATTTTCAGATTTTAGAAGGTATGGTTTAATGCTTGGAAGGTATAAGTTAAATGTACCTTCCAGACACTAGAGATGCTATCCTCTTGTCCTCTAACACCTACAAGTTGCATTAAGTGCATTAATTGTAAAAAAAAATGCACATTCTGTATATTATATGTTGAAGAACTGAAGTACATTGCTAACCATTAAAGCACAAGACATTATTAATATTATCTTATGGGTTATTCAATGGAAATGAAACAGTTATGGTTAGCACTTGCACTACAGTATTTCTAGATGCTCATTGAAACAATCCTGCAGAAAGGTAACAGAAATTGATTAACAAATGCTGTTTTCAATTGCATTTAAAAACAACTTTAAAACCAAATTTTTAATGATTTCATAAAAGTTGCTTTGAGTTATGTATTCTTTTACTATGCAAATATACTGTAAGTTTTTGTGGGGCAGGCCCCTTTTAACACAGCTCCCTGTTTGCATGCTTTACACAGCTACTCCTCCTGGGACAACTAAACTCATGTTCCCAGCAAATCAACAAGCCTGGTCTCAGCCAAACCATTACTTGAACATCAAGTCATCTCTTCAAACTCAAAATGATCATAAAGTACACCATCTGAGTGAGGTGTATCATTACAATCACAGATACATTTACAGTATAAGAGAATAGGATAATGATCAGCAGCCATCATCTATGCTACACCATCCCTGTGTTCTTTCGGGACTGAAACAAAATGGCATGTCACCAGTCAATGGATGAATGAAATAAAACCCCTAACCAAGATCAGGTCCTATTAGTAATTCCACATGTATCCTATGTACCCACTCACTTACTTTCAAAAATACATTTTCCCTAGATCAGTTGGATTATTATCTGTTTAAAAAAAAGTTACTTTTTAAATTGACAACAAGCATTCTCTCACAAATTGTTTTAAAATGACAAGATTTGTGACTTTGCAAGGGCCAATTTTTTTTGCTTTAATATTTGCATAAAGATTCTATGCTTAGAAAGCGAGAGATTGAACTCTTAATCTGGCTGGTAGCAATTCTTGGTTTCATCTGTTTACAAGGCTATCTGCCCAGTCCAAGGATAATAACCAAATATCTGTTCAGGATGAAGTTGATCCTGTATGGACACAAATATATTTTTCATCTATCTGCTCAAATAATATGTTTATAACCTGGAATATTATCAAATAAGTGAATGTGACTGAGCAAGACTGGCATGGTTTGTGGTATATTTTTGTGGTAGGGAAAGTGAGGCAATAAACGTGGGAGCACTTACCGGTCAGAGTTCAACTCACAAACACTGTGATCCCACACAGTCAGATTCAATGTAAAGTACGAGGAAAATGGAGCACCAAAGGAACCGACTTTAGTCCATTAAAAAGTAGAAGTTTATTGAAAAATCATTAAAAGTAATAAAAGCATGCCTAGGCTGCCCGCTTAATGCATTTCGTGACACCAGCCACTTCCTCGGAAGCTTATGAGGAAGTGGCTACAGGCCACGAAACGCATTAAGCGGGCAGTCTATTGTATGATCATAGGAATGCATTTATTACTTTTAATGATTCTTCAATAAACTTAATACTTTTTAATGGACTAAATGATTCTTCAATAAACTTATACTTTTTAATGGACTAAAGTCGGCTCCTTTGGTGCTCAATTTTCTTTGTACTTTGATAGGGAAAGTGAGAATGTCTTTGTGTAAGCTTTTATTCCCTCTTAATTATTCATCAGGGATGTGGAA
Source organism: Xenopus petersii (assembly GCA_038501925.1). Lineage (NCBI taxonomy): Eukaryota > Metazoa > Chordata > Amphibia > Anura > Pipidae > Xenopus > Xenopus petersii. The sequence continues at coordinate 41,164,742 of CM076675.1, forward strand.
ACAAAGGGCTGCTATCTTATATTAAGTGAGTGATCATTCATTTCAGCTTATTTGCTATTCAGCAGTGTGTAATATGTTGTAGTTTATCTCTTTGAGCAGATGTATTTCCCTAACTCATTTTGTAGCAATCATTAATAAACAAATTCATATAGATGTATCTTTGACTTTGCAAAAGCTGCCTGAATTTAGTAAGAAGTATTTAATTTTAGAACATGGAAATTTCACACATTAATAATAATAAGTGGCAGAGAAGACCAGTCTATCCCTAAGAACTGGCAGTCTGTTCTCAAAGAAGTGACACATAGAAAGTGCTGCTGTATTGTATGTAACTATATCCATGACACGCTTGTGAGTATTAAATGAGTTTGCTGCATATAATACTCAATAAAAAAGACACTATTTTATTGTTATTTTCTTTTGTACTATACATTCCTGGTGACAACAGCGCCAAAAGTCTCCTTCAAGAGGACAGTATGCAATTGAATGAAACAATTGGAATAAACAAGGCCTACATAGCAGCTTGTTGGCAGGGGTTGTCGGATAATCTGAAAGAAAACAATCTCTAGACATCTTCGTTAACAGCTGGAAGATGTCATTCCTTTCAGCATCAAAGTCAATAGATAAAGTTTGTTTATAACATATAATATATATTTGTTGAATAAACAATGTAGCTGGTGATTGCAACTCATGCTGCCACCACCACAACAAAAACGTATTCTCCGACTCACGTACCACAAACACCTTCGGTAGTCCTCTAGTTCTGAACAAGAAAGGCTTGTACTATGGTGGCAATGGCCGTTTTGCCAATAACTGTCCACTGAAGCAATCAGTCCACTTCTACTGCCAGGGCAGAATTCTTTTTTGTAGAAAAGAAAGATGGAATCATTTGTCCCTGTGTTGATTATAGGGGGCACAATAAAGTTACCAATAACAGTTACCCATTGCCCCTTATTTCTGAAATCTTTGTCAGTTCTTCACTAAGCTTCACCTCCAAGTTCATGCAATCTTATTCACATATGTAAAGTGGAAGATGGCTTTAAACATCAAGGTTGAGCATTATGAGTACTTCGTCATGTCATTAGGTCTTTGTAATGGTCCAGCCGTCTTCCAAGAATTTGTCAACCACACCTTCAGAGATTTACTAGGGCACTTCTTAGTTGTTTACCTGGATGATATACATATATTTTTAAAATAATATTTAAACCCTCAACTTAAAATACATAAAGTGCTATATTGCCTTATGAAATATTCTCTGTATGCTAAACAAGAAGCTTTCAAAAGTTTCCAAAACTCAATTTTTAGGATATATTATACAGGTTTCATCTCTTCATACTTGCACCAAAGCTACCCAGAGATGCATTGGATTTGCTAATTATTATAGACAATTCATTAAAGATGTCTCCTCCAATTCTGTCTCTGATATGTAAAGGAGAGAAGCAAAGTGTCTGGCCTCCACAAGCCTTAGAAGCAGACAGGAAATTACATCCATCAGCTTACTAATCTAAGTTCTCTCCACCTGACAAACTATGATGATGATAACAAGTAATTGCTCACCATTAAAATCGCTTTGGGTTATAAAAACCAGAAGTAAATCCAGACTCTTAAGAGACCAAATCCTAGGCCAGGTGACATGATTTTTTACTTTATTATTACATATTATCCTGGCCCCAAAATAAAGTGGATGCTCTTTCTAGAAGCCTCAACCATGAGAAACACCATAGACAATATAAAAACCCTGTCATTCCACTTTGCACAATAATTGATTCCTTTTCTTTTCTCAAATTGCTTTCCAGATCCAATCTGCTCAATGCTCGGCTTCCCCTGATACTCCTATAGGCATGGCCTATGTAACCCTATGTACTGAATGTTGTTTCTCCATTTTACAGAGACCCCATAATTCTGAACAAGCTCACCACCTGGTGGTGCAAAAGACTATGGGTCTATTAAATTGCCTCCTTTGGTGGCTATATGTGTAGAAAGATATCAAAGACTGTATTGCTTCATGTACTGTCTGCACCTCTTCCAAATCAAGCCACTCAATTTGGTGCAGTCTCTTACAACCGCTGCCTTTTAAACCCTGGACTTCTTTAGCCATGGAATTTATTGTTGAACTTCCACCCTCCAAGGGTAATACAGTCACTTGGATTGTAAAAGATTGCTTCAGCAAGATAGCACACTTAATTTCTATATGTAAACTTTCATTGAGAACATTCTTAACTCTTTACTCCACATTTTTTGTCTTCATGGCTTTCTGACAGAAATTGTGACAAATAGAGGGGCCCAATTCATTTCCAAATATTGTCAATCACTGTGCAAGTCACTAAGCATCAGTCTCCAATTTTCTTCAGCCTATCACCCTTAATAAAATGGGGCAGCTAAATAAGGTAATCAATCTCTGGAACAATTTTTGAGATGACATGTATATCCCTCCCAGGATGACTGGTCCAACCTTCTACCTTGGGTGGACTTTGCCCATAACAATGCTTTCCATGCCTCTGTGTCAAGGTCATTTCTTGTGTTTATGGTCTGCCTTTCCCCAGGTTTTTATCCTTTCAGATATTCCTGCTGCCAGTGACAGTATTGCCACGTCTTCAATCTCCACTAAGGCAAGTTTGGAGAAAAGTTCACCACCAGATGCAATTACTGATAGATTTTCCCTGGAAACAACATCCACCTGCTTTTTTCATTGTAGTTGGGCAACAAGAATATGAAGTTGAAAGGTTTTTCATTCCAAAAAAAGAATGGGGCCTTCCATGCAGGAGGGGATACTGCCATCAAATGCTCCCTCTAATTCCTTCTTAGCTATGTGTGCAAAAAAACATTTTTGCTCACATTTTCTACGTGTGTGCAGTTTTTAAAAATGCTCAGATCAGAATTGATATTGATATTGAACACAAGGGAATGAATAATTGTTTTCCTAAAACAGCTATACACATAAAGCTCGCCAAACAAACAATTTTTTGCCTGATATGGTCACCTATGTGTTGTCTGAAATCAAGATGGCCCAAATGAAAGTGTTGATGTTATCCTGATCTAATGGTATTTTCAAAACAACTAATAGATATCTCAATACATTGCATATATATAAGGCTGAACCAATTTTGAAGCGGCAGCTTAAAGGAGAAGGAAAATCATTTCATAAAGTTAGGCAACCCCAAGTGATTGTATTTACTTACCTGACACTCCGGGCCAGTGCTCCTATCAGCAGAGAACTGCACCGGCCCTGGGTTCTTCTATGAGCACCACTGAGCAACCATCTTCCTGCTTCTTTGATCTTCAAATTTCCCAGGGTAGGCACATGTGCAGTCAAACTTCAGCAAAAGGTATGGGGTACCTTTTAAAGGGGTTGTTCACCTTTGAGTTAACTTTTAGTATGATGTAGAGAGTGATATTCCGAGACAATTTGCAATTGGTTTTAATTTTTTATGATTTGTGGTTTTTGAGTTATTTAGCCTTTTATTCAGCAGCATTCCAGTTTGCAATGTCAGCAATCTGGTTGCTAGGGTTAAAATTACCCTAGCAACCATGCATTGATTTGAATGAGGATATGGAATATTAATAGAGTTGGAACAGAAAGATGAGTAATACAAAGTAGCAATAACAATTGTAGTTTTACAGGATATTTGTTTTTGGATAGGGTCAGTGACCCCCTTTCGAAAGCTAGAAAGAGTCAGGAGAAGAAGGCAAATAATTTATAAACTATAAAGTTGCTTAGAATTGACCATTCTATAACATACTAAGGCGCAAATTAACTAAGCGCCGAAGCGCCGAACGCTAGCGTTAATTCGCTAGCATTTGGCATTTTTCGCTAGTGCGCAAACTCACTAACGAATGCTGGCGTAATTTCGCTAGTGTTACTTCGCACCCTTACGCCAGGCGAATTTTCGCTAGTGACGTAACTACGCAAATTCACTAACTTGCGCAGTATACTGAACGCTACCTTTTACGCTAGACTTCCTTCGCCACCTCAGACCTGGCGAAGTGCAATAGAATAGCTAGGGATTGTTTCAAAAAAAGTCAAAATTTTTTCTAAGTCCCAAAAAACGCTGGCGCGTTTTCTACATGATGGGTGATAGGCTGAAAAAGATCGAAAATATTTTTGGGACTCCCCTCCTTCCCCCCTACATTTCCTGACTCATGGCAACTTACCTAGACAATGGGCACATGTGTAGGGCAAAATAAAATTTTTATTTGCTGATTTGAAGGTTTTCTAGGCATTTGAAATGGTGATACGTGTTCCTCCATTGAAATTTGAATTTCGCGCCATATGTAAATGAACCATCGATAGCGAAACTTCGCTTCGCTTGGCGAATTAACGCTAGCGCAACTTCGAAAAGTTACGCTACCCCTGTGCGCAACTTCGGATTTTAGTGAATTTGCGGAGCGCTGGCGAAAATACGTCTGTCGAAGTTTGGCGAAGTGCGGCGAAGTGTAGCGCAACTTCGCATCTTAGTGAATTTGCCCCTGTAAGTTAACCTGAAGGTGAACCTCCACTATAAATAAAGCACACGTGATCCAGGAAGCCCCTTTGCAGAGGGGTAAATAGTTGTACTGGAAATTGTAAGCACAACTCAACTTAGTCAAGATGCATTGTGGACAAAAAAAATTGGTGTTTTTCGCACCTTGCTTGCTTAATAAAATCCTGACATATTTCTGTAAACAGACCTTGGCATTTGACAAATCATAAATGCAGCGCTGTTATTTTGAGGTGATGTGGATGGTAAATATTTGCCGTGTGGCGGATTTTGCTTTTATGAATTCACTGGATAAGATAGATGACTCCAAAAACTAGAAAAATAGATGAAAAGACAAAGAACAGAGGATTTTAGTAAGTAACACTATATACAGTATGTACAAGGTGCAGTTGATTTATTACAGTGCTTTCTGTGTTTCTCTACAGACAGAATGCCAGATGCCTTTCCCATTCTCTACTCTGTTTCTCACTTCAGAGAAATGCATTTATAAAATAACCGGCACATACAGTATTATATTAACTCCTCTATTTCTGCTGAGCAAATCAGCTCATTATTGTTATTTCTGGCTTTAATTTCTTGGCCAAATAGACACATAGCAGCCTCTTGCCGCATGGGCATTTGATGTAAGGCTTTGAATTCTCACCATGGCAACCAGAAGGATATGACAATAGCTGAATGCCCGTCCATTCACATTATCGCTCTTCTGGTCTGGCTGTGTTAGAGCTGCCATAAAATCTCACTGATAATTCTCTATTTGTCTAGCACTGTCTCTGCAAACAGTTCAGTAACTTTTAATCACAATTTCACACTTTCTGTGTTTCAATCAAGCCAAACAATTGTACTGTTTATTTTCTGTACAGTGCATTCAAAATATTAATGCCTCTTTCCAGTGGTGAAAGTGGCCCGAGACTTCTGTACAGAAAGTCCAAACAAACAGGAAGTTATATGTCTATGAAGGTTTTCATACATCCAAGTCATGACATACAGTATCTAGTAGGGATAAGGCTAGATCACCTGGAAGATTACTCAGTTAGGCAAGTTGCTTTAGACTTATCAATACTAGATAGACAGGCAGGCAGTTAAATTACTGCACATAATGCACTTGAATGTCTCCCCTTTCCTTTCCAGTTCTAATGTTCAATTAATTTAGAAGATGTTTTGCAACTGAAACAAGAGGATTTGTCATAGTGACTCAGGCTGGCTGAACCTCACTAGATAAAACTTGATTAGAAGAAGAATCAGGACTTGGTTTCCAGGCTTTCCAGTTTGTGTGCTCTATGCAATATCAGCCTATTCCGGATGGGTTTTTTTGAGTATTTTGGGGTTGATCCTATAGAACTATGTCACTAACTGCCATACCCTGTGAATGTGTTCGCCGAAATGCAAGATCTTCTTTGCATGCCTTATTGACTCAAAAGATATGATGTTACTCTATAATCATTAAGGCCAACCGTACCATTTCTATTATCTGGATTATTTTTTCTGACTAAATGTAACATAAAGGTATGGATTTAGCCTTGTAGGGGTAACACCAGGAACATTTACCGCCATTTGTTAAATCAATGTAGCTTCCCACATGGTGACTACAATCCATGGCATTAACCGTGTCTATTATGATAACTTATGGATAACAGAAAATGCTTTTGATCCACATAATTAGACATATGTAATTGCCCTCTTAGTGTATTGGTCACCAGTTTTTATATACTCTAATAGTGCTGGTAGTTTTGGGTAATGAAGCAGAGAGCATATAAGTAGGAGGACGAAGATGTAAGATTATAAGAGATGTTTGTAGAAAAGGAAGGAGAAAGGCAGGAGCTGTGAGAAGGGGAGTGCAGAAGGCAAGGTGAGAAAAAGGAACACAGAAAAAGGAGGGAAAGGAGAACACAGTGGAGTTATTTTCACTAATGAAAAAATACAATTTCAACTTGAATTTGCAGAGGTCACTTGCCCCCTGTGGCAATGACCTATGCACAAGTCTTTGATACTGTAAAAGGTAGTGGGTCTAAAAAAATGCAATGTTTTATTATAATTAATCATGCAAACTCACCATCTTTGCCTAATATATTCATATCTGGTATACAATGCAATGCTTTATATCCTGGCTAACGATGGAATGAACGGCATGGTATAAAGTTTATTTTACAGAAGATCAGAGGAGGCAGAAAAATTGAGGCAGTTAGTCTTACTGGAATGTTTTCGATTATCTGTATATTTTATGGAAGTTCTGCATGTTTGTGTTTATTCCGAATATAAAAAGGTTAAGGAAACATTCAGGCATTAGGCAATGCTTGTTTCAAAATCCTTTCTGTTGAGTGGTTGCTTATATGCACCTAACTTAAGTACATCATTTCAGCATTCTAATGTGCTCAGGACCTTTGCCACAATAAGCACAACACAAAATCTCCCTGTAAATGATGTTGGGCTGAGCAGAAACACCTAGTGCCCTGCTTTTGAAAATAAATAGCAGCTTTTATATCTGTGATAAAAATATGTCTCATTTATTTTTCCACAATGACCCGTGATTATACATGGCTTGTTTTGTTCTAGAAATGTTTTTCTTTTTGCTGTTTAATCCTTTTATAGGCATTTAATTCTGTACAAAAGCAGAGACACGGTGGAAATATATAAATGACATAAGTAGGCACTTACCTGCTGCCTCAGGACTGCCCTGAAAGATCTAAGGGCAGATTCATTCAGTGGCAAATTTGCGCTAGTGTCCGCTTCGCTCACATGGCAACACTTCGCCAGGCGTAGATTCGCCAGGACAACGCTAATTCACTAAAATCCAAAGTTGCGTCCAGGGCGCCGAATGCTGGCAAAGTTGCACTAGCTTATTGCGGCAAGTGAAGTTGTGATATCGTTGCCTAATTTGCATACGGCGGGAAGTTAAAGTTGAATGGACATATATGTTGCAGCCAATACATTACACTACACAAGCCCGGGAAACCTTAATAAAATAAAATAGAGTTGTTATATTGCCCTACACATGATCCTAGTGTATAGTTTATGTGCCATATGTTAGGAAAAGTAGGGGGGTAAGCCGGGTACCCTAGAAAAAAATGATGCTCTTTTGCAGCCTATCACCCTGAAAAATGAAAAGTCGCCAGCTTTTTTTGGGACTTAGAAAAATGTTCAACTATTTTTTGAGGAAGTCCTATCTACTCTATTGCACTTCGCCTGGTCTGAGATGGTGAAGGCAAGTCTGGCACAAGAGGAAACGTTCAGTAAAATCGGCATCTTATTGGATTTGCGTAGTCACGTCCCTTCGCCAAAGCACAACTTCGCCTGGCGTAAGGGATCGAATTACCACTGGAGCCTATCTCCTTCGCTAGCGAAGTTATGCCTGCACCCATTAGTAAATCGGCAAAGTAACAAAATGACGTCACACTGGTGAATTTTCGCTAACGTTAGTAACATCGCCCTTTAGTAAATCTGCCCCCTAATGTGGTGTGGGATTTTGAATCAAATAAAACATATTGTAATCATCTAGTAATTATAATTATCACTTGCCCGCTGTAGATTGTCAAGGACCTTACTGCCACTTTGGCCTGGCTGAATGCACGACAGGTATGGGACCTGTTATCCAGAATGCTCAGGACCTGGGGTTTTCCAGATAATGGATGTTTCTGTAATTTGCATCTTCAAGTGTACTAGAATATCATGTAAAAATTAAATAAACTGAATAGGCTGGTTTTGCTTCCAATAAAGATTAATTATATTTTAGTTTGGATCAAGTATAAGGTACTGTTTTATTATTGCAGAGGAAAAGGAAATCATTTAAAAAAATGTGGATTATTTGGATAAAATGGAGTCTATGGGAGACTTTCCATAATTCAGTGCTTTCTGGATAGCAGGCTTCTCTTTTTAATGAGTTTAAGTCAAGACACCTTTCTTTCTTGGCGCTCCCGTCTCTGGTGCCAGAACCATGACGCTGGCATGATGACATCACGTGCCTGGCACAAACTTTGAAAATTAAACGACTTCCAGGTCATGGGTTCGATGCCCCGATTATAGGAATTACTGAAATTGGTTCCTGGGTTTCCTGAATTACTGTCTCCTGGCTTCCTGACCCTTGACTTGATTCTGATTCTTGCTGTCTGCCTTATTGAACACTTGCCTGAACTTGACCCTTACACTTGACCCCTTTTGGATACCGCAAACTTGGACTTTAACCCCTGGGCTTCCTCCTTGGTCCGGACTTCTCCGCTAGGAGCCGATAGGCCCTTGACAGAAAGATTCTCTGAGGAAGGCAAAAGCAGCTGAATATAGTGAGGAAACAGGCCCCACAGCTGAGGGGGGGCTGGGGGGCAGGGAACCTTGATGATGAGTATAACATTCATATTAATATAAACTAGACCACTGTACTGGGTGAACTTATTGGCTACTTAATGAAAAATATTGGGTAGTGTTGGTTAAGACCAAGCAAAAGGCCAGACCTAGACCAAGACTGGACATTTATTGGAATATCAGCCGAATAGGTTGTTGGGTCTCATGATAAGCTGCTTCTAATTGTTGAGCTGTATGCAATGAGGCATAACAAAAACTTTTTGCACATGCGTTTTTCTAGGGTTAGAAGGTTAATAAATTGTTCCTTGCTCTATTGCAGTATGGTAAACGGTCTATGTGAAAAGGTAGTGTATCACAGTAGTAGTGTAGTATAGTCTCAGCATTCTTTTATAATGTATGATACAATAGTCAGTCAAGTTTTTTCCTTTTCAAAGACCCTTTTATACTGTAAGTGTTTATAGAAAGGGATAAAAAAACACACCTTTTGCTCTTTTTTTTTGGTCCATTTTGTAAACATACATTAAAATGAAATAACAACTAAAGAAATAGAAACAGTAAATTCTCCCTTCATCAGAAATGGCAAATTGTTTCCATTTTTAAAGACAAGCATTTATTCTGCTTACACAAACTCGTGTGGCAGAATATATACCGTATATTGTTGCAGATAAAAACTTCTAACTATATAAGGTGACCTCTGTATATTCATATGATTATATAGAATCATTCTTATACAGCAATGCCGTCATGTATATAGGAAATAAAGAACTATAGACAATTTATTAGCAGTGAGAAGTGCTCCCAGAGACGCAGAGATGGAGCATTTCTATGGCAATGCCACTATTCAATAACAGCAAACGATTACAATGATAACTATGGAGGTTGCAGTAATTACTTTTCAGTAGTTTCCCTTTCTACTCTTATACATCTCTCTTTCTTACTGTCCTCTATGTGTTTGGAAAAAAGAAACAGCCTTTGTTGATCGATATTGCTTGGTTTTGATTTCGATAACTATCCACCTGCTATTTTCCTTCAACTGCTTATCTAATCACTGGTATTCCAGTTAACATACCCGCTGTCCTGTGTGTTCCTTGCAGATGAAGTCGTGGAGGGAAAGAGTGCCATCCTGATTGGCATGAGTCAGTGGAACTCTAATGATCTGGTGGAGCAGATTGAAACCATTGGAAAGCTGGAGGAAACCCCAGGTGAGAGTTTTCTTGCAACTCATGAGTCAAGGAAAATCAGTTTGTGGCACAAAGAAGTGCAATGTGGGTGTAAGCGATAAAAGAGGACATAGAAAAAGGTACTTTATTGTTTGCTCACTTACAGAATTGTAATTAAGGGCTTTCCATTTCTTTGTAATATACAAGAGCACACATTTTTGGTCTCTGTATGTAAGCTGGTTGCTTGTTTACCACTCAGACTTATATCTTTGAGGAGGAAGTTTCCCCACTTCTAAGAGGAAACTCTTCTACAAATACCATAAAACTAATAGTTAAAGCATGTATTAAAGGGGTTGTTCACCCTTGAGTTAACTTTTAGTATGATGTAGAGAGTGATATTCTGAGACAATTTGCAATTGGTTTTCATTTTTTATTATTTAAAGGAGAATTCAACCCCTTAATTTGCATCCCCCTTCCCCCCTACCCTAAATAGGCCCCCTCCCTCCTGGCCTACCTGGCATCCTGGGCAAATGCCCCAACTTTCTACTTACCCCTCCTTGCAGGTCCTGTCCAGCAGAGTTCACAGCAGCCATCTTGTCTCCTTCAGTCTTCTTCCTGTAGTGATGGACATTTTCGGGTGCATGCGCAGTTGGAGGAATCTTCCATTGCGGAGCTACTGCACATGCGCCGAAATTCACAAAGTTTTCGATAAAAAAATTGGAAACATCGTGACTTTCGCTATATTTTGGATAGGCATTTGCTATATTTTGGATAGGCATTCCAATATTGCCTCTGCCCACTTCCACCTAAGCCAATTTACTGCAAGGTTTATTTCCCTTAGCAATACTTCTGTTTCTGTTATGTTTAAACATGCATCTGGATGTACTACAATGATCGTTTAACCAGAAAGTGCCACTAATTCTACAAACTCAGCAGCTTTAAAACTGCATATACTAATGCTTTATGCTAGATTGGCTTATTCAGCAAAAGCATACAGAATTTCTGTAATTTTTAGAGACAGCCACGTGATGATGTTTAATATGATTCTGTGAATTTTAAAAAGCTTTCTCCATATGGCACAGTAAAAGTGCTGTGCAGTATTAATTACAGAGCACAATATAATTGCAATTTAAGCTTAGATCTGCACATATGTCTTATGCGTTTTTGACTCATTTTCTTTCAGTTCTTTTAAAAAAATAACAATTCAATGCAATTAAAGTGTTCTCCATTTTGCGCATAATTAACTTTGTTTTATTTACTTACTTACAGTAGAGGTGTCTTTTATATAATCACCTTTATTGGGTGACTGGCCCTATAAACCATATGCCAGTCCCTTCATTTAACATTGTCCCAAGTGACCACTTCATTCTATTAAAGGTATGGGATAAGTTATCCGTAAACCTATTTCCCAGAATGCTCTGAATTTTGGAATGGTTGTCTCCCATAGACTCCATTTTATTGAAATAATCCTAATTTTTAAAAATGATTAGATTTTGTCTCTGTTACAATAAAACAATACCTTTTACTTGATCCAAACTAAGACATTTAATTAATACTTATTGAAAGCAGAACCAGCCTATTGGGTTTATTTAATGTTTACATGATTCTCTAGTAGACTTAAAGTGGACCTGTCATCCAGACACAAAAATATGTATAATAAAAGTCCTTTTCAAATTAAACATGAAATCCAATTTCTATTTTTTATTAAAGCATTCATAGCTGTTGTAAGCTCATTTAAAAATCTGAGCTGTCAGTCAAATATTGTCTGCCCCTCCTCTATGCCAGTGGCATAGAGGCGGGGCAGACAATTACTTTCACTTTCCATTCAGCACTTCCTAGATGTCACTGCTGTCCACACATTCCCCTGTTCTCTTTACCGTTTAATTGTGTAGCCAGGGCATGGGGATGGACATCAGGTCCCCCATTCTGGTGCACAAACAAGATTCTGAGCTGATACAAGGCTTGTCTTAATAAAACTGTCCACAAAATGGGCGCTTCCTGCTTGCTATAATTATTAGTGATGGGCGAATTTATTCGCCAGGTGCGAATTCGCGGCGAATTTGCGTGATTCGCCGCCAGCGAATAAATTCACGAAACGCCCGCGAAAATTCGCGGAAAAAATTTCACCGGCGTCAAAATTTTTTTTTCGAAAAACGGACGCCGGCGTCAAAAACGAGACGCCGGCGCCATTTTGCGAATTTTTCGCCGTTTCGCGAATTTCGCGCGAAATTCGCAAATTTTTCGGCGAAACAAAACGCCACAAATTCGCCCATCACTAATAATTATGAATTCCCAGACTGAAGGAAACAAGATTCAAATAATTTATATAGTGTAATTAAAGTTCATTTTGCTTGACTAATGTGATAAAATAGGATTTGTAATGTTTTTATTGGGGTGACGGGTCCCCTTTAAGGAATGAAGATTCAAATTCCGGAAAGATCTGAAAACACCAGGTTCCAAGCATTCTGGATAACAGATCCCATACCAGTATTATTATAAAGTAGGATTGATTGCTATTCCATTTTATTTTTTGGTGGAGGTAATTGTTAAGAATAAACTTAACTGCACCAAGTAAATCAGACACATGCCATTATTGATGCTGCATGCAGAAGTGGCACAGTTTGCCCACAAATGCAACATGCAAATAGCCAATGACCCATCAATGCAAGCACCCACTTTGCAGTGGAATTCTGGAGGAAATCCGGCAATGAGGCTTAAAAATTAAGATTTGCATACAAATTTTGTATTTTTGTACTGAGCCTCCCTAAGGAAGGAAGTATGTTAATAGGTCTGCTATTAATTTATAAGTGAAATGACAAATAGTGCTGGCCTTGTTTAGCTTTTGGCTGCTGCATGCTTTCCCATTTCTCAGTTGCAAATAATTAACTGTGCGTAATGATGCAATTCAGTGAACTGTGAAAGCGATCTGCATTTGTTAATAATGGAACAGAAGCACCCTGCAACCATGAGACCTCACCAAGGGGACAGGCTTTAACTCTTACTAGGAAGAGTAATTTACTATTTTACTTTGTTGAGCAAGACCATCTTGCCTAAAGTAGATTTTTTTCTGTTCTACTACATCATTGTATATACATATATTGGGGGTCAGTGTCCTTTGTGTTAGAAATAAAAGGAAAGAGCTGATCTAAATGCTAAAATCACAGTTTGGTTGCAATGTGTCCATTATACTTGTAAATCAGGTGTTCAGGTCAATTATTAAACACCTTTTCAGTTGGTCTTATATACAAAACACATCTCACACATGGTATATTTCAACACCCCACACATGGTATATTTCTTACACCAGCAAATATTTTTCATAGATATTGCTATTATGTGGTCTGGCTCATATACAGTACTTGATTCACGAAAAGGCAAATATCAGTTTTAGAGAAATGGTATATATTTATGAGATATATTTAATAGATCCTGTAGAAACTTAATGGGATCCTGTCATCAGAAAACATGTTTTTTTCAAAACGCATCAGTTAAGAGTGCTACTCCAGCAGAATTCTGCACTGAAATCCATTTCTCAAAAGAGCAAACAGATTTTTTTATATTCAATTTTGAAATCTGACATGGGGCTAGACATTTTGTCAATTCCCAGCTGCCCCTGGTCATGTGACTTGTGCCTGCACTTTAGGAGAGAAATGCTTTCTGGCAGGCTGCTGTTTTTCCTTCTCCATGTAACTGAAGTAGTCTCAGTGGGACATGGGTTTTTACTATTGAGTGTTGTTCTTAGATCTACCAGGCAGCTGTTATCTTGTGTTAGGGAGCTGTTACCTTCCCATTGTTCTTTTGTTTGGCTGCTGGGGGGGGGGAAGGGAGGGGTGATATCACTCCAACTTGCAGTACAGCAGTAAAGAGTGATTGAAGTTTATCAGAGCACAAGTCACATGACTTGGGACAGATAGGAAATTGACAAAATGTCTAGCCCCATGTCAGATTTCAAAATTGAATATAAAAAAAATCAGTTTGCTCTTTTGAGAAATGGATTTCAGTGCAGAATTCTGCTGGAGCAGCACTATTAACCGATTCATTTTGAAAAAAGTTTTTTCCCATGACAGTATCCCTTTAATGTCTGTTATCCATTGTTATTTTAACCAGCCGATTAAGATGTTTAGTAGTGATGGGCAAATTTCTACCATTTTACTTATCCGAAAAATTCGTGAATTTCCTGCCAAGTTCGCGAAACTGTGAAAAATTTGTGAAAATAGTGAAACCTAAAAGTTTGTGAAAAAATTGTGAAATTCGAACGTTTTCACGAAAAAATTGAGAAATTCGAACGGTTTCACGAAAAATCATGCAATTCGAACGTTTTCACAAAAAAAACTAGCAATCCGAACGTTTTCATTAAAAAAATCGAGCAATTCAAACGTTTTCAAGGGAAAATCGAGCAATTCAAATGTTTTCACTAAAATCGAGCAATTCGAAAGTTTCACTTAAAAATGTAGCAATCTGAATGCTTTCACTAAAAAATCTAGCAATTCGAAAGTTTTCACAGAAAAATCTAGAAATTCGTACGGTTTCACAAAAAAATCGGAGATTGACGGGGTGAAACTCGGAAATTTGCAGTGAATTTGTGCCAGGCGAATTTATTTGCCCATCAATACTATTATGTAGTTGGCTGCTATTGTGCCAGTTACAAGACTAGGGCAGAAGTTGCTATGTAATCCCTAAGTACCTTTACAACTAATATTCTTCTGAAAATGTTTATTTCTTTTTTCTAAACTTCCCTGCAGTTTATAGCTTGCATTTTGCTACCCATTTTTGATTTATAGAATGTAAACATACTGTATCACACTGACGCTAAAGGGTAAAAAGCTGGTTTTAGACAAATCCCTACTAGATATGGTAAAAGGAAGTGTTCAGAATGATAAATTGTGTTGTACAACCCATAACAACAGAAAAGATTACAGTGATATTGGAGAATATTCTTTCAGAACATGTTATTTATTGCATTCACAAGTTGGAGAAAGCAGGGGAAGATAAACCATTGATCTACATCATGCCTAGAGGATATCACTGAAAAAGAAATGCTCTTAAATTAGAGACGGAAGTGGGGTCCACTTCCCCTTTCTCAACCCCCAAAATATCAGAATTTTTTTGCTGTAGTGGTTTATGTAATAAAGACTGGACAAAATGCAGAAAGCTATATATATATATAGATATATATATATATATATATATATATATATATATATATATATATATATATAAAGAGAGAGAGAGAGAGAGAGATAATAGAGATCGCACTCGCAGGTCTTAAGTGTAATAATTAGCTTTTTATTGTGGATAATCGCTGACGTTTCGGCTGATACAACAGCCTTTCTCAAAGTGAAAAATGTGTCTAACAAACGGAAATAAATACACAGTGTGGCGGGAACAGAATCAAAAAAACAAAATAGCATAACCAAGGCAGAGGAAGTGACGAGTGAATGACATCATAAATGAAAAAAACTAACGTAAAACACAGAGGACAAATCTAGTAGACGGAAACAAAAATCAGGCAAAACGAATAAAAATACATTGAAAGCAGTTATTCAAACACAGGGACTTATATCGATGAAGATAGTTAACAAAAACAAAATTCAGAGCCGCTCCATCGCATGGATGCGCTCAGAGTAGTAAGATTCCACTACGCCAATGTACCATTAAGCGGTGTTTGTGGAATTAGACATTAAAACAATGTTTCAGAAAAATGTTCGTTGCTCATATGTCAATCAAAAATGGTAACATAATAGACAGCAGGGAGAAACAGCAAAAGGGTTTAAACACAATGTGGTTCTGTAAGGATATATCAGTAGAAGAACCTCGATTAAGTATGTGGTAGGCATCGAAGAGAGAACGGAACCAAGACCAATGGCCAGAGAGACGAAAAGGAACGAATACTGTAGTAAGAGCAGAAAGGCAAGGTGGCATCAAAGAGATAACGAAATTCAAGTAGCAACACATAACCGCAAAAGATAACAAAGGAGAAATATAAGAACAAAAAAGAAAAGGTAGAGAGAGTAAAAGGAATAGAAAGAATAGAAATAATGGCAAAAATGGAAAATGGGAAAAGGAGGAAAAATGAAAAAATATAAAAAATAAAAAGCTCTGTAGGTCGAGCCGTCTTCAGGAGTAACTGAAGACGGCTCGACCTACAGAGCCGAAACGTCGATAAATAAACTTTGATTTTTTGACACAGCAACAAAGACCTGTTTGGTGCGGTTTTTAATAGAGCTACTATATATATATATATATATATATATATTAATATATATATAGTCAACTACAATATATATATATATATATATATATATATATTTATTTGTGGAAAATGTTCTCTTTTCGCTTTAATAACTCTGCCCCTTAGAGTTTCTCAATCTTCTGTTCTTAAGAAGCTGCACCAATATCCACCATATCTCTGGCAGCAATGTAATGTTTCCAATAAAGTATGCACACAATTGTTTTTTTACTAACAAACATCAAGAAGAAATGGGAGTGAACATTGTCTGGAAGGCCATTTTGTAAGAGGCTGGTTATTTTAGAAAAAAAAAAAAAAAAAAAAAAATAATATATATATATATATATATATATATATATATATATGATGACTGATCATATGACTGATGATTATACCATCCAACAACATTACCAGAGTAACACCAATCAAACATGTATGCATCATATAAACCCTTCTGCCAATAGAATCATATGAACAAGAAATCATACCAGTCAATCTCTTTGCTTCATAGAAATGCACAGTTTAATGTAGTCACAATGAAACCAAAAAAGAGTAGAGGCTGACGAATCCTTGGACTGTGATGTCCGCTGCCAATAATACACCTGAGCTGAAACTGCTGCTATTGCAGCAGATAGAAGCAGAAGCCAAAACATCCTGTCAGCAATAGCTACAGATCTCTCTCTCCTGTCAGCAAAGAATGATGGGTAAAAAAAAAAAAGTATTATTTGATATTTCCTTGCCCCTTTTACGCCACTACATAGGTGAAATTTTGTGAAATTCTTGTGTAAATTTAGTCTTTTGCACATTTCGTTGTTTAGTAAAACTGGGGTTAATGTGTACGTAGCGTTATTTTCAGCGAATGCGATAACTGGCTAAAACATATTTTTGCGCAAGAACATCCACTAATTTATATTTACCGCAGGTTAGTAAACTGGCGAAAACATATTTGGCGACCAATTTGTCTATATTTTGTGCGCATATTTTTACCGCGCTTTAGTAAACGGACCTCAAGGTTTGTGTTATTTTATATTGATTATTTTCATTTGAGCACTGTGATTGCTGTCTTCTACATTAGAGAATTGGGAATACTGTGTATGTTATGCAGCTGTTTATTTAATCTTTTCCCTCGTTGACATTTTAAGAACTATTAGTCAATTTAGCCAGCATTTTCTCAGTCTGCTTTCTTCAGATATGCCAGTTAATTCAATTACAAGGCGTGTCCATAGACAGGCAATCTTCACAAATGCAATTATCAGCCATTAAAAAAGGCATTGAAGCTTTAAAGGCGGATTTAGGAAATCTATATATGTGCCAGTGCATATACTGTATATTACATTTCTACCTCTGCTATATCTAAATTGTTTATGTAATATAAATACCATGCCACTAAAATACATCAGTTGCTTTATATTAGCCTTTTTATATAATGTATGACTTTCTTTATTTGTATCTGTGCTTTTAATATTATGTTTACATTTTTACTGTTAATATGGGCATTCATCGTATAAATAAGATTGTTATTATAACAACACTTTTAGAGAAATATTATACTACCTATAGTTGCAGTTATCCCTTTGGCAATGCGCCTGCAGAAAAAAACAATAGACATAGGAAGGAATAATATGTATATATTTTCACTAGTAAGAAAGGGCTGTCATGGGAGCATTTGAGACCAAAACAAATCAATGAAATTAATTAATGGAAGGTAAAGTATGTACAAGTGTCTTATAATGGTTGATTTTCAGTAACTGAGTAAGAATCATGGGAAGATATACTGTATATGAGAAGAAAACCAAATTTCATTCCTAAAATGCCTTTTTTGAAGAAATCTCCAAAAGACTGAAGCTCACATACTGGGGCTCATTTATTAAAGCAGCGCAGCGCATAAGTGGACGCAAAAGATTGTCTGCGCCATCACGAGTGTGATCGCTAATATATTTGCGTGATATTGCGCATAACACAGAGCTTTTGCGATGGTTTTGTTTATGCGCATTGCGCAAAAGATTGGGCATTTATGTCGCAAACGATGCCGTGGTTGTTAGGGGCGTGGCTGTGGGCGTGGCTACAATGCGCTTGCACTGCGGCCGTCGCAGATTTGCGTCTGTATATGTGCAAAACTGCACCCGGGCAATAGCACCACAATTTTTACGACTGCTTCTTCGTGGCGTAATAGTAACGCTCTTCAAAATGCGCATTCCTGCCCAGCTGCGCTAGTATATTCACATTTTTGCATTTCATGTTGCTTAAAAGAGAATTTTATATATGTGTGCAGAGCCACACTGCTAAACTGGGTTCTGGCAAATACAATGGTGCTGCTGTTGATGGGGATGTTTGTTAACTCAAAGTTTACTCAAAGATGAACAACCCCTGTAAAGTGCATATTAACCACACCTTCCACCCAACATGTTTATATTGACCAAGGTTCCTTTAAGGGTATCAGGTAGGCTAAACACCTTTGCAACCAAACAAATATTAGCACAGAAACAAATGCAGATGCGTCTAAGTGAACGCAATATGCGCAATATGTGACGCAACTAATTAAAGCAGCGCATTCATACATGAGCACAACTAATCCTTACCTTTGCGGTATCTTCCTGTGCGCACAATTTATTATAAGCACTGCGACAGCTGATACGCAGTTTCACACGTCGCACCTGTCTGTGTCTACATTAGCGCACAAAATTGCACTGTTAAGGTATCGTGCGCTACATTATTAAATACTCGCATGCGCTGGGCAAATGTCAGGCCACTGCGCTCTTTTTAGCACTGCGCTGCGTTAATAAATGAGCCCCACTGAGTTTAAATGAAGAACTAGGACCAGGGGATATCTTGATTAAAACTTAAACATTGGAGTGTTATTATGCTCTCTGCACTGGCAGAGGCAAATTTCTGCTTTACAAAAAGAAAATTCATCTCTTAAAGTTACCAGAGATGGCTTTTTGCTGCGCATAGTAACTGGCCGATCACTGACGCGAGAGGCAAGGTTGTCACTTTAACTCATGGCAGAAGCAGCCCTGGTCAGAACATTTGCGGATCAGATGCCAAATGCAGACCAGTTGTATTGATTATGTAGGACTACTTTCTTGCTTCCTCCTATGCTGATTAGAAAATGTGCATGTCACTGACAAGCCCTACTAAGGGCTAAATGAATGTGTGGTTTTGGTTCTGATCTCATCATACTAAACAATGAAACAAGAAAAGAGTCTCCTTGCGTTAAATGTTCTGTTTTTATGGAAAAATTTGCAAGACTTGACAAATGCTGATTAGAAAACCCTGCACTATATTGATGACTCTCACTATGGGCAAAATGGTCTGAAAGCTGTATCTGATTAGAAACTACCCTGGCTGTTCTTTAAAACCAAGTTTTAAGCTTCGGTATATATGACAAGAGGGCATGCCATGAAAATTTTAGGAGCAAGAATTCCAGGACTCTTACTGAATTGCATACACATGCAGAGAAGGTCTTCCAGAAAGGAAGGACACTTTACATTTCAAATTCACAAATAAGGAAGGGTTCTAAAAGTGGCTTCCCATTGCTTTCATTTGTGAGATATTTCAGGATATAAAGAAAAGCAATCCTGTGACATTAGAAGAACACTGCCTAGTGGCAACCTCTACAAATGCGGGAATCTTCTCATTTATAGACAGCTATAGCCTTGGCTTCCCACTGGTTCAGTGCACGAGACGCATCCCCAGGTCACTGGAACAAAAGAGGAAACAGTACAAAAGGGAAGCTGCTGAAAAGAAATATATTCTTGGGAGGTTTTGTTCCTTTAGTTCCATAGGGTGTAAATTATGAGCCGTATGGCGGTAATCTTATAGTTTAAGTTTAAATTTCCTATTCAGGTGAGTTTGATCAACTCAATGAAAGGTAACCAAGGGGCCCATTTACTTAGTTTGAGTGAAGGAATAGAATTAAAAAAACTTCAAATTCCGAATAATTTTTTTGGCTACTTCGAACATCTAATTGGCTACTTCGACTACGGATCGAACGATTCAAACTAAAAATCGTTCGACTATTCGACCATTCTATAGTCGATGTACTGTCTCTTTAAGAAAAACTTTGACCACCTAGTTCGCCACCTAAAACCTACCAATGTTAGCATATGGGGAGGGTCGCCATAGGCTCTGTAACAATTTTCTGGTCGAAGAAAAATTGTTCGATCAATGGATTCAAATCCTTACAATCGAACGATTCGAAGGATTTAATCGTTCGATTGAACGATTTTTTGTTTGATCGAACAAATTACGGTAAATTCTTTGACTTCGATATTCGAAGTTGAAGGATTTAACTTCGACAGTTGAATATCGAGGGTTAATTAACCCTCGATATTCAACCATAAGTTAATTTTCCCCCAAGTGTTTTATTACCACTATATGTGTTTGCACTAATCCATCTTTATCAATTATAGAACTGTGTATAAATACTATTATTCATTATTATACTGCCCAATAAACATTGTACTGGCAATATATCAATCATTGAATATATCTTGTACTTTTATAATGAACGTTATATAGTGAAGGCAAGCAAAACGGTTTCCTTTTGTCTTGAACATATGTTCCACTGGCAATCTAACAGAAAGGGACAGTTTGTTCAAAATTTAGAAAGCTAATTTAGGCATTTTGCTGCCACATTTGTTCATGTCGTGGGCAGTTCATAAATGACAGCCTTGAGGGCTGAATTATTATTAGTCTTACACAGAACTCTGTTAGTCTGAGGTGTAGGTTGGGGCCATCATAGTCTTTCAAAGGTTACCTCTGAAAATAAATATCTAGTAGGTTTATCATTTTTTTATAATTGATATAGCTTGAAAATGTAGCTGATTAAAATGCTGTTCAGAGCTTATTCAGGCCAACAGTGAAACATAAAAGAAACAACTTTAAAAGACTTGGTAAGAGATCTGTAAACAATAAATAAACCATAATACTGTACATAAAATATATGATGCTAGGGACACATGGCTTCTTAATAATTCATAATAATAATCTAAAATATATAAGGTCCACAGTGTATCAACAAGAAAGCCAAACATCTGAAAGCATTTCAATATCAAACATGTGCACAAAAGCCATATTTTATTGAAGAACTAACTTATAAATAATAATTAGTGATAAGCAAATCTGTCCTTTTTCGACATAGAAGTTTCTCCCGATTTCTCTGCTTTCAAAAGATCTCTTAAAAAAACTTACCCTCATCTAGCTTAACATAGCATGTACTATATGATGCTAAATGAACTACTCAACTTTACATCTCTCACCTTGCATACTTCTGATCTTGCCCAATCCCACACAAGGGGACTTATTTATAAACACTGGGCAAGTTTGTGATTGGTAGCCCAAGGCAGCCAATCAAAAGTTTGCTGACAAAATTTAGCCTGTAGCTGGCTAAAAATGGCTCATAATGGCGGGTTACTTCCCCTGTGCAAATATGCCCAATATTTATAAACAAGCTTGCTAATAATAGATTGCTAATAAGAGAACAATGATACCAAGAATCCCTTTCACCTTCTTCTGCAATCAAGACTGGGAGATCCCAATTCAGTCCACAGAGAAGAGATCTCAGACAGTAAATTGAGACCCCAAGTTTTATATGCTTTAGTATATGAGCTCATATCATTATCGAAACTGCTTGGTCAACAACAGATCTCGCTTAGTTGTATTTGAGTACATATTCTGCCTCTGGCTATAATAAAGGAAGTTCCCATGGGAATTCCCAGAAGTCATAAACATATTAGCTCATTTACTAATTGAGTTCAATAGTTATTTCTTTACACAGCTTTTGAAAAATCCTTTTTGGCCACCCCCCTGTGCCAAAGGTTATACATCACATTTTTCTTACCAATGCAGGTCCTGAGTCCCCTTTGCTAAGTGAAAGGGTACTGGGAATCACCTCTCATGGCAGTGCCTCCACCTAATTGGATCTGGGAATACACCTGCAGGTGGCCCATTCAAACACAAAAAGTACTGTGTAACAAATAACTTTATGTAAGAGAAAGGCAAAGTAAAATACAGTTACACATTAATTGAACCACTACCCTGTAAATGTATGCAGTCCAAATCCTGGCCCTCCGTACCAGGCAAAGTCTCGCAACTCCTTTGGCAGACAAAGAATCTTAGTGCCTTTTCCCCAAAAGTGTACCATTGTACCCAGGTAGTGCTACCTGCCCCACATACCTTTCCCACTGGACAATATATTGTCTCCCATGTGGCAGGCAGAAAAACAGCCTGTTTCACAAACAGGAGATACACTACCCTCCCTCAGGCACAACTCACCCAGGGGATTCACTCAGATGGGTAGGCTCCTCCAGAGCTGGAACAGGCATCCACAGCGATGAAGTCCTTAGAAGGTCCAGGCTCTCCTAGCCGAGCACACAACTTGCTTTAAACATTCAGGGTATTGCTCCCAACACTGTCCATAGCGCGAGCACGATAACCCCCTTTACTCCTCACAACCAGCTCCCAATGCTGTCTATAACGCGAGCTGTCTATAGGTGCAGCAGCGACACCTTGTGACACCCTCCAGTATCTGCTAGCATGCTACACAGGGACAAGGCTCAGCCCCTCCAAAGATGCTAGAAGACCCTTTAGCTGCACAGGGGATTTCTCACCATGTGGTTCAGATTTTCAGGAACAGATGGGAATTAGCCCTCTGTATCTCTACACTTTCTTATGCAAGATTTTTGGATTATAAAGCTATCTTATACAAGATATTAGGTTCAACCATTTTTTTCTAAAAAAGCTGTCTTATACAAGATATTTTTCTCAAAGTATTACCCTGATCCACCATTGATAATATTTCTCTCATTGCACCAACCAAAATACATGAACTTTCACAGTAAGAGCTAAACCTCCTAAAAAACTGACAGTGTTAGCCTTTCTTCAAAACTCAAAAGGAGCAGTATAAAGTTCATTAATATTGCATGCATGTTATACCACCCATACCCATACACTTGTTACTAACCTTTTATGCTTGTCAGTGTCTAGGTATTCAGTAAGTATGTTTAAGCAGATGGAGTTTGATCTCCCTCCCTGTTTTGTTTAAAGGGTAAGGCATTTTTCAGTAGCAGTATGCACAAAATGTCTCTGTCTTAAACATATTGATAATGGGTTGAGTGCAGAGGACTCTTGTATTTGTCTATATGTATTTCCTGGTCACAGCCCCACCTAATGGTTTTAAAAATTAGTGGGGAGCACAACTTTCCCTTGTTTGTTATATATATATATATATATATATATATATATATATATATATATATATATATATATATATAATATTAGTATAATAGTTATATAGTCAGAAAAACCACAGTCCAAAAACATCAAAACTGTTCTCTTTTGTACAGGGTTTACTATTGGTGAAGCCCAGGAGAGAGGACATTTTTCCAATTCTCTTGGAAAGGCCAATAGAGGATCAAGGTCCTTACTAAAGTTACAACTGTATATGTAAAAGAACATTTAAAGGTGTGGGTCACAATTAAGTTTTAGTATGTTATAGAATTTCCAATTCTTAACTTTTAAATGGTCTTCAGTTTTTATTAGACCTTTGTTAAATCCCTATGATAAATCTGCCCTTTATACTGTATATGATTCTATGGGGTTCCCCTATGCATCAGTTGAGCATCTTGGTCTTTACATGTGAATTTTTTCCCGACAACCTTTTGCTGTGAAAAAGAAAACACAAACAGTACTTTGTGTAAAAAAGTCAAGGCTATTTTTTTATATAGGTTATTTTTGCTTTGCTACATTTGAGTGTAGTCTGATTATGGATAAATGTTGGACAATCATTTTAATATTTTCCTCTATTTTCCTAGTGCCACTAGAGGATACTGATCTAGGACTGTGCATTCCTAAAAGTGTCAGACAGGGATAGGTTTAGTAAAAGCTAAAACTATGCCAGATTTGTGGCTTTTTTTCCTCTTAGTTTTTACATATAGAAGTAAAACAGCAGTTCTGTGTGTAAGGTAAATTAGATATAGTATAATCCATTGTTGGGCTTTAATTAACAACTAATGTGTGTGTGTGTATATATATATATATATATATATATATATATATATATATATATATATATATATATATATACATATATATATATATGTATGTGTGGAATGAAACAGCACTCACCAATCTCTTAGTTATTCGCCGGGTGCTAACCAAATTTATCAACAATAGTCCAGAGAAAGCACTCACGCCCATGACCATCAGCTGTATATCAAAATATATTTATTCGTGCATGGTGCATAAATTTATTCGATGCACCATGCACAAATAAATATATTTTGATATACAGCTGATGGTCATGGCCTTGAGTGCTTTCTCTGGACTATTATATATATATATATATTTTTTTTCTTATGACAAAAAAAAACCTAACATCGAAATCTCAGCTGTGATTTTGCATCTGTTTTGCAGCTGCTACAATCTAAGCATCTGAGTTTCCAAATATACTTCATCAAAAAGATATGATGTGTTTGTATAGTTAATGAATTTGCACACTAAAATAATTGACGTATATTATATCGGGTTCGTTTTATCTTAATTCATTCTTTAATTACCTTGAAAAGACTCCAGAGGAAAGATAAGTATGAAAAATATTCAGTCTGTGACCCTAACACTTAAATAAAATAAACAAAACACTGTGTACAGTAGAAATATCAAAGGAATGTCAGACTTTCTAGGATAATTGGTTTGGTTAAACAGAGATAAAGTGGATTCAATAGATCCTTTATCTTGCTTTTCTATTGAGACAGGACAAATAAAATCCTCAGGGGGAAAATATGTTCTGAACATAAAAAGAACCATTCGTAATATAATTTTGTGTTATTTTGCTACAAGAAATCTTAGCATGCGGCAGGAGAGATTTGCGGTACATCATGTAGGTTCATTATGTATCTATATAACTATGCTGTTCTGCCGTGATAAAGAGAGGCTTACGTATAACAATCTTACCACTGTCATAAAGCACAGTGGATGCCCTTTAAAAATTTCCTTTTCCACCTTAAAAATTAAATCTCTGAAAAATATTTCTCTAGACAGCGTTCACCCATACAGTATGTATGCAATAAATGAAGATAAGCATATAAATGTTTGGCCTACTTTATCTAAGGAAACTTTTATCTATAAAAGATGTATATTTTCCCATTTTAAGAATATACTTGATGTGTTGATTTGTTGTCCCAAGACATAATTTAGTCCACTGCAGAGTGATATGGCTCGACTGTGTTGTTTGTACCCAAAAACAGGCCCGGACTTGTGGGAAGGCCACAAAGGCCAGGGCCTAGGGCGGCACATTTGTAGGGGCGGCATACCGCCCAGCCACATCTATATTTCTAGGCTCCTACAGGAAACCCAGAGCACAGTTTCCTGTATAGTGCGCTGATCAGTGAATTTGTGTGAGGAGAGCGAGGAATGCTGGATTTTGTCGTTTTTCTAGAGCTTTGTCAGGCTCTGGGGTTAAGAAACTTGTGGACTACAATTCCAACAAGATTTTGCCAAGCCCCAACTGTATGTGTGCAGCCATATACCTGATAGGGAGGAATGTGAGAGGAGGAAAATTGGGGAGGAGCCATGGGTTGGAGCTGAGAAAGTTGGAGAGAGGAGAAAGTTGGAAGGAATTAGGTGAGAGGCTAAAAGGATTTGAGCTGGGGGTAGGGGCGCGCACGTTGGTGGCAGCTTGCATGTGTGCTATGGTTCTGGTGTGCACACGCATCGGTAGTGCGCTCAAACAATGGTAGCATGTGCACACAACGAGGGTAGGAGGTGCAGGAGGCGCCTGGCCTAGGGGCATGCTATTTTCAAATCCGGTGCTGCCTGAAAATATATAATTTTCTTTAATATATAATTTTCTATAAAATATCAGGACCCAGGAGCTTCTCCTGCTATGAGGCAAGGTGCAAGAACCTTTCGTCAGGGTGGCAAAAAACCTGAAAACTCTGTTTATGGCAAGAGCTCAATAGCGCTCTCTGCACTAGTGATGCGCCTCAGGCAGCAACAAGATTGTCCCTGCATGTCATCATCATCATTTATTTATATAGCGCCGACACGATATGCAGTGCTTTATTATGTAATTTACATCTCAGAAATGCTAGAAAAGTAATTTGAGGAGTTGGTTCTAAAAATGACCCCCTGTACCTTTAACTTATTTATTTATTTAGTTTGCAAGAAGAAAAAATACGTCAATTTAATTTTATTTATAGAATGTTAAAGATGATAAGATAGCTTTAGTATTTTTAGACTGTAAGTGCTTTTGGGCAGGGCCTGCTTTTAGCGCTCATATCAGATAAAGGTTATTATTTTTATTCCGCTTCATTGTATACACGTGAGGGAGTCCAGTGGTAGTCAATGATGTCAAGGGGTTCCCAAACTTTTTTTACCCATGCAACACAAGCATGAAAAAAGTCCATGGGGATGCCAAATAAGGGCTGTGCTTAGCTATTTTATAGCCCTTATGTGGACTGGCAGCCTACAGGAGGCTCTGTTTGGCAGTACACCTGGTTTTTGTGCAACCAAAACCTGCCTCCTTGCCAGGAATTCAAAAATAAGCACCTGCTTTGAGGCCACTGGAAGCAACATCCAAGGTGTTGGTGAGCAACATGTTATTCACGAGCTACTGGTTGAGGATCACTGATCTAGAGGAAAGACTTCCCTGGCAACTATAATAGCCTGTAGCCAAGAAGAATCAGTTCCTTGCACCAGTCTCTGAATACATCAAGACACAAAGTCATAGTGTAGTTACTTGTTCTGCTTTTTTTGAACTTTCAAAAAGGGGTCACTAATCCAGGCAGCCAAAAGACTTTGCTCTGTGAGGCTACAACTATATTGTTACTTTTTATTACGTCTTTCTATACAGAATGTCTCCTAATCATATTCCAGTCTCTTGTCACCCCACTACCTGGTTGCTAGGGAAAACTGTAACCAAGCAAACTGCTGCTAAAGTTCCAAACTGGAGACCTGCTGAATTAAAAGCTAAATAACTCAAACTACAAAAAATAAGAAATGAAGATGAATTGCAGAATATCACTGTCTTCGACATCATACTAAAAGTTTATTTGAAGGTGAACAACCTTTATTAGGCTTATTTCACGCAGGATAATTCGTTATTATTGATTGAAAAGGGTTATTTATGCTTCCTGCTGGGTCTTTACCTGGAAGAACCTGTTGCAAAATGGCACATCCAGATATCTCAATGTGGTTTGCTGGGCTAAGGAATAACAAGTGACATTTTAAGATGAAGCTCTTTTCAAGCTGCTTGTCTGATTTGGTTAGCAGTCCATTATAATATAGTTGGTGGGATGCCTGTTGTACGTCTGTAAACTCAAGATTGATTTTTAGTGTGTTTGTCAGCTTCCCTCTTATTAAAAATCCTAGCTGACTGACTCAGCTAGCTGACTCAATGGATAGAACAGCTACCAGGATTGGTGGAACATGTTCTCAGGGCAGCTCCTGCCATAAAGTAAGATGAGAACCTTAGGCGGCAATGAGCCATGGCAAAAACTCACCCTTGCAACTCAAACGTTAAATTTCCGTTTTTAAAAAAATGTACTTCTCTAATGCAGAAATGCAGTAATGCTCGCTACCCTTGACCTGCTCCGATGCTAACGGTTTAAGCATAGCACGGTAGAGGGGGTAGCAGCAGCCACAGAATCGGTACTGCTTGTTCGTAGAGATGGAGATGTCAGTGTTGTGGGACACTTTTTTTTCTTTGATGGAAAGTTTACCAATCATGCTGCCCCAATGAATTTCTTTGTGCCCCAACAATTTTGTGCAGATATGCCCCTGATTTGAGAATGAGCACTGAGAGGTATGCATTTGCTTCCCTTAATGCCCCTGTATTTGCTGCAGGGGTATAAGTAAATTTGAAAAAATCCACAAAATAATAGTATAAAATCTAAGAATGATGTAGAATGCTGTTGTATTTTGTTCAAGTGATCTAGTGATTCAGCATTATAAGAAAAATGAAGAGAAGTCTTCAGAAGTCGGACTAGTGTTAACACCTATCGGCATGAAATGAATGATAGCTTCCCTCCAGAGATTTGTGCTGCCTGCGAGCAATCTCAGTAACAGGAGCAACACAGGAATATAGCTGCCAGGCACAGTGAATGCATTAATGATAATGGAGATGTGACAAATGAAAAGCTCAGAAAATTAGTGAATAATGCACCAGGGAAAATATGATGCAAAAAGAGCAGGATGCAATATCTTTATACAGTATATGGATGGTGAAAACTGTAAGGGGTTATTTATGTTGCAGAACAAAGAGTGCAAAAGGCAAAAAATTCTAATGACTGCAAAGGCTCTCCGTATTGTCAATTATAAAGAAAAGGCATATCTGCCCAGATTCAAATGTACATTTTTGGTCTTTCTTTATCACTATGCAATCTTGCTCTTCAAATGACTATATAACTTTCATCTGCAAAAGGATCACTGCTGATTGGAGCATGCCTGTGTCCTTGACACCATAATGGGGGCGGCACTAAATGTAAATGTGACAGTAGGGCAGTGCATTTGGGCATTGAACAAATGGCTTTGTTTTATTATATCACTGTAATAAACCAAGGTACATTAATAATGTAGCTATGATAGTGCTTATATCAAATATTCCGTTTCGGAAAGATCTAGTGAGCACTGACTCATCCTAAAGTGCCCTACTGACATTCATCATAATTCACTTCACTGATGGAGGGTCTCTCAAGCAGCAAGGCATCAGCTCGTCATAATTGCATTTATTATCCAAATGTTGCTCTTGAGGGCATGGAAGCTAGATGATTAGACCTTGATTAGTCAGTGAAAAAGCCTAAGATAATCAAACCTTTGAAAACATGTTCCTAAAATCTACAGAAATGTATTATATAGAAAGAAAAATAGTGTACATCCTAAAGTACTTCAAACTTGTTCTTCATTTCGACAGACTTTTGTTCCAGTATCAAGAGGCACTCTTGGGAACAAGGATACAGTCAACCCCATTTTGCTTTATTGAGTACAAGAGGCAGAAGTGCAAATCAAATTATTAGCTTCTGTGGCAGTGTTTTTGAATGCTCATGATGTTTTGTGTCCTCATACTATTTAACTTTGTATTATAATTGTATTTAATACTGTGAAGATGTTTGTTCGTAAAAATATAAATTCGGGGAATATTTCACAAGCTATTGCTTGTGCCACTGAAAGGGAGTTTGCTCATGTAAATTTTGGGGTTACCTAAACTGTGCAAAATGTTGCACTTGAAAGTCTCAAACAGTGTCTTTGAGCATAGAGTTAGGAAACTTAATGCTGTATAATATTTTTACTAAACCAGTATTATAGGGTTTGTTCACCTTCCAACACTTTTTTCAGTTCAGTTATTTCCAGATAGTTCACCAAAAATTATTTGTGTATATTTCTAATATTGAAGTGTAAAGTTAAAATGTTCACATTTTGATGTGTTTCTGAAGCAGCGCTGGGGGGGCACCATCTCTTTAACCGTTCTTAATTGATACATGTAGGGGGTTATTTATCAAAGTCCGAATTTTTCTCATGTTTTAAATGAAAAAGTCTGACCAACCTAGAATCAATGATTTGCCCTTATTTATCATTAAAGAACCATGAAAAATCGGATCGGGAAAAAATGCAACTTTAACTGATTGTCGCACAAAAACAAATTTGAGGTCAGAAAAGTCAGAATTTCTGGTGAAATTGTCAGAAAAGCCCAAAATGTACAGAATTATTTTACAAAACTCAGTACAGAGCCGTCAGTGATACACTAGAGACTTTAGACTTCAGTTTTGGAAAACTGTCAAAAATAACACATGGACGGCATTTGGAAAAAGTCTAAACACAACTGAACTAAAAAAAAAAGTGCTTGGAAGGTGAACAACTCCTTTAATTAGTATTTCACTTTTTATTCCCTTTTCTGATATGAGCTCATTTATTTGGGCTTATGTAGAAAAGGTACATAAAAACTAATCTAAACTAAGTTAACAGAAATATTTTACAGACATAACTGATTGAAAGGAACCCATGGCAGTTGATATCTGATGGTTAGGAATGATTTCCCAAACTCCCTTAGGAGCACAGAGTCCTACAACCCAATTATGTTCCATTGGGAAGAGATGGATTCTGGGAATTAAAATCCCTCTGGTGGGTGGTGTAAAAATTTACTCAAAAAAATCTGGTGCGAGAAAAGACTCGATAAAATCGTAAAAAATCCGAATTGTACTTTTTTCAGATTTGACGCTCGAAAACTCTGATTTCTTTGCATTATAGCCTGAAAAACCACAAGTTCTTCGGATTATTGTTTGACACCCAGTGCAGATCATGATTTCTTCCAATTGTAAACGAGACATCTGCCAATGACTTCTACATGAATTGGCATGTACAAAAAATTGTACAAAAATGTGTTTTCACCTTTCGACCAGAAAAAAAAAACTTTTATAAATCACCCCCATAATTAATCTTTATTGGAGTCTCAACAATCTTATTGAGTTTATTTAATATTTAAATTATTTTTTTTATTAGAATTAAGGGATGAAAATCCTAAATGGAGATCTGGAATCATTAGGTTCTCTAGGGCAGTCATAACAGTAAAGACATGCCTTATATAGTATGTCTCTGAAGAAAATTGGTTCTTTTTCAGAATTCTGAGTTGATGAATTTATTCGGTGTCAGATGTTGCTGGTTATGAATTTCTTAATCACACATATACATTTACAAAAATGAAATAAAGTACCCATCCCTTAATCAGGCTGCATATTGGATTGCACCTCAGACATGATAGTTGCTAAAGCGGAAAACATTGGATCCTTTGAGAAATCTCTTTTCAATAATATTCTAATGGTGCTTTTCAGTAGGTACTGTATCACAAGCATATGTTCTGAGTGCTGTAGGAGAGTCTTAATCCTGATAGATCAACTGCTTGTAAACAGACTATAGCTGTGCAGCAGATGACTTCGGCTTAGAGAATTCTTATAGGAATGTTTCAAAGTCAGTTTTTGCTTCCAGGTAGGCGGCAGGTTTATTTGATTGATGATTATTTATGTATGACCTGGAAAAAACTCTGATTTTATGAACCAGTTATACATTCTCTGGCTTAACATCCCTTTCATGCAAAGTTTTGTTGTGATTACCTGTTTGTAGAAGCTTTTAGAATTTAAGGAGTTATTGTTGTCAGAGAATATTCTAATTTCCATTTCATCATCACCATCATCATCATCATCATCATCATCATTATGCACATAATTAATCCAGATGTCACTAAATTAGCAAATATTTCTATGTGTTCTATTTGTGTGTGACTGTGTTGCTTTTGTATAACATTTCAGTATGCATGTAAATTAACTGGTGACCAACTATAAGGGTGTTATTTACTAAACGATTTTTTCGTAGAAAAAAAAACCCTAAATTTTTTCATGATTTATTAAATCCCGATGCTGTTTAAAGTCTGAATAAAAAGTACTCCATCTCAAACCTAAGTTCATGTAGAAGTCAATGGCCGAAGTCCTATTTACTGGAAGATAACATGATCTGCACTGGGTTTCGTACAATAATCCAAATCATTTGGATAATATGAAAAAAATCAAACAATATTGATTTTTTTTCACCATTTCATTAGGACTTTTCCTGCACCAGATTTTTTCAAGTGGATTTATTGATAAATACAGTAAAAAGTAGAACAGAATATATTAACGTTTACATTACTAATACAAGGTAAAACACTTTGCCATTATTCTCAAGGTAATGGCATGATTAACAATTAGATGGTAAAAGCAAGGCCATCTTCCAAGGTAAAATACATTATAATAAGCACCTGATTCTGCATAGAGTGTCTATAGATTTAAGCATTATGCTTGGTCCTTGGACTTTCTTTTTTTGATTCTTTATAGTAATATTCTTTATAGTAATATTGCAGTGATATCTTTATCTATGCCTTTGTAGAAATTTCAGATAGAAAGATAATTTATTGATCATTTATAGTTAACTAACTAACTGCATAGTCTTATATTTGGAGTTTTCTTGGGTTGGAGAGTATGGGTCTTTTGCAGTAGGAGTCAAAATACCATGGAAACCAAAAGGTAAAATATAAAATAGCATATGCCAAAAAATGTTAAAATCTTTAATGTACTAATTTTCTGTATTGTGGCATGGTGGCTTAATGCTTAGCAGTTTTTGCACTGTTATGTTTCAGGGTCCTGACTTTTATCCTGACCTTGGCACTGTTTGCAAGGCTATTTTCTCCTTATACAGTATATAGACTTTCCAGGTACCCCCATAAAAGTTTTTTTTAGAAATCATTGGTGGTCAAGGACCCCCATAAGTTAAAAAAAAAATGTTGGCGCCAGGGCCCCTCTTACAAGTTAAAAAAAAACATTCGGGCCCCCAGAGAATATACTCTAAGGCAGGGGCCTTTAGAGTATTAAAATAATACATTGGTGGCTAGGGCTTTAAAAAAATTAAAAAAAACACACATTGGTTATCAGTAGAACTGAACTCGTGGCTTTAGGACTTCAAGTTCGGCTCTTTTAGTGACTTTGGGTCTTTTCGCGGCTTTGGGATTTCAGCTTCGGCTTCGACTCTTTTCTTGACTTTGGGTCTTTTCGCAGCTTTGGGACTTCAAGTTTGGCTCTTTTTGTGACTTTGGGTCTTTTCGCATAAGTTAAAAAAAAATAGTTGGTGCAAGGGCCCTTCATACAAGTTAAAAAAACATTGGGGATCCAGAGAATATTTTTTAAAAAAAACTGATTGCAGGGGCCTTTAGCATATTAAAATAATACATTGGTGGCTAAGGCTTTAAAAGAAAATAAAAAAACACACATTGGTGATCAGTAGAACTGAATCCATGGCTTCAGGACTTCAAGCTCGGCTCTTTTTGTGACTTTGGGTCTTTTAACGGCTTCAGGACTTCAGCTTTGGCTCTTTTCGTGACTTTGGGTCTTTTCACAGCTTTGGGACTTCAAGTTTGACTCTTTTCATGACTTCGGGTCTTTTTGCTGCTTCTTGACTTCAACTGTTTTCGTGTCTTTGGCTCTTTTTGCGGCTTCTGGACTTCAGCAGTTTGGCTCTTTTCGTGACTTTGGCTTTTCGTCGGTTCAGGACTTCTGAAGAAGCGTCACGGCTTCGGCGCTGCCAAGGGATCCCCCTTCAGACCCGGACCCAGTACAGTTGTACCCCCGTGCCCCCCTGATGTCGGCCTTGCTTATAATAATGATAGCATACATGGCATCAGTTTGGGCTGACAAATCTACATATCGTAGGTATGAAATTCATACAGTCCAATTTGACAAGAACAGGGTAGTAGTTATAAAATAATAGTACCTAAATACTAAAGTACTAAGCACTAAATGGCAAATATCGTACTTTCCTTGAAATTTGTTTTCTTCAATATTGAATGACTGAACATAGATTGCACAGAATGGAAAGACAGCAGGAGCCCTCCCAGTAATACAACTGGTTATACAAAGCCTTGCTGCATTATCGGATTTATACGTTAAGATGTTTTCCTATCACACTACTAACAACCTCTGGCTCTAGCACATCACTAAAGACTCTGCTGCTTCATGTATAATAACTTATTGTAATAACATGCGGTTGAACATGTGTCAAGAATATAACACACACCATTATCACAGCAATACAGAAATGTTTTACCCACTGAAGTGAAGGCAGATCAAACACTGCAAACGTAAATAGAGAAAGGCTGCAAGCGGAGAGTATATTATACTGGGAAGGTCAATGTAGCATTCAACATAGAATATAGCAGACCTATATTATTGATTAATAATAGAACAAGCCGCTGCCTTCTGAATTGATGCTGCTGACAGATTAAAATAAAAAATGCACTTTTATTGTACTTGAAAATAAATTAATGTCACAGATTTGAGTTATTTCGGTAGAAAAAAAAGAAACAGTACTGCTTATATTCTATTATTTTTTCACAGAATGGCAGAGTATATAAAAGCTAACGTAAAGGAGCACCTTGGGAGAAAGAAAGAACCCAGGGCTCTTCAGGGCAAGGCAGTATCTAGAAGAGTTAGCAACACTTTTAATATAAGAAAGAAATCAGTACAACTGGTTCAATTGGGCCTTATTAGTAGCCAATTAGTGATTAGCTTTTGTTCAGCTGATTTGCTTTTTTTTCCAGCTAGCTGCACGTAGCACAAGAAAAAATATGGGTTACATAAATGTTAATCCAAGTGCTGAATGCAGGTGGAACTGTATTTGATAATGCGTGGGGAAAAAATTTTTACACGTTCCTAATGCGCTATCCAAGATTATCACTGGCTAAAGAAAGTTGGATTTTTACTATTCAATGAAGAAGTAATTATTTTTGTAATGATTTGTAATGTATTAGAAGTATTGTTATGAATAAACCCAAACAGCATCACTAAATCACTAAATACTAAATCACTAAAGATAAAGGCAAAGCCTGTCTCATACTAGCAGTAACTGAATAACATAAAGAAGAGCATCTTTGCTTGGGCGTAATGACAAAGACTGAGTAAGTGACGCACTTGGTAAGATGCTGAGAAGGTCAAGGTAGCGATAGCTGTATTATGGCAGATGAATCTCATTTTCAATGCTGATTATAAGGCATGTGGTTTTATCATACTGGTATGGCAGGAATCAACTCCTTAAAACATGTTACATCACTTTAATCACAGCATTTTATACGAAATCAGCCTGGTAGATTCAGCAGTCAGTTTGTAAGAAGGCATTTTTACTGTAGGCGCAGGTAACCTTCATTTTTTCATTTATAAAATGTAGGAAAAGGTTGTGAAAAGGATGTAAGGACTCTGAATCAAGGGTTTGCAGGATTCCGATTCAGGGGCCTATTTAAGCACTGCATATCTTGACAGCGCTATAAGATAAATGATGATCATGATGATTTATTAAGCAAATTTTTCTGTTCGAGTTTTTAAGTACCATATACAGTATCTGCAGGTTAATATATAGAAATCATAACATGCCCAATCCATTTGAAGTGATTAAGAGCTTGAATATTAGACTTGCATCTCCCCTATACACATCCAGTTAACCAGTTCAGATAATAGATACAAATAGTAAAACAACTTTTAACAAAAATTGCTAAACAAACCATGCTGCCAGACACAAAAGACTCACTACTTCACAACCTCAAGAGTAGTGCTGAACTGTGTCCATAAAATAAGATTTACTTAAAAAGTGGTATGATGTCATTATCAATATTTAAGAGAAGTTACTGCTCAATAGCTGATTAAATTAATGCAGGTTTTGCCACCTATTCCCTCCCTTCCAACCGTTCCCCAGTGATACTGCTCCCTATCTACACAAGGAACGAGTGGGAGCTAGTCACGCACCGTCTATACAGTCCACCCAGCCTGGTGCAGCAGTGTAAAGTAATAGTTAGTGCCAAAATATAGTTCAGCCATAGCTTAAGTTGCTGAATAAATAGTAGTCAACACCCTTTCCCTCCCTTCCATTCGCCCCCCCTGGTGGGTTTCTACCTATATAAGTAGGGAGCGTGTGGGAGCTAATCAGCCACTGTCCACCTATGCTGCCCCAACGCATTTCACCAATACCTTGGCTTCATCAGGGACATAAGTCTTAGAAGATAGCCATAGAAGAAGCTGAGGTATCGGTGAAACGTGTTGGGCTGTTATGGAGATATCACAGTCAGGAGTAATATTTGTTAGGCCCCCCTTGGAGGTATAATCTTTTGTCTAGGCCCCACATAGGTAAGGATTAATAAGGATTTAAGAGACAATAGCACATCAGTCTTTGGGGCATAGCTAAATGCATATTTAGGAAACAGTTACGTATTCAACACAAATCTCACCTTTATTCAAAGTCAAGCTTTGTTATCAAGTGTATTGTTTCTAGCAGGAAAAAATAGGAATTCTTCCTAAATCTCACCCTGAGGGGCCCAAGAGGGGCCAGCCCAGAGTTTGGGAACCACTGTTCTAAAAAGTAGACTGACTGGTACATTGGCACTACTCACATGTAAAGAGTAGACACAAGTAAGTTTGAGAATAGGATCTTTTTTTTTATTGCTTTGCACTACAATATATTGCCCTATCATACTGTATCATACTGTATATGTACAGGAATAGGATCATTGAACCAAAACCTGCCTAGTTTATTTAATGCTTACCATATATGATTTTCTAGCAGACTTAAGATATTAAGATACAAATTATGGAAATATCCATTATCTGGAAAATCCCAGGTCCTGAGCATTCTGGATAACAGGTCCCATACCTGTACTAATATTTTGGATAACAGAGATAAAGGGGCAGATTAATTAAGGGTCAAATTGTAAATACAAATGTAAATTTTCTAATTTTTTTTATGGTCAAAACACTCTCAAATTCGAATTGTGAATTATCTAAACTCAATTTGAGTTTTAATTAAGAATGGAGCACACATACACACACACACAACCTATTTCACTGAAAGAGAAGTAGCAAGGTAAGCCTTTGACTGTGAGAAGTTGTAAAATGAGCGTAGGCTTTCTGCTTTGAATTTGTTTCTGGGCTCTTTTTCATTTCACGCACCTATTAACCTTCCTGCTTCCTTTTGGGATCTGCCACAGCAAAGAGATACATTTCCCATGAAACATGTTTCACTAATATGAAAGTAGTTATCAGATTTCTTGTATGAAGGAGAAAACTGTATGTAGCTTCCATAAGTTCGCAAAGTATCTAGTGCTTTAAGCTCCATGGGGAGTCTTAAAATGTTGCAGCCACTTTCGCAAACCTAAGAGGAAGTCTACAACTGGCTGTTGTAAATAGTACATTAATTATGATTTAATGGATTAAGGTATTGATTCACCACGGGGCATTTGCTAATTAACCTTCTCTAACTGTACTGTTCCAAGAACAGGATTTCTGGTAACACCAGTGCTCTATGGGAAGGTCAGCGTCTGTACAGAAATGCACACTAGAGCTGACCTGCACTTATCTCTGCTCTTCGAATTTTACAAGGAAATATGGTTTTTAATATGCTGGAAACATAACATGTGTAATTGTTATGAAATGCCAAGAAACTGGAAGTATGTGCAGATTCTGGAATTAAACTGTTCAGACCCACAGAAGCTATTTATTTCGTGCTGATAACTCTTTTCAGGGATTGCCATTAAAAATACACTAATGTGATAAAAATTGCTATTATATATATATATATATATATATATATATATATATATATATATATATATATATATATATATATATATATATACAGTTAGATCCATAAATCTTTTGGACAGAGAAAACTTTTTTCTAATTTTGGTTCTGTACATTACCACAATGAATTTTAAATGAAGCAACTCAGATGCAGTTGAAATGAAGACTTTCAGCTTTAATTCAGTGGGTTGAACAAGGAGATTGGATAAAAAATTTTTTTAACTCAATCACTTCATTTCAGGGGCTCAAAAGTAATTGGACAATTGACTCAAAGGCTATTTCATGGGCAGATGTGGGCCTTCATTATTTCATATATCAATGAAGCAGATAAAAGCCCTGGAGTTGATTCGAGGGGGGGTGCTTGTATGTGGAAGATTTTGCTGTGAACAGACAACTTGCGGTCAAAGGAGCTCTCCAGGCAGGTGAAATAAGCCATCATTTTCCTTGAAATGTCATGACAGTGGTAATGCAGTTTTTCACCATTTTATGGTTGATTTACAGTCAAATAAAAAAGTTTGAGAACCCCTCTCAGCCTGCATAATAATTAACTCCAATTTCAACAAAAAAGATAACAGTGGTATGTCTTTCCTTTCCCAGGAACACCTGAGTACTAGGCTGTTTTCTGATTCAGAACAAAGATTTTTAGTGAAGCAGTATTCAGTTGTATGAAATTAAATCAAATGCGAAAAACAGGCTGTGCAAATATTTGGGTACCATTGTAATTTTGCTAATTTGAATGCGTGTAAGTGCTCAATACTGATTACTGTCAACACCAAATTGGTTGGATTAGCTTGTTAAGCCTTGAACTTCATAGGCAGGTGTGTCCAATCATGAGAAAAGTTATTTAAGGTGGCCAATTGCAAGTTGTGATTCTGTTTGACTCTCCTCTAAAGAGTGATCCTCAAAGCAACTCTCAAAATATCTGAAATCAAAGATTATTCAGTGTCATGGTTTAGGGAAAGTCTACAAAAAGCTATCTCAGATGTTCAACTGTAAGGAATGTAATCAGGAAATGGAAGGCCACAGGCAGAGTTACTGTAAAACACATATCTGGCCGGCCAAGAAAAATACAGGAGTGATATATGCAGAAGATTGTGAGAATGGTTACAGACAAAGCAAAGATCACCTCCAAAGACCTGCAAAAACATCTTGCTGCAGATGGTGTATCTGTAATTTTTTTTACAATTCAGATCAATTTGCACAGAACATCTGTATGGCAGGGTGATGAGAAAGAAGCCCTTTCTGCACTCACACCACAAAGTCACTTGTTGTATGCAAAAGCTCATTTAGACAAGCCACAGTAATTTTGGAACAAAGTGCTTTGGACTGATGAGACAAAAATAGAGTTATTTGGTCATAACAAAAAGCACTTTGCATGGCAAGAAAAACACCTGCTACCTACTGTCAAATTTGGTGGAGGTTCCATCATGCTGTAGGGCTTTGTGGCTGGTTCAAAGACTGGGGCCCTTGTTAAAGTTGAGAGTGGGATGAATCCAACCCAATATCAACAAATTCTTCAGGATAATGTTCAAGCATCAGTCACAAAGTTTAAGTTACGCAGGGGTTGGATATTCAAACAAGAATATTACCCTAAACACACTTCTAAATCTACAAAGGCATTTATGTAGAGGGAAAAGTACAATATTCTGGAATGGCCATCACAATCCCCCAACTTGAATATCATGGAAAATCTATGGGATGATTTGAAGCATGCTGTCCATGCTTCACTAAAAATCAGAAAACACCCCAGTACTCAGTTCCTGGGAAATGAAAGACATACCACTGTTATCTTTTTTGTTTAAAGTGGAGTAAATTATTATGCAGGCTGAGAGGGGCTCCCAAACTTTTTCATATGACTGTATATACATGCATCATAGTTAATAGAGAGGTGAATTATTCTTTAAATAATCTAGATAGAAGTGGGGGCAGAGGTAAGGCACATTTACTAAAGCATACTGTATATTAACAAAAAGTTTAGGAATAAGACAGGGACACATTTACAACTACAGCCACAGTGCAATTTTGGGTGCAAATCAACATGTTTTCCCCCACAATGCAGTGTTTTTAAATTGAGATGTAATTGCAGTTGTGATTGATATATTAGAATACACTCAGTTGTGCTTGCACTTGAAAATCATCATTGCTTGGATGTCGTTGCTTCTGTTGCTTAGCATCAGTATTACCTGTATGTCTGCGCCCGATTCTTTAGGAGTGAGATTCCCAAGAGGGGATGGGACAGACTGAGCACGACTTTGCTGAAGTGCTGAAGTTAGAGTTGTAGTATTTCTGTCAGGTGATCTCTGAGACAGCACACAGACCATCACAAAATGGGGGTTCAAGGCAAGAGATGTAAAAGAGCAATATTTACTTAAATATATATTCCAGTTTGGTAAGATTCTTTAATATGCCACTTAATATGATATAAACTATCTGTTGCTCAAGTATTCAATTTGGGGGTATAGTTTGCCTTTAAATTGTTAAAAAAGTATCCAAGTGCAGCTGCTGGCTGTTCTGGGCTCTCTGCCAAAAAAAAGGCTCTTATTTTAAATACGTTTCAAAAACATTGTATCTTTTTCTTGAATCAGTGCAGGAGATCAAAGAGAAAGTCGGGACAGTTGGCTGAGCTGTCAAAATCTGGACTGTCCTGCAGAAAACGGGACAGTTGGGAGGTATAAGCTATGCACTTAACTTTAAGACTGCAGGCAAGGTGCAAAGTACAGAAAACATAGACAATTGCACCTGGTTTTTTTTGGATTTGCATCCTTTGATAAATACTGTCTCTGCATTAGAGGGGGCTTGTTTACTTGGACACAATATTCATTTCTAGGGAACAGGGCCCTTTTGACCTCCTGTATCTGTCAGCATCTATATATAATCTGTATATTCTAAAAATATACCCTTCTATTGTACATCGATACAGAACGTGTCAATGCTTTATAAATGCACATTAATAAATATAATTACAATACTAAGTTAACTGGGAAAAAAGCTGTGCCTGGAATGTTCTGTCAACTTTTTAATATTTATGTATATTGCTTTACTCCTGTGTGCTTGCTTCTTTCTACCTCTGTAATCACAGTAATCAGTCAACACTAATCGATACAACCACAATACATATAACCTTTTATCATGTGCTCCCTCCCATCCCTTGTATCTTGTATTCACACTGAACACATTGGAATCAATTCCTTGCACAAATGTGTAAGAATGATCTTACTATAAATTCCTTAGTGTATGGATACCCTTGTCTCCGTTTCAGATGTGCTTTTTTCCCTTTAGTTAGCAATGAATGATAACATAGATGATTATAGAACAGGTATGGGACCTGTTATCCAGAATACTCAGGACCCAGGGTCTTCCAGATAACAGATGTTTAATTTGGATCTCCATACCTTAAATATACTTTAAAAACATGTAAACATGAAATAAATGCAATAGGCTGGTTTTGTTTCAATAAGGATTGATTATATTTTAGTTTGGACCAAGTACAAGCTACTCTTTTATTATTACAGAGAAAAGGAAAATAATTTTTAACAATTTGGATTATTTGATTATAATGGAGTCTGTGGGAGATGTCCTTTCCGTAATTCAGAGCACTCTGGATAGCGGATTTCCGGATAATGGATCCCATACATGTATTACAATTAAATATAACGCTACAAAAGAGAACTTTCAATACAGCCCTGTTTTTTTTTTATTTCTCAGAGTTCCGTACTACAGGTATAGTATCTATTATCTGGAATGCTTGAGACCTGGGGTTTTTCAGATAATGGATCTTTCTGTAATTTGGATCCCTTAGGTCTAGGATTGTTTTACCCCCAGTTTGAATTCATGCACCTTAGTTAAATCTAAAAAATCTAAATAATTTTAAAAAATGTAATTATTTGCTTAAGATGATTGACATAATGGAATACGCAAAATCTGGATATTTCAAAATTATAATGGTGCTGCAACAGAGACTACTGCTCACCAAGGCTAATGGCACATTGGATTGTGCTTCTTTCTTCTAGCATTATCTGTACTTTCAATGAACAATGCACAAATCCAAGGAGAAGAATATATTTATGATTGCACATAAATCAGCAGTGAGCCAGTGATTAGGGGTGCAGTTTCCTATGAAACATGCCTTTATGTCAAAATTCCATGTTTTATACTGCAGTTTCAAATTGTTGCTTAAACCCTGTAATTCAGTAAGAAAAACACAAATGTTTTCGAAACCTTCTAAACCATGTACTGAACAGATGCCACTTATATATGTTCTTTAAAAAAATTGTGCCTTATTCTATTACCCTGTATCAATGTGGTTTTAAACATCAGGGGTCATTTATGAATCCACCAGGCAGAAGTGCAACAGGGCTAAGGGATAATAGATTGTGGTTCACAGTGCATAGAATTGCATAGAATTGCAGACCAGCTTTGTCCTTACCAAGGATAGTAAGTTACGTAGTTAAATCGGGTCCATCAAGTTCAACCCCTTCAAATGAAAATCCAGCATCCATACACACACCCCTCCATACAATCACATAAATGATATATACCCATACCTATACTAACTATAGAGTTTAGTATCACAATAGCCTTTGATATTATGTCTGTCCAAAAATCATCCAAGTCACTCTTAAGGCATTAACTGAATCAGCCATCACAACATCACCCGGCAGTGCATTCCACAACCTCACTGTCCTGACTGTGAAGAACCCCCTACGTTGCTTCAAATTAAAGTTATTTTCCCCTAGTCTAAAGGGGTGGCCTCTGGTGCGGTGATCCTCTTTATGGGTAATAAGGTCCCCTGCTACAGTATTTGTCTATAATGTCCTCTAATGTACTTGTAAAGTGTAATCATGTCCCCTCGCAAGCGCCTTTTTCCAGTGAAAACAACCCCAACCTTGACAGTCTACCCTCATAATTTAAGGCTTCCATCCCCCAACCAGTTTAGTTGCACTAAAGGTGGCCATACACGGGCCGATAAAAGCTGCAGACAGACCGTGTCGGCAGCTTATTGGCCCGTGTATGGGGGCCCCCGACGGGCTTCCCCGATCAAGATCTGGCCGAAAGTCGGCCAGATCTCAATCGGATGGGGTTAAAAATCCCGTCGGATCGCGGCCGCATCTGTTCGTTGATGCGGTCCCGCGATCCGACCGCCCGTTTGTGAGAGCTAGGATCCGATTGTTGGGCCCTAGGGCCCATGATCGGATCTGCCCGATATTGGCCACCTTCAAGGTGGGCATATCGGAGGGAGATCCGCTCGTTTGGCGACATCGCCAAACGAGCGGATCTATCCGTGTATGGCCACCTTTAGTCTCTGCACTCTCTCCAGCTCATTTATATCCCTCTTACGCACTGGAGTCCAAAACTGCACTGCATAATCCAGATGAGGCCTTACCAGGGACCTATAAAGAGGCATAATTGTGATTTCATAAGGATAGGGCACCATGATGGCCTGCGTCTTCCGCCTTCCTAGCTTGCATGTCTGAAAGTTAAGCAATGGGCCTCCCCCTCCAATCCCTCATAAATATATCACTCCTAAATGCAGACAAAAAAAATCATGTCCATTCACACAACCTATTTATTGTAAGGAGAACACAATCTGTAAACACAATTTCACTTGTTTTGCTTTTGTAAAACAACATGTGTGGGATGGAATAACAAGTTGTTGCTAATGTTTCATGTGCATAGCATCTTATGTTGCTTATACAGTAAATCTTTTATTACAGGTACAGGCTGAGACCATAAAAAGCATCTAGCCTAAGTCATCATGTTGTTCCATAAGACTTTATATCAGTATTGTAATTTAGCTTTTGCTCAGCACATGCATTTTCCAAGGAACCCCCTGAGAAGCCTGAAGCTCAGGACAAATACTGAAAAGCCTGGCTGCAGGTTTATGTGTGACATGTACAGGTCTCTGTAATGCCCTTTTTATATACAGAAAAATAGCATTGAAAAATTCAAATTGTTATATATTGTATATGTATATACTGTATTATAAATAGTGATATAACATCTCCAATGTTATTATAATGAATAATGAGTAATATGTTTAATTTTTTGTGCTTCAATAGGGGAACTATACAGAGTTCATGGAAGGAAGCACCGATGCCCCCGACAGAGTAGCTTTGAGATACTTGAGGATAGTGAGGTGAGAAATTCTTACACGTTATTAATCATTTAAAATTGATATTGATGCATTCAGCACATTGCTGCCTGTCTGTTGTAAAAAATAAAGAAAACTGTATATCTGATCATACAATCATAGCATAATGCTATGGCATTGGTCTGTACAATCTATAATAACACAGATGGTTGTCCCTGCTGTTGATATACTGTATGCCTTCTTTTCCATAACTGCCTGTTTGTTGATAAATATAGCCCCAGTTGTGATGGGCAAATGTATTCACCAGGTGCAAATTCACGGCAAATTTCCGCGTTTTGTCGCTGGCGAATAAATTTGCTGAATTGCAGACACCAGTTACAAGTAAAGGCTTCATTCACCTGGCTTAGGTTTTGTCCCATTATCCAGACAATTTTACCCGTCATTGGTGATTCATTCTCCTTATTAATTCATCACCATTGACTTTAAAGAGATACTGACACCAGAAAATAATCTTTTTTAAATCCATCATAACATCATCATTGAATACTATTTATAATTTTGCCATAAAAGTATTCGCCTTATGCTTTGCCATTACCTTTCTTACCCACATGTTTCTCTGTGTGTATTTGTGCTGCAGTAGTTGGTTAAAATTAGAATCTCTTACTGACAGGCTGAGAAAGAATAAATCTCTATCATACTTACCGTGATTTTCCTTTCCTGGCCAGTGTTAATGCAGACCAGGGATGGCCAGGGAAGGGACAGTCAGGTTGGCAAAACAGTCAGGTTTAGGAACTTCAAGTAACAATTAGTTACAAAAGCAGAACTATCAGCAAAAATGATCGACGGAACCTAAACGTAATTTTTAATGTA
The DNA here is from genome assembly GCA_038501925.1 of Xenopus petersii. Lineage (NCBI taxonomy): Eukaryota > Metazoa > Chordata > Amphibia > Anura > Pipidae > Xenopus > Xenopus petersii. Next base: position 41,208,991 of record CM076675.1, read on the forward strand.
GATTAATATCTTGAAAAGAACATTTTTAGTGTCAGTATCACTTTAATGTGCATCAAATTGTTCTCGGCGTCTGAAAATTTTGACGGCGGTGCCAAAATTCACTTTTTTGGAAATTTTTCACAGTTTCACGAATTTTGCTGGAAATTAGCACATTTTTCAGCCCATCAATAACTCCCAGAAGTGTAAAAACATGGCCCCCTTGGTTGGTGCACCTTTCTAGTTTTTCAATAGGGCTATGAGATTTTCATGCAATTGAAACCATTGTTAGTAAAACATTTATACAAGTTAGTGAAGACAAAGAAAGAGGGAAGAAGTGAAAGAGATACCTCAAAACACTGCAATCATAAAACAGACAATATTAAAAACACTTGTTTTATATAAATAAAGCCCTTTTCCCAATAAATTGCAAGAGGCATGTATTTAATGCCCTTACCTTTGTTCATACTTGTCTTAAAAGAGTAAAATGTATGAAGCGTTGTCCCAAATGTAACTCGATTTTATTGTCTTTCTCTCTGTGTCAGGATGCAACGCAACTGAACTCCTGCAAGACGCAAGTCCTAGCACTTGTACTTCATGGTGGCAGTATACTGGACACTGGAGGAGGGGACCTGAACAGCAAGTTGGCAGATGTCAACACGTTCAGCTCAGTATTTGAGAAGGTGACAAGAGCCCATTTTCCTGCAGCCCTGGGGCACATTTTAATCCGGCTTGTTCCTTGTCCTGCAATATGCTCTGAGGCATTTTCACTAGTTTACAAGTAAGAGTTTCTTGATTTTTAAATATATGAATATGTATTGCTTTTATGAGTAAATTTTTAACACTTAAATAACACTTAAAAGAAAAAAAGAAAAGTTCTGTGGATAAGAGACTGAAAAAAAATGTACATTCTGCAACAATTCAGTGCAGAGGAGTGCCCCACTCTTTTCCCTCTCACGCTGATGTCTGTACTTCCGGGGCCCCTTAGCATGTCACCCCATGATCCTGCACATGATGGCTGCCAGAGCCAGGCCAAGTTGGCCAAGGCACAATAAGCAGCCCAGCTGGCCAGCTCACTTATGTCAAACAAAAGGTAGGTTTATTCTTTACGACGTTTCAGTTCCATACTGGAACTTTCATCAGGGAGAAAACTTTCTCCCTGATGAAAGTTCCAGTATGGAACTGAAACGTCGGAAAGAATAAACCTGCTTTGTTTGACACTTTAACTTGGCTTTAAATCCTTGGAGTGCTGCCGCTTTGCATTTTTTTTCCATTTTTACTTGGATTAGCACCCAGGTTTTCCTTGCTTTATGGTGTGTGGGTCATATGCATTTATATATATACAGTATATATGTATGTTATGTACTATTGTTTCCTGCTTTCATAATGTGCCATAATTAAAGAGACAAGGATAAGCATCATAGCATGAAAGCTGTGATTACCATTAAAATGCTGATAGACACCTATTTATGACAATGACTTTGGACAAGTAATAACAACCCTCTAAGCAGTTTAAATAATGCTTTGCAAGACATGATTTTTTTTCAACTACTTCACATGATTCTTGGTAAATGGTTGCCATGGTTACTGTCCAGTGATATAAGCGAAATGTGCCAGCATTGTGCCAGACCTCACAAAATCATATTATGCAGATTTTGTGGAATTTCTATTCATTGGTAAAACAATTATCAGGCCAATCAGTTTTATTTAACAGGCAGCCACAATTAATGATAGTTGCAACAAGATTGGGATGATGATGGAGGCACAATTGGAAGATGTTTTGATATTATTTGCATTATAATGGTCATTACAGAAACAATGGATCCACTAAACTGTCACTGGTATTTTGAGCTGACACTGTTCCATCACAATATTAAACTTTGCATTTTGGCAACTGGCTACCCTAGTAATTTGGGTCATATGAAGTATCACAACTTGGCTATTTCTGACACCCTTTAAAGCCCTATGCATGTTTATTTTATTAAAGGAACAGTAACAACAAAAAATTAAAAAAAAGTGTTTTAAAATAATGAAAATATGATGTCCTGTTGCCTTGGACTGGTACAACTTGTGTGTTTGCTTCAGAAACTGGGCAGCGATTCAAAGCTGAAAAGCAGAAAGGGCACAGGATACACAGCAGATAACCAATAAGCTCTGTAGTATACAATGGGATTCTTCAAAATGTATCTGTTATCTACTGTGTATCCTGTGTTTCAATGGCTGCAAGTAAAGTAAACACACCATTTTTACCAGTGAAGGGCAACAGTACGTTATAGTATCATTCCTTTAAAACACTTTCATTTTTTGGTGTTACTATATATAGATGGATGTAAAAAGTTATCACTTGAAATGTAAGCAATACAAGCTATAACAGTCAAGGAAACAGCTGAGCATTTGGCACCAGTAGTGATGGTCGAATTTCTCGCATTAGCCGTAACATTTGCGAATTTCCCACAAAATTCAAAAAATTTGCAAAACAGAGAAAAATTTGCAAAAAAATTGTGAAACTCGAGAATTGACGCCTGTCCGAAAAGTAGCTCACGTCAATTATCACACTGGCGTTAAAGTCAATGGGCGTCCGAATAGTGTTGTCGTGCAGTGATTTTGACGCAAGCAACTTTTCGCAAATTTATTCGCCGGCAGCGAAATGCGGAAATTCGCCGCAAATTTGGGACAGGCGAATTAATTCGCCCATCAGGAGTTTGTGGCCACTCATCATCAGTTCTCTCTAAATCTGTAGGGTAAATTATATAAGTCCAAACATTCTCTTTGTGAGCCCATATGGACGAATTCCTCTCTACAAAGAAAAATGTACAAAATATGACCAACACTCAACAAAGATGGCGAGAACCACCAGCAAATCCACACACAATAAATGTATAAGGCAGGATTAAAATTGTAGTCTGGCATCCAAAGTCATATTATATCACATAGCAATAAGCATCTCCACCTTCACTAAATTCTCTTAGAACCTGAATAAAATGTAAGAAATATAAAGCACAATTACACACCAGTGTGGCTACTTACACAGTGCAAATAACAATAGGAGCACCAATAAAGTTCAAACTCTGATTTGCCACTATTTCACTAGAATAGGACTCTCTGGACACATCTCCAACAATTTGGTCTGCTCACATACAGTAAAGCAAAATGTTGCTGCAATATCTTGCTGTGTGATGTGGTTGTTCAACTACCAATTTGACATTCAGTTCTGAGCCATCTCAGATTATTTACATGTAGCATTGTATTATATTTACATAGAATTCCCATGACCCCTGTCCTAGTATATTTATGTATATATATATATATATATATATATGTATATATATATATATATATATATATATATATATATATATATATATATATATATATATATATATATGTGCAGACCTATTTCTTTTCTGCCTCAATCCATGGGGAATACTTTACATTAACCAGAAGTTCTGTAACCTTTATGCTACATAGGCTGGTTAGTTCTATTTTAAGATAATGGATGTACAAATTATATATACAAGGCTTTTCCCCATAGAGCTGTGGATGTCATTTCTTAGGGACGGATACACTAAGGTTGAATTTTGATGACTGAGTCAGAGAACAGAATTAGTATGTCCTGTTCAAATGCTTTTCCAAAATGTTTCTACATTTCTACATATGTATATACTGTATGTCTGCTACTAATAAATGCCTTACCCAGTATAAACATAAAATATCACAGCAAAGCAGAACTTAAATACTGGCTTATCTTTGCAGCCCATATCTTTGAAACAACACTGGTTCTGTTAGGAATGTGGCATTCTCAGTACAGGGCATATTTATTTTAAGCTCCTCTGCTCAATATAGTGCCCAAGTTGTTCTGCAGTGAGGGAAAGTCAAGTTGTGTTCCGTTACATAGCCTGTAATGCAACAGTGTATTCTGGAAAGTATAATTTTGAGAATGCAAAGCAATGTACTTTTAATATACGAGTTACAGTACATATTTACATGATAACTTAAATATGCCAGTCCTGACTTGTCCAAAACTGACATTTCATGAAAATATTGTGTTTCCTTTTATTTAGCATTTTATTGTACATGAATGGAATCTGTTATCCAGAATGCTTGGAAACTGGGATTTCCCAGAAAAACAATCTTTTGATCATTAAGATCACCATACTTTGTCCAATTTAGGGCCAGAACAAGGGTAAGCAGAAGAGGCAGCTGCCTAGGGCGCAAAAATAGAGGGTCGCTGGGCAGCTACCTCTAAAATTGTCCTGTCTACCCCTAGCTGGATTTGCACCCCTTATTCCTCTCCCTCCTGTCACCTTATCGCGTTCTATCACCTTATCGCGTTCTCCTCCCCTCCATCACATTCTCCTCCCCACATCGCGTTCTCTTCTGCTGCCTTTCCCTCCATCGCATTCTCCTCACCTCCACACCACTCTTGTCACGTTCCCCTCTGAAGCTCTCTCCTTTGTCGGGCACATGCGCATGCTAGCGAAGGGGGCATGGTTGCTGGCTGGCTTACCTTGGGCGTCCGGTAGGCCTGGCCCAGCCATGCTTAATTGTAAAAAATTCATTAGTATACATAGAAAAAAACACCAAGACAAATTAAACTTTAAAATCGCAAAGCCTTTAATAAGAAATTACTTACCGAAACTCCGCTACCACTTCTCTGAAGAATAGGCAGCAAGGCGACGATCCATCTTGTGGTGCTCGATTTCTTCTCCCTGGCTATCTCCTATAAGGAAGGCAGGGAGGAGGAATTGAGCTCCGCACAATGGATCTCCTGATCGCTTTCTGAATCAGATTAACCTGTTGAGTCAAAGAGCACAATTTGTTGAGACTGCTTGAATGTTCTGGAACACAAACAGAAATGGACGAGAAAACTAAATTTGTGGTATAAAGCAATTTTTGCCCTCAGATTAAATAGAACATACTGTGACATTCAAGTCAGTAAAGGCCGATTTATCAAGTGTAACAAACAACAGAACGTGTGGGCTTTTTAAACACACCCCTTCCATTCCCCCCCCCACCTGTGCTTGATTTGCACATACTGGTTGGACATTTTATGTAAAAGACTGGGAAAAAAATTGGACTTTAGACATACCCCTTGCTATGTTTTGGGTAGCCGAGGATGAGTAGAGTATAACTCTCATGCAGCAATTACAGAACAGTAACTTTCACTTTCACTTTTTAAGCTGTCCAGGAAGTATGCACAGTATGTCTGAGCACAGTGATATCTACAGGCCATTTGTATAAACACCACATATACCCCCTATAGTAGGAAAGCATTTGGACTACTATAATAAACAGCAACTAAACAGTATGCATTTTACAGTATTATACATTCTTCACATCACAAAGTCCTTGGTCCATGCAGATAGTTTTCTGATTCTCTCAGTATGCCTTATAGGTTCACTTTCTTCAGGCCTATTGCAGTTGACATCAGGAGTAGGAAAATGTCCTTCATCAAATGGAGCTTCTCCAAAGTCATATCTAACAGGAGCAAGACGACTTGCATTCCATATGCGTCCATCAGACCCACAATATCAATAGCAAGTTTTTCCCATGCTGAATCAGAAAATGGTACTGGTTTGACATCTAGTCTCACCTTAACTTTGTGTACAAATTTTCTAACCTGTCCGATCGACCAAACGACCTATCTCCGCCGGAAGAAAAATGTCTGGACTCTCCACACACAGTCCGAATATCGTACGAATCCTCAATTCGTACGATCAGATCTTTGCGTCTATGGCCAGCTTAATTCACAATGTAAAAGTCACATTTTGCAGTATTTGATTCAAATTGTACAGTCACTGGCAAGAAACCAAGCAGAGGGATTGGATCCTTTAAGTAACTGACCAGTTTCAGGGCAGGTGCAACAACCGGATCTTTTGCAAAGTATTTCAAGAAAAATATCCTTTGGTAGCATATAAACAGCTGAACCTGTATCAAGCATCAGGTTAATGGAGTGTCCCTTTTCAGCAGAAGCAGTACTGACACTGACAGTGCATATAAACTTGTCTGTAATAAATGTACCAGCTTTATCCACACTTAATATTATAACATTTGTAGTAGTGACTTCATGAACATCTTTAGCAGAACTACGGCAGATCTTAGCAAAATGGCCTACTTTTGTGCATTTGCGGCACCGTTTATCTTTTGCAGGACATGTAACATGATTTGCGGTGTGCTGTGTTGAACCACAGCGAAAGCAGTATTTTCTATTTGTATTTGCTGTATGGTTTTGCAGTGTAGGTGAATCCCTTTCCCCACTGTATTTTGCCTGTGACTGCACATTATTAGGCCACAGTGCTGCATTCACAATCTGTACATTCCCAGCAGTTTTAGCCTCTGCCACTGCTGTTTCAATTTACTAGCAACCGTGATAGCCTTTGCAAGAGTTAAATCCTGCTCTAGGAGCAGTCTCTCTCTAATGCGTGGTGAGTTTATTCCACTATTTGGTCTCTTAGCATTTTATCTGTTAAAACATGAACATGAACACATAATCATGCCTCTTTATAGGTCCCTGAGGGATATAAATGGGCTGGAGAGAGTGCAGAGATGTGCAACTAAACTAGTTAGAGGGATGGAAGACTTAACTAAGAGGGTAGACTGTCAAGGTTGGGGTAGTTTTCACTGGAAAAAAGGCGCTTGCGAGGGGACATGATAACACTTTACAAGTACATTAGAGGACAAATCGCAGGGGACCCATAAAGATGATCACCGTACCAGAGGCCTCCCCTTTAGACTAGAAGAAAAGAACTTTTGAAGCAACGTAGGTGGTTCTTCACAGTGAGGACAATGAGGACAGTGAGGTTGTGGAATGCACTACCGGGTTATGTTGTGATGGCTGATTCTGTTTATGCCTTTAAGAATGGCTTGGATGATTTCTTGGATAGACATAACATCAAAGGCTATTGTTATACTAAACTCTATAGTTAGTATAGATATGGTTATATACAATTTATGTGAAAGTATGGAGGGGTGTGTGTGTATGGATGCTGGGTTTTCATTTGGAGGGGTTGAACTTGATGGACTTTGTCTTGTTTCAACCGGATTTAACTATGTATGTCTGATTCACTTTGTGCAAGTCACTTGCAGCTATTGATGCAGGGCCAGGCTAATCTAAGTATGGAGGCCTCTGCCAGTTCATTTTATGTTGCAGAGGAAAATTCTTAAGCAACGTCCTATCATTTGAAATGTTTCATAATTTTCCAAATGCTACAAGCTGACATGTCTAAACTGAACTGCCAATTTAAGGGACTATAGTGGTATATTCTTTAAATATTCTTATATTTCCAGGCAGGTTCTTATCCAGTGAAACAAGTCTGTACTTATTTTTTTACCCTGAAGACAATAGTCGTCACTTTTAGAAAGCCCTTAAAGGAACAGTAATATCTAAAAATGAAAGTGTTTTAAAGGAATGACCATATAATGTAATGGTGCTCTGCATTAGTATAACTAGTGTGTTGGCTTCAGAAACACTACTATAATTTATATAAACAAGCTGCTGAGTAGCCATGGGGCAGCCATTCAAGCACAGGATACACAGTAGATAATGGATAAGTTCTGAAGAATAGAGCTTATCTGTTATCTGCTGTGTATCCTGTGCCTTTTCTTCTTTTTCAGCTTTGAATGGATGCCCCCATGCAGGGCCGGAACTAGGGGTAGCAACAATGTGGGGGCCCTGGGCAGGTGCCTGTTCTAGATTCTTCTGCCTACTCCTAGTTGGATTCTGCAGCTCTCGCCTACCCTCTCTGGTGCTCTCCCTCACTCCTCTGCCCGTCCCTCCCTCCCCTGCCCCAAACTGCCCCTGTGCTTCCCCTTCATTGCACCTATGTTATGGTGCACGCAGGGTTAGCCAACCGGGTTGCCTAGGGCGCCCAGTCGGCTTGGCTTGGCCCGGCCCCCATGACTACACAGCAGCTTGTTTATATACTGTAAACTATAGTAGTGTTACTGAAGTAAACACACCAGTTGTACCAAGGCAGGGCAACATGTCGTCTTTAATTAATTTTACTGGAGTATAGTAATACTGATGAAAACAATTCCCGGGTCCCCATTTCCAAAGGTTTTTTTTTTTCTGTGCGTTTCTCTATATTTCCTTCTTTCCTAAGGCTAAGGCCACACTAGGAGATAGCGCCGCGATTTGACTCGCGGCGACTTTTCGCCGCGACTTTTAAGTGTGTTTTTACGCTGGCGATTTTTCGCGATTCCCCATAGACGCCAGTGCAAAAGTTTCCCCAGCGATTGTGGTTTAAAAGTCGCGGCGAAAAGTCACCGCGAGTCAAATCGCGGCGCTATCGCCTAGTGTGGCCTTAGCCTAAAATCCTGTGTGTTTAAGCCTGCCATGTGTTGTGTGGCGGATGAGTTAATCTCTTTGATCTTTCTTAAAGGAGAAGGAAAGGTTAAAACTAAGTAAGCCTTATCAGAAAGGTCCATCTAAATATACCAGTAAACCCCCAAAGTAATGTTGCTCTGAGTCCCCTGTCAAAAGAAACACAACATTTCTTTCCTTCTATTGTGTACACATGGGCTTCTGTATCAGACTTCCTGCCTTCAGCTTAAACCTCATTGCCCTGGGCAAGAGCATGCTCAGTTTGCTCCTCTTCCCCTCCCCCTCCCTTCTCTACTGTAATCTGAGTCCAGAGCAGGGAGAGACTCGGGCAGGAAGTGATGTCACACCATGTTAATACTGCAGCTCCTATTCTAAACAAATAGAGAGTTTCTTGAGCTTTTTACTCGGGTATGGTAAAACATTCTACAGAATAAATATAGCATTCTAGTTGCACTATTGCAGCTAATCTATTGGCAATAAACTGCCTCTGTAGCTTTCCTTCTCCTTTAAAAAAACACTGTGATTACAAGAAACTCCTCTGGAGAGAAATCAGCTGGACTTAAAAGGCAAATTGATTTCATACAAAGAAAATGCAGGATTGGCTTTCTTCAGCACAATGCGCTTATCATATATGCATTTGTATGACTTCAGAAACATTGCAGTTCGATGCCCATCTGGATGATGAAAGGCCAGACACAAAGGATGAAAAGATAAATACTCAAAGGTTTCTTCCTTTGTTCTGAAAATCTCATTTGAGTTTTCTTACTGTTATTGCTTACTGTATTTTCAGTATGGTTTAGCTACTTGTCCATCTTTTTATTTCAGGAACATAATCTTGCTTATTATATTGTACCTTTGTCAGACACTTCGTTTTTCATTTTTGCATTCCTGATCCAGTTTCGCTGTTCCTGAGAGCCATACTTTTTCAGATTGGTTCTTCCTTTGTTATGTTATGTAGTAATATGTGTAAAGTTTGTTTAGTGTAGCAATTTAAACCCACAGCAACCAAGCGTATTGGTTACTGTGGGTTACTGGACTGGCAAACATGGTCTTTGCTATTCTATAAACTTCACAGAGATGACAAAAAGATATAGGCAAGATTGCTAATATATTTAGAGTTTTATGCTATTTTTTTTCCCTTTTATTATTAAATATTTTAATGACATAAGCCTGTCATATATGTAAAGATCTTTCTCTGATTGTAACATACCCTGGAGGTCTAGTGGGTCGGTGCACACGCGCGGGGGGGGGACTGCCACGCCTCCAGCAGGACACCTGGTGCATGGTGTTATCTCTTCATAATGCCGGTTCCTATGGCACGCATAACCGCATTCTATGCGCCAGACGTGGTGACGTCATCACGCGTTGGCACGAGATTTAAACTATAAAAGGGGGATTCGGACCAGAAGTCTTTGCTTTGCGTTGTCTAATTCGTTATTATATGGGTGTGATTCTGTCTTGTTTGATTCCAGTTTTGATCCTTGCCTGCCTGACTATTCTGAACTCTGCCAATTCTGACCCTTGCCTGCCTGACTATTCTGAACTCTACCGGTATTGACCCTTGCCTGCCTGACTATTCTTTGAATGCTGCCTGTACCAACCCTGGTCTGATTGACCTTGCTTGAACTCCGCCTGTACCGACCCCTGCCTGTCTGACCCTGCTTGAACTCCGCCTGTACCGACCCCGGCCTGCCTATGCTTTTCGTATATTCCCTGAACTGTTGCCTTCCGTCCAAAACCTTGGAAATGCACGTGCCCCTTTGCTCGTTCAGAACATCTGCTATGCTCCTCTCAAGTTAAGACCTGGTGGCATCTGAGTAGCTGAGGGCTCCTCCCAAGGCCAAAGGCGGCTGCTATAGGCTGAAATTTGAGCCGTGACCAGGGAGCTTAGCACTTGTTCTAAATTTAGGGAGCCATACGTGACACTGATATGACAACCCACTTGGGCCAGATTGGTCTGATCCAATTGTTATCCTGAATCCAACGGTTGGATCATACAGAGACCAGTTGTATAAGGACTGCAGCAATGTGCCAGTGATGTCATTGTCCGAAGGTATTTTTAAAAACAGTACAATAGTGCCGGGCAGGTTAGTCCCATACAAAGGCCAGTAAGCTTCTGACTTGGTCTTGAGTGGGCAAGTCAGCAGTTTTTATGACCTTATGTGAGATCCCATATATTTGGTCCACTAGTACATGTATGGTATCCATTATCCAGAAATCCATTATCCAGAAAGTTCAGAATTATGGGAAGGCCATCTCCCATAGACTCCATTTGATCAAATAAATTCAATTTTTAAAAACGATTTCCTAATACTAAAACAGTAGCTTGTATTTGATCCAAACAAAGATATAATTAATCCTTATAGGAGGCAAAACAATCCTATTGGGTTGATTAATATTTAAATTATGTTTTAGTAGACTTAAGGTACAGAGATCCAAATTAAAAAATATCCCTTATCCAGAAAACCCCCAGGTCCCGAACATTCTGGATATCGAGTCCCATACCTGTAATGAATTCAAAGTGATAGACCTGCCCATACCTAAATGTAGAAGTTTACCTTTAGTTAAATAAGGTGGCAATTTTCCCTTTATTTACTGAATTTGTACAGACTAGTTAGGTTGGAGATTTCAAGCTTGAAGAGAATATTGGATTATAAAGAGAGGGGACTTACCATGTACCATTTAGTGAGGACTAATCATGTTTTTGCAGACATGCTTTATTGCCTCAGACAAACTGATTGATATCTAACAGGAAATGGTGAACTCGAAACAGATGCCTTAGGTGGGCAGAAATAGATTTTAAGCAAGTGAAAGGCTTTGTTTTAGGATAAAAGATCAGCTGTATAATTAAAAAAAATAAGTTAAGCCTGCTTTGACAGCTAGGATTCATTTTGCACTGTCAGGAGATGTAAAGAGTTTAGAAGATTTCTTTTCTTTGTCTATGAAATTTTCTTTCATCCAGGTCATGACGTATAGTATCTAGTAGAATTAAGTGTCTTGAAAATGTTCCTTAAAATGTTTTCAAGAAAACTCAGGAAAGTCTAATTGCTTAAGACTTAATTCTACTCGATACTGTTATTGGTAAAATGTTACTCATTCAAGTTACAGAATGAATTCCTAGAAATTGTAATAAGCCTTTGATGTGGGATATCATGCTAGAGACCCTCGTTTAATTCCCTGTGGCAACTACTTATAATCATGGACAAGTCACTTTTTCTGGTGTCCCAGCATATTTAGCGCTGTAGAGTGATTTCCCAAATCCCATGGGAGAAAAGTGAAATATAATAATAATTTATTCCATTCCCTAATCAGATTAATAATCTTGCCTGAAGCATGTGTAGGGGAAGTTAAAACGGAATTCTAACTGATGCATTGGATTAGTCATAAGCATATAAAACATGGTGTATTGGGATTTCATCATGGAAAAAAAGGTGGCTAGAAATAAGAAAAATGATGCCACATGTCTGGAATCAAAGGAGAACCTATCATACCAATGTAATTGTTGAAATCTGTTCTCTCTCACAGTATTCCCCACATTGTACATGGCAACTACATTATTTTGGAATTACAATACTTAGGGATACCGGTATGATATATTTTTTCTTTAGAAAAGACTAATTTTTGGCTACTATGAAGCACTGATCTCTTTGACTTATAGATAATGGATCCCCTTTTCAACACTGGGCCAATGAATAGGGCTTGTGCGGCTCATATGTTTTGCCTATTGTGTTAATTAGGAATTATAGCTATGATTATTGCAATTTCATGCACTAAACAGGACAAAATTTTAAAATAAAACTAAAGTCACTTCCTACTGATAATGATCCCAAAGTTTAAAGTCAAACAAAGCAGCAGTCCACTGAGAAGTATTGTTAGTACAAGACGTATTCGTTGAACCAATGTTGAAAAGGGTTTACATATATTGTCCCTTTAACAATCTACCAACATACTTTATAGTGGATTATAATAATGGCAGGCTGGGCAACTTGTTCTGATTCATATCACAAGCCAAAAACCAACCCTGCCATTCAGGTATAGCTAAATTTCAGCTGCTAAATTCAAGTGACTTTCTCGCCACTGTCGTGATTCTGCTTTTCCTGACCCTCTGGCTACCTTTCCATTATATAGCACAAAAATGTGAATTTTCCTCCTGTGCAAATTAATATTGCACACACCTAAAGAAGCAAACTCCCCTTAGCTTATCTCATCATAGTGATCCTGTGCTTGAGGAAGTATGATTAAAAGATGTCTGGACTGGATGACGAGCACATGTGCCTCACAAATTCACAGGAAAATAATGATATGGTTTCTTTCTGCAATGTCACATTCCTGCAGTGACAGAGTGTCTGTGATCATTCTACTAGTTACATTTTGTAGAAGAGCATGGAAGCCATTTGGAGCTGTAAGCTCATTTCATGTTTTTTGACAGTCCAGTTGAGCAGTGGGATATGCACATTGTGTTTCTTGCTGCTGAGAGACAGTTTGAAGAAGAGAGAAGATAGTATGAACAGAGAATTGACACTTTCTGTTTCCTTATTTTTAAATTCTAATTCTCTTTTAAAGCAGAACTAAAGGTTAGCTATAGAAGTAGCTAGAAATGTTGTACATTATGTTGTGGGCTTCTACACCTTTCCAAGGCAACCACATACCTTTAGCAGGAGAGATATGTGTCTCCAAATGTGCCCCATTAGCTCCCCATCTTCTTTTCTGCTGATTCTCTGCACTCTGTGCTGCTGTCACTTACTTAGCTTAGGGACCCACTCAAAATATACAGTACACAAAGAATAGAAATGTCACAATAAAAGGCTGATGACAGCACAGAAACCAGTGCATTAGAATTTAATAAGTCCGGTAGCATCAGTTTATATTACAGGCCAACCTCATTTTCTGCTTGATACTTGATTTCTTCAACTGCTACTCAGAGCTCACTGAGTGTCACATTTTCCAAGATGGTGACCCCCTGTGACAAGTTTGAAGTTCTGGATCATTGCTGCTATTGAGACTCAAACTTTAGGCTGGTGCAAGTTCAGTATATAAAATATGGCATTTTTAACAGCATGCATTTTTAAGATTTAGTTCTCATTTAAGTTTTATCATATTTAGAGGGGAAATTGTGTTTTATATTTGTGTTTTTCTGATATGGAAGCTATGCACCTCAGTTTTACTGTCAGAAGTTGCTTGCAATTGCAGTAAATAAATAATAGATATCAGTTGGGGGTTCAGTCCTTGTAGCTAGTCTCTTCGGAACTGCATTTGGATGGTATTTCTCTGCCTTTTAGAGAGCATTCTAAAGTATAACATTCTTCAATTTAAAATTACAGTCAAAAATTAACTTAGGTCAAGTAATTCCTAATGACCCAACACAGACTTCTGTGACTTCTGTATATCTGTATTATTGCAAGATATACAGTCAGGTCCATAAATATTTGGACAGACAACTTTTTTTCTAATTTTGGTTCTGTACATTACTACAATGAATTTTAAATGAAGCAACTCAGATGCAATTGAACTGCAGACTTTCAGCTTTAATTCAGTGGGTTGAACAAAAAGATTGCATAAAAATGTGAGGAACTAAAGCCTGTTTTTAACACAATCACTTCATTTTAGGGGCTCAAAAGTAATTGGACAAATTAAAAAACTGAAAATAAAATGTTCATTTCTATTACTTGGATGAAAACCCTTTGCTGGCAATGACAGCCTGAAGTCTTGAACTCATGGACATCAGATTCTGGGTTTTCTCCTTTCTGATGCTCTGTCAGACCTTTACTGCAGCGGCTTTCAGTTGCTGTTTGTTTGTGGGCCTTACTGTCCGAAGTTAAGTCTTCAACAAGTGAAATGCATTCTCATTTGTTTTCAGATCAGGTGACTGACTTGGCTATTCAAGAATATTCCACTTCTTTGCTTTAATAAACTCCTGGATTACTTTGGCTGTATGTTTTGGGTCATTATGAAATTACTCCCAATCAATTTGACTGCATTTAGCTGGATTTGAGCAGACAGTGTTTCTGAACACCTCAGAATTCATTTGGCTAGTTCTGTCACATCATGTGACATGATGAATAAAAACTAGTGTCACTGGCAGCCATGCGCACACTCAAGCCATCACATTGCCTCCACCATGTTTTAAAGATGATGTGGTATGTTTTGGATCATGAGCCGTTCCTCACCATCTCCATACTTTTTTCTTGCCTTTATTCTGGTAGAAGTTGATCTTGGTTTCATCTGTCCAAAGAACTTTTTTCCAGAACTGTGCTGGCTTTTTTAGATTTTTTTTAGCAAAGTCCAATCTAGCCTTTCTTTTCTTGATGCTTATGAGTAGGTTGCACCTTTCATGAATATTGATACACATTTGTTTGGCTCTTGTGAAGCAGTTTCTCTTCAACATGGAAATGATTCTGCGATCATCCACCACTTCCGTGGACGTCGAGGTCTTTTTGCATTGCTGAGTTCACCAGTGCTTTCTTTCTTTCTCAGGATGTACCAAACTGTAGATTTCGCCACTCCTAATTTTGTAGCAATTTCTCAGATTTTTTTTTTTCTGTTTTTGCAGCTTAAGGATGGCTTGTTTCACCTGCATGGAGAGCTCCTTTGACCGCATGTTGTCTGTTCACAGCAAAATCTTCCACATACAAGCACCCCCCCTCAAGTCAACTCCAGAGCTTTTATCTGCTTTACTGATAATGACAAAATAAAGGAAGTGCCCACACATGCCAATGAAATGGCCTTTGAGTCAATTGTCCAATTACTTTTGAACCCCTGGTCCAATTACTTTTGAGCCCCTGAAATGAAGTGATTATGTTAAAAAAAGGCTTTAGTTCCTCACATTTTTATGTTCAACCCACTGAATTAAAGCTGAAAGTCTGCAGTTCAACTGCATCTGTGTTGTTTCATTTAAAATTCATTGTGGTAATGTACAGAACCAAAATTAGAAAAAAAGTTGTCTGTCCAAATATTTATGGACCTAACTGTAGTTACTATATCCGATACACTCACATGATTTGAGACCACTCCTGATAACTTGTGAAGGGTATGGCAGTTTTTGGTTAAATGTTGATCTGCTCAGTCTACTAGTATGCTCGATTTTCCTAAAGAATTTTACTTTTGCAAGCGTGCTTACTTAAATAATTAGTCTACTATGATTATTTATTATTAGTGTTACAATTTTTTTAATAGTAGTCTTAACAAAATGAATGTGGTGAATGTAAGCACAAAGTTGAAAAGTAATAGTTGTTTGTGGTTCCTCACAGCAGTTCATGCCCTCCCACTTTTTGAACCACATTTAGTAATGCAGGTTGGGCTCACCAGGAAAACTCCTACTCCCCTGCTCACTCCTACTCCCCTGCTCATTTATCTGTCTATACCATGGACATTCCCTGTTCTTATATCAGAACAATAGCAGAATAAAGAACTTTATTGAAGAGCAGAGGAAAAACAGTGTGGATAAACTAATTTTGTAAAAGTTTCCTAAAAGTTTTCGCTCAAGCTAATTACAGACTACTGGGTGTCCGAACTGCACTCCTGTTTGGTGCCCGCCTTCTGTTAAACTAAAAAGTTCTTACTTGATCCATGCATATTCAGCCGTTTTCCAGAAAGGCTTAACAGTTTCATAAATTAATGAATAGTTACTCCCTAGTTAAAAATGTTCTACAGCCAAAATGTTTCACTATTAAAAACTTGGATTTCATATAATACTGTTTTTCAACAATTTATCAAACCTAAAAACAGGACACGAATTTAGTACTGTTATTTTCAAGTAGTTACCGTTGGAATTAATGGAAGACAACAGGACTGGTTTAGGTTCTTGGCTGCTAAAGTGCCCAAACCCAGTACCAGCTATGGCCAAGTATATAACAAATAAGGCACTTTACACAGTGCTATAAAAAATAAAGGCCACAGCTTTATTGAATTATTAACATTATAACCAAAAAGCCTTACACATTATTTCAGCTGCTGAACAAGCAGGGAGTGGGAATATAAAAACCAGGAGTCTCTGCCGTAAAAAGGGGGCAAGCTGTGGAATACCCCGCCTTGTGGCTTAACTCATTAAATTTGTATCCAGAAATTCCATTGCCAGTGCAGTTTAAAGCTGTGACATAAAGACAATAGTACAACATATCATTAACCATTGTCAACACTAACTATTAACACTATTAACAATAAAAACATTGGAAAAAATGCCTCCTAGCTAAAGGTGCCTTCCCTAGACTCTTCCGTGCCCAAGTGAATTGGAAAATGTAGTGTATGGGAATTAATGGTTGCTCAACAACAATCAACCAATGGGGTTAGCCTGTGTATGCAAAAACCCAGGGTTGGTCCCAGCAGCCAGGTCCCACCCCCCTATGCACCTGGTTATTGGCTTTGCATGAACGTTTCCACCATATTTTTCAGAAACACAATTCAAGTTAATGTAATACTGTACATGAATAGCATTCCTGCTATTTTTGTTTTACTGGTTACAGTTTATAAACA
The DNA here is from genome assembly GCA_038501925.1 of Xenopus petersii. Taxonomy (NCBI): domain Eukaryota; kingdom Metazoa; phylum Chordata; class Amphibia; order Anura; family Pipidae; genus Xenopus; species Xenopus petersii. The sequence goes on from CM076675.1 coordinate 41,225,759, forward strand.
ACATATATTTGTTTGCATGATTTATTTGTTACCTCACAAGCAACACATCTGTGACCAGCAAGAAGTAAGAAAAAGTGATTCATTTTTTAAAAAGGTATTCAGCCCAGGGATGAAGCTGAGAAAGGCAGCTTTTACCAAAGACCAAAGAGATGGTGTATACAAAGCAAAATTCAGTTGCAGTACACATAAAATAACTGTTTTTGTTCCACAAGTCAAATAACTTCACAAATTAAAGAAATTTATACAAAAAATCATTATGATGCAGTTTATGGTGAATAATTAGATATATTAGAATTTTCGAATTACACCATACTGCACACCAGGTAGCTTCAGAGATGGATTAAGCACTGATTGTTTTTTATATTTGACACCATAGGCATCACCTGGTCTTTATTTACTATATTTTCTGCCAGAATTAAGCGTGGAAGACTTACAGAATGGTCTACTGTCCGTATGTAACTTGCTGGCATGGTTTGAATTGTGACTGATAATGCACCTCTGTTACTAACCTTCTGCTCATCTGAATAGTAAACACTGCTTTTGTTTTTTTCCAGCCTTAACCCTTATAGCTATGATGAAAACTGCCTGAATATTAGCGAAGATCACATACCCTTAGCTGCCTTGCCGCTGCTGGCCATTTCTTCTCCACAGTACCAAGATGCAGTTGCTATGGTGATCAACAGAGCAAACCAAGTTTACAATGAATTCCTGAAGTCTCCAGATGGGGCTGGCTTTAATGGACAGGTATGGTATCATTAGCCATGACTATTCTCCCACTACTGTTATATTATATTTAGTTTTAAACACATATTCTAGCTGCTTAGAAAAAACAAATACATGTTGATCGGGTAATGGTAATCATGTAATATTTATAAGGCTTGAAACAGGTCCTGGGCAGACCTTTATAGAAAAATAGAACAAACAGAAGTCCGACTTATAAATATCACACAGTTTTAACTTAAAGGGATTCTGTCATGATTTTTATGATGTAGTTTTTATTTCTAAATTAGACTGTTTACACTACAAATAATTCACTCTACAGTATAAAATGTAATTTCTGAACCAGCAAGTGTATTTTTTTTGTTGTAATATTGGTATGAAGGCAGCCATCTCAGGTCATTTTACCTGTCCATGTGCTTTCAGAAAGACCAGCACTTTAGGATGGAACTGCTTTCTGGCAGGCTGTTGTTTCTCATACTCAATGTAACTGAATGTGTTGCAGTGGGACCTGGATTTTACTATTAAATTCTGTTCTTAGATCTACCAGCAGCTGTTATCTTGTGTTTTGGAGCTGCTATTTGGTTTCCATCCCATTGTTCTGTTGTTAGGCTGCTGGGGGGGGGGGGTCGATATCACTCCAACTTGCAGTCCAGCAGTAAAGTTTATCAGAGCACAAGTCACATGACCAGGTACACCTGGGAAACTGACACTATGTCTGGCCCCATGTCAGATTTCAAAATTAAGTATAAAAAAAAAAATCTGTTTAAAACATATTTTCCCATGACAGTATCCCTTTAACTTTAACTCAAATAATTACATCCTTACTATACTTCAAGTTTTAAAGTTCAGTGCTGCTGTTTACTGTGCCTCAATCTTTTTCTCTCTCGTTGTTAATAAGCAAAATGCATAGTGAAGTTGCAGAGCAGAACGTTTATGAGCCTTTTAGATAAATGGTAATGGATTCTGCATTGTCTTGTGGGGCACTGTAAAGACTAAAGCACATACAGTATTTATAAAATGATATACACTTGCACACAGCACAGGAATAAAATGCCTTTGTGTCGACCGGTGCAAAGTTCCCCAGGTTATTAAAGAGAGGCCACTTGTTGCTTCTTTGCTTAAAAGGAATGTTGTTTCCGTATTCTGGTTTGTTTATCTGCTACTAATACTAATTCACTAACTCACATGAAATGCTGGTGGGTAAGGGGGTCACTAACATGTCACATATGCCAGTTCATATGCAGCAACAAAAAGATGATGGTATTTTACAACCAATTACTAAATAGGAGTTTTGGTATGTCAATGGTAAGGGTTATTGGCATTACCCAGAGCAATTCATTTAGCTGTAAGACCCAAATGTTATTTCAGTTATTCAGAGACAGGGATGCCTGGGGCCCACCAGAAAACCTTTGGCCACATGCCCACTTTCTAAACTATTTTTCTTTCTTTTCTCATTCACTTTTTTCATTCTTTTAATCACTTCTCCTCAAATATTATCACCAGTCTCTCATTCCATTTCTTCTCTTTATTCTTATATATAAATGGGGCAATGCCTGGTATCCTGGTTGGCTAGTTCAACACTGTTCAGAGACATAAAATATAATGTCACTTTGCTAGTCAGCCAATAGTCAATATGTTGCTTTCATTAATTGGCACCATCAATCGCTCTACCAGTTGTTCTCTTGTGCAGGACTCCAGGTTTCATTGCATGCCTAAAGCTGGCCATACATGGTTTTCTCAGTGGACTGCTGGTTTGTTTGACTTTGCTCATTGGGACCAGGAAACTGATTTTAGTTTAATTCGACATGCTCTTTAGTGCAAAAAGTAACAAAAATAACGGGCAAGAAATATTTCAGCCTAGTCCTAGTCTTGCCTAGTCCTTGTCAAGTCCTATTTATTCATTCATTCATTCATTGAATGTCAAAAAAGTGGTTATACTGTCTCTTTAAAACTCTGGCATACTTAAGGTGAGATGTACATAAGTCAAATTTCAGGTTAAGATTTATAGACGAGCTGCTTACATTTTTCATTTGCCACAGCTTTGATTCATTCATTCATTGATTTAAACAAGTACAAACCCTATCTTGGATTATTGAATGAACACTGGCTCAAATCAAGAAAAGCTCCAGGCTGCTGAACTCTGATTAGTTTTACCATCTGTCCAAAATAACTAAAAGAGTGCATCATTTGTAGTGCACACTGGAATTTCCTCTGCTCGTCTCATTTTAAATAAGAAATAGCCAATTAGCTCATTTCAAAAGCAGAGATAAGTTCATTCAAGAGAGAAAACACCATTTGACAATGGGGTTTCTCGATTTATTTGCCATTTCTTTGTACAATGCACGGTCAAATAATTCAGAAATAATCATTTAGAAGGAAAGAGAGAGGAACGTGCTATGCATTTACAGTGTACATATTTGCTGGCTGAGTCAAAAGTGTCTGCCTCCTTGTCGAATGTGGCTTTCTAATCAGCACTTTACATAAACATACCGAGATAAAAATTAATTTTGTAAATAAATAAAGAGCAGTAAAGTGTTACACTGCAGAAATAGCTTGTCATAAACAATCTGTACAAAGTGTTTACACATAATCGCACCTTTGCAATCCCAGATAAATATTTTGCTTTTACAACAATTCATGCTGGGGTTATACTGTACATATTGCTGGTTAGATAGACGTACCCTTTATTATTTTAACAGCTATAAGACTAACTTCAATAGGCACTAGAGCAGTGGCTCTCAAACTGTGGGGCTGCCCCCTGGGGGGGGGGGCTTAGAACAGTGGCAGGGGGGCTTAGTCGGTTAGGGTAATAGACAGAAGGTCCCTAGATGCACCTGGAACCCCAGTTTGAATATCATTTTGGGTGAGATTTGGGGAGAAAATGTATCGGCTATCTTAGATATTCTAGGTTGAGTGATTGATACACAATTCTATATCTGTAATGAGCTTAGGAGACCAAGTCGGCAGCTTATCGGGCCTTGTTTAGGGCACTTTGAGGGGCCTGACCAACCAATATCTGGCTGAAAATCAATTGGGAAGGTTTAAAAATTCAATCAGGGCCTATCAGATCAGCCAACCTCAAGATGGGCATACTAGGGAAAGATCTGATCATTTGGCAAGTGTATGGCCGGCTTAAGATTCTGGTTGGGCCTTGCTAATTTGCTTGGTGGAACCGTTTGGAGCTAATTTGCTTGGTGGGGCCTTGTTTGGAGCTAATTTACTTGGTATCTGTATTGCTCTGCTGGTCTACCCTAAAATCAAGTTGCCAATTTTTAACTATGTATAACACATTCAAGGCCTATCTTCTTAGTAGACAAATAGATATGGTATATCACAGAAATGAGAAATCTCTGAATGACAAAACTGCTGAGTATGGTTGCCACCTGTCCAGTTTTGACCCGGAAAGCCTGGTATTTTGAGGGGCTGCCTGGGTCAAAACTGTCTGCCCAGTTTTGCAAATTAGGAAAACTGGGCAGAATTCCCTATGATTGACACGGCGATCAACCAATCGCAGCATCATAGCCCCTCCCCCGACGCCACTGCCTGTCCCCTCTGTATCATGGCTCCACCCCTTCTGCATCATGGTCCTGCCCCCTAAAAGGTGGCAACCCTAATCCTGAGTCATAGAGAAAGCAAACCTTGATGCAAGTTGAGAAAAATTATGGAACGGCTGTGCATTAATAAAGCTTGTTTTATCAGTTCACAGCTCTAGTGATGGATGCTCTTTCATTTATATGAACACAGAAGTCACTGTGCTGGTACTCTACATAAGTCATCAATTATTAAACAGTATTTGATATGTCATATTAACACTAGTTCTGTGCACATCTAATAACCTAACAACTCCAATGTATACCAAGATAGGAACCAAGCAGATTTTATTTTATTTGCTGCCTTTGTGCCAAGCAATATTGTAGACAAAAGCTGTAAGAAGAAGGCCACTAACTCTTTAAATCAATCTGTTCCCTAAGAGCCAGCAACACATCATTATGACATTTTTCGACTTGTCAGCATGTCCATCAGTATACTGCATTTCAGACTCACTTTGAAATAGTTCCTAAAGTAAATCTGTTATGATCTATTTTTTTGTATGCAATTAAAGCAGACCTGCCACACAAAAGTTGTTTGCAAATTAAACATGAAACCCAAGTTCTTTTTTTACTTAAAACATCCATACTTGTTATAAAGGTGTTTAAATGTCTGAGCTATTAATCATATATTACCTGCCTCACCTCTTTGCCTGAGACATACTGTAGAGGTGGGGCAGTCAGTTGCTTTCACTTTCCATTCAGCACTTCCTAGATATCAATGCCCTCCCCACATCCCCCCTCTGTTCTAACGCTCTATAATTGTGTAGGTGGCTGTGTGTGGGCATTAGGTCCCCCATTCTGGTACATACAAAAGATTTTGGGGTGATACACAACTTTTCTTAATAACAGTGTCCACAAAATGGCTCCTGCCTGCTTGCTGTGATTGTGTAACTCCAAGACCAAACGAAACACAATTTTATTTTACTCAACATGATAGAAAATAATTTAGAATTACTTCTTAGGGTGACAGGTCCCCTTTAAAAATTACCCAAAATGCAGTTTGGCAATCAAAAGCAGGAAAAAAAATCAAAATCTAAAATGCAATATATGCATTTTACACTCTCCGTATGAAATAATGCCTGCGTGTTAGAGCTCAAACAGTGTACCCCTCCCTCTTTCAAAACAATATTCATATAACTTGCTGTATTACTCAGTGTGCCATAAGAATCACATGCAGAGTACATCAGGCTCCCAAACCAATGATAGGCTATTGGCATACCAAGAACTTTAGGTACATTTTAGCTAAAACTGACTTTGCTAAACGTAATGAGAAAATGTATAATTGGCTCACACATGCACAAAATTGTGTTGCTATCGGTGCCCTGACTGTGTCACATCCAGATGACTTTAATCGGAATTTCCCCAGCCACACACAGGAAAATGTTTTAGCATTTCACATAGACTTTCCTATACTTCTTCCTATGTGGTATATATCTGTGTGTCTCTGTGGCCCCATATACATGTACAAGACATTCACCATGTAAAAAGACCGTATTAGGAAACACAGGTTAGCAATCAGCACAGAAGCCCATGCATGTTGCAAATACGATCTTTCCTGAGTTCAAAGGGAACTTTGTTTTTTTTTTTTCTACCAATGTTAAAGGACCTGTAACTGTAAATTTGTTTCTTTGTAATGAAAAAAAACCACCAAGACAGTTTTAACTTTTAAATCGTAAAGCTTTTATTAAGAAATGACTTACTGATTCTCTGCATGCGCTCCTCTTCAGAAACAGCGACAGGGCGACAATCCATTGTGCGGCTATCGATTTCTCCTACCTGCATTATATAGGAGATAGCCAGGGAGGAGAAATCGAGCACCGCACAATGGATCATCACCCTGTCGCCATTTCTGAAGAGGAGCACATGCAGAGAATCGGTAAGTCATTTCTTAATAAAAGCTTTGCGATTTAAAAGTTAAAATGGTCTTGGTGTTTTTTTTTTGTTACAAAGAAACAATTTTTTTTTTTTACATTTTTTTATGTTACTGGTCCTTTAAGAGCTGAATAGTCAGATATGCTTATAGAAACAAAAGGATTCTACCTCTGATGATTCAACATTAATGTTTTACTGATGTTTGTGTGCCTTCAAAGGCACCCAATAATTGGCGAGACAACCACTATCAAAAGCTTTTGACGATAACCGTCCCTTCTTCTCCCACTGTACACGCTCTGAATATCATATGAAACCTCATTTTGTACGATAATATCGGTGCATGTAGGGCCATCTTAAGGCTGTGCAGGAAGGAAAGGCAAGGCAACCTGTTGCAAGACATTATTTATGGGCCATTCCCTGCCTATTTTTAAATGAATGTCAATTGACGTCTAGGAAATAAAGTTGCTTTGCTTCCATGTAATCATTTGAACATTATCCACATATCATTGCTCACATGCTATTACTCACCCATCTGGGCTTGCCTCACCATTCTGAACTAAATATTTTAGGGTTTTATCTACTAAAGCTAGCCAAGCAAATGCTGGTTGGTAAGGTTCTACTAGCACAGGCAGGGCCGGATTCACATAGCGGGCTCCCCTAGGCCCGCTGATGTTCGTCGCCCTGTCCCCTCCCTTTTATTCATGCAAATTTTAATCATCGGGACCAGAGCAATGGGGATTGGTGCACATGAAATGTAAAAAACTATTTTATCTCCTGCACATCCTCAGTGTTTCTGAACCAATATGGGTGCGGTTGAGCAGTATGCCGGCCCCCTTAAATTCTGCAGCCCTTGGCCTAGGCCTTGGTGGCCTTTCCATAAATCTGGGCCTGAGCACAGGGACTGGTAAAAGCAGGGATGTAAAGCAAAGCACAGCAGGACTAAACAGCAATAACAAAACATTTATTCCATCAAAAAAGTAATCCACCAAGTAGGAAACTAATTTCTAAGTACATATCGTATAGGTCAGTGGTCCCCAACCAGTGGCTCAGGAGCAACATGTTGCTCACCAACCCCTTGCATGTTGCTCCCAGTGACCTCAAATCTGGTGCTTATTTTTGAATGCCAGGTTTGGGGGAATGTTTTTGTTGAAAAAAAACAGGTGCACTGCCAAACAGAACTTCCTGTAGGCTGCCTGTTCACATAAGTCTTAACGAATAGCCAATCACAGCCCTATTTAGCAACCCCAGGAACATGTTTCCTGCTTGTGTTGCTCCCCAACTCTCTTTACATTTGAATGTGGCTCACAGGTAAAAAAAGGCTGGGGATCCCTGCTATAGGTGCTTGCATAGCATATGTCACAGCTGGAGATCAGTAGGGCATGGATATTCTTGCAATTCTTGCTTATATAAAGAGCAATTATGCTCTTTATATAAGCAATCCTCCTTTTACAGGTGTTTCCGGTAAGCACAGGAAAGAGAGTCAGCCTGGTGTTTATACCCAAAAATGTCCACACAAAAATGTGCACTTTCTAAATAATGGACCACTGCCATTCTTTTCTTTGTACCATGCTATAATTTGTGCCACCCTGTGCATCTATTTGCAATCCCGATTGGTGTCATTTATTGTCCATCAATCTTTTCTTTCCATTTTTACCGTACTGTTCTCAGCCTAGTTTCACAGTGGGCAAATCATCCCTCTACCTTCTTACCAACTTTGACTGTATGACAGTCCTTGAGGTCTATATGTTTTGCAATGTATCAGTGCTGCCCAAAGGTCTGGTTTCTGACACCTAGAGGAAAATGTAATAAAAGTAGCACATTCTGCATCAGGTCTGGCAGCTCAGTGCTATCAATATAATGTTTGCTTTGAATCAGGAGCAATTTTTTTTTTTTTAAACTTTGTTTCCGTTTTGATAATAAACACCTGAAAAACAGGACAAGAGTTACAAATAGCTACAAAGCATGTTGTATTATTGTTAATAAACAAAAATTTTAAGAAATGAACATTAAAAAAAAGAAAAGAAAAATAAAGGAAAAAATAAATAAATTACAGGTAGTTTAATAATAGTATCTTTTGTTTGAGATTGTAGATACTAGGGATGCACCGAATCCAGGATTCAGTTTGGGATTCTGCCTTTTTCAGCAGGATTCGTCTTAATATTTCTGCCTGGCCAAACCGAATCTGAATCCTAATTTGCATATGCAAATTAGGGGTGGAGAGGGAAATCACGTGACTTTTTGTCACAAAACAAGGAAGTAAAAAATGTTTTCCCCTTGCATATGCAAATTAGGGTTTCGATTCGGTTTGGTATTCAGCTGAATCTCTCGCAAAGGATTTGGGGGTTCGGCCGAATCCAAAATAGTGGATTCGGTGCATCCCTAATTGATAATATACTCTGCTGGCCCACTCCTCATCGTATTTAGGTCTGGTGTTATAGTGAATGGCTCCATTCTGTATAAGTTAATAGATCTGGTTCAAATTCTGTGACTTTTATTATTCCAACAGTGAGGTATTTTTAGCAAACAGTGCTCTGTTCAACAATGTATTTTATTCCCATGCAGGGTTCCTAATGCCCTTAATAATGGATCACTAACTTATTGATATTATTGGGCTGTCTCTTTCTGTTATACATAAGGGCCAGCATTGCCACACAAATTCTCACACCAATTACAAATATGGCAATACCAAATGGTATAGGTTTGTATACAGGCCCATGTTTAAAATAAGGATGGATTGATGCATAGGCACAGGGTGATTTTGGTCTATAGGAGGCTAATTAAATGCATTTTCTACATGGATTACTGTAGTAGTATTCCATCTCCAAATCCATGTATAATATTGCAGAACACATGACAGGATAAATGAAAGACAGTTCCAGGAACACATGGCATGAAGAATACAGTGCAAATGTTATCCATATTAACAGATCACACTTTAGGATAAATGCAGTGCCTGTTTTACTTGCCAGGTTACATGGCAGGAATTACCTGTTCCATGTATAATACCAGATTTACTTGTATTGGCTACTTTCCTAATGCTTCACTTATATTATCCACCTTGCTTATGTACTCAGATATTGCAATTTGTAGCATCTTACCTCCCTAAATGTCTTGCCTAAAGAAAAAACATGCTAGCAGGCACCTAGTACAGGTATGGGATCCTTTATCCAGAAATATCCGAATTACAGAAAGCCTGTCTCCCATAGACTCAATTTTATTCAAATAATCCAAATTTTTTCTTTTTCTCTGTAATAATAAAACAGTACCTTGTACTTGATCCAAAGCAGAACCAGCCTGTAGGGTTTATTTAATGTTTAGATGATTTTCTAGTAGACTTAAAGTATGAAGTTCCAAATTATGGAAAGATCCATTATGTGGAAAGCCCCAGGTCCCAAGCATTCTTCATAATTGGTCCCATACCTGTATTACATAACTATGTGACATGTAGGGACCCCAAAATCAAAGTTGCACTTATTCAGTTGCTGGAAAGCTTTGCTAAGCTTGTAGCAGAAGGGCCACTAGCAATGACAGAGAGCTGGACCCCTAAATCAGAAAGTGTGGGTTCAGTATAGAGGGGGGCTGTAGTCAAACCCTCAAGCAGCTGGTTGGCTGTTGATCCTGCAAGATCGTAGGACTGACATGACAGTGTATCTGACTGTTACTAAGAGGGTTATCATCCCCTCTGATGGTCAGCAAGGGCTATGCTGTGTGGCCATTATATATATACTATGCTCTGCTTGCCATCCGAAACATCTTGGCACCCTAGGATTGGGCCTTTGTGGCCTTTTCCCAAATCTGGGCCTAATAACGGCAATAAAGAATGTTTCAGCATAACGTTGCCAGTCCCCTCTAATAATTGCTTTTGATGCAGTAGAAAAGAACAGTCTGTCAAACACATGCTATCACATGGGGCTTTCATCAGCTAGATTTAATTAGAATTAGAGAGAATGCATCTTAATAATATTTAGACTATACGTCAGTTAGGGAAATAGGGAGCTTAATGGGATTAAACAGAGAAATATGAACCATCTCACTGCAGTTGATACAAAGAAGTAACAGCTCTACACAAGCTCCACTGTAATACAAGAAACCACCCACATTGCCCACACTCTAATCTGTTTGTTTAATAACATTAATGTGATTTATTTTGGAGGATATCTGAATCTCTGAGCAGACTCTGGCTTCAAGCCACATTAATAAACACTAGTGTCGTGTGCCTGGTGAAAGAGCTGAAAGGCAAGATTAGACCAAATATTATTAAGCCAGTTATAGCAGGATATTATATTTATACAAAGAAAGGCAGCAGTTAGTTCCTGGAAACCAGGAAACCATACATTTCTCCCTATTAATTGGCAAGGCATTCTTATTGCTGCCTAAACCTAAGGAGCTACATATGGAAACTGGATTTTCATTTAGAAATTAAAGAGAGAAAGCTGTTTAAACCCCAAGTATTCAGTCACTTCATGTATGTTTTTGCTTATTATTTATCATATTATTGAACTGCATTAACTTAAATGGCATTTTCCCAGACAATTTAAGGCATTAAAGGATTTATTCAGTATAAAAATAAAAACTGGTGTTGGGCACTTCTCAGCTGTCTTTGTCATCTCATTAAACTCTCCTGTGTCATTGGTTATAGAATTTATCATTTTTAGGCGGTCTCCTATAATACATGTGCCCAGCTTGTCATTGGTGTTATTCCCACTATGATTTCGGAAAAACTGATTACGTGATACTCAAAGCTGTTTCAGTCCCCCAGATTCAGCCTTTCCAGGATGTATTGAATTTGATATTATTCCTTGTCTGAGGCATATTTAATAAAATTGCTGTTCATATTCTATACTATATATTTCAGAATTCAATTCAGTTTTATATTAAAGCCTACATATGGATTCAGAGGTTTCTGAAAGGAGGCAACACAAATGTAAACCTTGCTTTCACTGTAAAAAAAGTCATTTAATTCTGAATATACCTTGTCTGGATTTATGTTCTGCCAGGTGTGTCTGATCGGCGACTGCGTGGGAGGAATTTTAGGGTTTGACGCCCTTTGTTACAGTGGTAAGACTCCTGGGGAGAGCCAGAACAGTAGCAGAAGAGGAAGCTGCAGCAGCATTCAGGTAAAGTAAACTGCAGGGCAGTTACATAATCCCCTCTAATGAAAGTGCAAAACTACCCCTTACAACATCATGGATGCCTGTGGGACTTAGGAGAGCTGTTCATTAAGATACTGCTAAGCAAAGGGTAACGTCCCGGCTTCAATCACTTTTTTAAAAGAAATTACTGCTGATTTAATCTGTCCTAACACAGGTATGGGATCTGTTATCTGGAATACTCGGAATTACCGAAAGGCCGTCTCTCATAGACTCCATTTTATCCAAATAATCCACATTTTTAAAAATGATTTACTTTTTCACTGTAATAATAAAACAGAGTATGTTGTTGTACATGATCCAAACTAAAATATAATTAATTCTCATTGGAAGCAGAACCATCCTATTGGGTTTATTCAATTTTTACATGATTTTTTTAGTAGTCTTAAGGTATTAAAGATCTGTTATCCAAGTCCTGAGCATTCTGGATAACAGCTGCCATACCTGTAATATTGTATGAATGGCGCATGGTTTTTCGGCTTGCCAGTATAAATATATTTATTGTAAAGTAATTATTATTGAAGTGCTTGTAGAAAACCTCAATATAACTTTAAATAAGTCTTTTAAAAAAAACCCGAATCAGGTCAGCAAACCTGCAAATAAATTGTTGCCATTTACCCTGCATGTTGCACCTATCCTGAAACTGTGTGGGGAATCTCTCTGACACAACAGTGACAAACTTCCCATCTCTACCCTTTATATCATCTGAAGGTTAAAGCAGCTCAACTACCATGCTCAGTGTGATTCCCATTAAAGTAACAGTCAACACTTAAGCCCTAGGTCATATAGCTAGGAGGCTAGTCTTTGCCATGTTGGCAAACCATTGGGATAAATGCATGTCAATTTTTTTAGATGTCTCATTTGTCAGACATTACTAGACCTTCCGTATACAATACAGATTAGTTTTTGTTTTTTATGACAACATGACTATAAAAGCTGGAACATTTAATTAAACTCTCATACCATTCTAGAAGCTAATCAACTTAAATATAATGACATTCAGTTCTATATCTGATTATTTATGGTGCTAGAAAATGTTCACAGTTATGCCAGCTTTGGGAAGCGAGGTGTCAACCTTTTATTTAAATAAAGCAAGCGGTTGTTTCATTGCAGGCTTTTATGTACAGTATGCCATAGATTTGATTTGAAACAAATAACATTAATGTAATAATAAAGTCACACGTATGTCCTCTTTCCTTAAGCCCAAAAATCGATTCAAACATACGTCTGTTTCTTTTATTTATCCTCTGTCCTCTATTTTGGGGTAGAGAGTAGACTTCCTAACAACAGCTTCTATCTGTGTTACAAGGAATGGAAGAAACCCAGACAGTGTTAAGTTTATTTTAACATTATATGAAACCTTTTAGCTCTACTCACCTGTTTCTTTAAAAGATTTTCAGGAGGTTTTAGAACAGTTTTTATAATGAACAAATCCGAATTGTCCCATCATCCCCAAGTGAATGTTTTGTGGAAACAAACTCACTATTAACTCTGCTTATCTATATAGGATTATCCACTGACTAGATTTATCAGAGAACATTCTAATAATGTAGTTTCATTTGTTTTGCCTTTGTGGTCTTTTTCACATAGGGAGTAGAGTTCCACAGTCCAACATGTGTAGGGAGAGTTAGAGTTTTCCCAGACTGTGTGATAGCTGTTGAACATCCTAAATTGTGACTCCAATTATAAAAACATTGTGTTTTTGTATATTGCTGTTAAGATGATCAAAGCAATGAAGTTAATGAGAAAAAACCTTTCTATGAAAGGTAGGGTTAGGGGTTTTCTTGTCCTTAAAGTATTTTAGCAAATTGTGTTTTCATTTGCTGCAGAAGTGGGTAAAGGTTCAAGGCAGCGGACATCACCATATTGTTTGTAGGGTAGGCACTCAAAGACCAGTCCTCCAGGCAGCAGTAGCAAAAAAAGTCTTTATTAGAGTACAAGTGTGGATTACAGCCTTACGCGTTTCATGTTCTCACAACACTTCATCATGAGCCTATGATTAAGTGTTGTGAGAGCATGAAATATACATACATGGGTTAGTGATCAATATGGGAACTCCAGTGTAGTAGGACTCATGATAGTGTATATTCTCTTGGACACTTGTGGTGACCTATTATACTTGTAAGTGCATTACTGAATATATTTCCTCATCTATTATTGTACTTAGGAATTACCACATTTGTTTAAGTTCATGATTAAGGACCACAGGCAAACTTTATATTGAGGTTGTAGTTCAACTAGATCGTCTTTCCTCCAGATACTTATGGCGAGGGCCCATCTGAAGGAAGTTGCGATGTACCAGTGCTGTGCTTGTGAGCATGTTTCTTAAAGTAGTCATTATAGAAACTTTTGCCTCAAGTACTTGATAAATCAGAGGATGTCTGCAGCTCCTCTGGATGATTATTTTTTGTTTCACATATTCTAATGCCAAATGCTGGTGTCAGGATGAAGCAAATGTATAAAATTGACTTAGGCATTTGGATCATGTCATGCATTCTATTGACTTGATATGTAATTAGCTATTGTGCAGTAGAAGGCAGACTTCCTTGACTATGTAACATTCCTACTTTGTCCAAGGGAATAAAACTATGCAATATAACAGCAGGGGCTTGTCTGTGTCTGTTTTGTGCTTAAATTGACACTTCTTTAACCAAGGATAGATCACTAAAGCTGTACTCAGCAGTGGGGGGGGGGCTGCCTTTTTATACCTTTTGTATTTGTATAATATTTGGCCCCTGATGAAGACCACCTATGTGGTCGAAACGCGTAGGGCAACCTGCTATTATGTAAGTGTTTAATAAAATAGTTTTTGTATCTTTATTTAAGACTGAGTGTGCAATCCTTATTTTTTTGAGGGGGGAGCAGAAGTGAGTCTGAGGGACGGATGCACCTTCCAAGGGGGACATGACCTTGGGGCACCCAGCTAGTAAATCTGGAGTGTTGGACTGAAATGCTGTGGGCCCACCTGGAACCCAACCTCTAGGGCAGGGGTCCCCAACCTTTTTTACCCGTGAGCCACAATCAATTGTAAAAAATAAAATTTGGTGTGCCAAATAAGGGCTTTCACTAGTTTATTTGGTAGCCCCTATTTGAAGGCTCTGTACTGTTTGGCAGTATACCTTGTTTTTATTCACTAAAACTTGCCTCCAAGCCAGGAGTTAAAAAATAACAACCTTCTTTGAGACCACTGGGAGCAACATCCAAGAAGTTGGTGAGCAACATGTTGCTCTCGAGCCACTGGTTGGCAATAACTGCTCTACGGCCTCCCTCTGACCGATGTAGACAGGTCCAGAGTGGGATTCACAATAGGCCCTGGCATTCCAAGTACACGGAGGCCCAAGCAGCCCCCCACCAGCCCAATAAATGAATGGCAACCTACAGCATCCCCTCTGACATTTGCCAGAACCCACAGATTGCCAGTCTGGGTCTGGCTGTAGACCATCGCAGATCCTGTGACACACATCGCACCAAGAGAACTTCCTCACTTACTGCCCCACCATTGAACACTTTAGCAAGGGCCCTGGTGCCAGGTAGCTTGCAGATAGAAAGCAAAACCAGCGGGATTTTTCCCATATCCCAGTGGGTCAGTCATGATCTGGCATAGTTTACTAAAAATTTAGATTGAAAATTGTCAGTGTGGGAAAAGTCTCAACAAAATGGTGTGACGGTTCGAATTGTGTGACTTTTTTAAATTGTCGCCCTAAAAACTCGTATTATTCAGGCTATCGAACGAAAATAAGCATCAAACAGCCCAAAACTCTTGACATTCATGAGGGCAAAAAAACATCTGCCATTAACTTTTACATGACTTTCAAAGATTATTAGCTGAAGTATTTTTGGATTTGGCTTTTTTAGCAGCTTCCATTTATAATAAATCTCTAAAAATGTCAGTTTTCCCTCTAAAAATTTGAGGTTTTCCCCTTAAAAACTCAACCAGAAAAATTCAAGGTTTTAAATAGGCCCCATATTGTCAGATGTAGATGCATGAAGAAACAACACATTCTGAATTGGTCAGATCCGACTTTACATTCTAGCTATAGGGGGATCAGATTTTTGCTACAAATCTCATGCTGTTGTTTGGTGTTGCATGACAAGATCAGATAAAATCTGACCCACTAAATCTCCTGTGTAGTTTTACTCTAATCCTAATCCAACAGTATAAGTAAAAATATGCCTCTTTCCTAAATTGGTGTAAGCACACAAGAGGCACACAAGAGGCTCATTGATCAAAGTCTGAATTTATCTCATTATTTTCTGAAAACTACTCTGACTAAATCCGCACAGGTTTTTTCTCCTTATATATCAATACATTTTCCTGAAAATTTCCAGTGCAGGAAAAAAACAGAAAAAAATTGTTAAAAACCAAAAACAAATCATACTAATTTTTGGCATTTTCCACCCGAAAACTTTTTTCAGATTTGTGCCCGAAAACCACAACATCTTTGGATTATTGCACAAAACCCAGCGCAGATCAAGATATCTTCAGGACTTCTCCCATTGACTTATATGCAACCTTTGGAGGTCTGAGAGGCCAGATTTTTAGATTTGGACTTTTCCATCCTCGGGGTATAATAAATCCCCAAAAAAAATAGGTTTTTTTTCCACTAAAAATTCAGATCTTATAGTAAAAAAAGAAAATCTTTTCAGGTTTGTGACATTTGAACTTTAATAAAGAACCCCATTAGGGTGGTCATACACGGGCATATTAAAGCTGCCAATATCAGTTAACCTTTAGACCAAATCGGCAGCTTATCTGCCTGTGTAGGGGGCGTTCTGACGGGTCTCCCTGATCTATATCAGGCCAAAAAAATCAGGTTTGATTTTTTTGGCGATCTTGCCAACCAAGCAGATCTTATCGTGTATGGCCACCTTTACAGCGCAATACTGCTTGTAAATGTAAATTAAGCCACCAAACTGTTAGTCTATTCCTTAATTATGGGTCACTTGGACTCCTCTCCTGCACTTGTTAAAGGGAACACAGTTCTGTCTCCTCCTGCAAGATGGTAGGTCACTAGGCATTTTTTGTTGCCTTGTTGTTACTAGGAACCTGACTGGAGGTTAGTCAAGTGCATTGACTCATTTTCACGAGACCCCTGGTCATTTTGTTGCATGCTCTGTAAATTTATAAATTTGAATATTTTTTTAACTGATTAACAAAAAGCTGTGACTGTTAATTATCCGCCTTCTGCATGTGATATGATTCTATTTACCTGGGGATAGCTTTTTTATTCACTTGTTCTCCAGTCTGTTGGAGGAAAACACATCTACAGCTATCTATTCTGTTCATTCTGTCTAGACAACGTTCCTTGCGCAACTCATGGTTATGTACAAACACACAAATGGTTTGTCTTTTCCCAGTAACCCATAGCAACCTATAAGCACATTGGTTTTATTAGTCTAGAGCAATATGGAATAATGAAATAAAACATCTGCTTTGAGAAACTCAAAAATATAAGTTAAACGTAAAATATAATAATCAGTCTTAATGCAGCTGTTAGGGAAAAAAATATTATACAGGGAAACAAAATGAGGGATAAGAGACTGACAATGGGAAAGTGCTAGAAGTATTACCTTTTATACCCTGATCTTATTTTGCCTACAAAATAGGAATTCAAAGCAATAGCCAAATACACGTACTGTAGTTCTATTCTTTGTCTGACATCATCAAAAGAATTGAACTGAAAAAATGTGCTTTTCACTATGTAATACTCTTTCTTCAACAGGTATTGCATTGCAATTCTTTAATTGTACATAATGCACTTTTAAAGTGGCATACACTGTTGGCACTGGAACTTTTTCAGTTAAAAGTTTTATAATGTGCATTGTGCATAGGTGCAAACTACTTCCAGTAGTTTAAGTTGTTGCTACACAGTTTCTGGATTCACAACATCTGTATATTTTATTACATTTTTATTATTTTTTGATAGAATTCACGACTGCATTACTCTTCTGGGATCCTGAGTTTGATTCCAAGCTAGTCACTATCTGCCAGGCAGATGAAGTGCTCCTAAAGAAAAACCCTACCATGATAGGGACCTGACCATATACATTTTAGTGGACAGTGCTGTGTATCATGTCAGCATTACATTCATTAAAGATTATAATATTTTTTAGGAAACCCACATTGGTCAGTTGCTAAAACATTTTGTAAAAACTGTTTAATATAATAGTGACTCATAAAGAATAAAGGTTAAATTTCTTTCAATACCCTAATTTTGAATACAAGCAAAAAAAAAAGCAAAATGACTGTGTACTAAATTATAAGAGGTGACGGTATTAAGGGTATGAAAGCATGTCAACCTCTACCTTATTATTTTCATACAGTCTGTCTCAGTGTTACAGATCTCTCCGTGGAAAGCTGGATAATTGTCTACCGTTGGTTCTATATATCCAGTAATTGAGACAAGGAAGAAACATATTTTGGACAAGATCTTTGAACTTGTCCTGGATCCTACATTAAATTTACAGGAGATATCATTATGTTCATATTCAGCAGCTCACCATTTTACCTTTCCATTTATTTAGTAATAATCTGCCATTTGTTAGCAGATGCATTTATAAAAAAAAAAACAATAAAAAGTAATAATGTAACAAAGGGTTAAGAAATTACATTCCCAAACAAGCGGTACTTAAAAGCATCTGCAAGTTTCCATATATTTAAATATGATTAGAATGACAAGGAAATAAAGCAGTTAACTTTGTCATTTGTCTGCCCGTAGGGAATAGAATATATCTTCAGATGTAAAATGTCATAGATAGTGTTAGACAGAGTAGCTTATTCTAATAACATGCTGAATAAAGAAGATGCATGGCAAAACACTGATGGAGATTGGAATACACTGTAAATAAGAAAATAAAAGAACATAATGCAGGAAAGTGGATAATGCTGGTTAGATCTGTAAATCCCTACAAACATCTAAAGGGGAATCTAGGCTTTCTCTGACACAAGCTCCCCATAGACGTGACGATTCTTCTTGCCGAACAACCGATTTTAGGGAAGCCCGACCAATCCTTCGAAATTATCGTGCGGTTAGTGGGATTCAAACGATCGTACATCTTACGATTTTTCGGCCGACATCTGTCAGGAAATTGATCGGCCAGGTCAAAAAATCTTTGTCGGTCCCAGTGCAATCTATCTATGTTTGCATGGCCAAGCAGGCAGCTCCCCTTTGTTTTCCTGGTAAATTGGTCTTTTTAGTTGATGGTAAATTCGTACGATCGTTCTGAGAAGATCGTGGTCTCACGATCAGGATCTGATCTTTTAAAAATCTCAACATCTATGGCCAGCTTTACTCATTGGAAGGAAGGGTTATAAAAGTACCAAAAAGGACTTTGTATTTTCCCCCCATTTAAAAAACAAAACCGTTTGTCCAATTCCAAACAGTGAATACGAATAAATGCACAGCATGACCAATAATCAACATGTAGCCTTCAGCTTGACAATATTAACAATAAATATCTAATAAGAACAAATAAAAAATCTGCAAGGAAAGGGCTGCAGAAATAGGACCTCTAACTAGCACTCATGTCTAGCCTGCCCATTGCAGCCTCCATTGGGTTTAGCCCAACCCAACCTTTACTGAGCTTACAGTTTCATTGCTGTTCCTGTGGGTGCAAGGGATAGACAGTTGCAGAAGTAGTTCCTGCAGCTCCCCTCCAATCTTTCCAGAATTTCAAACCCCTTATTAAAAAAACCCTACCCCCCACCCCACATAGACTAAAACTAAACTAAAAAGTTAGGGGCATTTGCCTGGGGTAGCAGCTAGGCTGAGGGGGAGGGGGGTCGATGTGGGGTAGGGGTGTTTGAGTTTTTTAATAAGGGGTTTGTTTCTCCTTTAAGGCAGCTTCTCCATTTCCTCAGCTAACTTAATAATTAAAATTCTGTCTTGCCAGGATTTATGTACTTTCTCTTCCTGTGTGTTTTATTTCCATTAAACCAATAAGTCACTTTGTCCTGCAATTGTTGCATACTTCTTAGTTCTAATTGTATGTATTATATCAATTTTGTTGTTCTCAGTGCCAGAAGTTTTGAACCTGCTTGTCGGGTTGGAATTTGTCCAACCAATTGTGCATTAGGGTTGGGTGCTGGTTGGGTGCTGGTCAGACTGGAGAAATACACTCCTCCATTGCTCCTGAAGATTCCTTGTCTTGGAACCAGAGGCGTCTACAGAGCAAGAAGACAGGTCTGGTGCAGGTCCCACAATGTAAACATTGCTAGGGTTGAGTGCGGGTTAGAATAGGTCACAGGTTGAGTTTTTCCTGGTTCCCTGGTCTCACTAGAGACCTTTTTTCCTTTTGCAGCAAAAGACTGCTATTATTATTAATCTTATTCATGACTGTTGGCATGTTGAGCAACTGGAATTGCGAATACAGTTTTGGAGTTTTATCAAGATCTGTGGTCGATTTTTCTCCCATAAGGTTGTCCAAGTTGTCCAGAACTTTGTTCATGAATGGCAGACACGGTCATCGTGGTCCTACTCTGCTGTAGTCAACCCTGCCACAACACTGTGCTGGATATATATTGGAGCAAGTCAGTCAAAGCCACCGTAACATGTGAAGTGTATTCAGTTGTTCCACAGTTATATCACAACACTTGTATATGTACTGAATCACTCTCCCTCCATAGAATTTAGCATGTGTGTACATCTTTTGATGGCCAAATACCTACTGAGTAACTGGACTGCCATCTACTGGCAAATACTTTTTTCTAACAGAGCTGTGTTGTCCTAAAAGGATATTGATAAATAGAAAAAAAATAAGAGACTTAAATAAAAAGATACAAATACAGAGTTATACCAGCAAAGACAAGATAGACAAAAGGAAGTTGTTTCCTCACACAAATAGGAGAATAATCAGTTCAGCTAGGCATAGTGCAAGTTAAATCAGGTGCAAGTGACTAACCTCCACCACTCATGTTAGGTGGGTGTGCACCTGGTTTCATGTATTACTGTTTTTCAGGAAGAAACTGAAACAAGGGGCCCCTGGAACATGAGTGCTTTCATTGCTAACTATAATATTTCTAATGAAAAAGGAGCTGAGGTAACAATAGACGACACAAACACTCATTTACAACATGGCTTCGTTGCAAAGATAAAAAACAGACACAAAGCATCTACAGATGTACTTTTATGATATTTTAGTCTCTTGGCCAGAAAATCTAAAATAAAAAAATAAATACCAACAGACTATCACATTTGGTTATGACTTACTGTAATTTTACTATTATCACTGGTAATATCCAGCCTGCAATGTTACAGTTATTGTCACTGACATTTGTGTTCAACAGCTGAAGATGGACAGCGCAGGTATTCTTTTTCTCAAGTTTGGCTCTCCAGCCACCCTGTATTGTCATGGGTCACAACATATATTATGGTGGCAAAGGATAATGTCCTTTGAGCATGGAACCAAACTTATATTATTATTAACATGTTTTTATAGAGTACCAACATATTGTGCAGTGCTTTAAAATATAAGTACAATTTTTTCTGACATTTAAAAAGCTACAATTTCTGCACAAAAAAAATTATAAATATTTTGATTGAATATTTTCATAATTTCGTATTCAGAATGTTATTTGTACATTTTTTTATTCACATTATGGACTTGACAGTTGAAGGGGGGGGGGAGACAGACACAGTTTCCAAGGTGGTCAGTTATTGCTGTGCTGTATGGAGCCTAGAAGAAAATGTAGAAAATAGCTAGAATAAAGAATGACATTACCAGAGCTCTGCTTGCAGGCTTGATGGGTAGAATTACGCTTCCTGAGCCTGCTTACACCGTTCTGGCTACACCCCATCATTACTGACTGTTTTATATTCCTCAGCATCTATCGCTGTGAGTTTTTGAGACAACTCTTTAGATACGGGCGTGGGGAAACATGTCATGTTTGATCACGACAAAGGATGGTGGAATAATTACTGCAAATATTCTGCTTGCATAATAAATCATTCTTATAATATTTTCCACCCTCTATAACTATTAGATGATTTAATACCTTGTGCACACTGCTAGCAAATATTTTTGCAAAGGTTAGGTGCAATAAGTGATAAACATTACAAATAAACTGCACAATGAATGTACAGAATTCTGAATAATGCATGAAGCATTTAAAAAGAGATCTGTATTAAGCAAGATATGCCTGTCTTCTTTATAAGTGTTCTAATAAAAAATGCATGTGTTGATTTTTACAGTTTTAACACTGATCCTGCATGTATTTAGTCTGTTACATACTGTACATGGAAGCTTCGTGACTTATGATTATGCACAGGTTCCATCCTTATCTGAACATGACTCCAGCAAACTGGCAAGTGATGCAGAGAAGCCATGCCAGTTTATCATTTTTGATCTTGAATGAGCAAAAAAAAAAAACAAAGCTACAAAACAGCCATAAAATGAGGGGCAATTGCATTTTAGCCCCACAAAGGAATTGCAAACTACAACCCCCACAAACCTATCATCACATCACTGACAATAGATTTTCCATGAAATCAATTTAAATTAATTCTGTTGAAACATTATCATGTATATATTGCTAAGGAACTTAAAGGGGACCTGTCACCCAGACATACTGTAAAAAGCTGCATAATAAAAAATCGAAATTCAGATTAAATATGACATCCTAATTCTTTTTTTTTTAATCCACTCATAACTGTTCTAAACTAATTTAAAAATCTCAACTGTCAATCAAATATTGCCTGCCTCTCCTCTATGCCTCAGACATAGAGGTGGAGCAGGCAATTACTTTCACTTTTCATTCAGAACTTCTTAGATGTCATTGCACTCTCCACATTCCTCTTCTCTCTTTACCATTTAACTGTGTAACCAGTGCATGTAGATGACAACAGGTCCCCCATTTTGGTGCACAAATAAGATTTTGAGACAATGCAAGGCTTGCCTAAATAACAGTGTCCACAAAATGGCTGCTGCCTGCTTGTTATAATTATGAATTCATAGACAGAAGGAAACAATATTCAAATAATTTATTTAGTGTAATTAAAGATTATTTTGCTTGACTGACTTGATAAAGTAGAATTTGGAATATTTTTTTGGATGACAGGTGCTATTTAACAAGTGGACATTAAACAACTTTTAAGGGCAGATTTATTAAAGTCTGAGAGAGTTTTTTTTCAAGATGTTTGAGTTGTCATTCGTATTTTCTATATTTATTAACTAGAACTCTCCAATGCGAGTAATAGAATACAAGTTTTGAGAAGTGGGAACTCGAAATTCACATACATAAATCAGAAACTTGAAAGTTTTAAATTCGAGATGTATCAACTTTCCCTTATCAAGTTCCCTGAGAGACTACATTAATTAGTATACCAAATAGTATAGTATATTCCAAATTCAGAATTTCGAAATCTTGATTTAAGCTGCATGGAATGCTGGGAAACAATGGGTTACCAATAAAACCCCTCACCTGATGGAATTTTAGTTTGAAGGAGAATGTTTGAAGTTAAGATGGCTTGGACAAGAAATTATAATCTGCCACCTTTGTTTGCCATAGCAATTATTGCTGGGCAGGAAAGGCAGTAACAGCTACAGGAAGAGCAGGGGCACCAGGAACAATATGCCCCTTTGATTCCTGCTATCCAAATAGCAAGTGATGAAACAATGGCTGCAATGGTGCAAAAATGGCTGCTGGAGGACTTCCTGTGTGAAAAAAATGACAGAAAAGGAAGTTCATTTAAATGTGGGACAACCGAAAACTCAAATACACTCTCCAAGTAGTGCGATAAAAAAACTTGATTGAATAAAACCGTTTTGATCGAATTTACCCAATTCAACCTTATTCATAAATATGATCATAGTTGGTTAAAAAAAAACTAATTTAAACGAGTTTCACATAACTCGAAATTCACAGGATAATAAATCTGCCCCTGAATTTACTTGTTTCATCCTCTTGTTATTGAATTATTTTTGTATTTCTTTAGCACAGGATTTCTATACTAATATTTTCCTGTTTTCCATAAGGATAATTCCACACCACCTGAAGATAACAGCGTTGGATTACGAGGTACTAAGCGTCTTAGCAAAAGCAATATTGACATCTCAGGAGTCTTGGATAATGGGGCACCAAAACAGCCTTTGCTAAGGAAGCAGAGTGATTCATCAACTTATGACTGTGACACAATAACACAGCACCATGCTTTTCTGTCTAGGTAATTGTGAGTTTCATTGCTATAAATATTTATTTTTATGGGTCAGAAGAATTTAATTGTATATACAGTAACAAGCTATGAAGATGTGAGGCCACCAGAATAAGCAAACTCATTATAAACATGGCAGTTCATGCCTGTTTCCGGTGTGAGATCTATTATGCAATGCTGTCCAAGGTGCTGAATTAAATTAAATGCTTAGGGAGACAAGATGGCAAGATCCTCCTGCTGCTTAATGATGTTATATTTTATATTTGATGCTTAGTGACATAACATCACAACTGAAAATTTCTCTGCTTTTTTGTTTTTGGGTGGACGTCTCCTTGATGTCCAGAATTGTGCCTTGAGTATAGGTAAAATAAATTCAAGTGCAAAAGGTCACAAATCTGCACCCATTGGTGCTTATTTACCCAGTGTCTCGGGCATTGCTTCGGTCAGTGTCTTGTGCTGGATTAAAAATCTAGTCTTGGTGCAAAATAAACTCACAGTAGCCCTTTACTGCCATTGGCAAGAACAGTGACTGATCTGTTAAAGCTAAACCTACCCAAAGTATACATGAATTCAACCTCCATGGAAAAAATAAACAAAGAGAGACAGCATTTACCAATCACAAGAAAAAGACCCATCGATAGTATAGCAAACGGAGAGATGCTATTGATCTAGCTTATGATAAAAATGACTATACAGTATATAATTAATTTTGTTGCCAAACATAGTAGTTTGTCACTGATGACCCTTAGCCTTTTTATATAGCAGTACAATTATTCTGTCTCATTTTCCATGAAATCTCTGCAATAAAAAAAACAATTTACTATGGGAACAAATAGTACTCGGTACAGAGAAAATTTCTGAGGTGAAAATGAAACACTACATTGTTTTGAAATTTACTCTGATTTATCTTTTTTCCTCTGAAGTATCCATTCAAGTGTTTTGAAAGATGATATGGATTTTCCAAGAACTGGAAGCTCCAATCTCTGTGAAGTAATCATGGGACGGTTTGACTTCGAAGTATCAGACTTCTTCCTATTTGGTTCACCTCTGGGACTAGTATTAGCCATGAGGAGAACAGTTCTGCCTGGCTTGGATGGTAAGGATTAAAAAAACAAAAAAAACACTTGCCCCAAACTGATAAACTTGCTCTTCCTGCTAATCTACTTGCCATTCCATGCAGTTAATTCTGTAACATTCACAATGTATATATATACAGTGCCTGAACGCAAACCAATAAATATATGAATGAAGGATCACACAACAGAGAGTGCTGATCCTCCATTCATATGTGTATATATAATATATATATATAGTGGAGAAGATGCCGGCACTCATGAAAAGAAAGTCACTGAAGTAGCCGCACTCACAGGACTTACGGTATAAAAAAAGTTTTATTTTGTTGAAGGTGCAAGAACTTAGAATTCCAATGGAGGAACACTCACACCAAAATTATATTGTTTGCCTGGGTGCTGGTAACAAATAATAGCCCAACAAAGTACAGCAATCAACCGCTCAACAAAATACGGTTTTTTTTTATTTAATTTACAAACCCAAACATGGGTTTATTTCAAGTTTACATGATTTTCTAGCAGACTTATGGTATGGAAATCCAAATTACTGACAGAGTCCTCTCATCTGGAAAACCCCAGGTCCCTGGGCATTCTGGATAACAGGTCCCATACCTGTACTCCACATAAGAATCTTCAATTTTCTTTTCCATGAACCCTAACCCTTCTGAAGCTCTTGTAAAAACATTTCCATCACAATATACTTTTCTAAATGTGTGAGGGAATCCTATATATTGTATTCTAATTTAAGTGTAGTTGTATTAATATTCAAAATGTCAGTTTCAAATTACAGTAGAACCCCCATTTAAAGTTTTTCAGGGGGCCAGAAACAGGGAGAATGTAAAATCAGAGGTTTCACTGTAAATTGCCCTAATTATTTAAACTTGTCTAAAACCAACATTTTAAGTTATTTGGCGAAACCCAAATACAGTCCATGACTGGATAGGGCTTTATTGCACTGCAGCCATATTAATTTGGTTCAACACATTGTAAATATGGAATTAGCCCATGCAACTGAGTGGTAATCAACTGTCTATTTGAATTTTAAAATATAGGTATGGGAGCTTTTTTTACAGAAAGCTCCAAATTAATCATATACATCATTCTATTCAAATAATCCAAATTTGAAAAAAATATTTCCTTTTTCTCTGTAATAATAAAACTATACCTTGTACATGATCCTAATTACTGAAATACCTATTATCCAGAAAACCCCAGGTCCCAAGCATTCTGTATCTCTGTTTTCTATTATGGAGTATTATAGGCACTTATCTTAATTTACTCAACATAATAATGCACCCAACATGAAGTTTATTTGAATTCCGGAATGTTTTAAAAAAATTTAACTAAAATGTACATTTGCCCATATGCTTATAATAAGATTTAGTGCTATAAAACCATTAAAATATTCCTAAAAGCAGTTTTACTTATGTATGCATTGAGTGCTATTAGCTGATATATGCACTAAACCGTTTTCATTCTATTTAACACTAATTCATATGAGTGACTTCTGCAAAATGCCAGAATCCTGTTTCAGTGGTAAAGAAAAGCCTCTTGTATCTCTTGTAATGAACACTGTGGTTCCTGATATTTATTGACTGCTATTACATTCACATGTCACTTGCTTGGACCATAAAAGTATTAATTGCACTTTGATTTGTTAAATCAATCCTGGAATTTCCAGAGGCAATGCAGCAATTCATTTTCAAACTGCTTTTAAATTTCATCTTAGTGGCATTTTGAATATGAAGGGATTACACTGAAATGCCTTATGTTGGGATAGACAACTTGTCATACCATTTAACATAACTGAAAGAAACATTAGTATTTACTGTTCAATTTCAGTTTCAAGAAAAATGATAGCTAAAACTGAAGTATTGTTTCATTTAATGTTTTAATGTTTTGTTCTGGGACATAGTTATTCATCGTTATGCTTTTTCTTCTTGGCCTAAAACAGCAACTGCAAGTTGGCCATGTACAGTAGTCGTATCATGTGGCTATCCATGACATCCTAATGGAAGCTATAGGTTATAACATGAATGTTTGTAAAGCCAGTCAGAAACTAACTGGTTTATAGACTGGCCCAGACTTTCTCTTGAATTTAGTGTAATTACATAGCACAATATTATGTACAAGATGATCATCTGGATATCTATGAAATCGTTGTACAATCGTGAAATAAAAGAGTTCTCTGGAGCAGTTTGAAAGGTCTGCATTTGGGGTTTTCTTTTCCTCTTCATTAATAGACTTGTTCTCATCTATAATATGTTCTGCTGCTGCTAGGGTTGCCATTTCACCCATTTAAAGCAGGGCACGTATTGAATGCACACACTGCAAGCTGGATGCATGACTGCCACAAATCAAACTTTGAAGGGGTGAAGTGGCAACCCTTGTTGCCCTTCATATTTCATATGGTTGGTATTCCATGTTGGAAATACTATTCATGATTTAGTGAAGACAGATTTAAGGTTTCCAGAAGTCAGATATTTTGATTCTTGAAACCTTTTTCTGTTATAAATAATGCACATTTTTAGACCTAGGGGCTGATTGCATTTCTTAAGTGCAGCGCATTAGATGCAAATGTGCACCAGTGTGGATCTAAATAGATTAAAGCTGGGTCATTGATTAACCCACTACTTTCTCATTGTTCTAGGAACTATAATGTTCCCGCTACTGATTTTTAAACCATAAACAATGAAGCCATTGAAAGGTGTTTCTCTTATGCATGAAACCTAACAAACATAACAAATGTTGTAGTGTTTAGATTTTTAGAATGTTTCTGGAAAAGAAAACCATATCACAATTACAATTAGAACCCAAATAGAAATACTTAGGACTGTGCTTGGTAAGTGTATGTTGGTGTAAAGGATTTTAAAGTATTTGGGAAACAGTTGGTAAATGCACAGGTATTGTATATCATTAAGCATTGACTCAAATCAGTAATATAAGTAAAATGAGTTTAGTTCCAAGATGAGCAAAGGTCAATGCTGTTAATGGGGAAGCTTTATATGAAAAACACTCAGGTTCAGCATATGAGGTTTCTTAGAACAGTTATGCAAATACAAGAGCCTTGGTCCCTGAAGAATTCATTTCATCCTGAGCTGCATGAAAGAGCCATTGTATCTTCTTCTTTTATTTTCTCTCTGCATTCGTCAATAAAAATATTAAGTGCTAAATGCATTATTATTTTCCTCTTATGTGTATTCCCTAGCTCTTATGAATATGTGGCTTACCGTGCTGGTTCTGTCTAGTGTTAGCCTCCATTATTCTCTGATTGACTCTCTCCAGGCATACCAATACCCTTCAATCATTTAAAAATCACCTTACAATTAGACTGAAGGCAGAAATATGTTTCTTGTGCCAAGTTACAGTTGAATTCCAGTCCTGTCACTGAGCATATATGGGGCTCAACAAGGCTGAGGTCTCTTTAGCAGTTAATAAACACCAGCAAGGGGTGTGGTCTGGGATAACTAGGGTATAGACAGTAGTAAGTTGGCAGTAATAATAAACACTAGATATAGTGATTGCTGTAAAAAAAAAAGTTAATTTCTAGCATGTATAGATAGCATTGTTTTGTGTAGCCAAAATGTTGACACAAAAATTGTGCCCTACTAATAAACTTCTCTAGCATGCTTCATTGGCATAAGCAACCAACTGTACCTAATGCTTGCCTCCTTTATGAGGACACTGAAAAGTGTCCAGTGCTTTTTTCTACTGTATGTCTAGCTTTGTTCCATGTCTGTCTGTACTTCTGATCCTTGCTGTTGTTCCTGTTGCTGACCTTGTCTACCTTCTGGTTTGTTTGACTGCTGCCTTCCCTGACCCCTAACTGACATCTAGATGTAATTGAACTCTGCCTGCCCTGAACTTGGCCTGTTAATGACTTTGCTTGAACTCTTCCTTCTCTGACTTTGGCCTGTTGCCAACAGCTCTTGATCTCTGCCTTTCCTGAACTAATTCTGCTTTCTGGTTTTAGTTGCTAATCTGCTTCCCTCCTGCTATTCGCAGCACTGTTCCATCTTTGGTTGTTGCTGTGTCTGTGTTGAGGTCCATAAGATGCGCTTCCAATTCGAATGTAAATTCGAATGTGAGATTTATCACACCACGAGCATGGAAACAGTTCTAATTCTAATATTCGAGGCCAAAACCTGCCAAGTTAATTTACAATTCAATGGCAGAGGTCTGTTAGAATATTTTAATTGCCTTCCTGACATTCGAGTTTTTTCAGAGGGAAAGCTCGATTTGAATTTTTCGGGTCGGGACTATTTGATCGAATATTATATGTTGTAATTTTTTCTTAAATAACCTCCCATTCGGGTTGTGAGTATATTCAAATTTATTAGAGTAAAAAATAATTCATAAATTCAAAATTCGACCTTTGACAAATCTGCCCATAACTGACAATTTCAATTCTAATAAAACCAAGTACGAGCTGGTAGAACAAAAATGCTTTGAATACAGTTGTGTATGGACTGATAATAAAACACAAACATTTCAGAGAACATTATAGCTGAGAACCCCCTGTAGCATGTGAACTAGACACAGGGACTGAAATAGGCGGCACAGCAATGACTGTGATACATAGTTATTCCTACTGTAAAATACTATCTACAAGAACTTGGTGTGTTCTGTGCTTGTGTGGTTTTCCTCTGAATTTCTTCCCACACTACAAAAACATACAACAAACATAATTGGTTCCATTCAGTGTGTGAATGCAAGAGGGAAAATAAGCTTTTGTAAGGTTATGACTACCATAGAACATGCAGCTATACTATGACAATTACTATTAAATCACCAAATTATTTACCAATTTAATATTAGAAATAATGTTACTCAATGTATAAT
The DNA here is from genome assembly GCA_038501925.1 of Xenopus petersii. Lineage (NCBI taxonomy): Eukaryota > Metazoa > Chordata > Amphibia > Anura > Pipidae > Xenopus > Xenopus petersii. Next base: position 41,255,152 of record CM076675.1, read on the forward strand.
ACTATACAATTTGTATTATTTTAATAAACATAGCCAAGGCAAATGACCAACAGGTGCATAGAGCATATTAAAATTGGTATACTTGTAGGGTTAGATTCAAGATAGGTTCATAACATAAACAATATGCTGATGGCAGAAGCACACCTTTAGTGCAGATGACGTAGGGTAAATGATTTTATTATTTTCATCTTTAATTGTATTTAGTCCAGCATTTGCTTACCAGCTGATGATCTGGCTTACCCGTTATCCATATTTCTAGCTTTCTACACACTTTTCTTTCTTTTGTAGATGTCTATAGATGATCCTAAGTATGGAACAGCTTCAAATTAAAGGAACAAGGGTCGCTATAAAACATGCTGATGTACTTATTTTATTGCTTCTAGTTTGGATAACATATGTGAGCTGTACAAAACAATGATTTGTCCCCACTGCGTCCAAACTAAACATTTTAAACTCACAAAGCAGCATAGTGTAATATTACACTTTGGAATAAAGCCCATTGAGAAATACTTTTCATCCCGTCACTGGATGCCATTATTATCTGATTACGTACAGTAGAAATTGTTAACAAGTAGATATAGGTGGACTAGGAGGAGGAAGGAGAGCAGAGAATGGACGTAAGAATGATTTCTTTGTATACAAGCTTCCCTTAACTTAGTCTATATGAACAATTATATTTTCTTTGTCTTCTGGGGAGAGATAGGTTTAGTCAGAATATATTGTATCAAGGTTCTGTGTCTATTAATTAGAATTTTGCTTGAGTAGAATCCAAAAAAAGATTCATATACTAATGGTAATGGAAAATGGGATTTTATACTGTAATCCTTTTTAATCTTCTGTAACTAGTGATGAGACTCTGTCCAGGCTGTGCCCTGTGTTTGGCAAAGGGGAATGTAAAATATTGCTGTGATGTGAGCAAAAAAATATTCAGTATGCAGTATAACAAAATATTTTGAGGGAAGTATGAATATTCCGGGCAGACGCTAAATAGAATGGTCAGAGTAATAATACTTTCACTGTTCATGTTGCACCCCCCATGCCGCTCGGATACCTCCTCCCACAAACATCTTCACTTCACCTATTCACCACTGCTTCCCTGGTGCTGTTCCCTTGATTGCCGGCACTTTTCTCTATTCCAAATGTGCCCAGTTGGTCATTCCGTCCCCGAACTTTGCTGCCCTAGGCCCAGGCAATATTGTGGCCTGCATACAAATCTGGGCCTTTGGATTAAAAAATTGTGGAAGATATTGCCACAAATAATAAACAATATGCCCTTTGTTATTTCAAGTGGCCAGTACTTCTGCATGTGGCAGCTATTCTGGTAAGGTACAGAAAGTTCAGTTTTGACAATTACAGCAGTTCTGCCTTAGTCCTACATCACTTGTATTTATTGACAGCAGTTTGGCTTAATGGGAGCACTTTAAAACACCAAATCAAAATAAGTGTATAAAGAATTCAGGATTTTCTGGAGCTGAGACAGAACCAAATACAGTGGAACTGAATCATCATATACAGTACTTACTAAATGAAGTTATATAACATGATCTTCTAGTTTAGTTTGTATGACATTTATGATGCTTTATTTTATGGTCAACAAACCTAAGTAAGATCTATGTCAAATATCCAGCAAATCGTATCATGGACTATGAAAACGTGCTGGGAGCTGTCTAGGACCAGCTTAGTGCAGTGAACTAAGTGAACTAAACAGGTTTATTTGCTTTTGCACATTGTATAGTAAAACTATGCTGGTACTGCTTTGTTTCATACCAGAATCTCATCGAGTTCATCTAGTATGTAACAACAAAATCAAAGCTTCATTACAATATTAAGTAGGGATGCACCGAATCCAGGATTCTGTTCGGGTTTCGACCAGGATTTGGCCATTTTCAACAGGATTCGGCCGAATCCTTCTGCCAGGACGAACCGAATCCTAATTTGCAAATGTAAATTAGGGCAGGGAGGCAAATTGCGTGAATTTTTGTCACAAAACAAGGAAGTAAAAAATGTTTTCCACTTCCCACCCCTAATTTGCAGGATTCTGGGGTTCGGCCAAATCCAAAATAGTGGATTCGGTGCATCCCTAATATTAAGTCTATTACATGCATGTATCTCCACTGACCATTTTATACATTTTCCTCTTTTATTGTGTTCATTTCATGAATGATATTTAATTGGTTGATAAATGCTGTTTATTTGTAGATTTTCTTTGATTCTCTCTATGTCTTTCTTTGTTTCTTTATTCTCTTTGTTTCTTTCTTTTTCTTTATTCTCTTTCTTTTTCTCTCTCTTGCTTTCTTTTTTTTTCTCTCTCTCTCTTTATTTTTCTTTCTTTCTCTTTTTCTTTCTCTTTCTCTTTTTCTCTCTTTCTCTCTTTCTTTCTTTCTTTCTTTCTTTCTCTCTTTCTTTCTTTTTCTCTCTCTTTCTTTAGAGGGGGAAAAAAATAAAAAGTAGTTTCGATCTCATTCCTTAAATCTGCTAAAATAACTTTGAAACAAGAATGGGGTAAAAACCATAGTTATCCTAGCTGAGATGTGACCAGAAAGGAATAATGTATTTTTAATAAATAAATTAACATATATATATATATATATATTATTGAAGTTTTTCCTTCCCTCATAGAAAATAAGGGATTTCACAAGGTCTGAGTTTCAATGTTTTATTATGTTGGTTAAAGTAGACAGGCATTTTCTTTTGGAAAATCAGGGAAATTTGATCTGTGTGCCTAGACCCCAGAGTACATTGCATGCGGCTGGTTGGCATGTTGGCCCTTAATTTGTACCACCCAAGCCTGGGCCTTTGTTGCCTTGCTAAAAATCCAGGCCTAAAATTAATTACTAAGCCTTATATTGTGACTTTTATATTCTATATATACTTTATATTGTCGGCCCCTAAGCTCAGAACAGGTGCAATGAATAAACTGAAAAGATAGGGAGCTACTGACACAGATCTTGAGCAGGCACATGAGCATAGTGTGCAACTTTTCTAGCCAACATTTTTGTTAAGCTTTAGTTCAACACAATGTTTAAGCACTATATAAGACTGGAAATGAATGCCGTTTCTATCCCCCTTTTCTGTGTTTGCTCAAAAATCTAAAATGTTTCCAAAATGTCACATTTCATTTTGTTGACATTAGTCTGCCCTTACATTTCGTATACATAAAAAGCTACACTCAGATTTTCTAACACATCAAATGTCAATTATTTTCTTCATGCCATTATAATAACATCAAATATGTCCACTAAGTATATTTTGTGATTAGAAATCATTAGATAAAACAACACTATTATGATTATATTCAGCAGAGATTACTCCTAAGTCATAGCATAAAAGGACACAGGGTGCAATGAATTTAAAATGTTAATACAGATGATGCTAAAATATTAAAGGTATGCCTGAACTGCTCATATTCCTCTCTCTACCCACAGTGTGCCGAGCCCATCCTGCTTGCACCCAAGTCTACAGTTTCTTCCACTCTGCTGACCCATCAGCTTCGAGACTGGAGCCACTTTTGGAGAAGTCTTTCCACATGCTTCCACCATTTTATGTGCCCAGATACCAGAAGAATCCTCTGGGCGATGGCAAGTCCTATCTTTTAGGTAATGTCAAAAAAATTCAATGTGATTTAAAAGGAATACACATCCCCAACTGTATCCCTTTTGTCCCCCTTTTAAAGGAGAAGGAAAGGCTAAAATTAAGTAAGCTTTATTGGAAAGGTCTGTATAAATACACCAGTAAACCCTCAATGTAATGCTGCTCTGAGTCCTCTGTCAAAAGAAACACAGAATTTATTTCCTTCTATTGTGTACTCATGGGCTTCTGTATCAGACTTCCTGTTTTCATCTTAAACCTCCAGGGCATGGCCTTGAGCATGCTCAGTTTGCTCCTCTCCCCCTCCCTCCTCCTCTCTCTGCTGTAATCTGAGCCCAGAGCTATGAGCGAGCAGGGAGAGACTCAGGCAGGAAGTGATGTCACACAAAGCCAATATGGTAGCCGCTATCCTAAACAAACAGAGAACATTTCTAGAGCTTTTTACTCAGGTATGGTAAAGCATTCTGCAGAATAAATATAGTGTTATAGCTTGCACTATTGTGGCAAATCTATTGGCATAAACTGCTTCAGTAGCTTTCCTTCTCCTTTAAGTATGTTTAAACTTAATATTAAGTACAGTTAATTAGTGTAGTGATGGGCGAATTTGCGACGTTTCGCTTTGCCAAAAAATTTGTGAAACGGCGAAAAATTCTCGTTTTTGACGCCGGCGCCCGTTTTTTCGAAAAACATTTTTTGACGCCGCCAAATTTTTGCCGCAAATTTTCGCAGGCGTTTCACGAATTTATTCGCTGGTGGCGAATCGCGCAAATTCGCAGCGAATTCACGCCTGGCAAATAAATTCGCCCATCACTAGTGTTGGGCAGCTTTTATGGAATTGCATAGGACACAAGTGGCAATGTGTATTTTCAGGTGAAAGACATCTGACTGCAAGTTTTTCACCTGTCCTCTTTTATCTTAGGCATCAGACTAATTATTTATTTTAAAGCCTTAAAATCATGCAGTGATGTAAATATTGGGCTTGAGATTTTGGGCCTGAAATATAGCTATGTAGCATGCATCCAGGTTCAGGCTGGGGTATGTGAGGTCCACTGGGGTTGCTACCCCAGGGCCCCACACCCCCTCTACGGCCCCGCCACCCGCCCACTTACCCACCACTAGGCCCTCCTCATGGTCGTGAACCATCCTTATTGCTTAACTTTTGACATGGTCAGGGAGGATGGGTAGCAGGGGAGAGATGAGGGGCCACAATCAGGTCTGGATTGAGGGAGGGTAGCAGAGGAAAGGCCAGATTGGGTTAGGATCAAGGGAGAGAGCAAAGTGGGGGAGCACAGCCAGATTTAGTCTAGGTCGAGGGAGGAAGGGCAGAGGGGGGAAGCGACGGGGCAGGATTGGGTCTGGGTTGGCGGTCCCAAAAGAGCCAGGGCCCACCAAGGTTTGTCCTGCTGGTCCAGTCCGACCCCTGCATGCAACCATATACCGATAATATCAACAATAACTAATATCTGTGCTAAAGTACTTTCATTTAATCTGTCATGTTATGTTTTTTTTGTTTATTAGTTGAACATTGGTGCTTGCCATTGAAATGTTCATTGGTGGGAGATGGAGGGTGCATGCTCAACACAATGAATGTCTTTATATGCAAGCACTACTTGGATGCACTAAGCTGTATATCATATTGTGAATTATTGCAATAATGTGGGCCTAAAGTAGAGAGCACATTTCAAAAATGGACTGAGCATAAAAGTGAGCACAAAATCCTAGTGAGCAACAGCCCTTTGGGGTTATGTAATAAAATATACTCAATTTGCCCAGTTGCAGTAACCCATAGCAACCAATCAGCAGGTAGCATTTACTGGTCACCTGTTTAAAAACAAAAGTTGATATTGGTTACTGCCCCGGGCAAACTTAGTGCCTTTTATTATATTCGGGGGTTTGTGTCTTTGTATACGGTTAGTTAATATGCTCAGGTGCTCAAAAGGGAAAAAGACAGTAATGCTTGTAGTAGCTCATAATGTAGAGCAGGTGGGAATACAGAACATAGCTGTAATTCAATATATTGTTAAAAGTGCTTCTTTCTTACATGTCATCCTAAGTGAATGGCTGCAACTACCCTTCAAGCAATATTTTACATGAAATTACATACCTTATACGTACACACAAAATTGCTCACTCTTTGTGTTTTCCTCGCCTTAGTAGCAAATAGAAATCTTACCCATATCCTCAATACCCAATATGGTTTAAAATACTGGTAATTGGGTCTATGTGGCTTTGTATTGTAAGTGCCCTTACATATCGTACTTATAATACAAACTGATTCTAATTGTGCCAATTGAAATTCTGTTCTGGGCATAGCAAGAGAAATTTCCATCTACTGTAATACATTATTCAATCGCTTTCTATTGTAACAACAGCATTTTAGCTGCTTTCTTGAAAGGGGTTTAGTATCATTTTCCTTTTGTGAAATATAACGCTGTATATCAGTGAAGGATTTTGCAGATGAATACTAAGAAATGACCTGTAATATTTATTGAGACAGGGAGCTAACAGAAATGATTACAGTGAACTAACAGCACTGTTATTAGCCATTTTCTCTTAATTTGAACTTTATAAGCACTATTACAGTTGTCTACATTATATATGCACAGAACAAGCAAGTGCTTTTTAAATATGGGCTGCTTATCAGCTGCAAGGTTATATAAGTTTCTGAGCTGTATTAAAAGAGGTATAGATGTGCTTGAGGAGGGGGTTATTCCTTTACGCTAGTGCTAGTAAGGCCCCATCTAGAAGTTTTGGTCTCCATTGCTTAAAGGGGATATTACTGAATTAGAGAAGCCCAAAGAAAGGCAAATAAGCTGGTAAAGGGTATGAAAAGTCTCAGTTAAAAATAAATACTGGCCAAGTCGGGCTGTTTACACTGGAGAAGAGGCAGTTAAGGGTGATATGATAATTATGTATAACTTTATAAGGGGACTATATAATAAACTCTCTAATGCTTTACTTATTCATCAAAATTTAAATGTAATGTTCCTGTCTCTGGTGTTTCAGTGTGGCAGCTCAGTAATCCAGATGTAGACTCTGAAATGTTACAATTTGTTACACTAGTTGATACATTTCTCAGTAGCTTCCGTGGAATTCCAGCAACCATTGTATCAATTCTAAGAGCTGCCTTTCAGGCATGGTCACACAGATCACTGGCTTGAGTCCTGCAGCTGGTTGGGTATCCTATGGTTGGGTATCCTGCTGGTTGGATTTTCAGATGTGAGTATGGATGTCTGTTTGTCTGTGGGTCTTATCTATATTTATTACCTTAATATATATATATACTGTATATATATATATATATATATATATATATATATATATATATATATATATATATATATATATATATATATATATATATATATATGGTTGTGGATAAAGAAGTTGCAGGTCAAGTAGTGGGTCCAAGCAGTTAAAAATGTGGGTTGTGGGTTTGGGTTGCAGTGATGTTACATACATAAGCTGCTCCCATATGTATATGTATATCCTTTCACTGGCGTCCAATCTCCTCTAAAATCAAATTCAAACTACTCATACTTACATTCAAGGACCTTAACAATGAAGCCCCCCTGCTGTATCATTAATCACAAATTGGTTTCTAAAATCCTTATGTCTCATTTGTACCCCAACATTTAGTTGTAAACGAGTAGGACCCTCTACTTGTTTGTTATTCACCATTTGTTCCCTGTTCATTGTAAACTAAAGTAAAGCACTGCGTAAAGTGTTGGCATGTTAAATAAATGATGATGATGATAGTTAAGTTGGGTTGAAAAAAGACCAAAGGCCATCAAGTTCAACCTCTCCAAATGAAATCCAGCACCCATACATACTAGGGATGCACTGAATCCACTATTTTGGATTCGGCCGAAACCCCTGAATCCTTTGCAAAAGATTCAGCTGAATACTGAACCAAATCCAAATTTGCATATGCAAATTAGGGATGGGAAGGTAAAAACATATTTTACCCCTTTGTTTTGTGACAAAAAGTTATGCTACTTCCCTCCCCCCCTAATTTGCATATGCAAATTAGGATTAGGATTCGGTTCAGTCAGGCAGGCAGAAGGATTCACCCGAATCCGAATCTGCTAAAAAAGGCCGAATCCCCAACCGAATCTTGGATTCGGTACATCCCTAATACATACATACTGACCCCTCCATACACTCACATAATCTATACGTACCAATCTCTATACAAATTCTCGGCTGATAAATATGTTTGAGTAAAGTGTAACCTCCATTTCATATGTGAGGGGCCTTGCTGTGAACTTTACGTTCCCCCTCCATGGGTTTTCACTCCTCCACATGGAATGGCTCTTACCAGCCAGGGCTTGGGGCAGGGCATCACAGACTGTGACCCCTTTACTCATGGCTAATTTCAGACCTTATTGTAAAGAGGCCTGTTATGCATCTGATTTTGGTGCAGAAATTTATTTCCTGATACCTTGGCTTGTTTTATTAACTCTTACAAGCCTGTATCATGACCATCTATACTACTTCAAATGAAAGTTCTGTTCCTCTAGTCTAAAGGGGTGGCCTCTGGTGCTGTGATACTTTTTATGGAAAAAAAAGATCCCCTGCTGTCTATAATGTCCTCTAATGTATTTGTATTAGTCCTGTCTTATCATTTATCAATATTGCTACTATAAGTTATTGACCTATGTGCACTGTTAAATAAAACAAAACCCATTAGGCCTTATATTTTTTTAAATGTTAACATAATGGCAATGCAGGGATTTATGTACGCGAGAAAAGTCTGCTACTCTTGGTTTGTAAAGCAGCTGCGAATGGGATCAGGCTTGTCCTGTAATGCATACATAGAGCCTTAACTGCTGTGCACAATGAAGGGGGTCTGCTGATATTGCTGGAAGTTAAAGGAGTGTTATTTTCCTTCAGTCAAACCTTTTTATAGCTCCATGGATAATGGAATTGAGACAAAAATTGGTATTCATTGAACCTGGGTACATGTTTTCACTAAAACATTCTTTTATCTGTGACTAGGCCAATGCATAATGAAGTTAGTTGCCTCTGGAAAGTGACATTAACTCCACATTCGGCGTTGAAAAGACTGCCATTGTTTATTATCACATCACTGCAGCAGCCCATCCAGTGCAGTGTTATTAAGTTTTGTCCCTCATCCCATCAGCTCTGACTGATGCAGAAGTGATTCTTTGTGACAAGCGTCTGAGCCAGACAAATACCATTTAACTCATCAGTCCAGAAATATACAAACCTCATCCGGCACTGGAGTTTTCATTTTACAATATAATATTACTGATTTTATGTACAGTATTTGTATTATGATTGTATGTATATGTATTATTTACATATAATAAGTAATTAGGACAATTACAATGCCGACTTCCTGTTTCATACCTCCCAACTGTTCCATTTTTAGAGGGACAGTCCCTCTTTTGAAAGCTCAACCTGCAGTCCCATGTTTGCACTGGAAAGTCCCATTTTCTCTGAAAAAGAAACTAAGTTTCTAACTTAATTGTCTTTTGGCAGAAAGCCCAGAACAGCCTCAGCTGCATATAAGACTTTTGTAACAATTTCAAGATAAGCAAATAAGTAATTGTAACAATATAAAATAACAGGTCCCTTGGGAAAAGTTATTAATATAGCGCTACTTATATAGGCAGCACTATACAGCAAAACAATAAATCAACAGAACAAACAGGGGTCAATACAATAATAAATATATATATATATAAATACAAAGTACAGTTACATTAAAGGGGGTGGTTCACCTTAAGTATTTTATAAAATGGTCAATTCTAAGCAACTTTTCAATTGGTCTTCAATATTTATTTTTTATAATTTTTTTTAAGTATCCCTTTAAAATGTTTACACTTTTATATTTTTTAAGACAGAAATAACAAGGTTTGAATTTAGGGCAGGAGAGAGTGGGCTTTTACTGTGGACCCTTATACTTAGAAGTGCACTATTGTGCTTTCTGCATGTGGACCCCCGACTCCTGTCTGGTGCTGACAAGGTGAGTGCCGCCTCGGGCAGCAAAATTATACTGTCATGGAAAAACATGTTTTTTACAAAACACATCAGTTAATAGTGCTGCTCCAGCAGAATTCTGCACTGAAATCAAGAGCAAACAGGTTTTTTTTTATATTCAATTTTGAAATCTGATATGGGGCTAAACATTTTGCCAGTTTCCCAGCTGCCCCAGTCATGTGACTTGTGCCTGCACTTTAGGATGGAATTACTTTCTGGCAGGCTATTTCTCCTACTTAATGTAACTGAATCAGTCTCAGTTAGACTTGGCTTTTAGTATTAAGTGCTGTTCTTAGATCTTCCGGGCAGCTGTTATCTTGTTAGGGAGCTGCTATCTCGTTACCTTCCCATTGTTCTGTTGTTAGGCTGCTGGGGGGGGGAAGGGGTGATATCACTCCAACTTGCAGTACAGCAGTAAAGAGCGATTGAAGTTTATCAGAGCACAAGTCACATGACTGGAGGCAATTGGCAAATTGTCTAGCTCCATGTCAGATTTCAAACTTGAATATATCAAAATCTGTTTGCTCTTTTAAAAAATGGATTTCAGTGCAGAATTCTGCTGGAGCAACACTATTAACTGATGTGTTTTGAAAAAAACAAGTTTTCCCATGATTTAAGGCATTTTGGCATCATAGGCATTACCAAAAAAAAATAAGTCAAATGAGGTTTGAAGAATAAATGAACTGTACTTTGCATTGAAATAAAATCTGTATTTTGCTATTTTGGATAGACATAGACATATTTACCCTATACAGATAGATCTAAAAAATGGTGTGCTTTTCATTTTGCAGGAGATGCTATCCAAGCCTGCAGTGCTGCTTTTGTAGAACACTCTACCACCAATAACACATCTTCAGCTGATACATCTCCACCAGCCAGCCTATCCACCCCAACACAGAGAAAATCCAGAAGGTCGAGCCTATTGAGCATGAGCAGCGAGATGTCTGGGTCTTCAGAAAGCTTGCCTTCAGCAAAGATTGCCAATAGTAAGTTGTCTGTTATACAGCTGCATCTTAGTTACTTGGCTGTGCAAATGCACAAGGAATGAGAGATCTTAATTGCTTAAGCAACCTTTTTTTTTTAATGAGAAAGTGATATCGACCACTGACAAACCAGCTGGATCCAAAAAGTAAAATGAACAAGGTCCTTCAACCAAAACTGTATTTTGCACAGTGATAGAAAATGTAATTCTAAGCAATTTCCAGTATATACCGTATAAATTCAAATATAAACATAAAAGCAAGGTAATTGCTATTAAAAGCAGTATCTGCATAGTTGTATTCTTTGCTCTCCTGGCTACTGAAACAAAGTCGGCTGATTAAAAGACCTAGAGGAAACCTGACTCAGACAACAAAAAGGAATAAACACTGCTTTCACCTGAAACTGCATGTATTAATCACCTTTAAACCATTGAGAATGTTTAATTAATGAATATTATTGGAACATTGCCTAGAATTTGAATTTTCTTCCATTACACATTAAGATTTTGACTGTCTTGTACAGTGATGGGGGCAGTGTAAGTCAGCTATGGTGGGTTGATTGGCTGACCTTGTTAAGGAGGAGTATGAGGTTAATTCACTTCCATGCAAGCACAAACATACAAAGTAGTATTTATCTGCAAGTCAGTCATCTACACAGGTGTAATTATTTGAATTAGCCCAGCATGTTTAATAGCTTGTTTTATATTATCAGCTAATATGTACAGACTCTTTCCTTTTCGTTGCTTCTCACTGGCATAGAGTGTATATAAAAATGCAGAATCCATTGATTTTTGACACCTAATAATTATTAATAATCAAATATTTGAGCCTGGAAATGATGTACAATGGGACCCTAATTATGTCCTTTTAATTAGTTATATTAAATGATGTTGAGGTTCATAGGTGAGTATACCTGTTACAATCTTACTTTCTGCTAATCTCCATTGAAGATCATTTTTTCTGAATATATTGCATTGATTCATTCATCATTTGATCTTTATGAACTAAAAAAACCCTTTGATCATAACAAATAGCATTAAAATCATAAGTGACTATCCCAAGAGAGATTTATTGTCCGAGGGCCACAGTTAATGGACAATTTGACCAGAAAACCCCAGACTTTTATAGATAGAAGACAAAAAAAAAAACCAGAAGAGTAAAATCAATAAAATCTGCCTGTCTCTTCAGCACTCCCACGAGGATGCTTGTAATCCATTTATAAAGCATCAATATATTTCACTACATTACCACTAATTGCTAGGACAAATTACACACAAATAATGTCAATATGAATAGATGGATGCCAGGAGATACAAATTTCCTCGCTAATGCAGAAATAAAAGGGACATAAATTAGCAGAGATGCAGGCATTTATTAGGAACATGCAATGATTAGATCAATGCAGTGGACAGTTGCTAAATTCAGCGCTCAGTTAATATGTTATTGTTTATTCTCAATGCATTTATTAACCATGTCTTTTATTGAACTTATGGCACAGCTCTGGGATTTCTTAAAACTTCTTGTAACTTAATAATAAAAAGCAAGGGATCACAAAGTACAGTTTGCAGATTAAGTGTGGACTTTGTAGATTTTACATAATCTTAAGATTTAGCTTTATCAATCCCTTTGCTTGAAAAACTAGGCTACATTATATTACTGCAAGCTGAAATAACAATTGAAACATATGGGAATGCAGTTTCACTATAAACACCTGTTACATTAACTTTTCTTTTTCCCCTAGTTACAGCAAACTGGTGGGGAACCAAGCGCATTGATTATGCTCTGTACTGCCCTGATGTACTTACTGCTTTCCCCACTGTAGCACTGCCGCACCTATTTCATGCCAGCTACTGGGAATCCACTGATGTGGTGGCCTTTATTCTGAGACAGGTAACAGTCATTCCTAAAGGAATATATACTGTGTTTAAAGTGTATATCCGGCTGAGCCACACACCTTGAATGTATTGTGTAATTAAGTCTATTTCACAATATATTTATATCTAAACTGTGTAGTCTAGCTAGACTTATACTGATGTATTTATATAATTCTGATTGTAAAGTAGAGATAACCGTGTAAAAATGCTACTCAATGGACTGTTACTTGGGCAAACTAAATACATTTGAGATTGTATATACAGTGAAACCTCAATTTTTCATCCCATGATTTTTAAGGAACATATCTTCTCTGCTAAAGGGCTGTGGTTGCCTTGGGCTGGTACAGAAGCCCAAAACATAATGTACAACATTTTTAGCTACTTCTTTAGTTAAGCTTTAGTTTTCCTTTAAAGGAACAGCGTAAAAATAAAAACTGGATAAATTGTGCAAAATGAAAAATGTTTCTAATTTAGTTAGCCAAAAATGTAATGTAGAGTATAAAGGCTGGAGTGACTGGATGTCTAACAGAACAGAACACAACTTTGTGTTTTGCAGTTCTCTAACTCTGAGTTAGTCAACGACTTGAAGGGGTGTCACATAGGACATATCTGTTTGTTGAGTTTGCAATTGATGCTTAGTATGCAGCTCAGTTATGACCCATGTGCCCCACCCCCTCAGATCACTCCAGCCTTTATACATTAAATTTTTGCCTAACTATATTGAAATTTTTTTTTATTTTGCACAGCCCATCTATTTACCCAGTTTTTATTTTTACACTGAACTGTTCCTTTAAAGGAGAACTAAAGCCTAACTAAAGAACTAGGCTAGAAATTCTGTACATTATGTTTTGGGCTTCTGTTCCAGCCCAAGGCAACAACACCCCTTTAGCAGTAAAAATCCGTGTCTGCAAAGATGCCCGAGTAGCTCCCCATCTTTTTTTCTACTGATTCACTGCACATGCTCTGTGCTGCTGTCAGTTACTGAGCTTAGGGACCAACTCACAATATACAGTACACATAGAATATATATGTCACATTATAAGGCTTATTCGTAATTAATACAGATCATTACTACATGGCAGCACAGAAACCAGTGCAATTAGCATCAGAATTTAATAATCAGACCTGTAGCATCAGCTTATATTACAGACCAACCTCATTTTCTGCTTGATAATTAGTGACGACCCCTAAGCGTAGCTTCTAAACAGCTGATCAGAGCCCACTGAGCATGTGGGTTTCACAGACACTTTCCAAGATGGTGACCCCCTGTGACAAGTTTGAAGTCCTGAATCATTGCTGCTATTGACAAGCTGAAACTTTAGGCTGGTGCAAAACTGCACCCATGAGTTCCCAATATGACCCTTGTGACAGGTTCAGTTGCAGAACAGATTTTCATGTTTTCATGATGTTTAAATATCCTTAATTAAGGGTTAAAACAATGTATGTATCCTCTCAATTTCCTTTCCTGCAGTTGATGAGATATGAGAGTGTACAGATTCAGCAAAAGGAAGGCATCGACTGCATGAACATGAGCCCCTCCAGCCGACAAGAGAAATGGCTTCGGAAGAGAAACCACGTCAAATTGCGCGTATGTTAAATGTCTGCTAGAAAATATTCCTATACATCTACTTCTTTATTTTCTGACCTTGTTAAAATAAGCTAGGAGTTTTACAGGTATAGTGGCCCAGGAAACCACAAACTGAAATGGTGCTTTACAACTTACTTTATCCATGTCAAGTAACTGGCAAAAGCAGAAATGAGTTACAATTGTATTTCAGGCTAAAATGCTTCTTTCATCTCAGAAACTATTTGCCCCCCATTTTTGAGTTAAGTTCACTCAGATGGGCTTAAAGGTGCATTCACACTATCTAAACTTCCAAAAAAATTTTTTTTTTGCATAGACATACCTGATTCCACAGACTGAAAGGAAACCATTATCTGAACCATTTTCCAACACCCTCTAGATCAGAGTATTGACTCTGCCACCTTATTCTATTTAGAAATAAAGGATTCTGGGACTTGAAGTTCCTTTGCTTGCCTTCACAATGGAACAAAGGTCAGAGATGGGTTGCATTACACTGTGAGCCTAAAGAGGATTGAGAACTAATCTCTATTATATTTTTTTCCTATCTGTGGAATCACGTGTGCCTGTGTACAAAAAAAAATTACACTAAATAAACTCATATCAAAAAAGGTGGTATAGTTTCCCTTTCATTTCAGATGCCTCTATTTTCCTGGGGAAATCTCATTAAACTGTATGCACTTTTATTTGTTTGATTGCCATCACCCTCTGGAACATGAACTGGGGGTTATACAGAACTTTACACCATTGGGCTGAAACTGTGGCAATCAGTGCAGAAGCAAAAAAGAAAGAACACAAACATCTGAAAGGAGCTCTGTGGTTACTCAGATTGGGCCTTTATAAAAACAAAATCTAAGCCTAGCAAAAAGACCAAACCAAGTAACAGAGGGGAAGAGCTTAGCAGGCAAAGCAGCACAGTCAACCAATATATGGCTGGAACATCGGAAAAACTTAGGACAATTTTCAAGAAACATCACATTCCTGTGTATTTCAAACCCAGCAACACCCTAAGGCAGAAGTTGATGCACCCTAAAGACCCAACACCAAAGCACACGAAGAGTAATGTGGTCTATGCTGTCCAGTGAAGTGATGAGTGTTCCGATCTATACATTGGGGAGACAAAGCAACCGCTCTGTAAGAGAATGGCCCAACATAGTAGAGCTAACTCCTCAGGACTAGACGCAAGGATTTACATCTCAAGGAAAAGGGCCATTCCTTTGAGGACAACAATGTGCACATTTTAAATAGAGAGGAGCAATTTTCTGTTTCGTTACAACTGCACATGTGCGGAAACTCACAAAAATTGCAGAAGCGCTGGTCTCATTCCGAAGATTACCAAAGGGTCTGAAGATGACTGGCACGTAGTGACTTGCCGCTCTCGCATACATCTTTAGTTTACAGTACTGGCACGTCAGTTTGTCTATTGCACCTTCATCCCTGAAGAAGTATGTGAAGTGGCGCGTCACTATGTGCCAGTACATGTCTATTGCTAACACCTTCAGCACACAGGTAGCAGTATAGACCAAGTGGCAGATCATTTCACTGATGTGAAATATTACTGCTACGGCTAGGCGATTCCTGATGCACTGTGCTGGCAGGCTGCAGTATTAATAATTTCATAATGGAGACTGAGGGCCGGTGTAAATTTGAAAACGGGCTGCATTTGGCCCCCGGGCCTGACTTTGGACATGCCTGTACAAGACACTTTTATTTGGGTTGCTAATCCTGCCATGGTGCTAAAAGTGTGTCATTTACAATAAGCAAAAGTGCTTACACTCAGATTACCGGTATGTATAAGGAAAGTTCACCTTAAAATTATCATCTAGCATTTTCCATATGGACCTGTTCTTGGAAACTTTTGGTCTTCATATTTATTTTGTATGGTTTTTGAATTCATAAAATTGTATTCTACATCTTTACAGCTTTTAGGTGAAAATTATGTTTGATGGGGGTCACTGACCCTGGCAACCAAAGAAGTCTATACTTATACTGAGCCCCTGCCATAGCCATTTCCCATGCTTTTCAAAGGGGGAGGTGGCAAACAGTAAAGGGCATTTTACATAATGTTTTTCTCCCTGGAAAAACATGTGGAATGGCCTTTAAAAAAGAATAATTTTACACGTTCCATGGTGCTCCTACAAAAATACCCCAGGCCATCGCAGTTTTCAACGAACAGGATGAATTTGGGGTATCATAGCGATTATAATCACATAAGGCATCCCCAGTGATTTTTAACTTTCCTTAAAATAACTGTAGTGACTGAATCAACATAGACAGTTGTAAATTTGCTTTCTATGATTTTCTTGCATAAACATTTTATTCCAATTTTATGACAAGCTCAATTTAATGCCACTCTTTCAATTCCCACCCAAGCCTTAAAAAACCCTGTAGGCCAGATATGCTAAAGGCCAGATGTAGCAAATGCTAAATGAGAAATTCCTGTAGGGTTTTAAGCCATTTAATTTTGGGCTACATTTTGATTGAATTTAATAAAATAGCTTATCGGTGCAATCAAATTAATGTTTAATGGACCACTAGTTTATTAAATATCCATGCTCCACTAAGTCAAGCTCCTTATCAATAGGGATGTAGCGAACGTCGGAAAAAAAGTTCGCGAACATATTCGCGAACTTGCGTCAAAAATGTGAACGGTTCGCGAACATATTCGCGAACTTGCGTCAAAAATGTGAACGGTTCGCGAACGTCGCGAACCCCATAGACTTCAATGGGAAGGCGAATTTTAAAAGCTAAAAAAGACATTTCTGGCCAGAAAAATGATTTTAAAGTTGTTTAAAGGGTGCAACGACCTGGACAGTGGCATGCCAGAGGGGGATCAAGGGCAAAAATGTATCTAAAAAATACATTGTTGACACAGCGCTGCGTTTTGTGCTGTAAAGGGCAGAAATCACACTACATTTCTAAACTTGTGTAATAAAATGCTTTAAAACGTCCGGCGTCTACATGCCAATCAAGTCGTGTAAAGGTTACAGCCTGTTCACACGCAAAGACGAAACGCGGCGCTTACTGCAACGCAAAAAAACGCAAAGAGCTTTAATGAATGATACCGTCAAGTGAGCAAATAATAGTTGTTAATCACTAGTTGAGCTTGTCACCTCCAGGATGTTCGTCCTGTTGGTGGCAATATTTCTGTAGTGGTGTGTTTAGCAGTCACCGTGCTTGTGCGCACGTGCACGGTCAGGCAGAGGTAATTCAATGTACAGTGAAGTGAACCAAAAAACACAGATTCTGCAGTGTGGGCCCAGTTTTGGTCTACTTTATTGATCACCTGCGGTGACCATAAAAGATGCGATTTTGCCACTGTTGCAGAACCCTGAAAAATTAGGCATGTGTACTTTCCTGAAAAATTATGTTTCTTTTGTGCAGCCACTGAAGCACAGAGGCCAGAAAAAATATGCCATATAAATGCTGAAAATATTTTTTTTTTTTTGTCGCAGCCACTGCAGCACAGAGGCCAGAAAAAATATGCCATATAAATGCTAACAATATAAATTTTTTTTGTCGCAGCCACTGAAGCACAGAGGCCAGAAAAAATATGCCATAGAAATGCTAACAATATAAATTTTTTTTGTCGCAGCCACTGAAGCACAGAGGCCAGAAAAAATATGCCATATAAATGCTGAAAATATTCATTTTTTTTCGCAGCCACTGCAGCACAGAGGCCAGAAAAAATATGCCATATAAATGCTAACAATATAATTTTTTTTTGTTGCAGCCACTGAAGCTCAGAGGCCAGAAAAAATATGCCATATAAATGCTAACAATATAAAATTTTTTTATCGCAGCCACTGAAGCACAGAGGCCAGAAAAAATATGCCATATAAATGCTGAAAATATTCATTTTTTTTGTCGCAGCCACTGCAGCACAGAGGCCAGAAAAAATATGCCATATAAATGCTGAAAATATAAAAAAAATTTGTCGCAGCCACTGCAGCACAGAGGCCAGTAAAAATATGCCATATAAATGCTGAAAATATTAATTTTTTTTTGTCGCAGCCACTGAAGCACAGAGGCCAGAAAAAATATGCCATATAAATGCTGAAAATATTCATTTTTTTTGTCGCAGCCACTGCAGCACAGAGGCCAGAAAAAATATGCCATATAAATGCTGAAAATATAAAAAAAAATTGTCGCAGCCACTGAAGCACAGAGGCCAGAAAAAATATGCCATATAAATGCTGAAAATATTCATTTTTTTGGTTGCAGCCACTGAAGCACAGAGGCCAGAAAAACTCAGGATTTACCTGCATTCAAATGAAACCAGTAGGGTTTGCACCCTAGTTTGTAACGGTGGCGGAGGGAGGAGGACGCTAAAGGACAGCTGTGTGTGGAGTCATGAGGCTTGAAGAGAAGGACAGCTGCATGGGGAGTCAGAACAAGTCTTCCGGCGTGCAGTAACCCTCCGAGATCCACCCCTCATTCATTTTAATAAAGGTCAGGTAATCCACACTTTTGTGACCTAGGCGAGTTCTCTTCTCAGTTACAATCCCTCCTGCTGCACTGAAGGTCCTTTCTGAGAGGACACTTGAGGCGGGGCAAGACAAGAGGTTCATGGCAAATTGTGACAGCTCTAGCCACAGATCAAGCCTGCGCACCCAGTAGTCCAGGGGTTCATCGCTCCTTAGAGTGTCAATATCTGCAGTTAATGCCAGGTCGCTACCTGCCGGTCGAGGCGTTCTTTGAGGGTGGATCCAGAAGAGTTCTGGCGCTGCCTTGGACTGAAAAACATTTGCATGTCTGACGTTACAGAGTGGCCAAAGTGCTTTGTCCTTGCAGGTGCGCTTGTGGCAGGATTACTGGCACCTCTGCCCCTGGAATGTTGATGAGTTCCTGAAGTGACATCACCCTTAAAAGCATTGTACAACATGTTTTGCAGGCTGGTTTGGAAATGCAGCATCCTTTCGGACTTGTGGTACGTTGGTAACATTTCTGCCACTTTATGCTTGTACCGAGGGTCTAGTAGCGTTGCGACCCAGTACAGGTCCTTCTCCTTAAGCCTCTTGATACGGGGGTCCTTCAACAGGCATGACAGCATGAAAGACCCCATTCTCACAAGGTTGGATGCAGAGATATCCATCTCCGCTTCCTCGTTATCAAGGACTGCATTATCCACGGTCTCCTCCCCCCAGCCACGTACAAGACCAGGGGTCCCCAAAAGGTCACCACTAGCCCCCTGGGAAGCCTGCTCCTGTTGGTCCTCCTCCTCCACAAAGCCACCTTCCTCCTCTGACTCCACTTCTGACACCTCTCCCTGCGTTGCAGCAGGTGCCTGGGTTAGTTCTCGTGATTCCGACCAGAAATCGTCTGCTTCCTGCTCCTCGTCACGCTGGTCTACAGCCTCATCTGTCACTCGTCGCACGGCACGCTCCAGGAAGAAAGCAAAGGGTATTAGGTCGCTGATGGTGCCTTCGGTGCGACTGACCATATTTGTAACCTCTTCAAAAGGGCGCATGAGCCTGCAGGCATCGCGCATAAGCACCCAGTAACGGGGGAAAAAAATCCCCAGCTCTGCAGATCCAGTCCTACCACCCAGTTCAAACAGGTATTCATTGACGGCTCTTTGTTGTTGCAGCAGACGTTCCAACATGAGGAGCGTTGAATTCCAGCGAGTCTGGCTGTTGCAAATTAAACTCCTGACTGGCATGTTGTACCGCTGCTGAATGTCAGCAAGGCGTGCCATGGCTGTGTAGGAACGTCTGAAATGGGCCGACACCTTCCTGGACTGCCTGAGAACATCCTGGAATCCTGGGTACTTCGAGACAAAACGTTGGACTATTAAATTCAGAACATGTGCCATGCAGGGCACATGTGTTAAATTGCCCAGTCTCAGTGCTGCCAACAGATTGCTTCCATTATCACACACCACTTTTCCGATCTTCAGTTGGTGTGGGGTCAGCCACCGATCGGCCTGTGACTGCAGAGATGACAGGAGTACAGATCCGGTATGGTTTCTGCTTTCCAGGCACGTCATCCCCAAGACAGCATGACAACGGCGTACCTGGCACGTCGAATAGCCTAGGGGGAGCTGGGGGTGCACAGGTGTGGAGGAGGAGGACCCAGCAGCAGAGGCGGAAGAAGACAAGGTAGAGAGCGAAGGAGGAGTAGAGGTGGTGGCAGAACCGCGTGCAATCCGTGGCGGTGACACCAACTCCACTGTTGTTTTTGAGCCACACATTCCCTGCTTCCCAGCCATTACCAAGTTCACCCAGTGGGCAGTGTAGGTGACATACCTGCCCTGACCATGCTTGGAGGACCATGCGTCAGTAGTCATATGGACCTTTGGCCCAACACTAAGTGACAGAGATGCGGTGACTTGGCTCTGCACATGGTGGAAAAAAATTGAAAAAAAATTGCGGCTGGGTACCTTCCACTGCGGTGTCCCAATTGCTACAAATTTGCGGAAGGCCTCAGAGTCCACCAGCTGGTATGGTAAAAGCTGGCGGGCTAAGAGTGCAGACAAGCCAGCTGTCAGACGCCGGGCAAGGGGGTGACTCGCAGACATTGGCTTCTTACGCTCAAACATGGCCCTCACAGAAACTTGGCTGGGGGCAGATGACTGGGAATGGGAACTGGTGGTCAAGGTGGAAGGCGGAGTGGAGGGTGGTTCAGGCGGGTCAAGGACAGCAGAGGTAGAGCAGTAAGATGCTGGACCAGAAGGAGGGTGGCTTTTAGTTTGCCTGTTGCCTTTGAGGTGTTGCTCCCAAAGTGATTTGTGCTTGCCGTTCATGTGCCTTCGCATAGAAGTTGTACCTATGTGGCTGTTGGGCTTCCCAAGACTCAGTTTCTGACTGCACTCATTGCAAATTACAACGCTTTTGTCAGAGGCACACACATTAAAAAAATCCCACACTGCTGACCTTTTTGAAGCTGGCAATCTGGCAGTAACAGTAGAAGTTGGCGGCGTTGGCGGCAATGGCGGGTGCGTTGGCCGGCTGACCACAGGTGCCGATACATGTTGTTGCCCTACTGTTCCCTGCGAGCTGTCCTCCCTGCTTCTTCTAAGTCTTATTCTCCTCCTGCCTCTCTGACTCTCCGTCTCTCCATCTGAACTATCCTCCTCTTGCTCTCTTCTACTGGGCACCCACAAGATGCATCAATTTCTTCTGACAGCTCACAGAAGGAAGCAGCAGCGGGGACCTCCTCATCACTCATTATGTCCATCTCTGTTGTGTTCTCTGCCAGAATTAAATCTGGTGTAACGTCCTCATCTCCTTCATCTTCTTCTGCCAATAATGGTTGTGCATTACTCAGTTCAAGAAACTCATGTGAAAATAACTCCTCTGACTCCAGTGAAGAAGGGGCGCCGGTGGTGGAGGAAGTGTTACTTGGGGTGGCCATAGCAGTGGAGGATGAGGATGCTGTTGGTAAAGTTAGAAACGGTAGAGGATGGGGTGTGCTGTGTAAGCCAGTCAACTACCTCTTCAGCATTTTGGGAGTTGAGGGTCATTTCCTAGGGCCACAGGATAGCATAGCAGCACGGCCCCTAGTGCCTCTGCGTGGCGGCCTGCCTTTGCCTGGCATTATTTTTAAAACAACAACAACAACTCAGGTGGTGTTTCTGGAGACGGTATTATTATTGATATTTAGACAGAATGTGAACAAGCTCACACAGCTAGGTGGCAGTTGTTTGAAAATGAAGAACACACTGGGCAAACAAATTGAAACAATGCCTGCAAGGTCAACGTATACACTACTACAGCAGTGGATACGGAATATATTATTGCTGCTTGAAAAACGTCACTCAGGTGGTGGTTCTGGAGACGGTATTATTATTGATATTTAGACAGAATGTGAACAAGCTCACACAGCTAGATGGCAGTTGTTTGAAGAACACACTGGGCAAACAATGCCTACAAGGTCAACGTATACACTACTACAGCAGTGGATATGGAATATATTATTGCTGCTTGAAAAACGTCACTCAGGTCACGGTGGTGTTTCTGGAGACGGTATTATTATTGATATTTAGACAGAATGTGAACAAGCTCACACAGCTAGATGGCAGTTGTTTGAAGAACACACTGGGCAAACAATGCTTACAAGGTCAACGTATACACTACTACAGCAGTGGATACGGAATATATTATTGCTGCTTGAAAAACGTCACTCAGGTCACGGTGGTGTTTCTGGAGACGGTATTATTATTGATATTTAGACAGAATGTGAACAAGCTCACACAGCTAGATGGCAGTTGTTTGAAGAACACACTGGGCAAACAATGCCTACTAGGTCAACGTATACACTACTACAGCAGTGGATACGGAATATATTATTGCTGCTTGAAAAACGTCACTCAGGTGGTGGTTCTGGAGACGGTATTATTATTGATATTTAGACAGAATGTGAACAAGCTCACACAGCTAGATGGCAGTTGTTTGAAGAACACACTGGGCAAACAATGCCTACAAGGTCAACGTATACACTACTACAGCAGTGGATACGGAATATATTATTGCTGCTTGAAAAATGTCACTCAGGTGGTGGTTCTGGAGACGGTATTATTATTGATATTTAGACAGAATGTGAACAAGCTCACACAGCTAGATGGCAGTTGTTTGAAGAACACACTGGGCAAACAATGCCTACAAGGTCAACGTATACACTACTACAGCAGTGGATACGGAATATATTATTGCTGCTTGAAAAACGTCACTCAGGTGGTGGTTCTGGAGACGGTATTATTATTGATATTTAGACAGAATGTGAACAAGCTCACACAGCTAGATGGCAGTTGTTTGAAGAACACACTGGGCAAATATTGCCTGCAAGTGCACTACTATTGGTGCACTACTATGAAGAACAGCAAACAGCACTGTACACGTTAAAGAACAGTAAGATAAGTAAAATAAAAAAAAAAAATATTTGTATATTAAAAAAAAAAAAATACTCGGGTTGGTGCTGCTGAACTACTAGGAGCAGCACAGTAGCACACCAGTCCCACTCCCCAACACTGCTAGACTAATAGCACTGGGCTCTTATAGTAGCAAAGTAAAACAACAAAAAAGAAAATAAAAGCAGTCCTTACAAGGACTATTGGGTTATTACAGCAGTCAGCAGATGAGATCAGAAGAGATCAGTGCCCACAGCAGCTACATACAGAGCACTGCAGTAGAAGGTAGATTACTAGCCAGCAAAGCTACCTAACCTAAAATGTCCCTCAAATCCCTGCAGACTTCTGTCCCTCCAATACAGAGCAGTATCAAGTAGATTACTAGCCAGCAAACTTACTATCAACTGTCCCTCAAATCACTAACAGCTCTCTACCTACACTAGCTCTTCCAAGCACACACAGGCAGAATGAAAAAACGCTGCAGGGCTTCAGTTTATATATGGAAGGGGAGTGGTCCAGGGGGTGTGGTCCAGGAGGGAGAGCTTCCTGATTGGCTGCCATGTATCTGCTGGTCTGGGGTGAGAGGTCAAAAAAAAGCGCCAGCTAAGGCAAACCCAAAATGGCGAACATTCGGCGAGCGCGAACAGTCCGCGACATCCCTACTTATCAAAGCCTTTTAATAGAGAACCCATTCCAGCAAGGGATTCAATTAGCACTATCTTGCCTGAAGAGGTTATATGTAGAGAGACATATGGACTGTTGGAATTTGGCATTGTTGTTTTCAACTGTAAGCGGGTTGTTTGGGAACTGTTGGGAGGATAATAAGCTTTTTTGAGAAAGTATGCAGGTAGGATTGAACAAGAAAGTGTATTTATGGTGGTTGTCAGACAGAGAGCAGTACATGTAGAGATGTATGCCTGTAACTGGTAGGGATGTAGCGAACTACCGTTTTGGTGTTCGCGAACGCCGTTCGCGAACACCGGCAAAAATGCGAACAGTTCACGAACTTCGAACACCCGCAAAATCGTTCGATTCGAACGATCGAAGGATTTTAATCGTTCGATCGAAGGATTTTCGTTCGAATCGAACGATCAAAGCCATTCGATAGAATGCTTTTCATTCGATCGAATGCTTACAATCATTCGAACGAATGGAAATCGTTAGATTTTAGCGGTCGAAGGAATCGAATGGTCGAATGGTCAAACGATTTTTATTCGAATCGAACGCGAACTCAAATTGGCGAACGTCGCGCGACGTTCGCGAACATTCGGCGGACGTGAACAGTCGAAGTTCGCGCAAACTAGTTCGCCGGCGAACAGTTTGCTACATCCCTAGTAACTGGAATAAATAGGCTGATACTTTGAGCTGAGGTAGACTTCATTTCACTATTCCTGATTCACAGCTCCTAAGTGCCTTTTTGCACATTCACACATCATCCACAACACAGGATTCTCACTAATTGTGCTACTGTTTCAAGGGGTCGCAGTCAACGCCATGTACCATTTTAAGGTGAAGAATTCAATTATATATAATTTACCAACCCCTCCAAATTAAGTATAATAATTCCTCTGTGATATTTGTGTCTATTAAAACAACATAATAACCATGAGCAAGGAAATTCTATACCCTTTAGCCATTTATTTCTTGGATTTTTCCTTGCTATTATGTGTACTATGTGTTGTGTTTTTATTTTTTTTTTGAGTAAAATATTGGACAACATTTCTTCCCTAACATTTTTCTAATAATACCACAAAAATTCTATCAAATCAATCCTTAAATGAGAACTAAAGCTTAAATAAAGAAGTGGCTAGAAATGTTGTACATGGTGTTTTGTGCTTCTGTACCAGCCCAAGGCAACCATAGGCCTTTAGCAGTAAAGATCTGTGTCTCCAAAGATGCCCCAGTAGTTCCCCATCTTCTTTTCTACTGATTGACTGCACATGCTCTGTGCTGCTGTCACTTACTAAGTTTAGGGACCCACTCACAATATACAGTACACAAAGAATCGAAATGTCACAATATAAGGCTGATTAGTAATTCATACAGATAATTACTACATGGCAGCACAAAAACGAGTGCAATTAGCATCAGAATTTAATAATCAGCCCTGTAGCATCGGCTTATATTACAGACCAACCTCATTTTCTGCTGGATAATTTGCAACAACCCCTAAGCTTAGCTTCTCAACAGCTGCTCAGTCCACTGAGCATGTGAATGTCGTAGACACTTTCCAATATGGTGACCCCCTGTGACAAGTTTGAAGTACTGGATCTTTGCTGCTTATTGAGAAGCTGAAACTTTAGGCTGGTGCAATAAGTTCACTATATAAAATATGGCATTTTTAGCCATATTCATTTTTAGGGTTTAGTGCTCCTTTACGGCACAGTGAGCTCTATCCTGAATTGCTAGCAATGTCATTTTTATGGATGATAAAGTATATTACAAAATACCATAGATAGGACTGTAGCCAAATTAATTTTGCATATGCCAGAAGTACATTTTTTAGCCTTAACAAGCTACTTTATTAAAATTATTATCATAATAGGGACTTGAACATTTTGAAGAATACTTCGATTTTTCATTTTTATGGGAACTTGTCTAAATTGGATGGGTTGTTACGGAAAAATGGTTCTGCAACATCTAAAAATGCTAAGGCAGATAATGAAAGGCTTTAATCTAAATTATTAAATAATCACTAAATTATTCTGTTGAACATTTCCCTGTGTATTTTACCAAACTGTTTCTTTAAGAGATTTGAAAGAGGCATAGAGCATCCTTATCTGTACTTTGTACTTACCATCCTTTTAAGTGATGGGTGAATAAATTTGCCTATCATGAATTAGTTTGTTTCGAATTTTAGTGAAAACATTCGGATTGCACGATTTTTTCATGAAAACTTTAGAATTTCGTGAATTTTCCGGGAACTTTCCGATTTCACGCATTTTTCAGCGAAACGGGGGAATTCACCCATCATTAATCCTTTTGAGAAAGTCCCTATTGTGCCCTGACACTAGTTGGAAGGGCTGATTATTTATTGATGAGTCATTAACGCAAAAGGGTTATGTGTGCCTTTTTAAATTAGAATTAATGCTTATAATTTGCTTTAATTTTTAAGAGCTGCTTATATCTTTAATTGAAAACTTCTATTGTTTCCACTGGCTGTGGTTTCTGTCCCCTCTGTTTTTCTAACCTGTAAGGTCTGTTTCTATACCTCGTTCTTGGTATTGGCGTTCAGTAGAATATATAGTTGGTGAAACAGTCCAAGGTCGACGCAGAACTTTACTGCAAACATCTCTTTATTCACACAACATGTTTCGAGCAAGATTGCCCTTTGTCAGGTGTACAAATTACCAATTAACACACCATCTTTATGGGAAATAGGTGGGAGGGGAAACAACAGTGGGTGTAACAATACAATTTTGTTTAGGGAGTTAACCCATTATTTACCCCCCGGGTCTAGTGCAACTATAAAACTACATTATTGCATCAACATCGTGTCATTATACAATGGTTATTAAAAGCAATTAATACCACTTAATAGAAAAAGTAAAAAGTAAAACAATTTTTTACTTTAACACCTCCACAGTGTACAAAGTGCTTGTGTCTTCTTATAAATTATTATCCTTTAGTCATCAAAGCCGTGCTGGGTAAATCAACCACTGTTGTAGGCTTCGACACAACCTGGTTGGTAAAAACATATATACAATGAAAAGCCTAGTACTGCAATTATTTTGCCTACTGGAGGATTCACTTGACACATTTGTAGCAAGCTATAGCCGCATTAGCTATTTCGATTCAAGTCACCTATTAGCAACAATGTCATACACAGCCCTCAATTTAACTACTTAGTATTCAGCAGTGAACTAATTTTCTTACCTATTATTTGTTGCACAAGAGGTTGCAAATATGAATCCACGAATTTGGAAAGTGGTTCCAGCACCGACTCTATTCCGGATACTATAGGCCGTCCAGGGGGGTCATGTAATCTTTTATGTATTTTTGGTACAGTATACAGAACCGGTATACGTGGAAACGCTGTAGTCAAAAATTCCACCATCCCCTTATCAATTATGCCATCGCCTCCTGGATCATATTGTCAACCTCTTTTTTGATTTGTGCAGTAGGATCGTTATCTATTAATTTATAGTGTCCAGGGACTGCTAGTTGCCTCTGTATTTCATCTACATACTTGGCTTTATCCATCACTACGATAGCGCCACCCTTGTCAGCCTTCTTTATCACCAAATTGGTGTTGTTCTCTAAGGACTTTAGGGCTGTTCTTTCTCTTAGGGTGAGGTTATTCCCAGTGATGGCCCGCGATACATTTTTTTCCCACACCTGTTTAACATCATTTAACACAACATTCTCAAACATATTGATAGCCTGGTTATCTATGTCTGGCATATAACTGCTAGGTTTTTTTAGCAATACCTTCCTTGCATTAGGACTTTGTTTGTTACCAATGAATTGCATTTTTAGCTTAATGTTCCTTGTGAATTTTAAAAAGTCCACTTCCCAATTTACAGGGTCATTGATATAAGTGGGAACAAAACCTAAACCTTTGTTCAACACAGTACTCTCGGCTGTAGTTAGTTCATGGGAGGAAAGATTAACTATTAAATCCATTTAATATCTTTAAAAAGCTTATATCTTTAATTACCATTGTGCTGTAGATGCATTAATCAATATGGCTAAAATCAGGTTTGTCTCACAATAAACTTTTCTTTATTTTATTTAATTTTTACTCTAACTTGTAATAAACCACCATCTTTTTTATTTTATTTCCTTTTGTATTTTTCTAATGGAATTTAGAATGTAGAATTATATTTTTGGTCCAGGATTTCTGTTTCTAGCCCAAGTATCTGAACATTGCTAGGTGTTTATCTCTTCTGGCTGATTCTACCTTTTGTGTGTCATTATTCTGGTGGTGTCCATAATGCTCCTAACATCTTCCTAAATCCTTTATGTGAATCAGCCAAGTGTGAAAATCCTATCAAAATAGAATAGATTGAGGAATAGTTTAGCAGCGAGGGCATGATCTAATATAATCTGAGGACAAAGTCTGAATTTGGGTGTAGACTGCAAAATGTATCCAAATTGTGAATGAACAAGCAGGTCATGCAGAAGCCATTATTCATACAGTACTTTCAATTCAAACCATGCATGGGGCTCAAAGATGAGTATTATAAGAGTAGCAGAAGGATTCTAGCATCGGAGTGGGAATTGGGAGATTAATAATTAGTAAAGATTAGTAGATATTAGTAGTAGTAGGTTGCAGTAGTGTACATGGGATAGGATAAGGGCACTTGTCACGGTCGGCACCCTAAATCCAGAACCAATGCTAAGCACCCTGTTCACAGCTCTTGCTTCTGCCTTTAACAGCCGCCTTTCACCTTGGGAAGAGCCCTCGGCTAATCAGATGCCGCCAGGTCTTAATAAGAGAGGTGCCAAGCTAAGGGTTCTGAACGAGCAAAGGGGCAAGAACGTAAAGCGAAAGTCTTTTGTAGGGATGCACCGAATTCACTATTTTGGATTCGGCCAAATCCCTGAATCCATCTTGGAAGATTCGGCCGAATACCGAACCGAATTCTAATTTGCATATGCAAATTTGGGGGAAAAGGAAAAAGTGGAAAAAAATTGGTTTACTTCCTTGTTTTGTAACAAAAAGTCACGTGAAATCCCGCTCTCCCCACAATTTACTTATGCAAATTAGGATTCGGGTTCGGTTCGGCCAGGCACAAGGATTCGGTGCATCCTTGTCTTTTGGACAGGTCACAGTACAAGGCGTAGGCAGAAAGCGTAGTCAAATCAGGCCGGGTCAGACAGGCAGGGGTCAAACCAAAAGATCAATCAGGAGGGATACGGATATAGAAGAGTCGGTTACCAGGCAGGGTCAGGATTTCGCAAGTCAGAATCGTCAAAAACAAGCTGGGGTCACAGCAGATATCAGATAACAGAAGCTTTACAGCACAGAAGCACCAGGAAAACTCACAAAGAAGATCCTATAATGGGCACACAATATAAACTGTCTCTTTAAATACCTTTGAAATTTGCCCCATTGCGCGCTGGCGTCATATTGTCGTACATTACTCCCCCCCTTGAGGAGGGGCTGCCGGACCCCCAGGTTTCTCAGGAGGTGGAATTGTTTCCTGAGATGATCAGCCCTTATATCACAAACAGGAACCCAAGAATACTCCTCAGGGCTGTAACCATTCCATTGCACTAGATACTGTAACTTACCCCGCACAAGGCGAGAGTCAAGGAGTTCTTGGACTACAAATTCAGACTGACCCTCTACCAACACTGGGGGAGGAAAGGATTGTGGCCGGACCTGTGAAGCTGGTTTCAAAAGAGACACATGAAAAGAATTCGATATTTTAAAATTATCAGGTAATTTGAGACGAACAGAGGAAGGATTGATTATTGCAGTAATGGGATATGGACAATAAACCTGGGTCCCAACTTGATTAAAGGAACCATAAGTTTGATGCTTTTTGTGGATAACCATACTGAGTCTCCCACCTGATGTTTGGGTGCTTCCCTACTAGACCTATCAGCTGGCCTTTTTCGAGCGGCCGTAGCTGCAGAAAGAGAACCGTGCACCTCGGACCAGATTTTGGAAAATAGTTTGACAGAAGAATTAACAGATGGCACAGAAGATAATGAACCAGAAAAAGAAAATGCTTTGGGATGTAAACCATTAAGAATAAAAAACAGAGACTGACCAGTAGAAGCATGAGTTTCATTATTATAAGCAAATTCTGCCCAAGGTAATAGTTCAGCCCAAGAGGATTGTTTGTCAGAAACATAAGACCTTCAATATTGTTCACGGGACTGATTAACCCTCTCGGTTTGACCATTGGTTTGGAGGTGGTATGCGGTAGAGAATGATAAATCAATCCCAACCAAAGAGCAGAATGCTCGCCAAAATTTAGAAATGAACTGTAACCCTCTATCAGAAACAATATTGGCCGGAAAACCATGTAATTTGAAAATATTAGAAATAAATAACTCAGCCAAGTCTTAGCAGATGGGAGGTGTGGGAGGGAAATGAAATGACTTATTTTGCTGAATCTATCCATCACCACCCAAATCACTATTTTCCCTTGAGATGGAGGGAGATCAACAACAAATTCCATATGGGTCCAGATGGGACCAAGGTCTGTTAGGAATGGTAATGGCCTTAGCAATCCCTGTGATAGGTTTCTAGAAGACTTTGACCACTGACAGACAGGGCAAGAATTAACAAAATGTTTGACATCTTGTTTAAATGAAGGCCACCACACATTACAAGACAATAAAGACAAGGTTTTAGAAATACTGGGATGTCCCGCCATCTTAGAATTATGAGCCTCACCCAGAACCTGTTCCCTTAAGTCCTCAGGTACAAATAACCTCCCAGAAGGAGTATCTATAGGGGCAGAGGATTGTACTGAAGACAGTAGTGTGGCAAGATCTGATCCCAGAGCTGCCAAAATCAACTCACCCGGAATGATGGCAACATACTCAATAGGTTCAGACAGATTAGATTCAAAACTCCTAGAGAGTTCATCTGCCCTAGTGTTTTTGTAACCAGGCCTGTATGTGAGAGTGAAATTAAACCGGGTAAAAAACAAAGCCCATCTAGCCTGCCTAGGATTCAACCGTTTAGCAGATTCGATGTATAATAGATTTTTGTGTTCAGTAAAGACTGTTATAGTATGTTTAGCCCCCTCCAACAAGTGTTGCCATTCCTCAAAGGCCCATTTGATAGCCAACAATTCTCTATTACCAATGTCATAATTGGCTTCCGCAGGTGAAAATTTCCTAGAGAAGAATGCACATGGAGGTACCTTGCTGGTTATCAGATGCCTTTGAGAAAAGACCGCCCCTGCCCCAACCTCTGAGGCATCAACCTCTACAATAAAAGGAAGAGTAGTATCAGCGTGATGGAGAATGGGAGCAGACACAAATTCTTTCTTAAGAAATTCAAAGGTTTGAATAGCCTCAGGAGGCCACATACTTGGATCTGCACCCTTTTTGGTTAGATCCGTAATTGGAGACACCACCAAATAAGCAAAACCTAAGAACCTTTGGGTTTCACGTAAAGAAAGAGGCTGAGCCCAGTCCAGTACAGCCTTAACCTTCCCAGGATCCATTTCTAGACCCTTACCGGAGATACTGAACCCCAAAAATTGGACAGAAGAAACCTCAAAGGTGCATTTCTCAAGCTTCGCAAATAAGTTATTCTTCCTTAACCTGAGCAAAACCTCCTGGACATGTTTCTGATCATGAGAGGAAACTTTTCGACCCAAATGGAGCTCCCCCTCTCCATTTAGGCTTTGACGTTTCCCAGCCTCTTAGGACAATGGTTGAGAAAACGACCCTTTTCCCCATAGTAAATACACAGCCCCAGAGACCACCTGCGGGCCTTTTCCTCAGGAGTTAGATGAGTCATACCCAATTGCATGGGTTCCTCTTGAGGTAGAGGCACTAAGGGGCTAGATGGCTTAACATTAGTAAACCCAGTAGGAAAGGAAGTACCCTTCTGACCCTCTGTCTTCTATCTACTTGGATGGCTAGATGGCTTGGATGGCTAGATCATCTAGATTAGTAGATAGAGGGAAGTTTACTAGGCTGTCTTTTAAAGTATCAGAGAGCCCTAACCGGAATTGGCTACGAAGAGCCATGTCGTTCCAACCAGTTTCTACAGCCAACCAGCGGAACTCAGTGCAATACACCTCTGCATCCCGTTTTCCCTGGCTTAAATTACGAATCACGGTATTGGCTGTAGATGCACGATCCGGGTCATCGTAAGGTATTGCAATAGTGCTAAAGAAGGTTTCAAGGGAAAAACGGGCAGGGTCAGAGGAGGATAATCTTAGGGACCAAATTTGAGGGTCACCCTGTAACAGGGTCATTACAAACCTCATTTTTTCCCCTCCAGTAGCGAAGGAGTGAGGGAAAAAAGGTATAATTTGCATTGCCTATCCCCAATAATTTTTTGGAAAAATTAATTTTGGGTGTAGAAAAACCCCCCTTTGTATGCTTGACAAAGGGGGTTACCCAGAAACATTGCATTGCACTCCGCTTCAATAAATTACTGATATTTTCACGCAGACCTGAGTGCCGTGAGGTTTTTCTACACTGCTGCATTGGGAGGTTGCCAAGCCTCCACCCACGTGCACCGGGCAAATCTTTATCTGTCGTAAAGGAGGGTGTGCGAAAACACAATACATTGGTTGAATTTATGAGTATTACCCATCTCAGCAGAAGAACCCACTGGCACGGCAACAGGAGATTGGACCACCGGCTTTGGCATCTGTTCAGAAGCGTCCAATCTGCGTGACAGGTTGTGCAAGCCTTGCACCAGGTAGTCCTGCTTCTGCTCTTGTACCTCCAAGTGCTGCAGAAGAGTGGTGAGGAGCGCTTCCGTAGTGGGAGGAGCAGCAGCAGCATGACCTTCGGCTTCCATCAGGCCCATTATAATGCCACGGTCGGCACCCTAAATCCAGAACCAATGTTAAGCACCCTGTTCAAGGCTCTTGCTTCTGCCTTTAACAGCCGCCTTTCAACACGGGAGGAGCCCTCTGCTAATCGAATGCCGCCAGGTCTTAATAAGAGAGGTGCCAAGCTAAGGGTTCTGAATGAGCAAAGGGGCACGAACGTAAAGCAAAGGTCTTTTGGGCAGAAGGACACAGTACAAGGTGTAGGCAGAAAGTGTAGTCAAATCAGGCCGGGTCAGGGCAGGCAGAGTACAGCGGAGTCAGACAGGCAGGGGTCAAACCAAGAGATCAATCAGGAGGGATACGGATATAGAAGAGTTGGTTACCAGGCAGGGTCAGAATTTCAGAAGGGGCAATCACAAAATATAAACTGTCTCTTTAAATACCTTTGAATTTCGCACCATTGCGCGCTGGCGTCATAACGTCAGCACGCATGCGCCTATAAATACAGAACATATGCGCTGCACGCGCCCTTAGTTTACCGGCGCAGAGAAGCGGCATGGCAGGTGTCCCCGCTGATGGTGCTGCGGGGGTCCCCGCCACACCGCTAGACACCAGGGCGGTAAGTTGTTACAGCACTGATGATCATTTTAGCAATTGCTTGTGAAAGAAAAAGAGGGATAATATAGATATGGAATAAAGTTAAAAGATAATCATAAAATATAAAAGAAAAAGTTAGTCTTTGCTGTTGCATAAGCATGATATATATAGTACAGGTATGGGATCAGTTATCTGGAAATCCATTATCCAGAAAGCTCCAAATTACAAACTGGCCATCTCCCATAGACTCCATTTTATATAAATCATCCTATTTTCATTAAAAATGACTTCCTTTTTCTCTAAAGTAATAAAACAGTATAACTAATCCTTATTGGAAGCAAAACCAGCCTATTGGGTGTATT